>OX424532.1:2512500-3762500 GCA_949152445.1 Cerastis rubricosa
CTCGATTTATAAGTGCTGCGTTAAATTTCATTGGTGAAATTCGCCCGAAGCTCTTGATAATCAAAAGTCTCTTACAGCCTCTAACTCAAACAAAAATACTAACCCAACAAATGCGCAGGGATGGGTCCCTTGGCCGACACGACGTGGTCTCCATACTTGTCTCTGAGCCTCTTCCTCACGTATGCGTGCAGCTGCTGGTATAGCGGCTTCACATCTTCCCAGAGCTTTCCCAGCTGCTGCTCGAAGTCATTAACCTCGTATTCTGACTGCCACCAGTCTGCTACGTCTTTGAAATCTGGAAACGGAAATAATGTTTTTAAAATTTGAAATTGATTGGTGGACTGAAGTATTTGCAGAAGTAGCACAAGATCTAGAATTATAGATATAGTTCTACCTCAAGATAACTATGGATAAAATCATAGAATAGCTAGAATAAGTGAGTTTTCCTCAATACTTAATATTAAATATGCATTAAATTTGTTATGCTAAAAGCCAACTGTTGTACTAATTCGAGGTTGAAAACGAGAAAATACTGATAAAGTAAATAGTACCTACGGATAAAATTCTTCGAAATTTTCAAATGGCTTATTACGTCATCGTCAGTAACATCTCATAACATAATTAACGCATAGCTAATTTTTATATGGCTTTTACGAATTTACATGAGGATATTTCCATCGACGTTACATAAGTGAGTCGGCTGAAAGCAGCAGGTGGAGTTCTGTGTTTTCTGTCTCCCTCCATGGGTTATGTGAACGTATAAAGAAACTTAACTGCCAGTAGCATTCAAAATGCGTGCATTTTTCATTTTATGCACCGTTTATAGTAATTATTGGCAATTTGAAGCCAAACTTATTTGGTCATGTAAACCTAGATTTTCTCGCTGCTTCGCTTCTGTTATGATCGAAAATTAAAGTCCGTTTTTTTTTAAATTTCGTACTCCATTATTCAGATCTGCATCATAAAAAGGCAATGCTGTACCATTACCATTAAGTTTTGCAGCCTCGTTGTACAATCTGACGTACTCAGTGAAGTTGTGCCGCGTCTTCGCACCGGCTTCCTTGTGCCACTCGACCCAGAGGTGTCTCAGCTCGTCGGGGTCTTGACTCTTCGCGAACAGCTCCGTGATATCTAAAATATTCATTTATAAAAATTATAGAAAACTTTACAAAATAGTGTTTGAATTTGAATAAAGAAAAATATTTTCTAAATATATCGTACCTACTTCTATTTTTTCACCTTTGATTATAAACATCTTTCATGCGTCTTTTACTAAAAAATCATTTTGAAATTACATTTTTATTAACCTAGTTAATATGCGTATCCTGGCTTACTTACAGGGTGTAAGAAACACCTGTTCCCCTATTAACTCCCATATTAACCTCCTGCAACTCCTTAACATCTTACCTCAACGATTGTGGAGCCAAAAAGAACATTAAATTAAATTTGATTCTCGAGTCGACCTACCTGGTTCCAAAGCCAAATTACACTTGGTAGGATCTTTGAAGTCACAAATCTTGGCTGTTGCGTAGTTGGACTCCATCCCGGACACCGACCTCATCAGCAACTTGTACTTGTCATCAGGTAACGCTGACACGCCCAGTTGACTGTACTTCTTGAACATCCTCCGAAGAGTGAAGTCTTGGAAGTCCTGCCATCTGTACATTTTTGTCTCTTCCCAAGCTCGCTTCTCTTGTTGGGACAGATCTAGGCGAATTTGGATCTGGAATGATGTGAAATGTTTGTGAGAGACTGTTTAAAAAAGTGATGGTTTGTAGTTACAAAATTGAGGGGTCTTAATATCGCTTTTTTATTATCTATCTATGTCATCACCATATCAGCCAAAAGAAGTCCATAGGTGAACATTAGCCTCCGGCATATCACCCGGTCCTGTGCATGTGGCATGCACTATATGAGCAAGTATAATTTTCTGGAAACATATCCTATTCTCATTTAAAAATATATAAAGTTGCAATAAATCTCAATAGGCCCTAGATCTATACATAAAATACAGGGATAGAAAGTATTCTCCAAAGTCTTCCAAACATAATTAGGGACCTTAAAATTAGCATCATCATGACTGGTATCTACGTAGGACTTTTAGCTGGCAGTCTGCATTTCCTCAATCACTACAATGTTACGTTAAATAAAATCAAAAAATAACTTGCTTTATTAACTGTGTGAGTGATCGAGTGTGTAATTAAGCAAAGATATGAAATATTAAGGTTTTAATTTAAATTTCAGTAGCGATGAATGTAAAATTGCAAATACAGCTTTTACAATTATGATTCTTGATTGATTATGTAGTACTCCAAACACGTGGATTTTATCAAAATTGGTTGACTTCAAGCTCGCATTTTCACCGTCATCATCTTCATATTTCTTCTTAAATTGCCTTGCATTCATATAGAAAAAAGAGCCAAACCTTCGATCATTTATTCACCATCACTGCTGGGACACAGGTCCTTTCTATGAGGGAGGGAGTGGGCTGTAATCCACCACGCGGGCCCAGTGCGGGTTGGTAGATGTCACATGTCTTCGATTATTTAGTTCTAGGACATGCTGGTTTCCTCACGATGTTTCCCTAACCGTTTTTGAGAGCAGCGGTGATGAAATAAATTACACAAAGTAATGCGCCTGACTGGGTTCGAACCTACGGCTTACTGCTCGTAAGTTGGGGCTGCCCCCTCTGGGCCACCGCTGCTTTTTTGTAAGTGCGAGCATGTAATTGGCATTAGAGCAATTAGAATAATAAGAAGTTTTCACAGTAGAAATATTTATTCCGTCTTTTTAATAACTTTGGTGCCTGCACAATATTTTTAATGAGCGAATTTGATGTAACCAGAATAAAAAATGGTCCTGTAGATTGTAGCACAAAACACACTCAAAATCAATATAATGCATAAACTTACCCATTTCTCCTCGTTCTCTTTAGTGATATTGGACGTGTAATCCCACTCGGAGAGACTGGCCCTGTTCTTCCTCTTGCCCATGGCCTTGTCCAGTTGGAAGATGTACTCCCGACCCTCATGTTCCAGGGCTTCCAGGTCAGGATCCCGGCCCTGGGTGGCGACCACGAAGACCGCCACAATGGCCGCGATCAGCAAGGCTCCTCCGCCGATTTTTAGCATCGTCTGTAAGTAAAGAAGAAAAAAATAAAATACACTTTTCTTCTAAGTTACGATTAGGTACACCTCTGCTTAAACCTTCGGGAACTACAGTCGTGATGTTATGTCTTATGTTACATTTTTAAAATGGATACAACGTCATTTGGTTACCCGTAGCTAGAATTGTCATCATCATCAGCCTATAATGTTCCCACTGCTGCTGCTGGGACGCAAGCCTCCTCTGTATGAGAAGGATTTGGGCTGTAATCCGCCACGCGGGCCCAGTGCGTGTTGGTAGATGTCGCATGTCTTCGATTTTTTAGTTCTAGGACATGCATGTGGAAACCTTCTGACGTTGTTTTCCTTCACCTTCATTTTTGAGAGCAGCGGTGGTGAAATAAATGACACAAAGTAATGAGCCTGCCTGGGTTCGAACCCATGGCTTACTGCTCGTAAGTCGGCCACCGACCACTGGGCCACCGCTGCTCTCATATATTTCACCATAAGGTTTTATTGGTGAATCATGTATGCTACACCTTTTTAGTGCCGTTTCATTAATAGTGCTGTTCTACGTTTCTGTTGGAAATGCTGTCGAATTCCATGCTCTCTCTTCTATTTTATCATCTCTCTCTGTTACTACAGCCGAGCTAATTCATATAAATATTTGATGTTGTTGATCTATGACTGCGTGACCAATGGAATAGTGTTAAAAATACAAAATGCACAAATGCAACGTTTCTAAATCGTACGCTGCATTACGTGACGCAAATGTGCTTGACAAACTAGGTGGTATTTAACCACAGAATGCATAAAATGTGGACGAATGGTATACGATGTATTTATTCTCGGTACTAGAAGATTTCCTGGTAGAACACGTGTACAAAGAATTTCATTCGATGAATGAAAAGCAAAAAAAAACTCTACTGTGCAATGCACTGTAGAAAGATAGATAGATAAAATAATCTTTATTAGGTACCTACACCAAATAAATTTTAATTTACATAAAAAGAAAACATTTTACATCAAGTGTGATGGTGTTTTGTCGTGATATATATTAGTATATAGCTCCTTCTTCATAGCTACACAGGATTTCATAGCAAAAATTCGATTAATTCATAAATAGGTATTACTGCCGCGTAAGTCTAGTGGTCACAATCGCCACTGCTAAACATAAGGTCCTGGATGGTTCCCGGGTCAGACAAAGTGTTGAAGGATTTTTCCATCAAGAACTTTTCAGTAGCAACTACGGAATCTGGATCGTGCCCAATCGGTGGCAACAGGCTCGTCCTCTATTACATAGGACTAAAACATAATTAACATTTATGGAATTTACACTGTTTCTCCAAAAAAGTGCAGTTCTATTTTTTCAGAACACTTAACTTTTGCTGCGTTTGTATCAAACCAATCAGGTCACTTTTCGTAGCATATTGATATACGATAGCATCTCGTTTCTAGCAGATTCAGTAATAATACCTACAACGTTGCGAAAGATTAAGATTTTGACGTGAAATTATGCAAATTTATTATTATATTATAGTGCTACTTTCTCTGATCTTTACACGACGTAATCATCGATATAAGGATAATAATAAATTGAATTCATAATGAAACAATGCCGCGTTACATGCTTTATAATCTTTATTTTGTGTTATCAAACGGAAAATGTCTCTTGTAGGTACCTACAAAACTGTTTATCTTTACAGAAAGCATAGTAAGAAAACTGTAAAGTAATATTTACCTTGCAGAGTTTGCCTTCACAAAGGTATAATAAACAAATAGATTTTTAACTAATCAAATAATATCTATAATTGTTCAGGCAAATAATGTAAGTGAGAAGAATAATTTACATTATACACTACAACTCCTAAAATAAGTTACCATTAAAATAATTACAAACAAAACTCTTTAAAAATCTTTGAAGTGGATTTACAACTGTCAGTGTCAAATCCCCTGATTTGTCCGCGGCTGATTTATTTTTAATAGAACCTAGTCACATCCTTGTCTGAGATTGTTGAACATAAGTTATCAAACCTCATTATTGTAAACCGGAACGATTTCCATCTAACTCTAGTCTTGTTAACTATCCAAAATATTACACACTAGCTGACCGGCGCAACTTCGTTTGCGTCACATTTTCCCCGTTTTCGCAACATTTTTCATTGCTGTTCCACTCCCGTTGGTCGTAGCGTGATGATATATAGCCTATAGCATTCCTCGATAAATGGACTATCTAACACTGAAAGAATTTTTCAAATCGGACCAGTAGCTTCGGAGCCTATTCAATGCAAACAAACATACAAACAATCAAATCTTTCCTCTTTATAATATTAGTTTAGACTTAGGCAACACCTATCTATCTATATTTTCGGGACATGCCCGCCACACAGTTCCCAAACCACTGCAACTCCTGAAAGCCGGAATCAACAGTGGCGGTCACCAGAAAAGCGCCGAGACGCTGAAGCTCGACAAAGTCCCTGAGAAAGAATTTAACTGTCTTGGCTCCCGTAAAAAAAAGAATCAGAAAAGAATAGCGGAGGAGTAGAAAAACATAATTTCGACACAGCCAACACCTACCTATCTTCTATATATATAAATTACGTGTCACGTTGTTTGCCGGGGATGGACTCCTAAACTACTTAACCGATTATAATCAAATTTGCACACCGTGTACAGTTTGATCCAACTTGAACGATAGGTTACATCTCAGTTTATAGTCGCAATATTATTCTATTGCAAATTAAGTCACAATTATCTGTTAGCTCCAAACGATTCTAACAGAGGGTGGTATCTGTTGACTGGATATTCAATAGATGGCGCTGTAAAGGAGTGGAGCAGCAATGAAAAATATTGCGAAAACGGGGAAAATGTGACGCAGACGAAGTTGCGCGAGACAGCTAGTTTACTATAGGAACCAGAGGGCAAGGTGCCAATAGACATGCTAAAGCATGGTAACAAATTGAGCTATTGCTACCAGAAGTCGCATCCCAACCTTTGACAAATCAACCTTGCTTTCATTCAAATCCCTATTTACAAAAACACCTGGTGACATACACAATGCATCAGTTTATTATATAATCAAGTCAACAACAGAGACAGACGTCTGTGTCCACAAAAACTGTAGAAAATTCCCATACATAACGACATCGGACTGTGTTCATACAATCCGTTATTCCACCATGCAGAGGCAACGGTGTGCGTCGGACCGCAACCGTCCTTGACTCGACAGTCAGCCATCTTGACAACCAGCATTGTCTTCTGAACCAACCGTGGATAGCTCGGTTTTCATACATCTCGTATTATTGACGTAAGTTTATGAGAATGGGATTATTGATATGTTGATTAGGTTGACGTGAGCACGAATACTGCTTCGCTTATAATAAATAAATAAATATTTTAATTTGACGTTTTCTATAAATAATTACAGCATCAGATCTTTAAATTTCTTGACCTTCTACAGCTGAATGTTTTGGAAAAAGAATTCTCCTAGCACTGTTGGATTAAAACCCTGATCTAGGTTTAATTTTGTACAAGTTGCATTCAGTAAGTAAAACTTGATATCGAAGCAGCTTATATTTATTCCTAGTCTTATGAATACCCAATCCAAAGAGAAAAGAAGCCCAAACGAAAAGAACCCGTCCCGTTTTAAAACAAGACACCAAATCATCTGCATGCTTCTGAATACATTCGACCCTTTGCTACGGGACTTCAAAAACTGGTACCACCGAGCCATCGAGCAGGGTCGCTGACACGCCATATCTTGCATAATTTCTAAATAAAAAAAAAACTAACGGAATGTGATCAGATGAAGCCATGAAGGCAACGTCCTTAGACTGGATCGGACAACTGCAACTTTTTGCATTCATTATACGCTTGATCGCTTTAACGATTGGAAATAATTGTAAGCACTGTAAGAATTAAAAATCGATATTGCCGTTAAATTAAAATTGGTTTGATGCTACGCCGATTTTATTCCCAACTGTAATTTCGGTTACATAAGAAGTTGAGTACGTAGTAGTATGTACTTGAATGACGTGATGAATTCACTGTATTGAATTAAACGAATAGTTTAATTAATGTTGTGGAAAAAAATATAAATTGCAATTGGGTTGTAAAGGTTATAGAGCAATTATACTAAACAAGCTGTCCCGCGCAACTTCGTCTGCGTCACATTTTCCCCGTTATCGCAACATTTTTCATTGCTGCTCCGCTCCTATTGGTCGTAGCGTGATGATATATAGCCTATATCCTTACCCAGGTTGAAATCTATCTTCTTGCCAAATTTCATTAAGTTCCGATCAGCCGTTTAGTCGTGAAAAGGTAACAAACATACAAACAAACAGAGGGACTTTCGCATTTATAATATTAGTATGGATAGCTTATGGTTGCATTGAAATGCTATCGAGAGGAAGAATTGCATTTAGCCATATTCCATGTCTGCTGATAAGTATCTCATATAAGCAGAGGTGACTGAGCCTCGCGAAGCACTGGTCTCGGCAGTCATATGCTGCATCCAGTTAGGCCGGATCCGTCCCCAAAATAGTTGGGAAAAGGCTAGGCAGATGATGAGCTGTTTCCATTAATTTTATTTTACATCCAAGTTTTGCAAATTTTGATGATATCCCAAATTAATGATGGGTAATTTGGCTTCAGACATCAAGTAGGAATCTTATCCAACAAAATTCTTTGAACCAACACCTAGGTGAACCTACATGTGTCTTATTATTAGGGTATGTTGCAATCTGTCGGTAGGTCCAACTCATATAACCAAAGAGTTGCCAGAGATGTGCCAGTTAATTATTATCTTTAATATGCCATATTGAATTCCCGATAAAATGAAAGCCTGTGACCGTCGACATCTGGCTGTTATTTCAGATAACTACAAATAAATACAATAGCATTCATCGGTTCGTAAAAAAAGTTTGTTAGCAAAATAATATGGTAGATAAATCGAACTTTCGCGAATTACAACATGCGTTCAATACCAAATAATTATAATAATATACTGAAAAATCAAAAGTCTGACAACTGGCTGGTTGTCAGACCAAAAGCTTACCAAAAGGTATTATATTACATAGTTCTAACTGGGTTGTGGATGTGAGGCAGTCGCTCCGTGTAAAATAGCTCTCAGCTGCATCCGGTTAGACTGGAAGTCGACCCCAAGATAGTTGGAAAAAGGCAGTCAGATTACTTAACAATCACAAAGACAGACTTTCGTCAAAGATAGATTATTAATAAGCTACAGTTTACTTTTATTATTAAACCGAAGTACTTTAGCTGTTTAACATCGACATTGAACATCTGCGGCTCAATAATTGCCTATACTTGCGTTGCGTAGCAGACTAGCAACACATACCTATAGCTAAGTATGCATGAAAATCCCTAGAGAATGCACCATCTGCACTATTGTGCATTTGGTGTGTTTCAATAAGCGACACATCAAGAACACGAGGAAGAGTCGTGATGGCTTGAGTCTTCAAATCGATGGTTGGGGCTTTCTTAGGTGTGAAGCTTTGCCAACGTTTGAATTTCCTTTGGTTTTCTTACCCCAGCGGCCAACTTAAATCTACTACTTATAATAAAGTTGAAGAGTTTGTTTACTTGAACGCACTAATCTCAGGAACTACTGGTCCGATTTGAAAAATTATTTCAGTGTTAGATAGTCCATTTATCGAGGAAGGATAAATGTTATATATCATCCCGCTACGACCAATAGGAGCGGAGCAGCAATGTAAAATGTTGTGGAAACGGGAAAAATGTGACGCAGACGAAGTTGCGCAGGACAGCTATTATCGGATATACAGCACACGCTTTCCTATCTCTACCGTTGACACACACACAACATAATCACGCCTGTTATTTCCTGCAGGGTAACGCAGAGGTGTACCTTAAAGCACATTCTCATTTTGCCAGTTATGTAATCATAACTCGGGGGAGAGCCTATTGCCATCTAACGAGCATAAATTCCAACTACAGCTACTTCTGAGAACTTCCTGATTGAAAAACCCAATAACACTGCCTAATCAAGGAATCGAACCCGGGACCTCATGCTTTGCAGTCCCGCTAGCGACCATATAACCAACAAGGCTACCATTGACATTACAGTGATATTTAAAAACATGCTCGTATTGTAAAACAAAGTTGCATTTAGCGTGTGACCACATTTTACTTCTAACATATTTTCATGCGGTTTTCACCATAATTTAGAGAATTTGTTTTTGAAATTAATAAATAAAACAATCAACTGTTAAAGTCATCTGGATCAAGTCGTAATTTATGAGTGAAGCACGGGCGCGTCGTTAGTTAAAATAATAAATTAATAAGTTACTTATTTATTTGGTGTCTTTTATGGATCAGAATGTTGAGCCACAAGAGATTTGATGAATGAAAGGCTGCAAGTAGGCATGCGGCTAAGAAGAGAAATCTAAGGGGGATGTGTGGTGTAAGCGGAATGGATAACATAAGGAATTAGTACATAAGAGGTGATCTGAAAGTTGCTTTAGTGACTGAAAAGTTGTGTGATAATCGGTTGTCAACGATGGATGGACCGTATAAAGGATGTTATAGTTATATAGCAGGTGACTCTGCTGAGATGACAAGTAATCAACAGTACAGTAGAAATGTAGTATGGAGTTTCTTGCCGGTTCTTCTCCATAGGAAATTACCAACCCGAACCGTGCACCTATTGTCGACGTTTTATAAGTGCCCATGTAGGCCTATTTAAAATGAAATATTTTGATTTTGATTTTTTGAGTAGGGTGGAAGAAAAAGACCGCGCGAACCCCAAATAAATTAGGATAAGTGAAGGGATGACGAATAAGTGACAGATATGGGTTACGTTATTTTTAAGGCAAGTATATATGATAATGACAAAAACATTTGTGAATATTCGAGGACCTACACTCATGAACAAAAGTCATTGATTGTTTGTTAGTTTCACTACATTTTTTGCAGATTATTTCAGCAGAAATTCTGTTTAATCTCATGTTTGAATGTCTTGGTATAAAAAATATTAAAATATGTAGTTGCAGTTTTTAAATTAGTTAAGTATTGTGTCCACAAACCTTGACATAGGCAATTTACATAATTGAAAGTTCATTCGCAAAAATTAAAAATATTTCCTTGATTATATTAAAACAACGGAATTTTGAGGAAAATAGTGAAAAAAACAATTTTGTTACTAAAACGAATAATTATCTATGCGTAAATTCCTATGGCATTAAGTCCGGCTCTGTGCTATGTGCTTGAAGTGTTAAATAAATAAATAAATTATCCTCCTTTAATTGCTATTTTTTTTTTGATTATGCATAATTTTATGCAAAATTAAGATATGGTACTTACAGAACTAAAGAGCACCCAATCACCAATATACTTTCATTACTTAAATGAATGGGGTAGACGCAGTAACCACTGAATCAATCACCGACTGTTTAATTTCAATCATTCCGGGACCAATCATGTTCCAACATCGAAATGATTCCACGGTACATTACAAGTACAAGAAAAAAGAATTACATCGGAATTAAAAAAGCGCAAAACATTCAACGAATATCAACAAAGCATGATATTGATCATTTCAATCCATTCACAATTCATAAAACATGAATAATAACTACAATTTCATAGAAAAATAACATAAAAACCAAAAATACATACCTCTGTTTATTTGTGTTTTCAGTAAAAAAACCTTGTCATTAATAATTTCGGGATTTAAATACGAACGAACGAATGAGTGTGTGAGTTATCGGTTGGCGAATTCGAAAGAAGAACGGCCATTCGCCGCGTCCGACCGGCCGATGACTGAGCTCTTCGCCGGCGCAGCCTCGCTATCCACCCACACATGCGCATACGCAATACGATAAAGGGTATATCGGATTCGGCCATAGATTTTATTGAGTGTCATTGATTGGAGATGTGATTTTACTTACAATTATGCAAATACGTATTGGCCAGTTGTTTGATTTTCTGAGTGTACCACACTCACAAGGGGATGTGTTGTTTTTTTACCTAGCAACAGATGAATTAGTGACTGAACTGTTACTTTAAAAACAAAGGCAATGGTAGCTTTGAATGTTTTGTTTGCCTAGTTTTTTTTTGTCAACAAAACGGTATCGTGCTGTTACATTTTTTAATTCCCAAACAGAATTGATTGATAAGCCTATAGAAAGTTATTCAATTAATTATTTTAATATTAAATTACAAATTCAAGGTTTACAGTTTTAGCCAGCAAAACTCCTTTAAATTAAAAAAAAAATACTGCTGGCCCAAATAAAATAAATGCTTACTCGACTACTTTGCCCACTATTTAAAATTTTGCAGGTATGATATAAGTAACCAAAGTAATTTGTAGTTTTCAATACATAAAAGTTAATCCAAATACTTATTACATTTTTCACATCTACATAATAATCTTTGCTTGATATTTACTTGTGTGCTGCGACAAGACAGCTTGCAAGCTTGACTGTCACCGTCTGTACAATCCTCGACTCAAGTGCCAATATTATGTTTTGGCAAAATCAATATAAATACTTTTTTTATTATTTGCAGAATTTAAACATCTACGCTCTAATAGTCTTTGACTACGTATTATTTAGATAGGTGTCGTGACTTCGTGACAAGACAGCTTGCAAGCTTGACTGTCATAGCCGGTACAGTCGGAGAGATAGTGTTTTATTTATATTAAACCAAGTTTAATTAATATGGTTAATAACCAATATTTTACTTTTTTGCTTTATTTGAAAGGTTTCAAAATGTCATAAGGTTACAAGTTCCTTTAAAGAAAACCCGCGGAATAAAAGGTAAATAAACTTCGGAATTCCAGCATTCAATTAATAACAGATATCCTGTGTTTTTTTTAAACTTAGTTTCAAATACGACGAAAATACATATTTTACCACAAAAAAAAACATAATATGCTTGTTCACCCCAAAACATTAAACGAAGCAGGTGATATAAAAAAGTTGTTTTTTTAAATATTACAGCAAGACAATGACTGTTTCAAGACGTCTTCAAAAATATTTTGCTAATCCAGTAATGACAATCATGCAGTTTATCCCAGAAAGAACTTGGATTTTCCAACCCATGTACTTATGAGAAGTTCCGTTGATAATTGTAGGTTAGAATTGCAGACAGTAAAGATACCAACACGTATTGTATAGTCTTCACGCTACTGTGACTCATACAAGAGTGTGTGGGTTTGCTTACACCAAAGCAAACACAATGCTATAGGTAAACACCTCTTTGGTTGAATGAATTAACGAATGATTACAAAATATCAGCTGGTTTTGCACAATGCTTTGTTGGCTAACAATAATACTATCATTAACACTGAAAACGGGATATATACAGAGAAATCTAAACAAATAATTAACTAGGAAACCATCCAGTTTTCAGTGTTAATGAATGAGAGAGAGAGACTAACACTTTAGTGACCAAGTCGGTTTAAAAACTTATAACCGTACGTATATACGTCTATACGTCATATAAACGTCAATTTCTAATGTGCTTGAGTAAAAATATGTGTCAAAGAACATGTCTTCTTGTCTCTGTGTGGACATTTATAAAAATATATTTAGTAATAGCGGTGATAGGTACACTGAAAATGTATCATGTTTTATTGTAAACTGAATCAATTGAGAAAGAAAAACTAAAAAATACATAAAAAGTTCAAACTTTCTTCCATAGCTTTACATCCACTAATCACGATAAACACATTCCCATCTTAAATCATAATCTAGCAAGTCTGAACCCCATCCAAAGTAATATCTTAGTGTATTCTGATAGATTAGGAACAGGATTTGGATCTTTGTTAAATAACCGGTCTAAACACACAGTAGTGAACCATTGTCACCATAACCTACATTTTAATGAGCTTATCAATAAAATTCAACATACACAATTAAATGAGCAGACCACAGTAGTACTTTTAATTGGAAATAGCCTGAATATATCTAAAAGGGACATAGTTAACGGTGTCGACACCCTACTTAAGTTAAGATTAGGCAAATTAATTTTATGTGCATTGCCATATTCTGACAATCTTCTTGATCAAGAAAATGTTTATATTTCTAGTTTAAATAATCTGATGCATATTTTATCATGTCGTCATAGTGACCGTCTATTGTTTTTTGATACTAACAATTTTGTTAGAGATTTTGTTTTGATTCGGGATCATATGTTTCTTCCAAAGAAAAGTCAACATTTTCTGGCTTCACTTTTATCATATTATATAAACGCGGTTATTAATGATTTAACTGAGACTAGGTTAAGTGATGATTGTGATGAAACAGTATTATCTTGTGTCTCCAATAATACTGTTACAGATTCTTTAAACTATTAGAGCCGACAAAAGAGAAGCCTGGTAATAATATTTTACTTTATCACCAGAATATAAATCGCTTCTCCGGCAAAATTTTAGACGTGGAACTGTTAGTTGATAAATACCACATGGATATTTTATGTTTCTGTGAAACTTGGTTAAAACCAGATAGGATGTTGTTTAATGTGAATAATTTTTCAGTTGCCAGTGCGTACAACAGATCCTCAGTGGGCGGTGGTACCCTGATACTTTGTAATAGCTGTCTCAGGTATAAGGAGAGGAAGGATATCACTGCTTACTCTGTTGATCGCTTATGTGAGGTAGCATGTGCAGAGATTGAAGGTCATACTGTCTTATGTGTTTATAGACCACCAGCATCAAACCTGTCATTATTCTTAATCACAATGGAAGAAATATTAAGTAAACTTTTCTTAGATAATAAATTAGTTTTTGTTTGTGGTGACTTAAATATTGATCTGTTAGTCAATTCACCAGAAAAATATAGGCTGGTCTCATTGTTTAAATCATTTAACTTAAAATATTTATTTAATGAAGCAACTAGAATAACAGCAACCTCGGTTTCATGCATAGACAATGTATTTACTAATTGCATAGTAAAAGAGTCGTTAATAATTAGTGGCGTCAGGTCAGACCATACTGGTCAACTTGTATCGTTTGAGTTAGACAAAAAGTTACACTTAGTTAAAACAATTCAATTAAGACCCCTTTCCAAAAATAAATTAATTTCTTTCAATAATAATGTTCTTAGCAACCTTAATAATGCTAGTTTTGATTCAAAAGACCCCAATATAAACTACGGTACATTATTTTCCACAGTTTGCCATGAATTCAATAAAACGTGTCCTATAAAAAAAGTTAAACTCAATTCAAAATCTAAATTTAGCGAATGGGCCACTACGGGAATAAGAAAAAGCAGAGATATTTTATATAATTTATATCACGAAAAATCTCTGACTTCAGATCAAGTCTTTCACACTTATGTTAGAAACTATTCAAAAATATTCAAAAGTGTCTGCGCTCAAGCAAAATCTCAAATAATAAGTAATAAAATTGGTAATTCTAATAATAAAATAAAAACGGTGTGGCAGGTAATTAACAGAGAAACCGGTAAGACTCAACAAAAAGATAAGAGTGAATTGTCTTTAAACATAGATAACAAAACAATTTCTGACAATTTAGAAGTCGCTGAGACACTAGATAATTTCTTTACTAACATTCCGTTAGAGGTTACGAAATCTCTCCCCTCTTCGGTTGAATTAGCTGAGGGCCTTCTTAAAGAGAACTTCACAAAAGACATACCAAACTTCAAATTTAAACCAGTATGTATTGCCACAATCAAAAACGCATTCAAAAGTCTCAATATCAAAAATACTGAAGACTTATGGGGGATTTCGGTCAAGGTTCTTGAAAACATTATTGACTCAATTGCGCCTGTCCTAACAGGCATATTCAATCAATGTTTGGACAGCGGCAAGTTTCCTGACTTGATGAAACATAGTAAAGTGGTACCAATTTTCAAATCGGGTTGTAAGAGTGATCCTTCTAATTATAGACCGATATCTGTACTTCCAGCACTGAGTAAAATCTATGAAAAAATCATGCTGGACCAGATGTTGTCTCACTTTAACTCTAATGGGATACTGCATAGTCAGCAGTTTGGTTTCACGAAGGGTAGGTCGACAACGGACGCGGGAGTAAAACTCATCAGTCACATTCTGGAATCCTGGGAGAAGTCCCAGGACGCTATTGGCATTTTTTGTGATCTCTCAAAAGCGTTCGACTGCGTCGACCACAACACGCTGATCTGTAAATTACATCACTACGGAATTCGTGGACAAGCTGCTGATCTTGTTCTTTCCTATTTATCAAACAGGCAGCAAAAAGTAAATGTAAACGGGGCGACATCCTCTGGGTCTATAGTCAGGATGGGTGTGCCCCAAGGTTCAATTCTTGGTCCTTTCCTATTTCTTGTTTATATTAATGATCTCCCATATATGATGGCCAAATTATCGGATATAATTCTGTTTGCTGATGACACTTCGCTAATTTTTAAAATTCATAGGAAAGATAAGGATGTCATACATGTCAACGAAAGTCTAACTGTTCTCTCGAAATGGTTCGCAGCTAACAATCTTTTACTGAATACGAACAAAACTAAATGTCTAAAGTGTCTCTCTCTACCAAATGTAACTCAACGTGACCTTAATTTAAATCTTGACGGCAAAAAACTTGATGTTATCGCGGAAACTGTATTCTTAGGAATTACTATCGATTCAAAACTGCAGTGGGGCGCGCACATTGGAACTCTTTCGGGGAGGTTAAGCTCAGCCGCCTATGCAGTTAGGAAAATAAGGCAGTTGACTGATGTAGCCACAGCTAGGTTAGTATACTACGCGTATTTCCACAGTATTATGTCTTATGGAATTCTGCTGTGGGGATCGGCAGCAGACGTTGATTCAATTTTTATATTGCAAAAGAGGGCAGTTCGCGCGATCTATAAAATGGGTCCTCGCGAGTCCCTTAGAGAAAAATTTAAAGAGATCGATATACTGACTCTGCCTTCACTTTATATCTTAGAATGTATTTTATACGTCCGCAAAAACCGAGGGCTTTTCAAAATTAGAAGCGACTTCCATAATATAAACACACGCAGTAAACACGAAATTGTAATACCCAAATTTAGATTAACAAAAACTAGCAAGTCATTTCTTATAAACAGTATACGCTTTTATAATAAGTTGCCAAAGTCAGTTATTGAACTGACCGATGGAAAGTTTAAAAATTGCATCAAACGTGTCCTTATTAAAAAAGCATATTACAAAATTAAGGACTATGTTGAAGATAAAGAAGTTTGGCTGTAGTTCCCTCTGCTCATGCGGCTTCCCTGGTAGCTCAAAAACGACACAAATATGTGGATGTCTCTAACTATTCCGAATTTTATTTATTCTATTCATTTTTTTTTCAGATGTTTTACAATAGTTTTCAAATCATTGCACCGTTTATTCATTGTGCAGAATAGTTACAGTACTGATGACTACATTTGTGTCAATTGTTTATTTAATTGTTCTTAGTTTTATTTTTACTTTTGTATAGATTCTTTTTCATTCATATTTTTTTTTTGTGAATGTGTGGACATTGTAGGCTTTGTAATTTTTTTTTTCAGCTTCATCTTTTTCTACCTTTTGTAGTAAGCGATGACTTATTGTCGGGCCTACGCTGTCCTCTCATACTTAAGTACTAGCGCTGTAACATCCAAATATTGTAGAACCAAATGATTTTAAAAGAGTAATCATGGAGTTTCTTGCCGGTTCTTCTCCATAGGAAACGACCAACCCGAACCGTGCCTCTTCTGTTGACGTTTTATAAGTGCCCATGTAGGCCTATGTAAAATAAAATATTTTGATTGATTGATTGATTGACGGAAAAAAAAAAACAAAAATACTGTTAAGTATATTTTGAAATAACTTTTGTTCGTGTCAGTACACCCACTAAGCACGTTCGCGCGGTTTACCGTTGACTCATCACAGTTTACATGACACAAAGCTAGCCAACGGTACATGCGAGTGCGTTCGAGCCAAATCGATATGCAAATAATATAGGAATGCTTTCAAAATATTTCTATTTAAATAAGCCAATATTATTTCAGAATAAGTGAGATTGAAGCTTATGTATTTTTAAAGTTACGGTTTTTCGAAAAATATGTCAAACCGCCTTATTAACTTCCTATATAAAAGTCTGAAGATTAAAAATCGACTCTGAGTGATTTTGATATTTCGAACGACTTAAAAACTAAAAAAACTTACCGATTTGCGTAACCGGAAAGAAGTTTAGATTTCTAATTAAAATTCTAGATGGTACAACATTAAGAAGATCGGTTATAAACGCTCGATTTAAATTTTCTAGAGCATACAACATTAACCAGTTTATTTTAAATCGATTTACATACCCGTATATCAATAAGTAAACATGCCAATATCTTATTGCTTTATTTAAATAATTCATCATCATCTGCCTAGCCTTTTCCCAAACTATCTTGGGGTCGGCTTCCAGTCTAACCGGATGCAGCTGAGTACTAGTATTTTACATGAAGCGACTGCCTATCTGACCTCCACAACCCAGTAACTGGGTAATACGATACCCCTTGGTAAGACTGGATGTCAGATTTTTGGCTTCTGATTACTCGTAACGACTGTCAAAGATCCACAAATGACAGCCGGGACCAACGGCTTAACGTGCTTTCCGAGGCACGGAGGAAACTCGGTATGTATTTATGGTCACCCATCCACGGACCAGCCTCGGCAGGCACGGCTTAACCTTAAAGATCGACCCGTGCGGTTGTTATTATCTAGCCACGAGCTCCTCCTTTATTTAAATATCTTTGTAAAGTAAAATAATTCTAAGTGTTTTTTTCTCTGAATCGAAAATAAAACGATGAAAGGATTACTAATGACAAGTGAGATCAATAAAAACTGGTCCTTTTTATTTTGTTTTTCGCTAAATGACCTATCAATCAGCAGCTGTCCATACACGAAACATCAATAGATTCCCTCGATCTCTATTACTACAATAATATGATTTGCACAACAAAAATATTCTACTGCATTTAGAATAAACTCATATACACACAGTCACAAACCCAATTGCAACAATTTGTTTAATTACCAGAACGCGGAACTCATTGTAATAAATAACATTTAATAAAATAAAATCTGTCTACGTTACAACCTAGATAATAATAGTGCAGAAACAACATTCTCTTCAATTCCACTCAACGACAAAACTATTTGTGTTAAACCTGCTTGTTTTATGTTCAATATAATTATCATAATGTTTACTTTGCATAGTGACTCATCATAACTCATAAACCTGTACTTGGGATTTCCCCATGTTCGTACACGGCAACCCTAACATTTTCATTACAGTTTCTTTAAGCAAATATGAGCTTGTCGATACTGTCTGAAAACAAAAATAACCACAAAGGTATGAATACACGAAACAACTTAACTTCATTTCAGCATTTCCCCACCCTTATCCCAATTTCTTTTTGGTTGCCGCGACTTGTCTTCTTCCTCTATGCTTCTCTATTAAATAATACAGAACTTCTTCATAAAATAAAAATATATTATGGCATAGGTATGCTATAACATTATAGGTGCAACTAATAGCTTTGGCCTTTATACTTTCGGAAAACCACAACGCAAACATCGGAAAATGAGTTTCGTAATAAGGCACTCATTAAAGATACGTACGATTTTGTTCTACAAACAAAATGGCTTAATACTCATAGCTAATAGTCACATAGTTTTCTTTATGCATTTCAATCATAACAAAGAAAATAATGTATATCTTTGCAGATTGCAGGTATCCGACCTTCAGTGCATAAAGCGGAAGCTATCTAAGACTGCGACGGCGATTTGTTAGTCAAACCAATTTGAGATATTGTCAGACAACGGAGTAACCTACTTTCGCGGAATCTTCTATGTAATAAATCACAGCTGTTCAAGTTTAAGTCGAACACTAAGCGAAAATGCATAATTGTATCGAACGCAAGTATGCACATTCGATCGTTCACCAAAATTTGGGCCAGTTCAGTATCCGTACTATGACGCTTAAAAAATTATTGTTCCATTCCTATTCCAGAGTGTGAAAGAGACGGAGCTAGACGGCCTGTATAGCTCCGTTTCTTTTTCACTCTGGAATAGAAATGGAACAATAATATTTTAAGACGTCATGGTACGGACGCAGATCTCATTAGAGCCACCGCGTACTCAAAACTATTGTACTACAACAACTGTTTTAGTGATTTATATAGCAATATCCCTTACAATTCGAGACTTTAAACCATATCCTATCAATACGAGAAAGGATGTTATTATTACTTAGTCACCATATCGCCAAGCACTACTTTTTACAACAGCTATTCCCAATTTCCTCAGATCACCTGGCTTCATCATCATCATCATCATTTCAGCCCAAAAGACGTCCACTGCTGGACATAGGCCTCCGCCAAGTGTCGCCACATTTACATTTGGGGGGGGCGTTGCCATAATCGCCACGCTTGGCAGGCGGGTTGGCGATCGCAGTACGGTTGTTACAAAAGCACAGAGAACGCTGCTGCCCATTCTCTGGCAAAGGGATTTGCCAGAGAATGGGCCTCTTACGACACCCACGGGAAGATATGGGATGGTGCTATTCTTTACGTCCGACACCATACAGAGCTCACCTGGCTTAATTAGATTCTAATCTATCAGCTCGAACTCCTCTACAATATGATCACAAATGACAATATTTGGCTATCCTAATCCTAAATAATATAATAAGTGCGAAAGTAAGTTTGTTTGCTTGCATGAAATACGTCGCTGCCTATAAGATAAGTTTGAGAGTTTTGTCATACATTTTGAGCTTTTAGCAAAGAAGAAGTCAGATACATAGATACATACGAGTATTGTGCACGATTGCACTTATTATTATTCAAAAAGCTTCCTAAGAAATTAGTGTCAGGGTTTGCTTTATAAACGTCGCGGTAATTTGCTTGTAAGCATCTCCAGTTGCATCACAAAACCGTTTGAACGCGTCAGTACACACTGACAAGCTAAACAGAAGGACATTCACGGCCGAAATCTGATTAACGATGACTGTACTTAACTGTTGTTGTTTTTTTTAGCGTACCCGTACCGGCACGCCCAAAGTTTTAAACATGACAATATACTAGTGTTTTTAGTAAAGTTAAAAACATCTCTATATTGTTCAAATGAAATCAAATCAAATCGTTTATTTGCAATGAATGTGGGTTACATAAAAATACAGGTGGAATAGAAAAGAGTGAGCCATGTTTATTTTGATTTTTTGCTGTGCATATCTAATCAGTGTGCCTCTTTGTTGATATTGTATAGAAAGGTCAGGTGCGTAGCCGGTCGCAACCGGCTTGTATGTGGAATGGGTTCTCTAGTTCCTCCCTAACCTCAAAGAAAAACCCGTGAACGTATGCGCACCTACTAATAAAAATAAAAGTCAAGAACCGTAGCAAAAATCAGGGCTATGCTAATTACAATGCCGTGCGTGACCTGACACACATAACAGTTATGACATCAAAGACTGCACCACGAAAGTCTCTTCAAGGCAATGCAATAAAATTTTCCAATGCTAATACGAAGTGCATTCAAAATAACAGGGTATTTTTCGAAAATGCCAGAAGGACTCTGTGATACAGGTATATTCAAGAAATAACTGTGAACCGGATCTTATGAGGTGGCTTAACGCCCTTAACGGCAGTAATTTTAGTGTTTCGACCACACTCAACGACAACAACACGAAATACTGAGAAATCGAGAACTTGACAGTCGGACCGAGACAAAAGTATCGTCACAAACAAATATCTTTAGGACAAAATTTCTCCCTAAAAGGAAACAAAGAAAGGACACCGAACTTACTTCGCTATTTCACGAACAACTTCATAACAAAACACTATCAAATCACAGTGTACACCACATGCTGATACACGTCCAGTTTTGTGCACAAAACGCACGGCACTAGCTCGAGGAAGCGATAGTCTGTGCGCTCGGTCAGCGTGCTAGTGGGGGATGTTATACAATACGAGCTGGTGACACACTGGTGAATGTTGTGACAGTTCTTATAAACATAGCTGTTAATCTTTTAGCAGGTGACGAGGAAAGTATTAAGAATGATACAAGAGAAGAAACAATATACGTAGAAATGGTCTACGGATGATAGAACAAGATGTTTGAAAGAAAGTGAATAAACGTGGAAGAATCAATCATCTTGTTTTTAATGCTTCTAACCCCTCCCGGGTTAGAAGCATTAAAAACAAGATGATTTGAATGAAAAGGAATGCTGCTATAAAGAGAAAAGTATAGGAACAACTGTGATAATCTTTTTCTTTTGAAGAAGAAAATGTAGCTTGTTATTAGGTGATTAAAATAATGGCTGAACCTAAATAAATTGGTTTAGAGGCAGGAACATGTTAAGATTTGTCTACGTTTAGACAAAAGTTGAGTTAAACCACGATAATAATTTTGAAGTACAGAACGAAAACTCGCACATTTCCACATCGTACGTACTACACGAACAGCGTGTGATTCCCACGCATCGCGCATCATTATAATTTGCAAATGTCTACCTGACGCATTACCCGCTATACGAGATAACCATAGGCGACCATTCAAATCATTCAACTTGTTTTGTACGTCGATTAATGTAGCGGTCAGTTTTTGTATGTGGAATTTATCAGCTGGGATCTACAAATTTATACTTTTTATTAGCAACTTATTTAGCAACACATAAAATCGGCTACGTCTTGTCTGGTTCTTTCCTATTTCGCCAACTAAACAAAATACCATTACAAAAGTTCCGTTCCGTAATTATTTTGATTTTCAAACATTGAGTCTCGTTTCGTCAGCTTTTGAGCATGTGTGTATTCATTCCGGTTTGGTAAAGTATTTGTATGGCAAGTACAGTTAAGACAAAGGAGAAAAGTAGATCCTACCCAGATTTTGTGTGTGCAGACGGAAAGAATAAATACCACATTGAATTCATGTAAGCCTAGTACTAGTGTGCGTCCGCAAACGATATAGATTAGGGTCACAAAACTAACTACGTTTAATTTTCGTTCGTTGCCGAAGTTACGTTTCGGAGAAAGAGAGTAGACCTCCTGATATAATAGATTTTGGATATTGATTTTATGTTCGATGCATGAAATCGGTTAAGAATAAGTAGGACTCTTCCTCATGCTAGGTAGAAAAACTATATACACATATGGTGGCTGGTAGCAGCTTATCTTACATCGAGTTGAAAGACGTAAGATTTGAGAGACCAGGATCTATATCCACTACTGTCAGTGGATTGCTGTAAGCTGATGATAATAATGATAAACAAGTAAAAAATCAGACACTCAAAAAGGTACAAGTCCTAATTACGTCCTAATAACAGCCAATAATTCAACATTCTTGACTGCCGTGCTCCGTGCATCGATACATAAAATTTATGAACGTTCGTGAGTACGGGAGTTATTACTAGTTTAGGGATATTATTGTCAGTGTGTGACTTTATTTATCCCTATTATATGAGCCCTGCGTTACTAGGTTATCGGCCTCTGGGACTCGTTAAATAAATGTCAGTTTACTAGTGAATATGTTTAATTCCGATCAAACCCCAAAGAGAAACTCTCGACCGGGCTAGTGCGCAGTAACTGCCCGCCGTTCATACGTCGCGCTCACAAATGCATTTCTGCTTACCTTGCGTTCTGATTAACGTGCATGCTTACATGTGTCCCTACACTAGTTTAGAACTTGCTTGTCTGTAACTGCACCTAGCAAAAGCTTGTCTTGTTGTCCTGTGGATAAGCTAGGTTTTTGTTTGTACCTAAATAATTCATTGAACTTTGTCTTAAATCTAGAGCTCTCAGGATATAAGTACCATACCTACTCTGCATATCACAATGCGTTAGCCTCTTATTGCATGAGTTTTTGCATTTTTAGGGTTCCGTACCCAAAGGGTCAAACGGGACCCTATTACTGAGACTTCGCTGTCCGTCCGTCCATCTGTCACCAGGCTGTATCCCATGAACCGCGATAGTTAGCGAGTTGAAATTTCTACAGATTATGTATTTCTGTTGCCGCTATAACAACCCAACTAGCAAAAAGTGGTTTTTAAACTATCCTAGAACCATAATTTATCGAGGACTATATGAGACTTATATCCGCATATAAGTTTTTTTAATTTTTTTTTTTTTTTTTTGAATGGCATCTCGCAGTTCAGCCTCTGAGGCTGGCTACTGCTTAACCGGACAAACCTGTGGATGCCTTGAATTTAAGGCCTCCAGCCAGGCAAAAAGCTTATAAACTAAGCGACAGCGCTAAGGGCACCCCCTGTGGGGTACGAGCCTCGGCTTAGGGCGTCGCTGAGAGAGGGCAGCAAAGGGACAGGCTGGATCTGATTACCATTATTTAGGGGCTGATTTACAACTACTGGCTCAGCATCGCGGGCTGGCTCGAGCAAGGGTCGGGGGGGGGGGGATTTGAATTTGGACGTCGCGACGGGCCTCGGCGGCGAGGCCGGAAAGACGGCGGTCTGTGTCTGTGTTTTCTCTTAAGCGTACTGGTTTCCCTACTGCTCTCTTGAAGGAGGGTAATAGGGTCATCGGGAGTGACTAGGGTGTGCCGAGGACGGCGAATCCTACTAATACGCGATGGTACGTATCGGGCGGCCGATGCGATTAAGGGGTTACGGTGCTTGACCGCTGAGTCAAAGAAACGCTTTGAAAGACGTTTCATGAACTGAACTATGGTCGGGATTTTGAGGTCAAGGTGCAGGTTGTCGTTACGGACAAACCAGGGGGCGCCCGTGATTTTACGTAGGAAACGGTTCTGCAATGTCTGCATCCTATGAATGTGACGAGGCTTTGTGTGTGCGAACACGACACAAGCGTAAGTCATAATGGGACGTATTACTGCGGTATAGAGTCGCAATTTGCACTTAAGTGACAACTTGCTCTTAGCCGTCAGCATGGAATGGAGCCTACCCATAGCAAAGGCAGCCCGGTTACGGGCCGCTTTGATATGTGACGCGAAGGTCAAGTGACGGTCGAGTGTGACTCCTAGGTACTTGGCTTGCTTCTCCCAGGGGATAGGCTTGCCGTACATAGTGATCGGGTGGGGGGGGGTCGGTTGAGACGCGGTTTGCAGAACAAAACCGCCTCGCTCTTATCGGGATTGACCTCGATTCTCCACTTACGGAACCAAGCGCCTAGGACGTTGGCTGCCGTCTGCAGAGTGCCAGCGATGCTATCTTGGCTGTAGCCAGTATAGTAGATGGCCGTGTCATCGGCGAATAGGGCTAACTGAGCTCTGTTGCTCTTAGGGATGTCACTGGTGTACAGTGTGAAGGCGAGTGGGGATACGACGGAGCCTTGAGGGACTCCGGCTCGTATGGGGTGAGGAGAGGACAGAGCGTCCCCTATTCGGTAGCGGAAAGTGCGATTCGACAGAAAGTCCCGTAAGATGAGTACGAGACGGTCTGGCACTCCCATTTGGTATAGCTTATATAATAAGCCGTTGTGCCAGACTTTGTCGAACGCTTTCGCTATATCGAAGAAGAGTACTCCCGTCATCGCTCCACGCTGAAAGCCAGCGCTCAAGTGTTCTACGATGCGGTGAACTTGTTGGATGCACGAGTGTCCGGTCCTGAAACCGTACTGCTCGTTAGGAATGAGACTCTTAGCTTCGGCATAATCTTTGAGTCGCTTACCAAAAGTAAAATGAGCTGGCCGGGGAGGAGTTTAAACACCTTATTGGTGATGTCATCGGAGCCGGGAGCTTTCCGAGGCTGAAGCCTTTTAATGATGTCTTCCACTTCCTCGTATGTGACGGGAGGCAGAGGATCATCAGGGTCTTCAACGGGGGGGAGGGCGGACTTAGATTCGACGAATGCGTCCACCATCTTTAGATGTCGCTTGTCTACTGGCTGTAAACTAGGTGAGCACTGAGATTCCAGGCTGTCGGCCAGGCATTCAGCCTTCTCAGAGTCGTCGAACGCGACGCTCTTATCGGGGCGCTTGAGAGGAGGCATAGAGGCCTCATCACGGGTGGCACGCAACGTACGTTGTAACTGCCAGAAGGCTAAGTGGGTAGGCTCGAGATCGCTTAGCGTTTTGTCCCATTGATTATTACGAAACTCACTGGTGCGATCCTTTACAGCACGCTGTAAATTACGCATGTGAGCTTTGTTAGCCTCGCAGGGAAAGCTGCTGTAAGCACGGATGGCCGCGTTCTTCTCGTTTATCAAATCACGCACGTCAGCGGGTAGTTTCCATCGACGATCGCTCGTCTCTGGGACTTCCCGTGAACAATCCTTCAGTACGGATTGAACGTGATCTGTAAACAAGTTGATGGCGGCCGTCGTGTCTGCGACTGAGACTATATGGTCGGGGATGGCTTCCAAGTGTGGTGACGTGGCAGAGGCCAGCTTGGCGCTGACTTTCTTCCAGTCAGTCATCACTATGGTGGGCGGGGGGGCGTCGGGGTCAGAGGGACCCGAGCGAGGGATAAGGTGCATAAGCACAGGACGGTGATCCGAGTTGAGCTCGTGTAACGTCTCAATGGAATGCAGCCTTAGGCTAACATTTTTGAGTAACGCTATATCGAGTACGTCGGTACGGGAGGTGACAGTCGTAGGGTAGTGAGTGTGCTCCATAGGCGCGATGGGGTCGAAATTGAGGGCCTCTCCTAGATCGTAAATAACTCTCCCTCTCGGGTTAGTTAGTGTACTGTTCCAGGCGGGGTTTTTGGCGTTGAGGTCTCCCGCTAATATCACGGAATCGCTCAAGCCGAAGAGGACAGTAAGGTCCTTGACAAGAAGTGAATGATCTTCACTAGTGTTGACGGGGGGCATGTACGCGGGGATGATATGAATCGGTTGGTGACCGGTCATACGGAGCCGACAGATTGAGATCTCTAAGAGTGACTCAAGCGGAGGGGAAAAAAAAAATTAACATCTTGAGATTAAGTATTTATATGATTCAGAATTTATTAATGTCAACCTTATACTAAATTTTATTGTTGTCAAATTGTTAGTCTTTTATAGCTTATTCGTAGGGGAACTTGAATTTTCTGTGAAATCTATCATGGGTTTGATCAAAATTTTAAAGCGCCTCTTGAAATTTGCTTATTTACATTTTAGTTTTAATTAATATTAAATAAATATTATGTAGGCAGCTGCCATTTTCTTGGTCAGCATTTCCAAGTGCGATATAGTGCTAAAATAAGTACTTTTAGCATTTACAAGTGTGATATAGTACCAATATTAGTATATTGGTTCTATATTGGGTTATCACAAAACCGAGGAAGATTCGCCATTTTAACCGATTAGGGTTCCGCAATGCCCAGATGAAAATCGATTGATATTTATGGATAAGTAAGTTAAAGTAATATTTTAAGAGTTTGTTCTACGTGCTAGGTTAAACATTAGTTTAAACATTGTTCTTATTTGACTTAATTATATTACACATTTGACATGCAATTTTCTACACATTTTTGACCTTGTTAAGTTCCCTGAAATCGCATTTGCAAATACATGTCATAGGCAAAAAAAATTTAATTCTCATGAAATATTTAAAATTTCAAGTAAAGATTTCAATGCAGCCTGTGAAATATTGAAGTCTAAAGCCCAGTGTTTAATAGATTCCGCAGTTGGAATTTTTTGTTATAATCCGAAAGTTCTTCCTGATTATCGTTTTCAATATCGCTCACAGTCCTTTCGTGATACTTTCATAGTCCAAACCTCTTCCATCTAAAGCAGTACTATAACTATCTTGTCCGGAACCCTCGCTAGAATTCGCGTTACGGTCTTAACCAATTTAATTTAAAAAATCGGTGCCTTCTGCGGTTAACATTTCTTTAGATTTTTTTTTTCTTTTCTTTTTCATGATCTAGTATTTTAAACCGCTTTCACTTATTTAAATCCATTTTCAATATTTGTAGACAAAACCAGTTTTCGCCTATACTGGTCGTTACAAGCAAAAGTGGCTTCATAAAAGTTTTAACCAGGATTGTTTGAGATTACTTAGACAATAACAGTACTATGGAATGCCTATATAAATCCGTCTAGGTTTAAAACGGCACACGATAAATCGATAAAGAGAAACTTTTATCCTACCGAGTGCTATTATACTAATCTTGGTGATTAATTATTTCTAAAACGTGGATATGAAATTCATTTAACATTTACTTTTAAGCTTATGTAAAACCAAACCAGATATATAAATGATTTACAGTAATTTAACTTAAATTTACTTATATTGGCCATAAAATATTAGCTTATATGAGGTTATAAGTAAAAATAACAAGAGTAATTGCTCCTCAGTGCATATATTCCTGGTACATGCTCCTACGGGAATATTAAGATTTAAATGGTCTGCAGATGTTATCTTATAGGCGCATATAAGTCTGCGTTACCGGAGTAATTACTCTTGAGTGCAATTACTCTTGTTTCATGCTTTTATAGGAGTCTTGATCCTATATTTGCCAGGAAATATGGTCCTATATACCGATATAAGTATAAATTATAGAATTAAACGTACTTGAGTAAAAACAGCATGTATTTATGCTGTTAAAAGCGCAGTAGCAACCACCAAAACCATCATCGGAGCTATATAAGACCATGTAGCATTATATAATCGCATTCCAGGATTATTTTGCTAGTTGGGAACAAATACTAAATACAGAATAAAATAAATATTTAAGGGCTCCCATACAAAAAAGTGTTTTTTATAAATATTAGTACGGAACCCTTCGTGCGCGAGTCCGACTCGCACTTGGCCGGTTTTTTTAAACTTGGATATGGATATACACCTCTACCTATCCAGCAGAATAATTTCACCATTATGTAGATTTTTCTCCAATAGCGAAGCTATTTAAGAAAAAAAAAATGGATAACCTCGTTTGACTTATCCGTTAAAAAATCTATGAAGGTATTCACACAAACAGCGTTATGAATGAAACACACTTAACTCATGTAATGTTCTCATACATTTATGTATGAGCAGATTATGTATTCACGTTATTTAACCGTTAAGATAATTATAGTACATAATGATGTGCCGGGAGATGAATGTGAACGTTTTATTTATTTATCTCGATAATCTATAGGTACGGACCGTTCTCACACATTCAACTTCAGAGGGAGAGGCCCTAGCGCGAAGTTTATGAGTAAATTCAAACAGCCTTTGATTAAATAAACTTCATAATGTGGAAATGAGTGGTATCATACCCCCTCCATGGTAGCGTTAAACGTTTAACGCAACCTTGTTGGAAGTCGCATAAGAAGTTTCACTTCAAAAAACTATCCTACGCGCAACAAAATAGTCAGAAAAGGCGAAATTAAGAAAAAGAAAAAATCTTAATTTTTTTTTCTGAATATCACTTAGAATTAACATGTAGTGGGTATTATTAAGCAGAATTAAGAAAGCTTGCATAACTCGCAAATGCCTCTCGTGACTACTCAGAAAAAAATACTCTATATTCGAACTGTTTCAAAATGGATACTTTCCCGGCAACAACTTTTCTGGACATCTTCAACTAAGTAAGTTCAGTACCTGCATTGCCTGATCCTTCGTACCTACAAAGGAGAAAGGGTATAACGTTATGCAGAACCCTGATTGCACCTAGTTTAAAGTATAAATATCAAAGCAACATTGTACTTCCATAGATACTTTTTATTACTTGTAAGGGTTGGACCTCATCTGGCAGCACGGAATCGCACTTTTCCATGCTTCTATCCTTTTCAGTCGCTTAGAACAGTCATTTACTAGAGCGAGAATCAGAGCGTGCTGCCGACCGCATAATCAATGCTGCCGCGTGCGATAGCATTTCCGCCATGTTTCTCGCTCTAGCAAATGACTGTTCTAAGCGACTAAAAAGGATAGAAGCATGGAAAAGTGCGATTCCGTGCTGCCAGATGAAGTCCAACCCTAAAGTTCTAATGGCACGGTACCATGGTCAACCACCTATACATATACCACAGGTGTTAATTGTATACAAAGTTAAAGTGTGAACAAAGTTAGTTGTGATATAGTTAAATTAGTTGTTTTTCTGCGTCAATTTGTAGTGTCCTAATTGCTTTACAACAAAACGTATTCAATTCAGATTGTGCGAATAAACTCTTGTTTACATTCAGTTCTGTAATGTACAACATACAAAATAATGTGCATTTCTAACCATGAAGGAAAATCATTATTAAGAGCGTTTACACCTGACGGCATTTCATACAAACTTTCAAGTTTTTATTTTCCGATTTTAATAAAACTTCATACGCATAAGCAGGATACATAGGTCTAAAAATTTATTAAAAAACCTTTTTGAAATGTCTTTTAAAAAAAAGATACTTAGAAATTTATTTTTATAATCGGTCTAATTTAGCTGTTACACTATATTTCGAAAATGTTTTTTAGCAACTTTTTAGACCTACGTATCCTGCTTATGCGTATGAGGTTTCATTAAAATCGGTTTAGTCATTTCGGAAAATAAGGACTTGAAAGTTTGTATGAAATTCTGTAAGGTGTAAACGCTCTTAATTTAAAATAATAATTTTTCTATTTAAATTTATATACGTTCAGCAGCTACAGGGAAAATACTAATTATAGTTCAATTATGAGTTCAATGGCCAATGCAGCAAGAATAAATTATGTAAACTAAACATAAGCTTTTTAAAAATGATGAACTCAAAACATCGTCAGCCGGTGCTTCAGTAGCCAATGATACCAACAACCATGAGCAAAAAGTTCCAATATTACCACTTACTTATTACAAATGAGTCGGTACGCACAGCAACCAATCAAGCTATACAAAACCAGTTTATGCGGATCTCTCATTGTACGAAAAATATATACAAAGCGAGGCCATGTTATACTAGAAAAGTTAAAACTTGGTGTGTCGCCCTGTGTACAATAGGCAAAGAATACATTCCCTTTTAAGGAAGGTTGAAACCCTCTCAAACATGTCCACGACTGTTTTTTTACAACGCCATTATTTTAAGCCTCAATATTACGATTCTTTGTTACATCAAACAGGTTTGAGGAATGAAAAAACAAACAAATTGATAGCTTTCGTTGACATTGTAGGTACATACTTGCCAGAGAATATAGAAAAACTGGAGTTTGGCCGGACTGCTCGGAGGCTGTTCTTACTAATTTCCATGCTTCACACGCAAGCCCACTTTTTTTAAACGGTGCTCTGGACTAGGAATTTCTCCTGAATCGTGCGTGCGTTTACAAACATTTAAACTAACATACACAAACAGCCAGACCCGGAACAACTATCTGTAGGCCGTGCAAATATTTGTTCCGTGCGGAAATCGAACCCGCGACACGCAGCGCAGCAGTCGATCGCTCAACCGCTGCGCCAACCGTGTCGTCAACACTACCATCCTCTTATTTTCCACCCGGCTGTTGACATCTGACTGAAACCTTATGTTCCAGGACAGCCTAAGTTGCCGTTAGTACTAAAACTTATCCTGCGACCGACATTCAATTGTATTGCACGGACAGTGCAAAACAATGGTTTTTTCAGAAGGTTTTTTCAGAATATTGATTTACAGAATTATTGTAGGTATGTACATATATTTTAGTTTTGACTAGTTTTAATCTACAAAACACTTCACGGCGTTCAATTAATACTTAGTAACGATGCTGACCCAACTGAATGCAATTAAAAGAAGATGATTAGGTATGTCAATATTGTCACGCTTCTGTATTTATTGATCTTAGGTATCGTCCTAATAGAACGCGAATGCGCGATCATCGTAGGTTCGCGCGAATTTTACTCGTACGAACGCGCGATTAAACATATTGAACTCGAATAGGTGTCCTAACTGACAATCGCACGACGCGGTCGCGCGACTCAAATGTTTGTAAATCTATTCGTACGAACTTAGTTCGTACGAACGTGCGATCAAACATATTGAATTCGCATAGGCGTCCTAATTGAAATTCGCGCGACAATTGCGTCGGCGCGGCGGGCCGCTGTGCCCGCGCCCCTCGCTCGCTCGCGTCGTCAATTCGCGCGATGATAGGACACCCAGTTTTTGCCATCGCGCGAACACGCGATGGTCGCATCGCTTACTCGCGCGATGATCGCGCATTCGCGTTCTATTAGGACGATGCCGTACAGTTATACTTACCTAGGTAACGATTCATTTGCCTAGCCTTTTCCCAAACTATCTTGGAGTCGGTTTCCAGTCTAACCGGATGCAGCTGAGTACCAGTATTTTACATGAAGCGACTGCCTATCTGACCTCCACAACCCAGTAACACGATACCTATTAGGAAGACTGGATGTCAAACTTTTGGCTTCTGACTACTCGTAACGACTGTCAACGATCTACTTTTAATGAAAGCCGGAACCAACGGCTTAACGATTAAAATACTTAGTATCTAATTAACAAGGTGTCGAGGGCAGACGACACGCGTAAAGCAGTACAAGGATGTTTTGGCATGTGATCAAAATCCAAAACTTACACCAACATCCTTGGTTTTTAGGGTTCCGTAGCCGAATGGCAAAAAACGGAACCCTTATAGATTCGTCATGTCTGTCTGTCTGTCTGTCTGTCTGTCCGTCCGTATGTCACAGCCACTTTTTTCCGAAACTATAAGAACTATACTGTTGAAACTTGGCAAGTAGATGTATTCTATAAACCGCATTAAGATTTTCACACAAAAATAGAAAAAAAAACATAAATTTTGGGGTTCCCCATACATAGAACTGAAAACCAAAAATTTTTTTTTAATCATACCAATACGTGTGGGGTATCTATGGATAGGTCTTCAAAAATGATATTGAGGTTTCTAACATATTTTTTTTCTAAACTGAATAGTTTGCGCTAGAGCCCCTTCCAAAGTGGTACAATGTGTCCCCCCCCCCCCTCTAATTTCTAAAGTAAGAAGAGGAAAATTCTGAAAATATTTAGGATTGTAGAACGTAAAAAAAACTATCAACGGAAATTGGTTTCAATAAGATATGATGTTTAGTTTTTGAGATATGGGACTTTTTCATCAAACTGCAGCAGTAACTTTGTTTTTCATTAAGATACTATGAAAAACCAATTTAGTTTTGCGGTTGAGTGGAAGTTTACTAACTAATACTACTAACTAATGAATGACAGTTCATAATTTTGTTTGGGGCTATGGAACCCTGTGTGCGAGTAAGACTCGCACTTGGCCGGTTTTTTTTTATGCTCATTTCACGAAACAATTTCAAGTATGTTAACCAACAGCGCCCGGTATCAACGTCATTCAAGCGCAAATACATCTTTGTTGAACTGTATCTAATAGGTACCCGGTTTTTTCATCGAAGCGTCAAAATTACACGCAAGTCTAAGCAAGCCTGTTGATATTACATTTGACCAATCACTGTAGTTTACACGTGTTTCACAATTTGTTGGCTAAATTGTGTTGATTTTCGTTTCAGTGTGAATTGTGAGCACTTAGAACAACATCACCTGTGCCCATAAAATTTGAGGGCTGATCTTGATTTTCCTGGGATCCCATCATCAGATCCCGACTTATACCTTTCATCATGTGGTGTAGGTTAATAACTTAAGTTTATAATGTAAATATTTACTCTATGCTTAAAGTAGTTGCTTAGCAACAGAAGGTTCAAAATAACACGTTTGTCAGTTAAGAAAAATATATTCGACTTAGAAAAGCTCTTCGTATTTAAATTATTCTTTTATATCTCTTATTGTCTGCTTACACCGCATGAACATTAGTGTACGTAATTGCTTCGGCAGTATATACGCTAAAATCATCAGCTCAGCAACATGAGATCATGATTACCGGGCATAAATATCTGAATTGCGTTAGAAAGTACATAAGTATATGAAAAACACTGTATGTGACTGTAAAATTTGAGGGTTGCCCTCGATTTTCCTGGGATTCCATTATCAGATTCTGACTTGGTGACAATGGGACCCCTCAAGAATATAAGCTTTCAAATAAAAATAATTTGGAAAATCCGTCCATTTTTGGCCGAGAAATCGGTGAACAGACATAAAAAAAATGTGGGTGTACCCTGATCTACTGAATACATCTGCGAAACCCTTTCGAGTGTACAGGCGTGATGTTATGTTGTGTGATTGCGTATACAATGCATATTTACCCGACAGCAGCAATCGCGGTTGATTTGCCGTCATTTCTTAAAGAGTTCCATTGCCTGTCTCCGAAACTCGTCATCAGATGAATATGAAATTTAAATGGGACTATTTCGGAATAATACCTGACTATGTTGTTCTGTATGGTGTCGGACGTAAAGAATAGCACCATTCGATTTGCCAGAGAATAGGCAGCAGCGTTCTCTGTCCCTTTGTAACAACCGTACTGCGATCGCCAAACCCACCTGCCGAGCGTGGCGATTATGGCAACACCCCCCAAAATGTCAATGTGGCGACACTTGGAGGATGCCTATGTCCAGCAGTGGACGTCTTTTGGGCTGAAATGATGATGATGATGATGACGATTATGACAGAGTATGCGCGAACACACAAAACAAAACCTCCTTTTCGGAAGTCGGTTAAAAAACTAGCGAGGAAAGTTTAAAAAAATATATTAACGGAGAATGACCAGGACTAATACTGGCGACAACGTCATGGGACATTGAGTAATGTTATCTCAGTTTTTAATCATTATCATTAAAACGGAGATTTATTTCTCACAGCCACAGCAGTCTTTCGGCAGTTCGGACTCCAGTTGCAAAGCTCATTGACCCGCAAAAGTTCATCGGCTCACCAAAATCTGTCGCACCTTTTATTAATAACGTAAATAAACTAATTGTACCGTTATAGTTAATTGATGGGCGTGGGAGCTGCTAATGGGTTAAAATGGGACATTAATGGATGATAGAATTTCGGTCCCGTTGAACCTATCACAGCTGAAAACAAAGTTTTGGAACGATGGTGTTTTAATGCCTTTGTTTTTTCAATATGCGACGAATATTTTATTTATTTTTCCTTCCTATTAAAGCAACAAAATAAACTAACAAAAGTTTATTAGGTTTACTTTTTCTGAGTTTAGTGCCATCTATCGTCAACTGCAACTGCCAAATTTTTGTGCAAACTAGAAATTTAAAGCTCATAGAACTGTAATTTAATTAAAAGATACTTATGAAAGAAGTATTCTATGAGTGATTATTTTATAAGGGTTTTAAATATATATTTTAATTAGTCCTTAAAAGTAATTTGAATACGAAAATAACTTATTTGTTTCAATACTTAACTTAAACGCCATCTGGCATCGAGTAGCCACACTAACAATTACAACACTAACAATACAACATGTATTGTTAGTGTTGCAATTGTATATAAGATCAGTATAGATGGCGCTTTATTAAATTTACAATATTTAAACAAAAATTCTTCTGAAATTATTAAAAACGAAGTTAGAGATGGGGAGAGTTTTTTTTAGTAATTTCGTACACTTACAAAATAATACAATCACTCCAATCTCAATCAATTACTACTATTAGGTAGCGAGAGTTTGGATGCATGGATGTTTGTTACTCAGTCACACCACACCAGCTGAACAGATCTGGATGAAATTTGGCACAGAGATAGGCTTTTTATGCTGGGATAGCACATAGGCTTTTATCCCGGAAGGTCCGTTCCGTGGGTAATTACCGGACACCACGCGGGCGAAACCGCAGGCCTTAGCTAGTAAAAAAATAAAAACTACAGAGCATTAGGTATAATAGCCAGACCAACCCGCGTCCATTAATGGACTAACCATTTTAATTCTCGTTGTTGTGCAATAATAGCGCCGGCGGCGGCGCACCATTGTGGGTGACACTGGCACGCTCATAATGCCTAGTGCCAGTAAAAATGGCAACCGGCCGGTAAACGGCTACCTACGTCCTTAACACGTGCCAATAACAATAGACTGAGTTGTTTTCACTGTTTACAATAGACTAGCTGTCCGGTGCAACTTCGTTTGCGTCACATTTTCCTCGTTTTCGCTACATTTTTCATTGCTGCTCCTCTCCTATTGGTAGTAGCATGATGATATATAGCCTATAGCCTTCCTCGATAAATGGGCTATCTAACACTGAAAGAATTTTTCAAATCGGACCAGTAGTTTCGGAGCCTATTCAATGCAAACAAACATACAAACAAACAATCAAATCTTTCCTCTTTATAATATTAGTTTAGATAAGTGGGTCGTTTATGAGTTATTTTTTATTATTTATTTTTAGATTAAAACGAGAGAGAATAAAACGAGAGCATTTGGATATATAGGCTGAATATTGGGAAGTTCGTATAGTTCGGAAGTAGGTACGTCTTCCTCAACTGAACGTTATCAGACATTGATTATTCAAATACTTTTTTTTTCTGCATTCAGTTAGACTGATAGCCGACTCCGATATAGAGTCGGCTAACTTTGCCGATTATTGCAACTCGAAATATATTTTAATGAAGGTCCTAGGTTTGTTGTTTTTCTATTGTTAATGTTGAAAAAAGTTAACGAGATGGTGCTCCTTAGTACAAAACATACGTGTTATGGTCAGTTTCCCAAACTGACCCGTTTAACAGGATCACCCAAAACAGGGGTGTGTAAAGAGCGCAGTGGGAGCAGGTGGAATTCTCTAAGCTGTAGTTTCAGCTTACCCCCATAGGAAATCTCGTGAGTTTATGTATTTATAAATATACAAGGTGTTTTTTTGAATTCTCGTCAAAATTCAGGAAGGTGTCACCAAAGACATAAATAATCAATTAAAATTACGGTACCTATCGGTATACGGTACCTTTTAATTAATAACAATTAATAAACGCTGATTTTTTGGTTGTTTAAGTTTGTCAGCATATCAGAATAGCCCCTTAACGTGATTAAGGAAATAAGAAATTATCGAATAAACGTTTGAGATTGTTTGTATGTTTGAAAACGCGGTTATAGGGCGAGAATCAGACGGGCCGCGGTTAAAACACGGCTGGTTCACACTTACCGATTACCGTTAATAGGAAAAAAGAAACTGTCCATTTTATTATTGATTCGGGTCGAGAATCATAAGCATAGTTACCTCTTTGAATTTGACGAGGATGCAAAACAACGCCTTGTATTTGAAATAGCAGCAAGGTGGTAAGACCCTTTATGATATGTTTCCTTAGACAATAACTACGTGTTTTAGTTTCGGATTTTACCAAAACTATTACCTAACGCACTAAGTAAGTGAGTAAGGAAAGAAAATACACTTATTTGGCACACGCCACAAGTACACACAGTTTATAACAAAAACAAGAAAGGAAACTCAAAGCTAAACATAAACTGTAACACTGTGTGCTTTACGACTGCGCCAAATTTCAGTAACACTAACCGTAAGTTAACCTAAGTTCTGTATGGTGTCGGACGTAAAGAATAGCACCATCCCATATCTTCTCGTGGGTGTCGTAAGAGGCGACTAAGGGACTTGCCAGAGAATTGGCAGCAGCGTTTTGTAACAACCGTACTGCGATCGCCAACCCGCCTGCCAAGCGTGGCGATAATGGCAAAGCCCCCCTTATGTCAATGTGGCGTTGGGGGAGGCCTTTGTCCAGCAGTAGACGTCTTTCGGCTGAAATGATGATACTAACCGTAAGTATGGGTGTACCTATAGGTACTATGCCAAATAAAATGCCAAATAATCGAAAATCAATCAAATTGATTGACCACTATAAATGCAACATCTAAATACTCGATTTTTCTTAATATCGAACGCTTATAATAGTAGGTATTATTTACAAAGTTGCTTCCACAACCTGTAAGTAAATAGAGTGACACGTTTGCACCTTGATAAATGAATGTCCTGTTAATTACACAAACCTAATGAAGAGATAAGAAAAACTATTTTATTATCAAGAAAAAAATAACCAGCTCCATTGTTAAACTTGGACAAATAACTTTATAATTTGGAGTAGACACGCATGCACGCAAAGAAATAAAGATTTTAATCGATTTTCTTCATACCAAGTATTGAAGGAATCTTTAAATTTATTATGAACAGGTGAAATCATTAACTAGTTAATTGTAGAGTCGGATGATCCTGAGTTGAGTAACTTCTATGGTTTCTCAAGTGGAAATTATGAAGGAAAGATTTATTTAACACTTCAAGAACAATGTACAGTGGCGGACTTAATGCCATAGGCATTTTCTACGAGTCAACCTTTGGGTAATGCAGAGACAAACAGTGGTAGGTCTCTGTAATAAATAATAATTTAATAAGACATACTAAGGATATATAAAATACTATAAATATATATCAAAATACTAAAGAGAGATTAATAAGATATAATATATTATTATATTATTTTTTTAAGATTCATATTTCGTTTACCAAAATTATACTATTTACCTCGGTTTTTTTTTTCTTTTCTTTCGTGTTTTTCTTTTTTTAAAACGTTGCCCCACAATAGGAATTTCTCCTGTATCGTGGAAGCCTTTACAAACATTTAAACTAACATACACAAACTGCCAGACCCTGAACAACTATATGTAGGCCATACAAATATTTGTTCCGTGCGGGGATCGAACCCGCGACAACAGCACAGCAGTCGATCGCTCAATCACTGCGCCAACCGTGCCGTCGCGTGTCGTTTGGCCGGCGCACCGAAGTAGCGCCGATGAACCTTGCTGACTGGCCCTATTGACTATACATGAGTATAAGTCTCTTCATTATTTATATAGAATCTCAAGCCCTTAGGGTGGAAGCGAAAGGGTGGCCTGTGAATTTAAATTTTCTTACGTTTTTTGCAATTTGCAGGTCACTGTCGGGTTTTATGTTGACTAAAATTCGATTTTGAAATCTTTCTGCATTATTTTCCAACTACCGTCAGAATATTATGTGGCTTGTGTGTGTGTGTTTTTTTTTAAACTTATTTCTGTCACTTTATGTGACAGATGTCTCGCTTCATAGGGCGCCTTCAAATTAGCCGCAAAGATCCGTGCGGTGGCAGCGCGGTTCTTTGCGGCTAACTGCTAGGTTCGAGTATCATAATGTTGTACATTTTTTAGTTTCGACGAGGGACTCTGACGACGAAACACTGCTGTTAGTGTTACTATTAGTATTTTTATTTGAAATTGTCATGGTGTCGCTATAACAGATTCGTAAATATGTTTTTTTTTTTTGTAATTTGGCACCTTGTTTTTTTAAATTTTCATTCATGTAATCTTTATCATTAATTTAATTGTGCTTCTGTGTGTGTGCTATGTCTTTTGTGTGCACTAAATAAATGATTTATCTATCTATCTATATATATATGGAAAAAGTAATTAAAACGAAACCTATGAAAACGTTGCCGTTATTTTGTATAAGTCAACGAACTGAATTTCATAAAGTAAACGGCTACTGTGTTAACTTATTTGTGTCACTTTATTAAACAGACGTCCCGCCTCTTAAACTTGCACTTGTCTTAAATAATAATCTAGTTTACATGTAGTGCATCTTGGCGAAATCTAACTGCGTCAAGATGAATTGATGTCCTCATCAATTATTGGTGCCCATAGATACTGTTTTTGCATAACATCATGGAATAGGGTACACAGTTACATTCTCTGCCGGAAACAGCGAGCATCAGCTTAGTACCTAGTTACCTACCTAGTTTTAAATTCGGCTTAGACTAAGAGCCATCTGTGCCCATTTCGGCTGGGTACAAGCAAATTCACTCAGGGGCCGACTGCACAGCTAAACCATAAGTTAAAGTGAAATAAAATAAATGGAAGCTCTGTTTAAGCTGGAAGGTTCGCTTTTTAGTGTCACATATTTAGTATTTCTCGGAAAACAATCCTCTTAACAATTTCTTCGAAAGTCGGGTCCATGAATAACTACAGCAATTCATTTTCAAAATCATAATTTTTATTCACATAGGCCTACGTGGGCACTTATAAAACGTCGACACTAGGTGCACGGTTCGGGTTGGTCGTTTCCTATGGAGAAGAACCGGCAAGAAACTCCATGGTTACTCTTTTAAAATCATTTGGTTTTACAATATTTGATTGATACAGCGTTAGTACTCAAGTATGGGAGGACAGCGTAGGCCCGACAATAAGTCGTTGCTTACTACAACAGGCAGAAAAATACAAAAAAAAAAAAACGTCTTCTTCGCTGCCCAGCATTCCGATCCGTCTAGTACGACAGACAGGTCGAATCACCAACGCGATTTTATTTCTTTGTGACTAATATAATTCATGTGGCACATTATCACCATCATTGTCTTGTTATAATTCTTTTCTTCAGAGATCCGTCATCTCCACATTCACCCTTATTACAGCCATAATGAGAGCAGCGGTGGCGCAGTGGTGGCAGCCCCGACTTACGAGCAGTAAGCCGTGGGTTCGAACCCAGGCAGGCGCATTACTTTGTGTAATTTATTTCATCACCGCTGCCCTCAAAAACGGCAAGGAAAACATCTTCAGGAAATCGGCATGTCCTAAAACTAAAATTTCGAAGACATGTGACATCTACCAACACGCACAGGGCCCGCGTGGTGGATTATAGCCTACTCCCTCTCAGAGAGAAGAGGCCTGTGTCCCAGCAGTGGGATCATTATAGGCTGATGATGATGATGATGACAGCCATAATCCTTGGTCTGTCATATTTACCTATACCACATACTTTCTGAATGTCATTTCTTCATAATATTATTAGTCACGTACAACTGTTTACATGAAAACTTCCTACACAGAGTACTTGTTATCTAAACCAATAATTTACTTCGCTAAAAACTAATATTTGCATAATCTCAAAACGTGTCTGTCCTACTATTAGACGACAAAAAAATAAACAAAATGGAAGTGAAAATCGTTTATTATTTATGTCGAAAGATACCAAGACAGAGACATGTTCATTGTGCGTTTTGCGACATAATATGATCGTGGTACCATTTAGAATGTGCATTGGTTCCTTATACTTGAAATTGTATTCTCGAAGGTAAGAAAAGAACCAGGGTTGTATCAAAATTAGAAAATAACAGACGTTTTATTAACATATTATCTTTGAGGAAATGTAACTCTTTATTTTGTAACAGTCTTTATAAATGTTACTTTTCGCTCCTTATCTGCGTATGCAAAATTACATGTATTTTAACCTGTTATAAAATTTAAATTCCATGAAATGAAGACCTGCTATGCTGCAGGTTGCCTGCTCCGTTGGTGTTATGTTATTTCATAGTCTAGTCTTCACGATTCACATGTTCAATCCTTCGTTCAGAATGCACGCTCTTATATTCTCTAGGCCTAGAAAAAATATGTTACAAATTGTGAAACTGTGATTTACTTAATTTCTTTTTTTCCGCACTTTTCTTTCAAGAAAAGGTAAGCTGAACATGAAAAATAGAAAATTCAAATATATTTGAATTTTAAACACAAATAAACGTTTATTCGTTCGTAAAAGTAAATATCTTTTTAATTATCATGTTTAACAATTTGGTTTAGTATAATAGTACCTATCTATGGTTGTCTGTGGAAATTCTTATTTCCGAACCAGTTGTGGTAAATGAAAAAAAAAATAGGAGTGTGAAATGCATTGCATGTTGAACCTAATCGCAGTACGATAAGAGCCAGTTTTCGAGGAAGTGAAAAGAAAATTACCAATTAGATTGTCATTTTTTGTGCTAAAAATTTTAGCTGGAACAATTGTTACTAGAGTTGAGAAACCATAATACTATTATTGTAAAGAGGTACATTTTGCATGTTTGGATAATCTTTGGAACCGCTGATCCAGTTCCGAAAATTCTTTCACTCATCGCCACCACTCAGCTACATTATCCCTGAATATCTTAGGCTATAAATACGACTGTCCTAATGACGACATTTTAATGGGCGAAGCTGCGGCAAAAGTCAATAGTTTATACATGACGTCGACGGAGTTCCACTAGCAAATAATTGAACCAATGATTTTTGCTGGGCATTACCTTACACTTCTCTAGGTACCTATTTCCTGTGGACACCTACATGTACATAGCTAGCTAGATATTGCTAAACACATAAAATCCGGTCAGTGTTTACGAGCGTCGCTTGATACACTGCCCTATAATGGCCTCTTAAACGACATTTCCGGGAAGATTGACTCCATCTTTTGTATCGATGCAATGTAGCAGCAGACTGACGATAGTATTGGTGTGATATTAATTGCCTATGCACGCAACATTATTAAAAGAATGGAGACTCTTTGTCTTTGTTATTGTTAATGTTCTTCTGCTTAACGACTACTTTGTCGCTAAAAGGTCAAGCGAAGAAGCGAAACGGTCTGTAAGTCTTATAACTTGCAAGTTTAAAAAAAAATAAAAAAAAAAAATAGCGGAGGAACAGGAAAACAATTATTTCCACCTCTCTCCATATCAGCAGAAGACAGAACAAAACAAGGCCAATAGGCACAAAGGGACGTTTGCAACTGGGAAGAGCAGCACCGATAAATATTAAAAATAATATATATAATATGAAAAAATAAATTGCATGAATGGTTGTGTAGTCATAGTTTTTATAGTGTAAAAGACTTCTTAGACAGTAAATGTTAAAAATATGCTTGTGTAAATTTGTACGCTTATCACTGTTAAGCAAAAACATGTTGCTCTAGTTATTGTTTGTATTTTACCATCTTTTTATACCATGTTTTTAAGCAAATAAATTTTATTCTATTCTATTCTATTCTATTCTATTATAAAGTGCAGCTAGGTATATGGATACTTAGGACGTTCCAGTAAGTGGATCATGGCGAGCGTTTGTAGTAGACGAGGTCAAGTAGTTGTTTAAATCCAAGTCGATCCATTGATACGCTTGCTCTATCCTTTTACCGAACCGAATGTGTCAAAACGAGACTTTTAAAGATAGTCCGTAAAAACCTATGGGTACTTAGGTAATGCAATTTATAAACTTTTTCATAAATCATGTCTCTTTTTTTAAGAGCTAGTCAATTATTACAATAATGTCTATTTTTATTTTTAGCTATTCCTTTACCTAATAGACAAACACATTTAGAATATCGTTTACACAATAAAGCGGCTGGATTGAGCAGTTTACGCGTCCCATTACATTTGTTTAAACAGCGGGTTTTTTCCCACGGAGTGACGTACAAGAAAGTGCTAAAATGCTGCAATGTTTCAAGGATGGAAAGAACACAAATATCCTGGCGGTTAAAAGAAGAATGGGGCAGGCAGATTAAATAATACAAAACTGCAAAGCCACAACAGGGATAATATGTGGTTAAGGGAAATGCTGAAAGCCCTAACCCCAGGCTGAAAAAAAAACGAATTATTGTGACATCTACCAACCTACACTAGGTCTGCGAAATGGATCCTGTATCCTGACAGTGGGAATACAATAGCTGATTATGATTAGGTACCCAAGCTTGTGTTTAAGGGAAATTAAATATACGCCTACACTGAATCGTTTCAACATTTCTTCTGTTATAGTCACTGACAGAAATTTATATAAATTAATAATTCAATAAACATATTAAAATCACATTATCCTTAAATAATTCAAAACAATGTAATTGTAGGCTTTAAACACTTGTGAAAATATAATAATGTTCATGCTTTTCATGAATGGCAAAAAGTAATACCTAATTGTAACAATCACGATCGCGTACCTAATACTGGTGTACAGAATGATCATGAATGCTTGTTTTCACTTACATTAGGCAACACCTAACTGAAGGCCTAAAAAGTGCACTGTTTGATTTTAAACGCTAGGCTCCGCGTATATTTTGTAGTTCCTTAGAGATCTGAAAACGAGCCTTAATCAATTCTTCTTCTTCTACACTGCGACCTAAACTGTTTATTTTTTCTTAAGTTGACCGACATCTATCTTTTCAGAATATTTTAAGATGTATGCGAGCTCTCAGTGTGACCTGATGGCATCGGTAATGGTATTTGACTTTGTTCTTTATAATTGGACCAGTAGATACGTAGCGACTGGACATTTTATTTGCTCATTTAAATACACGATGGCTCAAGCTTATTAATCGATTATCTTTATGAGTAAAGATTGCCATCAACAGTTACAAAAAATATTTTAATTTAGCCTATATTACGAAATTAGCTTTAAATGTCACAAGTGTTTGAATTGCCGATTTAAATATTCTAATATTTAAAAAACCAGTTGTATACTTTTAGCACGTTTATATTGTTACAAATGGTAAAAGCGGGCGATAGACTGAAGATAAAGTGGAGTCGGGCTGGCTGGGACGCAGACACATAATGCCAGGCCACGCCTTTTAGATATTCTTTGTCGTAAATAAAAGAAAAGAAGAACTCTGAAAATATTTAGACAAGGCATCTTATTTTTTACTGAGTTTCTCAATTCGTCTGAATCTTTTTTTTTTTTTGCTTGTTTCTTCGATTACTCGAAGACGTATTATATAATTCCCAGGTGGTACCATGGTCAGTCAGGATCTGATGATGGGATCCTGGAGAAATCGAGAAAATTCCTAAAATTTTATAGGCACACTAGAAGCGAATTGCATATTTTTTCAAAAAAAAATTTTTTTTTTACTAAAATCTCTTAGATGTGATTTTTAAATACGGTTGACAAAAAGTTTTCATGGATATTTAGTTCTAGTATGAAAACTCACAAAGCGTCATTTTAGGCCACCGCATACAGATTACCGAGAGCTCGCGTGCTAGCCTAATTGAGCCTAATTCGATACAGCGCCCGCCACCCGGCCCTACAGAGTGCACTTGCGACACGCGCGATCATCTATATCCTCTACCGGTCCTGTATTCGGTTTTATGTTGGGATACTGATTGGGCTCGACAGTGTATTGATCAAAATCGGGACCAAAAAATCCCATCTCGACTGATTGCAACTATAAAATTAAATTATTTTTGGTTTTTAGAGGTTTTTTTCTGTTGGGGGTTTTTAATTTTTTTAATAAAAAATTATTTCATGCTTTTAAAACTAAAATCTATTTTGTTAGCCTTGATTGTCCCACGCTTGGGCATAGGTTTCTTCCCATTCCTTCCACTTTTCTCGGTGTTGCGCCTTTTCTCGCTAATTAATGAAAACAAGGAAAGTTATACATTTTTTATATTCCGAGCTTTTCGGGCCCCCTTGGCGATGCCCATAGTAACAAGTGACAAGATTTCTAATTTCGAATCGACCAGACCCGTAGATGTTGTATATATACCTTCATGAACTAGAAAAGAGGTGATGACCTTCAAACGGCTAAGCAGATTTTCTGGAAACATAGCTAAAAACACTTTCGAATAAAACACTTTTCAAACGAAACCAATTTTATCAAAATCGGTTAATCGGTTTAGGAGCTTCGATGCCTCAGACAGACACACAGATACACACGTCAAACTTATTCATAACACCCCTCTTTTTTATCCTGGTTAAAAATATTTATTATGTAAAAAACCATCTTTATTTAAATTCATAGCATGATTATATTTAAATTGATAAAGTATCAAGTAAGTAGAATTATAAAATGATAGTTGTTTTCAAGAAGACATAAAACAAATTCTATAATGTTAGTTTGACAGTCCATCTAACTTTCAGGTTTTCTGACTATATAATATATATAATTTCAAGATCTTCTAATTTCAACAAATCAAATAACGAGCATAAGGTAAAAGTACGTATTACCGTTAGTGTACTAGTTCCCGTTAACAAGTCAGTTTTTTTATTATTGCATTTTTCTACGAATGTATAAGAAAAGTTTGCGAATGGCAATACCTTCTCGGTAATATTTTGTACAATTGTAATGGCAACATTGTCCAAACAGTTTAATGGCGTCAAAACCATGCGTTGACAAAAGTTTGCTTTGTGAAAATATTATGGAAGTTCAAAGTTCTGTCAGTGAACTACGAAACCACCACGTCGCATTGATGAGCTAGCCATACTGAGACGGATCACGTTAAGGTAAGAGTGTTGATTTTCTAAAATATTTGAGTATATTATGTTGCGATATAACCTATAAATTGAGGTGAATCTAATTGAGAAATAAATTATTTTGCCGTTCACATCTATTGGTACCAACAAACCCTTCTTGACCTAGTACCCGTTAAAATCGTATTTTTTTACCGGATTTTGGTACATGGTGAACCCGGTAATACACGTTGTACCGAAACCCGTTATTGTGTACTTATTGCCCTACAATAGGTCTCATTTTCCTTTAAAACTGTAGAATACGTTGCCGGATATTGGGACTTGCATTAAAAGTTGCATTTAAACCCGTCATCGTCCTTATTTCCTTGGTGTTAAGTTCTCTTTTCTTTCGAATCAACAGAATGTACCTTGTTTGTGTTGTAATTACCTTTTTTTTTTTTTGGATTGGAAATCATCAAATGACTTCTTCCGCTCTGGGCGGAGCGGAAGGGAGTGTCAGACTTGACTGACTAAAACCCATCCATGTTCCTTCTTAGCCCTTTGCGTTCCAGGGGCACGGTATCTCTTTCGAACAACCCGCAGCCCTGGCAGGCATCGGCCCTCTCGGACCCCTTCCGATTTGCTGACATCTCCTTGAGGCGCGCGTGGAACACGAACGCGCCGTCGGCACGGTCTGTCGTCATAAGACGGACGGACGGTGAGCTAGCCCATTACTCACCGTCCACAGGCCCGCGCCTACGGTGGCCGGGGGCCACTGGTTGCCCCCCGACGCCCGGGGCGTCTCCCGCGGCGGCTGGGACGTGAGGTTCTCTCCCTCTCACGTTCCGCCACCTCCTTCGCTAGCATGACTGCTTCGCAGAAGGAGGCGACGGCTTCCCATTCCCTCTCGCTCCGGACCATGGATTGATCCAGGGCCGGACGCGAGAGGTCGCAGCCGCCAATCGCCGCTACGAGGACACGGCGGTGCTCAGCCCAAACAGGGCAGAGCTCCACAGTGTGCTCCACCGTGTCCTCCGGCCGATCCTCGCAGTGGTAACACCCGGGCGTTTTCTCCCGCCCGATTCGGTGCAGGAACCTCCCGAAACAACCGTGTCCGGTGAGGACCTGCGTCAGGCGGAAGGTGAGGGCGCCGTGGCGCCTCTCCAGCCACTCCTCAAAGAGGGGACTTATCGCAACTATTGTGGCGTGCCCTGCACGGGGTTGCGACAGTCGCTCTCTCCATGTCGCCATGAGATCGCGCCGGAGGTCTGTCCGCTGAGCGACAATTTGCCGCGGCAGCGGAGTTTCCCCCCGGCGTAGTGCTTCCGCGCGCCATTCGTGCAGGCACGCAAGGACTATCGCCTCCAGATCCCATGGCGGCAATCCGGCCAAGAGGCTCGCCGCCTCGCCGGAGATCGTGCCGTACCCCCGGATCAGCCTTACGGCTACCACCTTCTGGGGCGCGTTCAGGTAATGGGCGGCTCGCCGCCTCAGAGAACGCGCCCACACCGGGGCCCCGTAAAGTGCCATGGACCGCACGACCCCCGCGTAGAGCCTGCGGCAGGAGGCGTTTGGACCCCCCAGGTTGGGCAAGAGCCGCTTGAACGCAGCACCTGCCCGTTCCAGTTTGGGGGCCAAACGTCGGAAGTGCTCCACGAAGTTCCCCCCTCCAGGGAACCCCTCCTACCGTCAGTATGGATCCCGACGGTGGCGCATTCCGAGGCCCATGAAAGCACATGGCCTCGGACTTGTGCAATGCCACCTCGAGACCCAGTTGCCGGATTCTCTCCACGACTATCGCAACCCCGCGTGTCATAAGTTCGGCCGCCGCCTCGTGCGACCTCCCTTGTGCCAGCACCAGCGTGTCGTCAGCGTAGCAAACTACGCTCGTCGAGCAACACAATGGGCCGGTATGCGGACGGAAAGTCCGCAGGGCGCCCCGGCTTCCGGATGAGGACCAGCTTCCCCGTCTTCCAACGAAGCGGGAACTGGCCTCTCTGTAATCACCTGGATTCAATTGCCTCTTTAGTTTTTGATGTGTAACATCTTTACTATCGCTTCTGGGAGTGATTGATTGATTGGTGAGTGGTGAGTGATTGGTCAAATTGAATTGTATTTGGACATAGACATGGATCTGGAGTCGAAGTCGAAGCCGATGTCATATGTTACACATCATATGAGACTACTGTAAGGCTCACTCGTTTTTTACCGTACGCCACGTTTTTTTTTCAGTTATTATGTCCGGTCGTTAAAATATTTTAAAAGTATTTATATTTTCCTATTGATACGAATTCAGAAATTTTCAAGACCAGTGTTATTTTTTTTTTCAGATAGCCATGACTGATAGGCAGAAGGTCATATTAAACGCCATGGAGGCAGTCAAAAAAGGAGCCTCAATTTCAGCTACTGCCAATAAAAATGTATTTTCTTTGGATAACCCTTCTTCACTTATTTTACGCAGAAATGCAAAAACAGTGTTTCTGTGAACTTTGACGTAAACCAATAGAGTTCAAATTCGCATTGAATTTTACCGGATTCAGGGACCATTTAACGTTTACTAGTACAAATCTACCGGGTACTGGTACAATTAGCCCTTTATTTTATATTTTTCTATCATTGTTAAAGAAAATTTATACTAATTAAATAAAAGAATATCACAATAAAACTTGTATAAATTATCTCTCTAGTCATGTAATTATTTTTTTTGTAAGTCTTCTAGTTTTAGTATCGCAAACCTGCAAAGTCAGTGAAGTTCAAAACTTCACGGTTTCTGGGCCGTTTACCTTATAACAAAAGTTCTTAAAAACATTATTATTCTAATAACACCAAAAGTAATAACGATTAAGAGACATTGAAACAAGAAAATAAGTTCAAGCCGAAGAAGAAAATACTGCTTTTGGAGCACAATGAGGACGCTTGCAAAAACAAGAATGCCGATGAATACTCGTAGTCCCTAGGAAAAACACTTTCCAGAGGATCCTAATAGGGTCAGAGTATTTTTATTGTGTTGAAAATCATCACCCTATTGCAGACTGAAAGTTCTGCCAATGCCGATGATTGATCGATTCGATGATTGATTGATTTTTGAGGGGTTCCTCAAAAACGGTGAAGGAAAACATCGTGAGGAAACCGGCATGTCCTAGAACTAAAAATTCGAAGACAAGTGACATCTACCAACCCGCACTGGGCCCGCGTGGTGGATTACAGCCCACTCCCTCTCACAGAGAGGAGGCCTGTGTCCCAACAGTGGGAACATTATAGGCTGATGATGATGATTGCCACAACACCCTGTCCTCCGCACGCAGTCTATCACATCCTTTAAAGTTGGCGCAAAGATCTGCAGCTAATAAAATCTTAGCACCATTATTTCTCAACACTGCTGTTTCCATTAAAGAAGTTATAACTTCACCCTATACGTCTTCGTCACCCACGCTAATAAAACCCCACTCTTTACAGCCCATTAAGCAAGTAATTACGATGATATCTTCCATTGAAGCGTAAAGATTAATGGTGCTCATAAACGATTTGTTTGTCTAATCCTCGGCGGTCATAATTGTACCACTAATGGGTTGGGGCAGACTGCTGGGCATTAGGGCGACATACTTTTTACTGTCGTTTGTTCTCTTGTGTTTAGTGATAGTGAAAATGTCACTGATCATAATGTATCATATTTGTATTCTTAGTATTCTCTCTATGGCAAATTGGTAGATGATGCATCAATTGAGTCTTTGTATCGGGCCTTCGAACCTACCGAGCTTCGTTGCTGGCATATTTCACGTTGGTCAGCGCTATAATTTGGGTTCCAGGATCGCACTGATTGAAATACCACCAATAGCAGATGATCTCATATTTAATAGAAATTAAATACTGTTTGGTAGGCGTCCGGACGATTACGGACGAACACTCACTACACTTATTCTCACTCTCACCCACTCTCTATTGAGTGAGAGTGAGAATAAGTGTGGTGAGTGTGATACGCCATCGTAACACACTCACGATAACAGTGTTATTACTAATATTGACAATTCTACAATGTTCATTGCGTGATTTGCGTTAACGGGCAGACAAATTATTCAAACATAAAAAGCAATGGAATATTAATTTTCTTCAAGACTTTCGGATTGCCATAGATAAGTGTGTTCGCAATTGGGGTCCTGACTTATTTATGGTATCGATAATTTTGAACAGTGTTTCAAAGGTAGTTTGATCTTTTCAAAGTATGCGGGACTATAATAAATCAAGCTGCATGATAGGTCGACTGTTGCTTGCGGGCAGTCTCATGCCAAAGCCAACAATTCAAATACTAACAGATCAGCATCGGGGTCCTGTCTAATGCATCGATGAAAATTGTGGTGTTTGTCGTTTGTTTGTGGTATTGGTAAAGTTTTGGCTCAAATCAAATCAAAATATTTTATTTTACATAGGCCTACATGGGCACTTATAAAACGTCGACAAAAGATGCACCGTTCGGGTTAGTCGTTTTCTATGGAGAAGAACCGGCAAGAAACTCCATGGTTACTCTTTTAAAATCACTTGGTTTTACAATATTTGAATGTTACAGCGTTAGCGTTGTCGGGCCTACGCTGTACTCCCACATAACTGTGGGAGTAGGCCCGACAATAAGTCGTTGCTTACTACAAAAGGTAGAACAAGACGATAATAAAAAAAAAGAAAAAATAAAACTAATGACTAAACACTAACGCTAAAGGCTAAGGCTAAAGACTAACCGGATGGAATCGTGTGAGAAAATCTTTATTCTGTAATTGTAAACTTTTAGGTTACTTTTTTCGTGTGACTGAGTTTGTCGGCTGAAGAATTTAAACATTACCTACCAATTTCAAAGTTGCTGCTCTCCGTGTCTACAAAAAAATGTGTAGAGTGCCTTCATATAAGTCACCCTGATTCGGAACAAGACAGGGTGAAAATTTTTGCCAGATGTGGCGAATTGTGTCGAATCAGATCGACCCAAACAATGAACATGTGTGTTGCACGCCTCATCATCAACATCATCATTTCAGCCGAAAGACGTCCACTGCTGAACATTGGCCTGCCCCAACGCCACATTGACATAAGGGGGGTTTTGCCATAATCGCCACGCTTGGCATGCGGGTTGGCGATCGCAGTACGGTTGTTACAAAAGCACAGAGAACACTGCTGTCCATTCTCTGGCAAGTGCCCTAGTCGCCTCTTACGACACCCACGGGAAGATATGGAATGGTGCTATTCTTTACGTCCGACACCATACAGAGCGTATGTTGCACGCCTGAGTCGCCATAATATCCTGCGTTTGCATAATCAGCATAACTTACGTGGCCATGAATCGTAATATTAGTAGCCTAGCCAACTATTCTGTAGGCTAGCTAGAGATTATATACACCACTATACTATAGGTCTGTCACAAGGCACTATTATCACGAACTGGCCTTAGTTTTTCACCAGCAACCATTAGGGATGGTCTGGGCCACTTATACTTAATTGGAATAATTTCCTTAGCCCTGAAGGTTAAGGTTTGTATAATTTATTTGGAGCTACGGTTTCTTTTTGCAATCTTGAGATTATTATTCAATGTTACAATGTCTTTATTTTAATTAAATAGAACTTTAGTGGCGTTAAATGAATGTATTACTAATCATTCATACTACTGCTTGCACCACAAATGAATGAGTTTAGCGCCTAACGTATGACTGCAGAGCATATGAGGTCTTGGCTTCGATACCCAGGTTGGTCAAAGTGTTATTGGGTTTTTCCATTAGGAATTACTTGGAAGCAGCCACGGAGTCTGGATTTGTACCCGATTGATGGCAATAGGCTCTTACATGGGTCTTCAACCTAACTGGCGAAATGTAGGTGATTTTTAGGGTTCCGTACCCAAAGGGTCAAACGGGACCCTATTACTGAGACTTCGCTGTCCGTCCGTCCGTCAGTCACCAGGCTGTATCTCATGAACCGTGATACTTAGCCAGTTGAAATTTCTACAGATTATGTATTTATGTTGATACTATAACAACAAATACAAAAACAGAAAAAATTAAATATTTAAGGGGACTCTCATACAAAAAAGTGATTTCTTTGTTCGTATTTATAAATAATGGTACGGAACCCTTCGTGCGCGAGTCCGACTCGCACTTGGCCGGAAAGAAACTTCTTTTTAAAGAACTTTTCCCCGCACTAGGAATTTCTCTTGTATCGTGGGTGCGTTTACAAACATTTAAACTGACATACACAAACAGCCAGACTCGGAACAACTATCTGCAATAGGCCATCTAAATATTTGTTCCGTGCGGGGATCGAACCCGCGATACGCAGCGCAGCAGTCGATCGCCCAGCCACTGCGCCTACCGTGAAAATATTAGGTAGGCTTCTACCTAACCTTTCGTGGATTTCTGTTGAAATTATTGTTGTTGTTGTTTAAAAATGACAAAAACACATTTGTTTTTAATGTTTAGCACTAACGCATGTAATGTTTGTGGTGCAAGCAGGCCTTAATAATGCTTTCAACGAATCTAAATCAGCAATTCACGTTAGTAATTAAACTCGCAACTTGGTAAACACTAGGTGTTGGCCGCGGTTTCGCTCGCGTTAATTTAGAATTTGACAATAACCGGCTCGGAACGTGGCGCCATCTATTAACATAAGAACGTTATTGCTGTTTTCGTCGGGAACTGTACTTTTTTCGGGATGAAAGGTATATGTCCGTTTCTGTAGTAATGCGCCTGCCTGGGTTCGAACCTACGACTTACTGCTCGTAAGTCGGGGCTGCCACCACTGGGCCACCGCTACACTCACTTATAATATTGCACTTATAATATTAGTTATATGGAAGTTATGATTACAATATTAGTTCTCCTTTCAACAGTTTATCAACATAAAATCATAATTTTACAAAACAAACAAAATTAGAGTTCCCACAAAAATGACACAATAACCTTTATTTTTAGCTTCGTTCAACTAAAACTGAGTTTTCGTGCATTCTACTAAATTGTTTCACACCAAAGTGTTCGCTGGCAATTCTTTAATAGTCCAAATTATATAAATGTGGAGTTCAATTGGTGAATCGGTCGTGAAGTCGTAACGAGTCATCAATCGTAAACGTCTTATTCTCGAATGATTGAATTGAACTCGGGCTAAAAAATGCGCTAGAATGTGAGATACTGAATCACAGGCCGGTGTGTTGATATTTTTAAAACTGAGGTCTAAGCAGTGATAGCCTAGTGGTGTGACCGTTGGACTGCCAAGTCATTGGTCCCAAGTTCGAACCCAAGACACGCTCCTCTTATTTTTCAGATTTATGTGCATACCTATTGTATAACTAGCTAGCTAAGATCAACACTTGCTTCGGTGAAAGAAAACATCGTGAGGAAGACAAAATGCCTGAGCGATATTTCTCGACGGCATGTAAAGCCACATCAGAGGCCCATGGACGGCATGAAAATTTTGACACCTAAAGAAAATTACGATAAAGAAGAATTTGAGGTCTAATTACGAGTCAATTATTGCAAATACTGGGTCAGAGAAACAGTCGAGGACAAATAAAGGATCTGGCCAACCGGTACGGACAATTTACGGACGCAGCTCCGGACACAAACGCCTTCATATATTACTTTTCATTTCATTTATTCATATAACAATTTACATTGTGTTGAATATATACACGTGCAATTTAATACAGATACAGAAACTATGAATTAACATTCCAAGTAAAATTTAGGTATAGTGTAAACAGTTTTAAAATGATGTCAAACAATTTTAAAATATAGGTACGCAATGTCAAAACAGGTTTAGAATATAATGTCAAATAGTTTCCAATATAATGTCAAACAGTTTTCAATATAATGTCAAATAGTTAAAATAAAAAAAAATGTCAAATGATTCTAAAATATTTTATAATGTCAGTGTAAATCATTTATTATTGTGTGACATTAGTTCCGAAATATTATACAGACATTTTTCTAATAAAAAGGTTTTTACTTAGGGGGGGTCCATTATTAAGTGAGGCGTTTTGGGGCGGGTGCGGGGGGGGGGGTGTCGAGACGAATCTCACCCAATCTCACGAGGGAGAGGGGGTGCTCGGCGAGTATGACGTAATTTTTTTCGCGCAAAGACAGTGTACAATTGCGTGAATACTAGGTTTAAGTTAACTTGTTTCTGCACAAAAATATGGTTAAATCCTACACAATAATACATTTTTATGAAAATATGGAATCAACGTATTTTTTACACTTAACCAAGCATTTTAATAAATCTCATGTGAACGTAGGGGAGGAGTGAGGGGGTTAAGTCCAATCTTACGAAATCTCACAAAGGGGGATGGGGTCGAAAAATTGCCTAACGTAATTAATGGACGCCCCCTTATGTGTCTTTTTTAGCGTCCGTGTTAGCTTGACCAGAAGAACAGTCACAGAGGAGAAGATAAATTTAAATTTATTTAAATTTGTTGGTAACATGTCGATATCTCGACATAACAAATAAAACGCGAACTCTGTCATTTTAAGCCATATGATTCGAGTAATTTGCATATATGTATATAAGCACAATGTTATTTTGGCGCGGGCCAACTTCGGAACAAACATTCAGCCATCATGTTTTGTAATATATTTCACAAAATGTTTACTATCAGTCCTTCTCTTTCAACTCATTCAAACGCCGGAAGATCCTTGTAGTACTGTAGTACTGTAAAATGGGGTGAATAGGGACAAGGCGGTGAATCGGGACGAAACTTTGAAAGGCATTTTCACGTTATTTAAATATTATTAGTTAGACTAAAAATACTCTGTTTATTTATTAAACAGAAATAATTCCAATAGCTTTTTAGTTTCCAATTATTTGTACTCGTATTTAACGATGAAATTCTATTCAAAGTTTTGTCCCTACTCTCCCTCGTATCCTGATTCACACCGTGCAGTGGTACCATAGTTTCTCAGTCGCAAATGACCTCCCATTCAAGTGTGAGTTTGGAGATGTAGGAGCGATTCAAAAATTGTGCGTCGTTCGTTGATTGTGACAATTAATACAGTTTATCTGACGCAGTGTTTTTTGTAACGGCCATGTATCAGTTTTTTTATGGATAGCGAACAAGCCCACCGTTTATTGTCTGGAATTTCGCTGCGGCTGTAGTGTTGTTATGGCGTTGAATAACAATCATTGTTTTCATTGAAATAAGTACTTTTTTTGTTTCTAATTCTAAAACAAAAATGTAAGGAACCACTGTTAATGATTAATTGATAATCACTTATCCATTTTTAGGGTTCCGTAGCCGAATGGCAAAAAACGGAACCCTTATAGATTCGACATGTCTGTCTGTCTGTCCGTCCGTCTGTATGTCACAGCCACTTATCTCCGAAACTATAAGAACTATACTGTTGAAACTTGGTGAGTAGATGTATTTTGTGAACCGCATTAACATTTTCACACAAAAATAGAAAAAAGACACTAAATTTTGGGGTTCCCCATACATAGAACTAAAAACCAAAATATTTTTTTTTCATCAAACCCATGCTTGTGGGGTATCTATGGATAGGTCTTCAAAAATGATATTGAGGTTACTAATATCATGTTTTTCTAAACTGAATAGTTTGCGCTAGAGTCGCTTCCAAAGTGGTAAAATGTGTGTCCCCCCCCTCTAATTTCTAAAGTAAGAGGAGGAAAATTCTGAAAATATTTTGAATTGTAGAACATAAAAAAAACTATCAACGAAAATTGGTTTCAATAAGATGTGATTTTTAGTTTTTGAGATATGGGACTTTTTCATCAAACTGCAGCAGTAACTTTGTTTTTCATAAACATACTATGAAAAACAAATTTAGTTTTGCGGTTGAGTGGAAGTTTACTAATTAATACTACTAACTAATGAATGACAGTTCAAAATATTGTTATTATATTGTTTGGGGCTATGGAACCCTGTGTGCGAGTAAGACTCGCACTTGGCCGGTTTTTTTGTTTCTAATTCTAAAACAAAAACGTAAGGAACCACTGTTAATGATTAATTGATAATCACTTACCCATTTTTTATCTTCTCCTCACCAAATGAAACTATCGCGTAATTGGAAACTCATGTGTTCAAGGGGCCCAGTCCAGGAATATTGACAGCCTGTCTAAATATTCGTGCAAGTTTACAATTTTTTTTTACTAAAGATATTAATAAATTGCATTTTTTTTTTGTTGTTAGCCTCTCTGTGTCCCACTCTCATATTATGTCCCACTGCTATGTCTAGTGAGTGACGATCTTTGCCCACCTCCCTGGGTTTGCTCCGGAATTGCAGTTATTTTTTGTAAATAAAATATATCAAATATTCGCAAATGTTAATGCGAATGCGAATATTTTATACGAACAACAACGTAGAGCATGCAGCAGTAAGGCAGGATGTCAAAAGGGAGCTCACACGCACACTCGATTTGTTTTTGTTTTACAGTGCATTATCTGGTTTTGTTTACACGCCGAATTTTGCACGTTATGAACGCTGTTAGAAGTTAGGGTAACAGCTTTTCCTTAGAGGAGGGAGAGGTTCCCATGAGAAACTACCACAAACCAGGTTTGCTGCTTATCCTGACAGTTTTCATACCGACTTAAATAAAAAAGAAAATACGAGTTTGTTTAAAAAAACAGGCCGTCACTCATCGCCAATAAACTAAACATACCCTGACTTCTCCCCATTTTCATGACAAAATCAATAAAGAAACAACAATAATAAGCTAGCCAAAGTATTAGCCTTTAATTGTGTATTTGTAACGTTAAACGGCACATAATCGCCGTCCAGGGTTCGTGGTCGCGTTCGGTCGTGCCCAAGAACGATGTAAAAGGCTTTGAACATTGTTACTTGGTAAACTTTCTTTATTAGACTCCCTTTTAGCTATAGCAGGGTTTTCATATTGTGTTATTAACTTATTATTTACTAAGGTTTCCCTCCGATTCTCGAGCTAAATGATTTTTACTGGTTCTGTCATTAATATGCCGCGGGCTCTCTATGGTTTTTATTATTTCCTTTTTTGATTATTTTTGTATATTTCCTCTTTACTGATCTGCCAAAAACATAAGGTCATAGTAGCTGATTGCTTCGCTTAAAAATATGTTATCAATGTGAGGTCGTGTACTTGTAATAACCCCTCCACAATGTCAGTACGTATTATTTTAAACCTTGAAATCAACCTAATTCAATAATTTTAGTTGGTTAGCCTGTGTCAGTCTCATAAATAGCTAAAAAACCTGCCAAGTGCGAGTCGGACTCGCGCACGAAGGGTTCCGTACCATTATTTGTAAAAACGAACAAAAATCTTTTTTGTATGGGAGACCCCCTTAAATATTTATTTCATTCTGTTTTTAGTATTTGTTGTTATAGCATCAACAGAAATACATAATCTGTAGAAATTTCAACTGGCTAACTATCACGGTTCATGAGATACAGCCTGGTGACAGACGGACGGACGGACGGACGGATGGACGGACGGACGGACAGCAAAGTCTCAGTAATAGGGTCCCGTTTGACCCTTTGGGTACGGAACCCTAAAAACTGCGAATTGGAAGCAAATATATAGGTAGAAAGAATTCCGTGAGGATAGGTACATTTGAATATTATCTATTCGCATACACGTGTCTGCGTCAACAGTGCAACTGTTTTCCACAAGAATTGCAATATTGTAGTGCACGAATAAACTAGCACTATGTAAACAGGTCAACGTAGGTACTCGTACAATCTACTGCACTTCAAGGCAATGGTAACAATTTGGTTTTGACAGCGCCTTAATCTTTTACACTGCAACCAACTTACTTGCGCAGGCAGGAAAACACAGAACTAAAATAAAATATATCAAGTTTGACTTATCGATATTAATTTTCTTGACAAACAACGCCACCTTGAACTACACACTTAAAGTGGTCTTACTAAACCAGTAAGAGCATTCTGCGTAGTCCAAGAGCTGTAGATGACGTGCGATTCCCCGTACTTAGTTGTACGGCCTTTGTAAGTGACGATGTCGTACAAGTAGGTCGGTAGCCCATCATTAAAGGACATCGACTAACGATTTTCCTCGAAATCATCTAAACAGGTGCAGAATGACAAGTAGCTGATTAGAATTCTCATTTGCGAACAATGAAATTCTTGGCACATTTTGTGGACATCCCAAGTTCACAACTGATTTATGAGGTGACTAATTAATTGTGATAATTTATGTCAAACAGTAAAGAATTAGATCCGTGAGCTTGGCGCATTTAATCTTCTTATTGAGAATTTATTATGAAATTAAATACTATATACCCACTTTTCACTGTAAATTCGCAATGCAGTTCGGAAGTTATATTTAAAGTCAGACTAAATTGCTCGCAAAGTCGCAACCTAGTCAGTCATTAGTAGTCTTAGTAATTATTGTAAGGTTTCTAGTATTAAGGATTATTTGTATGTATTATAATATATATTAGTTTATTTGTTCGGTATATTTATGTATTAGTATGTACCTATTTATGTAAATCAGTTTATGTTAGCAAAATGGTATTTTTCTTATTTTTTTTTTTTTGTTCTATACTTCTATGCTGTCCTATTTGACCCAAAGGTTGACTGGTAGAGAATGCCTTGTGGCATTAAGTCCGCTTAAGTACGTGAAGTTTAAATAAATAAATAAATACGAAATCACTTTCAGAAATACAGAAAAGGCTAGTTTTACAAACTGTTCACCTCAAAAATATGTCAGTGGAATCGATTTTCCGCGTCGGACATTTCCTCCAAGATTTTTCTTCATCTTCTTTTAAGAGAGTCATTTCATGCTGCAGGTGACTCTATACTAGAGAGACCAGATAATCATAAGTTGTGGAATGTGTGCTATGTTGTCGTTTTGTAACTTTCCTGATTTGGATTTATAGCGCCATATTGCAAGCTACGTAACCACTGTATCAGACCTTTTATAGACACGATACAGGTACTGGACCTATATATAGACTAATCTTTCATAGATGTTGATATTCCCTTAGTTAAATTTCTATTAAAAATTAAATTTAAAAAAATTCCCGACACAAAAAAATACCTAAATTAAATTAATCCAAGCGTCGTAGCGTCGGGGGTCTGCTTTGTTTTGTGCATGTGCTAAGCGGTCATGCTTTTTAAACTTATAATATCTTTGTGTGTCTGTCCCTGTCCTGAGCATAGGCTTCCCCAATCCTTCCAATTTTCTTGGGTCGCGCCTCTTCTCTCTAATTAACGAAAAAAACGAAAGTTATTAATTTAAAAAAAAAACGGTATTTTAGGGGGAGGGGGTAAAGCCTACACCCCCGCAATGCCCATGATGACAAGTGACAAGATTTCAAATCGACTAGACCTGTGGAAGTAATTTATATCCCTTCATCAACTAGAAAAGAGGTGATGAAGGGATAACATAGGAAGGGAACATAGCTAAGAACACTATCGATTAAAATACCTTTTAAACGAAGCCAATTTTATCAAAACCGGTTTATCCGTTTAGGAGCTACGATGCCACAGACAGACACACAGATACACACGTCAAACTTATTACACCCCTCTTTTTTGGTCGGGGTTTAAAACCAGTACAAAACCTTTAATTTTTCATCCTATCCACCAAAAATTTGATGTGTATTACTATACTATTTGAATTCTTTATCTTTTCATTCTATACTTCAACAAAAAATATGTGGATTGGCCTTCCAACCTTCAGATGTCAGTTACAGTGTCCGTTGTCTACAATAGTTCAACATTATGGTACCCTCCCATCCCACTGCATTGTCAATCTGCATTGTACACAGACTTAAATAGAGACATCAAATAGTCGCACACGTATTTACATGCAGATTAGATCTATACATACTATTTTACAAACGACATACTTATCTGTGCGTGTGGTGAAAAAGAGAACTAAACTGGTTTATACTGGATTTGACAAGTGTTTGACGTTTTCTCAAGCAAACAGCGCCGCCATGACATGCAAAGATAAGTTTGTTGGGCTAAGTCTATACAAATAAATAGTACTTGATTATGGTTACGGAGTGTTTCCAATTTTATTACCGACTTGCTGTCCCGCGCATCTTCGTCTGCGTCACATTTTCCCCGTTTTCGCAACATTTTCTTTGATGCACCGCTCCTATTGGTCGTAGCGTGATGATATATAGCCTATAGCCTTTCTCGATAAATGGGCTATCACAAACTGTTTTTTTTTTCAAATCGGACTGGAGGTTTCTGAGATTAGCGCGTTCAAGCAAACAAACAAACTCTTCAACTTTATAGTAATGGTATAGATGTGGAATAAAATGGAGGTAACAGCATTCTACACTAACATGCTACTAAATGCCTAACTATTAGTGGTATTTCATTGATTATTATAAGTACCTTACAAATGGAACCTGTGACTTGCGTGTAAGATTTTGGGTTTAAATTCTTAATTAGTAGCACAAAGGTCAACAAACTTGTAAAAAGGAGATCAGTTTAATGTAGCCAGCACTGATCGTAGCGTAAGATTTGGACTCAATTTAGGTTGCCATTGACACTATGTAGAAGAAGCCAACACTGATGGGCTAATGGCTCTACGGAAAACGTTATTTTTATCCAATGGCAATAGGCTCCCCCTATATTACATATCGCCGTCCCCGGAGAATAAAATGAAAACTGCAAAAATTCAGCTTAACAGGAAAAATAAAAATGTTTTCGTCGATTGCTCCTTTAATACTGGACGTAGACTGATGATTGGTAGCTCTGAAAAAAAGTAATTTTTGGTTTGTTGGAAATGTATTAGCTAACACGCCTATTTACTAAAACAGAGATTTTATTTTAAAAAATTAAGAAGTTAGTCAAAATCAATCATCGTCTACCTAAACTAATATTATAAAGAGGAAAGATTTGATTATTTGTTTGTTTGCATCGAATAGGCTCCGAAACTACTGTTCTGATTTGAAAAATTCTTTCAGTGTTAGATAGCCCATTTATTGAGGAAGGCTATAGGCTTTATATCATCACGCTACGACTAATATGAGTGGAGCAGCAATGAAAAATGTTGCGAAAACGGGGGAAATGTGACGCAAACGAAGTTGCGCCGGACAGCTAGTGTTCGATAATGTCGATTATCATTTTATTCTCCGTACAGCCTGACCAGAATCAAGTATTGCACTCTGTACTTATCAATTTATTCTACGAGTTTAGCAAGTGATGATGATAATACTTTAATATCGTCTTATTCTCGTAAATATTGTAAAACTTTTTTTTGTTAACGGACTTTGCATTTGGTTCTCCACAGAAACTGATATGTAATTGGCGTAATATCGTTACTTATACGACTAAGTACACCTCTGCCTAACTCGTCAGGAATTACAGGCATGATGTTATAATGTCTTCTTCTAAATAAATAAGAGGATAAGCAGAGAACAACGAAAAGATCTTTGATTAGTAAAATCCCTGATATATCTTATGGTTGTAGTTAAGTGATTTCTTTTTTAATTATTTATCTGTAATTGTAATGATCTTATTATTTGATTTTATTATTCCCTTTATTCGTTTTACAACATACAATTTACATTTTTAAATATTTTACAAAATTAGATTTAAAAAAAAAAAAGAAATTAGCAGCCCACCGGCGGCATGCGGCATCGGGAACAGGGTTTAACATTTTATTATTTTTAGTAACTATCATCATCATCATCATCATCATCATTTCAGCCGAAAGACGTCCACTGCTGGACATTGGCCTCCCCCACGTTTCGCCACATTGACAGAACATGGGGGGTTTTGCCATAATCGCCACGCTTGGCAGGCGGGTTGTCGATCGCAGTACGGTCGTTACAAAGGAACAGAGAACGCTGCTCATTCTCTGGCAAATCCCTTAACTTTTGCATGCCTGTTGGTAAAATATGGCTGAACCTACCTATTATCAATTTATCACCATGTACTGTATCCATATTTGCAAAATAAAATACTTATTTAATTGACAAATATAACAACAAACATTCACATAAGTTGCCATGAGATTTAACAGCAGATTACATTAGTAGAACCATGGGGGCTTGTGTGACATTCTGACAGCTGTCATTTGCACGGGTTTATCAAATTTTATTGTAAGTGACTCTGGAGAATGAGCAGCAGCGTTCTCTGTGCATTTTGTAATGTAACCGTACTGCGATCGCCAACCCGCCTGCCAAGCGTGGCAATTATGGCAGAACCCCCCTTATGTCAATGTGGCGTTGGGGATTATTGGTTTAATGATTAATTTATATAAGCTAATTTTTAATTTTAAAGATACTCTGATCGTATTGATGAGCTCAGCAATTTACGAAGACGTTGTTCAATCGTATTCCGTACTCCATACTAATACTAATGTAACTTTATCTGCCTATCTTTGCCTTAACGCCTGAATGAATTTCGATGAAATTTTGTAAACAGGTAAACCACGTTCTCGTTGGATAATTTGGACGTGGCATAATACCCGACAACCATGCGGACGAACCTGCGGGTAAAAGCTAATTAGTAATGTAATCATAATCACAATATGGGTTCAATGCTTCTCCTATTATGTGATGATTTGTATTAAAAATTATAAAACATTTTGTTTCATTATCTGCCTAGCCTTTTCCCAAACTTTGTTGGGGTCGGCTTCCAGTCTAACCGGATTCAGCTGAGTACCTACCAGTATTTTACATGAAGTGACTGCCTATCTGACCTCCAGAACCTAGTAACTGGTAAGACTGGACTTCAGACTTTTGGCCTCTGACTATTCGTAACGACTGTCAAACATCTGACACCATCCGATCTGATGATGACAGCCGGGACCGACTGATTAACGTGCTTTCCGAGGCACGGAGGAAACTCGGTATGTAATTATGGTCACCCATCTACGGATCAACCTCGGCAACCATGGCTTAACCTTAAAGATCGACCCGTGCCGCTGTTATTGTAGGTAATAATACATTTTGTTTAAGAATTCATATTGACACGTGTCGTTATTCAACTTATGTCATACTACTTACAACTTGCATTCTTTTATTGTTTACTATATCAGGTTACAAACCTGGAAGTCACAGTTGATATAAATCTAAACTAATATTATAAAGAGGAAAGATTTGATTGTTTGCATTGAATAGGCTCCAAAAGTACTGGTCCAATTTGAAAAATTCTTTCAGTGGTATATAACCCATTTATCGAGGAAGGCTATAGGCTATATATCATCACGCTACGACCAATAGGAGTGGAGAAGCAATGAAAAATGTTGCGAAAACGGGGGAAATGTGATGCAAACGAAGTTGCGCCAGACAGCTACCTAGTTAGTGTATAAAGTTGTCTGTACCCAAGCAGTATAAAAAACCATCAACGTTAAAAGTTTAACAATTACTTTTACCTCTAAAAAGGTTTTTATAGGAAATGAAATAGCTTCTTAGAGTCCCAGTGGAATCACTTTTCCTAGAAGTTTAAGTAGAGTATATTTTAAGGAGACACATGCGATGGCTTATATAACTATCTTCACAAGTACAAGGATTAAGTTTTTACCAGTAGGTACAGACGCCATGCAGTATATCAAGCTACCCGAAACTGTCAAATTTTCCCAATAAACGTTGAACCCTATTTCTTCAAAGATAAAGTTGTAAATCTATTAAAGAAATTTGGCAGTTTGTTGCTGTACATGAATTTGATTTTGTTTCAAATCATACAGTTTCAGAGAACTGAAGTTTCCAGTAGATGTTTACAGAAAAATCTGAATTGTTGGTGTGTTGGAAATTTATAGCTTTCATCGTGAATTGGCACTATCAAGTTTTCCGGGAAATAATCGGAAACTGAGTAGAATTTGGAATTGTTTTCGATATCATCATCATCTGTCAAGCCTTTACCCAACTTTATTAGGGTCGGCTACCAGTCTTACCGAATGCAGTTGAATACCAGAATTTTACATGAAGGGACTGCCTATCTGACCTCCACAACCCAGTTAGTACTGGGTAATACGATACCCCTTGGTAAGACTGATTGTCAGACGTTCGGGCCTGATTACTTGTAACAACTGTCAAATATCTACATATGACAGCCGGGACCAACGGCTTCACCTACTTTCCGAGGCACGGAGGAAACCCGGTATTTAATGATGGTCACCCACCGACAATTGTTTTCGATATTAGGTAAGTAATAAAGGTTGGATTTTATCTCCTAATATGTGGAGCTTAAAACCTTTAGTAAAATAGCCAAATGGACTAATAATTACACATAAATCATGTTGAGAAAGAGAGGTAAATATATACAGTGAGTAACGGAAAGTGTACATACATAGTTAAGGGTGCACTATAGAGCATCTAACTGAACATGTTTCTCCATCGGACAAACATCGTAATAGCGAAAAAGGTATCAGCTGCCCTACACAGAATTTCAATACCTATTCGACCCATTTGTTTGTCCAATGGAGAAACATGTTCAGTTTGATGGTCTGTAGCACACCCATAAGTATGTATATACCCTTTCCGTTGCAGCCTGTAGATACAAGCCAACTTTCCCAAACAATAACTCACCTTGTCCATACATGTTTAACAAAAAAAAAAAACTGCAGCACTTCAAGGAGTATATCCTGTCCATTGTAAAGAAGGCTCACAAACATATTCATAACTACAAAAGCCTAACAAAAGTTATTACAGCCAGAAAGCCAATGCTGGTTCCATGAAAGTTCTCCGTTTTCAATACAAACTTTCAGCTAGAACTTTGAAGGGAACATGAGGGATTTTGCGAACCTCTGCATACTGAATAGACTCAATTACTTTGTAACTATTAGTTGACTAGCCCTGACCGCAGGTTTGCCCGCATGTAGATAAAGTTGGGTAATTTTCCGGGTTGTAAAGTATCTATTGTCCTTTGGTATAAGGAAGGGTCTTCTCTCTGGTAATTTTAATTAAAATTAAAGTAGGTTACACGTGGATCCGACCTCGACAATGGAAAGATAATATGTTTCGTTTTGGGCACGTATCTATTCTGAATTGTAAAGATTGAAAGTACAGACTTATTGCGGTTACGGAACGTGTGGTCTTGGGATTGATTTCAGAGTTGGGTAAAGAGAAATCGGTAGCAGCATAATTAGAATTGTATCTAAATACTAGCACTTCGCCCGCGACTTCGTCCGCGAAAATTGTTATCTATTCTAATATTATAAAGCTGAAGAGTTTGTTTGTTTGCTTGAACGCGCTAATCTCAGGAACTACTGGTCTGATTAGAAAAAATTCTTTTAGTGTAGATAGCCCATTTATCGAGGAAGGCTATAGGCTATACATCATTACGCTACGACCAATAGGAGCGGAGCAGCAATGAAAAATGTTGCGAAAACGGGCAAATATGACGCAGACGAAGTTGCGCGGGACAGCTAGTATTATATATGTTACTAGCCAAGCCTATATTACTCGGTAAAGATGTAGCTTTCTAATGGTGAAAGAATTTGTAAAATCGGTCGAGTAGTTTTTGAGTTAACTCGTAACAAACAAACAAACAATCAAATCTTTCCTCTTTATAATATTAGTTTAGATAACTGACCCTTTTTTTTTTTAGTATGGGAAATCATCAAATGACTTCTTCCGCTCTGGGCGGAGCGGAAGGGAGTGTCAGACTTGTACTGACTAAAACCCATCCATGTTCCTTCGTAGCCCTTTGTGTTCCAGGGGCACGGTATCTCTTTCGAACAACCCGCAGCCCTGGCAGGCATCGGCTCTCTCGGAACCTTTCCGATTTGCTGACATCTCCTTGAGGCGCGCGTGGAACACGAACGCGCCGTCGGCACGATCTGTCGTCAAAAGACGGACGGACGGTGAGCTAGCCCATTACTCACCGTCCACAGGCCCGCGCCTACTGTGGCCGGGGGCCACTGGTTGCCCCCCGAGAGGTCGCCGCTGCCAATCGCCGCTACGAGGACACGGCGGTGCTCAGCCCAAGCAGGGCACAGCTCCACAGTGTGCTCCACCGTGTCCTCCGGCCGATCCTCGCAGTGGTAACACCCGGGCGTTTCCTCCCGCCCGATTCGGTGCAGGAAGCTCCCGAAACAACCGTGTCCGGTGAGGACCTGCGTCAGGCGGAAGGTGAGGGCGCCGTGGCTCCTCTCCAGCCACTCCTCAAAGAGGGGACTTATCGCCACTATTGTGGCGTGCCCTGCACGGGGTTGCGACAGTCGCTCTCTCCATGTCGCCATGAGATCGCGCCGGAGGTCTGTCCGCTGAGAGACAATTTGCCGCGGCAGCGGAGTTTCCCCCCGGCGTAGTGCGTCCGCGCGCCATTCGTGCAGGCACGCGAGGACTATCGCCTCCAGATCCCATGGCGGCAATCCGGCCAAGAGGCTCGCCGCCTCGCCGGAGATCGTGCGGTAACCCCGGATCAGCCTTACGGCTACCACCTTCTGGGGTAGATAACTGACCCATAAGACAGCTTCTTAGGTAGGTATGAACACTGAACTATCAGCAATAGGACTAGGAAAATTTAGCTCTTCTTTTGTAGAATACTATCTTTAACAGCTGCTCTACACCTACTTATTTCCTAAACTTAAATGGCGAAAATAACATAAACAGAATCAACTAATGTATAATTTTCCCATCCTCCAACCAATGCACTATGTCACGAGCGAAGAGTCGAAGAAACAGTATCTTTGTTATAATTATATTATGTAATTATAATGACTTTATCTACCATAATAATATGTGTACACCGGTTTAGCACACAAAACGACGCAAAACTGTGTACTGACGCATCATTCAACAGAATCAGAGTCTAACCTTGGTAGAGATCTTCAGCGGTCTATTTCCATAGAGATTCTATTATTTGACAGTTCAAAAACATTTTTACCTAGAGCCTAGACATAGTGACTTTCCATTAGCGTTGGGGGGTATCGCCAGGGTTGCTAACCTGGCCGTACCCCCTTAATTAGCAATATTTATATTATAAAATAAGCGAAATTCATATTTTGTTACATTCATTCACCATTTCAGCCCAAAAGACGTCCTCTGCTGGACATATGCCTCCCCCAAGTGTCGCCACATTGACATTTTGGGGGCATTTTGCCATAATCGCCACGCTTGACAGGCGGGTTGGCGATCGCAGTACAGTTGTTACAAAAGCACAGAGAACGCTGCTGCTCATTCTCTGCCAGAGTATTTTGTTACGTTTCTTGCAAATTGCAGGTCACGTCAAGATATTTTTTTTTAAAGTTGTTGAGGCGTGACTACTCTGAGAAAATACAGTCGAAACAAACTCAGAAGTCAAAGTCCCTTTTAAAGTCGAGACATAATCTCGGTCTCGGTCACATGAGGACCACGCAGATAACAGATTACAAAGGTTGGTTAGTGAAAGTCGTCGGATTCTCCTGGGCCGCAAGTCTGTTACAATAGTGTCAGAATAGCCTATCATTGATTTCAGAATTGTTGATTTTGACATGTTTGGTAATCTACTAATATAATGGCGTCATTATGCATTCACAATGGTCAACCACTGACACTCCATTGAAAGAAATGGCATAGAATTTGACAGATTATTATGAATCTAGCAGATTACGAACTTTTAGCAAAATGACAATGGGATCGTGTTGGAATGACAATGTTTATAAAAATAGCAGACTTGAGGCCCTGGACGCTAGTATTGCAGGACCAGTAGATGAGTCGATGCAAGTCTTGAGGAACTTCTGTTCGACTGAGATAATGATCACAGGAGGTACAAATCACTTTCCTTCTAACTGGACTTCCATCTACTTATGTATGAGCAGCTGCAGCGCATTTGTTTTTAAACCTGCTCTATAAAGGTTGACTGTTAGAAAATGCCTATGGCATTAAGTCCGCCTCTGTACATTGTACTTGAAGTGTTAAATAAATAAATAAAAAACATTTTGTTTAGTCAGAGGATAGTAATGTTAGGAGGATAACGTATGTAGGTAACAATTTGCTCCTACAGGTAAAATTATACCCCACCAATCCATGTATCAAATCTAAACTAATATTATAAAGAGGAAAGATTTGATTGTTTGTTTGTTTGCTACGATTAAACTCAAAAACTACTCGACCGATTTTAAAAATTCTTTCACCATTAGGAAGTAACATCTATACCGAGTAACTTATGCTTTAATTATTACATCAAAATTTTCGCGGTCGATGTCGCGGGCGAAGTGTGGTGGTAATTACAACGCAATCATAAGTAAAAAATCCACATAACATACTTGTAAACTGGTATAATCAAATAAAGTTAGGTTATAAATGTGTTTATTAGACTGCAATATGGAAAACACTACTACTAATAATCAATTTTATTATCAAACTGACTCCAAAAATAGACTTTGAATAGGTCATGCATACATAATAAATTTAAAAATTAAGAAAATAATTTGTCACTACGGCTATATGGTTACTGGTATGTCCAAGCGTGGCGATTATGGCAAAACCCCCCTTATGTCAATGTGGCGTTGGGGGAGGCCTATGTCCAGCAGTGGACGTCTTTCGGCTGAAATGATGATGATGAATGATGTCTAAGTTTGATACCTAAATTACGACTACATTTTGGTGGGTTATCATCATTCTCTTGCCCTTGCCAATTTATTTGGGGTCGGCGCACCATGTCTTCTTCTTGACTACATTTTGTTAGGTATTTTAATGAAATTTCAAGTTTGCATGCTGAATTATGTGAAACCTTTTTATTTATTAAGACATACTGTACCATATTTCATGCAAATAAATCTTAAAATCTTAAATCTAGTCTAATCATTTTTTTTCAAACATCCTCCTAAGTCACATAAAGAGTCTCATCATTCTTTTGGGCCCAGTGGAAACGCGCGGAGTCAGCGAAACGCAAATCAGAACGATTTTAAAATTGAAAATATTTGATTGGCTAGGCAGTGTGGCACACAATAGTTGCTCGCTTTAAATATTTTATTCATATCTATTAATGTGTTGTGTGCCGCCGTCGCAAAAATTTTAACCAAAATGTCGCAAGATCACCTAAAAAAAAATTGTATTTACGATACGTTTTTGTCGTATGTTCCTGATAGGTAGGTCTCCTGATAGGTCTCTTAAAATATCGAGTCTCTGATAGTATGATCATAAACATTTACCAGCGGTGACTCAGACCAGCAGCAATGATTGGGAGATCGTAAAAAGCAGCTGTCAAAGCGGACTGGCTCCTGGCTGACCACCTGATTGACAGATCATCATCTGCATAGCTTTTTCCGAACCACATATGTTGGGATCGGCTTCCAGTCTAACCGGATGCAGCTGAATATTTACATGGAACGACTGCCTATCTGACCTCCATAACCCAGTTCATACTGGGTAATACTAACCCCTTGGTAAGACTGCTTGTCAGACTTTCGGGCGACTGACTACCTATAACGACTATCTAAGATCTACAACAGACAGCCTGGACCAACGGCGTAACGTACTTTCCAAGGTACGGAAGAAACTCGGTATGTAATGGGTCACCCATCCAAGGACCTTTGAGAAGCTTTGGTTCGGAGATTGATCCGAGCGACTTCTATACAGATGTAGGTCACGGGTGGTCACTCATCCACAGACCAACCTAGGCAGCCTTGACCTGAAGATTGATCAGAGCGCCTGCTAGTTCTGCTGTACAGATCATGTACCTACTGAAATATCTGTCAGTGTGGTTCTGGTGTCCGCAGCCAGTCCGCTGTTCGGTGCGTTCGGTTCTATCTCACCTTAAGTGACAGAGTCTGTTATATAGGGTGTAACGGAAAGGGTATATACATACATAAGGGTGTGCGATCATCAAAGTGAACCTTTTTCTTCATCGGAAAAACATCGTAATAGCGAAAAAATTCCATACAAGATTTCAATACCTATTCGACCTAAATGAATCCTATACATTTGGTGGTAGGTGATATTGTTTTCGCTATTACGATGTTTTTCCGTTGGGGATACATATTCAGTTTGATGGTCTGTATTAGCACATCCTTAAGTATGTATATACCCTTTCCGTTGTCCTGTAAGTATATGGACGCCATCTGTCCCTAAACGCTGTCCATCAGGCACGTAAACGTCCACTCTCCCACTGAATAGCCACAATGTACGTCAACCCCGTAAACGGTGAATTAAAAATATGTGTGTATCATAATTATATCCAAATGTTCGTTCGTTTTATTTTTTGTCTTGTTTTGTTTCGTTTTTGTTTGGAAAGATTATTATTTATTTTTGAAACGTGACTCTTTTAGTTTTTTGTAGCATAGCATTTGTTATCCTTGGTGCATTACAAAGCCTGCATTAGTGCGTATTTAAAATATGCATCTAAGAGGTAGTAATTAAAGATAGAGTAGAAAATAGAAAGTTACGGAAATCTATTTATACGTCTGATAAGCATTAAACATCTATTGTTTTGGATATAAGCAAATTTTCATCGCGATTTGATCAAAGCACTTTTAATTTTTTGCTACCATATTAACATGAAACAAACCAACTAAATAAAAAATACTCGACCCACTTTACCTGCCAGCACCAAACAATTTTAATCAAACACAGCGCAATAAAAACTTTAACGAGAAACCTCTGAAATTATCTCTGAAACGTTTCAGATACAAACTTAAAAGATGTGTCAACACACCGTAAACAGACGATAACAAAAGAAACCGATCCTGACCGTGAAATAAATCCTCATTCACACATAATCAGAGCAGCTGTAACGTTTTGATTAACTTTAAAACTACGATTAAAAATGCATCTACACAAGATAATATTCCAAGGTTGTTATCATTAAGTTTTTTTGCGAGTTTCGCACGCTTACTATCAATATTACCTTGAGTTTTGACATGTCGACTTATTTGTTGTAACCAATTACATGTGTATCACAGCACTTGATTCGCGGGCGGAGCGACCGCTCGACGCGACAGTCTGATTGTCACTGCTGTCTGATCGAGAACGAAAGTTCCAATAAGTGACATGCGATTAAAAAAATATACTATGTTAGTGTAACGTTGGGAAATAGACATGAAGTTTTGATATTTTGAAAATAAACGTGCTGGCATTACATTCAATAGGCGCTGTAATAGATATTTGATTATGGAACGAAACGAATTCGGGAGTTGAGAGACAGTCGAATTGATGCTGGCCGGTGTTGATAGATTTAAATTGATACTGGCTGAATTTTGAAATAAGAACCGATGGTGTTCTTTCGTTTTTGGCCAGTAATACTCATGTGCCATGACCAAAAACTTGCTGAACGAGTTTTCCCTGCCCCCATTTCCATTTCTGAGCCAAACAAAGAAGAGACCAACGTGTTTCTAGATTGTGATATTACATAATGACTGTATAGTAGTTCATCGCCCACTAGCATTATATTACAACCTATTTCCCTCCATTGAATTTTATATGCGCGGGATGATAACGAGATGATGACGATATTAAAGTTGTTGCTAGCATATATATACCTCTATCATCAGAGGATCATGCATGTGGATTTTTTTTTTGTATAAACCTATTTAAAGCAGCTCGATCATTGGCTGTCAGACGAGATAAAGCCAGATTCTTGATTCTAAAGTTCTTCCAGAACTTTTAGCCAGGAAATCCATTTGGGAGTCTAGTCCTGTACAGTTAAGTATTGATTAAAGAATATATATTTTTTAAATAACTTTATTATAATTAAGTTTCAACAATTTCTTTAAACTAAGATAGAGTTGGAGTTGGTTGGTTGTTGAAAAGTATTACTTTCATCCCGCTCCTCAGGCTACTTCACACCTACTTTCAGAGTATGAGTTATGAAAAATATAAAGCAGCGTTGCCTGCTGTCTCACCTTGCTATCAATTGCACCGTCAACCGTACAACTAAGGCAAGCCCCCATGAACTTTTGATAGGAATGTAAATAAATAAAAAATAGGTGGTAATGTATTGCTAGAAAATCATGAACGCAATAAAACCAAGTAAGAGCCAAAATATAAAGGGCCTTATCAAGTTGCTGAGCTGCTTGATATTGACAGATATTTGCTTATAACGCATTTTTAAGCGGCGTTACACTCTAATCGTACGTATAAGTATGCACATAATCGTATACGGCTTATGCCTGAATGTTAGGATCCTTTGGAATTGAATGCTGCTGGGCTGGACACGTCAACTGCTGCAGTTGCTGTTGAGTCGTTTATTTGATTTTCCGTAGCCTGTGTGGCACCCTGAGCCTACGTGGCACCAGGAACCTGTATCGCTCATTTAAGCCTGTGTGGCACCTGTAAGCCTGTGTGGCACTTACAAGCCTGTGTGGCACTTGTAAGCCTGTGTGACACATGTACGCCTGTGTGGCACTTGTAAGCCGGTGTGGCACCTGTAGCCTGTGTGGCACCTGTAAGCCTGTGTGGCACTTACAAGCCTGTGTGGCACTTGTAAGCCTGTGTGACACCTGTACGCCAGTGTGGCACTTGTAAGCCTGTGTGACACCTGTACGCCTGTGTGGCACTTGTAAGCTGGTGTGGCACCTGTAGCCTGTGTGGCACCTGTAAGCCTGTGTGGCACTTACAAGCCTGTGTGGCACTTGTAAGCCTGTGTGACACCTGTACGCCTGTGTGGCACTTGTAAGCCTGTGTGACACCTGTACGCCTGTGTGGCACTTGTAAGCCGGTGTGGCACCTGTAGCCTGTGTGGCACCTGTAAGCCAGTGTGGCACTTACAAGCCTGTGTGGCACTTGTAAGCCTATGTGACACCTGTACGCATGTGTGGCACTTGTAAGCCTGTGTGACACCTGTACACCTGTGTCGCACTTGTAAGCCGGTGTGGCACCTGTAGCCTGTGTGGCACCTGTAAGCCTGTGTGGCACTTACAAGCCTGTGTGGCACCTGTAAGCCTGTGTGACACCTGTTAGTCTGTGTTGCACCTGTAAGTCTGAGGGACGATTGATATTCATGGGAGCTTTTATGTTGTGCGTACGTAGCACATACGTTGCATTCGTTGTGTACTGTTTTAGTACCATTACAAATTTAGTTATGTGTTCGGTCTTAATTACGATTAAGCTAACTATTGGTTGTCAAGTTTTTTGTGGTGTAGTCAGAATGAGCAAGGTTTGAACTGAGTGACCGATCGGGTGTTAATTGGTTCACAGATATTGAAGAAAACGCACACGAGGAGACGTGAAAAATGCAGGACGGCTGTAACGGCGCGCGATGATTAAGTTTATTTATCGCAAAATTTTTTAAATCAGTATTCGATTATTTTTTATTCTGTGGGTTAAAATTGATTTTAGAGTGGAAATTCCGAATGGCGTTGGCAAGTGCTTTACAGGCAACTGTCATCCTGTGAACACGCACAAACCCATTAGCTCTAAACTGAAGTTTAATTATTATTGCAATTTGATTAAATCAGAAATGATTACTGTTATCTTGAATCATTTTGACTAACGCTCATTAAAATCTTTGTAATTAAATTAACAGAATTATTTTCCTCCATGTACACGACTATAATGGAGGACCAGCAAACAACGGATCAATATGTGATGTCTAAACCGCTCGAAAATCCGATAAGTATAATATACGAAAAACCGGCCAAGTGCGAGTCGGACTCGCGCACGAAGGGTTCCGTAGTATTATTGAAAAAAACGAACAAAAAATTAACTTTTTTGTATGGGAGCCCCCTTAAATGTTTATTTTATTCTATATTTAGTATTTGTTGTTATAGCATAAAACAGAAATACATAATCTGTGAAAATTTCAACTGGCTAACTATCACAGTTCATGAGAAACAGCCTGGTGACAGACGGACGGACGGACGGACGGACGGACGGACGGACAGCGAAGTCTCAGTAATAGGGTCCCGTTTGACCCTTTGGGTACGGAACCCTAAAAATTAAACTTGATAGTAATGTTTATCGGAGGGCGTTAAACTACAGCTTCAAGACAAGATTTTTCCATGAAGTGTGAAGATGCAGTGATCCTTTGCCCTGGAGTGGGCCAGAGCAGGCTAGAAAAAATGTCTTGAACGGTTTCCTTTGTTAGTGGAAGTTTATATGAAAATCATGTCGACACCGTAACAGAACTCACAATCCTTCGTAAAAACATGTCTAAGAACTACTATAAATATATCGTAAAAGTTGAACCTTTTTGTTGATGTTGATATTGTTGATTCCAAGGTTTCAACGATCTAGGACTAAACCCTGAGACGTAAGTAAGACGACCTAGACTAGTACATTAGGGCTACCTCTCACCTTTTTGTGTAGGCTTGATTCAGTACAGCAAATAATATATGGACGAACATATGTGTCGGACGTAAAGAATAGCACCATCCCATATCTTCCCGTGGGTGTCGTAAGAGACGACTAAGGGATTTACCAGAGAATGGGCAGCAGCGTTCTCTGTGCTTTTTTTTTGTAACAACCGTACTGCGATCGCCAACCCGCCTGCCAAGCGTGGCGATTATGGCAAAACCGCCCAAAATATCAATGTGGCGACATTTGGGGGAGGCCTATGTCCAGCAGTGGACGACTTTTGGGCTGAAATGATGAATGATGATGAATGAAATAAAATATAATAGATAATTATGTGGATATTTGCGGGAAAAAACCGTTCGGCTTAACTCGAAATGTGCTGCGGACACCCAAACATGGCTTAGCGATGATAGATTCCAAAAAGAATTAAGGACACAATCAAACGGCCACGATCAAGATCGGCATATATTTTTTGCGTTGTCTTATTTTTTAAATTTAATTTTTGTGATTTTGTAAGCACGACATGTCCCTCCGACAAATAAATATGTTTCTTTTTTCTTGTTTTTCTTTTCTTTCACGACAATAACTGCCGAATTATATGTGTAGTAATTTCTCCAGTTCCCGTATTCACAAACGCTTCGTCTCGATTTCGATTCGGAAAGTCGTAAGTCGACCTCGCTGGCTTTCGTACCTAACGCCAAAAAAGACACACACAATTCGTCGAATCGAAATCGAATCGATGCGTTTGAGATTACGGGAACTGGTGGACAGTGTAGATCAACAAATCCCTATCCGCCCCTATCTAGTATGTAGCACCCCTTACCAACACAAACTCGGTCAAGGTTAAGAGTGCTAGGACTTACAATGTTTAAGTTTTTATTCCTTACAAGCACGAGCTATTTTCATACTCAAGACATGACTGAAGTATGTTTATGTTAGAGGACAGGGCTCCGTAGGTTGAATGTGAATAAACAAATCAAATTGAAAAAACATTTTCTAGGAAGCGGCGTATTTTTTCTGGCCTTGTCGTTTTCATGTCAATGTGGACTGTGGAGTAGGTACGGTTTTTTTCTATATTATTTTATTATGTATATCCTATTCTAGTACATGAAATACTTACATTAAAAAAAAAATTGCATATACATTATATATAGCATATGCAATATGTATAGCATTCTCCCGTTCTTGCTGCTGCATGCTGGTCACACAGGCCGAAATATGATGAAGTCATCCTAACTGGGGGGCAAACTTTAATAACAATAGAGTGTAATATAGATTTAATAACAATAGAGTTATATGAAAACTGAATGGCGACCCTGAACCGGAAGACGATGCGTTGGAAGGCCTCCCACTAGGTGGACCGATAACCTGGGGAAGGTTGCGGGGATCCGCTGGATGCGAGTCGCACGGGTCCAGTCAATGTGGCGCCACTTGGGGGATGGCTATGTCCAGCACTGGACGTCTTTCGGCTGAAATGATGATGACGATGATATATGAAAACAATGTATTAAGGAATTAAAGATCTATTAAAAAGTAGCCTAAAAAATATTAAAATTGTTATATGCTCTACTACCCCGTGCGAACCTCCACGCTGGCGAAGGCGCAGGCGCAGGCTAGTAGCTGATAAAAGTCGCACAGAGCTATTTAAGTGACCAACAATAAGCGGTCGTAACTCGTAACCACCAATAAAGGTTTAGGGGTTCGCTCCACAGCATGATCATGATTGATTGACACAGTACTTGCAAAAACGTAGTACCTAATTTGTTTATAGAGTTACCGCCTCGAGTGTGTCTGAAGAGTTATCTAGATGCATCGATGACTTTAAAAACGAAGCTAAGAAAGACTGGAAATGGATGGAGTAACAGTGACTACCGAGTTCACTAATGGTCGGCCACTTTTCACTCTTATGCCTTACGTAATTAGGTTGAACAGTGGTTGACCGTCATTGGACTCGGGAGTACTGTGTACTGAATAGAGGCTCCGTCCAGCCGTAGACTGCGACTGTCCTCCGCTTTCCGCATCTGACCTAGCCATCGTTTTAAAATCATCGAGTTCACGACCCACGCTACGCTTGCAGATTCTATATGACTCGGCTGTGATTGGCTGGGTGGATTTACTTGTTGTTACTCAAAAGTAAGGTGTTTTGGTTTGTCGACAGTCGTTACAGGTAGTCAGTGGCCCGAAAGTCTGACAACCAGTCTTACCAAGGAGTATTGACAGGTCAGGTCAGGGTTTGATAGGTCCTCTCGACAGAACGCCACTATATACCCAGACTGGTAAGAGAAATTATTGAAACAGTGGTTCAACTGCGTAAAAAAACGAAAGAGTGCCGTAAAAAGTTCGCGAGTGGACACTGAGTTTCGTGTGTCGGGAACAGAATCGAGTTGTGAACTTGTGAGTGACAGTGGTAGTGGTACGGAGCACAAAAAACGAACAAGAAAGAGGATAGACCGATCTGTCTGCACATAATCACCCACCCGCAATAACTTCAGTTTATCCGTGATCATGGCGTTCGCAACAGCGCCGAAATATCGGGAACTCAAAACAAATAATAAACATGGTAAATATCCCGTTACTAGTGTTATTGATAATCTTAGTGACCATGTCAGTTTAAAAACTTATATGAAGGAGTATTGTATTACCCAGTAGTAACTAGGTTGTGGAGGTAAGATATGCAGTCGATCCATATGGAAGCCGATCCCAAAATAGTTGGGAAAAGTCTAGGCAGATGATGATGACTTTTGGGCCCGAATACTTTCTGTTTACACGCATTTATAAGTAAGACAACTAAAAAATAAATCTCTGATGTCTTCCTAAAGGCCGGAAACAGAGCTTGTAGATTGTACCGGTATTTATATTATTATTATTTGAGTCAATTACCTGAGATAACTGTGCGGTAACTTAATGCAGTTAAACCTTGAGACTTGAGACCGCAATCAGTTTACAAACAAGAGGAAGGCGCTACTTAAACAGATGTGCTGTGTTTTTATTTATAGCTGTGTGCTGGTGTCGTAAATACTAAATTGTTGAAATATAAAAAATATAAATAATTGATGCTATTGTTAATAAAGAATTGTTGAAAAACTACGAATATCTTGTTCGAATCTATATCTATACTATTCTAATAATAAAGCTGAAGAGTTTATTTGTTTGCTTGGACGCGCTAATCTCAGAAACTAGTAGTCCGATTTGAAAAATCTTTTAGTGTAGATAGTCCATTTATCGAGGAAGGCTATAGGCTATATATCATCACGCTACGACCAATAGGAGCGGAGCAGCAATGAAAAATGTTGCGAAAACGGGGAAAATGTGACGCAGACGAAGTTGCGCGGGACAACTACTAGTATTAACATACTTATTGATTACTGCCGTATTGCCTAAATGGTCGCAAGCGTGGCTGCTGAGGTCTTGGGTTCGATTTCCGGGTCAAGCAAAGTCTAACTCAGTGTGAGTTTAATTTGGGCATTTATTGACAAGACATTGACCGAAAAAATGTTCTCAAAGAAGGGAACAGGAATTCCAATTTTAAAAGACTTGTAGTGTCCTTTAGGCTAGATTTCTTTGACTATACAGGTTGCTGTGGGATATAGCTGACGCTAATAATCACGTACATCCTCGAAATTTCATTCCATATTACATACATGGATAAACTTCCGTGTTTCAGCAGCTTTAAGCGTCGTTGCATTTGTGCCTGCCGTGCCAGATAATGATTTGTGCCCATTGTAGGATTCTGGACTAGAACTGTAGGGGTTATTCGAAGACTAAGTGTTGTCTTTCAGTCGATTCGCAATTAATGCTAAAAGAACTTGACCCCGCCTCCACGTTTCCCAAAGGTTCATCGGTGTTCATCGGTTGTTTGCTGTTGTTGTAGTTGCTAAGAGCGGTTTGTTGACACTTTTTATCAACGAATATAGGGTTGGTAGGAGTCACAGATGGCAAAGGTGTTATCCTTGAGAACTGCTGTTTAGTGACGTATTTTGCTTTTTGTGCGCTGGGGGGGCCGTAGCTTTAAGAGGTCTATCGGCCAATGGTTCCTGCTGATCAACTACGTGCACCTGTACGTTACTCTGCAGACGCTCCTCTTCAATCTTTTTCAGTTTGGCATACATAGTGGTCATGTGATTCGAGTAAACCTAAGTTTATCGTTATAGCATGTAATTTAATTAAGGACATTGCTTAGCATAATGTAGCGCTGAGCGTCAGCACTTTATGACGAAGAAGACGTATTTCAGCATTTAGCTCGCTCGAGTTTGACGACTGGATCTCATCAATTGGTAGGTATTGACGAACACTTACTCCTTATATGTCACAGCATCACTTTCAAGTGGGTTTTCAATTGAAGCCCGAGTGCCATTATTATTATCAGCGTAAATACAACATTCCCCGCTAATCCATAAGTCCAGATCTACATCAAGTATATTTTCATGTCATGATATATGGAAATAATTATTGCATGCATTCGAAGTGCAATGTAAAAATTGAAAGATCGATAATCCCTCATAACCAAATTGTGTATGCAATGACCTGCTTAGTTTACAATCGTGCTTACAATATTGTCGAGTAAATTTTCCGGAAGGAAGCGTTAAAGGGATAAGGAAAGCGCACTGTTGGAAGTGGTTCTCAAAACAATGGAGGAACCGTGTAGAAACCTGCATACTCTAGAACCAAAAATTCGAAGACATGTGACATCTACCAGCCGACGGGTCCACGTGGTGGATCATAGCCCACTCCCTCTCTCTCGCACATAAAGAAGCCATGTAAATGTAGACGACCTTGGCCCATAAGTGGAATACAGAAGGATGATAAGATTATGTATACCGTTGGTTCTTTTAACAGACCAGGAGAGCAACGTCTTCTTTGTAAGAATCATCTAAGTGGTCGGTATAATAAGTTGTTCTTTAATTGAATACATTCGCTAATCGGCTTGACCCCCGCCAATCATCGTTCGTGTAGGTGTAGGTGTTATAATTTGAACAAAACATTCTGCAAATGAGGATGTGGCGACATGGTTGATAAATGGAACAAAAATGAACGTTTTCAAAGCATCAGCATGCCAGCATACCTGTCCAATCTTTATATATAATATATAATTCTTCTGTGAGTGTGTATGTCACTGAACTTCTCTCAAACGACTGGACCGATTTTGATGAAATTTTTTGTGTTTGGTCAAGGGGATCTGGGAATGGTTTAGATTCACAAATCATCACGCTACGACTAATAGGAGCGGAGCAGCAATGCAAAATGTTGCGAAAACGGGGCAAAATGTGACGCAAAGTCGCAGACGAAGTTGCATGGGACAGCTAGTTTGTGTATAAAGTTGCAGGTATTAAGTTACTACTACTTGCTAAAGTGGTTTTTTGGAGCAGGAGAGACTGATAATAATTAGTCATAATAAACTAGAAGATAGAGCTCTTTGAGATGGATTTCGTCAGGTGAAGTACTACCATCATAATTATTTCTGTCGTTATTACTGCCAATACTCATGTGAGTCAACTGGTAGCTGTTAGGTAGTATTTTTAGGGTTCCGTAGCCGAATGGCAAAAAACGGAACCCTTATAGATTCGTCATGTCTGTCTGTCTGTCTGTCTGTCCGTCCGTCCGTATGTCACAGCCACTTTTTTCCGAAACTATAAGAACTATACTGTTGAAACTTGGTAAGTAGATGTATTCTGTGAACCGCATTAAGATTTTCACGCAAAAATAGAAAAAAAAACATAAATTTTGGGGTTCCCCATACATAGAACTGAAAACCAAATTTTTTTTTTCATCATATCCATACGTGTGGGGTATCTATGGATAGGTCTTCAAAAATGATATTAAGGTTTCTAATATATTTTTTTTCTAAACTGAATAGTTTGCGCTAGAGCCACTTCCAAAGTGGTAAAATGTGTGTCCCCCCCCCTCTAATTTCTAAAGTAAGAGGAGGAAAATTCTGAAAATATTTAGGATTGTAGAAGGTATAAAAAACTATCAACGAAAATTGGTTTCAATAAGATATGATGTTTAGTTTTTGAGATATGAGACTTTTTCATCAAACTGCAGCAGTAACTTTGTTTTTCATTAAAATACTATGAAAAACCAATTTAGTTTTGCGGTTGAGTGGAAGTTTACCAACTAATACTACTAACTAATGAATGACAGTTCAAAATACTGTTTGGGGCTATGGAACCCTGTGTGCAAGTAAGACTCGCACTTGGCTGGTTTTTATTAAATAGGTACTACTTCAATCAATGGAAATAATAATCGAGTTAATATGATTTTTATTTATCGCTTCATCAAAGTTTTTATTATATTTTTACATATTTCCTAAAAAAAACATTCAGAAATAAAAGAAATAGGTTTCGGCTGGTATTGGGAGCAGGGTCCAAGCAACCGGTGGTTAGGGCTCCAGAGACAGGAACCTCCTCACAATGCGAGCCGTATCGAGGAGTACTGCCTTCTGAATCCATCCAGCAAGCGAAAGAACTAATTTAGATATAACTCTATTTGACATTTATATCCACTTTAATATATCAGACTGAGACCCGTACTCCACCAAAGCAGAGGTGTGCGAAGAGAAGAAAAGAGAAAATGCTTAAGAGCTAAATTGTATCCATCGAAGCTGTGCGGAGATGCGTACTACCTAGACCGGAACAGATGATTGTGGTGTACAGGCTATTCAACCAGTTTAGCGACTGCCGCACGCCACGTGTCTTCGCGTCCCCGCTGCGCACTGCTATCTGCTTGACCGCCGAACTAAACAAATATGAGACATCTCCTATCCTCTCTGCTCAAACGTTACCACTAAAGCTGACCTGAGACGATTTTATTGGTGGCCTGTGGTCCTGTCGTCTCGTCTCAGACACGGTGTGGGCTTTAACCAGCGTAATCTGATATAACCTTTATCTAGTAGACTAAAAATGGTCCATATTTGGTCAACAGCAAGTAAGTGGCTCGGTTCTCGGCAACTCTCATTCAGTTGCTACAAGCCACCCTGCGAAGGTCGTCGGTCCACCGAGCCTGAGGGCGTCCCACCTTACGCTTGCCGATTTGCGGGCCACTCAAAAACACGTCTACTCCAACGGTCATCGGTCCTACAGTTTATATGGCCGGCCCAATGCCACTTCAGCTTACTTATTCTGTGAGCTATTTCGAAACTCTGGTTCTCGGTCGGATCACCTCGTTCCGGATGCGATCCCTCAGAGAAACTTCAAGTATAGCCAGCTCCATACCATGGTCCATGAATTTATGGATCAAGCATACCTTGAGAAAAGTGCAAATTAATATCCTTGAATAATGTAAACGGTGAGGATGACTTATAGAATTTTAAATTCGGTTATTTTACATATTAGGTACCTATAGTCAACGTTGAACAATCAGCTTATCAGGTGCAATTGGTATACAAGTCTTAAATGCAACAATTTGGGTAATCAATTAACCAAATTAACTTGTTTTAATTTTATTTGCAATAACAACTGTTTTTTGCTCGAATTTTTGGTTGAATCAAAGTGAAGGTGAACTAGCCAAACTCAACGTAAGGATCGAGTTATATCGTATTCGTATGCGGAAATTTTATTTTACCCTGTGAATGTGGTCGAATGGTACAAAATGCATATTTTCAATGTTTATTATTTTTGAGTAGGATTTAAAACCAGTAATCAGAATTGTATATTTCATTACGAGTGCGGAAAGCCTGTCATTGCAAAGAGTTCCGACAAATGTCTACCCGAGCCGAGGCGCAGCCGAAGGTGAGGGCTGACAGTCGGAACAAGTTGCAATGACGGTTCCGCACGTCTACTGAACAACTATTTTTAATAGTTGAGAAAAAATTAAGCAATTTAATAAAGAACATTTTGGAAAATGGCGCCAACCGTAAAAGAATATAAGCAGAGATATTTTTTTATTTTCTTCACCCATTCTAGATAGGCAAAGGGAACTATGGCCATTCAGCCAAGTCTTCAGTGGATTTTTTTTATTGATATGAAATGAAAATGAAATTTAATGAGATAAAATTAAATTAAACCTAACCTAACTCATTGAATCAAATTATTAAATCTGATATTGAAACAAATTAGTAGCTTCTTTTTAGAAATATTTGCATGAATCATAAAAACTTCTATGATTTTTTTTTTTTGTAAAAACTACGTGGTTGGTTTTTTCTTTTTAATAGACATTATTTTGACAGTTGGGAAAGAGAACGCACGAGTTCGGGAAAGGTAAAGAAAAAGCTCGAGTGTGTAATAGCCCACATCCCGAACGTCCCTGCAATACGCCACTTTTTGAGCAACTGTATTAAAAACATTTTTTTAGATAAGTTCCATTGGAGAACAACGCTACTTTTAAAATGGAGAAGCAACTAGCAGATTTGATCTATGATAACCACTGCATTTTGAACCTTCTTGTTGCTTCGGCAAACTACCTTCCACCACCACCTTCCCACCTTACCACCTTCTTACACGCATTGCAAGTTGGCTATAACTGTGATCTTCGCGGGGTCAATGTAAGTAGCCGAGCATCGTGTACCTACGCAAAAAGACTGGCTGCATAGATAGGTAAATTGCTTGCAATAAAAAAAAACATTGGGGTTGCATTGCTGTTACTGTTTAGTGATTCTTTTTAGATTTAAGATACCAATAGGTAGGTTAATTGTTGACATGTTACATGCATAACGTAAGTATAGGAGTCTGCTCGCTCCACCGTATTTCAGGAAAAGAAAAATCTTTGGATTGAAAAGTATGAGACTATGTTGGTACTATGTAGCGGCCGTCACCGGAAAAATATTATCGCCGACAATTATTGTTAAGAGCTTTCAAGTCCTTATTTTCCAAAATGACTAAACCTATTTTAATGAAACTTCATACACTTATGCAGGAAACATAAGTCTAAAAGGTTACAACGAACGTATCAGGTACGACAAGAAACATTCTTGTCGTACCTACCTGATACGTTCGTAGCACGGCCATAGTACTCACGGTATGGTACGGTGAAGTGGCCAGACTCCTTTAGTTTGGCTCAGTTTTATACAATATATTGAACTACTAATCGTATTAGTACAAACAATGGCATTTGTAGGTAAACAAATGATTTTCTCTTGTGAGTTGGTAAGTAATTAAATTGTAAATAAGACTAAGGAAATAGTGTTTTATAAAATCACTAGATTTTATCAGCGGCCTGATACACGTGCTGGTAGGAAATTTTTCCACTGAAATGTAGGCACCACCATCATTGTCACCTGCCTAGCCTTTTCCGTCGGGTCGGCAGGTTTGGGTCGGCTTCCATTCTAACCAGTTACACCAGTACTTTTAAACGACTGCCTACCTGACTTGTACTGGACAATATGATACCCCTTGGTAAGACTGCCACTGACTAACTGTAACGACTTCCAAAACCTTCAAGACTAGGACAGAATCCTAATCCTAAATCTATTATATAAAATTCTCATGTCGCGGTGTTTGTTACCAAACTCCTTCGACATGGCTGAACCGATTAGTATGAAATTTTGGTTCCCTATCCATTTGCATAAAATTTTAAGACCTAATATAACTTAGCATAATTTTGTTTGGCATAATTATATTTTCGCATAATATAATTACGCATAACAGCTTACGCATAATTTTTTTAAGCATAATTTCCTAACCATAATAATGATTAAGCATAATATTCTAAAGCATGAAGTTCTAAAGCATAACTTTTTTAAGCATAATATCCTAAATCATAAATTTATTTACGCTTGCGTTTATGCTTGCTCGCGTGCTGCATGCAAGCAAGCATGCAAGCACGCATGCAGCATGCAACATTCAAGCGAGCATGCAACATGCAGCAGGCAGGGTTTCTGTCACGGCTCCGGCGCTGCGGGCCTCCGGCGGCCCAACACGTGCCGCCTCGCCCCTCCGCGCCTACGCGATTTTAAATTACACTCTAGGGGTAGGACAAACAAGACTACGTTGAGTCTGTTTTGCAGCAATTCGGTTCTGTCACTAACTTTTGTTGCACAGCATATTAAATTTTTAACCAACAATATTATTTAATTGTTACAGAAACTATAGCAAATTGGTTTGATTAGAATTATGTATGGGGCACAACAAGTTCACGACCACCATTTCCACCCAAAGTCTCACAACATCTAATATATTCTTCAGTTAAAAGTTATCTCGCGATTGAAAAATCGTTTAAGTTACATAATGTTATGTATAATAAATCATTTGCATGAAAATAGTTTTTTTTTTATTTATTTTATATTAATTTTATGCCTAAATATTATTATGCTAATAGTCATTAGGCCTACTAACGTTATGCGAATCAAATTTATGCTAAAACAAATTAGTCTTTAAGATGATTATGCCAACATAAAATGTATGCCTAAAAAAATTATGCCGAAGTATTATTATGCCAAAACAAATTGTGCCAAAATCGTTATGCCGAAGTATATTAGGACAAAGAATATTATGCGAAAAGAAGGGATCCCTGAAATTTTGTGTGCATATCGGGTAGGTCTGAGAATCGGCCAACATCTATTTTTCATACCCCTAAAACCCATCAAACCACACGAACAAAGTTGCAGGCAACAGATAGTAATAATATACATATATACAATCTATCTCTATATATATGTAAATTACGCGTCACGCACGTTGTTTGTCTTTATTTGCTCTGTATGGTGTCGGACGTAAAGAATAGCACTATCCCATATCTTCTCGTGGGTGTCGTAAGAGGCGATTAAGGGATTAGCCAGAGAATGGGCAGCAGCGTTCTCTGTGCTTTTGTAACAACCGTTCTGCGATCGCCAACCCGCCTGCCAAGCGTGGCGATTATGGCAAAACCCCCCAAAATATAAATATGGCGACACTTGGGGGAGGCCTATGTCCAGCAGTGGTCGTCTTGTGGGCTGAAATAATGATGATGACGTTGTTTATCCGGGATGGACTCCTAAACTACTTATCCGATTCTAACCACCACGTGTTGCTGAGGCTAAAGTATAAGTTAAATTTATTTTGTAGTAACGGGGAAAATGTGACGCAGACGAAGTTGCGCGGGACAGCTAGTATAATATGAATGCGAAAGTAAGTTGGTTTGTTTGTTACCTAAACCACTGAACCGATCATCCTGAAATTTTCCATATAGGTTGTCAGGTGTACAGACGTAGGGTACCTGACATCCCGAAAAAGTACTATTCAGGAGCAAACCACAATAACATTCTTTTGATAATAGATGGCGCTACGGTGCCGAGCCGGTCAAATTCGCGGACAAAAGCTACTATTGGTATAATAAATACATAATACGGAGGCAGGTATTATGTATTCCTCCCAATAACCGCTGCAATGATCGGTCAAACAATATTTATTAGCTATCACGTTGTTTGAGAAATGGGTTTGCGACTGCATCGCATTGCTGCTAACACTAAGTAGTAAATACCCATCACACTAACATAGATGGACCTGTGGTGTGACAAGAATGGATAAAGTGAGGAATGAGTTTAGTAGAGGAAGTTGAAAAATTGCACCAGTTACAGAAAAGTTAAAAGGGAATCGTCTGTCATCGTATTGGCATACAATGTGATGAGGAGAGACGCATCGCATGTGACAAAAAAAATGATGAATATAAATGTTGACGGATGGAGAGGGAGAGGAAGACCTAGGAAACGATGGATGAATTGTGTGAGAAATGATATGAAAGAAGAAGGAGTAAATGATAGCTTGACTATCAAGCTATCATTTACTCCTTTTAAAGCTTGACAGAGGAGAATGCATGAAAAAAACATGTTGCACCGACCCCACGTAACATGACAAGGGCAAGAAGATGATTAGGACACTTACATAGGTAAGATCCCTACCCATTATTTGCAAATCTGTTGTTAGGTTCCACTGAAGTGCGATTGACTGTACTTTCGTACTTACCTATGTCGCAAAAATCGACACAGATGGATACCGCCGAAATTTTGATTCTGATTATAGAGTCGAGAACCATGTTAGCAAAAATAAATAAACAGCGAACAAGTAATTTGAGAAATAATTTTAAACAGATGGAAAAGCGCCATCTATCATAAAACCAGAATACTACTTTCCCTTCACTCCAGTTGAATGGTTGCGGGCATTGGTCAACAGATGGCGCTGTACAAAGTTGCATATATTTTGACAATTATCCCCTCGGCCACACGCGGAACGCTACAGTTCGGTAATGGCCGCCACCGGGGTGGTTGACTCGCGCTGCTGTCAAAGAGACACGCGTTGATTGGTTGTTTACTTTATTTACATCACAATCATAACCAATACAATCACAGTGTAAAGTGTTTTTTGTGTACTACGCTTGTTGAATGCACGTTTGTATGCGTAAAAGTGATTTTTGATAAAGTTTTGAAAGCGATGAGCGACGGGTCGCTCTGCAAGCGTTGGTAGAATGCATCGTCCAGTGTAGTGTTGTGATAGTCGAAATTACCCGGCCCAATGCTGGGCTACAGAGGCGCGATGTGTAGCCGGCAGCATACCCAGGCGTGTCTCAACACTTCCCTGTCCATACGACAGGAGATACAGAGATTTGAAAGCGTGCATCCTTCTATTTATGCTCTTTACGACCTTGTGGAGTTGGTACCTGATCCATTGCTGGCCCAGCAGATAAGGGACCACGTCGTGGCCATAGAAGGTTAGTACTGGTTGAATGTTTACATGTTCGCGTGCGGTTTCTACGGGCCACGTGAGTTGTTTATACTTAGATAAATCACAAAATCACAACCTAATAATGCGCAGCTTGTATTGGCGATTAGCACGAGTGGAGTACGGTAGGTACAATGTTACTCAGTTATAATTCTATAAGTTGAATCACAGTGTATAATCACTTTGAATTTGGAATATGACTACCGCTAGCCGGTTGTTTGCATGACGCCAAAGCAAATGACAACCTAAAATAATCATAATAATAAAGATTCACTTTGCCTCATTACCTGTTTACCTGCACTATATTCCTACCTGTATTACTCAACAGGCCTTGAAGATCGGGAATCCCGTTTAACTAGGTACCGACAGCATTGCACGTCGCAATGTCATAACAATTCACAAATCAAAATTACTGCGAAAGAACACAATTTGATAACAATCCGACACCTCCAATAAGCATTCAAAGATACCAATATAACTATGTAGGTAAGTGTGTATATGTTACTATAAGAATGCTATACTTTCTCCGGTTTTTACGACATCGGCGCAAACCCGGTCCTTGGTTGAAAGCATCCAGTTTTTATAAAGCGGATTTCCTCGTGTTAATTCGCTGAGAAACTTGGCAACTTCGTGTCAATGTCAAGGTTTGCAAGTCTTCTTTACTAGTTATTGTAGTGAAAACCGGTACCTTTTGTATTGTAATTCATAGGTATACTATTATCATTTCGTGAGCTGAAGTACATGTGGGTTACCTAATAAAAATTATTGAGAAATGTTGCGTGGAGAGAAATAGTACTTTTTATTGTTTTAGAACTATGCACCTGAAGAATAGTAATTAATTATGTCTTGCGTTGTAACATTATTTGAGTTATAAGTTTTTAAACTGACGTGGTCACTATCAATAACACTAGTAACGCGATATTTACCATGTTTATTATTTGTTTTGAGTTTCCGATATTTATCCGTGATCATGGCGTTTGCAATAGCGCCGAAATATCGGGAACTCAAAACAAATAATAAACATGGTAAATATCCCGTTACTAGTGTTATTGATTTTATTTGAGTTTCCCGCAAAAATGGCCAAAATAGCCACTCATAACCCCGTTTGTAGCTGTGCCGCAAAAAGTGGGCAAAGGTGTCGAAATGAAAGACGATGGCCTCATGTCTATGAAGTATATACTACGGAGCGTGGTGATTTTAGTAAAGATCATAATATTTTAGACTATTCTTAAGGTGGAAGCCCGCGAAATTAAATTTGTCTTAGTTTTTTATTTTATTTGCAGGGCTGTTTCAGGCTGTATGTTAATCAAAATATGATTCGCGAAATTAAAACGTATGTACTTTACAGAATTCTACTCATAAAAATTATCAATACAATCTCTTTAAGCGTATTTAACCCCATTGAATGATTTTTCATCAAAAAGTCATTCACTGGGATTTAATGAGTTCAAAAGGGTTGCATTTATGATTTAAATAGTTACAATTCTGTAAATAATTACGTTAAGGTGGTACCTACGTACCACCTTAAATAAACAGGTAGTGGGAACCGGTAGGTTCAAGTTCAACTTTACATTGTGCTACAGACAGAACAGTTATTACGATTGTGCATACGGACTAAATTGTCTTCAATCTCACGTCGATTATAAATAAAAATTGATACGAAATCTTCCTACAGACTTGTCTTAACTTTTTCCTACGCTCTTCTTGTAGAGCCCCTTCGAGCATTAAATTGCAGCCATATAACAGTTTTGATTTTTGCTTTCATCGACAGCACGATAACTATTTTGAAGTCAATATCGAATGACATAACAATCCGTCAAAACAAAGAGTCAAATTCAACTTTTCGGACGGGCTAAAACACATAGGGAGTAGGGACAACTATCAAATCGAGTTGTCATTCTTAGTTCGGGCCTCGAACTAATCTTATGTCCGCAACTCCGCAGGTCTTACGGAAAGTAGGGGCTGCGTGCTTTGAGAGTAGACCCCCAGGCTCCTTCTGTGGCCCTTAAAAAAATTGATGAAGAAAAGCAAGAAGAATAGATTAAGAGCATAATTCACCATAAAAAAAACCTGTAACCGCCATGTTGAAGCAATTGGGCAAAAACAAATGAAGCATGAGCAATGAGAGCAGCGGTGGCCGTGGCAGTGGTGGCAGCCCCGCCTTACAAGCAGTGAGCCGTGGATTCCAATACAGGCAGGCGCATTACTTTGTGTAATTTATTTCATCACCAAAGCTCTCAAAAACGGTGAAGGAAAACATCGTGAGGAAACCGGCGTGTCCTAGAACTAAAAATTCGAAGACATGTGACATCTACCAAACTGCACTGGGTCCGCGTGGTGGATCACAGCCCACTCCGTGTCATAAAGAGTAGGCCTGTGTCCCAGCAGTAGGAAACATTATAGGCTGATGATGAAATGAAGCATGAGCAAATTCTCCACAAATCTGCGACACTAGTCTTGTCTGTCTTGACAAGAAATAAACTAGATACCTTTTGACAAAAAAGGGCAACTGCATGGAAACAAACAGCCATACATACTAATTGCTCCTATGAGAACAAGAAATTCACTCAACATGAGAAATGTCTTTAATCTAGAATGTTAATTACTAATGCGAAGAGTGATAGATTCCAATAAATATAATTAGCAACCAACAGTTAACCGCATAGGTGACCGAGAGACCTAGCTATCTAAGCTGGACTGTTTATTTCTAGGTTAACGATTTACGAACCGAGCAACCCGACCTGTCAGTAACGACCAGTTATTTTTAGAAACGCTGATTTGAAATCAATAAAGTGGCAATTAGAGAGATGTTTACGTGATTTACTCCCTTATTTGTATTAAGTTTTATGTGGTAATGTGAGATATGCCGAGTAAATAAGATGATTGTTGAGGTAAAAAACAGAGTTTTTGCAATCATAATTGAAAATAAATACACAAAATGAATGACAGAAATACAGAAAGTATCAATTAATACAGTTTTTATTGTATGTAACATATAGTACATTATTCATAAACTAGAAATAGATCTAAAATAGTTCAAGTATCGAAATGGAAAAAGAATTACAAGGCGTCAAAAAAATCCTCCACATCGCTCGTCAACCTGAAAACTATCTAGCTTTGCCACGTTCGACGGCAGAACTGACTCTTTTGCCAAAAAAAAATCAGCGCTCTGGTCACGTGAAGAGTCGACCAACCAGTTCCGACACAGTTTTGGTATAGTAACCTAGGAACGTTACTGACAGGTCGGATTGCTCGGCTGGTAAATCGTTAGCCCACTCCCTCTCATAGAGAGGAGGCCTGTGTCGCAGCAGTGGGAACATTATAGGCTGATGATGATGATGATGATGATGAACCTAGGAATCCTGATTTTGGGCATGCAGGTTACGTCATAATAACGTATGTGTCACATCATGATTTCTTCTTTATCAGGTAGGTCAGTCTGTTATTCGTTTGTCAAAATTTTGCCCTTTATTTGACAGCATTTCCTCACGATCTGATACAAACGTACCCTTGGTTTTCCGTAATATGATAGCGGTCTGTGAGCTTTAACTAATTTAAATCTATCCTTCCTTATGCTAAGCATTAATTTATTCGCCTAAACACATCGAAATTAATTCTCTCAAGTCCGTTTAAGTATATTTATCATCGTCAGACTCTGTCCATCACTTTTGCTCTACTTAAACCTCATCTTCCTAACGCTATCCTGGCCTTCTGCCAGGGTCCGTTTTCCTCTCTTCTTCCCGCTTTCCACTTTATGCTAATTTGCGCATCCTCAACCTTAACTTTACTAACCTACACTCGCAAAATGCATAACATTTACAAGATATTCTAAAGCAAATTAAGGTCAAAATTGCGCACTGGTAATCAAAGGAATTCTGTTATTATACAGCATAGTTTAATATCTCGCATAACATGGAGTTATGCCAACTATTACAAATATGACCTAAATAATATTCTTGAAATACGTCGGGAGCTTGTCCGGGGTTACTTGAAACAAGAAATTAATTAAAGGATATTTACATTTTGTAAAAACCCTTTAGAATATTCTATGTTAATTCTGAAATGAAAGTAAAACAGCTATCAGCTTGTCAAGTTAGAACAGTTGATGTAAAAGTATTATTGTACATTGTACAAACTCCAGAAGTAATTAGAATTATTCTAACGACTATTTCTGGAATTAACTCGTCGGGCCATTGAGCAACTTCAAGTCTTTTGTTAGCACTAGCAGATGTTACTTCGCGGACAAGTTTCCCTCATCAAGCCCGATTTATTTTTAATTCAGCTTTCATTTAGAATGACGAAAACTACAGCATCTCATTACGCCTTTAAAATCCGGTACTAGTATAAACTCTGGCAATTTTCACCTCAATATCAGCGCTGGAAATTCTCGACCGAGACTGCACAAAAAGCTTTCTTTGAAAATTTTCTTCCCTGGTGGATATTCGGTCCTTATCCATTTCCTTCATCAAGTGCTACAATTGAACGCCTCAAGCATTGCAACCAGCGAAATGTAGGTCAGAAAATGCAATCAGTGCTCAACAATATAAAATAGATGAAGCTATTTGCTCACCTGGGACTGGGAGAAATCTGAAATGAATCAGTTGCTTATTTCTGCACTGTTATTATAACTAAGGGGCAACTCGCGAAATGGGTCACTGCAGCACTCTTAGATACAAAGTCTTATTATTTTGTATATTATGTAGAAGCCCGAACTTACGTTAAAATTGGATATTTACAGCTACTGCAGTAGAATCTGCATGGAAGTTTATTTCAGGTGAAAAACGCTCGAACATTTTCAATTTCAGGGATAATCTTCAGAGATTATACCTATATGTGGAGTTGAAACCCAACCTAGCGTTTAAAGTTTCAGCCCCAGACTTAATCCCCCGTTCATTGGAATGAAAATAGGGACTTCTATAGGCCCTTTGAAACTACTGAATAATTGTGGGAATAGACAATCAGAACTACCTCAATCATTGGTTTCCAAAACGATTAGCAAATATTCACGGAAACGAATCTATGAAACAATAAGCGTAACATTTACAATTTTATCTCTAGACAGCTTGGCCTCGAAAAATTCTGGCTATCACGATCTTGACATTTGGCTTGGCAAGTGCGTCTCGTTGCGGCGGTGTTATGTCGGGACTTCGGGAGCCGGGAGCAGGGAGCCGGTAGTAAGTAGCCATCGTCCGATAAGTGTCGGCAGCGTGCCAGCGCACCCTTGAAAAATTTGAATAATGTACTCGACGTTGACGATGAGCCAATTATGCTTAGTGGCTTATGCTACCCTAGTTTTTTTGCCTGCGGGACAAAATTTAGTTCTCTTTTGCCTTTAGTAGTTAGTTTGTCCCGTCTAGTGGCTAAAGCTTCTAGCTAACAATGATTCGGACTAAAGATTCTTTCTAGGACGTCGAGTCGTTGACTGATTGATTGATCCTAAGCAGTTACTTCAATTAGGTCCGTTGTATCGTGAACGTAATTAGTTCTAGTAACCTATTTTCTAGAGCTAGAATTTACGCGAGAACTGTGTGAATTAATAGATTTTCAATGGTTGGACGGAATCAATGTTCTTTTTATTTATTCTAACAAATAAATGATTGCTTGTACTAGAAATAATCTTTTTTATTCGGATGAAGTATTTCCTCGTTATACAATACTAACAATCAAAATCAAAAGTCATTTATTCAAATTAAGGTGATGATCAGCAATTTAATTTATAACCACAAATATCCGTATCATTGGCAGTCAATTGAATAAATATTTTTTTTAAATTAATTAATAAGTAAATTATAAAAATAAAATTCGCTTATCATTAGCACGGTTATCCGGTCATTTCCTTTCAATATTATTATGATTTAAAGGGAAACGAGTCTGTCATAGTCATTGCGATATCTCTTTCAGTGTATAACATGCTAAAGTACCTTACCAATCAATATGGCTACAATTAATTTTGGTTCAATTTTTCATCTTCTTTTTTGTACTGGGTCTTGGATTGCCAAATTCTACTTCATCCTTGATTGGTCTATCGGCACGGGTTTATTATACAAGCTGTTGTTTTGCATCCTCGTAAAATTCAAGGAGGAAACTATGCTAATGATTCTCGACCCGAATCAATAATAAAATGGACATGTCAGTTTTTTTTTCGGATCTTATTTACGAAATTGGCAAGTGTGAAACACGACACGTCTTATCCTCGCCTTATAACCGCGCTTTCACACATACAAACAATCTCAAAGGTTTATTTGATAATTTCTTATTCCTTATGCCACGTTTAAGGGGATATTCTGAAATACTGACAAATTTAAACAACAAAAAAGCAGCGTTTTTTTTACTATATTTATAATTAACTAGGTAGCGTAATTTAAATTGATTATTTATGTATTTTGTGACAATCTCCTGAATTTTGACGAGGATGAAAAATAAGAGCTTCTGGTTTTGCGTCCAAGGCAATTCTTTTATGCCATCATTTTATAAAAATATTATAAGTAAGAGGTAGAGTAGCAGCCTGCCCAAGGTTAGACCACAAATGCTAGAGTTTAATACGCTTCAATAATGTCAATGCTGTTTAATAATACTTCATAATATCCACTATGCATTTTATTACCTTCCTGAATAATAAAAAATTGAAACTTCGGTACTGTTCCACAATATTTTTCTGACCACGATCTTGACATTTAGCGCTAGAGTGCATCATGGCTGCGGGAGCACTCACAAAAATACTGGCCTGGAACTCAAGTACCGTATTAGTGTCACAACAAGGTGGAATACTTCTCTTTTGATTAAAATGTTTAGTTGTTAGCCTGTTACAAGTAGCTTTGGAGTAAATCCCAATAGAGTATGAAATGTGAGTTCTTGATATTGTTTTGAAATCAAAATAATTATTTATTTCGGACAACAAGGTCCAGGTGAGTTAGTGAATAAGTACTTACGAATAAAAACTATGTTATTGGCAAAACGTTATGGCGATTTGCCACTAATATAGTTCTTACTTCTTTGTTTTGCACAACTGTCCTTTTTTTAACGGTTTGTGATTAATTTATTATCCTTTTACAAGGGATAGTTATGCGCTTAGTTTATCCAGTCATTAATTACAAGGATAAATTAATAATTGAAAACAAACTTTTTAAATTATTGAATCGTCATCGGCCTACAGCAGTCCACAGCTGGACATAGGCATCTTCAATCGCTCGCCACTTAACTCGATTCTCGGTAACTCTCATCTAGTTGCTACCATCCAACCTGCGAAGAATAATAAATTAATTATTAAAAAAAAAACAAAATAATAAATAGAGTTGTGTCGAAATTTGGTGAGTTTAAACATTAAAGTATATATTCTGTGTATCTATAATTTTTAATCCTCTTCAAATCTCTCCTTTGTAACAATTTATTGAGAACCAGTTCGAAAATATCTCGATTGTTCGACGTAATCGAGAAGTTTTCAACAATTAGTGCCCTTTGGAGTCAATAAGCTGACGTTGAGTTGATCTCGAAGAGTATCTGAGTGCACTGATGTTGCGAGGCAAACGACTGAGAGGAGATCAAAAGGCCGGTTAGATCAAACCTATACCTTCTATCTACCTAGTACAAGTGTGTTTGTAACCTTATTTGAGTTACAATTACATGCAACAATTACATGTCAAGTTAAGAAAAATAAAAAAAAAAACAATAAAAGCACAAATCATTAAAAGAGCATAAAATACAAATTATCATACATTAAGAATGAAAATACAAATAAATAATAACAAATTACGAATTACTCGAGAAACATAATAAAAAATAGACTAATCTTTTGTCATCAAAAAGTAAAAATAAAAGAATAAATATCTCAATTACCTAAAACCATTCTTTCAGATCATACAATGCGTGTTCGGTTAGCCAGCCTTTTAGTTTACGTTTGAAAACATTATCAGACATCCGCGTCCAATTGACTCTGTGAACGTGATCAGGAAAATCAATTTCAAATATTCCAGATTTCAGTATTATATATGTAAAGTGTACTGGGGTAATCCCGAAAATGGTTAAATTCCGAAAGCTAAAAAAAAACTATATTGAATCATTATTATCATTATCCTTTCCTTACCCCAATTCCTTTGGGGTCAGCGCCGCATGTCTTCGTCTTCCATACTTCTCTATTACTCGTCATCTCATCAGATACTACTCCTTTCAGTATTATAATATAATATTACCAACATGTAAGTCCGCAAATAAAATAAAACTACATTCACTAAAGCATTCAAATCCGGAAAATATTTTCTGTTCACACAAACCTGAAGATATGCGACAGCCAGTAAATGCCTCACATTTTTCGTCGAACACTTCAACACTACGCGATTTGTTGAGTCCGGACATACCCGCACTAGATTTGAAAGATGCAGTCAGAAATACTTCTAGAGATTTCATAGTACAAAAATTGGGAATAGAACATTTTTTTGATTTATTCCACTATGTTCAACTGCAAATTTTACACACATAATGAGCAATCTTTTTTAATGATGTCTACCGATTGCTCCTTTATAACTAGGCCAATTTATGTGATTCTTCTTTGAAAACCAGATTATGATATTATTTTATAGCTTGCCTGTTGTCCCACTGCTTGGCAAAGGCCTCCCTCCATTCCTTCCAACGGTCACGATTCTGTGCTGCTTCTTTCCAATCGTCACGTATGACTTCCAGTTGGTCCCACCATCTCCTTCGTGGTCTGCCGCGACCCCGTGTCACTGATTCAGGACACCAATCCTGAGATTTGACTTTTTGGATCAGAGAGTTTGGACTTTTGGATGCTAGTCAAAGACCAAGTTTGTGCACCGTGGGTCAAAATGGGGAGAATACCAGACAAAACCAGATATTTCCGAAAATTTATTGATTTACTTATCCTTCGCTTAGCCTTTTACCTTCTATTCGCTTTTATTCTTTGGTTTTTTATATGTTTAAAGTTTTTCTCTAAAAATCCAACGCATGTCGAAAGTACGGTTACGGTTTGCCATTAGATGGCTACTTTACACCAACACTTCCATACGAAACAGATTTTTAATTAAATAAACGCTTGGCTGAGAGCCAGCAGGGGAATTCACTTCGAAAACTTGGATACAAAAGTAGGTCATGTAAGTAAGGTAATTTTTGCAGGGAGCCGTTTTAAAATTTTAACTAGATACCATTTTTCCAATAGCATTCTTGTTTTTGGCTTTAGTTTGGAATATATATTATTTGGAAAGGTGGAGTGCAGAATGGAAAAGTTCTTTTGAAACGGAAAGTTGAGTGACGACTCAACTTTCCGTTGTGTAGATAGTATTCATTCAAATATAGACAACAGCAAAAGTAAAGGGCAAAATGAATGAAATACGAACAAGGAAGGATTTTTTTTTTGTTGAACATTTCTCAAACTGTTCCCTTCCAATAGTTGCTTCTAATACAAATGAAATATTAAAACTACTGAGATAGCAATCCCTAGAGCTAAACATAATATTTTGATCCAATGAAAACACTGTTTGGTTCGGATTTGTTTTTTTTTAAATCCATTGAGTAATTGTTACGAGTTCGAGACCAAACTTCGCAAAAGACCTCGTTTTCACAAACAAACAAGATCTTTGTCCTAAATAAAATATCAAACCACTTTGGTATTTCAATTGCTTCCCAATTTCTCTGTTATTATAAGAGCCAGCTGAATTCTCCCCATTCAATTTTGATTTAATATTGAACATTCCACTGCATCATTAATCTCCTGAGCGAAGGTGAATACGATTCTACCCTCCCCAAAGGCTGACGTGCAAATAACTAATTAATGTCAAATGTCACAGCTTACAATAAAGTTGGAATCTAATTATGTTTTAGCTGTAGCAATTAATTTTAATTAAATATAATGCTTTGTTTTTGAATGATGTATGTCGTCGAATAAGAAACGACTCGGCTCTTCGACCATCAAAGGGAGCTTTTCCTTTGATGGTCGAAGAGGTGAGTAAGAGAATGAGAAACTACAGAATGGTGATTCGTACTGTTTTATGACCTCTAGAACATCCGCGTTTTGCCAGTCATCATTTCAGTCCAAAAGACGTCCACTGCTGGACATAGGCCTCCCCAAGTGACGCCACATTGACATTTTGGGGGGTTTTGCCATAATCGCCACGCTTAGCAGGCGGGTTGGCGATCGCAGTACGGTTGTTACAAAAGCACAGAGAACGCTGCTGCCCATTCTCTGGCAAATCCCTTAGTCGCCTCTTACGATACCCACGGGAAGATATGGGTTGGTGCTATCTTTACGTCCGACACCATACAGAACCAGTATTGCCAGTATTTTCTTTCTTTATCTTGCGGTTAGTTCCTAACCCAGTGTCAGAGTTTTTATGCCGCTCATGGGCTTCTGACTTGGCTTTACATGCCGTCGAGAAATATCTCTTAGGCATGGCTCTGTATGGTGTCGGACGTAAAGAATAGCACCATCCCATATCTTCCCGTGGGTGTCGTAAGAGGCGACTAAGTGACTTTCCAGAGAATGGGCAGCAGCGTTCTTTGTGCTTTTGTAACACCCGTACTGCGATCGCCAACCAGCCTGCCAAGCGTGACGATTATGGCAAAACCCCCAAAATGTAAACTTGGGGGAGGCCTATGTCCAGCAGTGGACGTCTTTCGGCTGAAATGATGATGAATGATACTGGATTCCTCATGATGTTTTTGTGATGTCGATGTTTTGCCAGTTATGTCTAAATCCGATGTAAGAGGGGACGACTATTGCTAGTTAGTGTTAAAGTACTTATGTCTTTAGCTGCTTCAATAGTAAAATTCGGCCAAATTAGACAAGAATGAATCTGAAAGGAAATTAATTCCCCAACTTTCAGTAAACTCCCTTCAAGGTGCCTTTGAAGCTATTTAGATTCTTGTTTGACGTTTGCACGTCAGTTAAAGTTCTTTCATTCAAGTTGTAAATGGTTTGCTTACTCGCCTAATTAAACTTTCAATACAAAATAATTTACTGAGGGATCCCGTGATTATCAGGGATTTAATTTTCAAACTCTAAGGAAAAGTTGTTCTAGCGTATCTTTAAAGGCGCTAATTAGTTCAGACAAATACTTAATTTAACTAAAGGATGAATGTTAAGAAATGATTTAGAACTAGTCCCTGTTTTCTCGGCCTAGATATCACCAGATGAAAGAAAACTTACAAACTAAGACAGGAACGACGGGTAGAAACTGTTATGTGTATAGCAATAAATTTAGAAGTAAAAATTATGCCTAAATTTACAGTCACCCCATGGGTGGAGAGGTACGTATAGTCGTCTAACAAGTTCCGCATATTGCATGTATTGGCGTAAGTACGCGTAAAGGCACCAGTGTGCCTTTGCGCAAATTCTCATAATCCTTTGAGCTCAGAAAGCTTTAACATTCAAAGACATTCCAATGCGACTGTAAAGTGTAATATTTCGATCACATGCATAAATCTGGGAACCAATTATGGATTGCGGAACTGTAAAGTTTATATTAAGTGTCGACTGGCAATAGTACAGAGACTGCAACTACAGGTACTTTCACAATAATTAAATTATAATCCAGATCATGAACTAGCCAGATTTTAAACGATAGGAAATATCTATCCATTCTACTATTGCATGTTGGAGAAGCACTTTAGCAATGTTGAAAATCTGACAACTAGTCCAAGTCCAAGGGGTATCGTATTACCCAATACTAATTGGGTTGTGGAGTCACATCATGTAAAATACTGGTATTCAGCTACATCCGGTTAGACTGGAAGCCGACCACAAGTCCACAACGTAGTTGGGAAAAGGCTACGCAGACGATAATGACCACGTAGTGGATTACGGCCCACTCCATGCAGTGACGAAAATACTGCAAAGATACTGGTGGTCCCAGCAGGAGGAATGTTATAGGCTGATATGATTATGCTTTTGCTCGTCAATATTCTAATCAACCTGTCATACATTAATTAGATCAGAGCACATACATTTACATGTTAATTAAAACACATACTGGTTACGATAACACCGGCGACGCAAACCGGTTTGTAATACAATGTTATGGACATGGACAGACTAATTTCAAGGCCGCGTCACGGCCAACATTACTCAACATTGCTGTCATTGTACTCGAGCTAAATTTATCTTTAATAGATGTTGATTTGTATAGAAATGAATACAGGCCTGAAATAAAATTCAATTGAGGATTTTTCTTAGACCTATCTTTTTTCCTGAATGTAATGCTAAAAACCTGCAGCCAAGTCAAAAAGATACCCTCGAAGATATTAGTTTTTGTTTGGTTAGGAACAAAAAATTAGCATATTCGTGATCTATCGAAGAATGAAAAGATAAAGTAAAACATTTTGTTGATCTAACCACACTGGCTAACAAAGGATCACGTCCGTACATTTTCAAACACCTAACTACAGGTTAACTAGGTATTTTAATAAAAGCTTGTAGCCTGAACAATGGTTATTGAGCAGGCGCCAACGCCGACCGCCTCGTTCAAACAAGAGGTTTACTAACATTTTCATTGAAAATATATTAACATAATCATAATAAATTTGCATCCCAGACTACAGCAAAAATCCTCTTTCTACCCACATCCACGTGTGGGTTTGTTTTGCTTTTATTTGAAACAACAATAAAGGCAGGTTAATATCGCTCAAAGAGCATCGCAAACATTTTTTACCTCTATTGGACAAAATACGCAACAAAATATATCAAAAACCGAGAGTGAACATCCAATATAGATCAAAGCATGGAATTTTATTGCAGAGGGATTTTTAGATTTTGTGACTGATTAAAAAGTCCCCGTTTCAACGGGTGATATCAACGAATCAATAATGCACAATGTATTTGCACAGTCGTGTTTGATACGAGTGTGGATGTGGAAAATAATAAAAATAGCAACGCTTTTTCATAGGTGTAGGGTTCCGTGAAATTGGGTGTTGAAATGTTTGCTTTAGTTTATTTTGCAAAGAACCCATCGTTTATTCCTGGACCAGCATCGTTTACGCTCTCTTCCACGTTTGTTTTCCATCAAGCAGTTATTAAAATCATTGTTTCATCAAAGAAAATATTGGCAGTATCAGTAGACGCAAATAGAAACAAAACGTCCTTCTGCTAAAACAAATTCCACCCCAAATGTAATAAATCGATACAAAATAAAGATACCTGTATGTCCGTGATTGGAACCGTGTCCGATAAATGACGATACATTCTCCCCTATCACATGGGACCTACTGGAATAATGGCATACTGTAATACAAACATCGAACGGAGTTTCGTATACAAATAGATAAAGCTGCGCTTACCCTTCAGGGCTTATTTGTCAGTATCTTGATCTATGATTTTCAAGATTTATACGCTTTTATGTGAGTCTTAAGGCGGTTGACAGTTCTTGTAAAGATAAATTTGGTAACACACAAGAACTGTGGAAACAAGTCCAGCTTTCTGGCGCCATAACTGTACAAGAATTCACGTTCGAAGATTCTATCAATATTAACAAATTGTTAAATAATCGTCTCAATACTACTAGGTCTGTAAAGCTGCCTTCTCTTTTCAATGAAAGCTATAAGAACTATTTACTCTGCAATCATACTGCATTATGTACTGAATGCTGGATTGTTTTCATTTAGTAATAAACGATTAAGTTGTTACTTTGTTGCAGCTAATTAGAATATATAGGCTATTGTAACACTAATATGTAGGTCAAACTTACTGGTATCTGTTCTATCTTCCATCGTTATCTCCGACCTTACGTGCGCTTTGGGTGGTTTTATTTTAAACAGTATTTACATAAACCTATTAGCAATCGCTGCAGTTTTTTTCATTGTTTACCATTTTGCATTGCAATTTAAATTTTATGCTATTCTTTCTTTTCCGTATTTAAAGTTATGGAAATGACCTTGGTTTTTTCGAAACTATTTTCAATATTGAGAATCGTTATTCTTCTTTCTTCTTGCTTTGGTTTTTATTTTGGTTTCTCTTATGCTTTAACTCATACAATTTCAATCGTCACTGTTGTAATTTAAATTGTCTAAAATAAAGTTCTGATTCAAGCAAGCGTGCATCAATGTTGGCAGTATCATCGCTTAGGTAGAGCATTTAGTCATCAAGGTTGAATAAAATTGCGACCTACCTTAAATAAAAATCCAATATAATGCGGAATCCTTCCAGCCTCACACCATTACGTTTCCACTGAAACTGGAACCTCCACCATTCGGAGTAACGAACTCTTCGCGATGAATTATTAAGCAATTTGTACTTTTTGCTTCCACTGATTGACTGTTATGTACACAGTACACACGTACTGTTTTTTACTGGACCGAGATGAACTAAATTACAGTTTACACGTTCACGCATCATGTGAAGTGTTAATTATGATGAGATGTTTAGAAAACTTGCGTTTTTTCATCGATTGTATGACTATGCTGGATTAAGATTCTCTGTCCAAAGAATTTACTGTCATTTTCTTGTGTTATTGCTTTAGCTTATTACTTAATCCCTCAATACTGTATGTTTTAGGTGTCAGTAAACACAAGCATATTAGTCGTGATAATCAGTCGATGGAATAATGTTTTGTTTGGAGAACTGCCGATGAAGCGTATTAATACCACTGAATTGAAGTAGGTACTGTTTACAGATTTGACTGGTTTTTGGATTTTGTTCGTTGAAATTTTGCATCAGCTCTTCGTAAACGAGGTTCCTAACTTGCAGTATTCAACTACCGCTAGGTTACAAAAATATTTTTTTAAAATTCAAGCTGTACTAACGTCTCTATAGAAAATTGTGAAGCATTGAAAGCTCATTAGTTCAGATCAGAAAACGTTTTCAAGAGACTATAAGAATTTAAAGGAGACGGCTATTACTAGCACTTCCTACTGGACGTTAAGAGGAATCCGACTTTGTATCGGAAAGGCAATTAAAATCGGAAATGGGTTGTTACGAGTTAAAAAAGTTTCCTTTGATATAACGCACCTAATTACGGAGCAATTTAATCATTATTTTGTGTAGAATTGCTGGAAGAAAAATACTTACAATAAGTTTAATACTGTTGTCACTCATGATTAGTGATCGGATATTCGGATGCATATTTACTTAAAGTACGTTCTTTCCTGGCAAAAGGTACAAAAGTATGGAAGCGGCTATTTAAATACCAATTTTTGTCACAGGATTGCGAACTTTCATAATTCTTTAGTAAGTATAAAATGTAGTACTCAAAATATCGTAATTCGTTGAAAATAACTAGGAAAAAAATACAACAACTATTTGAATTCAAATTTTGTGCTGAAATGTCGAATGCAAAAACGAAATGGTAAATATGTCTGGGCATAATTCATTTGGAGCTAAACGAAAAAGTAACTAGAATAATTCTTATTTTTTAAATAGACTCCTTTTCCCATACTGACGCGCGCTCCATACTTGTCAACACTAAAACTTTAGGTAAATATGCATCTGAATATCCGATCTCTACTCATGATGCAGATGGAAGGAATACCAAGGAAGCGAATGGGTGCATTGTGTGAGGAATGATAAGAATGAAAAACCGGCCAAGTGCGAGTCGGACTCGCTCACGAAGGGATCCGTACCATTATTTATAAAAACGAGGAAAAAAATCACTTTTTTGTATGGGAGCCCCCCTAAAATATTTTTTTTTCTGTTTTTGGTATTTGTTGATATAGCATCAACAGAAATACATAATCTGTAGAAATTTCAACTGCCTAACTATCACGGTTCAAGAGTCCGTCTACTCCATCGACCTCATCAAGGAGTTCGAGGCAGTCGGCCGCGCTTGGAAGGCGTTCCTAGCTGACTGGCTCCTCAAAGGTGCCGCCGGCTTGTTTATGTCACCCACGCTGCGCGAGCGCTTTTGCGCAACTCTACCTGTTGATGTGTGCGTTTTGTTCGTGGTGACAGACGGACGGACGGACAGCGAACAGCGCCATCTATTGAATACTTACTCAATCCAATCAACAGATACCGCCATCTGTTAGAATCGTTTAGATCTAACAGATAATTGTGACTTAATTTGCAATAAAATAATATTGCGACTGTAAATTCAGATGTAAACTATCCTATCTTTCAAGTTGGATCAAACTCATCAAAAGGTGTGCAAATTTAATTAAAATCAGTTAAGTAGTTTAGGAGTCCATCCCGGACAAACAACGTGACGCGTAATTTATCTAAACTATATAATAATATTATAAAGACGAAAGATTTGATTGTTTGTTTGTATGTTTGTTTGTTTGCATTGAATAGGCTCCCAAACTCCTGGTTCGGTTTGAAAAATTCTTTCAGTGTTAGATAGCCCATTTAGCGAGGAAGGCTATAGGCTATATATCATCACGCTACGACCAATAGGAGTGGAGCAGCAATGAAAAATGTGGCGAAAACGGGGAAAATGTGACGCAAACGAAGTGGCGCCGGACAGCTAGTAGGTATGTAGATTAAATAGACAATGGTCTTCGACTAAATAAAACTATAGACAACAATCCAACTCCAAGTCAACAGTTTCACCAACATAAAAACTATTTCCGAAACCAGTTCCAAATAACAATTTTGTTATTCCCATAAAAATCGCAATTTCTTGCACATGTCTGTTCTTCACACTAGTTTTCCAAACATGTTTGCGACGCCAATTAGTATCGTTTCTACGGACAGATGTTACAAGTTTTTGTTGATAAAAGAAACACGTGCTTTATCACTAACCATGATAATACCACATTTGGACGCGTAAGGCAAACCTCACAATCGCTTACTAATTATATCTTTAACTAGCTGTATCCGCGACTTCGTTCAAAAAAGTTATTTAGTTTTTTTCTAAAATAAGTAAATCAACTTAGCTTTATTAGCCTTATTAAATCAGCTATCTGCCAGTGAAAGTCTCGTCAAAATCGGTCCAGCCGTTCCAGAGATTAGCCGGAACAGACACACAGACAAACAGACAAAAATTGTAAAAAAAATTATTTTGGCCTAAGTACCGTAAGTATACATATATACATTCATATGCATGTAGTAAAAAACGGTTATTTTAATATTACAAACATACACTACAATTTTATTTATTTGTATAGAAGATTGTATAGATTATTTGTATAGATTCATTAACAAATTGTTTTATGAATGAAAACTGCATGTAGTAAAAACTGATTATTTTAATATTACAAACAGACACTTAAATTTTATTTATTTGTATGTATAGATTATTTGTACAGATTCATTAACAAGTTGTTTTATGAATGTAAACTTGGTTTCTCATTTTGAATACGAGTAAACAGCTGGTTTCTGTTACCGTAAGTACAATACGAGGTAAAGTTTTTGTTTGTTTGTGCGGTGGTTAACAATGGAAATGAAACTGCGAGCCTGATGTTAGTTTACGATTGCATTGAATCTATAAACGTATTGGATATTTAGACGTTTTACCTGTCAATTTATTACTAAAGGACTATTCTAAGAACTATGCATTAAAACTACTATAATATCCTTGAATAAAACTCATTATATGTTTTCCTTAATAATACCTTGTATAGTGTACGTGTTCAAAATCAACATCAAAATATTTTTATTTTACAAAGGCCTATAGGGGAGGAGCTCGTGGCTAAATAATAACAGCCAGGTCGATCTTTAAGGTTAAGCCGTGCTTGCCGAGGTTGGTCTGTGGATGGGTGACCATAATTACATATCGAGTTTCCTCCGTGCCTCGGAAACCACGTTAAACCGTTGGTCCCGGCTGTCATTTGTAGATCTTTGACAGTCGTTACGAGTAGTCAGAAGCTAAAAGTCTGACATCCAGTCTTACCAAGGGATATCGTATTACCCAGTTACTGGGTTGTGGAGGTCAGATAGGCAGTCGCTTCATGTAAAATACTGGTACTCAGCTGCATCCGGTTAGACTGGAAGCCGACCCCAAGATAGTTTGGGAAAAGGCTAGGCAGATGATGATGAAAGGCCTATAGGGGCACTTATAAAACGTCGACAAAAAGGTGCTCGGTTCGGGTTGGTCGTTTCCTATGGAGAAGAACCGGCAAGAAACTCCATGGTTACTCTTTTAAAATCATTTGGTTTTACTATATTTCTGTTACAGCGTTAGTACTAAAGTATGGGAGGACATCGTAGGCCTTTTTTTTTTTTTTTTTTTTTTTTCGGATGGGAAATCATCAAATGACTTCTTCCGCTCTGGGCGGAGCGGAAGGGAGTGTCAGACTTGTACTGACTAAAACCCATCCATGTTCCTTCTTAGCCCTTTGCGTTCCAGGGGCACGGTATCTCTTTCGAACAACCCGCAGCCTTGGCAGGCATCGGCCCTCTCGGACCCCTTCCGATTTGCTGACATCTCATTGAGGCGCGCGTGGAACACGAACGCGCCGTCGGCACGGTCTGTCGTCATAAGACGGACGGACGGTGAGCTAGCCCATTACTCACCGTCCACAGGCCCGCGACTACGGTGGCCGGGGGCCACTGGTTGCCCCCCGACGCCCGGGGCGTCTCCCGCGGCGGCTGGGACGTGAGGTTCTCTCCCTCTCACGTTCCGCCACCTCCTTCGCTAGCATGACTGCTTCGCAGAAGGAGGCGACGGCTTCCCATTCCCTCTCGCTCCGGACCATGGATTGAACCAGGGCCGGACGCGAGAGGTCGCCGCCGCCAATCGCCGCTACGAGGACACGGCGGTGCTCAGCCCAAGCGGGGCATAGCTCCACAGTGTGCTCCACCGTGTCCTCCGGCCGATCCTCGCAGTGGTGACACCCGGGCGTTTCCTCCCGCCCGATTCGGTGCAGGAACCTCCCGAAACAACCGTGTCCGGTGAGGACCTGCGTCAGGCGGAAGGTGAGGGCGCCGTGGCGCCTCTCTAGCCACTCCTCAAAGAGGGGACTTATCGCCACTATTGTGGCGTGCCCTGCACGGGGTTGCGACAGTCGCTCTCTCCATGTCGCCATGAGATCGCGCCGGAGGTCTGTCCGCTGAGCGACAATTTGCCGCGGCAGCGGAGTTTCCCCCCGGCGTAGTGCCTCCGCGCGCCATTCGTGCAGGCACGCGAGGACTATCGCCTCCAGATCCCATGGCGGCAATCCGGCCAAGAGGCTCGCCGCCTCGCCGGAGATCGTGCGGTACCCCCGGATCAGCCTTACGGCTACCACCTTCTGGGGCGCGTTCAGGTAATGGGCGGCTCGCCGCCTCAGAGAACGCGCCCACACCGGGGCCCCGTAAAGGGCCATGGACCGCACGACCCCCGCGTAGAGCCTGCGGCAGGAGGCGTTTGGACCCCCCAGGTTGGGCAAGAGCCGCTTGAACGCAGCCCCTGCCCGTTCCAGTTTGGGGGCCAAACGTCGGAAATGCTCCACGAAGTTCCACCGGCTGTCGAGGACAAGCCCTAGGTACCTCAGCGTCGACTCGACGCCGATGGGAACCCCTCCTACCGTCAGTATGGATCCCGACGGTGGCGCATTCCGAGGCCCATGAAAGCACATGGCCTCGGACTTGTGCAATGCCACCTCGAGACCCAGTTGCCGGATTCTATCCACGACTATCGCAACCCCGCGTGTCATAAGTTCGGCCGCCGCCTCGTGCGACCTCCCTTGTGCCAGCACCAGCGTGTCGTCAGCGTAGCAGACTACACTGACACCGCTAGGGAGGTCGGCGCGCAGCACCCAGTCGTAGCCGATGTTCCACAAGGGCGGCCCCAGAACCGATCCCTGTGGGACACCGCACGACACCTCTCGCCGGTTCCATTCTCCGGTGCGACCGGGGTAGATGACGGCCCTGTCCGTCAGGTAGTCCCCGACCACACGACGAAGGTAGGTCGGCACCCGGTGATACCGGAGTGCCTCCCTAATGCAGCTCCAGGGCATGGTGTTGAAGGCGTTGGCGATGTCAAGAGACACCGCCAAGACAACCCCACCCCTGGACACCGCATCCCCCGTCGTGAGAGCCCTCACGCGCATGATGGCGTCCACCGTCGAGCGCCCTCTATCTGTACCCGGATAAGCCTTTGACATTTATAACCCGCCAGAGGGTCGGCTGGTACTCTGGCGGGGGACGCACTGACGACTGATCGTTCCATAGGAACACCCGTCAGCCATACATCCCCTCACGGTGCGCCGCCGCTTGAGATTCGGGGTAGCTTTTTATAGAGGTTTTCTACCTCGCGGTCCGGGCGGTTAAGCCAAGACCCTCGGTCCCGATCGAAGCCGCGAGACGTGATCCACGACACTCCGATGATGGGATTACGAGAACGACGGGGACAGAGAAGGACTGCGTCCCTCGCTGTCTGCTCGGAGGCAGGGTGAGTGCACTCCGAGCCCGCCCTTGCTCCTCCGCTGTGCCCTCTGCTTTTCAGAGGGTCACGCGGAGAAACGCCGCGTTGGTCCAAGTTGGACCCCACCACGTCAGAATATTCGCCACCGGCAGTGACATTCCCCAGAGAATGGGAATCTCCCACTCCTCGGGGAAGGACACTGCCGGCGCCCAGGGTGCACCGTCCTGACAGCAACTGTTCCCTCCAGACGTATCGAGAGGGACCAGCGCCATCAGGCTCACGAGGAGGTTTTCTGACCCAGCACCCCAGGACATCGTAGGCCTGACAATAAGTCGTTGCTTACTACAAAACTTAGAACGAAATAAAAAGTTATCAAGGATCTAGGAATCTATAAAGCCTACAATGTCCACACATTTACAAACAATCGGTAAATAAGAAAAACAGTCTATACAACAACAAAAAATAAATAGAAAATATCACAAAATGACTAGATCAAATAAGTGATACAAATGTTGTCATCCGTGCTGTAACTATACTAAACAAAAGGTGTAATAATTTAAAAACTATTGTAAAACATCTGATTAAAAAGAAAGGAAAAAAAAAAGTTAGAGACATCCACACATTTGTGCCGTTTATGAGCTACCAGGGAAGCCGCATGTGCAAAGGGGCTTCTCTATCTTCAACCACGTTACAAAACTGGACTGTACGTAAGTGTACCGACCGAATAAGAACCTCTACAGGGTAAAAAAAATATTTAATTGTTTGCATCTCACAAGAGTTTACTTCGTAGGCATGCCATTTTACTGATCCAAAATTCCACAAAACATATACCTTACTATTAATAAACACTACTAAGGTGCAAAACAACTTAAACCTTATGAATGAGGACCAAGGTTTATTGATACTTAGCAAAAACCCGGAGTCGAATCTACACTGTATTACGCTGGAACTAAAGGACACGATTCCGGTCCTTCCCACGTGTTTTCACATTTTGTGGTACGGTCGACAACACAAGTTCAACTCCAAATATAGTTTGTTCTTCTGCCTACATTGTCAATGACAGCGGACATTGAGCCTTTTTTAGCACTTAAGATTGCTAACTGTGTTTTGGTTTGTAGATCAATCTTAAAAAATCAGTCTTTGTGTTCGAAGTGTGAAGATTAATTAGAGAAACAGCTAGTCCATCTTTAATGGCAATTCGGATGCATTCTGCAATAAAAAAATAACGTTTATTTCGAAGTCGTGCAAATATTTTGACTGTTTTCCTTAGTTCGTTGATATTCTACTTGTCTATTTAAATAATGATCTGTTTCTAATTGTGAATATGTCTAAACTAATATTATAAAGAGGAAAGATTTGATTGTTTGTTTGTTTGCATTGAATAGGCTCCGAAACTACTGGACCGATTTGAAAAATTCTTCCAGTGTTAGATAGCCTATTTATCGAGGAAGGTTATATGCTATATATCATCACGCTACGACTAATAGGAGTGGAGCAGCAATGAAAAATGTTGCGAAAACGGAGAAAGTGTGACGCAAACGAAGTTGCGCCGGAAAGCTAGTACCTAATAAAGAATGATTGATTCTAATTGCTAATGGGTTAATATCGCAAGCCTTGTTGTCATCAAAAGTTATTTCACTACTAATTGGTTTATGTTTAAACAAATGCGCAATGGCAACCTCATCTTTAAAATTAGCGCTTCCTTAATAAGTTAAAGCCAGTGCCTCTACTAGCGGTACCATAAACTGTTTATGGGAAACGCCCATATTCAGCAGTTGGTGTCCATGACCTTGAATAGTACATTACAATAATGAATGAATCTTAAATCCTCCACATTGCGCATGTGTTTATAATTTGCCAAACACCTACGAACACCTCATTGACTCATCCTAGTTGACTTTTGTAACTAGTGTGGGTAGATCAGGCGGTATTAATGTCATCATTATATTTATTTTGAAGTATAGAAGAAGAAGACAGCTGGAGTATGATGGTTATTATATTTATTTTTATATTAAAACAAAACAATAAAAGTGACGTGTCCACGCCATGGAGGAAGCAATTTAAAAATACCGGTTTTCCTTGTGGACCTCTAAAATAAGTAAAAAAAAACTGGTAAATAAACCAAAAAGTTTTTCTATGCAAACAGATTTTGTAAACAGAATCAATATTAAAAAGAAGCAAAACGTAAATGAAATGATTAAAGTCTAAATATTATGTAAACTAAGTTGTATGTTGATGCCAATAATAATACAGCAACTTATTTTTAATTTCCATAACACTTACTTATTACATAACAAGAAAATATTGTTCAGTAATAACAGCAAGGCTAAAGTTATATGGTTTGGAAATTACTGCCGCCCGTAATTTCATTTCACGTCATAATCACTGTACAAAGACGTCATAGTCCTTTTGTTTGACTATCAAAAGATTTTTGAATGACCACCTGCCATAGAAATAACAGATGAAGATGCTAGCGAAGGAAGTGGAGGAACGTGAGAGGGAGAGAGCTTCACGTCCCAGCCGCCGCGGGAGACGCGAGACGCCCCGGGCGTCGGGGGTCACCCAGTGGCCCCCGGCCACCGTAGGCGCAGGCCTGTGCACGGTGAGAAATGGGCTAGCTCACCGTCCGTCCGTATTACGACGACAGGTCGTGTCGACGGCGCGTTCGTGTTCCACGTGCGCCTCAAGGAGATCAGCAAATCGGAAGGGGTCCGAGAGGGCCGATGCCTGCCAGGGCTGCGGGACTGTTCGGAAGAGATACCGTGGCCCTGGAACACAAAGGGCTAAGAAGGAAAAAGGATAGGTTTTAGTCTGTATAAGTCTGCTCTCCCTTCCGCTCCGCTCAGAGCGGGAGGGGTAATTTGATCATTAATGATGATGAGGATCCGTAAAAAAAATAGGTGCGGTTACAAGCGGACCTGACAGAGAATCGGCTGTGAACATCCGGCTTTTATATTTCGGTATATATAATATTATATGACAAAATTTATCTTTCGCGAAGTATGATTCTGCTGACCAACAAAAATCGTTTGCGACAGTACAGCAAACTTAGTTAAAAGTCTCTGCAGTAACGGAACGAGCTGCGTTCCAAGCGAGCGTTTTACTTATGCACCATTACCTTTGCAACACACAATATGTTGGATGCAGTTTTCAACTATATCGGCGTATTTTATGCCAGTATTACTTGCGCTACTGAAAATGTTTCCAAAATATCGTAGAATTTTACGATGATATTAAACAATGGTCTCTTGTAAACTATGTTAGTCTTGAATGGATTTTGTTGTTTTTCAAGTCTCATTGTACTATTGTGAAGTATTTCGTGTATGTTCGTGAAATGTATGATACAAATAAGACGGGACATTTATTCTCATGCCCTTATCCGAATTCCTTTGGGGTCGATGCAGCATGTCTTATTTCTCCATACTTCTCTATTACTCGTCATCTCATCTGACACCTCTTTTTAGGGTTCCGTACCCAAAGGGTCAAACGGGACCCTATTACTGAGACTTCACTGTCCGTCCGTCCGTCCGTGAGTCCGTCCGTCAGTCCGTCGGTCTGTCACCAGGCTGTATCTCATGAACCGTGATAGTTAGCCAGTTGAAGTTTCTACAGATTATGTATTTTTGTTGATGCTATAACAACAAATACTAAAAACAAAATAAAATTAATATATGGGGGCTCCTATACAAAAAAGTGATTTTTTTCATCGTTTTTATTAATAATGGTACGGAACCCTTAATGCGCGAGTCCGACTCGCACTTGGCCGGTTTTTTTTCTTCATTCAGTTCATCCCTTTTCCCTTTAAGTATTAACTTTTAATAATTATATTCTATTATTATCAAATGACTCAAAATTCTCTTTGAATCGTAGGCACGTAATGCTGTCTTACCAAAATCAACTGCCCTCAGCGTGCACTCTTAACGGGAGCAGACTTATAAATTCGCGATACCGTAATACCGATGTGCGATAGTGTTATTTATACTTCTTTTATTTAATCGTTTATCACCGTTACATCTGCTGCCGCAACGGTACACCGCCATTTCACACTTCGCAGACCACGGAGGTAAGATCATAACAGATGGTAAGGCACAGTGTTTTGTGTGTGTTGCATTTGAAGAATTGTGTTTTGGGATTTATGACACAGTGCCAGCTGGTGGAAAACGTTTCTGTTCTAACATTTGATGGTGGTAACGTAGAGGCATTTTGGGTAATGGTGTTAGGTAACTGAATTAGATGAATTTAAATTACTTACTTTTTTTTTTTTTGTAAATCTTAAGAGCGTTTATTTATACCCTACGGCATTTCATACAAACTTTCAAGTCATTATTTTACGAAATGACTGAACAGATTTTAATGAAACTTCCTACGTATTAGCAGTATACATAGGTCTAAAAAGTAACTAAAAAACATTTTCGAAATGTCTTTTAAAAATGAAGTTAAAAATCGGTCTAATTTCGCTGTAACATTATTTTTCGAAAATGTTTTTTAGTAACTTTTTAGGCTTATGTATACTGCTTATGCGTAGGAAGTTTCATTAAAATCTGTTCAGTCATTTCGGAAAATAACGACTTGAAAGTTTGTATGAAATGCCGTAGGGTATAAACGCTCTTAACTAAGTAATGGATGACTCTTTATTGCACCATTTAATGAGCAGATAGTTTCCGGGAAATGATAGAAAACGAAGCATCGTCAAAGTCTTAGTTACTGCTGCTAAGATTTTGACAATGTTTAGTAGCTTCTTCAAAATAATAGCGAAATGTGGGCTTTAGGACATTGCGTAGAAATTCCGCAAGGAAGAGCTTCATTTGGACTACCAAAAACAAAGAATCTGGGTTAAGACATCCGAAATGTGGGCTTTAGGACATTGCGTAGAAATTCCGCAAGGAAGAGCTTCATTTGGACTACCAAAAACAAAGAATCTGGGTTAAGACATCCGAAATGTGGGCTTTAGGACATTGCGTAGAAATTCCGCAAGGAAGAGCTTCATTTGGACTACCAAAAACAAAGAATCTGGGTTAAGACATCCGAAATGTGGGCTTTAGGACATTGCGTAGAAATTCCGCAAGGAAGAGCTTCATTTGGACTACCAAAAACAAAGAATCTGGGTTAAGACATCCGAAAAATTTGACGTCTAAGCATAGTATACTCTGGCTTTACTGATTCTGAATTCCTATCCTTTGACAACAAAGAGAAAATGGCCCTTTGAATTATCAAGTAAATCCCTTTGTATGAACAAATCTTTTAAATGTGGATCAGAATCTCCATAAGTACATTTACGTCTTAAAATGGCAGAATAAACGAAAATTCTTTGTCTTTGAAAATATTAACTTTTGTTCTGCATAGTACGGATAAACCATTGAATTAAGAGCTGGAACTTCACTGTTGTTATAATAATCTGTTGCTTTGCTATAGTTAAATACTAATTTAGCCAAAGTAATCAGTTTAGGTAACTTAATTGTTTTAGGAACACAGATTGCTACTACGGCTTCATGTTTTAATCAGTTTAAAAGTTTTACAAGCGACTTTACCGCTGGCGTTCTCTGTGTTACTGAAAATTTAGTTTGAGGTGTTTCCTACTCTTAGGCTGATGACCTAAAATCTCATACAGCAAGCAAGAGAACTTATCTTAACTAATATTATAAATAAAGAGGAAGGATTTGATCGTTTGTTTCTTACTATTTAAACAAAAAACAACACGACCGATTTTAAAAAATCATTCACCTTTAGAAAGCTACATCTTTACCGAGTAACCTAGCTATATTAATATCACAATTTTCGCGGACGACGTCGCAGTCGAAGTGCTAGTGCATAATATACTAGCAGACTATCTATAGCTGCCAGGACAGGTGAATGAGTAGATTCATTGATAAGCTACGTTCGCTTTATCCTTCGCCAGTCCATAAACCGTAACGTAACGGTATCTCATTGACAAAATGAACAATAGAGCGACGCAAGCGCATCGTATTTATAGTGTACTCGCATAAAACGCGTTTGCACGCAGCTTTCTGTAAACGCACTACAGTAAATCGCGACTCCACTAAAACTGTCACACAGTACTATCTCAAATCTCGGAATAATGCAGTGTACTTCTAACAGTGCAGCTCTGGTGCTTTTTCACTCGCAGATCGTCGAGATAAAACCCTCTGTGAACAATGTTTGACCGAAAAATCTTCATCTACCCGCTAATTATCAACCACTTTCACTAAATAAGTGTATATTGTGTGTTTTTTCACAGGACTCTCATTTTCACGTCTTCGTGGACTGTCGCTTTCAATACTGACCGCATTTCCTATTGTTATTATTCTCAATGTTAAGAGCAATATTACGAACAATTAAAATGTTTTTGTTATTGTGTGAACCTTCTCAACAGATTTCATTGTTCTAATATTTCTCTTTGGAACAATAAAATGTGGAATACTGAACTCGTGTTTGTTTGTGTTTACTTTTTTATAAGTAATTTCTGTCCGTGACTCCATTTGAATGTGAACAAATCATATTTTATGTTACTTTTGTTCTCATTTTTGGCGTAGTATTGTTTTTTAGTGATACGGGCTGTCTGAATACAGAAATTATCTCTGTGTTCATGGTTTATGAAAGCATTTTTGCGTTATTAGAAGCAAGTTTATTATCATTTCATTTTTCTCTTTTATTTTGACTGTCACATGCATTAAAAAAGCTTTGAAATTGGTATCAGCTAAAAGAACACTTTGTACCAAAGTGAAAACTCTATCAGCTACAGATGCCAAAGCAGCAAATTTTTATAATTTACTGTATTTCTGCTTCCTAATGTGCCGAGATTGCCCAGTTTAATGGGAGTTGTTGGGCTTACTGCACATCTGTGCTACATAGCCCTGTAATACAAAAGAAGGGCAAAAGTTTAATAATAGACAAGCTATATTTTATATTTATGCCGTCCTTCCTTGTTCTGTCGCGACATTAACAAGTTCATGGTAAAAAGAAGTTAAGAGCGTTTACACCTTACGACATTTCATACAAACTTTCAAGTCCTTATTTTCCGATATGACTGAACCGATTTTAATGAAACTTCATACGCATATTCAGGATACATTAGGTCTAAAAAGTAACTAAAAACATTTTCGAAAAATAGTATTACAATTAAATTAGACCGATTATAAATTATCTATATCTATAAATATCTATTAAATCGGAAAATAAGGACTTGAAAGATTGTATGAAATGTCGTAGGTAAGGCGTAAACGCTCTTAATCGTGTTATAAAATATTATCTGCGATGTCTGCCTGCCAGGGCTGCGGGCTGTTCGAAAGAGATACCGTGGCCCTGGAACACAAAGGGCTAAGAAGGAACATGGACGGGTTTAAGTCAGTACAAGTCTGACACTCCCTTCCGCTCCGCCCAGAGCGGGAGGGGTTATTTGGTGATTTCCCATCTGAAAAAAAAGATGTCTGCCTAGGAATACCTGGTCTGACTATAATTGTGTAAGTATAGCAACCACTGCCAATTCATTTCGTATTTCTCATTGTATTACGATTCCAACCTGTTTCACTAAGGTTACGCAGTAACTGGGTTGTGGAGACTAGGACTCTTTAGTCAACTGATCCCATTCATGTTAGATACTAAATTCTTTTTAGGGTTCCGTACCTCTAAAGGAAAAGACGGGACCCTTATAGGATCACTTTGTTGTCCGTCTGTCTGTCAAGACCCTTTATTTCGGGAACGCGTGGAGGTATCGAGTTGAAATTAAAACCACACACTCAAATCTACAGTCCCTTGTAAAAAATCAACTTGTAAGTTAACGTATATATTTCGACACTCTCAAGGGAACCAAAATTTAAAGGGTTACTTCCTGTTGACTTAAACTTCCTGAACTATTTATAATATGTACTTAAGTACCTACTTTGTACGGACCCCTCGGTGGGCGAGTCTGGTTTTTTCATAAACGTTAACAGGCTCTAGGAATTTCTCCTGTATCGTGGGTGCGTCATTTAAACTCCCATACACAAAAAGTCAAACTGGAAACAACAACCTGTAGGCCATGAAAATATTTCCCACGTTCGTGAATCGAACCCGCGGCACGCAGCGCAGCAGCCAATCGTACAGCCACTACGCAAACCACGCGTCAGTCAGTCATTAATGCAGTCTGACTGCCTCCTGTGTGGATGCTTGGAAGGTTTATCCTAATTTATGTTCTGGTCATAGTGGAGACAAGGCCAGGAACATGATGATGACAATTTAATACAGTTTTGACCAATCAGATCTTTATCACTAACTAGCTGTCCGGCGCAACTTAGTTTGCGTCACATTTACCCCGTTTTCGCAACATTTTTCATTGCTGCTCCACTCCTATTGGTCGTAGCGTGATGATATATAGCCTATAGCCTTCCTCGATAAATGGCCTATATACCACTGAAATAATTTTTCAAATCGGACCAGTGGTTTCGGAGCCTATTCAATGCAAACAAACAAACAATAAAACCTTTCCTCTTTATAATATATAAGTTTAGATAGAATGTCACTTTGTACTGGCCAATATCACTTATCTGTACGCAAAATACGCGCTTTGGACGTGGAGATGCGGTCACCAGCCCGTTATCCGAACATGTTTATCGCCACTTTTGAAAACTTTAATAGATGCATATAAATATCTACTAGTATTATCTTCCAAAACAATGTTTATAGAGCAGGAGTAAAATCAAGGTAGTTAGCACAGTAAGTAAATTCCAAGCACTAAGTGTTGACTAAACTACCCCTAGCTACCTTTACAGTGTAAATTGGCGCAGTGGTCTTTGCACTTAGCTAGGTACGTTTGCTGAGAGCTATTTCCTAGACTCTAGATGCTGCATCCGTTCTGGAGTAAATATTGCAATGTAATTTAACTTAATTTCGATAAAATGTTATCGCAGTGTATTGGGAGCAGGGCGATATCATTCGCTATCACTGAGTAGTTGGTTTCTATTATTAATTTGAAATTGATTATTCGAAGAGTTTTTGGTTAACCATCACCAACATCTACCAACCTGCACTGGTCCCGCGAGGTGGATAACAGCCCACTCCCTCTCATAGAGAGGAGGCCTGGGTCCCAGCAGTGGGAACATTATAGGCTGATGATGATGATACCAACATACCTATACTCTCGATCTCATATTGGCTATTCTGTAAAGCTGCATTTTTCGCGATTAATCTATGGATGGGAGATCTTTCTGAATATATCGAGATCACTTTTGACTTCAAGAGGAAGTTAAATTGCCATTGCAGTTCCCAAAGCAGAAACCAGACCTCATTTTGAAATAACTTTATTTAGTAGGTAATCAGACTAATTTGTAGATCTTTGACAGTCGTTTAGTGGTCCGAAAGTCTGACAACCAGTCTTACCGTTAATTGGGTTGTGGACGTCAGATAGGCAGTCGCTCCATGTAAAGGTCGAGAGTGACTGACCAAGAACTGACTTAATCGTTTAGTTAGACTAAGTCAGTAGCGCTGCCGGGGGTGGCAGGGGAGTCAACTGACTTCAAAAGTATTCAAGCTGGAATATTGAAGTCAGCATTGGCGCGACAGCGCTGTACTGACTCCAAAACAATTTATACTAGGTAAATATCAGGTCAGAACTGACTTGTCTCGAGTTTGGAGTCAATTACTTACCCTGTCCAAATCAGCCTTTACACTAGACACTGACCCCAACTTGGGAAAGGCTGCAAAAGTATAATAAATTAAAACCCAAAGGTCGGCAAGACATTAAAGACAGCCACTATTAAATAGCAAAGAAAAAACGTCTCGTTAGTTAATGTGACATTTTGATAGCGAAATTTTGTTGATATTTATAACAGACAACTTGTGTTATAAATGGCGTTCCCAATGTATAATGTAGACTAAATATTAAGGCCGACAGTGAATGGTGGAAGCTATTTAAAAGTCATTAAGAATTTGAAAATGAGAAGTGTCTGCGGGCAATAAAAGAATTCGCGATTCGAAAGACCTAAGGTCAGTGATCACGCGAAGATAGTATGTATGATGTAACCAGAATGTATACAGGGTGTTACAGAAAGGGTATATATATACAAACTTAAGGGTGTGCTACGGACCATCAAACTAAACATGTTTCTCCATCGGACAAACATCGTAATAGCGAAAAAATTATCTGCTCGCCATACAAAATTTCAATACCTATTCGACCCAAATGTATGGGACTTTCCCATTGCTGAGACAGGGAAGAAGAGGACTATAACCTACAACGCAAGCCCAGATCCGGTAGGTGGACGGATAGCACATCACCACATGTCTCCGAATTTTAGTTAAAGAAACTTGATAATCATGATCTTCCAGCTCTTGTGCCATTCTACTTGGGCTCTGCGCAACACGTTATCTTCGTCTATTCTCCCCAGTTCAACGTCATGGCATTATTTACTCTCCTGTCTCTTTCATATCATTCCTCACACGATCCTTCAATCTTTTCTTTGGCCTTCTTCTCCTTCTCCATCGATCAACATTCCTATCCATCACTGTTTCAGTCACAAGTTTCATCCCTCCCCCTTACATGTCCATACCAAGACAAACGATTTCCTTTCAAGAAACTTAAAACAAACTTGGTCTACCTAAGATACTAATTAACACCACAACGCTTGGAACTAAACTAAGTATAATTTCTCTGTGGCTACTGACCCTGTATCTCGGGCTAAGCTTCTGTGTGGTCTAGTAATTACGTAGACTCAAGCAAGCTTACAAACTAACCCACGACACACAACATCAGCCCTGCATTCCCTGAAGAGGTAGCCTGAAATGTTTGGTACTGTATCTACATTTCGTCAGCGAACAGTATGTAAAAACCGGCCAAGTACGAGTCGGACTCGCGCACGAAGGGATCCTTACCATTATTTATAAAATCACTTTTTGTATAGGAGCCTCCTTAAATATTTAATTTTATTCTGTTTTTAGTATTTGTTATAGCGGCAACAGAAATACATAATCTGTACAAATTTCAACTGGCTAACTATCACGGTTTATGAGATACAGCCTGGTGACAGACAGACGGACAGCAAAGTCTCACTAATAGGGCCACGTTTGACCCTTTGGGTACGGAACCCTTAACAGGACTATTTCCACAGCCTGGAACAGATACTGACTCCGAACTGCTGATGAGGAATCAAAAAACTGCCTTGCTTGGGAAACCAATCCAGAGTGACATTTGGACAATCAAAAGGATGACGAAAACCATCATAATCTGTTGAAAAGAAAGTGTGTGTTGAAAAAGTTGTCAGTCCTGTTAAAAATACTTCTCTTGTCAGATATACTTCTTCTTTTTCATCAAGTGGTTAGTTTGATTTCCTCTCGATGTTTCCCTTTGAAAGCAGTTCTTTCTCGTCTTGGCCCTCAAGATAGTAGGACTGTCTTCAGTCACTCTTGTGATGTCTAGAACTTAGAAAACTGGACGAACAAAGAGCAAAACCACATAATATTTGTTAGTTATTATCCATTTCACAACCTTATTGTGTTTGTTTAGCTTTTCTTATCTCATGTTTACCTAATAGTGGTGATTTACGAGCTCAGATTAACTTAAGTTCAGACTTATCTGCGGCCATTGACCTCATGTGGGTAGATCGATAAAATACTGTATAATAGAATGTTAATGTGTTAATAATGTTACTTACTGGTAGGTCGGGCAAAGGAATGTGGGAGCAAAAATTATAATGTTTTAGCATGCAGGCTAAGGAACCGACAATACTGAAAATGACTAAGAGCGGTTTAAAAAAATCAATCCTTTAATTGGATCTGGTAATTTTATAGTAACCAGAGAATAAAATACTGTTCACCATTTCCTCGGATGTGATAAGTCTTGTCCTGAAGGACTAATTGACTTAATTGATACAGTCATGTTGTGAGGATAGTTAACGACTTTATCATAGGTGTTGAAAACGTTTGAACCAGAATATTCCGCTAACCCAGTAAAATTCCATAAATAAAGCTAGTCTTCGTATTATAAATAATTAACTAACTACTTCCAACAAGACTTCCGAGAAGCTCGGAAACTTGTAAAAGCCTGCAAGAGATGGATTATTCCAAAACTCGTAGTTGCTCTCATAATTCATGCAATGAGCTGCAAACTGGAGCAACGCGAAGTTAAAGAAGAAACAGAAACCTTAAATGATTCTAAAATTAGCATTCAAAAGCTTAGCACAAAAGATTGATAGCGAAAATGATAAAAACGTTAAACAAATTGCGAAAAATACTCAACTCTTTATCTGCGCCTGCATATTTCAAAAGGCTTATCTTTTTGACTCACCCGTTTGATACCCCCGGAGGAGTATGAATTAAAATTATTATGAAACAAAAAGTGTCACAGATTAGGCATTTCCTGCAATTTATATCTACTAGACTGTTTAAGTTAATTTCGGAGAAGTTTGGTTTGAAAACGGTTCCATTAGTTGAATTTCAGCTAGAATTAGACTGCTTTCACACCGTTTTTTTTTTCTCAGAAACAATTCACTTTTCAAATTAGCCTGGTATAAGCACTTAAATTAAGGAATGCACACACACATAAACTCCTAACCTTCCCCACTTTCTAGTGCTAGGGAGAAGTGGCGGAACAAGTATCCCATAAACTACTTTTAACCACGTTATACTTTTAACGTACTATTTTATTTCAACAAGGTAAATAAGTCTCAATTGAAAAATTTTAACCAGCTCATCTAACGACAATGAATGTTCCACATTCATTCGCAACAAGAATATGACCAGCAGCATAACACTTCCTTAATAGAGAAGTGTCTCCAAAAATAGACGTACCACATGTAACTTCAATGGTGACATCACTATTTGCCCGTTTAACCCTAAATTGGCGGGACTTCAATTAGAGGATAAACCGTCACATATGAACAAGATACGGAATTCTTAGACGTTGACTCAGTTTTAGAAAAATAGGTCGCGTACCGAAGTCTTCAGATTTACACACATGTCTCAAGATTTGGCATTGAAAAAGTACTACAGAAACCATTGGACTGGTTTCTTTTGATCCGAGAAACGTTGACCTAATAATGTCAAGACGAAAATAATAAAATGCACAAAGAAAGGGCTAACAGAATTCCACAATTATTAAATTTTATTTTTAGACACTGACAAAGACCGCTTGGTTTTCTTCTAAAAGGTTTAACCATAAGATCATATTTATTTTCGAAATGGGAACATTTTCTTTGAACATAATTCAGAGGCATTCTTCGCTTTCCACAATAATAGGAAACTTTTGATGGCCTTACACAATTTTACCTGCTGAAGTTCAAACCGATATTCTCTGAAAAAGCTCTTATAATTTCAATTACTTTCATTCCTAGGTGAAGACGAAAATAAAACATGAATATGATTGACGAGGATTCTCTGAATTCAAGAATATAACATGAAAAGCTTTCTTGCTTTAAATATAGGGAACATTTTGCTGTCAAAAGCCTTGTTCGCGTGATCATATTTTCTCTGTTGGCATTTAGAATATTACAGAAATATTGAACAAGTTGGTTTTTGAAATTACTTTTGGGTTTTTTTTGTCTGACAGGCTTGGCACATAACATTAATATTTTGATTCGATGATTTTCAACGTACCTATTCAAAACTACCACGAGATTAAAGCTTTTTGCAACATTTTCAATCAATTATATTGGCAGAGTAAAATTCCTGATTAAAAGCTTGTAACGAAAATATGTTATCGAAAAACTGTTTTCCTGATAAAATACAAACAAGAATTTTAATTATTTCCTCGAAGCATTCCAATGTGAGAGCTTTCATCAAAATATTCCGCCTTCGAACAATATAGACATAACGAATATTCTTGCTAAAATGCTAAATTCTACAACCTGAATTCCCTTTGAAAAGAGTTATCACACCACCTGTACCATTTTCACTGTTGTACGGCTAAAATACACATTTGCTTCACCTAAGCTAACAAGACTACAAAAGATAGACCCCATGCCCGGGAGCGCCATGTTAATGCTGCCCCAAATTTAGAGGAAGCTTAATTAAATACCTCTGTGCAAGTTGTTCATGTTTCAAAGTGTATCACCTCGCTTGTAAATGAAGCGAAAAGGGCTATGGCTGATGATGATGATATCAAATCCATGTAAAATCTTCATGATAGGAGTAGGAATTTTTCTGAAGCATAAGTTTGCAACGCTACTAGCACTTAGCTCAAAGTAGGTCATCCTCTTTGTCCCCTGGGTGTCGTAAGAGAGCTACAGCGTAATATAAAGTGGACATAAACTTAGAAAAATGTCGGTCGGTTTAAAACATAACACACAAATAATATTGGCTGGAGAGTACAACTGTGCCCGGCTTATGCACGTTAACTATTGCCCAAACAACAATGTCGGTGGTCCAAAACTAGAAACTGTTAGAAATTGAAACATGGCTGGAATGAAACCTCCGTCAAAACTAAAATGCCGTTGTGTCGAGAAGTTGTCATACGTAACGAATGCCCGTAGACATGTTGGCTTATATTTATTAATACTATGTGTAGTGTATGTAGATATCATTACATCGCACTACAAACCGATTATTTATTTATTTATTTATTTATTTATTCAGTAATACATTTCAAGCTAACAGTAATATACCAAAACGCTTAAAAGTTAACAATAATCAAACTAGAATTTCAAATACATAGCATCTCCAATTAAATAAATATATTTCCAGTGGTGCTTAGGTCATATCACAAATAAAATGATATAAATAAGTTCTAGTATGTCAATAATCATATAAGAATGTCAAATACATAGCATCTCCAAGTAAATAACTATATGTCAAGTGGTGCTTAGGTACATATCACAAATAAAATAATATAAATAAGTCTTAAGTATGTCAAACCATAAAAAATAACATGTAGTATGTCCTATAATAAACGGTTATACTGGAAGCTGACCGAGTAGGTTGGTGCTGAAGTCAAAATTAATACACAAGTGTTTCATAAACATATCCCGGAATTAAATAATTACAGTCTTGACTAAAATAAAATAAGAGAACCAATAATAAGAGAACTTTAAATCAATTGTTCAAAAATGACAAAACATTTTTCCTTAAAGTGCCAATAGTATCCACAAATATGTCGGCATTTGGATTGCTGTCAAGGTATCGATTAATGAGGCCAATTGCTCTTGCCGTTGGGCTGTTATTGGCTTGATGGATGCGCCATTCCGGTGGGCATGCAAGAAGTTGGTGCCGCCGCCGTCCTATGCCACGCATATATTGCTGTGGTACATAGAGATGGATATACTCCCTTACCGATGGATTATCTATACTACTGTTAATTAACAAGTAGTAGTGTATAATATGCATTAATTTGCGCCTGAGCTGCAAAGTATCCAGTCCGATCATTCCTGATACAAATAATGAAGGATACAAAAATGGGTAGTATCCGTAGGTGCGCTTATATATATAACGGCAAAATTTCCGCTGAATTTTCTCAACCATAAGTGTATATAACTTCTCCGTAGGATCCCAGACAATTGCATTATACTCTAATTTACTGCGCACATATGCATTGTAGAGCAGCTTTATAACCTTGACCTTTTTAAATTGAGAGGCAGTTCTGATGACGAAACCCAGTGCTTTATTGGCATCTTTGCACACCTTTTTAATGTGGTCATGGAAATTAAAACCACTGTCTAAGGTTAGTCCCAGGTCCCGTATTGTTGAGACACGTTCGAGCGAGTCGTCCGCCAGCTTGTAGGCAAAATGAATTGGCTTGCGAGACCTAGAGAATGTGATGACTTTACACTTTGACATGTTAAGCGGCAGCCTATTCCTCACACTCCATTCTACAACGGCATCAATGTCCCGCTGAAATGCCAAACAGCTTTCCGGTCCAGTGACCGTCAAGAACAGTTTTAAATCATCTGCAAACATAAGGCACTTTGCCGTAGAGAGAACTCCCGGCAGATCATTTACCATGATTAGGAACTGGGGAGGTCCCAGCGTACTTCCCTGGCTGACACCCGATCGAGTATAATACTCCGGTGACTGGTAACCATTCAGTTTTACAAACTGCCGCCGATCTCTGAGGTAGTCTGCCAGGAATCTGAGAAGTTGGGGGCCAAACCCTAGAGATGCAAACTTCATCAGGAGAACATCATTGTCGACTAAGTCGAACGCCTTTCTAAAATCAAAATATGCTGCATCGACCTGAGTGCCAGCGGTCATTTTGGTCTTCAAGTAGTCAGCAAAACATATATGGTTGGTTAAAGTGGAACGCGCAGGACGGAACCCATGCTGGGAATTATCTAGTAAACCACCGACTTGCTTGGAGATGGTATTGTTTATAACAGATTCGAAAACCTTACCGAAGACTGACAGGACAGCAATAGGTCTGAAGTTCGTGATATCAGTAGATGATCCTGTTTTTGGTACTGGCGTGACCCTAGAAACCTTCCATACTGTGGGGTATACACTGTGCTGCAGTGACAAATTAAATATAAACAAGATAGGTTCCTCCAATACGGACAGACAGTCCTTTAAAATAAAGGCTGGGATAGCGTCCGGTCCATAAGCAGACGAAGCTTTTAGTCTGTGGACTGCCCGACGCAATTCTAATGCCTTAATATGGTCTACACTGATCATAGGCAAACAGCCTCTATCAGTTGCATCGCGTTCAGCTGCCTCAGGATCCAACTTTGGAGGGTCGCTATGAAAGACGGAACTGAAATAATCCGCGAACGCATTAACGGCTCCCTGGCCTTCCACAACCTTGTCCCGATACACGAACTCGTAATTTTGTTGCCTATTTTTCCTTTTATCTTTTACAAATTCCCAAAACTTTGATGGATCATGACTTATACTTTGTTCCATTGCATTAATATAAGCTTTAAAAGCAATTTCAGTGAGATCCTTAACTTTAGTTCTGTAGTATTTAAATAGTTCCCTGTTGAATTGCAGGCCATTTTGCTTAAATTTTTTTAAGTTGAAATATTTTAGTTTTATATAATGCTTAATTTCGGAAGTATACCATGCTGGATAAATATATTTCGAATTTAAATTTAAATTTAAATTTAAAATTTTTAGATTAGATTACAGTACTGTGACGTTGCCTCGGGCGCGCACGTCGCACGTTTATAAATACCGGTCCGAGTAGTGGGGCGGGCAGTCGTTGTCGAACTGTCGGCCTGTGCGGTGGCGTGTTGGCGAGTCAACTATTAGTGTAGATAATTGTGCATATTTTACATTGGCGACGAGGAGAAAACCGTAAGTTTTATATTTTTATAAAAAAAAAAAAAAGGAAAGGTAGTCTCCTACAGGTAGATAATTAATTGTATTTCGGAAAGAAATATTCAAAATATTAATACATTAGAATCTTTCATTGGACTTATTAACTGTAAATAAATAATTTTGTGAAGGCTGAAACAAAAAGTGGTTCGTTAATGTATTGTTTTGCAACATAACATCATGCTTGTGTTCCCCAAGGGGGTAATCAGAGATGTGTGATGCAACCACGTTTCACCAATTACATTGAGCATGCCTGTTACCATTAACCGGACGCCAGGGAGGTTCCTTATGGAGAAACTCAGTGACACTGCCTGACCTGGGAGTCGAAACTGGGACCTCATGTTTAGTTATTTGATTTGTGCTACATGATTAGTAAATCAAATAGCAGTAGAATATATCTACTGGTCATTAAATTGACAAGTCATCAGTGAATGACGGTAATAGCAGTATAATATACCTACTGGTCATTAAATTGACAGTCATCAGAGAATGACTAACAGCAGGAGAATATACCTACTGGTCATTAAATTGACAGTCATCAGAGAATGACTAACAGCAGGAGAATATACCTACTGGTCATTAAATTGACAAACCATCAAAGAAAATTTGGTCAACAGTAGTGGTACTTTGGATGTACATACTGGTCATTAAATTGACAAACCATCAAAGAACATTTGTGTCAACAGTAGTGGTACTTTGGATGTACATACTGGTCATTAAATTGACAAACCATCAAAGAACATTTGTGTCAACAGTAGTGGTACTTTGGATGTACATACTGGTCATTAAATTGCCAAATATTTTAACTGGGCAGATTAGTGCAAACCCTTTATATAATGGTTCCAGGTTATTTATTAATAACATGAGTTCTCAACTCACGTTAGAGAAATTTGATTGTGAGGGTGAACCTTCAACAGTAGGAACGAGACGGGAACGCTGGAAGCGGGCACTATTGATCTACCTGGAAGCTGCTGGAATTGAGAGTAGTGCGAAGGAACGTGCTTCGCTGCTACATTTTGGTGGACTATAATTGCAGGAAATATTCTATAATATACCAGATGCAAATGTATCACCAGCAGATGAAGAGGATGTCTTCGGAGTGGCTATAACCAAACTCGACGCATACTTTCTACCTAAACAAAGTAAGATCTATGAACGTCACCTTTTTAGATTGATAAAACAAGAGGCAAACGAAAATTTTGAAAAATTCCTAGTACGGCTTTGGCAATAAGCTGACAAATGTCAGTTTAAGGACAAAGACGATCATATAATCGATCAAATTACAGAAAAGTGTTCCTCTAAAGAACTTAGAAAGAGAATTATACAAACAGGAGACGCAATAACACTAACAAATACAATTGTCGAAGCAAAGACTCTTGAATCTGTAAGTCGACAAATAGAAGAATTCGGAGAAAGCAGCACATCAACTGAAAACATAAACAGAGTGAATAACAGGAAAACAAGATAAGAAGTGGAAAAGAAACACAGGATGTGGAAGATGTGGGAGCTCAGGATACGCGTCTCAAGACAGCAAATGCCCAGCAAAAGAAAAAGATTGCCACAAATGTGGGCCTAAGGGACATTTTGGACAATTCTGCAGGACAATGACACGAGACAGAACGAATAAAAGGAAATATGAGGGAAACAACAACAAATAAAATGAAAAAAAAAAAAAAATTAAAAAATGAAAAGAGATAACAAAAGAAACGACACAAACCGGATAGATCAAGCAGAGCCCGAAGACATACAATATGTGTTCAAAATCGATGATGACAGTGTATAAGATTGCCATATTGGCGGAATGAAGGTTAAAATGTTAGAAGACTCTGGGTGTAAATGCAACTTGATCACAAACAAAACCTGGGACAATATGAAACAAAATAAGGTAACGTAACCAAACAGTTGCAATAAGACTTTTTATGGTTATGGAAGTAAGAAGCCCTTGACCTAAAAGGATCATTTGACGCAAATATAAAAACCGCTGGTAGATCAGAAAATGCAACTTTTTACGTCATCGCTGATGGAACCAGAGATCTGCTTGGGAAAGAAACTACCATGGCTATGGTTTTCTTAAAATTGGATTAGAAATCGACCAAATGGAAACTAAGACAGAGTTTCCCAAATTCAAGGATGTTTTAGTGGAGGTACCAACCGATGAGAAAGTACAACCAGTTTCTCAACCATTAAGAAGGATCCCCCCATACCACTGGAAGAAAAAGTGGAAAAGTACTGTTGGAGAAAGACATTATTGAGGAAGTTCAAGGATCCTCAAGTTGGGTATCACCAATAGTGCCGGTTTTGAAAAATACTGGAGATGTTCGCATTTGCATAGATATGAGGCGGGACAAATAAAGCAATTCTACCTGAAAATCACCCATTGCCCAATATGGACAAGCATCTAAAAATTTAAAGTGCGAAGTACTTTTCAAAACTGGACATAAAAGATGCTTTTCAACAGATTGAATTACATTCCGACTCTCGACACATTACAACCTTTATTACAAGTAAAGGCCTGTTCAGATACAAAAGGCTAATGTTTGGAATATCCTGTGCCCCGGAAATTTTTATAAAAACCCTAGAACGAATGTTATTGGGAGGGATGTAATGGCACTATTAATTTTATAGATGACATTTTGGTATATGGAAAAGATTTGAAGAACATGATCGAAGATAAGAATCAGTAATTAAAACTCTAGAAGATAATGTGGTACTGAGAAAGGACAAGTGCATTTTCATAGAAGAAAAGATTCAATTTTTAGGATACGAATTATCACAGAGGTGTAAAACCATTAGATAAGTACGTGACAACTAGTCAAGAATTTCGTCCACCTATGAATATAGGTGAGCTTCAGAGCTTCTTGGGATTAATCAACTATGTTGGAAAATGGATCCCTAATTTGGCCACAACTACAAAACCATTAAAAGAACTGCATAAGAAGAAACAGACCAAAACCACAGAATTAAAGTCTTTGGGGCAGTAAACAGGAATTTGCATTTAACGAATTAAAATTGGCCTTGTCTAATATTCCTACTCTAGGATACCATGACGTCAAAGATCGGACTAAAGTAATAGCAGATGCTAGTCCGTTAGGACTAGGAGCAGTATTAGTTCAAATTAATGATCATGAACCTCGCATTATTGCGTATGGTCACCGGACACAAACAGACTGAAAGGCGATATTGCCAGACAGAAAAAGATGCCTTAGCTCTGGTCTGGGCTGTGGAACATTTTTATGTTTTTCTGTTTGGAAAAGAGTTTGAATAGGTGACCGACCATAAACCACTAGAGGTTATATTCGGTCCTAAATCAAAACCATGTGCAAGGATAGAAAGGTGGATACTACGCCTTCAAGCATATGCATTTAAAGTAATATACAAGCCTGACAAAGAAAATATAGCAGATAGTTTATCAAGATTGTGTAAATTAAGTAAAACGTCACAGGACAAGTCTAAAAACTATATACACCAAGTTGTTGAAGGAAGCAGGCTAATAGCAGTTTCACTGAAAGAAATTATGGAGGCATCAAAACAAGACAAGGAAATATTAAAAGTAAGTGAAGGCCTTTATAACAACAAATGGGATGAAGAGGTAAAAAAATTACAAAATCTTCCAAAACGAATTATGCTTTTACGACGGAGTTTTATTGAGAGGCACTAGAATTGTTATTCCAAAAAACATTGCGCAGTCAGGTTCTGACAGCTGGTCACGAAGAACACCCAGGAATAGTCCTAATGAAGGTGAGACTAAGAACCACAGTATGGTGGCCTAGACATGACAAGGAAACCGAGAATTTGGTCAAATGCTGCAAAGGCTGTACATTAGTATCAGCTCCAAAACCTCCAAACCCATTGAAACGACGGGCATTACCATGTGAACCTTGGGTAGATACTTGTATTGATTTGTTGGGCCCTTTACCACGCAGTGATTACATATTAGTAATCGTTGATTATTTCAGTCGATACAAGGAGGTGAAGATTTGTCGTAATATTACCAGTGGCGACATAATAAAATCTCTAAAAGAGATTTTTGCAGACTTGGTAACCCGATGACGATAACAGCTGATAATGGCAGACAGTTCTGCAGCGAGGACTTCAAAAAAATTCTGTACTGAAAGGAATATAGTTTTGCATAATACGATACCATAGTGGCCTCAACAGAACGGAGAAGTGGAACGTCAGAACCGAGACATTCTAAAGCGGAAAAAATTTGCCAGTGGAGCGAAAAAACTGGCAAGAAGCTTTGTTACAGTATCTGGCTATGTATAACAGTACCCCGCATAGTGTTACAGGTAAAACTCCTACAGAATTATTTTTCAAACTGCAATACCGTGACAATATACCTATGGCAGAAGACATCACACATACACATAAACCAGAAGATTCAGATGTTAGAGACAGAGACCAAGAAAAGAAAGAAACTGGGAAAGAATATACAGATAAGAAAAGAAGAGCTCGTGAATGTGAATATGGTCAAAGATAAACTTAGCATAAATTATGACCCAACTTCCCATACTGTAGAAAAGAGTAAAGGTGGAGATATAAGTGTTCGAAACGATATAACTGGGAAGAGATCACGAAGAAATGTAGTTCATTTGAAGAAAGTTGAAGGCTAATGGGAAGTTATAAGTGACTAAAATAAAGAAATTAACATAGGAGAAGATATAAATGAATCAGAAAATGAAATAGAAGAAGAGGAAGGGTAAAAGGAAACTTTAAACTAAATCATAGTATAATGATTTACTAAATATTATTGTGCTGTTATTTTGTTGTGCCAGAGATGCTCAATGTCTTATGGTTTTGGTTACATAAAACTTGTTAAAACAAGGAAGGGATGTAGTGTATGTAGATATCATTACATCGCACTACAAACCGATTACAGTACTGTGACGTTGCCTCGGGCGCGCACGTCGCACGTTTATAAATACCGGTCCGAGTAGTGGGGCGGGCAGTCACTCGCCGCCTGACCGCCGTCGCGAACGGACGTGCCGCTACCTGCTCGCATTTCCGCTCGCTATCAGTGTGCGTCATCGGTTCGTCACTTCCCAGTGTCGTGACGTCATCAGTAGTCTCTCGACTACACCCCCGAACAATTGTTGTCTTTTTATTAAGACAGCACTTGCTCATTTTGCTTCGGATATTATTCCGACTTAACTTCCTTTGCCCCATCAGGGAAAAGTCCTCAGTTTCGAGGTTCTTGGTGGAAACCTTACGGTGCCAACGAAACCAAGAGGGTGGTGACCCAATCCTACCCGCCAAACCCCTTCAGGGCCCGGCACTCCATTGGCATCGGGAGCCAGAATCTTGGCCTTGGGGGCTACCCTAGTCAAGCCTGGTCTAGAAACACTAGTTAAATCTGACTTCGTTCACAGCAGTCACCTAGTGTCGGTTGGGAGTGTCTACCCCTTCGCACTAGAGGCCCCTTGGGGCGTAGGGCCCTGTCGCACAATAAGACTGGCGTCAGGTTCACAAGCTTAGGGCACACCAGTAGGTACTCACCTCCCTGTCATTGCACACCCGACAGAGAGGCCACACACCCCCGGGCCCACCCACCCGGGGAGATAGGTTGTTAGGCGCGGAGCTTCACTCAATGTTTGCTAAATTTTAAATTTTAACCGACATAATGTCGTCCTTAGACGAGAAGGAAAAAGCGCTGTTGAGTTTTTTCTTCCGCGTCTTCACGACCGACCCAAATTTTGAAAAATATGGGTCGGAAATTGCTGCCATTCAGCAAACCAGCGATACCGTCACTGACTTCAGTGACGCGCTCGACAGCCCTTTGTCGCCGCCGCCTGCCGACAGAGGCTTACCGCCAGCCGTTGCCGCCGCGATTAAGGCTACTCCAAGACCCAAAGTTGTGAAACCCATTGTTTCACAAACAAAGGTCCAGCCCGCACCTGCGTCCATTGTTCCCGTTTCTGGGAACATGGGCAAAAGCTCACCGCCAGCCGTCGCCGCCGCGATTCCGGCTAATCCCGAACCCATTGTTTCGCAAACAATGGATCAGTCCGCACCTGCGTCTATTGTTCCCATTTCGGAGAAAATGGACACAACCGTACCAATCTCCGACTCGGAATCGGTTATAGATTCCTGCTCTGCTTCCTCGTCCTCAGAAGACGACTACCAAGTCGTCGGAAAGGGCAAGAGGAAGAAGGGCAAAAACTCGCAGGCCGCCATGGCCAAAAAGTTAGTCGCACTCCCTCTAATCCCCTCTCCCGAGGCGTCCCGTCCCACCTCCCCGGTCCCCGCACCGAAGTCCGCCGCTGCTCATACCAGCAGGCCAACAAGCCCTAAGGCTAACTCTTCAGCCGCTTCTTCAAAGAAGCTGAAGCCCCCTCCCCCGTTGTTCATTCAGGACAAAGGGAAATGGACAGATGTGTCCAAAATGTGTAATGAGCGCCGCATTCAATATACAAGCGCAAAAAGCACACAGCAGGGGATCAAAGTGGTGGTCCCTACAACCACCGACTTCAGGGAACTAACCCGTCAGTTAATCGGAAGGCGCATAGCCTTCCACACCTACTCTCTTCCAGAGGAGAAGCCCACCCGCGTGGTGATCAGGCGGATCCCGAAGGAAATCCCCACGGAGGACATCCTCAATGACCTCCTAGGCCAGGACATCCCAGTCGCAGCCGTCCACCGCCTTCATAAGGCGAGAGGCGGAGACCTTTACGATATGGTACTGGTCATCTGTGACCCAGTAGAAGGTCACCACCCGATCTTCAAAGTGAAGTCGGTTTGCTCCCTATCAGGCATCTCAATAGAGAAGCCCTACCGCTCAAGCGTAGTCGGACAGTGTCATCGCTGTCAGATGTACGGTCACAGCCAAGCCAACTGCCATGCGCCACACAGATGCGTAAAGTGTCTAGGCGACCATGGCACGGCAGACTGCCCCCGTCCCAAAGACAAGTCGCTTTGCACGGAGCCACCGAGCTGTGTGCTTTGCGGCCAGTCGGGCCACACGGCCAACTACCGCGGCTGCTCAAAAGCCCCCAAAGGCTCCTCCTCTAACCTGGTGAAGCGTGCAAGCGCCCGCCAACAAAGAGAAAGCCCATCGGTGAGGCTACCCTCTGCCCAGATGCCGGAGAGACTCAGCCCTCAGAGGCCCTCTCCCTGGACCACGCTAAACCACCAGAAAGCCTTCCCGGCTCTCAGTAAAGCAAAGTCCAACCCCATCCCCGGGCTATCAGATGCCCCTGTCCCCACTCCCGCGGCCCAGGCAAGCGCACCGGCGCCCGCTCGTCCCACGCCACCCGGCCCCGCGGCCGTGGACCCCTCTCATAACGTAATTTTAGAATCGCTAGCAGAGTTAGTCACCCCCGAAGCAGACCGCATGGCGGCTGATCTCAGGGCGGCTAACACTGGTGGCGATAAACTTAAAATTATCCTCAAGTCCCTACTCAAGTTAGGCGACCTCCTCCGCAACCTTAACCTCGACTAACTCCAATGGATAATACGAGATTAACGTGCACCAAACCCCGATCCCTAAAATTAGGGTACTTTAATGCCAATGGCATTAGAGGCCAGCGTGATGAGATCGCCACCTTCCTCCGCGACCATCAAATTGATATCCTCCTCGTACAGGAGACCTTCCTCAAGCCCAGTCACCGCGATCCGAGAATTGCCAACTATCGCATAGTTCGCAACGATCGGTCACGTTGCCACAAGGGCGGGACTCTAATCTATTATAGAAAAGAACTGCATTGCATCCCCTTAGATCCCCCTCCAATGGAGTCACTACTCGAGACCTCAGTGTGTCGACTAGGCATGACCGGCCATCAACCGATCACTATCGCCTCTGCGTACATCCCTCCCGGCGGCACGTCCGAGGAGCACAATCTGTTCACCAAAGACCTTGCCGTCCTCTTCGGCTTGAGCGACTCCGTTATCATAGCGGGCGACCTCAACGCCAAACACCCCGCCTGGAACAGCACGACGACCTCTGCCAGAGGACGTCACTTGTATAACCTGGGCGAGTCCCTCAACTTCGATCCCATCGCTCCTATGGAGCACACCCACTATCCCCACGACCCCGACCAACGTTCGGACGTTCTCGACATAGCGCTTCTCAAGAATGTCAACCTTAAGTTGCATTCCATCGAGACTTTACATGAGCTTAACTCAGATCATCGACCAGTGCTCATGCACTTAGTTCCTCGCTCGGGTCCTTCTGACCCCAGCCAGCCCCCGCCGACCCAAGTGATAACCGACTGGAGGAAAGTCAGCGAAAAGCTGAAATCCACCACGTCGCCTCACCTGGAGGCCATCCCCGACCACATAGTCTCAGTCGCAGACACGACGGCCGCCATCAACTCGTTTACAGAACACGTGCAATCCGTACTGAAGGACTGCTCACGGGAAGTCCCAGCAATGAGCGATCAACGCTGGATACTACCCGCTGACATACGTGAACTGATAAACGAAAAGAACGCGGCCATCCGTGCCTACAGCAGCTTTCCCTGCGAGGCAAACAAAGCCCACATGCGTAATTTACAGCGTGCTGTAAAGGATCGCACCAGTGAGTTTCGTAATAATCAATGGGAAAAAACGCTAAGCGAACTCGAGCCTACCCACCTAGCCTTCTGGCAGCTGCAACGCAAGATGCGCTCCACCGAAGAAGCTTCGATGCCTCCCCTCACCCGTCCCGATAAGAGCGTCGCATTCGACGACTCTGAGAAGGCCGAATGCCTAGCCGACAGCCTGGAGTCCCAGTGCTCCCCCAGCTTGCAACCAGTAGACAAGCGACATCTCGATGAGGTGAACGCATTCGTCGAACGTAAAGCCGCCCTGCCCCCCGAAGAAGACCCTGATGATCCTCTGCCTCCGGTCACAGCTGACGAAGTGCAAGACATCATTAACAAACTTCAACCGCGGAAAGCACCCGGCTCCGACGGAATCACCAATAGGGTGTTCAAACTCCTCCCCGCTCAGCTCGTCGTGTTATTGGCGGCCATCTTTAATGGCGCCCTGAGCAACAACGCGTTTCCCCAAATATGGAAAGAGGCCACTGTCATCGGTTTCGCCAAGCCAGGCAAACCCAAGTCTGAGCCTTCGAGCTACAGACCTATCAGTCTCCTGAATGCACTCGGTAAAATCTACGAGAGACTTATGTATAAGCGACTCAAAGACTTCGCCGAGGCTAAGAGTCTCATCCCCAACGAACAGTTCGGCTTCAGGACCGGACACTCTTGCATTCAACAGGCCCACCGTATCGTAGAACACTTGAGCGCTGGCTTCCAGCGTGGAGCGATGACGGGTGTGTTGTTTTTCGACATAGCAAAGGCATTCGACAAAGTCTGGCACAACGGCTTATTATATAAGCTGTACAAACTGGGAGTGCCGGACCGTCTCGTGCTCATCTTACGAGACTTTTTGTCGGATCGCACCTTCCGCTATCGCATCGGGAAGGCACTGTCCTCCCCCCACCCCATTAGAGCCGGAGTCCCTCAGGGCTCCCCGCTCTCTCCCCTTATCTTTACGCTGTTCACCAGTGACATCCCCAAGAGCAAGAAGGCACAGCTAGCCCTGTTCGCGGACGACACGGCCATCTATTACACTGGCTATAGTCACGACGCTATTTACAGCACCCTCCAAACCTCAGCCAACGTCCTAGGCGCTTGGTTCCGGAAATGGAGAATCGAGGTGAACCCCGACAAGAGTCAGGCAGTTCTTTTCTTTAAACCGCGTAAAAATAAGCCACTCGCGCTCAGCCCGATCACTATGTATGGTAAGCCTATCCCTTGGGAGAAGCAAGCCAAATACTTAGGAGTCTTACTTGACAACCACCTGTCTTTCGCGGCGCACATCAAAGCAGCTCGCGACCGAGCTGCCTTTGCTATGGGTAGGCTTCATTTCATGATCTCGGCAAAAAGCAAATTGTCACTCAAGTGCAAGTTGCGCCTTTATACCGCGGTGATCCGCCCCATTATGACGTACGCTTGCGTCGTGTACGCTCACACCAAGCCTAAATACATCCATAGGATGCAAACCTTGCAGAACCGGCTCTTACGTAGAGTCACGGGAGCCCCTTTTTATGTCCGTAACGACCGTCTACACGTAGACCTTAGAATGCCCACCGTCCTTCAGTTTATGAAACGTCTTTCGAAGCGTTTCTTCGATAACGCCAGTAAACACCGTAATCCCCTGATCGCAGCGGCCGCCCGTTACGAACCCTCGCGCATTAGCACAGTACGCCGTCCTCGGCATACTCTCGTCACTCCCGATGATGCTATCACCCTCCTCCAGGAGAGTAGCAAAGAGACTAGCACTCTTAAAAAGTTCAGACACAAACCGCCGTCTTTCCGACCTCGCCGTCGAGGTCCGTCGCGACGTCCCGGTCCGTGCCCTCCCCGACCCTCGCTCGAGCCAGCCCGCGATGCTGTGCCAGTAGTTTTAAATCAGCCCCTAAATAATGATATCACTCAGATCCAGCCTGTCCCCATGCAGTCCTCCCCCAGCGACGCCCTGAGCCGAGGCTCGTACCCCACAGGGGGTGCCCTCAGCGTACAGTCGCTTAGTTTGTAAGTTTTTATGCCCTGGCTGGAGGCCTTACTCTTAAGGCACCCACAGGATAGTCCGGTTAAGCAGACGACAACCTCCTAGGTTGAACTGCGAGATGCCATTCATTAAAAAAAAAAAAAAAAATGGGGCGGGCAGTCGTTGTCGAACTGTCGGCCTGTGCGGTGGCGTGTTGGCGAGTCAACTATTAGTGTAGATAATTGTGCATATTTTACACTATGTACCACAACAACCTTCAACTGTCCAACTATATAGATAGTTGGACAAGCTCTGGAATTTTACAATAGTTTCTGCTGAAGCTGTGGTCGAAACTTTCATATATTATGTAGTATGAGTTGGTCGTGTAGAGTGATGGGCGAGTTTGTTAATTAATGAAATTGAAGTTGATGTTTTGTTGAAATAGTTTTAAAGCTACATAGTTACCTTTATTTACTACCCACTGATCGAACAAAGCTTGAGAAGGTCGTGGATGGGTGACCATCATTACATACCGAGTTTCCTCCGTACCTCGGAAAGCATGTTAAGCCGTTGCTCCCGGCATTTGTAGATCTTTGACAGTCGTTACGAGTGGTCAGAAACCGAAAGTCTGACATCCAGTCTTACCAAGGGGTATCGTATTACCCAGTGGGTTGTGGAGGTCAGACAGGCAGTCGCTTCATGTAAAATACTGATACTCAGCTGCATCCGGTCAGACTGGAAGCCGACCTCAACAAAGTTTGGGAAAAGGCTAGGCAGATGATGATGATGTCGAACAAAGCTTATATACACGTGGACGTACCACCACCATTTTCATAATTCAGATAAAACCGACAGGTTTGACTATAAAATGAAGCAACATCACGCCTGCAATCTTCTATGGTTTAGGTAGAGGGTCAACATGTCTGTATGTAATGTCTTATGCAGGTAATAGGGACCAATCTATCGCCATGACCCTGCCATCTCCTTCTACCAAGCTGCTAATGAGATACTGGTGGTTAATCCAATAAACCTTTGCCCCACCCGGAAATCGAACCCAAGACGGCTACGACGACTAGACCAAAGAGGCACTAAAAAAAACAGCGAAGTGCGAGTCGGACTCGCGCACGAAGGGTTCCGTACCATTATTTATAAAAAATCACTTTTTTGTATGGGAGCCCCCCTTAAATATTTATTCTATTTTGTTTTCAGTATTTTTTGTTATAGCAGCAACAGAAATACATAATGTGTAGAAATTTCAACTTGCTAACTATTACGGTTGTTGAGATACAGGTAATAGGGTCCAGTCTGACTTTTTGGGTACGGAACCCTAAAAAGAAGTTAACTTTGAACTCAGGATCTTTACAATGCCAGTTAAAACTCAAACAGAAGTAACTCCACTTCACAGTACTTTCTGAAATGACTAAACTAATATTTGTCTTAGAAACTAACACGGAAACTTGGCGAAAGAAAACTCGATTTTATCAAGTGTTGCCAAAGTGTTGCAATTGAGACTGTGTTTATAGCTTAAGTTGGCTCGTAACTTCACGCTTTTTCATTGGAGGATAAGCTGGGTCCCAAATATTGGCAACTTTGTGAAAAGTATCAAGGTGATAATGATGTTCGTCGGAAGAGCAATGAAAAAAGTTTTTCGTTGGAAATTGGAAGGGTAACGATTAAAAACCGGCTAAGTGCGAGTCGGATTCGCGCATAAAGGGTTCCGTACCATTATATAAAGAAACGAGCAAAAAATCCCTTTTTTGTATGAGAGCCCCTTTAAATATTAATTTATTCTGTTTTTAACCCCCGACCAAAAAAGAGGGGTGTTATAAGTTTGACGTGTGTATCTGTGTATTTGTCTGTGTGTCTGTCTGTGGCATCGTAGCTCCTAAACGGATGAACCGATTTTGATAAAAGTGGTGTCGTTTGAAAGGTATTTTAATCGAGAGTGTTCTTAGCTATATTTCGTGAAAATCTGCTCAGCCGTTTGAAGATCATCACCTCTTTTCTAGTTAATGAAGGGATATAAACAACTTACACAGGTGGTCTATTTGAAATTTGAAATGTTGTCGCTTGTCATCATAGGTATTGCTGAGCCCATTTTTTTTTTTTAATTCAAATATTTCTTTCCTTGGTTTCGTTAATTAGCGAGAAGAGACGCAACATCGAGAAAATTGGTAGGAAAGGGGGAGGCCTATGCCCAGGAGTAGGACAGTCAAGGCTAAGAAAAAATAATATAAGTTTAAAAACATGAAAAAAAAAAAAAAAAAAAACATAAAAAAACTTCTAAAAAGCCAAAAATAAATTAATCCAAGCGTCGTAGCGTCGGGGGACCGCTAAGAAGACCGCTTAGTACAAGCACAGAACAAAGCGGACCCCCGACGCTACGACGCTTGGATTAATTTATTTTTGGCTTTTTAGAAGTTTTTTTTATGTCGGGGGTTTTTTTTTTTAGTATTTGTTGTTATAGCAGCAACAGATTACACATAATCTGTAGAAATTTGAATATAATCTGTAGAACTGGCTAACTATCACGGTTCATGAGATACAGCCGAGTGACAGACGGACGGACGGACGGACGGACAGCGAAACCTCAGTAATAGGGTCCCGTTTGACCATTTGGGTACGGACGCTAAAAATGATCCACGTTCGATTGAGTAGTAAACATGGTAAATACGACCATGTTAGTTTAAAAACTTATATGATCCAAACATCAACCAATCAGGAATAATAAGATCATTTCAAGATCTTAGTAACAAATATATATATATTTATGTCTATGTCATTGCATTGTGCTTCTGTGTGTTGTGCTATGTCTTTTGTGTGCACTAAATAAATGATTTATCTATCTATCTAAATGTTAGGAATCATACTTTTCTTTTGCAACAAAGATCCACTCTTGAACCAGAAAAGGAGCAAAGGTCTTCAAGGCAAAACTATCATAACAAATAACACAAGTTTCCTTTTCCACTTACAGATCTAAAATAACCCGCTGCAATACGGAAACGGATCGGTTTAACAACTTTCTTGAACTAAGAGGGTTCCGTACGACTAATTAAAAGATTTCTAGTTTTAAAATAGTTACGACTTCCAGTTAATTAATTCACGCCTTGAGCACTCAACTTTACGAGCTTAAAAATATTATCTTGACTAGCTGTGAATGTTTACTTTACTTTTAAACAAGTAATAAACAGCTTCTTTTCTTTTTTTGTGCTTACTGAAGTAGTTTAATCTTGTTAACTTGCTGCCTCGTAGAAATTTTTCAACCTCTGGCTGGACTAAAACTGACCCCAACGTAGAAGCTAAAGGGGAAAACCGTGGTAACAATATAATTAGCATAAGTCTAGTTAATCTATTGTGGCATTGTGCCATGTGTTTTTAGGCCAATAATAAGCCACCTAATCTCTTTAGTAGATGTTGCAAGAAATGCTAATTAAAAGCTGTAGTCAGATCAGAGTTTGGGATGACCAGCATCATGGCCAAGTGGGCTCAAATTCGAACCTAAAACACGCACCTCTGATTTTGCGGATTCATGAGCATACTGTATAATTATCACTTGCTTCGGTGAAGGAAAACATCGTGAGGAAACCAGCATGCCTGAGAGATATTTCTCGACGGTATGTAAAGACAACTCAAAGGGCCATGGACAGCATGGGCGTAGCATGACCGCCGTAGAAACGGGCTATGTCGACGGAAGAATCGACAAACTGGCACAATGTCAATGTCTATCTGTCATTATGTCGATTCTTCCGTAGACAAAACTCGTTTCTACAGTGGTCATGCTACGTGTGCTGGTTAGGCACTATCCACAAGATAACGAAAAAAGTGACATAGAAAGAGATTTTTCTTCTAATTTCTCTCTTAGTAAAAATTCGGTAACGCCGAAGGGCTTTTTTAATAAGAGTGTCATAAAAAGCAAAGTAAAGATTACTTCAGTAGGGTGAGCAGTGGAATACTCTTGCCAGCCAATAAACACAGGCATTGCCAATCCGTCTGCCAATGGCGGCGTTATCTTATGGTAGCAATTTCTTGTAACGATCGTTTCGGGGTTCAATGCTCGGGACCACTGGTTACGGTTATTAGAAAGATCTTTGGTCTGACGAGAGCGAAGTATTACCTCGAGTATCTACCTACATTTTGACAGTTATATTTAATTTTCATGTTGAAAAAGAAGAGAAGTATAGAAGAAGAAGACATGCTGCGCTGACCCTAAATAAATTCGAATAAGAGCAGGAGAATGATAATGATGATGATTTGATAATAGGGGTGCACGGACACAGATCCAGACGCCGTGCTAATACTGAGAAATTACTGAAAGGAATCTAAAATCATTATGTGTTTTGTAAATTGAAGTCGCACGACGATTTTCTTTAAGCAAAGCCAAATACATGACTGGAAAAACAAAAAAATATACCTACTAAGGTCGTGTTACGTGCAAATGCTTTGTATGAGTAGAATTCTAAGCAGTAGGTATCATCACGACAAGATCTACGATCGTATCATTAACTACAAAGCGCGATCACGCCTTTTTTAGATCTTTTCTCCGAAACGGATAAACCACTTTGCATGGTAATTACGGTTTGCAAAGTCTTTGCACTGTTTTATAAGATTAATGTTTCTGAGTTTTGACCTTAACCGGAACTTGGAAATAATTTTGCTTGAGAATTACCTAGTTCTTATTTCGCGGCCTCCGCATTGAGGTCGGAAATTATGCCACGGGCAAAAAATGCCTAGATAAAATGTATCGAATGTCTTAAACCTGCCCCCGTATTCACAAACGCTTCGATTCGATGTCGATCGACAAGTCATATGTCTATCCCGCTCGCTTTCGTAATACATACGACTAGTCACTCGACATCGAATCGAAGCGTAAATACGGGGGCTGGCCATGATCTACATGTGTGCCAATTTTCATCGAGATCCATTCAACAGTAAGGCTTCAGGCACGGTAAATTTCGCATATAATCTATGTATGGATTAGCATAAACACAAGTTACTAATATATTTTGCAACAGAAAAAATATTAATGAAAACCATCAAAAAACGAATTGTCATTTGTATGGATTTCCTATCATTTATTTTCCTCCGAGACTTTATCCAAGGAAGTAATAATTCATTCCAAATCCCAAGGATATAAACAGATAGTTCATCTTTCCGTTTGCGATCAAAAATAACTTGCGATGTTCCCAGTAACATAAACTCACTGGAGTATGGCTTCAATAAGACGTCGAAAACTTACTCTTGTGATGAAAGTATGACTATTTGTGGATCTTATTACTATCATAAAATTTGATTCGTTTTGTTACTGCATGACCTTTTATATGGCTATAAGGAAGTCGAAAAATAGTTCCTTGAACAATATTTGAGGACCAACTGAATTATGTCGACTGTCTTGATAACGTTAACATTGTCCGTAAGCTTGTTACTTACGCTGCAAATTAAGGTTTTTTTACTTTTTTTCTTCAATCTCAACCGCAGTCTTTCAGCTTATCTAAATCTTTTCAGGCCGTACCTGCATTTTCGTTACAGTCCTTCGTAAGTCCCAAAAACTGCTAAACTAAAACCAGCCATAAAATTACTAAACTACAACCCTCAACTACTACAAACATCTTATCAAAGACCAAAAAACCAAGTCACGGGCAACACTTGAACGTGTGACAGAAGTTTGCAAACAAAAACACACAATCCAGCCGCTTAAAGCATCCTATCGTTTCACACTCGATTTGTCGCGTGAAATGTTTGAAGCGCTGTAATACTTGAAGGTGGCATTGGCACGGTTCCAATGGACTCTTTAGCGCCAATTCTGACGAGTGGAGTTATTATTTTTAGTGCGAAGTTCAATAACTTCGTGTTAATTTGTTAATGCTTGTTTGGATCTTCCTGGGTGGTGAGAACCAGAATGACGTACATACGTATTTAGTAATAGTTTTAATTGTCTTGATTGGTATAGGAAATTATTATTTGGACAGAGCGTAAAGCTCAATGGAGAGGCCAGTCTCCTCACTCTCCACAGAGCTTTAGGCCTTCCGAAGTAGATGGATCAGATAGATGGAGGAGGATATTTTAGCTTAGAATTTGTTTGTTTCTGAAAATAAATCGTTCATGAAATTGTTAGTTGGCGCCAGCCTTTTGTCAATCGCCAACATGTTTTACACAACAGTCGTTAACTGTTATGAAACGAGTGTAAAAGTGTTAGCAGCAGCAGCAGATAAATGTTTGATGCCAAAAGGAATGTGGGAAGACAACCGACTAGGTGGACAGAAGGTCTCATTAAAGTGGCCGGAAGAAACTGGATAGCCATGACACATAACCGCCAAAAGTGGAGAGATTTGGAAGAGACCTACACTCAGCATTGGGTGGCAAAGGGTTGAAGAAGAAAGAGAAGACGGGAATGGTCATCTTCGAAAAAAAAACCGTAACAAAATACGTTTCGCAGATAACAAACATGTGTCATTGTACACGAAAAAAACACTGATCTGGATTTGCAAGCATCTTTTTCGAAAGTGTTGTGTTTCATGGCAAAATAACTGTAAACTGATCCTCAAGTGATATTAGTACGAGTACGATTACCTACCATACCTATCATTCCTGTACCATTCCTGTCTTCTGATCCATACCGTACGACAAGTCGTATCACGGACTTGTATATTCCGTGATACGACCTGTCGTACTGTATGGATCAGAAGACAGGAATGGTCATGTTCGAAAAAAAAACCGTAACATAATACGTATCGCAGATAACAAACATCTGATATTGTAAACGAAAAAACACTGATCTGGCTTTCCAAGCATCATTTTCGAAAGCGTTGTGTTTCATGGCATACATAACTGTAAACGGATCCTCAAGTGATATTAGTACGGTATGTCGACGTCGATTAAAGCCGAGTACCAGCAGTAACACACTGGCCCTAATGATGACATTTAAGTACTAAGTACTGCATTAAGTGAGACACCATAATATCGAAATGTCCGCCGAGTGTCCGGGTGCAATTCCCCCGTCGCGTCGTCTGAATATTTACTTTAATCGAAGAAATACTATTTGGTTTGAAATTTACAGTACTGATGTTTGTGTATGTGATTTGTGCTTATAATGTCATTATATCAATCCACCATTACGAGTGCCATTTTCAAATACTAATTATAGACAAAATTCGTACGTTGTGCGTGTAAGTAGGTACTTTAATAAGGTGTGCAAGCAGTTCGACTTTGACATTTTTGAAACTAGTGTGTACTCGGCAAAAAAGTGTTTATCAATGAATTTCTTTAAAGCCTAAATTTCTTTAGACTTTGGTTTCATTATTTTTATTTTGGTTTAATTGAATTTGTAACATCTTGGATCTCATGGTAAATAACCTGTCGCAATTATATTAATTTTTACATACTTTAGGTGATCTATTTAAATGTTTAAAGTCTTGTTTTTAAATTTCTTGGCATTATTTGGCAGTGTGTATATTTTGTTCCACAGTATATTTATACCAGACAAGCTCTAGAAGTGAAGACTTGTAATTGGCTGTCAGATTATCATACTGTTATTTATCACTATTGTATTTAGCTGTAAGTCTTCCAAAGTTCTTAAATAAATAAATAAAAATTATGTATGAAGATTTAAGAAGTATGGAAGAAGACATGCTGCACAGACCCCAAATAGATTGGAATAAGGGCAGGAGAACAATGATGCATGAAGATTTAAAGGATCTTAGGGCCCTGAGACTGGACCAGTGACATTCTATTTATCTATTGACCTGTTTAAGGTTATTATAGAAATATGAAACGCTTTCAAACAAATTACACCAGCATGTCTAGGCCCTCTTCATAGACAGAGAATTCAGAGTCTGTGGAACTAAATCAATGCAACATGTAAACAGTAATTTGAAGATTGGTTTGTTCATATTGATGGAGTTAGGTAATACCCAATTCCGTTGATAGAGTACATACGGACCACCTTATTGGACCACCATTACCAATAAATAATAATGCTTTAAAAACAAAATTGTTGGTATACAGACTTTAAGAATATATTAAGGATTCCTCGAGCCCGATAGTAAGACGGATGGCTCCCACGTCTTCACAGCATCTTCTAAAGTAGTGGCCTCCCACGGGACTTCATTCACCTCAAGTAGGTCAAGGCATGCGCAGAGAAAATTACTATTGTGTGGATAAGAATCCATAGGTATTAAACTATACTGTGTGTTTGCTATGGAGATTTTAGATCTAGCACAAAATTGGCCTCTAACGGCATATCTGGGCATTTCACAGTCTAAATAATGTTCTCTTTATGCTGATCTTTTAGGGAAACTCTTTACCTTATGTGGATCGTTCCATTCAGACTATAGAACAAAATTGGAAGATAAATGAAATCCAACATTTCCAAAACTTGTAACTTTATCTTGGAGCCAGCTATCGCCTACTATCAAATGGCAGTAGGTATGATGATGAAATATAGAAAACTGAATACATAAAACCAATAGGTAAACCCAGAACCACGCAAGTCTGAAGGTTTTTGACATAAACATCGATTCTCCGTGCCGTCGAAATGGTAGAGATATTCCTTAAGACCTTCACGAACAAACGTTGGTACAAAATGTCAGACGCTCACCTTTCATGACTATTAACCCGATTCTGGCTAGTTCGCATCGCATTTAATTGTTGAGGTGTTTTAGTTGCGTTCACCTTTAACTAAATGTTAGGACTTGAAGGTTGTGAAATACAATTGTAAATGAAGTTTCATTTACTGTTCCCAAGTCTTTTGAGAGCCATTCAGTTTTGTTGTTGTTGCCACCAACAAACTCATATCGTACTTGACGTCACGCAAAATCCTGCATCGCGCGATTAGAATAGGTATGTTCGTATACCCGACAACAATCGTCAGGCAGTAGCCCACGAGACTCAACACCCATCTAGTCCTCCCTTTTTCAGTGAAGAATCCTTTCGACCCAGTTCCTAATGGAACCTCGTAACAAAATATTCCCCGTTCAGTGACTTCGGCTGATTGAAGTATGAATGTCTCATCATTCTTCTGTCTCAGCATCATCATTTCAGCCGAAGTACGTCCACTGCTGGACATAGGTCTTCCCCAAGTTTCGCCACATTGACATAACATGGGAGGTTTTGCCATAATCGCCACGTTTGGCAGGCGGGTTGGCGATCGCAGTACGGCTGTCGCAAAAACCACAGAGAACGACGCTGCCCATTCTCTGGCAAGTCCCTTAATCGCCTCTTACGACACCCACGGGAAGATATGGGATTCTTCTGCCTAGCCAAATACAATTCACAAATTGCTCAGTCAAATAAGCAAACAGCTAACACTAACGTAATCCAATAGATCCCGCTTACGCTATCAAGGAGTCCCTTCTGCAATGTTAGTTTAGGTCCAAAATCGGGTATCATCATCTTGCTCAAGTTTGCTCGGATTAAAACATACTGTACCATTGACCGTTTGTTTTCGTTTAGCCATACGAACGTGTTTGTAGCGACATCACGTAGTAATATGTTGGAGTAGTTCTACTTACTTTTAATTGAGAAAAGCGTAAGTAATAAACGCAATTATAGAAAGAAACCTATTCGTTGTTGGCCTTTCTTAGTTAGTACTTAGAAAAAAACATAGAGAAACGGAAACACGTAAAAAGGTGGGAAGAAAAGAATGAATACTTCAATAATAATTATGTGATCGATTAGTTCCGACCCTATCAATTTCACCCCATAAATTCACTCAAATAACTATCCTCCGATCCAAACAGCTGACATTTTCCCAAAAGAACCCATCAGCTTTGATGTTATGTGACAGTAATAAACACTAAATGAGTTTTACGATTAAATGTCCCATAAACGACAAATACTGACGATTGAAAATGCTGTGAATCGTTCAAGGAACTTTCTGGAAGGGGTAAAACTGAAACTGTAAATCCGATACGACCGTTTTTGCCATCGTAAAACGTTTGTCGTTTATGTGTTAAAGAATGAGTGTTATTCATTGCAAAGTTTAACAGCCCATTTTATTTTGATTAGAATTTTTGGAACGTTATAAAAGTGTGTGAATTCATTTATATATTAGGAGCAGCGGGACGTGATTTTTTGTAGCAAGTTTTCAGAATGCATTTGCGTTTCTAAGTAGTTTGTAACGGCATTACCAGCGATATCGCATTCCAAATACAAGTCATGAGAATGTCGTGATTTTTATAGGTTGTACGTTTTTGCAAGTAGGAAGTTACCGAATTGTACGAAGCGGATTCGCATGAACTGTTCCAAACTAAAAACCGCATCTTAAAACTTGAAAGTTGAACTGTAATTAATTTTATAAATAACTTTGAACACAGTGTAAAATCTAATCACACTAAATATTGACATCAATCAAGATTGACAAGAACACCAACAAACTTCCTAGCTCTATGTTTACCAGATCGATCTTCTAAAATGTTTGTTTTAGGGGGATTTGGCCAAAATTGATCGATGACTTTAGAAACTTTTGCAAAGTCTTTAACGGGGTTTCACAGGGATCCGTTAAATAATGAAATATGGATGTTTTGTTCAGTTCTTAATACAAGGATTTTGTACGTGAGTGGCTTAGATGGATGTTCATAAAAATGTATTTTGTTCATAAATCATGTTGCTTTTATGGTCGTTCAAGAAACTCTTAATTGTTGTGCATGAGTTCGTTGATTTATGGTGTAAGTATTTAAGTTCTTATAGCTTATAGATAAGAATGTAAGATAATGGAGATAGGTTGTTAAACTGTCACGGATTCAATATCTAAATTAATGATTATGTTGTACAGTTGTGGGTTTCGTGTGTCGTGACATAAATCAGCTGTACCAGTGTGCATGTGCGTCTACAGCTGTTCGTAATAGCTCCTGTATTTTATTAGTGAGCTTATCTATTGCGATTAAACTTAAATATGTGAACTAGTGCTTTGACTTCAAGCAATAACAGAAATTGTGTATTGCCCTTTTTCGTGAAGCATCACCTGATTTAGTTCCACTGCATTCGAAGATCAGAAATATAGATATGTACTATCTAGCTTCTGCCGAAATCTACGTTCACGTGAAATTAAATATTCCATTACTATGAATGTTTGTTACTCTTTCACGCAAAAACTCCTGAACGGATTTGTATGAAATTTGGCACAAAGATAGTTTATAACCTGGTAATTACAAACCTATTAACAAATTGGATGCTTTTTATCCAGGCAGTAAGATACCTTGGAAAAAATACCGCAAAACTCGTGGTAAACGGCGTGCTTAAACTACTCTACCATTAAACTTATCCTATAGAACTTGGCAGTAGTTTAGCTTTCTATGAGTGAAGAAATAATAACTGGAAATAGATGAGCAGTTTCGCAGATAGAGATAATCAACATCGCTTCTTCTCTACACATCTAAACTTAACCTCTTTATAAAATAAGTGTTGATCAATGAAGGCGTGAACAGCGCGTGCCCTTTAAGCAACATCCTCATAATGATGTATAAATTAACACAAAACCACAAGCCTTATAATTATGGGATGACACATACAATAAAGCTGCATGACCACAAAACAGCGCTGGATATTATGCAACTGGCACGTGTGTACTTGCTCGAGCGTGAGATAGGGGGAGCTTCACACGCAAATTGCGTCCGGGAAAGCCGCGCGTGCGCCGATGACGTCATCACACAATGAGTGCGTGTGCCGCTGTAGATTGTATCAGTCTGTTTGTTTTAGAAATTGTTTGAAAGGCTATAGTCATTATGGGGATTAAGTGTACAATTATCTATTGTGGGGTTAAGTGCAATGAAAGGCATCTACCTTGGGAACTAGTTATAACAGAATATAATAAAATATTCTACACCATACAGGTAACATTTATAACAGAAAGTTTTTAAGGCAACTGTTGATAGATTACAGGAAGAGAAAGAGACAATACTGCAAGTAGTCTGCTGTGTACAAGTTTTTTTTTGTTAGCCTCTAATTTGTCCCACTGCTGGGCAAAGGCCTCCCCTTTCTCCTTCCAAACGTCTCTATCCTGAGGGATATCTGGCCATGATCGCCCGGCAAATAAGATTAGATCGTCACACCACCTCCGCCGCGGTCTACCTCGACGGATTTCCTCCGTCAGGCTTCCTGTGAGTGACGATCTTTTCCCACCTCTCTGGAAAAAGTGTACCAGTTACATTAAAAAAAAAAACATTACAAATAAATCACCACCCCCGTTTAAAACGGAAAAGAAGGTTGTAGATTCAGTTATCTAAAAACCAGAGATCGGGATAGGCAGTGTATTTACCTAATCTTCAAGGAAGTAAGTAACTTTTGCATAATATTTCCCTCTGATTTAACAACTTCATTTCGGCACAGTTTAAAAATTATTCCGTGATTTTATGCAGAGGTACTATCCACATGTTACCTTCCTCCTTGAAGTTTAGGCAAATATACTCTTGTCTATTCCGATCTCTGATTATTACTATTCTCAAAAAATTGCTGCTGCGATGTACTATATTGAAAAATTATATAACAAAATTGCTTGAGCAATGAAAAAATGCCAGCTCATCCAAATAGAACAAAAAAAAAGTTCAAACGTCAAATTGGAGAAAATTGACATGTTAAATCTGAGAGCAGAGAGATGGTGCCTGCCAATCTTCATTTACATTCTAAAAGCGATCTCGTGTTAAGATATTATTCCTTTATTGACGGGGTTCAATAAACGATAAAAGTTTTATAATATTGGCTATAAAATGAGTTGCGAATGCCATTACAACCTACCCCAATGTCACACATTAGCATTTAAAGTATGACCAGAGTGATGCACCTGCTAGATAATTAAGGTCACTTTGGTTTAGATTAATTTTCAAGGTGGTTTTGGGTAGTGGAGTAAGTTACATTGGGGACAGTCGTATGGCTGAATGTTATTATAACAAAGCTTTAATTGCTAAAAAACCTATGGTTAACACTTTTGGTGCTAAGCACTAAGCACCCGAGACCCAGATCGAACAATAATTCGTTCGTGTGCGCACAACCCGCCTCCCGAGGCGTTTTTATACGTAGCTAGTTGACTTGCCTGCCTACGAGTGAAATGAATTCTTTGAACTTCGAACCGAAAGCACAAAGACAAGCAAAGACTATTGTCTCATAATATGACTAAATGGCTACTATTTTCTCCTGATGGCTTCGTTTTCAAAGTATTTTTGGCACACATAAAAAAGTCTTCATAACTATTATAATCTTTTCAGAAAAACTTGGCCACATTATCTAATTCAGCGGCCGACATAATGTAAGAGTGTTCTGGCATCGTGCAGGTAAACAAGCTTATTTTTATGATGAGCTCATAAAAATGAAATGTAAGAATATGTCATAACTTTGACAATCTTGTGGCCGAAGAATGAAGTAAAAAAATTATTGGCCACTTCGAGGGCGTCTTTTAACGTTTCTTTCCGGTTTATAAATGACATAAGGTCTTCTGTCTTACATTTGTTTCACCCTTATTAAGTAACACTGTACTCGATCGATCGTTCTCTATGGTGTCGGACGTAAAGAATAGCACCATCCCATATCTCCCCGTGGGTGTCGTAAGAGGCGACTAAGGGACTAGCCAGAGAATGGGCAGCAGCGTCCTCTGTGCTTTTGTAACAACCGTACTGCGATCGCCAACCCGCCTGCCTAGCGTGGCGATTATGGCAAAACCCCCCTTATGTCAATGTGGCGTTGGGGGAGGCCTGTGTCCAGCAGGGGACGTCTTTCGGCTGAAATGATGATGATGATGATGAACTCGATCAATGTGGACTAATGTGGTGTGGACCATATTGGCTCTAGATCAAAATACCTGGAAGTCATGGGGAGAGGCCTTTGCCCAGCAGTGGGATGACGTAGGCTAACAGTATCTATCAGTAGACTAGATCAAACTTTCCTATGAACTAAAAGTTATTATCTACCCTAATGGAATCCGCAGTACCAAGTAGAAAGGTCTGGTTCATAACGCGTTAGTAAGGTCGTGTACGGAACGCCATCCAAATACTGGTGCTATGACATTGTGCCTACTCATTGGTGATGTGAGTTTGTAACACGTTACTGACCTGGACACGAGTTGCTTTGGCTGACCTGGAAGTCTTTTCATAGACTCCGGACACAGGCTGGCCGAATCAAGAAAACCTGTAAAGGTGGACATTCATAGATGAATCTGTCCTGGAGTGTAAATGTAGTGTTGCCCCTCGCAAACGCTGGGGCACTTTAAATCGTGTCTAGCTTGTCCTGTTGTTTACACATCACAGGAGCAATCACCAAACTCGCCTTTGGGCTGTATCAATTGGAATTGTCATCGACACGCTAAGAAGGAGAACACGTTACTTTTGAGTACTGTCTTGGACGATAGGGCTTAAAATCCCTATAATTGCGACTGTATACCAATTCTGGTTCTTGTCACCAAGAAGTAACAAACCCCAAGTAAAATAGAATAGAACTTCATCATTGCCAAACTATTCAAAAGTTTTCGCATCCTCCGATCAGCTCCGACAACTTCCGAAGTCGCTTAGTATTCACTCGGCATCCGGATAAAATATATGAACGTCGAATCAGATACGATTGAGAGCGAATAAAGAGCTTTTAATTTATGGACTGGTGCGTGGTACGAATGTTTTGTTTATGTTTCAAGTGCTTTTGAGTGCTAAGAGACTGTTTTATTGAGTTTGCACTTGATGAAATGGTATAGGATTTAAGTTTTATTTAGGGACTGAGATTATTTTTATGTGAAGTTCCGATTATGGTACTATTTTTGATGAAGGTCTTGAGTTTTTCTTACTTTTGTATGGTTTCTTATCTAGATTGAAATGCAACAGGGGACGTATTTTTTCACGTAGTCAGTTTCCATTGATAAGTGACATGCCATGGTCAATTTGCGAAATTCCTGTTTAAGTATCATTTATTTTTATGTACTCCAGTAGGTACATAAAATAATGCAAAATCAATCATAATAATTATCATACCGCTATTTATACATAATTTTAGTAAATAATTGACCAAATGCTGATTTAACAAAATATTTATTTCAGTAATTAAGTACCTAAGTACCTGAATTCACTGTATGTTTTTCGTATGAAATAAACATTACGGTTAATAATTATTGAACTTTGTGTTTATTCGTTGAATGCAAACTGGTATTCGGTAAAATAGTTTGATACTAAAATCGTTTAAAGCAAATATGTGGTCATCTCAATTAATTCAAACTTCTATGGAAATTAATTAAAGTAAAAAGGGTAATGCAGCATAGAATCAATATTTTGGGGATAGCTTTGAAACACATAGATAAAATCAATCAGCAGGAAACGATAAAGAGTGCAGAAATGAAAAGAATTCAGTTTTTTTGTTTTCAACGTTATATTGGCTCGTTGTTCTAATGGTCCTGACTTCGATTCTTAAGTCAGCCAAGTACATGTAGTACATGGGACTTAAGAGTTTAAGAGCGTTTACACCTTACGGCATTTCATACAAATTTTCAAGTCCTTATTTTCCGAAACGACTAGACACGATTTAAAAAAAAAAAACAAAAGTAGTGTTACATCTATAAAATATCTATATATATCTATAAAAACAGAAATTTCCATTTATCTTTTTTTAAAGACGTTTCGAAAATGGTTGAACTATGTATCCTGCTTATGCGTATGAAGTTTCATTAAAATCGGTTCAGTCATTTCGGAAAATAAGGACTTGAAAGTTTGTATGAATGTCGTAAGGCGTAAACGCTCTTAAACATAACTGGCGATGTGGAATGTGGGTGTACTATTAGGTACACCCCTAATAGTTAGTTCTTCGAGAATTACATGCGTGATATTAATTATTTTCACATTTTAAGTCTGTTATTTCATCGACAAAAATAAGCATGTACGCGTATTTTTGTCATGAAGGTTGATACTATCACCACGCGCCATTGCAAATGCAACAGTTTACCAATATTTCCGCCATTTCGCTGTATACTCGACATTCGTAAATAATTTAATAAGTCCTGTAACTTTCTTTCCCCATACGTACACAGAATACGGATATCGCGAGTGAAACGGCAAAGTGTGAACTTTTTAATTTACGTTGGGATAAGTATGGCGGTTTGACAGATAAACTTTTTTTTTTCTTTTTGTTCGATGGTAAAAATTTTGCAGACAGTGGTATAACAACAATAAAGTGACTGAGCCGGTATTGGAAATAATTTTTGGTTGGTTATAAGAAGTGAGGGAGTTGTCGTTTTTTCCAAGAATCCATTCGCGTAGTTGACGTAGGTAAAACCTGATGGTTAATTTTTCTTTCGTGCTATTTTTTCGTTAAGCCATATTGAAAGCCGTTGTCGAGGTCAAAAAAATTACTTAAATGGTGGTGATTTAATTAGTAGTACCAGACAACAGAATTAGAAGGTGAGGTTTTAAGTACCAGTTGTGGTGGTATGGGCGTGTGATGCGGAGGAATAAGGAAAACATCGTGAGCAAAGTTTTGAGAATGAATGTGCATGGGTTTGAGACTGACGTGAGGAAGACCAAAGAAACAATGGATGGACTGCGTGAAGGATGATATGCCAAGAAAGGAGGTGTCTGATGAGATGACAAGTAATATGGAAGTATGGAAGAAGACATGCTGCGCCAAAAAAATAGGGAAATGACCAGCAGAAGTGTGTTCTTAGCATGTAGAGAAATATTAAAATAATTATTTCTGAGCGATATGCAAATAGTTAATTAAACGACGCCAGCTCCTACAGTTTTTATAATTATTAAATTATTTCCTAATTATAAGTTCAGATAAGAAAATCGCGTAAAAATAATAACCATAAAAATTACAGACTGAAACTACTAGCACTCTCATATAATTACAAGAGCTAACGTTAATATAATTTTATAGCTTAAACCTGGCGGTTAATAAATAACGGTTTACATAGAGCCTGTCCCGCGGTTAGTTGATAATTACCATAATGAAACACGTAATCCGGTAAACCTTAATTATGGGGATAGGTTAAATATTGTTCCGTTAAATTAACTGTTTAGTGTTGCGTGTCCTATCTGTGTGTTTAACTTATCTCTGATGTAATCGTGATTATTGTTAATTGTTTGCAACTTAGTAACATAATTAGTTTTAGCACGAAATTTATTTGGTATGGAGTTTATTCTGATAAGCTATTTAAGTCCATATTTGAATAGCAAAATATAACCCCAGAAGGGTTAGGCAGGGTATCTGACACCCACATTTCGCCAGTTCTGTTTATTATTATTTGTCCCAGATAGTAGGGGGGGTATCTCATGAGATGACAAGTAATAGAGAAGTATGGAAGAAGAAGACATGCTGCGCCGACCCCAAATAAATTGGGTTATGGGCAAGAGAGTGATGAGAATGATGATAGTAGGGGGCGAGTCTATTGTCATCAACTTGGCACAATTCCAGACTCCGTGGCTGCTACTGAGAAATTCCTAATGGAAAAACCCAATAAACACTGCCCGACCTGGGAATCGACCCAGGACCTCATGTTCAACAGTCGCGCTTACGACCACTAGACCAAAATAGTTGTATAATCAGCCTTTAATATTTCCAGTGCTGGAACACAGGCCTATTTCCCAGAAGGACCGGTTCATAGTCCACCACGCTGGTTCAGTGCGGATTGGTAGATCTTCTACTCAGTCGTTCACTCTTGTCAGAGTGGTCGTGGTCATGTAGGGTCGCCCACAACTGCAGTCGCTGCCTTCGCGATCCCTTTCCACCGGTCTCTATTGACCGCATGGCGAGCACATTCTGCCACAGGGAACTTGGTGACAGATTTGATGGAGTCTGTCCATCGGGTTGGTGATCGACCACGTGGTCTCGTGCCTTCGACTCTACCCTTGATTGGATTGGTAGATGTAACATGTTTAATACCACCAAGATGCGGCGGCAGGTCACGGGAACTATCTGCGACTTCCGCATTCCCCTTAAACTTAAGGGGAAGATTTATAAAACAATGGTTAAACCTGCTGTCTTGTATGGGTCAGAATGTTGGGCCACAAAAGGGATGAATGAAAGGCATTTGCATGTAGCTGAGATGAGAATGCTAAGGGGGATGTGTGGTGTTACGCGAATGGATAGAATAAGGAATGAGTACATTAGACGAAGTCTGAAAGTGGCGCCGGTGACTGAAAAGATGCGTGGAAATAGGTTGTCGTGGTATGGGCATGTGATGCGGAGGAATGAGGAAAATATCGTGAGGAAAGTTTTGAGTATGAATGTGGATGGGTATAAGGGTAGAGGAAGACCAAAGAAACGATGGATGGACTGTGTGAAAAATGATATGGCAAGAAAGGAGGTATCTCATGAGATGACAAGTAATAGAGAGGTATGGAAGAAGAAGACGTACTGTGCCGACCCCAAATGATTTGGGATAAGGGCAAGAGAATGATGATGATGATGATGCTGTCACCAAGACGTTTGGTGGCTTTATGACCATTAGACCATAGATTATAGAGACCATAGTTTCCTCGGGAAAAGTACTTTTTTCAGGATAAAAGGTACTCTATGTCCGTTTTTTGAACACCAATTTCAGGATGATCGGTTCAGTGGTTTAGGCGTGAACAGGTAAAATCAAACAGCAAGAAACAAACAAACTAACTTTCGCATTTATAATATTATTCAGGAATTTAGGGTAGTCCTCTTGACCATTTTTTATAGCCAATCTCAGCATAGATCATAGTCCGATGGAACGGCAATCCGACACAACCGCAGAGAGATCATCCGCAAGACCGGCTTACTTTGCTTTCCGAGGCACAAAGGTATTATGTCTCCAACTTCCAAACTGACATACCAGGCCCCTCAGAAAGTATTGCGAAAAAAAGTTTTTATATATGGGAGACTGGCCAGTTATTATGTTTTTCGAAAATATGATTATTTATAAGTAAAAATAAGTAAGTTCCAATTTCAAAATTTCCCTCCACATTTTTTGCGAGTTAATTCAAAGTATTGTGTCTCACTGAAATATGGATCTGCGCCGGGAACATTTTAGAGCTATGATTTTATACGATTTCAAGTGTCGCCTGAAACCGGATGAATCGTACGATAGACTTCAAATGGCATTCATGGATGAAGGCCCTTCCAAGGCAACCGTGTATCGTTGGTATAACGAATTCAAGCGCGGTCGACCAACTTTGGGGGATGACGAAAGAAGCGGTCGCCCTTTGACGGCTGTTACCGAAGAAAACGTGCTAGCAGTGAAAAATTTAATCCAAGACAATAGGCGAATTACATATCAGGAGATTCAACACATATTGAAGATTGGATCGGGAAGCGTTCACGAGATTCTACACAGCCATCTTCGCGTGAGGAGGATAGTATCACGCTGGGTGCCGCACAACCTCACCGATGCTCAGAAGCAGGCCCGGGTGGAATGGTGCCGTGATATGCTTAACAAATTTGAAGCAGGCTCGTCTCGGCGTGTTTACGACATCGTTACAGGTGATGAGTCCTGGATTTATCAATACGACCCAGAAACCAAGCGCCAGTCGACTGTTTGGGTGTTTCAAAATGAGCCAACGCCTACCAAAGTGAAGCGATCTAGAAGCGGGGGTAAGATTTTGATCGCTAGCTTTTTTAATTTGACTGGCCACTTGGTATCAATTCCCTTACGGGATCAAAGAAGCATTAATGCCGAATGGTATACTTCCAAATGTTTGCCAGAAGTTTTCTCTGTTATAAGCAACAAGCGACCAAACACAGGGCTCCGCGGGCTACTGCTCCACCACGACAATGCACCTGCGCACACCGCACTCAAAACGAGGGACTTCCTGGACAGCACGCCAGTCAAACTCCTGGGTCACCCTCCTTACAGCCCTGATCTAGCACCGTGTGACTTCTTTTTATTCCCAAAAATAAAAAATCAGCTCAAAGGGATACAATTTTCGTCGCCGGAAGATGCGCTGGCTGGGTTCGAGCAGGCTGTAAACGAGGTGTCTGCGGCGGACTGGAAAAAGTGTTTTGAAAACTGGTTTAGGCGCATGAATCTTTGTATAGAGGCTGGTGGAAAGTACTTTGAAAAGATTTAATAAAAATATATGTACGTATAGAACAATTTTTTTTAGTTTCGCAAAACTTTCTGAGTGTCCCACGTATTGTAATGCCTCACTGCTCACGGGTATAGTGGCCGCACGCGTGGCTTCAGCAGTCGCGTTTTCATGATCCTGGGTTAGATTCCCAGGTCGGGTAGTGTAGTTCGTTTTTACCTTTAGGAATAACCACCTCAGTCAGTAAGCAGCCACGGATGCGGTTGATGGAATTAGGCTCGCCCCTTATACATAGGACCTTATCATAACTGCCGCAATAAAGGTGTTATTTTAGGTACATTTCTGCCTAACATTAGAATTACAGGCGTGATGTTATGTTACAACATAAGTATTGTTTGAAAATAAACATCAGCATTTCTCCTAATTCACGCTAAACATATTCGTCAACCCGCTACAAAGCTAATTACAATCTAAATGATTACAATAGCACATTCCACGACATGTTAATATTGTTGGCTTTGAACGCTACTACCAACAGGGATCAATGTACGCCGGCTGCATACATATGAAATGTAATCAGCATCGGAATCTGATACAATTTCCGATAGTCCGAAATGCATTATTGAGTTGTAGGACCTCCCCCATCTGCTTTTCCCTGACAATCTGCTGGCCTACCATGAGCTCTTAAAGCAGTATTGTTTTACTCTTATTCTAGTGCGGGAAAGAGACGGAGCTATACAGAACGTCTAGCGCCATCTCTTTCCCACACTGGAAAATAAATCTTAAGACGTCATGGTAGGCCATCTGGAGGAATTTGGCATGGAACATGGTTTTCGTTAATGCTATTTGTTATAGTAGTACTGTAGAGGGACTGTCTATCAGCGATAACAATGAATAGGAAAAGACAGGAATGCAATAGATTGACATACTACCAAGAAGCTTGTCAGCCCTGTTGAAAGTCCTGAATAATGTAATAACATTATAGATTAAGAAATATCGCCATTTGTTAGTATGTTTCCTTACAAGGGTCATCCAGCTAGATACACTTCGCTGGATGATGTTTCATCAACAAACTAATAAGACAATTATGGACATAACTTACTGTTGATCTTACTGCGCAGAAAAGTTGGAATAGTCTCTCCCGTCTTCTGTATCTCTTTTTACATAATATCATCATACAATCTGGCTGATTATAATCTTGTCCATTGTGGTTAGTGTATGTGATGCGACCTCTCTGAAGTAAGCATGGCAAATGTAGTATGAAAACAAATACAGTACAGGATAATTAGCCGTAAATTAACCGCAAATTAACCATGGAAACCAAAAAAAATACGCACTCCGGATAGTCCCAAAATCGGCTTGCATGACAACTTCAATATTTTTGAAATCGGTTAGAGAAGACCTAGAAAACTTTACCAAGTGTCATGATTCCGGGTGTTGCGGCGCACGGAAAATGTTTGTTTTTCATGGTTAATTTACGGTTAATTATTCAGTACAGTTCAGTTATTTGTTGAATGCTACATTTGCCATGCTAACTTCACAGAGGTTGTGATGCGGTCACTATTTTCATTCCCTTTGATGGGTAGGTAAGTACTGTAAAACGTATCACCCCAACCGTTTCAATTTATTCCAGTCCTCTAACAGATTATGCTAATGTAACCTAACACTGGAAAACAGTACGTGTAATTTTATTATACACACACATTTTCTGTATGAATTTTATTTAACGTCCGAAAGCTTTTTCAGCAAAATTTTAGTGACGGACGTCAAGGGTGTCAAAAAGCAATTTTAGAACTTGTATTGTTTCATTCATTTATCTAATCCGTCGAAAATTCTGAAACAAATTAACAACATCAAAGGACTACGTTTCAAACATCAACGCTTTCGAAATTTCCGTATCGAGTTGAGCTTGCTATTAAAAACACATTTAAAAAGGTCTCCCGACTTCAGTTTCTGCTCTCCTGCCATCCAAACTGCCTAAATTCGTACCTTTCCTACCTTAATTAACAATGGCGGCATTCACAGCGTAAACTTCACAAAGGTACGGTAGACAAAGGCGTTTGACAATAATCCTATCAAAGGGCAAGGGAACAATACGCTGACCTATTCTGGACAGTCTTAGCAGTTCATCTGATGCTATTGTCCTGTTTTTGTCGGCAAATTATTTTGAAATAACTTATTGTTTTGTTAGTGGTTAGTTAGTTTGGTTTTGTTGGAAAATAGTTTTCAGAATTGGGGATATTAGAGGTTTTTCGCTATGGGAAAAAAATTAAAGATATTTTCTGTTACTTTAAAATTTCATTTTTGGTAATAATGACACACACAAAGCAACGCGGTTGTCAGTTTATTCAGCCTTCTAGCTTAATAATTCTAATCAGTAAACAAAAAAAACCTAACGAACCGTTCTGAAATATTTCATGAAACGACAGCATTGCAAATTAATTTTAACACCGTTTCGCTGTAGATTTGATTACGGCTGGAAATATTACCATTCTTGAAAACAAAAATAAAAGCGACCGATCACTTTGTCCCGACGACAGCAAAAAAGGGGTCCTGAATTTTAACCGGGAACTTTCATACCTGTTTGTCAGCATATAAAGTTACCGCATATTTGTGACAAATTAAATTTTACGGGAAACGTGACGTGGAACTGACGCAGACGGTGAAGGTAATAAAATATCTTAAAATGAAACAAAATGGAAACGATGCGATGTTAAAGAGGAAACCGCGGCTACAATTTCACTCGACCACGAATTTTGTGTGAACCAGCTATTAGATTTTCTTGGTTATTCTTTTTTTTTTGTGAATAAAATGAGGTTTTCTGTGCGAGCGAAATCTAGAAATTGTTGTTTCGGAGCTTGTCAGCAAATGCAAAATATGGAAGTTTACTGTTTAAAAGCGGTGCTACTGAAATCCAGTACAAATATATTACTATCATATTTTTTGTGTAAGTATTCAAATGGGGAAGCAAAGGCACCTTATACGTTCAGAACTCTGTACTGCGAATCTATTTTAAAGCGAATCTGTCCTAAAGCGAACCAAGGTGTTGGTTACATTTCATGAGATATTTCAACTCATGTGCCATTTCTAAATCGTAGTCCGGGACATGATAGATTAGTGCATACCGAGGTAATTTAAATGTACTCTGAGATGCATCAGTAACCGTCTCAAGGATTTATGTATGTATCTTTAACTGCCAGCCTCGGCCGAAGGGATCTATGGCTTAACTTTGTTTTATGTACAGCGTGTCCATCACGGTTTTATGAGCAATAGAGAGAATTAATATCCATGACAGTTTCATGGGACTTGGGGCACCGATTTTGTTGCAAATTAGAAAATGTTTGGAAGCTATAATGATCTGTTTCTTCGTATTTTTGCAGAAACACGACATTGATAGCCAGCATCCACTGACCTAGTCCTAACCGAAATCTGAAGTTCCTTACAAGATTTTATATTAAACTAAACAAATTCGGAGACACTTTGAATATTCTATAATATTCTGATGGTATGTAAAAATCATGGTGATCCCCGTGTAGAACAGAAAATAAATAAAATAGACGTTACGATGCAAAAGTCGCGGTACGCCAGTGCGGCCCAATCCAATTTGCGGCGGATTCGACCAGATATTACAGGTTTGCGCCGAAATGTATTGAAGTAGAAATGGATCACACTATATTTCTGATTTTTCTGGGTAGGTGAATGTCAAGCCTTCTAGAAATTACAGAAATAAAACTAAGTAAAACTGGACAGAATAATAAAATCTCTTTCATTTCTCTGGAACAGAAAAGAAATATAATACGAGAGTACTGTCGTATATTTTTATTTTGGTAAAGTTATAAAGAATTCATTTGAAAAAGACTAGACAGACAGACCAAGAATAATTTAAACTCCAAATCGAATAAAATTCTAGCCTCAACATGTTTTTGAAGCACTATGCTGAATCCTCCAATCTTGAAAATGAGCCTTTATCTTAGCTTATTTGTACTAAATTCAATAAAACTATCTCTGGCCACGAAAAGTAGAAAATAAAGGACAATACCCAGCGCATGACGAAACAAAGTTTACGGCTGTCGTAGATAATTCAGGGACCCGGCTCATAAGGTTTAGTGTCACGGGACGGTTTATTGGCGTGCTGAAGCAATATAGGTTTCCATTACTGTAATAGATACTCTGGTATAACGCACTAGTATATTTTTATAAAGGTGGTGTGGTTTTTGGGCGGGTATGAGCACCAATGATTTTGCTGTCATCTCATCTATGTCGAGTAGTATGCTATTTCCTGGAAAGGTCAATTTTTTTGTTGAATATTTAAATACTTCCATTACAATCCTTCTCTTGGCACTTATTCCAATTTATTTTGGGTTGTTCATTGGTAAACCTAATGAAAGTTAGTAACGAGTTTTCTTTTTGAAAAGTTTTTTGCCATGATACCATTATAATTCGTTATGTCGTATCACCAAACTAATTTGAAACGTACTAAAACCTTTTTTTTTCTTTTTCAGGTAAATTTGGAGTGTTCATTAATGAAAACAACATAACGGTAAATAATGCGAAGATTATGGAAGAAACAACCAACTGAATAATAGATGAAGGCAAAACCATTTACGAAAGAAACTTCGCATCACTCAAAAGTTTCCTTTTTAGCCAAATATGGCAAAAACGCTACTTGATTTATTTCACGTTTTCAATTACTCACAAACTTAACTTAATCTAGAAACTATTGATGTAAAACATTGCATTCATCCCTTTGAATCAGGAAGGTCGCAAACTAATTACCGTTAAGAGGGGTAGTAAGAGGTCCTTCGTAATGCGACAACCCCACAATGTGCCTTCAGCCTTACCTACACTGTGTCCGTGAGTGAAATTGTGGTCTGCCATCAAACGGGTAACGCTTTGTCTGTGAACGTAGTTACTCGATTTAGGAGCTAATGATTGGGATTCGGCTGTTGTATCGCATTTATGTTTTGCGAGTAAACAGTTTTGGTAATTTGAATTTCGTTGAATACCAAAACAACATGTGCTGTATTAATCTGGTTGAGTGTAGTTGAATCGTGACAGTGGTTAGGTTAGTAATTTCCTCGAAAATGATCATTTAGAGCACGCGTTTGACGTTGATTAATAACAAACTTACTTATCTAAGAAACCAAGACCCTACTCGTAATCATAATGAACTTTCCAAGTTCCAATACCAACAAACTGTCAAAGACCACAACCGATATATTGAAACTCTCGCGTTCAATTAATAAAGCTCCTTTTACTCTCAGACAGTTAGTTCTACACAAAACGAAGCTCCATCTTCCAGAGATAAAATAGGAAGTATAGGAACTATAATAGCCCTCTTGCAGATCGTTTTAAAAACAAACACTTTAGCTCTAGGAGTTTTCGACAGGAACAAATGAAGTGCGAGCTCCAGCTGAAGGCAGACATTGAAACATAAGTCGTGTACCAGACGAGAATAATTGTGTGCAAAACGAAGATTTATCACTGTTTAGTTTTGTTCTTAGTTAGTTCCTGTGTTTTATAAATGATGCTGCATACTGCACTAGTGCTTAAAAGCTTAGTGGCTGCAATGGTACTGGGAATATTCTTCTGTAGAAACCACGCGGAGACCTTCAAAGAGTAATCTAAACTGATAATTAAGTATGTAATTGCAAAACTTAGCTCAACTATTTTTCAGAGGTTTGGTTACTGACCAAAACAAACACTTTACAAGAACTAATCTCACGATCCCATTTGCACCTTATACATAAACATCAAACCAAATTAATATGCATTACAAAGAAATCTGGACCAATTAGAGACCCTTGAGGGACACCAAGCATTATCGCATATAGGTAGACTGATGCTGCCGAGACAGCCAACGAAACTATCATAGATTGAGCCCCTGTCAACTAATTTACATTTGCAAATGGAACTAAAAGCCGGCATTAGCATTGGTAAGTGGCTTAAGAGGAGACGGGCTTTCAAAAGCCATTTTCAATGCTATTTGATTCGATATTCAGGATTAATTATGTTATAGGTTCGAATTTCAATGTGCAATCATCAGTTCTGACTAAAGCCTATTTCTGTATAGCGAAGTTGTGCATTCATGATTCTGATCGCGTCCGTAATACGTATTTGGGATATTCCGAATTAAAAGCAAAGCTTCCAAGATGGTAATTTATTCACGTTAATCCTCTTTAAAACCGGTACATTGAACGCATGCATCAATAACGAAGAACTCGATCAATAACAAAATTGCCCTTTTTCTGCTAAAACTCTTTATTTTCCTCCCGTACACATTTTAATCAAATTCACCATCAAAAATTCTCTTTGACGCGCTATCGTATTGGGCAAATGTAGGGAAAAACTTTTTTTATTTTATTATCACACAAAGGTGCGTCGGGCCTAAATTAAACAAGTTCGTCGATCGACGGGGCTGTTGACAGTTGAAAGTAAACATTACAGTTCAGAGATTAAAATTCAAAATTCCAGAGCAACGGTCCCTCCCATTTTACATTTAACAAAGTCCTTCAATATCAATATTTTGTAAAGGGTTAAAATGGTTACGTTATTTGCATGGTTGAATTCAATGATGTACTCATACTCTTGTTGGTTTTAATTTCATGTTTTTGGTAACTTTTGATACGAAACAAAATCAAATCAATGTGATGAATGTTTTACAAAGGCTCAATTTGTTTGTACTACATAATAACAATGATATTCAATAAATAAGCATTTTATTTGCTCCAAATTCCAGAGCGACAGTCCAAAGGGAAATAATTTCTTTCATACTCCTACATTAGTGTACAGAAAGTTATTATTTATGTTAACCTCCGTAGGTTTATGAATAACCAAAGTCCTTTGAAATGGTTTTCCTTATCAAATTCAAGGAGCAACGCTTTTTCTCTTTTGTTTGATCTCGGGCAATGACAAATTTTATTGAAATAAAAATTTCGGCATTACCGGGGTACTGTTTCCCTACGATCTTGCCTTTACTGTGTAATAATTATTATTTCTAAGAATTCCGTCCTTCTGGCCTTTGAATATTTTATAAAGGAAGGTCATTTTGTTGGAGATATGGCCTCTCAGTCCTTGAGATGTTGCCTTCTAGAAACACGGTAAAAAGTTGCTTACTTATGTATGGTGTGTTGCCAAACTGTTGCTATCTTGAATTCGCGGCTTTATTAGCTCCTGGCCTAACCCACTATCGATTTTTCATGAGATCGTGTGTTAGGACTTATTTAGATGCAAGGACCGCTATCACTTGTCTTTATTAGGAAAGGAAGACGTTAGGATAATAAAATCTTTGTTTACATCCACCGCAAAATGTGTATTGACCTTTCTGTTCTTATTTATATCCCAAAACAAAAGAAAACGATGTAGTTTTCCAAATTATCTTTGCGTGTCTTTCTTCCTTGCAAGGTAGAAGTAGCAAGATTTGATGATATCCGATGCCTCTACATACATCATACTGTGTGTGTGTTACTCAAACTTAATGACAAATACCTTCACTTTAGAGCAGTATTTTAAGCATGTTGTGATGTCATAATAAAACGCCATGTTACCTAAGCACCTTACATTTATATCCCAGGAAATATGCGGCAACATATTAAAACATTCTCCTAAATAAGTGTCTACTTCGCTAGCTATTTCTATTTTAACATTCTCTACGTTTTCATTTTCAAAGCCTCTCGGCAGAAATTGTTCCATGAAATTATCCGAAAAATTCTCAACATTACAATCTGAACAAAAATTGTCTACAGCTATTCTTTGCATCTATTACTTATACTGTTTTACCACGTTCTTGGTAGCGGGCGTGTTTTGCATTATTCTTATGTTCAAAGCGTTTTAATGTCAATACGTGTTCTGCGAAATCTGAATTTTCCTTTCATACTCTTTTGAGGTCTATCCCGGGCTGCATCCTCAGGATGTTTTGTCGGAATAGCTTCGTAATTCAATATTCAGATGTTTACTCCTCTTGTGCGATGATGATAAACTGGTAATAATATTTTGTATGGAATATTTTACAAGCTTTATGGAATAAAACGATAAGGGGTTTAATATTAGAATGGAGGATATTCGAAAAGGAGTACAAAGAAAATGTAAACCACATTACTGAGCTTTCTTTATTGTGAAGCGGAATATAATAGCAATTTGGCATATTTATACATTTAAAGAGATTTGTTTCATGAAATGAATCGAGACAGCCTATTGTATGCTACTGCTGGATTAGTATTACTAACATCCAAAACTATATCTCCAATCACATTGCAGGCCAACCTTGATAAAAGGTTTTCAAATTGATGTTGTACCGCCTATTCCAAGTAATAAAATGGCGCACTAATGACAATACGAATCAGAATATTCAGAATGACCGTTGAACACTGCCCCAAATAGCACCAATTTTAAAACTACGAAGAAAATAAAAGAGTGATGATGGGATTGTAGCGAGCGAAACGTTTAACATTCATAGCGGTTCCCTTCGGCCGGTTGATTACTGCTCTTGTTACCTCCCCTCTTAATTGTGCTACTAATTTATTGTGTTGTATTGCATCGGGGAACCGATTAAATTAAAATAGTGTCATAAAAAATCAATATGTTGTGCTACAAAATTTTTCTGACACAAACGAATCGCTGCAAAACCGACTTCACGCAGTCTTGTCTGCCCTACCCTAGAGTGTAATTTAAGCCCGCGTAGGCGGGGAGGGGTGGGGCAGCCCGTGAGCTGAGGAGCAGGTGGTTTGAGGGCCCGCTGACGCGGCTGAGGCTGGCAAGCCGATACTGCGGTGGTGAGAGTTAAATCTATCTGCGACGATAAGCTCGCATGGGGCCACCCAAACCCCGCAACACCTGAGCCGTGACAGAATCAATGCTTGCTGCATGTTGCATGCCTGCTTGCAAAATAAATATGAGCTTTATAACAGCGGTATAATGAATGTTATTTCGGCTAAGTGTAACTTCGGTAAACGTTGTTCGACCAAATAAAACGTCGGAGTAACAAAAAAAAACGAATTTGTAATAGGTCAATGGCAGACGTGACTTCGATAAAGTAAAAAAAAACGAAACTATAATACATGAAAAGTTTTAGGTGAAATGGAATTCGGTCAAATGTTTTTCGAGCTTATGATAGGTAACATTTACATTGGGCTTACTGGAACTCAATAATAGAAAAATAAATCGAGGCCCTGTTGAATCGAACTGTTTGTATAGTATTTTTTTTTACAAATCGCTTTAGTTTATTTATTATCAAGAATGGTAATGGTATGGGAGTGGTAAATATCCCGTTTCTACTGTTAATGATAGTGTAAGTGACCACGTCAGTTTAAAATCTTACATCACTATAAAGACCACCAAAATATCAACAGAGAGGAAATAACAAATGTACTAAGTACCTTTCTGACTGAAAAAGGACGAAACTAAAAGAAAAATCACTGTAGACGTCGACATTCATCTCGACATGTCTGACGAGCATACGACATGATTGCCAATACTGCAGAGTATTGGCAATCATTTCGTGTGCTAATAACGAATGTCGAGAAAGTCCACACACCTTCAAAAAAAAAAAAATCCTTTTCTAAAACAACAGACTGCAGAAATAACTTTCATTAAAAAATATTTCGAGCTGAATCGGCCACTGAATGGCGGGATTAAAAATAATACTCCTTTCATATCTTCTCGTAATGCGGTGCTGAAATGCTCGTACTTACTGCCGTTTTCAGATTATGAAAAATGTTTTTCAGCTGAAAACTGGCTGTATCCTGTGCCTCTCGTATCGCTGGATATAAGTCCCTTTTTTAATATTGCGGTATGGAATTACCGTGTTTCCGGATTTAGAAGTGCGGGGTGTTTCTATGATGTGAAAGGGTTGGAGTCATTAATGGGTCTCTTTCTGGCACCGGTGATTACCTTTCCTAATTCTTAGTATTTTACTGTATTGTTTATCATAGAATTATTTATCATTAAAACAACTTTCGAAATATCATGTTAGGCGCCAATTACAGTCTGTTTTCTACCCATTATACACACTGTTCTACCTTCTTTAACCGACTTCAAAAAGGAGGAGAGTCTCAATTCGATTGGTTTTTATTTTATGTACAGACAGCGCGTGTACACCAATTACGCTGAGATTTATGATCCAATTTAGGTGATTCTTCTTTATTTTGATGCGGAACTTTCGGAAGTCAGTGGCAAAAAGACAATGAAACAAATTAAAGTCTCCGACTCCCGAAAGTATAGTTTCCCGAAAGTATAGTTTTTATTTTCCACTTATTAGCGTTTTTTTAGGAAGTCTGTTATTTTGTGTTGTTGTTTGTCTGTGAAAATGTATTTGTATAGGTATAATAATAGTAATTATGTATTTCACAATAACACACCCTAGCTCCGCATTATCCTCAACAAAACGAGAATGACCAGTAAATATTGCCCATAAACTATGCAACAGTTCATTTTTCCCATCAAAATATTCCGCCAGCCACTTGAAAAACTGAAACTCAATGTAAATTGTTTTGAAAGCTAACAGACCTGCTGTCGGACCGGTCGCGTTGTAGCCACGCTAATGATTTAAGTTTTTTAAGCTTTAGAGGTTTTTTTGGACCCTCTATCGCTCTGGAAGTTTTAAGGTCTGCTTTAGGTTTATGAACTTTATGATTAATTTAGAGGTTATTATGTTTGCTTGTTTTGCAGATTAATTAGGAGAAGGTATGAATACAGGGAGGCTTTAGAGGCATAAGGATATGCCTCTAAAGCTTTTGCCATGTTACAAACATTCCGTCATGAAAGATTCGCGGCCTGGACGAACAAGTCTTCCACTTGGTATATAAATTAACGAAAAGGCTGCCACGACCAATTAATTCGCTACTTTACAAAAATAAAATAACTAAACGAGTTATTAAAGCTATTTTAAACCAGTCACTTTCACGAAATACACGTTTACGATGGTATTCTAACGGAACAAAAAAAATATCGCAAAAATATGCAAGGCCGCTCCTCAAAAAATTTGGCGCTAGCAACTGGTTTCGAAAACACAAAAAAAAACGTTGAGGGAACCCAAATCAGATATTCAGTATAGGGAACGTGATTTTCCTCACAATATGTGCGTTTACCTAACAAAGCCAATGTCTACCCACCCTTGTGCCCGCTCTAGTGGAAACGCACGGTGTTTCACATTGCTATTTTTAATGGTAAAGGGCCGTGATTCGGTTATCATGTTTTTTTTTTCATGTTGGGAGAAAAACAGTGTTGAATCAGGTGGTTGGTCCCACACGATTTGTTAGTGCGGAGAGTTTGGTTACAAGGAGGAGGTTCAATTTTTCATAATATAGAATTGCTGGGCAACTTGGGCCTCTCAAAATAACTCGAAATATTCTCTATATTAAACTAACCCTTCACACTATATTCAGTCTTCATTTAACATAATGGGGTAGTAAAAAACAAGCACGTATTTTCCTTTGGCTTTGTAAGTCAGGAGCATTACTATAATGCCAAAAAATGTAATTGTTTTGATGACTTTGGTTTGAGCATCGTTAAAATCTTTTGAAATCAGTAGATTATTTTGGAGAGATAGACGGCTATGCTCGGAGTTGCGTGATCAAATCAGAAATGAGGACATCCGCAAGAGAACCAAGGTTACCGACGTAGCCAAACTTAAGTGGCAGTGGGCAAGGCACATTGCTCGCAGAACAAATGGCCGATGGGGCCGAAAAGTTCTGGAATGGCGACCGCGAACTGGAAGACGATGCGTTGGAAGCCCTTCCACTAGGTGGACCGATGACCTGAAGGCTGCGCGGATTTGCTGGATGCGAGTTGCACGGAACCGGTCAATGTGGCGACATTTGGGGGATGATGATGATATTTTTTTTTACGCTAGTATTCGAAGATAGATTAGAATGTTAACGAATTTCTAGCTTTCAGCCATCTAAACTGGCTAATGGACAACCCTACAAACACACTTCAGTAAATAATATAATCTTATTGGAACATCTATTTAATGTTCAAACGTGAATAGAGACGATTGAAAGATGACAGAAGGGTGTGGTGTTGACGACAAGATGGGGCCACGAAACTGGCGTTTAATACCAACAGTCCAGTGCGGACTGGAATCGCGTGGTAGCGAGACTCAGTAGTGGAAACATTCAAGGTTGTAGTAACATACGTGAACTCACGCCTTTTTTCATTGGTGTTGACAAAAACTCCAGGTTGTATATTTCCTACGTCTTCAAAATCCTGATCACGTCGCCTGCTTTAGTAGAGTTTTCAAAGTTTTGTGTTTTCTATTAACTCTTTCCGTAACATTACAATATTTTAATCATGAGATGAGATGAGTTTTTTGAAGAGACTCAAAATAGAACTCGATATAGAAAGACATGATACTCTAATCCGGATAGGCTTTTAAATCTTTACTAAAATGAAACCATTATTCGCTTTCTTAACCTTTCTATCACCATTATCGCTGATAGCATGTCATTTTATCTAGGCTAGATAGGTTCTGCAACAAAGCCTTCACGTTTGAGGATACTAATTTCGTCTGATACACTACTTCTAGGGCTTCTTGATACTCTTGTGACCACGGCATAATTATTTTTGTGTGCAATGTAAGTATTGTACAAATTAATTTTAAGTTAATTTTATGTAATGTTAAATTTAGTTTAGTTTAATTTCATGTATTGTATGGATTTTCATTATTTTAAATACATGAATTAATATTTTTTTTTAATTTTAAATTGTATACTTCGATCTTTCGAAACGGTGGTTTTTGGTGATCGGGATCGTTCGGTTCGGTATGGTTTTTGGTGTCGAAACCATCGTTGCTTTCATAGCCCCAACATTATCTTTCTCGCGACGCTGAACGGCAATTGATTCGATGCGTTTCGATAATAAACATGTCCTTTTGTGTTCAATCGAACTGTGACTGTTAACTTTTTCACTTATTTCCATTTCTTGTTTGCTATTCTTTTTCAGTACGTGCTGTTTGTGAAAATGAGATGCAAGTAAATTTTTAGAAAACAAACAGCGTTTGGCCTGAAATTCCCTAAGGATTAGGCAGAGGTGGGGCTATAGTTACTCAAATCTAGCCAGTTATATTTAAGTCGTATGTAGTTAGAGGAGAGTCTATTGCCATCAAGGCACATATTACAGACTATATGTAAAAAAAGATGAACATTGTTTGAGCCAAAAATCATCCGAAAGTTTAAACGTTTTCATCTCCGTTGATCCTTCCTACGATAAGCCCCCAAAATTGAACCCCCATCGTTCGTACTTTGCTTTTGCCGAGCGCGTATGATACATGAAAAATAGTTCGCCACTAATTGCACGAAAACTGATGCAGCAGTTTTGTAGAAAACCATCGATGAATCATAGCACCCTCCGTGTTATGATTGAGTAAACCCACAGACCTTACCGTCCTAGCTACGTCATCCAACATAAATTAGTTTATGGGTATTTCACGGTATACGAACATTAAAACTAATTTTACGAGCGATTTCGGATTCTTAATAAATCAGGAGGGAGGCTAATGAGTTTGTGGCTGAAATTATAGGGGTTGTAATACTTGTAATTTCAATGTTGAAGCTTAAAAAATATTTGTAGAGCTGGTCTAGTAGGTATACTTTGTTATCAAAACTTTTTTGTTTAGTTTAGCTTGTTCGCCTTTACATATTTGTGTTAAGTAACCAAACCAACCCAACCAAATCTAAGTATACTAATATTATAAAGCTGATGAAGAATTTGTTTGTTTGTTTGTTAGCTTGAACGCGTTAATCTCAAAAACTACCGGTCCGATTTGATTCTTTTTTTAATTGTTAGATAGCTTGTTTATCGAGGAAGGCTATAGGCTATATATAGTCACGCTACGACCAATGGGAGCGGAGCAGCAATGAAAAATGGTGCGAAAACGGGAAAAATGTGACGCGAAGTTGCGCGGGACAGCTAGTAAATTATAACTTTAATCTACTGCTCTTGCTTATGAGAATCGATTGTCATAAAGACTTATTACCAATACTTAACTTGAGCTGAGAAATTAAGCCTTTATCATAAGTAGAAGCTCGTGGAAAAATAATAACAGCCGCACGGGTTGATCTTTAAGGTTAAGCCGTGCTTGCTGATGTTGGTCCGTGGATAGGTGACCATAATTACATACCGGGTTTCCACCGTGCCTCGGAAAGCACGTTAAGTCGTTGGCCCCGGCTTTCATTTGTAGATCTTTGACAGTCGTTACGAAAGTCAGAAGCCAAAAGTCTGACATTCAGTCTTCAAGGGTCAAGGGGTATCGTAGTACCCAGTTACTGGGTTGTAGAGGTCAGATAGGCAATCGCTTCATGTAAAATATTGGTGCTCAACTGCAACCGGTTAGACTGGAAGCCAACCCCAAGATAGTTTGGAAAAGGCTAGGCAGATAATGTCATAAGTAGGACCAACAAGGTATTTCAACAAACAGCTATGAGAAAACTACCCCTATAATTTTTCAATTAAAATCAGGTCGACAACTTTTTCAGATAAAATAACAGGACATGACTAACGTACCTACAAATTACCGTAATTACCAGAATTATTGTTAATTAAACAAACAAACTTTGCCTTTAATTAGTTCACGTAATCTGGTAACTTCGGAGTCGAGGGACATAATTAAAGGGAGCAGTTTTCATACAAAAAATATTAAGGGAATTTTCGCACCCCTTCCAGAGGGGTGATGTAAAAAAGACTCCATGTTGCATTAACGATCACGTTAACGAATTATGAATAAGTCGATGATCTTTCCACTTACCAATCATCATCTGCCTAACATTTCCCCAAACTATATTGGGGTCGGCTTCCAGTCTAACCGGATGCAGCTGAGTACCAGTATTTTACATGAAGCGAGCCTCTGGCCTCCACAACCCAGTAACTGGGTAATACGATATCCCTTCTGTTACCACTAAGGACAGAATATCACGCCTATTTTTCCGTAGGTTTAGGCAGAGGTGTAACTTGTACATCCACTTTTCGCTAGTGGTTTAACTCCCTTGTAATAAGGGCGAGCCTATTGCCATCAACCGGGCATACATTCCGGTTCGGAGCTGATTTTGAGAAAGGACTAAACTCACCCCTTTCTGACTGTGGATGTAGTAAAAAATATTTTTAAAGTAAATTTCTCAAATCAAATCAAATCATTTATTTTAAATAAGCCATTTACAGGCACTTTTGAATGGTCGAACAACAATAAAAATGAAGCTACAGTCCCAGTCACAAGACATAATAACTGTGAAAGTACTGTAGTTGCCCATTCCAAGGCGTAGATCTCTATGGAGAAGAATGGGCAAGAAACTCCATGGACACTCTTTTAAATCAGAATCTTGTTACAAAAACCTTGGTTACATCATTCATGTCGAGATGGTACATTATGTGAGAACGATGTAGCAAGACTTCACGTTAAAAGTGTCCATAGCAAAAACAAAAAAAAAACAACTAAAAGATAAAATAATTAGTTCGAAATAAGCCGTGGCAGCTAAGAGACGACTAGGCACAACTGACAGCGCCCGTTCACGAACATGACGCGTTTCTGTATATATAACTCCAATAGGTTTTTCTGTGCGCTAAAAATATTCCATTTAATTTATTTATCGCAGCAAGTGATTTATGGAATCTATTTTTAGTTGTAAACTACTTCCGAGTTGATATGATTCACATGATGATTATATTCTAACACGTAAGATCAAATAATTTGACCTAAGTACAATGGCGATTTTCTGCACGGTCTTAGACCGCCATTTTGGATCGTCATGAAAATTAATTAATACACAAGCCATAATTACTGCCATACCTTACCTTAACCCCATATCGTCAACAAGAGCACCTTCCTTAACAACCCAGTTAAGAACCCCTTATTTTCTTAGAGCCTCTAGGCAAGTAAACATAAACCAATTAAGGGTGTTTTGGGATTAGAAACTTTAATTCTATGCTTTTAAGGTTTACAGTTGTATTGTAACTTAAGCGTTTTATGACTTTTTACGTAATCAATTCTGGTAGTCCAAATATAGGCTTAAAACACATTTTCCTAAAGTCAATATTTTAGTTTCAGTAAGTACCAAATTTTGTTTCGCAATTTTTAATATTCAAGAATTTTGTATGAACCCGCAACTTTGTTCTAACAAAATTTAATATTATAATGAGGTACATAAAGCAGGGATTCCCTTAAATAGCTGCTGGGCACATTAAGCAAATATTATAAAATATTTAGCGTGGCTCCGGCTTTTGTCCTGGGGTAAACAGCGAACAACCATTAGGAACCCCGTGTTTCGGGTGGTTACAGACGGGTGATAAAAGGGGTGATTTTATTGTCTTACCCTTTAAAGGTGTTTCTGCGTAGATTATTTAAAGGTGACACTTATGACGGGGTTTGACGCTTGTTCTCTTTTTCGCGTTCAGGTGGTTGGATAGCGTTGTCTCGTTTTAGCATCTCTAAAACACTGCTTTAGTGTGTCTGTAAAATAAAGACTATAATAAGTATTTTGTTTTAATTAAAGTGGACACATGGAGCAGCTCGTGGCTAAATAATAACAGCCGCACGGCTCGATCTTTAAGGTTAAGCCGAGCTTGCCGAGGTTGGTCCATGGATGGGTGACCATAATAACATATCGAGTTTCCGCCGTGCCTCGGAAAGCACGTTAAGCCGTTGGTCCCGGCTGTCATTTGTAGATCTTTGACAGTCGTTACGAGTAGTCAGAAGCCACAAGTCCGACAGCCAGTCTTACCAAGAGGTATAGTACCTATTACCCAGTTACTGGGTTGTGGAGGTTAGATAGGCAGTCGCTTCATGTAAAATACTGGTATTCAGCTGCATCCTGTTAGACTGGAAGCCGACCCCAAGATAGTTTGGGAAAAGGCTAGACAGATTATTTATTTATTTATTTATACAAATACTTGCTGCAGATGATGATGATGATGACATTGAAATTTGATAGGAAAAAATTTTGAAGAGACCAGTGAGGAGTTAGTGCATTTTACACCGCAAATAGTACAGAAACACCTCGAAAAGAGCATATAGCAAGTTTATCGCATGCAGTTCCTGAACGAACCTGAATGGTCACGCGGTAACTTCCGCCAGGTGCAAATAAATCAACGGCAGCGAATCCGAAACGAATGATAGCAGTGATTTGTTTCCAAACACACAACACAAAAAAGGAACTTCGAATTTTTGAAATTTAGTTTCAGGTCTCCTTGGTCCATTGGTCGCAAAGGCTATGTGGATAAAGTACTGGATTCTGTACCCAGGTGAGGTAAAGTGTTGTTAAGTTATTGCTACAGATATTTCTTAGTAGTTACCCGGAGTGTGTATTTATAGCCTTTTGACCGACTCGTCCTCTATTACATGGAACTTAGCCTTACTAGGCAAATCTGGGTGTACTATGGGTACACCTCTACCTAAATCTATACAAGGTGTTGTTTTGCATCCTCGTCAAAATTTAGGAGGTTGTCACAAGAGACGTAAATGATAAATTTAAATTACGATACCTAGTTCATTATTAAAAAACGCTACTTTTTTTGTCGTTTAATTTTGTCAAAATTTCGGAATAACCCCCTTAACATGGGTTAGGGGATAAGACATTATCGAATAAACGTTTGAGATTGTTTGTATGTGTGTAATCGCGGTTATAGGGCGAGGAACAGACGGGTCGCGTTTAAAACACGGGTGGTTCACACTTACCGATTTCCGTACATAAATTTAAAATAAATAATTACCTACCCATTTTATTATTGATTCGGGTCAAGAATTATTGGCAAAGTTACCTCCTTGAATTTGACGAGAATGCATAACAGCAGCTTGTATATAAGGAAATCCTAGCTTCAGTTCTAAAATCCCTGAACAGACACATCGTGCAACTGGCCTAACAGGATGTTAGCGAGTTGTTCTAAACAAACTCTGCCAGTTTACAATTACAGGTGTTTTTGTTTGGCAAATGTTTGGCAAAGTTGTTGGTTTGTTCCTCTTTGTTTCACTAGCGTCGAGAGCCTGGTGTTAGCGAGGTGACAAAGTTTCCCGCCTTCCAGGCAACTTCATATTTTGTTGTTTAGTTTGCCTAAATATTTGACGAGTCGGAATGCTTGCTTATAGACGACCTGACAATGTATAATTAAGTAAATTATTTCTTTTACTTTAACATTCCTTAAACAGCCAATCTATCTATCTATCTATCTATATATATATGTCGGAGTCGGATTATTAGTACAGACTATGAATCGAAAGCGCGCCAAAGGTCAAGCGACCTACTTACCAGTCTACCAACACCTAAGCGCGCTTACTACAGAGTCGTGATGTTTCTGGCTCGCTGCGGGGAGGACAGTCAGTGTCTGATCGCGCCGGAGTCAAGACGTCCCGAAACTGTAACCCGATTCATGGTGCCTAGTGTTATTGTGTTGGATTGTAATTTCAAGTAATTTGTTAGTTCGATAAAAGCAGTGTACCGTGTGTGTGTGTTTTCATTGCACGAAACCCATGTTCTGCCCACATGATGACCGAGTCTAACGGAATAAAATCATCTAACTGCGACATATATATGATATACGCGTCACGTTGTTTGTCCGGGATGGACTCCTAAACTACTTAACCAATTTTAATCAAATTTGCGCATCGTGTGCAGTTTGATCCAACTTGAAAGATGGGATAGCTTACATCTCAATTTATAGTCGCAATATTATTTTATTGCTAATTAAGTCACAATTATCTGTTAGCGCCTAACGATTCTAATAGATGGCGGTATCTGTTGGCTGGATTGAATAAGTATTCAATAGATAGCGCTGTATAGGAGCGGAGCAGCAATGAAAAATATTGCGAAAACGGGGAAAATATGACGCAGACGAAGTTGCGCGGGACAGCTAATATAATATAAAGATTACACAGAAACAGCTCAGGTAGTCAAAGTGTAATATTAATCCACAGTCGCGTCGTCTGGCTAGCCTTTTCCCAACTATATTGGAGTCGGCTTCCAGCCTAACCAGATGCAGCTGTAGCCAGACCAGTGTTTAGTATTTTTCCGCAGTAACGTCTATTGAAACGAAAATAATTTTATTCGGACCAGGTATAGCACACAATTTATTTACAAAAAGAACTGTGCGGCAAAATAGACCCCCAATTCCACCATCATCCTAATAAACCCCAACTGTCTAATCTTTCCCAGAGAAAACTAAACTATTATGTTTTAACACCTAAACAATTTAAATGGACCATACGCGACCACAGCAAAACCCACATTAATAACCTGGTTAACGACAGTCCCCGTGCAAACACGGCTTTAATACAAGTTTAGGATCCCGCAGAATATTGGCCGTCGTGCAATATCCTGTTTTACTGAATTTCCCGTTTATAGCTGAGCGTAATGTTGGTACTTTGTACATGGGACATCATGTTGTTTAATTTCTTGAAGTGGATATGTTATTTATACAAGGTGTTATTTGTATCCTCGTCAAAATTCAGGAAGATGTCACAAAAGACGTAAGAAGTAAATAATCATTTAAATTACGTTACCTAGGCTGAATTTTTTGGTTGTTTAAGTTGGTCAGCATATCAGAAAAACCCCCTTAACGTGGTTTAGGGAATAAGAAATTATCGAATAAACGTTTGAGATTGTTTGTATGTGTGAAAGCGCGGTTATAGGGCGAGAATCAGACGTGCCGTGTTTAAAACACGGGTCGTTCACATTTACCGATTTCCGTAAGTAACTTAGAAAAAAAAAATTACCTAAGTACCTATTTTATTATTGATTCGGGTCGAGAATCATTAGCATAGTTACCTCCTTAAATTTGACGAGGATGCAAAACAACACCATATTTTATAGTAAACTATATTATAATGCAAGTCTTCAATTTGAGCAGAGACTGGGCTCTGGGACGAAGCCCTGAGTGCTTCCCAAAAGTTTTTTTTCTCTACATGCTTGTACTGTCAGTCCCATCGGACCTAAAAACGTAAAAAACGAACTTATCTAAACGATAAACAGCTCTGGAGTTAAGTTCCACAAAACATGATGGAACGTACAAATCTCATACATATTTATCTGGAGCTCTCTAAGTACATCTTCTTTTGCAGACTGAAATCCGTCACACTCCGTCAATAAATGTATGATATCTTTCAGTGTGCCACACACCCCACTATTTGGTGAATATATATATATATATTTAAGCCTACATTTTTGAGGGGCTTGTGTCCAGCTCTCAGTCTGTGAAAGACCAAGTCTGAAGAAGCATTTTAAAATTAATTCTATGGTTACAATTAATGGCGGTCTTATCGCTGATAGCGATATCTATAATATAGTATAGTGTTGTGTTGCATGTCCACTCATACTAAAATTTGTATGAGTGGACATGCAACTACATAGTATTGCTATAGTTAACTCATGTACAATGTTATCTTTATGAACAAGGTTTACCTAAACTGCATCCTACTCAAACTAATACATGCTAAACAAATGATCAGCCTCACAATTAACAGTTTCTCTATAACATTAACTAGTCGATATTCCTCCACAAAATTGAGTCTAGTTTGCAATTTCCTGTTTACAGCACTATTTTGGACCCAGCAAGGTGCACGCGTAAACACCTATGTTATGATAGTTTAATAAATAAACTTATACTGTTATTATGTTGGCAGTATGCTCTCGACGTTAACTTAAATTAACTTTAGTAATATTTAACTAGTTTGAAATTAAACCGGTGGTATATGGGAAGGAACCTAGTTACTATGGTTTCAAAGAATTAATATTTATTTACTTCCATAAGAGGAAGATTGTAACTTGTTGGTTTCTTTTAAGAAGTCCAGTTTAGGATCAAATTTTGTATTATGAGGAAAACTTAAGATTTATAAGTTTTTAAACTGATAAAGTCACTGATAAGAAAATTGACAATTAAAACAGGATTTTATGGGGTTTATCCTTGTTCCGTTATCGCGGCGCTTTGTTACAGTGCCGGAATATCAGGAACTCAAAACAAATAGTAAACATGATATCTATCCCGTTTTACGACTTACAATATTATTTCGAAAAATCATAATAATATTAGAAAAATTAAAATAAATTTTTTATTTAGTCCTACTATCCAGAGAGTTTTTTTGTGCTACGAACAAAAAAGCGCTCCGTGTGTTTTTTTAATTATTTTATGTTACTTTGCATGCACTTTTATTATTGTATGTAAACACATGTTTAGGCAAATAAATTAAATACATCTTATCTTATGGGATTTCGTGATTTTTCTTTTTTTTTAAACCGCTGTAGCATCTCCGGAGTCACAATTTCTAAGAAAAGAGAAATATTTTCACAATTGAAATAATAGAAATATTTTTGTTCAAAAGTAGGTAAGTCAGAAGCCACGCAAGCTAATTAAAATCTTCCAGGAAATTGGCTTATACAAAGGTATGAGTTTCCCTTTGTTATAATCGCGGCCTATATATTCTATATAATAACGTGTTCAATTATTAACACATTCGGTCCCGGATCAAATATTCATCAAAACATTTCTTGGGGTCTGACGTCATAGCTAAGCATAGCCCGCCTTGGATAAGCCCCCGCCGTTTTGGGAAATAACTAAGGATTATAGCCGTTTCACCAATTACTAGGTCGAAATAGTGATGGGAAGATTTGAGATTGGGTTCTCCTTAAATATTTTTAACTCTGTAGTCTGATTTAGGTTGAAACCACGATTGATTGTCATCATCTATCACAGTTTCAGACCGTCCGAGCAAAGATTTCTTCAGGATTTCCTTTACAACAAGGCAATTAAAACGTACCTACACATCCACACACGATATTGATAAAGTAAAACACATCCGTTTAAGCCAAGCTTAAAACCGCAAAGCAAATCAAATGAAAAGCTCTCCACTTAATTACGAAATGCCAATGCAAATACAAATACCCATCGTTTATTTCACAACAACAATATTGCATTTCATCCCACAACCAATTGAAAATCAACATCAGCATTTATATAAACGGACATATTATTGTAACACAGTAAATTCGTTGCTATGGTCTCCATTATCCGTATCAAATGTCGGGATAATTTCCCCGCATATTTCCCGGGGCTCAAACGCCGGGATGTCACGAATAGAAACATTCGGCATCCCTATCCCTTATTCGTTGGACGTTTTCGTTTCCCGTGAAAGGTAATAAGGGTCTGTTTTGACTGTTCTTTATCGGTGAGTCTATTATTGTTTCTTTGATGACCTCTCCCCTTTTGTTGTCAGTTACAGGTGAAGGTACCACGAAAATGAAGGGAATGTTTTTGTTTTGTTTTCTTTAATGATTTTTGGAGGATTATGTGGATTGTATTGGATATGTAATTATGTTTGGGTATCTTTTTTGTTATCTGCTGTGTTTACCTTATTCAATGATCATGTAAAATAATTATACCTTTAATATTCCTAAAGCTCGAACAAGACATGATCTTGCTAAAGAAAAATAATCCAACAAATTATTGAGAGAAGGCTGTACTCTGGCTAGACAGCAGACAGCAGTGTCGGATTAGCGATTCAAGTATGAAAAATTCATAACTCAAGACAGTTCGGACTCGCCCGTAATATCTTATAATGCAAGCAATAAAGGACTCTAAAGGAAGGGGTGAATTGCAACCCTCCTTAAACATTTACGTAGATACCACTTATCTGAAGTTCAGAAAGCAATCTTACCTTTGATATCTTTGATTGATAAAAGTATCTTGTACAAGAGATAGATATTGGAAAAAAAGACAGTGTAGGCCGCGTTTTTGCTATCCATACGGTATAATCCATACAAATATAGCCTAATATACCGAGCTAGGTAAACATTGCACAATAAAAAGAAAACTTACAAAATAATATAATTACCACTGTCTTTCTGGAAGACTAAGACAATAATGGGAACTAAGTAACAGAACAACTCAACCCTGACAGCAGAATTTAAGCTAAATCAATATCACTATCAACAACACTTGTAACGGGATATTTACCATGTTTATTATTTGTTATGAGTTCCCGATATTTCGGCGCTGTTGCAAACGCCATGATCACGGATAAACTGAAGTTATTGCGGGTGGATGTTTATGAGCAGACAAAACGGTCTACCCTCTTTCTTGTCCGTTTAAAAAAAAAAAAAAAATCTAATCAATATCACTATTCAGACATTTCATTAAGATTTAACAAACCGACTAACTACCAAGAAAATACAGCCTGTATAAGTTACGTATCCATTTCGAAACATATCATCAATGCTATAATACACTAGAACAAGTTTGCCCTAGGACATAAGCCATCTATGATATTAATTAACGCGTTTAGTTTCCGTATCGACCTGTGCAACAATGTCCAACTTGGGAAATTAGTTACTGTTCTGTGGATTGTCTGTTATGCTATGTAGTGTACTGTATAGTTAATGTTATTTCTATTAATTGAGAGTTAGCTTTTGTACGAACGTATTCGGTATTAGAGATGATGTGTTTACAGATTTTAAACTCAAAGTTCCTGTAGTGATCCGGCTTGGTTTTTACGTTTTATTTCGGTTTTGCGAAAGGCTACTGCTGGAAATGTTTGATCCATTACAAATTTAGTTGTAATTTAACCAATGTTGTTGTTGGTTCTGAATTTTCAAGTACCGTGCGAAAAAAGGTCTGTAGCTTATTATCGGTTTGTGTACAGACAGCGTCTCTGCAAGTGCTAGCCCCTCAACACTCCGGCCGGGGGGTAACTACTTAATAGAGCTGTGTGTACATATGGTATTTGACATTTTTTACCTGAAATGCTGCGGACAATTCTGACTACTAAATATTTGTGGATTTATATTCCAGTTACGAATCCACAAGCATTTTCATTTGTAGTAGGATTCCACCTTTATCCCGCTCCAACCAGTCGTATGTGGTTTGCAAACAAACAATCCATCTAAACTTTCACATTCTGGCAAAGAGTGACTAAACAGAACATATGGTACTTCTCTCTCTCAGGGATTACCAGACTATTAAGTGTGTCCAAGTCATTATAACTTTACTCAAGAACAGAGCATCAAACTGTGGAGCTAAGCTTTTGTTAACGTTAGACACATTGCTCGGAGCGAAGTTTCGGAGACCGGTAGATGTACTACTATACAAACAATCGATGGATGAACAGAAGGTACATGTACGAGGTGGTAATGAAAAGGTTGAAATTGCGATGACAGAATGTTATGAGTGTTATGACGCATATTTCACCATTGTAATAATTATGAAGTGGGCGATACAACTCCATGATGCATAAAAAATAAAAATATACTACACTCCTTGCTACTTGGCTTAAAATAGCCGTTTTGGGATTTTGTCCAGCAACATTTTTATTTTTATAAATAACAAAAAAAAACAGACTAACAATTCCATAGGCAAGGCAAGGTTGTTAGTAGCAAGACTTTTGCTCATAACTAATGTTAGTAATTAAAAAGTAAAAATAAGAAAACTAGACACACCGTCTCCCCTGCACAGTAAGCTGATCGGTTTCACAACACATGCAGTTCAATAAACCTACTGACCAGAACAGTATCTGTTCTCTCGCCAATCATCCTGAGGACACTATTCGGGCTCCCCCGCACCCGTCATCGTATTTTTGTTAACGAACGAAAAAGCCATAGCTTTTTCGTTTTTTTCTTTAACCAGTCTGTACTGCCTCACTGCTTGGCAAAGGCCTCCCCAAATTCCTTCCACGAGCTCTTTTCCCATGAGGCATGGGAAAAGAGCTCGTGGAAGGAGACCTCATGAACCAGCCCTCGCAGTACGCGTCTAGGTCGTTTCGCCATCGATAAGTTAAGAATTTAAAAACTGCTTTAGTCTTGGTTCTGTTGAGAACTTTTGATCAAACCTTGGGTATCCAATCCGTTGGTCCATTGGTTGGTGTAATTTTAACAACTGTATGTGTGCGACCTGTCGAATCAGCTCTATTTTAAATGCACCATTGCAATCATTTACTTCTCCTCTCCTCAGACTCCGCCTTGTTTTCAGTGAACCTTTTGTCCCTAATTGTTTGCGGAACGGAACTGTTAGTTAGTCTGCTTACGTGATTAATAATGTACCAGTTTGTCTACGTTTGTGTTGTCATTGGTAGTGATCATGGTATTACGTTTTTGGGAGTAGCTGGTTAATTATGCAGTCGTGCAAATGGGTTGTTTGTTTTTGCTAGGAATATCGGCCCGGTCCTCCCTAAGGTGTAAGGGATTAAGAGATTACGCGAAGTGCAGAGGGGATCGTCCTTCTGTACTTTAACCACACACTCGATCATCCATGTGAGTTTTGCTTGTTTTTAAGACCACTGCTACTGACCATGGGACGATTTTTTGAGGTTTTTTTACTTCTACCTATTCAGGCGGCCAGTACAATAGGACTAAGCTTATGGCAGCTACGACATATTGGTATCCTCTACTTGGAAGTAGCACATTAAGACGATTTCATCAGGGTAGCCGCTTCCTAAAGAAAGCCTTTCAGGCTTTTAACCTTTTCTGGATTGCAGACGTGCTGTTATGTGCGTGTTTTTGTTCAGTGACAAAACACACTTACTAGCTAGCTGTACATAATTTTACAGTCATGAGCTAGCTATATTTTTTCAAGGAAACAGCTTCTTAGCTGTCTTTCTAATGCTTTGTGCCCGTTTTATGATTATGAAGACACTAAAGTAAACCATCTTCCCAAGACCGCCACTCCACCATTTTATAACTTCACCTCCTACATATAACACAACTTTACAAAGACAGAAGTTGACGTGACGTCATACTAGTTGCAAGGTAACGTCAACTTGGGTAATAAGCTTTAGAACAAGCCTTGCTTCCTTTTAACTTTACATGTGTTTGTTGTGCTACAGTTTGCTTATAAAGCAACTTACACAGGATTCGTGTGGTTTACGAGGAATACCACTCGCTGTTTTTCGTATATTAGTATTGCGCTAAGATGGAATGTTGTTCTGAGTGACAGTGGCAGTTTATTGCAATCACCGTTATAAAGCGAGGAAGGACACGCACAAACAGTCACCATGAATTCAGAACAGGAATCAAGGCCCTTCCAGCAATTTTTGGTCGGTTACATTATTAAAGAAAAGTTACTTCCTATAAAAGTGCAATACCTACATGGACATTTTTTTTTTAATTGTCTAGATTTATGTGCTAAATTCATGGTTATCTTTTGAGCGTCGATGGTCGATGTCCTTTCCCCCCTGTATGTTGCGACTATTAGACCAGTCACGAAAATACAATCCTGATATTAGCTTACACACTATCCCACTGTTTCCTCTGCCCCCTGGGCTGAGCACTTGCATACTCCTTTCATCTTACTTTTCGCTCGCTGTGCGCCGTAGCCATATTTATTTATGAGCATCGCCTTAACAAATTTAAGATCTTAAGCTTCAAAGGGGATGTTGTTTATTCTCATTTAATCCCCAAAGGATTTGAACATTAAAAACACTCATGAAATATTAAGGCGACGCCTATACGTTAGTAGGGATTTAGTAGGATTTGTCGAAAAAGGGATTCGTGCGTGCTCTAAACGATTTTTATTTACTTCCTTTTGAACATTTTTGCGACTTTAATTGGATCCGGGATCCGGATCCAGAAAAAGTTTCTTTTAATATTTTTGTAACATTCTTGATTTAAGTGTTTTGCTTTAGGCATAACACTGGGGTTGCGCCCTTGTTAAATTTTGCAAATGTTTTGAGAACAATCTACTCCAAATATTTTACGGTAAATTGAAATTTGACTACCGACATTTCATGACAGACTTTAATTTAATCGATTCTATTACAATTCACTGGTCTATTGCGATTGACATAAGAGCCGGTTACTGACCGTAGTTTGAAAGTTCAACTTTTAGTTCTTATGTAGACAAACAAATCTTCAGACAGCTTTGGCCATATTTTAACGTCTTACTATTACCGAGGGCCTAGACTTACTGTCAGTAATAAAGACGTAAAGTCAAAAATGAAGCCTAAACATACACTTGTTGACTAAACTTTACAAAAGCTACCGAAAAGCTTTATGCCAATCTCGTTGAAAATTGTTGTAGAAAGTTGATAACCGTAGAATACGATTGATACCTCTCTTGTTTTCGGACCTAGGATTTATAAATGACGTCACGCTACACCCCTGATCGCCCTACATAAACAGTAGCTCGCTATAAATAGCACACCGCACGTCAGTCCAGAGGCGAAGAGCGTGAGAATCGATGATAAGGTCCGCTGATCGACACGATCGGGTTACACGGTCAATGCTCGGGTACAATATCGATATTTAATTTGGAAATATTTTCTGTTAAATATTTGACTTCGGTGCACCAATGATATAAATGCAAGAAACAGCACCATTATCCTGTCAGTATCCAAATTTATTTGGGGTCAGCGGAGCATTTCTTCTTCCATACCTTTCGTTTACTCGTCATCTGAGCAGTGAGCTCCTTTCTAGTGATATCGCCCTTCATCACACAGTTCATCCGTCGTTGCTTTGGCTTCCTCTAATGTTATAGCTATCCTTATTCACTTTAAAAACTTTTTCATCCCACCATCTTGGAAAGAGTATTTTTAATCTTCAATATCTGAGTGGAAAAGCCGTTTTTATTCTCTAGAGGATAAATTAAATTGAATTTAGAACATCGTGTGCACTATGTTTGTGAATTAAAAAAACATTAAACCTATTTACTGCTACCTCTATGGTGCCGAATATATCATACAACTTTTTTTTAATTTGTTAAAAACTCAGACTCGGAACCTTCTTGGTGTTCTTTTTTCAATTTGCTTTGTACGCGGTTCTTTACGCGGCATTTTTTCACGTCATTGTTAATTATGCCGTAATATTATTTTGTTATAATTTAAAGATTATTCTGTAATACTTACCAACGCTCAGGATTCTAATTTTGAATCAAATTTAGAATCAATTTTAGAATCCTTCGCTTGCTCGGTCATCAAAATTGAACACGCGGTTAAAAAGCAACTTTGCACTCTTGTATAACAAATAACTATTCTTACGACATTTTACCAGCTCTTGTTGATAAAAATAAAATAAGAATCCCCCATTGGAAGGGCCTTCATAGAAAAGAAATGAAGTATAATGATTTATCTTAAAATGATGAATTTGACGTATCGTCCGGAAAATGAATGATTTCAATTCCCACGACAGAGAACCTTTTCAAATTTGCGCCAGTCTTTGATTAGAGCGATTCCGTAACTTCCACCTAGTCTCAAGTAATGTCGAAAACATACAACTAAATATTGACGAACTAAAGAGCCTTTTAAAAGACTTACGCTTGTCCTGAAAACCTTTATCACCTAACGCCTGTATAGGCAGCTGTTCCTTCCGCTCTCAATTTTGGAGTATATCGGGAGGACCTTTTTGTATGACTATTTTTAGACTTAGGACGCATGAGATTAAACATAATTTTGGATAGAATGTAAGTGTACCTCTATTTAACTCTTTGTGGATTAATCACCACCCACCGTTCTGTATGGTGTCGGACGTAAAGAATAGCACCATCCCATATCATCCCGTGGGTGTCGTAAGAGGCGACTAAGGGACTTGCCAGAGAATGGGCAGCAGCGTTCTCTGTGCTTTTGTAACAACCGTACTGCGATCGCCAACCCGCCTGCCAAGCGTGGCGATTATGGCAAAACCCCCCTTATGTCAATGTGGCTTTGGGGGAGGCCTATGTCCAGCAGTGGACGCCTTTCGGCTGAAATGATGATGATGATGATGGATTACCATCAGTTTTAGACCTAAGTAACTCCTATCATTCTTTCACACAAGTATGAGTAGATTAGATTTTATACTAACTTCTCGTACATATCCTGCGTCCGGGGTACGGAGTGATGCAACAAGTGTGGTATGTATCCGAATCATGTCTGATGTACGCGTTATCGCATTATGATAGGCAAGCTTACCAGCGTACCAGGAGAGTATCATCTGATATGAGTTTAAAAATGATGAATATCTGATCTAGTGAGGGGTTCCTGGTTTTTGATGAATCATGGTCCGATTTGCGCGCGAGATAGGTAAGCTTTCGTTACCAGGAGAGTATGATCTTTTAAGAGTTTAAAACGTACGAACCTCAAGTTTTGTCTAAGGATTATTATCGGATTTCGAACAATCAGGGCAGGACAATGATGAAGCATCCCAGAAGTTGAGCGTAGCAATCTATCTAAAAGATAATTCACCACTAAAGAAAACTGGCGTTTTTATTTCGGTCTTTAATCAGGGGATTTTTCTTGATAGGGGTCAAATTAGGATGAGGATAACCCTTGTGATGGTGAAGAATCGATTTTTATGGTAGAACAGCTTCCGAATGACTGTGATAGGCTAAATTGACCCCTATTTCAAAAGATATTAGCAACAAAATCAGTCTACCACTACCCCTAATCAATAGTTCACTTTTCATTAATGAACTCGACGAGTACTATGACCCCAATGTCATCGAAACCAAACCTAGGACGAGCCCATAAATTGTTCTTACACCCCATTACGATCATTCACCATGAGATACGATGATAAGGTCGAATGACCGCGATAGGGTTACGGTCAGCGCCCCATTCGATTATATAATCGATTCCATCCGATACCGATACCGATTCTCGATCGTCATTATGGTAATGGTAATTATGGTAATGACTCGTGTCGATCCACCATGAATTTTCGATGGGTAATTAAGTTTTGTCCATGTTGTGTTAAATGAGAGTTCAGGTGATGCCGTCAATTAAATAGCCATAGACAACCTCTTTTACTATAAACCTCCCACGATACACAACACAAGGTGAAATTATCATCATCAGCCTATATGTTCCCACTGCTGGGACATAGGCCTCGTCTCTATGGGAGGGAGTGGACTGTAATCCACCACGCGGGCCCAGTGCGGGCTGGTAGATGTCACAAGTCTTCTTATTTTTAGTTCTAGAACATGGCGTTCCCTCACACTGTTTTCCTTCACCGTTTTTGAGGGCAGCGGTGATGAAATAAATTACACAAAGTAATGTGCGCCTGCCTGGGTTTGAACCCACGGCTTACTGCTCGTAAGTCGGAGCTGCCACCTGGGCCACCGCTGCACTCCTGAGGTGAAATTATAGCTACTAAGTTTTGTCACTGAAAAGCTTTTTGCGCCATTTCTCAGTGGTCCCTGATATGTATCACAGTATCAATTATTTAAGGGTGTTACAGTCGGGGTCTACATCGAAGTTAGTTATTTGAATAATTTGATTCGATAAACTCTAACTGTTCAGAGCTCTCTGAACTGCTTTTATGATAAAGTGGCCTTCTATAAATCGAATGTCATCACCATTCTCCTGCCCTTATCCCAATTTATTTGGGGTCGGCGCAGCATGTCTTCTTCTTCCATACTTCTATTACTTGTAATCTCATGAGATACCTCCTTTCTTGCCATATCATCCTTCACACAGTCCATCCATCGTTTCTTTGGTCTTTCTTCTATAAGTCGAATGTATGATCTATAAAAGTAAAACATGTCTAAGATTTTACACACATAAGATTTGCCACACGGCATAAGTTACCAATAAGCTTATACAAGGTGTTGTTTTGCAACCTCGTCAAATTCTGGGAGGTAACTATGCTAATGATTCTCGACCCGAATCAATAAACAAATGAGTTGGTAATTTTCTTTTTTTTATTTATTTACTGAAATCGGTAACTGTGAACCACCCGTGTTTTAAACAAGGGCCGTCTGATCCCCGCTTTATAACGTCGCTTACACACAAACAAAAAACCTCAAACGTTTTTTCGATAATTTTATAATCGCTAAACCACGTTAAGGGGGTTATTCTGAAATATTGACAAATTTAAACAACAAAAAAACGCAGTGTTTTTTAATAATTAACTAGGTACCGTAATTTATATTGATTATTTATGTCTTTTGTGACAACATCCTGAATTTTGACGAGGATGCAAAACAACACCTTGTATATTTTAAATGAGATTGCTACTTGTCCTTCCTTACACAGGTTTTGCTACTGCCTAAAAAATAGCAGTCAATACAGTAATACCCCGAATCAGTCACACAATCCATTTTAAACCCCCAGCTTATGACAAACAGCCTCACAAATGTCCGTACATTAAGCCGTGTTCAGACGTTACGACTGCACAATTACCCTGATCGCAGTAATCAGGCTGTAATGGTCGCGATCGTATTATCATCTGTTTGATTTGTTGATGGTGCTGCTAATTGTCCTGCTATTAAGCCAATGGACCGGCACTCACATTAAATGAATTTTGTGTCTGATTTGGAGTTTACTGATAGTTTTGTATATTGTTTTAAGTGGGTAAATGCAATAGTGGTATGTTTTGTGTGATGAAAAAAATTACCCGTTTTTTAAAATTTGGTTTATTATGTTTTACAACAAAAAATAAACAGTTTGTCATCACCATAGATCGGAGAGATTGAATTGGGGTCATTGAACCGAAACGTTTATATTATTATGGACATTGCTCCGGAATTCGTTAATTCGATTGAAATTTAAGTGCAACAATTTATAAAAAGTTGTGGCAAAAATTAATTTACTTTTGATACCTTCCTTTAAATTTTAAATTGAGTCGTAATAATATTACTAACAATATTAACAATATTTAATTGAATCCGGAAATACCGGAATTACTTTCCGGAAAAATGACTTATCCATGTTATTCTTTCTGTGTGCATTTATGATACAAGTACCAAAAATCAATGTACCTACTCCGATCTATGGTCATCACCCTCTGCATAGCTTTTTCATAACTCACTTGTGGTCTGCTTCTGTGATGGATGGAGAAGGAGAGGAAGGCCAAGGAAAAGATGGAAGGAGTATGTGTGTAATAATATGAAAGAGAAAGGAGTAGATGATACCATGACGTCTGACGGGGGAGATTGGAAGAAGGCAATGTGTTGCGTCGTCCCCAAATTGAATGGGGCAGGAAGATGATGACTTGTGGTCTGCTTCCAGTCTAACCGAACGCTGAATTACTGTATTTTAGGAAGTCACCCACGACGATCCCTCTTCTGTCTAGTGACCAAACGCAAGATATGTATGTACATATATGTCGCAGTTGTCTTGATTTATTCCGTTAGACACGGTCATCATGTGGGCAGAATATGGATTCCGTGCTATGAAAACAGACACTAAACGAGGTACACTGCTTTTGTCGAACTCACTTACTACTCACAAATTACTTGAAATTACAATCCAACACAATAACACTAGGCACCATGAATCGGGGAACAGTTTCAGGACGTCTTGACACCGTCGTGGTCAGACACAGACTGTCCGCCTCACAGCGAGTTCGAAACATCACGACTCTGTAGAAGCGCGCTTAGGTGTGGGTAGACTGGTAAGTAGGTCGCGTGCTACCTTTGGCGCGCTTGCCGATTCATTTTCTGTCCGTACTAATGACCGGATCCTACATATACAATACACGAAAATGAAAACTTCCTGACAAACGGTATATTGTGAAACAACAACACCTACTGTCTTCATACACTACAAGCCGAGGTGCTTGTAGTGTAGATATGTAGGTGTTGTTCACAAGCATAAAACACTTCCCGTACCTAGTGTGAACCGTTTATTCTAGAACAAAGTTAGCGAACTCTCCGCTTACCATAGTGCGTCAACAATGCAGTGCACGGAGCAATCCCGGCACATCCGTGTGTTGGTAGATGTTTGCACCGGATCCATCTAACTTACTTAATTCCAGTACACTTGCTTCCGTTGAGCTGTGGTTCCGTTGAGTTCGATTTTACTAGATCTTTTGAAAGGCACGAATTGGAAGTGTTTTTCGTTTTATCAGCTGCTGATTGGTTGTTTTGGATTAATCCTTTCTTAAGTAACTTGCTTAAAGATTCTGTTTCCTTATAGGTTAGGGTTTTAGCTTAACCAGGAACCTTTGGCAGAAGTACTTTGTGTGAACGTTTCAAGTGTTCCACTTATTAGTCTAGAGTTCTACGTTTTGTAGTAAGCAACGACTTATTGTCAGGCCTACGATGTCCTCCCATACTTTAGTACTAACGCTGTATCAGAAATATTGTAAAACCAAATGATTTTAAAAGAGTAACCATGGAGTTTCCTGCCGGTTCTTCTCCATAGGAAACGACCAACCCGAACCGAGCACCTTTTTTTCGACGTTTTATAAGTGCCCCTGTAGGCCTATGTAAAATAAAAATATATTGATTTTGATTTTGAGTCATATTAGATCCTCGTAACAAGCTTATAAGTAAGTAGGCTGCTTAAACAGTAAACTTAATAATCCCACTTAAAACAAAAACCCTTTCACCTAATTCTTCAAAGGACGAACCCGAAGAGGCATGAATAATAACATAGCATAAATCCTCAAAATACAATCTGACCTACAATTTAGCAGTAAACCAGTTCTCTAACAAACATTACTATTAATACGGGACAACGGACACTGCATGTAAATTACTTTTGAATAACTAATTTCGTCGGATTACACCGAGTCTGTGTTCAAGATTTAATAGGGTGTCTGGGGCTCTTGAAATTTGTACTGGAAGGGACTCTTGCTTTTGTTTTAGTGGGTTAGTAGATCTTCGGACTATGGAAGAAGATTTAAACAGTGCCTATCGTGTTCATCGTTGACATATTTTTTGTTGACTGATTTTAATAATTATTAATCATAAGCACTTTCCATAAACTTGTTTCCCTTGGTCACATATTTCCTGAATAAATGAGCGCAGAAGAAGTGATGATTTAAAAACACCCTATGCCATCCAGTGACAACAAAATCGCCAAGCCCTAGTGTAAACTATTCGAGATATAGTCACCATAAGAAAGCAGAGGTAACCGTTCTGAAACTAGCACTCGTAAAATTCACACCGATTGTAATACTGTCTAGTGTCCACCCAGTTATGAACCTGTCGTTAAGTACAAAACGACCGCCCAAACAAAGTGCTCAATATGCTCACATTAAACACCAAAACGAGCAAGAACAAGTCGACAAGAACATGGAGGTTTAAAAAGTCGTATAATAGCCAGACAGCAATAAAATAGTACTAGAAGTACTAGAGGCTAAGTTCAAGACCTTTAACTGTGCCCACGTTTAGTGTTGACAATTACCGATGAAGCCGTAAACTTCGCTACAGCTAAAGATACAACTACCAAACATAGAAATCGGCCACCCAAAAGGTAAAATTGCTTTCAATCAGATAGACCCGCCCCAAAGAAACTGATTGATTTAGTGAAATATATCTTAGAGAGCTTATATCCCTCGTCTCCTCCGCACAATTAATGCATTATTTTGTTTTCTTTCACTTTACTGCACTCGTTGAATGCAATTGGGCAGACTTTTTTGAGTTTTCACTATAAGATTTTGGCTCGCAGAATTTGCGGTCGGAACACAATACAGACCGCATGCGGAAAACTGAAGATTAATGTTTAATTTTCAGTTTTCCGTTAAATTAATTAAAATTATATAATCAACCTTCCGGCTCGCTACTTGTATGCGATCGACTGCTCTTTATCACATCGCAGTTAATGTAGTGAAGCAGTCGACTGCCTCGGACACCAAGACCCTTCCTGCAGTAAGAGTGCAGATCGGATTGCGAGTCACTTTAGCATTAATGATCTCACCCTTTGCTCTCTTGCCACCGCCAGGGTGCCAGCTGTCTTAAAACCTTAAGGCCATAGGGTATGAGTGTCTACCTATTCTTTTAGGACATCGCCAAGTGTTTGGTTGACTCTTCACACAACCAGTGGCCTAGCTTTTTTGGCTAAAGAGTCAGCATTGCCCTCCGAAGTACCAGCCTTCTGCGAACTATTCCTGTTGACAGCGATGTGGAAGATTTCTTTGCCTATTTTAATACTTGCACATACTTTCATCATTAAGTCTGTCTATAGTTTGTTAATAATGTACATAATAATGACTAAAAGGTTTTAAAGAATATGGTCAAACAAGGAATGGCTGATCTGCGTAAAATTAAAGAAGCAGCAAATAAAGAATCAATAATAATCATCACTCGTAATCCAAATTTTGGGCAGCCTCAATGAAATTGTACTGTTACTTACTTGTTAAATTATACAAAAACCTGCGTTTCCAAGGACTCCGAAGACGAAGATATTAATCACCAAACCGCTATTATCATATAAAAATATACGAAGCCCCATTATGGTCATACCATCGCGAATTATTCCATTGTGTGCAGGAAGCTAGCCATATAGGTGGCTTAGCGATTGCCATTCTCGGGCCCACATCACAAGGTGCGATGACCCGAGCCTTTATGATCACGTGGGAGACCTTAGGAACCTTAAGGTATTGATGTGGGCTAAGTTAGGAATAAGTAATGAGTTACTAAAGACGATATCGAAAACGGTTTTACATTCCATTTTTATGGTAACATAACCCAGCGCTGTAAAAATAAGCTTGCCAAATAAGGCATCCTCGGCCCATCCCAAACACAATGCCTTTGTGGAGCTCCTTTGCAGGATAGGCCCCACCTCCTAGCACTGGTAGCACTGTGCATGTGGCTACCTCCTGGTCTTATAAAATTTCAGTAAAGTCGAACCGCAAAGAAGAACCATACAAGGTTTACTCAAGTTTTTCTAATTCAAAGCAAATTGGTAACATGATAAAGCATTGCAACTACTCGCATCCTTTCGTGTTCGAACAAAGAAAAGTTTCCTGTGTGCTCTGATGCTAGCACTAACAGGATCCCTATTATCTTATGTATTAGGAGTCATACAAATTGCATGCCACAAAGATGAGAGGCTCAGAGTAACAAATTATATTTCCAAGACATTTGACACTGTGGAGGTTCTTATTTCAAACATAAAATATGTATTTTATGTTTGAAAAAGAAAATGCATAAAAATACGTACTTTATGTTTGAAATAAGAACCAGCAAAGTGCAAGCCTTCACACAGAAATTCTTCTGCATGTCTAGTTCATACTTTGACAACTATTGAATTATAGTCTTTGTCACTGCCTCATCATCTGCCTAGCCTTTTCTTAATTATTTTGGGGTCGGCTTCCAGTGTCACCGGATGCAGCTGAATATCAGAATTTTACATGGAGCGACTGCCTATCTGATCTCCACAACCCAGTTAGTACTGGGTAATACGATACCCCTTGGTACGACTGGTTGTTAGACGGGTGGTGCGTCTATTTAACTTTCTTTGAGAACCAAAAAGTAAAGTTGGCTTTACAATAATTAATGTATCCATGAGTTAGCTGCTGGGTAATTTTAAGTTTTATGGTACAGAAGACAAAGCATAGTAATTACGTATGTATTTGGTTAATGACTACTTCATTAATATATACTTATTAAAAAAGGCCGGTACAAGGAAAGGTCGGTAAAGCTATTTTAATTGTCTTTAATTGTTGTATATGGGTATTTTGCCTGAAATAAAACACAATTTAACTTATTCTTTTTTAAAGTAGTATCAAAGGATGGGTGGCAATTCATGAAACAATTCACTCTGATAGGGAGATGAAGCGAACCTTTAGATTAGTAAAACACTCATAATCAGCATTTCAGCCAAAAATCGTTCACAACTGAACATAAGTCTTCTCCATGAGTCACTACTTCGGCACATTACATGAAGCTATAGTGACGGAACCCTCATACAAACTGAAAAGCTTGGCTTACCCATAACTCGTCATAATTTTAAGGTTTTTAAGACTCTGCATACGGACAGGATTGCCATAACTTGCGATAATTTTGACGCCTAGGCATTCCACTGGACACAGCAATCCATCTTACATAGTATTAACAACTTAGATGATCACAACACATTCCTACAAATTGTCCCATATGCAGTACTTTACACTCAAATATCTCTCCGCCCTCAGTAAACCGTTTAGTTCGGTTGACGAGCAACTCGTTTAGCTCATAAACGAATAATGAGTACCTTAATAACAGAGTGTACCATCTCGCTTTTTTCGTGGGAGATCTTCCCGATTTTGCAATACCTTATTATATATATGTCGGAGTCGGATTATTAGTACGGACTATGAATCGAAAGCGCGCCAAAGGTCAAGCGACCTACTCACCAGTCTACCCACATCTAAGCGCGCTTACTACAGAGTCGTGATGTTTCGAGCTCCCAGCGAGGCGGACAGTCTGAGTCTGACCACCGCGGAGTCAAGACGTCCCGAAACTGTAACCCGATTCATGGTGCCTAGTGTTATTGTGTTGGATTGTAATTTCAAGTAATTTGTTAGTTCGATAAAAGCAGTGTACCGTGTGTGTGTGTTTTCATTGCACGAAACCCGTGTTCTGCCCACATGATGAACAAGTCTAACGGAATGAAATAACCAGACTGCGACATATAATTAAGTGCTTAATCAATGATATGCGAAGCAAATTCCGTTTGGATATCTATGGCAAAACCAGACCAACCAGAGGGCTGGCCTTGCTGGAGAGTTGGCCAAAGAATCAGCATTGCCACCATAGTTATAAAAATATATGCCACCACATACAAATGCACTGAGTTCAAGTACTTCAACTCGTTAGCTGTCTTCTACTCTTTTCCACTTTCCTCAAACACACACATAATTATCTAGTATTGGCTTTGCGTAAACACTGATGTCAAAAGCAGACGGGGAAAATAACACATCAAAGAAAATGGCGAAAAGTTCCATTTACGAGTCAAGTACCTACTTAATAAACATGAAGTAAGTAGTATAGATAAAAATAATGTCGTTAAACGTACGTATGTAGAAAAGAGTAGTAATAAGAAGCCCAAAAGTAATATTTGGACTAGTCTAAGGATATCGTCAGTTCCCAATTAAGTATGGAATAGGATTGTAGAACTGGATAGGCAGTAAAGTTATTTTCAAGACCCATGTAAGGGGCCATCCATAAATTACGTCAAAAGAATTTTATTACTTTTTGACCCCCCCCCTTGTCACATCTGGTCACATTTTTGAGACTGACCCCCCCCCCCTCACTAGTGTGACGTCACATTGAGGGTAGAGTCAGAAATATTTATTAGTTTTTCGCACATAGTTCCAATTTCGATTTGAGAACATAAATATATTAGATTTTAAAATGTGACGCCACGAAATTTAGAACCCCCTCCCACCCCTTGTCTCGAAATGTTACACTTGGTCGACCCCCCTGCCGTGTAACGTAATTTATGGATGGCCCCTAATAGGGGTGACCCTATTGCCATCAACCAACCACAAATCCAGACTTCTTGGCTGCTACTGTGAAATTCAAGAGGCAAAAACCCAACAACACATTGCCCGACCTGAAATTCGAACCTGAGCATGAGGTCCTGTAAGCTCAGCAGTTGCGACACCATTAGGCCAAAAAGAGGTAGGAGGGCCCTTAAGGCATCTGTAAAAAATAGAACATTAATCCGCATATGGGCGGACTGGAGAACGACAGTTAATTAACAAAGAAAACATCCCACTCAATTAACAAGACTCACATACAAAGCGTCACTTCCGCAAAAAAACGTTTCTTTTATTACGTAGTTTCCTGTTTCCCATCGTGGCGCGAAATGGGCCACGACTTGAGGGGTCCGGTGTCCGACAAACACCACGTGGTTGGCATAATAAACGATCGTCGCTTGTTTGAGTATTGTCGGACTGGCACACACCGTGTTCGAACGGGACTTCTACAATAAGGCCATATAGGGCCTCACACAATGTCGTGACGTCAGAATAAATGACTTGTGAAGGTACATGGAAGTGCGAAGAACTTTAAAGATGATTAAGAGCGTTTATTACGACATCACATACAAACTTTCAAGTCCTTATTTTCCGAAATTACTGGACCGATTTTAATTAAATTTCATACGTATAAGCAGGATACATTGGTCTAAAAAGTTTTCGAAAAATAGTTTTACAGCTAAATTAGATCGATTTTAAATTATCTATAGAAACAGAAATTTCCAATTATCTTTTCAGTTCAAAATTGATTTCTAGTAACTTTTTAGACCTATGTATCCTGCCTAAGTTTATTAAGTTTCATTAAAATCGGTTCGTTTCGGAAAAAAAGGACTTGAAAGGTTGTATGAAATGCCTTATGGGGTAAACGCTCTTACAGATAGACAGAAAACATAGTGATTTTAACTTGTAATCAGAGCTCGCATCGAAATATAAAAGAAAAGATTGAATCGTAAATCGAATGCAGAATTCAGTTAATCAGTCATTTAAATATACAGGGTGTAACGGAAAGGGTATATACATACTTAAGGGTGTGCTACAGACCATCAAACTGAACATGTTTCTCCATCGGACAAACATCGTAATAGCGAAAAAATTATCTGCTGCCCCATACGAAATTTCAATACCTATTCGACTCAAATGTATGGGGCGGCTCATATTTTTTTCGCTATTAGGATGTTTGTCCGATGGAGAAACATGTTCAGTTTGATGGTCTGTAGCATACCCTTAAGTATGTATATACCCTTTCCGTTACACCCTGTATATGTAAAATAACTCCTTCCAATTGTACATGCCAATATCAGATTGAGCATTCTTAACGCATCTCCTTTACATACCAATATCGTAGTGGACATTCTTAACGCATGAAACTTACTAAATCCACTTAAATAAAAAATGTATATTATGAGACATGGATGTTTGGAGACTTGACTATTTTGCAACTTGGGGGTTTCGAGACTTGGGTGTTATGATATTTGAACTTTTTGCTACCATATGTTATTTTGCAACTTGAACGTTATGAGACTGAAGGTAATGTAGCATTTGACTTGGTAATCCATACAGAGTGCTCTATCGTCGCCTGTCTAGGCGAAGGATACTAACTTTGAAACATAAGTACATGAGGGTATAATACTGGGTAAAGAAAACGAAATTCTATTTTGTCCGTCAGACAGGTAGGTAATACAAAAATATTAATCACGTATTTTTTGTTTTATCAAAACATCAAAAAAATACTTAGTTAAAACTCATTAAAGTATGAGAGTGGGGGATCAAATCCTCTCGACATTAAGAAGGAAACTGTCGCTTCATTGCCCTGATTACGTTTCCTTGTTTTTTCTAGAAAAAGACGTTGAATGTAAAGTTTTGTGTCTCTTAATTTGTTTGTGTTATCATTAGTCTCGCAAAGGGCTCTAAGTTGTTTAAGCAAAAGCTAAACGATCCCGATGTAGAAATCCTTCTCTTAAGTTCTTTGAGAGTCACCGACCTTGTACTTTATTTTTTTAATGCTACTGTTCTTGGCACGTTTCTATGTGAGGTTACTGCCAATTTTGAACATTAACTCTGGTTTTGCTAGTTCAAATATGACCTTTCTTTATAAATTCAATACCAATTTTGCCTTCACGATGTAGTTTACAAACTACTTTTTTATGAAACTTTCAAAGTGAACCTTATTTACGCTAATGTAAATGTTCTTTTTAAAATATCATTGGGAATCATGGATTTGTCGCAACAAAAATAAACTATATCTTTTCTCGATCCCTCGGAACGAAATAATGTCCATTATAATTACTCTAACAAAAACTACTAAATAACTCTCAACACATATAACTCCAGTTTAATCCCACTCCATACAAACTAAAAACATCTCAGCCATGATATATGTGCCGGCTAAAATATGTTGCTACTTACTGAAATTTATCTAAAAGCGGCTACTGGCCACAGCAAACCATTATTTATGAGGTAAAGTTTCCACACATTGTACCAACTATATGATTTATATTAGGCTTTGTACAACCCTTAGCGGTGATTATATTCGTGAGGTTCGTCTCTACTCTATTTGGGGACGAAGGACAAAATCATTTTGTGTTTTTGGCAAGCTTTGTCAGTGATTGGATCCGTGAAGACCGAGAAAATAAGAAAAGATTTGGGAGGATAACGAGCTTCATACAAAACAGACGTGAGCTATAGCATGTCAAAGACCTCACAAAACTTTAAGGTAATCATGTTTTTAAAAATAAAAAATAACAGAAAGAACATTCATTTGTTTCAGTAATATTTCGTTACCGTACGTCTTCGTAAACTTTATTTCTACACCAAATGCGACCAGAGCAGCCAGTAGAACCATTCTTCTAAATTATAGGTGCTCTTAAAGCTAACGATGCACTGCATACAATAAAGTTAAACTTACCTCACTGAAGTATTCAAAATTTAAAAGACCCAGCTGCTTTGTGTAGAAGAAGAAAACAGTCTGGGGAAACTTAATGAAAATTTTAAAACCCAATCTCGGTTTTCTGAAGATTTTCAATATAATACGACCGTTCTTTTGATCCCACATGCGAGCACGAGGGGTCCCACGGATTCGGTTTACCCACCTTCCCCCATTATTAGTCTAGCCTGTATACTCTGAAATTCAATTCAAGGTGAAACTTTCCGTTACTTAAGTAATATCATCGTGTCCTTTGTTACTTTTATTTTGTTCGGTATTCTTTGCGAAAGAAAAGGGTATAGAGGTGTCTTTACTGAAATTGAATTTTGTGATCAGGCACTTAATGTGTTTGGGATTATGATAGAGCTTGTGTGTTGCTTCATTTTTACCAGATTTTGTTTTTAGTGACTGTGTGGTCGTCCTGTGCGGTACGCAGTTACAAAAAATATATTTGCTGCAGCTTCTCATTAACCCTGATGCAGTTCGTATACTTTGCATCAATATAAAATGACACCGTGTGACAATTATTTAGAATTGATTGTTTTCTGATCGCAAGAATAGGTGTTTAATATTAGTTTCATAATATTTGGTACTTCTTCTTGTACTTACAATGTACGTTTTACAATTTCCACTATTACAAGCAATTCTTGTGCCACAATCATAATGTTTATTTCAGTGTAATCCTCGTAAATGAATTCTCTTTCAGCGCCCATTTTAATATACTATTTTGCTTCGCAGACAAAAACTCGAATCACAGAGAAACCGCTACGCGAGAAAATGAAACCGAAATCGCAATTCATGTAGAAAATAACACGAAAGAGCAAGGGGTGGGGTTTTTAATTTTTTTCTTTTCTAATTTGTACATTCAATTTTCCGGTGCACAACGGAGCTCACACGGCGTGACGTGCATTTTAATTATAAATGTAATTAAAAAGTCAACGGTCTCCGCGTCTGTCTGCGACGAACGTCGGCCACAGAATGCAAACGTTTAATTTAGCGTGCGGTCACTTGCAACCTCGTTTCAGCGGCCATTTTGGTCAAGTCGTGTGGCCTTTATTGGCGGGAATTTTGAAATAAGAAACAATGTAATGTTCGTTTGTTTCTTAGGTTTAAGGACAACTTTATTTCTCATAAGAATTACATAGCTAATTCACTTACTGAGAAACATACTAAAATTAAGATTAATAATTCTTCAATTAAAACTTTTAATTTCTTCCACTTGAATTGCTTCTGTATTTTTCTCTATGTTTGAAAAAGTTTCCCTCTTTTCTTTGTTAAGCCAACATCAAAATGCAAATCTCTATTAAAACAGAAATTGTAGCGGGACTGCATCGTATTAAAGTTTATCCGTGTGTAAATTAAATAAGAACTGACGTACAAACAAGAACAAAAACTACGACAGTTGCATATAAAGATGCAGATATTATGCATAGTTGATAAGAAGTAATAAGTCAATTATCGTTATGCACTGTGGATACTAATGCAAGGGAAAAGAATAATGGCCTAGTTTAGCTTTCTATACTGCTAAGTAATTATGGAAGTATAAGTAATAATCAAAGATCGAACGAGTGAAAGAAACTCAAAACCGTGATTCTTTTTTTTTAATTTTGACTCCCTCATCGCAACAGAAAACTATTAAAACTGCAGTAAACATTTTGTGCAGTAAACGGTCTAACTACATCGACTACAATAATGTCTACTCAACCTTAATAAAACAACGATGACAAACGAAATAAGGCACATCTCATCTACATAGACGAAACCTTCATTTGGGCCCAAACTATGAAGTTAGTGAGCAGGAAACAATCGCTCTTAACTTGTGCCAAACGGTAATAGATCTGACTCCGGGGACTTACTAAATACAGTCCATTTCGTTTGGAATCACAGTTTACATTTCTCGCTTATGTGTTGTTTACGATGGTTTCAACGATTTGCAGTTTTGTACTGTGTCAAGTTGCGTGTAGTGTTTATAGGGATCATTGGTTTTTAGATGAAAATGATGAGCAGCTTGTGCAGCCAGATAAATAATGACTAGTTTGTTAACATATGATGTGGTGTGACAGACTGTAAAAACAAAGGCTCGTAAACAAAATGCTAATGGTAAAATCAAAATATTTTTAGTTCACATAGGCCTACATGGGCTCTTATAAAACGTCGACAAAAGGTGCTCGGTTCGTGTTGGTCGTTTCCTATGGAGAAGAACCGGCAAGAAACTCCATGGTTACATGTTACAGCGTTGGTACTTACGAGTTAGTATGGGAGGCCCGACAATAAGTCGTTGCTTACTACAAAGAGCAGAACAAGATAAAAAGTTACCAAGGATCTAGTCTTTTGACATTTTCACTTGTTTTCAAACCTGTTTTAGTTTACTAATTTTCTAGTGATAGAAAGTTACAGTGTAACTGTGCATTTACTAAAATTCTTGAGGATATTCGATCCAAATTGTATTAACAAAATAAATAAACAAAAATACCGAGATCCACGTGTAAATCATGGCCGAAATTTCTCAAACAATGGAATACAGAACATATAGAAGAATTCTATCAAGAGTTACAGTCTTGAAATTCTATAAAATCCCATTGAGCCGGATTTCATTTCACTTTTATTGGTGCAGTCATTGAATCTCACGGTCCACGCTCTCTGCAAGATTGATTTAAGTTTCTTTGTATAAAAATTGGATAAAGTTTGTTCAGTACCCGGTTTGATGTTGGTTCTGATTTATTGCCTGGTCTTTGAAAAACAACTGTAATATCGATGATTATGTCACGCTCGCCATTTTGCTCACTTGCATCAGCATTGGGACTCATTTCTCTTTTGGCATCCTTCGTGCACTTTGGAGAAGGACTCATGGCTAATTGATAGCAGCAACACGGGTTGATGTTCGGGGTTGCTCCATGTAAATTACTGGTATTTAGCAATATTCGCTTTGACTGGAAGTTGATACCAAAATTGTTGGGAAAAGGATAGGCAGATGTTGATCCTTCTTTCACTTTAGGTACATTTCGTATGATAGTTTTACCTCTCTGAAGTTGGCATGGCAAATATAGCAGGCAAACAAATAAAGTACTGGATAATTAGCCGTTAATTAACCGCTAATTAACCATGGAAACCAAAAATTTTCCGCTCGCCGGAAAACCCGAAAATCGATTTGTATGCCAACTTCAGGTGAAGTTAGCATGCAAACATTTTAAATTCGGTTAGGAAAGACCTAGACAACTGTAACAAGGCTCATAATTAGCCGTTAATTAGCCGCAAATTAATAGTGAAAACTAAAAAATTCCCGCGTGCCGGAAAATCCGAAAATCGTGTTACATGCCAACTACACTACAAGTTAGCATGCAAAATTTGTAAAATCTGTTGGAATAGACCTAGACAACTTAACCAAGGCTAGATAGCTGATTAGCCGTAAATTAACTAAATATCAAAATAAATTTAACGTTTGATAGATAGTTTTTAAAAGAATTGTTACGTGTTTCATACATGTTGTATAATTACGAGAGCAACTTGAAAATGTGATTTTTTGTTTGTTGAGATATCTTAACGACTTTGGTGTCAAATGAATGATCTAGTCCTAAAACCATTTTATACGTTTGAATCAGGTAAATGGGTCCACGCGTTTAGGAGATAATTAAGAATTAATATACTGAAAATGTAAATAACCAGAATTTTTGATGTTTTTGTTCTACGAACTTTTTAACTATTGCAAAATGTGAAAATATTATTATTGTAAGGAATTATTAATGAAAAATTTTAAACAAAGATCTATCTAGGTAGCCTAAAGATTGAAGGTTTATTTTCATTTGTTAATTACAAATGACGGACTTTAATATTCATTGTCTATCCACCTAATTGACCGTGTAATCATCATACGCATCAAACATAAGATAGATTACGTGGTCAGGTAGATAGACAATGAATATTTTAGTAGCAGCGGTTAGCTGACAACACTAGGGCCACAGCTAGTGCGTCATACCGCGCCAGAGACCGACACAGTTACGCGTTAGAAAAGGGCTAGGCAAGAGTCGCTATTTCTATTAATTGTTTAGCGAAGTGCCTCTTCTGTACTTGTACTAATTATTCTGTGACTTTACCAAGCAAAGCTCATAACTAGAAGCAAAATTAACAACTGTTGATAAAGACTATAATTATGTAGAACAAAAATATCAAAAATTCTGGTTGTTTACATTTTCACTATTCTAATTCTTAATTATCTCCTAAACGCGTGGACCCATTTACCTGATTCAAACGTATAAAATGCTTTTAGACCTAGATCTTTCATTTGACTCCAAAGTCGTTAAGATATCTCAACAAACAAAAAATCACATTTTAAGTTGCTCTCGTAATTATACAACATGTATGAAACACGTAAAAATTCTTTTAAAAACTATCTAATCAAACGTCAAATTTATTTTTATTATTTAGTTAATTTACGGCTAATCAGCTATGTCAATTCTAAATGATTGTACAAATTTTGCATGCTAACTTGTAGTGTAGTTGGCATGTAAAGCGATTTTCGGGTTTTCCGGTATGCGGGAAATTTTTGGTTTTCACGGTTAATTTGCGGCTAAATAACGGCTAATTATGAGCCATGGTACAGTTGTCTAGGTCTTTCTTAACCGATTTTAAAATGTTTGCATGCTAACTTCCACTGAATTTGGCATACAAACCGATTTTCGGGATATCCGGCACGCGGGAAATTTTTGGTTTTCACGGTTAATTTGCGGCTAATTAACGGCTAATTATGAGCCATGGTACAGTTGTCTAGGTCTTTCCTAACCGATTTTAAAATGTTTGCATGCTAACTTCACCTGAAGTTGGCATACAAATCGATTTTCGGGTTTTCCGGCGAGCGGAAAATTTTTGGTTTCCATGGTTAATTAGCGGTTAATTAACGGCTAATTATCCAGTACTTTATTTGTTTGCCTGATATATTTGCCATGCCAACTTCAGGGAGGTGATAGTTTTTACGTATAATGTGGCAATGGTTTTGATATTAGTATTGCAATAAACGTTCGGCACTGAAGTCATTTGACATTTGTCTGGATACATTGTTGGTCCTGTATGGTGTCGGACGTAAAGAATAGCACTATCCTATATCTTCCCGTGGGTGTCGTAAGAGGCGACTAAGGGACTTGCCAGAGAATGTGCAGCAGCGTTCTCTGTGCTTTTGTCACAACCGTACTGTGATCGCCAACCCGCCTGTCAAGCGTGGCGACTATGGCAACCCCCCCCCCCTTATGTCAATGTGGCGTTGGGGGAGGCCTATATCCAGCAGTGGATGTATTTCAGCTGAAATGATGATGTTGACTGAGGACATAATCCAGTCAAGTTTATTAGCTGAACGAATGGCCTGCGGTCCATTCGCTTTGGGCCGTTCAGACTAAATACTCGTGCCCGTGTTTATTAAGTACATCTACATTTTACTTACTAAGTCATAAGTCATTTAATCATTTGTTAACACAGGTACAAAGAAATAGTTGTTATAAAAAATTACAAGCGCGCTATGTTATACCCGAAGGCGTACAAATATTTATAGAGGTCATTGAACATTAAAATTGATAACATAATTACATAAATGGAATGCATATAGTATTAAGTAAAGAATATTGACAGCAACAACATAAAAAAAAAAACTAGAAAAACATATAAATGTCAAAAATAATTGTAAGTTTACTAAGTCAATATTCAAATAATGTCTAAACAAAAAAGAAAAAAAAAATAAGATGTTAGTAAAATAATAATTAAAATAATACATAATGTCACGTGCAATGTCAAATGGAATTGAAATTATTGACATACTAGGTCAATGGGTACTAACTAAGGTCAAAAACAGTCGTTACATTTTGTCTGTCAAAAATTCCGAAATGCTGTAATATGCTTTATTCAACAACATAGATTTAAGCCTTTTCTTAAATAAGAGAATGTTTAACTCTTTCATTGAACTAGGTATGTGGTTGTATATGATTGGTGCCATACAAAAATAACTTTTTTGCATCAATGCTGTGTTGGACCTTTTTACGCACAAGTTATTATTCTGTGGTCGAGTTCGTGTGTTATAAAATGTTATCCTGGTAAACAGGTCTGGATTGGTCTTAACAAAAACAGCTACCTCAAAAATGTATAAGCACGGCAATGTCAATAATTTGTATTTGATAAAGAATGGCTTACATGAATCTAAATTGTGGATTCTGAACATTGACCTAATGCACCTTTTTTGTGCTTTAAAAACTAATTCCCTGTTGGTTGAGTTACCCCAGAAAATTACACCATACCTCAATACCGAACTTACCAAACCATGATATGCTGTGACTAAAGCATCATCGTTAATCACTGAGGTAAGTTTAAATAGGGCATAGGCTGATTTGCTAATTCGTTTAATTAGCTCCTCCGTGTGTGCTTTCCAGTCTAATTTTTTGTCAATCGTTAAACCTAGAAATTTGGATGTGTCTACTTGTGTTATTATTTTATTGTTATAGCATACTGTCATATTTGGATTCGCACGTTGGCTAAACACCATTAATTTCGTCTTGTCAATATTTATTTTGAGATTATTGTTATCTAACCATTTTACTATGGAGGTTATAGTCTGAGTGACAACGTCGTTGTGGTTTCGATCATCAGTGCTCTTAATGGTCACAGTGCTGTCATCAGCAAACAGTGACATAGGGTGACTTGTTACTTTTGGCAGATCATTTATATATAGTATAAACATTGGGGGGCCTAAAACGCTGCCCTGGGGTACACCATAAGTGACTGTGCGATGACTAGACTTATAGGTTCGTTGGCATTTAGTTTTACGATCTATATCAGCTATTTCAACATACTGTTCCCTGTTCCGCAAAAAAGAATTAATTAAACTGAGAATATTCCCTCTAATACCGTACGCATCCAGTTTATTGAGCAATATGTTGTGATCGACATAGTCAAACGCCTGAGTCATGTCACAATATATTGAACAAACAGGTATTCTTTTGTCAACATTCGTAATGACGTTGTTCAAAAAGTCGTATATTGCCATATTGATGGTTTTATTTTTTCGGAAGCCTTTCTGTTCATCGGTTAATATGTTTCTTTTATCTAGATATTTAAAGATTTGAATATAAGTATATTTTTCAAATATCTTCGATATGACAGGCACAAGCGCTATGGGTCTATAAGACTCCATGCATTGCTTGTCATTTTTTTAAAATAATGGTTTAATTACAGCTGTTTTTAGTTTCGTTGGGTAAGTACCATGTGCTATGCACAGATTGAGAATATGACTCAAATGTCCACCAATGCAATCAGCTACATATTTAATTACTTTGGTAGAGATTCCATCATTACCTACACTGCCGGAATTTTTCAGAGTTTTAATTATAGCATTAATGTCATTTTCATTGCTTGGTGCCATGAACATCGAGCTACTATTCTTATCAATATTTGAAGTCACTTGTATACCGCAATTTTTTATAGGTTTTATTTTGTCAACAAAGAAGTCGTTAAATGCAGTCGCTATATCAGTTGGATGTGTTACTATTTTATCTCCTATTTTAATGCTACGGATTAAATTATTATTGGGCATATTCAATTTAGTTTGGTTAATTATTTCCCACGTAGTTTTAGATTTGTTAGATGATGTTTTGATCTTGTAATTATTCTGAGCACGTTGCGTTAATTTAATTATTTTATTATAAACTGCTGAGTACTTTCTAAAGGTTTTTTTGTCTTTTTCATTTTTGTACAGTCTGTAACGCCATAGGAGCGCTCTTTTTTTCTTGCTGCATGTTTTGATCCCACGGGAGACCCATAGTGGTCTTTTATGTAGCCTTATAGTTATACGCTTGAAGGGAAAACAAAGGTCATATAGAAGAGTAAATGTCTCTAAAAAACTATTATAAGCTGTGTTCGGATCATCAACCTGATATATTTCCGAAAAGGAAACACTTTGCAAACATTCCCTAAATTTATTCATGTTATCCAAATTATAGTCACGGCGTTTGATATACCAATGCTTCAATACACATATTCTTTTGGTCGGAACCTTGAGTATTTGACAGGTGTGGTCAGAAAGAGCAAAATCAATTACGTCACAATTACATTTCTTACCCAGATTATGCGCAAAAAGGTCTATGCATGTGTTACTAGAAAGTCTAGTGGGCTGACTAGATGCCAATTTGAAATTAAAATTGAGTAAAATACATTCTAGTTCTAATGTGATATTACTACGCTTTAAAATATTAATGTTAAGATCACCACATAAAACAACATTTCGCTTATTTTTCTTTGTTATTAATTGACAAAGTTTATACAGTTTCTCAAAAAAACAGGTCAAATTGCTTGCATTTGGAACTCTGTATATGCAGATTACAATGGTACCAGTATGAGTCAACTCTATAGCACAACACTCGAATGTGCTACTTATTGCAATGTTCCGAACTTCAGGAATTTCTTTCCAATGGTGTCCCTTCTTTATCAAGATACATGAACCCCCTCTTTTAGTATCTTTCCTGCTAAAACAAGTAGCTAGATTATAGTTCGGAATTGAGAGATACTGCTCATAACCAGCCATCATGAAATGTTCCGTTATGCAAATAACATCAACGTCAACATTTTTGGCCATGAGTTCTTCTAAACATACAGAGAATGCGTCAGCTTTATTTAAAAGCCCTGCAATGTTTTGATGCAGTATATTTATATGAGTATCATAGAAAAAACTGTGTGTCCAACTGTTGACTATCTGGTAACATCAATAAACCATCGATAAACTCGTCAATATCTTTGAAAATTGTCTGCATTCCATGATTATTTATTTGTCCCAGTTTGGTAAACATTGTTGAATCGATTGCTAGATTTTTATTCGAGTCCAAAAGATATGCATGCTTATATGTCAATGTGTCAAGATACAGTAAGTTATTAAAATGCTCTACTCTCCAATTATACATATTTCTTTGGTAACTGCATTGAAATGTCGGTGTGCAAACAATGATGTTCGTAAAGTTCACTTTTTGTAAAGTAGCTCGTAAGTGAAGAGTCAGTTGAAGGTAGTCACATGTAGTCTTAAAATCTTCCTCTCCTACTAGAATTATGCAGAAGTCTTTCATTGTAAACGTTTCTAATTTAGTTTCTATGTCGTGAACCAGTTGCTGTGTATTGCAGTGTGTCTTTATGTAATGGCATATATTCACCGAATGTTTGTGAAGGGTTTGCTTGGCAATATTTACAATGTCGTTCCTGTTATTGGTACTCAGGATACAGATCACTAGAAAAAATAATAATCTATTCGATCACTAGAAAAAATAATAATAATACTAGAAAAAATAATAATCTATTCTTATCTTATTGATATTATGAATGACATTATTTCTTCCCTTTCCGTACAAAAGGAGATCTTAAACGATTTAATATAGAGCATTACGAAAATGTTAAGAAGTAAAAGCGTAAGACAATATCTTTATTACATTTTCTACCTATACAGACTAATATTAACGAAATTGTTCCCTTTGTTTCAGGTAAAGAGGAAAACGCTTAAGTTGTCCCCATATTATCATATCGCTGACTTTGGGTAAGAAAATATATTATGATTAGGAAAACACCCGTGTTTTTGTTGTGTCATGGGATATGGAAGCAATATGTTCGGGATTTAAATGATTATAATTATGTCAACGAATCGGAGGATACTGAAATTAAAATGTTAAATTAGAGGGAGGTATTATCCACGTGTTACTTCCTTGAACTTTAGACAAATAAACGCTACCTTCCTTTCTCTTTCATTCTTCTTCTGGATCTTTATTCCTTTCTTTTTCAAATGTACAGAAACATAACTCTGTCCTCTGTCTTAAATATATTTTGCCTTAACCCTGCTGACAACTTTAGCGCAAAGCTAGGTAATTTGCGAGTTTCATCTACTATTAATGGTCAATAATAACTTCAACTACACTATAAATATAGGTCAAGCCCAAATTCGCAACCTTTTCGTTTCATAAAGTATAGGCACGTACAACGCAGTTTTCGGCGCACTGAGAAAATTATTGTGACAAACAAGCAAATGAATAACTGCTGTTATTCCTGGCACTGAATACAGGAATAAATTATTGTTGGAGCCAGCATTCTTCGGAAACCTACTGAAAAACAAATTAAGTATGAGTGCCTATATTTAATAGTTTTACTAAAAGCAAATCTTTCTTAGATGAAAAACCATCATTCTACAAAAATAACTCCTATTTTCACGAACACTTGATGTCACCTGAATGTAGTACCTAAACAAAAGTGTTAGTTTACAAGTCGCGTCTCAGATGAGATGAAAACTGAACTTGTAATATAATATTATATTTAGGCATACGTAACCTAGTTAATAGAAACGAGCATCACGCCAGTTCTTGGAACGTCCGTAAATAACTCAAACCATGCTTAATAGGACAACCATTGAACCAACATTATCTGCCTTTTTATTCCCAACAATAACTGTTCCTGAAGTTGTTCTAACGCCTCCACCGTTAATTCACAAAGAAGTCACTCAGAACAGAAATATAAAAAAAAAACTAAGCTGAAAAAAACTTTCGAGTGGTTGGTAATAATTCAAGTAAACTCGTTGTTCCCGCGGGAAATTAGAATAACTGCAGCGTAATTGTCTTTGTCTCCGGCCATTATTTACTCTGTGCTAATACTAGATTTATGAAATACTGGTGACTGCGAACAGCGATGTCTGGGTTTACACAGCTACACACTGTTTCTCTACAATCCTTCACAGTAGGTCTGGCTTTTGTGTTACATTTTTCATAAGGGACCTGCACTATGATTTGGTCTGAAACAACCTTATCATTTTCTTTAAAAAATACTTTATTTTTTACCTGAAGGCAATGTGACATTATATCAGCCGCTATGTCATTCTGCCAGCAGCTGTCATCTGCCTAGCCTTTTGCCATCTATATTGGGATCGGTTTCCAGTCATACCGGACGCTGCTGACCCAAATTTTATATGGAGCGACTGCCTATCTAACCTCCACAACCCAGATATTACTGGGTAATACGATACCCCTTTCGGATACCTGTACTCTCAGGCCTATTTTATTGACATAGGCTACCAAAAATCTGTTCAAAATTGTAGTAGAAATACAAAACGCATTGAAAGTGATTTTCATTTAGTTACAAAAAGTGTCATTCAATCCTTAGCTTATTTCAGAATTCTGCTGAAAGTAGATGAAGAAATAAGAAAAGCGATTATAACTATATCTCATCATTATCATCATTTCAGCTCAAAAGACGTCCACTGCTGGACATAGGCCTCTCTCAGGTGTCGCCACATTGACATTTTGGAAGGGGATTGTGGTGCCATAATCGCCAGGCTTGGCAAGCGGGTTGGCGACCGCAGTACGGTTGTTACAAAAGCACAGAGAACGCTGCTGCCCAATCTCTGGCAAATTCCTTAGTCGCCTCTTACGAAACCCACGGGAAGATATGGGATGGTAGCACCATCCATTCTTTACGTCCGACACCATACAGAATAACCCAGAATAACTATATCTATCGCTATTTATCTATAACTGCCTCATAATTTCCATTATGAACAAGTTCATTTTCTGCCTAGAAACCATTGCCACTATTACGTCACAGCTTAAAACTTATTGTGCGAATTACACTGTTGGAGAATCTTAGTAGTAATATATCTTTAAATCGCATCTTGACTGTGAAAGACTATAGTTATGAGCACAATTAGAAGGTATTCGTTAGTGCTGTTCAAATTTATTTTAACACACAGACACACCATTTTCTCCTATTTATTCGTCTAGACTCCAACTAACTCCCGCGTATTATTTTATAAGATATTATTTTAAAGGATTGTTTAATTTTCAATCTAAAGTCAGCGCTGGGTATCTTTTTGTAATATTCTTCATTCCCAGACAAGAATATGAACACCCACACATTTTCAGCTTTATTTTATTTATCTATATTAACTTCTTAGCAAGCTTTCTCTCATATTTACGGACTTAAGATTAACTAAACTGTTTTATCTAGTTTCTAAGGTTTATATTTTCTCGTTATAATGGAGTTAGTTGTCTAATGCTTATGAGCTAGTACCTACTATGCTTATTTTTTTTTAATATGCTCCCTAGTATGATAATCCGATGTTTGGTATGTACAAGGAAACGAATAGATTTTGTTTTATGTGCGGTAGTACAAGGAGGTTGGTACCTGGTACCTATGTAGCGAAGGTCCTGAGGTATGTAGGTTTACCTACTTATTATTTCAAGATCCGATCTAATAATGTTAGATCCGAAATAAGGTACCTCCTTTATAATACAGTGGCTATTTTAATCCTCAACCATAACCATTAAACTTCACCTTAACAAACTTTACATAAGCACCTATTTACAGTAAACATAAAACAAGATGTAATTAAGCTTAAGGCTTAATATGTATTGATAAAGGATCCCTCTCGCGATTCATTACGCTTTACGGTGTACCATGGTATGGAATAAACAAAGTTAGGCTGTTACGTTTATGTGGCGTCATCAAAAACTCCATCAATATGATGAGAGGTTTTATGGCGCCCAACGTGGGACAACGTAATGAGCGACATTTATTCTCTTATACTTGCACTTCGTTTATTAAAAGTTGATGCTATGTTTATTTTGGACGCGGTTTGTACATACGGAGATTGCGGACTTTTTGCGGACACCGGACATTAACAGATTCTTCATTACTGTGTTTACTTACATTATCTGTCCGGGCCGGTCGTTCACAGTTTTTCCAAAACGATTTGACCGAACTTAAATAGTCTACTGACTAAGGGACTAGTAATATTATTCTAACTTGTTTTTTTTCAAAATGTTATAGATTTTGTGGCGCCCAATGTGGGGTAACGTTGTTGATATAATTTTACTCAAAAGCGTCGCTTCAAACACTGGTCGGAATAAAGACGGGTGCTCAATAAATAATAATTTTAAGATTAGCTCAAATAAAATACTACTATGTACTACGACCAACCATAACCCTACCGAAGCTACGATACCTAGGTTTTATCATAAAGAAAACTCCCTTAAAGTTTCCTCTCTAAACTTTTTCATTAGGTAATTGAATGAATAAGCATATTTTCGCTAAGACATCCACACCAACAGCACCGTGTATTTTCCGAACTAACAAGCACAGTAACAAACATCCTTTAATAATAAGCGTAAACAACTTGCATTTCAAATTCATAAATAAACCAACATCAAATATTCAAGTAAATCCTTGCAGCACCTTCAGTTAGTGTAACCGCAGTCTGCATGTTTGTTGCTATCTCGAAATAAACCCGGTATTTACGCTTAAATTCACCGGCAAGGTAATCAAAATGTTAGTAGATGTGGGAATTAATATCTCAAGTTAAAGCTTTACATAGTTTGATAAACCACTGTGTTTCTCTTCACGGGAATGTTATGAATACCCTTGAGGTGGATTTATTAAGTGAATATGAAATGGTAAGTATAGTCTGTTCCAAAAGTATCTGATGCAAGTGTCAACAAACCATGTAAAAGTTTAATTCCCACTCTATAACTTAAAGGCATTTAAAAACATAATTTGTATTTAGAACGATTTAATCCAACAATATTGTTTGAATACCATTTTTAATATTTTATAGTGATAAAAAAATCATCGCCGAAAGTTCTAAAATTAAATCATGTCAAATGAAAGAAATATTTGAAATGATTTATTAGAATTAGAAAGATGAGTTTAAGTATTATAATCAAATCAAAGCACTCAATTTGTACGTGGCACTACCCGGGTACCGTTTTCTGATACATTAGTTTACCTTTTCATAAGAAACTTTTAGAACAGACCTTATTGATATTACTATAATAGCAGGCCGTAAATGTTCAGTGCAGGCCATTGACAGTGTAAGTAGGTTCGGTAATCGAATTGGTGATCATAAAATATTGTTATGAAGGGTACACTTCCGTGGTTTTGCACAGAGCTAAACTTCAGTGCAAAATCTTGACCTTTTTTTAGAATAGAATGATGTTGGAAACAGTGGCAGCTATCTAATTAAGACCGTTGCCCAAATATACTCTTATTTCAATACAAACAAAGTATATTTTATACCTGACAATATTTCGTTTTCTCAGAATCAGAACCACATTAAAGTCCCTTCCATTAAAAAGTAGCAAAAATAAAAGTGCAACTATCAAACAATGGTTAGCAAGTTCCCGCTTACATCTCTCAAGTTTCAGACCGAAGGGTCCCAAATTGTTTCAAAGGAATTCCGATAGTCCGGAACCCATTAGTTTCGGCACTCCAATATAAAATGCCATAGCTCGATAAATAAACTGTTCTTTACTTTGACAGTCAATTTATAAAATGTCCAGCAGAGTTCTTGCGGTTTTTTGTGAAATGCCTGAAAGTTTCGCAATGCTGATGATTTAAGCCCCAAAGTTACTTCAAATAAAGTTCTGATTTCAGAAATTTAAAATACTGGTGAATATAAAATACTTAAATTAACGAAATTCAGTTAGGCATCGAAATGTTAGAAAGGATCCGAATAATATCATTTATAAAAACAGACAGATAGCATGAAAGGGCGAGATAACACGAATAGCCGTTTCCATAATATTATCCATTAACCCGATGTTATTTCGAGAGTTAACAGAGCATGATTTCGAAATCATATTTACGTATTTCGCCAATCCGGTCGTAAATGTGGACTGTTGAAAATGTAACGCAGATGTTAGATGTATTCCAGGTAAGGATCCAGGCTGAAATTCGGAACATATAGCGAAGCAATCACTTAGTTTACCACAAGTTCAACGCAAACAACATTCGTACAAAAAGCTCCGTGCTTCCACGAAATAGATCAAAACTACGCGGTTTTCTGTTTAAAAATTCACAACGCGTCGCATACAAAACGATCCCATCAGTTTATATCGCACTTTCTTTTTCTCCTTGCATGTTAACATTTATTTCCTTTTTATTTTCGTTTAACTATTTATTGGCTTCTGGAGTTAGGGCGAAGAAAACTTTTTTTTTTTAAGTCCAAGAGAAGTTCTCTTTGTTAACGTTTCTGCGGATGAGGCTATTGTAATTGTAATATAAGTTACCTCAGTTTTATGTTTAAACCTGTGATCAAAATAAATCTATGCCCTTCTTCCTGGCGCTTATGCAATAATCCGCTTTCAGACTAAGACGGACACTCAATGGGTAGTTTGCCAGCTTTCACAATATCCTATAAAAACAAAGCGCTTCACGCAACTTCATGAACAAAAAAGCCCCCGCTACCACAACGTAGGCATGCATACCAGGCCTCTTCATAGACCGATAGGCGATTAGCCGCATAACTTCACAAATTCTCGGCAACATCGTTCAATAGAATTTCAATAAACTTCAGTTGAAAAAAGAGCACACGAAACATGAAAGTTTTCATCGCTTTAGTAACAAGAACAGTTTTTCTGCCTTTTTTAGCGGCGTGTGTATCGATCGCATCCATTAAATGTTGTAAAATGACAGCGCACGCCCGTGTCATTAAAACTCAACGTGCACCGGTGCCTTTTAAACTGTGTGGACACCAATGTACAGCGAATGGAGCCGGCAAATGGAACGAGTACACGTATGCAGGGAAAAGCAAAAAAATCGAAACGAGAAAACAGAAAGAACTTTGCCAATGAAAGTGGTGAATTGGTTTTAGTGCCGGCAGTGTTTGGTGGGGAAACAAATTAGAGAAGCACATGCAAATGATTTTGGAATGCTTGGAGTTTGGTTTTGCCTTGTTTGGTACTTAAAATTAGGTCTCAGTGAAAATTATCAAATTATCATCACCTTCCACTTGTCCCATCATCGAGTCTTCAATTCTGCCCTGGCTTTTGTCAGCCACCACTCTCTCATTCACTTCTTTCTCTCTCGGGTCACCCGTAAAATTTGTCTTATTAGTCTATTTTCTGTTTAATATTGCTAGCAAAATTAATAACCTCCAAACTAGAATACTCGTAGATACAATGTAAAAATAACTTGATCAATTTCTTGCACGGTTAACGGCAAATCCGCATTTTCAATTTGAGCACCGTTTTGATAACTACTTTCCCAATAAATCTTGAATTCTTTATGGCCCCGCTGGTTTCCAATCTTTCAATTAATCAGTTCTTAAGAGAACCTCGTGAAACTTAATCCTGGGATTTTCTCCTTCACGTTCTTTGGGTTTTTTTTTAATATCCGCGCTTGTTACAAATATGATTTCAACACCTGCTTTTATTGGAAAGAACTGCTACTGCGTAAAATATCTTTAGGGGAAATAGTTTGAAAAGTTTTCTGTATCAATTAAGTAATATATTTGCTTTTGGAAGACTTTTTCGCGTCGTGGCACATTTGAAAAGATTTAATTACGAATATTTGATCGTTTCCATGTTAGTTAAAGAAAAAAAACCAGCCAAGTGCGAGTCGAACTCGCGCCCGAGGGTTCCGTAAAGAATATTAAAAATATTTTTATTATATGATGTAACTAAAAAATTACGGTTTTCGCAATTTTTCCTTACCTTTGCTATATGACGTTACTTCGTACCAAATTTCAAGATTCTGAGTTCACGGGAAGTACCCTGTAGGTTTTGATTCCCTTGCGAGTAACGAAAATTTGCGGCATAAACGGCTGTATCTTTTGATTACATAGTTTTAGAAATTGATTTTTTCACAAGTCCAAGGGTCAGTAGACCTGGGTATTTGATATAAATTCCAGCTTGATACCTCCACGCGATCCTGTGAAAAAGGGTCTTGACAGACAGATGGACAGACGGACGGACAACTAAGTGATCCTATAAGGATTCCGTTTTTTCCTTTCGAGGTACGGAACCCTAAAAATGAAATATTGTAGATATTCGGAAGCATTTTCGAATTCGTTCAAATTCTTCTTGTAAACTTAATATCCAATTTATACTTTAGAGAAGGAAATTACATAAATCTTGCTACATTCTTTTGTTCGAGTCTCTACATAAGGTTCTCGTAAATTGTACTCGCAAACACAAGTTACATGCCGGTTTGAAGAATTGATGTAGAATGTAGGTAAGTAGTTTTAGATTGCTGCAGAATCGACTACGAACACAATAGAAACTCGTTTCCAACAAATTGATTTTTTAATCTTAAAAGCATCTTTGGTCTGTTCGATTTTCCGTTCATGGACAAATTGCGAGGCAATATATGGTCATGTCCACAATGCTCAAATCAACATCATCATCATCAGGACATAATGTTCCCACTGCTGGGACACAGGCCTCATCCACCACGCGGGCCCAGTGCGGGTCGGTAGATGTCACATGTCTTCGAATTTTCAGTTCTAGAACATGCCAGTTTCCTCACGATGTTTTCCTTCACCGTTTTTTAGGGCACCGGTGATGAAATAAATTATACAAAGTAATGTTTGAACCCACGGCGTATTGCTCGTAAGTCGGGGCTGCCACCATTGGGCCACCGCTGCTCTCTCACCAATCCTCAAATAATTTGGCAACAATTCGCTAGTTATGTTAACGAAATAAGAGCTTTTTGGCAACGACCGGCTAAAAATCCAGATTCTGGGCTTCTCAGTAGCAGCCCAGAGTCTGGATTTTTAGCTGGATTTCTCATGGAAAAATCCAATATCACTTTACCGAACCAGTGAATCAAGCCTATGGCATTGACAGATGAATCAAAATAGAAAATTCTAAGCTCATCCAGACAAGGTTCGTTCCTTTCTATCTCTACGTTAAGTCCACCAGTGAATGCTATAGACATGTAATATGCATAACAATGGCGGTGGCAACCGTGAAGCTGACATCATGTCATTATCATGATTACAGAGCCTTATACCAAAGGAATAAAGTTCAAAATAGATGAACTTTCGTCTCGATTAATTGTACCATTTTTGTTGGGACCTGCACAAGCGTTACTACATGTAGCAATAATTCACTCATTGTAGTAAATTCGTCTGTTTCATCGTTTTTCTGTACACTTAGTTAGCGTTTGGGATGCCTTTTTCATTTATTTTGGTGCGAGTCACGCCAATTTATTTACTATTTTATCTTGATTTAAAATCTCTTTGCTGTTTTATCTAGTTGATTTACTTTTTCACAGCACGTGCTTTGGTGTTTCTTCCGCCTCCATTCATCCTCTGCACAGAGGGATGTCTGTTACACCTAAAGGGTGTAAAACGCCTCTTAACGAAGCCGAAAAGCACTGGTTCTCCCTGTCATTGCGATAATTTTTTGTTCTACACCATACCTGGGAACCTTCTAGTTACGGAGATATTAGGGGACAAAGTTCCAACTTTTTGAAAAGTGTTTTTTTTTAATACAATTTTTAATGGAAGATTTTTACTTTAACCACCTCCACGACCCCCGTACTATTCAATCCGTTCATCAGCACAATATTTTGAGTGCGTTACATTGAGTTCTACTACAAAGCATGATTTTACACCCCTCAAAAAAAAGTCGTTTCCCAGCAATAATTTTTGCGTAAAGTTACTTAGTTTCATGCTTGGTTGACGGCTTCGTGATGAGGTGATTTACACCCCGTATAGTAAATAGGTGTTTGTTTAGGGGACAGTGGCCGGTTATGATACCTATAATCTTGCGAATTTTGTCCCGTTTCAGTCTAGTGATGCTGCGGGCAAGTCTCGTTGAAGCTTCCGGAACTGCACTCTTCAGCCTGACATAAGCGCGTGACAACGACGAGTTGAGTTAAAATTGGCTACCCTGGAGCTCTGGATGTATGCAACCTTTTCAAAACTGCTATAAACCTTCCAATATTTTTATTTCACTAAAACTTCACACATTCAATTCACACTGCGCAGTACTCGTATATTTTTCTCTAATTTCCCTCACCGGAATATTCAAAACAAATCCGCTCATAAATCTCCATTCAGCACGCGTTCACCTGCGAATTCGGGTATGCAATATGAGATCGGCCTTTCAGCCATTCTGCTATCAAAGCCCATTCAACTCGCGACTATTTCAAATATGACCCAAATACTGGACGCGTACGATGAATATGGAATCAAGGACCGAAGGATGCTGCCTGTGCGTCCCAGGACGATGAGACGGGCTGATTTGCAGCGTGGCAATACTGGTAGTATTTGTGCTGGGGCATAATGATTGGTATTATTTAGTTTTTGCCTTCATAAGGTACAGTGAAACCGAGTGGATTGAACACCAGATCGGACGATGAATACCGGACTTTTACAAACTGAAATATCTGTCAAAGTCCGGTGTCTGCAGCGAGTCCGAAGTCCGTAGCCAGTCCGGTGCGCTTGGTTTGAACGCACCTTTCTGCCGGTTTCACATAGAGTCTGGAGACGGGTTCTCAATTTGTCCGTGCCGGTTTTTTTTTTATCAAAACTAGTTTTATACAAATCTTTACTGAAATACTGTGCCACACAAAACAGTTTTCACGGTTTGTCTGTGGGAAAGGAACAAACGGTATAGGTAGAAACAAATTGTTAATAGTTCGAAAACTTAATTTTAATACTTATATTACTTTAACTAACAATCAATAAATATTAAAAACTACTTAATTGCTCTCCCCCAACAATCTGCAAACCACTTTCCTAAAAATATAGTATGACCGAACCTCTGAAGTGGCTCTCTGATAATAATTCATTTGAATATTTTTAAGGCAGTAGAATACCGCTGAAAAGCAAATTATTTAATAAAACTGGAATAATAGAAGCCAACTTATCATTACGCCAGTAATACTTCAGCGTTGATTAATAGGCGGTGTTAATAGGCCAATAAAAGTAAGAGTTTGACTCAAACTGACATTAATTAATGCTTCCTTCTTACCCAACACGACCGCGTTGCGATATTATCGCTGTTTCAAACATTCATTTTTCTTTTTCTATGAATAATGTCTTCTGCCAGAACCGTCTGCTGCTGAAGTGGGATCTTCTTGATGGACTTACTATTAATGATTAGAAGACTGATGATCGGCAGTTTAAAGTGACTAAATGCATCAAGCTTGTCGACAGAAGTAGCTCTTAACACTATTAATTGTGACTGTCTATTAAAAGTTTCAAGTATTGCAGTTCTGGAATAGTGATTAAAATCCTTCACTTTCACATAATAACTCTTGAAAAAATTCGGGGTTCAAATAGGTTTTGCAGTCTAAAAGGCACTTTCAGACAACCAGGCTACACTTTGTTGAAATACACCTGCCAGCATCCAAGATCAAATTACATCAACATAACGAAATCCTGTTTCACCACGAAAGTCCACCTTTATTCATCCATACCGAACTGCAGTACCCCTTTCCCCGTACACCGTCAAATGTTCCGCCATTTCGACATTCATGACGTCCGTTGTACCATAAAAGGGGACCAACGCGGGACCAACCGTACCGTGTAATATTATGACGTCATCTGCGATGTTCTTTTTTTAAATATCGCTGTTTGAATCTTTAATGGTTTGTTTGATAAACGTTCTGTGTCTGTGTGACTTTCATGGGTTATTAGGTTAATGGGTAAGGGTGGGAGTTTGAAGGTCGTTTCAGTCGTTTAAAGAACTTATTGGTCGTTTAAAGTCAGTTTGAAGCCTTTTTATTTGTCTTCTTTTTCTTTGGGTATTTCAAGTGTCGTTTCTGCTAAAGCATTAACCTTTTTTTTTACTTTTAAATGCCATCGTTTTTTCTCTGAGGTAAATTCTGTTCTTGTTCTTGTTGTCTGTATGGTGTCGGTCGTAAAGAATAGCACCATCCCATATGTTCCCGTGGGTGTCGTAAGAGGCAACTAAGGGACTTGCCAGAGAAATCGGCAGCAGCGTTCTCTGTGCTTTTGTAACAACCGTACTGCGATCGCCAACCCGCCTGCCAAATGTAGCGATTATGCCAAAACCCCCCTTATGTAGGAGGAGGCCTATGTCCAGCAGTGGACGTCTTTGGCTGAAATGATGATGAATGATGTCTTTTTTGTGTGGCAAAACTTATGGTATTTTTTCAATAAACCTATCCAATCATCTCTTGTTGTTTTCAGCTCATTACCGTTGTAGACAATAACAGCACGTGCGCTTTGTTCCTTCAAATGACCTTATTTGAGCAGCTAAATTTATGTCCATCATTAATTTGGTCTATATCCTAGTCTATGTTGGATGCACATTTCGTATCAATTAACCGATATCTGATTGGAGTGACGTCGGATATTTCATTAATATCAATCAATCATGCACTGCGTCGCTTGATTGATACGCTGGTGGTCTCTAATCGGCTTTGTCCATATACTGCTTCAGTTATTAAATGCAACCCAGTTTGTAGGTTAACTAATTTTAGTTAGACTTCCCTCCAATTTAGTCTTTACAAATAACGGTCCTGTATTTTCTGTGCTTCATCACTATCACTACATAGTATAAAACAAAATCGCTTCCCGCTGTCTGTCCCTATGTATGCTTAGATCTTTATAACTACGCAACGGATTTTGATGCGGTTTTTATTAGATAGAGTGATTCGTGAGGAAGGTTTATAGGTATAATACATTCATAATATAGTAGAGAAATACTGATAATTTTAGAGGTTTCTAATGTGAGGTCGACAGACATTCTGTAGTATATTTAGTATCTGCATTGCACCCGTGCGAAGCCGGGGCGGGTCGCTAGTACACATATATGTTATTCGATCTTAATTAATAGTCTTCACCACTTAAGTGCCTTCTTGAACATAAGTATCTTATATTTTTTTCCGATGGACTCACTAAGTACTCCAGGTCTTTGTAAGTCCTGCAAGCCAGGAATCTGCAGTAGCCCTCAACCAGAAAAGGGGTGAGTCAGACAATGAAGCAGTACAAAATGTTGTCACTAACAACCATACAAGTGAACTGATCTACCCAACTTAGTTCATAAATATGTTGCTACCCAATTAACTATCCTTTTGACATAATTAGGATAGCTGGATATGTTCACATACAAATGATCTGAAATCTCACTGAATTACTGTATTCCTCAGAAATTCGGTTTTCCTTAGAAATCTTCTCCATAATACCCGGACTACATAACTCAGCCTTCAAACAAAATTGATCTACCAGTAACAAGCCCGGCTCGGAATCGTTAACTAGACGTAAAGACTAACTAGGTCGCCCAAAACTAGATTCTGGATAGGAAAAACACTCAGTTACATGCTGAAATTGCAATCCGTAGAATGATTAGAACCTGGTGGAGGAGCTCATGGCAAAATAATAACAGCCGCTCGGGTCTATCTTTAGGTTAAGCCGCGCTTTCCTAGGCAGATCCGTGGATGGGTGACCACCCGTTACATACCGAGTTTCCTCCGTGCCTCGGAATGCTTGTTAAACCGTTAGTCTCGGCTATAATTTGTAGATCTTTGATAGCCGTTACAGGTAGTCAGTGGCCAGAAAGTCTGACAACCGGTCATACCGAGGCATATTGAATTACATTTGTGGAGGTCAGATGGGCAGTTTCTCAGCCGCATCCGCTTAAGCTAGGAGCCGACCCCAACATAGATAGGGAAAGGCTAGGCAGATGATGAGTAAGAGTAGAATCGCTTGTAATTATCAAAGTGTAGGAAGAGCGGTACTACATTGCGACAATTACGTATAAGTCCCACGACATAAGAGGCGAGCCGATTGCTATCAACAAGGAATTAATCCAAAATACTTGTTACTGAGAAATTGATCGAAAAACCGAATAACACTTTCCCTAGCCCTGGAGTCAAACCCAAAGCCTCATGCTTAGTAGCGCACTTGCTACCACTAGTGGTCTAGTGGCACAAATATTTATACCTATAAGGTTCTGTGACAAAATAAGAGGCGGACAATTGCCAAAGAAAGCCTAGGTTGCTGTGTGTTGTGTAATTTGAATACGTAAAGCGGTATGTGTCACATGCAGCGCATAAGTTACTAGACCACCGCACTTATTCAAGTGGTAGTTAACACAATACATTAACCAACACAGGTGCCTAAACGTGTGAGGTTTATATGCACCGTGTATAAACACTATTGCTGAAATGGGGACTCCATTATTTTGCAGATCGCAATGACCGTTCATTATTTAAATGCATTAGGTTTATATTCATTTGGTTAGCTATTGAAAGCTATTGACTTAAGGTTACTTAAGATAAAAAAGATAAAATAGAATCTTATACAATCAGATGAAAGAATGCATCAATGCCTTTTCTGCCTTTCCAGTCTAACTCGATGCAGCGGAATACCAGTATTTTACACGGAGCGACTGTCTATCTGACCCCCACAACCCAGTTAGTACTGGGTAATACGATAACCCTTGGTAAGACTGGTTGTTAGTCTTTCGGGCCACTGACAAAGATGTACAAATGACAGTCGAGACCAGCTTAGATCTAACCATCAACTCCGTCAAAATCAGGCTCCTACTCAATCATAACATCGTCTAAGTAATTTGAGTAGACTAACATCTAGAAACTTACTAAGTATACCAAAACAATGAATTTGGAACATAACTAAGCCAGACTAGAATCTCAGCAGTATCAAAACATAAGCTAGAACTTATATTATTCTAACAAACATGTCTCAACAAATCTGACACTGAATTCCACGGATAACTTAGTGTATTGTTGGAGGAACAAACTCTCGACATACAAGAGCATACGAGAGCATACTCCTACATGTTCCACCTCACAAACTATTTTCGAACCAGATTTATAGCGTCATAGTGTTGAAAATTGTATAAAACTTCAAAATTTGATACGACTCGGTCCAAAGTTGTGCGCTTAAAAGTTAGATGGTATATTCTTAGTAAGTTTTAGAATTGATTTTGGTGCTTACATGTTAAGGCCTTATTTTCAAGCAGGCAGCAAGTCTGTTTAAGAAATTAATTTAAACGTAAGATTATAATATAAAGAGGAAAGATTTGATTTTTTGTTTGTTTGCATTGAATAGGCTCCGAAACTACTGGTCCGATTTGAAAATTTCTTTCAGTGTTATATAGCCCATTTATAGAGGAAGGTAATAGGTACTCAATAATCATGCTACGACCAATAGGAGTGGAGCAGCAATGAATTTTTTTTTGAAAACGGGGAAAATGTGGCGCAAACGAAGCTGCGCCGGACAGCTAGTGATTAAATAAGGTTTTTAAACTCCCTACTGCCAGCGTATTGAAAATCTATCCATTTTTTTCTCTCTAATCCTTTGCTACAACTCAGAAACTGATCTCCCATAAAATAAAGGTGTGAACATTAAACCTCGTTCTCCCGAAACGAGCTGAAAACTAGAACGTTTGACCAAAACAGTGACAAATGTAGTACATTAGTGGGGAATACGAGGGTAGTCACGAAATAGTTCCTATGTGGACAATGATAAAGAGGTCACTGAAAATTTCACGCTCCATGCACCACAAGAGGAGGAAAAGAGCACTGGTTTATTTAAACACGTTTCAAATGAGTTTTCTCCACTTAAACGTTCGAGCAATGGAAATGAAAAAGATCTAAGTACTAAATACGGTCTACAAAGAACGGAGGACCCGAGAGAGTGGCTTAAATGATAATACTCAATTCAGACAGGACCAAAGCTTGGCTGTGAACTAAATATGATGATAGTACCCAAGATAAACTCTTTCAAAGTAAAAGCTGCTTTGTCAAAGAAATTAACACTAAGTATGGTCAATTGGTCTACATCTACATTCTACAGTATCAATCGCTGCGGTTATCTGAACCCGGGCAAACAAAACAATAAAAGCAATCGATGGAAGTCCGAGGAAGGACAATTTTTTCTCCGTTTATAAGAAAAGTTTTTATCTTTTCCGGATAAACCATTATCGCTCCGTAACTATTCTAAGGACCTTTTACTTATTGTTATTTAGGTAGGTATCTAAGAAATTGTCTAACGATTTCCGCTGTATGTTATGTTGACTCTCACAATTTTTGGTAATCATACGCGTAACATCATCATCATCATCAGCCTATAATGTTCGCACTGCTGGGACACAGGCCTCCAATCCATGAGAGGGAGTGGGCTGTAATCCACCACGTGAGCCCAGAAGAAATCATAACATAACCTATAAATTTAGTTTATGGTCTACGAACACATGAAATTGAAGATTATGACATATTCTTAGTAGCTATTAATTAGTTCATAATTCATTGTGTACCAGCCCGATGATACTATTCAAGACTTACTAACTGTTGAACTATTTAGTATCGGGCTGGTGTCTGTAACTCCAAGTGTCCAAGGCACTTATTTTGCATACGGGTGAGAAAATTGCTCATTCGATCCACCACAACTTATTAAGAACAGCACGCAACTCCTTGGTGTTACTGACGATCTTAGGGAGTACTCTTCGTAGAAACTCAGCTACTCCAAGTTACCGAAATACTTTGCCATTAGAATGTAAGTCTAAAAATAATGACAATACCATGACAGCCTCGACACACAAAATACCTTAAATTCAGTAAAATAAAGTAATGCCGTCACAATACCTGTGAGTTGGTCCTATTGGGGGTTGTCAGGGTATGTGGCATGTTCGGCTAACATTCAAATAGGATCGTGTGCAGGTCTTTCGGCATTGTTCGTGACAACGGCATCTTGGCTCGATTTCAATGTATTTGTTGAGTCGGGTAAGATTCTGTCCATTGTGGCAAAGACGTAGATTTACAAACGTATTTGTGTAAGGTTTTTTTTTTCTTATTTTTGCTTGACATGGGTGGTTTAATAATAGGGTGCTTTTGTTATTCTTATTTATTAGCAACTGTTATTTGACACGAAAACCTTGGTCATTCCAAATCTCTGAAAAAAATATCTTGTGAAAAATTATGTAGGTTATTTTGTATTTTTATAAATCCTAAGGTATTTTAATTACAAAAATGTATGGCTGTTCTGTACCTCGAAAAGTTTATGTAATTACTTTCATCTTTTTTTTTCTTTTATATCGTAATAGGAACTTTACTTATTTGGGTCTTCGTAATTAGCAAAAAAACCTGACGTACGTAAGCATGTATGTACACAAACATTTCTCTTCCACCTTCAATACGCTTAGAAATAGCAAAATAAAGACCGTGTTTTATATTTTCCTTTCTGCCCATCAATTTGTATCAGGACTCTTGGAAACATGAATATGGCTGGGAATATCAGGTTGTTTTTCCAAAGCTTTGCCTATTCATTCAGATATAACGTCGCCGTCTACTATCCTCGGTTCCAGACATATGCTAATGTTTTCAAATGGCACTGTTTGTAGTCTGTTCATTATTTAGGAGGTTTATGCAAACGTTTGCATTACAATTATAAATGTTCTAGTTACTAAAGAACATTTTTAATTTAGTAGTTAATGATGGATAAACAAACATTTTATCTCAAAGCTACCAGATTTTTCGATAGAATTTTTGGATATACGATATTTTCCTCATAATTAATTTGAAGGTAAAAAAGTCCACCATTCTTCTGCATACAACCCCGATTTGTACCTTAAATAGCAAATTACGTAATTACCTTGGCAACCTCGTCCCTTCTTCTCCAAGGAAAATAATTTGCCCTTTGAAATATTTATTTAACAGTACAGGAGGGATATTAAAGTAAATATGCGTTATATTATTTAATTAAATCGTTTTATGTTATTTGCCTTGGGGGTTCGGGAAAATGGCGCATTACTCAAGTCGATAGCTTGGTCCTTGGATACTCAACCTTTAATTATTAATGAAAATCTTCGTTTGGTCTTTTGGGAGTTCTAAAATGCTTTTGATGACTTTTATGATGGGTACACTAACGATTTAAGCTTCACATTTTATTTAGTACACATTGTTGGTATGTTCTAGAACCAGTAATTCGAAGGCAGGTGACACGACGGATACTTTAACGATTGCGAAATGCATATGAAAAGATATTGTTCATTATAATTTATTTGCAATAATTATTGGTACAGTATTGGTCTGAAATTCAGTAGTTGAGGTTCCTAATACATAGTAAGTTTCAGATAAAAAGTAAAACTTTACACTGTGTTGCATCCTCTTCAAATTCAAGGAAGTAACTATGCTGATGATTCTCTACCCTAATCAATAATAAAATGGGTAGGTTATTTTTTTCTTTAGTTTAGTTGCCGAAATCGGTACGTGTAAACCACCCGTGTATTAAACGCGGCCCGTCTGTTCCTCGCCCTATAACCGCGCTTTCACACATACAAACAATCTCAAAATTCGACAATTTCTTATTCCCTCAACCACGTTAAGGGAGTTATTCTGTAATATTGATAAATTTAAACAACAAAAAAGCAACGATTTTTAAATTGATTAATTATGCCTTTAATGACAACCTCCTGAATTTTGACGAGGATGCAAAACAACACCTTGTATTGAATGCTAGAGTGGTCATATCTTCGAAGACACGTTGGAGGATGTCACATATAATTATGTGACATCCTCCAACCAAAGATTGAAGCTGATGGTGACTCATGGCCCACTCCCTTTTCCATGCTGCATGTCCCAGCTGTGGGAACATTGTAGGCTGGTTTATATGCATACAAATTGTATTAAAGTGTTACTGCACTAACGCGGAAAGTTCACATTGTATTTAATCGCTATAGTGATCTTTCGTGGCCCTTAGTACCTTTCACTTTCACATTCTTGATATTTATCTCAATTCCTACGTCCCTTTTCTGAGGCACGTGCTTCGTTTCCGTATGTTAGATACACACTTATTAGCTAATTGCCATTTCAGCTTCTATTCAACGGGGGCCTTTGAAAAGAACATAAATCATATAGATACAATATGTTATTTTCCTGTGTTGTCTACTGTGTGCATATAATTAGTAAAAATAAATAAATAAACATATGTATTAGTAGTTTTGCTTTCACACATGATTCTTATTTTGTTAATGTGTATGTCACCAGATGTTCTCATCATCATTAATCCAAAGTTGTCCTTGTGTCAAGCTGCACGTTCTTGTGCCAGCCTCATCCAGTAAATTCCCGATGTCCTAGCATCAAATTATTGCAGAACCCGCGTGGTTTAATTACAGAAAAGAGCCTTTGTCCCAGCAGTGGGGACGTTATAGGCCGATTGAGATTAAAATAATTAATTATTCTTCGTTCGTCCTGAAGTTTTGTCCCACCTTTCAAACATTCTTAGTTTGTCCCAAACATTATGCTTCCTTCGTCCCAAAATATAATTTTTAATTATTTCGTTCCTGCTTCTGCTCCTCTCTCTCGTCGCCTTGAGAGAAAATTTAGAAAATCCCGATCTTGGCATACATTTTTAAGACATAATATTTATTCGTCTAGTAAATCGCGAGCTACATAAAAAGATATCCTAGCTACTTATGTTGCTCTGGTAGGAGTGATCTTCTCCTACCAGGGCACCAGAAGTAGCTAGGATATCTTTCGTTTACCAATTTATATACGCAAAATACGCGCTTCGGACGTTGAATTGCGGACACCAGCCCGATTTACAATACGAACGGTATCCTGTCTTATAACCGAAAATTAATTTTCAAAATTTCATTTGACAACCAACAATTGGCAAAAACATTCACGACCAATCAGGTCATTTCATCATTTTACTAATACCCGACTGAACTAAGACCCCGCCATCCCCTTCGTGTTAGGTTACTTTAAACCCTTCAAACCGAAATAGGATCCCTGCGCAGCGGAGCTACGTCGACCATGCCTTAATAAAAAAAAAAAATATTTACCTTCGACCCTAGAATTGTGACATTTGTACTCTAAAAAGTATCGAAATAACGCATAAATTATTTTTTATGGTTTATTTATTTATTCCAAAGAACCTTATGTGTAAATATCATTATGCGTTAACTTTATTAATAATATATATTAATAATAAAATTTAAATTTTATTTCATATAAGAAAAATATATTTTATTGACTGAATTTTTGAAGTACAGTGCCCTTCACCATTACCTGACCCATCTCACAAAGCAAAAAAGAGGCAAATGGGTCAGATAATGCTGCTCACTGACTGTACTTGTAATTTGGGACGAAGCAGGACTTTAATTTATAGTGAAATGGGACAAACTGAGATTTTTCGGGAATGTAGGACAAAACTTCAAGGCGAACGAAGAATAAATATGAACCCGTGAGGTCCTTCCTATAAAGGCGATTCAGATGTCCAAGGAGATCGTCGCATGCGGCGGCGATTTCTTCAAACTCGCGACTGTCTTCGCAGCGTACGGGGACGTTACGCACGCCATGCAAAACCTTCCTCATAATAACCCATAATGGATAAAGCCCCCCCATGTAGGTTAAAACCGAAGTCCCTTAGAATAGGGTCCTTCAACGCCAACAGCCTGAATGGGCAACGTGATGAGATCGCCAACTTCCTCCGCGACCATCACTTAGATATCCTGTTAGTCCAAGAAACCTTTCTTAAGCCTTCGAATCGAGATCCTAGAATAGCCAACTATCGCATAGTTCGCAATGATAGGACTCGTTGTCACAAGGGTGGTACCCTCATTTACTACAAAGCATCCCTATACTGCATCCCTATGGACCCTCCTCCCCTGACCCACCTTGAGGTCTCTGTCTGTCGGCTTGGCATGACGGGTCATCAACCCATCTCGATCATCTCTGCTTACCTTCCTCCTTCCGGTTCCCCGGCGATTAACGCCGTTCTCAGAAATGATCTCGGCTCGCTTCTCGGTCTCAGTGATTCCGTCATTTTGGCGGGAGATCTGAACGCCAAACACCCCTCCTGGAATAGTCGCGTGACTAACACCAGAGGTAGGGTTCTTTTTGACCTCTGTAGTCCCCTCAACTTTGATGTCATCGCTCCTATGCATCCCACCCATTACCCACTCGACATCAATCAACTCCCTGATGTACTCGACGTCGCGCTCCTTAAGAACGTCAGCCTACGGCTACATTCTGTGGAAGCGATCGACGAGCTTAACTCTGACCACCGTCCAGTCATCTGGGAGCTTGCTCCTAGATTAGGCCTTCTCGACCCCTCTCGACCCCCTCCCACCAGAGTGATCACGGACTGGGGGAAAGTAAGCGAATTGCTGAAATCCACAGACTCCCCTCACCTGGATAAGATCCCCTCCAACATAGAGTCCATCGCTGACACGGAGGTCGCGATCGGCTCGCTCACGGAACACGTACAGTCCGTCCTGAACGAATGTTCAAGGGAGGCCCCAATGACGAGCGATCGTCGCTGGAATCTCCCTGACGACGTGCGTGAACTGTTGACCGAGAAGAACGCGGCTATCCGTGCCTTCAGAGCCTTTCCTAATGACAATAACAAAGCCTTTATGCGTAGCTTACAGCGTAAACTAAGCAAACGCGTCAAAGAGCTGCGTGACGGTCAATGGGACAAGATGCTCAGCGAACTCGAACCAACCCATCTGGCGTTCTGGGAATTACAGAGGAAACTACGCGCCTCTGAGATTTCCTCTATGCCTCCTCTCATCCGTCCTGACAATAGCGTCGCTTTCGACGACACCGATAAAGCCGAATGCCTTGCCGACAGCTTAGAGTCCCAGTGCTCACCCAGCTCTCAACCAGTAGACATAGCTCACCTCACTGAAGTGGATGCTGAAGTCGAACGTCGAACCTCTCTCCCACCCACGGAGGATCCGGATTTCCCTCTCCCACCCGTCACACCAGACGAGGTAGAGGAGGTCATCAGGAACCTAAAGCCTCGGAAAGCCCCTGGCTCTGACGGAATCAACAATAGGGTATTCAAGCTCTTCCCCGCTGCCCTCATTGTACTCATGACCGCTATCTTCAATGGCGCCATGTCCCATAACATGTTCCCACAGTCGTGGAAACAGGCCACTGTCATCGGTATTCCCAAGCCGGGCAAGCCCAAGTCCAACCCTAGCAGTTATCGCCCCATCAGTCTCCTCAACGTTCTCGGCAAAATCTACGAGAGGCTTATTTATAAGCGCCTCAAGGACTATGTCGAAGCGAAGAGCCTCATTCCCGAAGAGCAGTTCGGTTTTAGAACCCAACACTCTTGTGTCCAACAGGTACACCGTATAGTCGAACACATCAGCGCCCGCTACCAGCGCGGGATGATGACTGGTGCCCTGTTCTTCGACATAGCAAAAGCCTTCAACAAGGTCTGGCACAACGGGCTGATATACAAGCTGTATCAGCTCGGTGTGCCTGATCGTCTCGTACTCATTCTACGTGACTTCTTGTCGAACCGCACCTTTCGGTACCGAATCGAAGGTGCGCTTTCCTCCCCCCATCCTATTCGCGCCGGAGTCCCCCAAGGGGGAGTCTTATCCCCACTCATTTTCACGCTGTTCACCAGCGATATTCCCAATAACCCCAAGGCTGAGTTAGCGCTTTTCGCTGACGACACAGCCATTTACTGTTCTGGTCGGAGCCCAGACAGTATCGCTCGTAACCTCCAATCCTCCGCAAACGCCTTAGGCGATTGGTTCCGGAAATGGAGAATCGAAGTCAATCCCGATAAGAGTCAGGCGGTTCTCTTCTGTAGGCCACGCCAAATCCTCCCACCCACTCCCATCCCGATCACCATGTTTGGCAAGCCTATTCCTTGGGAAAAGCGAGCCAAATACTTGGGGGTAATCCTTGACCAACGTCTCACCTTCGGGGAGCACATAAAGACGATGCGTTCGCGCGCCGCTTTCGCTCTCGGTAGACTCCATTCCTTACTACATGCACGCAGCAAATTGTCCCTTAAGTGCAAATTGCGTATTTACACCGCGTGTATTCGTCCCATTCTGACCTACGCTTGCCCAGATTTCGGACAAGCTAAGGCATACCAGATTCATAGGATGCAGACCCTCCAGAACCGTTTTCTCCGAAAGGCCACGGGAGCACCGTGGTTCGTTAGGAATGAACAACTTCATGTTGATCTGAAAATCCCCACCGTCAAGCAGGTCATTTAACGCCTTTCAAAGCGTTTCCTAGACTCTGCTGAGAAACACCCCAACCCACTAGTGGTGTCGGCCGCCCGATACGTCCCCACCAAAATAGGGAAGATTCGCCGACCTAGGCATATCCTCGTCGAACCCGATGACCCCATTACCCTCCTTCAAGAGAGCAGTAGGGAAACTAGCACTCTTCGTAAATACAAAAACAAAAACCGATCCGTGTTCCGGCCTCGCCGCCGAGGCCCCTCGCGACGCCCTTGTAACATCACCCCCCCCCCGACCCTTGCTCGACGAGCCAGCCCGCGCCGCTGAGCATGTAGCGTTAAATTCCCTAAATAATAATATTATGACCCAGCCTGTCCCTTGCTGCCCACCCCTCAATGACGCCCTAAGCCGAGGTTCGAACCCCACACGGGGTGCCCTTAGCGAGCGGTCATTTAATTGTACTTAGTTTGTAAGCCCTGGCTGGGGGCCTAAATTCATTTGAGGTCACCACAGGATTGCCCGGTTGAGCAGAAATAACCTTAGCAGGTTGATCTGCGAGTGGCCATATCAAAAAAAAAAAAAAAAAAAAAAAAAAAAAAAAAAAAAAAAAAAAAAATCCTTCCTATAAAGAATTTCCATCAGTATGAAATCAACCTATTTATAATTACTTGGTACGAAGTCACTGTTCTACTTCGTTATTAACAGCATCGGATTACCTACCTACCTGTTATTTACTAAACTTAATTAGCTTATTGTGTTACTAGTAGCTGCCTAAAGCCGTAATTATTTTCAGGTAACGCAAAGTTACTAAGACTTTAATCTTATAAATTAAATTACTATCGGGTCATAAATACTTAATTTTCTCACCTACAACTGTTGCCGCTCTGAATTTAGTTTGTTTTAACGCAATCTGCTTTCTTCAGTTTCTTGAAATAATTGAAAAAGCCAAGATAAGGTAATGCCTTCAGATGCTTACATAAAAGCAATTATATGAAATTAATTACTTGTACCTGTACGACTATTATCTCAAAGATTTGTTCAAATTGTTTGATTGACCAGCTATTTATACATTCATTTAGAACAGAACTGTAGAGTAATTAGTTTAGTAACATTGATAAAAGGAGTTCGTTGCTAAATATTAACAGTCGCACGGGTCGATCTTTAAGATTAAGCCGTGCTTGCCGAGGTTTGTCCGTGGATGGGTGACCATAATTACATACCGAGTTTCCTCTGTGCATCGGAAAGTTACGTTAAGCCGGCCAGGCTTTCATTTGTAGATCTTTGACAGTCGTTACTAGTAGTCAGAAGCCAAAATGCTGACATCCAGTCTTACCAAGGGATATCGTATTACCCAGTTACTGGGTTGTGGAGGTCAGATAAGCAGTCGTTCATGTAAAATACTGATACTCAGCTGCATCCGGTTAGACTGGAAGCCGACCCCAAGATAGTTTGGGAAAAGGCTAGGCAGATGATGATGACATTGATAAATCAAAAAAACTGGCGTTGGTGTATGACCAGATGTATGGACTTGGGCGAGGCGTATTTGTGAGGGTCGTAGCAAGTGGCGTTCTGTAACTTCAGACAACCTCCATGGCAAAAGGGCGTAAGTTTATGTAAAAATGTTACTGTCAAAACTGTTAATATGTCAAAACTACTTTTGACCGGTTAAAACTATTCCAACTTAAAAGTGAATAGTTCTTTTGACGATACTTTGGTATCGATGATGAATAGGATTTATGAAAGACGTCTACTGCTGGACATAGGCCTCCCCCAAGTTTCGCCACATTGACATAACATGGGGGGTTTTGCCATAATCGCCACGCTTGGCAGGCGGGTTGGCGATCGCAGTATGGTTGTCACAAAAGCACAGAGAACGCTGCTACCCGTTCTCTGGCAAGTCCCTTAGTCGCCTCTTACGACACCCGCGGGAAGATATGGGATGGTGCTATTCTTTACGTCCGACACCATACAGAGCACTTGAGAGTGCCATGCAGAGTACTTGTTGTAGTAATCCTAGGTAATTATAACATCTATAACTGAGGCGTTCTCCAACAAAATATTTTTAATAAAGAAAACGCCAACGGTTTCGACTGACACCAGTCAAAGGAAACAAAGTCAAGAGACGAAGTCAAGAGGAAACGCCCGGGTGTTACCACTGCGAGGATCGGCCGGAGGACACGGTGGAGCACACTGTGGAGCTGTGCCCTGCTTGGGCTGAGCACCGCCGTGTCCTCGTAGCGGCGATTGGCGGCGGCGACCTCTCGCGTCCGGCCCTGGTTCAATCCATGGTCCGGAGCGAGAGGGAATGGGAAGCCGTCGCCTCCTTCTGCGAAGCAGTCATGCTAGCGAAGGAGGTGGCGGAACGTGAGAGGGAGAGAACCTCACGTCCCAGCCGCCGCGGGAGACGCCCCGGGCGTCGGGGGGCAACCAGTGGCCCCCGGCCACCGTAGGCGCGGGCCTGTGGACGGTGAGTAATGGGCTAGCTCACCGTCCGTCCGTCTTATGACGACAGACCGTGCCGACGGCGCGTTCGTGTTCCACGCGCGCCTCAAGGAGATGTCAGCAAATCGGAAGGGGTCCGAGAGGGCCGACGCCTGCCAGGGCTGCGGGTTGTTCGAAAGAGATACCGTGCCCCTGGAACGCAAAGGGCTAAGAAGGAACATGGATGGGTTTTAGTCAGTCAAGTCTGACACTCCCTTCCGCTCCGCCCAGAGCGGAAGAAGTCATTTGATGATTTCCCATCCGAAAAAAAAAAAAAAAAAAAAAACACCAGTCAAAAGTGGTTTTGTCCGACTAACAGGTTGACTATAACATATTGTATACGTTTAGTTATGTCACCAGCTTTTAGTAAGCACACTCTTAAAGTTAACCTCAGATTTAAATTCTGATATCCATAAATCTTAAAAAGTGTTCAGGTAAAAACAACCAAGTGAGTCAATAAAAACTATAATGTAATTTGTAGTAAAACCGCCGCACGAAGCCAAGTTCCTGAGAGCAGTAAAGTGGAAAGCACACACGATTGTGCCTTTTTCAATTAAGTTAGCCTTTCTTCTAATACTGTTAGAAAGTAACGCGGCGGTCCGGTTTGTGGCATGCAAGACTTGGGTAGTGGTCTTTGTTTGAGAGATAGCGAAGATTGTTGCGGTTTATAAGGCACTAGCTGTCCCGCACAACTTCGTCTGCGTCACATTTTCCCCGTTTTCGCAACTTTTTTCATTGCTGCTCCGCTCCTATTGGTCGTAGCGTAATGATATATAGCATTTAGCATTTTTCGATAAATGGGCTATCTAACACTGAAAGAATTTTTCAAATCGGACCAGTAGTTCCTGAGATTAGCGCGTTCAAGCAAACAATCAAACAAACCAATTCTTCAGGTTTATGATATTGGTATAGATTAGCATTTATTTAACTTCTTGTTCGATAAATGATGTGGCTGTGCCAATCTAGCATAGATTTAAAGCAGCAGCCTATCTAGTTTACCGTGTGGGTGTTGAATAAATGCATCACGAACATTTATATTTTCTAAGATTTGTTCTCCAAGAACTTATGAAGATCTCTTTTCGGTAACCAAACATGAGGTTTTTTTTACCTTTAACTTCCTACAACCAAATCTTCCAAGACAAGTGAGTACCACGAACCCGCACTGAGCACACGTGATGAATTAATGCGCACTACGTCTCATAGACAAAAGAGCTATTCCCCAACTATGGAAACGTTACGGGCTGATTATGGTACCGTTACCTTAATACTAAACAGAATTTGCTAAAGTTAATACTAAATAATACGTAAATCGCCACCGCTCATGCCTCCACACGCTTCCACCTTCGCTTCAATTACGTCACTGAGGTAACGGGGGTCGTGTGAAAATTCAAGTGTTTTCCGTGAAAACTCGCAGCTAAGTGTGCCCCGTACTCGTGTTAATGTGTCCGTTACGTTGCTCCTGCGGTCTCAACGACCGTACGCCATCTGGATTTTTTTAGCTTGCTTCCCTCTTTCGGCATTTTCGTGTTATGTGTCACGGGGGGTTAAACCCTCTCATGTGTGGAAGGTCAGTGGACTTTTAAGAGACATTGATGCAGGCTTTTTTTTATAAATACCAAATCATGACGATGGCAAGATTGCCGCAGTATGTTGTTGTCGCTGTTTGTGTATATGAGTATAAATATTTGTATGAGTATACATGATTAATTCATAGAGCGGGGCAACGTTTAAAAAAAAATGCTGTCCCATGCCACTGGATGCTGTCCCATGCCACTGGTACGCGTATGACCAGATGTACCAATGAACATAGAAGGGGCGAAAGGGGTGTGTAAGGATCGTGGCAGATGGCATTCTGTAATTTTGCCCACCTATGGGAAAAAAAGCGTTTGTAATGTTGTCCTATCAGCTAATGAGCTGATGTATCATCATTAGCTCCCACCATTCTGAACCAACCCATCACGTTCACCAGAACATCGGTTTCCCTGTAATAAGAAGTCAGGCTTTCATAAAAGCTGCTCTTTTAAGATAGTCATCACGCTGACAATTCTCTAGAAATCCAAAAAGACTCGTATCTAATATTCAACACTTTCAAAATAGAATATCTTCATTAGTCGGTATTCTAGCAAATCTCTGTGACCTGAATGACCTAGCAGACGTAGAAAAATCAAATAAACCCAGTCGGTGTGGAATGAAATTTGAAAATATTTTTCACTCCAGCCAGCTCTAAGTATTTGGTACATTTGTGTCATCGCAGTGCTCCGGGACTTTTGCGGCCACCTCTAGTTTTATTTGCTACCCGCAAGATGGCATCATTTCACATTACTGTGGGTTCCGTACTTTTAATTTTAATTAAAAGACCTTTTGAGTTCTGTGAGCAACGTATTAAGTAGCTTTGTGAGTAAGGTGTGAGGGTTTTCTAAAGTGTCAGTAAAAATACAGTTTTCCGGTCCATTCGCCTTTATATTTCAAAAAACTATGACGTAAACTTGCAGTCTTGAAAATCTACAATAATCTGATCTAAATTCGGTCATATTTGCGTTACTAAGCATGTTTACTACCTATCCTTTAGCAAAGGTACCAGGTTTTAGGATATCTTAATACGTGTTGCATTGGCAGCGTTTAGCAATAAACATAAAGTTTGCAAGCGCAACACCTACGCATTGGTATAACTCGTTTGTCTATTTGCACTCTCACTTTCCTTGTATTTGCAAATGCATCTCTTCATTTCTATCTTCTTGATACAAAATAATCTAGCTGTTTAAAAAAAACCTTTATTGGTTTGATAATGCAGCTTTTATTTATTTGAAAAACAAATTGTGACTGAAATACTAATTTGCAAACAATTATTTTTTAACACAGATCCCAAATTCCTAACTTTTATATGTAACGTGTGAAAAATGTGGCGCGAACGTCGGCCATATTGAATGTAGGTGTCACCACTGGACCGGAGACCGGAGATGACGTTATAAGTCTGCTGTTGGAGGTGTTAATATTTTAATCGATTTTAAATTACTCTTGCTGGCAAGGTATTTTTCTTAGCAAGATCCAAGATCTTTGAGTTCGATTCGCATTCTGGAATCATATTTATTCAATCCTCTTCCTACCTATGTGCCATGTTACTTGAAGTTGGCGCCACACGTTTTGTGTTTCTACCATTCTGCGTTGGCAACTATCACGTTATCATTTACTAATTTTTCTTTCATATCGTTCCTCATACAATGCATCCATCTTTTCTTCGGTCTTCCTTTAAATGTTATTCAATCCCTTTGCAGTATTTTTAGTTCAAAGTTTATTTAATGGAAACTTTTCTACATTTCTGGCCATTTCTCTGAGACTAAGAAAATTACTAAAGGAAACCTTTTTGAGTGAAACTTCTTTTAGAAAAGACTCATATTATTAAGTCTAATTAAGAAAATGACTTAATGCTTTGACCTTCCTCTTCACATGCTCGCTTAGTAGCCTTTTAATTGCCCTCGGCACTCTTTGAAAGTAATTGAGAGCTCTTTATTTGAGAGGTACATGAAGTAGATTTTCACTTTACATCTTTCACGCGTTTATGTTAATTAATCAATTTTTCTACGCACATTTTACACGTGGATAAAAGATTGAGGATGATGTTACTTCGCCAGGCACGTGTAATTGACACGTGTACTAGCTAACTGGAGCACGCTTGTCTAGAAGAAACCGATTCTCTCGAACTCTAAAGAGATCCAGATTGTAATGATCAGGGAACAAAGAAACATGATAAGTTGATGCATCTTCAACTTAAGTTAATATTAATTCGTTAGTATTTATTGTCTAAGTTATCTGTATCATTGTTACCGGAAATGTGTGAAACCTAGGAATTGTATACAATTCCTAGGAAATGTATACAATTCCGAGTCTATGTAGGAAATGTGTTAAATAGTATCATAATTATTTTTACTCCACACATTTCCTAGGAATTGTATGCATTTCCTAGGAACTCTATACAATTCCTATATGACAGAAGGAAATGTATAAAATTAAAAACTATACTATATGTTAATCTGAAGAATATATTAGATGTTGTAAGACTTTGGGTGAAAATGGTGGTGGTGAATTTGTAGTGCCCCATACATAATTCTAATAAAACCAATTTGCTAGGGTTTCTGTAACAATTAAATAATATTGTTGGTTAAAAATTGAATATGCTTTGCAACAAAAGTTAGTGACAGAACCGAATTGCTGCAAAACCGACTCCACGTAGTCTTGTTTGTCCTACCCCTAGAGTGTAATTTAAAATCGCGTAGGCGCGGAGGGGCGAGGCGGCCCGCGGGCTGAGGAGCAGGCGGCTGCGAGCGAGCAACTTCGGCTTGTTGGCCGGCTTCGCCGGCCAGCCTCAGCCGCGGCGGTGAGCGAAAGCCGTCTGCGAAGATTAGCACGCGTGGGGCCGCCGGAGGCCCGCAGCGCCGGAGCCGTGACAGAAACCCTGCCTGCTGCATGGCGCAGCGATGACTACTGATATACATTTCCTATCACGGTTTAGGAAATGTATAGATTTCCTAGGAAAAGTGTTAATTAAAAAATATTTCATACATATCCTATGGATTTTAGGAATTGTACACATTTCCTAGGAATTTTATACAATGACGGATTTCATACATTTCCGATAACATCATCATCCTTGTCGTTGCAAGGTAAATCATGTAACTATCGTTTTGTGTTTTTTAAAGTGGTGGATGTACTGGTACTTACAGTTGTGGAAATTATCATATTACTAGCTGTCCCGCGCAACTTCGTCTGCGTCACATTTTCCCCGTTTTCGCAACCTTTTCATTGCTGCTCCGCTCCTGTTTGTCGTAGCGTGATGATATTTAGCCTATAACCTTCCTAAATAAATGGGCTATCTAACACTGAAAGAATTTTTCAAATCGAATCAGTAGTTCCTGAGATTAGCGCGTTCAAGCATACAAACAAAGAAACTCTTCACCTTTATAATATTAGTATGGATTATATTCATCATCATCATCATCATTCCAGCCGAAAGACGTCCACTGCTGGACATAGGCCTCCCCCAAGTGTCGCCACATTGATCGGTCCCGTGCGACTCGCATCCAGCGGATCCCCGAAACTTTCACCAGGTCATCGGTCCACCTAGTGGGAGGTCTTCCAATGCATCGTCTCCCGGTTCGCGGTCGCCATTCCAGAACTTTTCGGCCCCATCGGCCATCTGTTCTGCGAGCAATGTGCCCTACCCACTGCCACTTAAGTTTGGCAATTCTTCGGGCTACGTCGGTAACCTTGGTTCTCTTGCGGATGTCCTCATTTCTGATTTGATCACGCAAGGAAACTCCGAGCATAGCTCTCTCCATTGCCCTTTGGGTGACTTTGAGCCTTCTCATGAGGCCCATTGTGAGCGGCCACGTTTCGGTCCCGTATGTAATCACTGACAACACACACTGGTCATAAACTTTCGTCTTGAGACACTGCGGTAAGTTGGACGAGAAGATACCACGCAGCTTCCCGAACGCTGCCCAGCCGAGTCGGATTCGACGATTAACCTCTTTCTCGAAGTTAGACCTACCCAACTGGACCGTTTGTCCCAGGTAGACATAATCGTCTACAACTTCGATAGTAGAGTCTCCGATCTTGATAGGAGTGGGTGTTACATGGGCATTCAACATGACCTTGGTTTTGTCCATGTTCATTTTAAGACCCACTCTTTCGGAAGCTCTACTGAGGTCATCGAGCATTGTACTGAGGTCCTCCATGGGTTCAGCCATGACCACTATATCGTCGGCAAATCGAAGGTGAGAGATGTACTCGCCATTGATGTTGATGCCTAGCCCTCTCCAGTCCAGAACCTTGAAGATATCTTCCAGTGCAGCGGTGAACAGTTTCGGAGATATGACGTCTCCCTGTCTCACACCTCACTGCAGAAGGATAGGTTCCGAGGTCTGGTTCTGAAGTCGGACTGACATGGTGGCGTTTTTGTACAAACACTTCAACACCTCGATGTACCGATAATCAATTTGGCACCGTTGGAGAGACTGCAGTACAGCCCAAGTCTCGATCAAATCGAAGGCTTTCTCGTAGTCCAAAAACGCTAAACAGAGAGGCAGGTTGTACTCTTCGGTCTTCTGTATAACCTGTCGCAGCGTATGTATGTGGTCTATGGTGCTAAAGCCTTTTCGGAATCCGGCCTGTTCGGGAGGCTGAAAATCGTCAAACCTGCGCGCGAGACGATTCGTGATAACTCTTGAAAACAACTTGTAGACATGGCTTAGAAGTGAGATGGGCCTATAGTTCTTCAACCGGGCATTGTCGCCCTTTTAGAAGAAGAGTACCACCACACCCCTGCACCATGCCTGTGGCGTTTTGCCCTCGAGTATGACGGAATCAAACAGCTTGTGAAGGGCCTTAAGTACCGGTTTTCCACCCGCCTTCAGAAGTTCGGCCGTAATTCCATCATCACCCGGTGCCTTGTTGTTTTTAAGCTGTTTCAGAGCCATCCTAATCTCGTACAGGCTGATGCCCGGGATGTCTTCGGTGTAGTGTCGGGTCAGTCTAGCTCTTGGGTCATTCGCTAGATTTACAACGGGTAGTTCGGGTCGCTGGATTATAATATTAGTATAGACTAGCTGTGCCCGCGGCTTCGCTCACGTGACCCTTTATTCTTTTAACATTGTCAGGGAAAACATGGTAGGTAACGTGAAATCGTAGTATATTCCTAACATACTCTACATTTAATACACTAATAAACTGACTTACTGTTAGTTTAAACTTAAACCCGTTGGTTCGCACGGCGACCAATCAAGATGTGCAAAACAAAATAAAGCTGAACTCTCATTGGTACCAAAGCGAGGTTAGGTTATACTGGAGATGTATAACTTGATGTGTCGCCGTTTGTACTATACTACTACTACACTATACTATCTTTGTTTTAAGTATTAAAGGAACTCTTAGCAATGTAAATGTGACCAGCACAGATGCAGCACTTCCAAGTTTGATGTTTCAACGCATTTTAGTGCATTCATTGCGCACTTATGACATCTGTCCATTTTGGTCGCACTCACGTAGTCGTAAATCCGTAATATTCTAACCATGGTGATACTTAACAGGCATGTACTTCTATGATTGTACGCGTTATAGCAGCTCAATGTGAATACGGGGCTCCCGACCAGACCATGATGCTGACTGTGTCCAAAGTGTCCCTGCGTTTTAGAGGACCTTCTGTCAAAAGTGCTACTGAAACCGCAAATAACTTAGCCACCTGGGTGTTCATAATCTGATATGACGGACTATCGATGCGAAAGAAGAAGAACAGGTCAATAATATTAGATCTTGTATTCCTGATGATAGACCATGATTGGCAAAGCGGATACTTTTCCAAGGACTGGTGGACGGACGAAAATAAGTTGAAGCGTTGACGCAGGCATCACGCAGATCTATGTAACAAATTCTGTCGAATCAAGCCCTTCATCTTTTCACTAAAATAAAATTATGCTGACTATTATCAATATTTTGCTCCGAAGTTCAAATGCAGGTGCAGTCACATTTAAACGTTAAAGACGTGCCATGAAAGAACATGTACTTACTTTTTAACCTAGTTTAATTTGACCGTAAGTTTAATCGTGTTAATGCATAGTTAATAAGAGAACAAATACATACCTAGTTTACTTAGAGTATCAATACATCTATTTATACCTTACAGCCCTGCAGTAGGGACAAAAATATAGACACAACCAATTCTTGGCCCATATGTTTTGTACTTTCATTCAATAATGATTTCCGTTTGGTTTGGAAAAAAACATGAGGTTTTAAAAAAAAGTTAGCATTGACTTACTTTAATCAGGCAACCCATTCGCAATATTATATTTGTGTTGTGCATGTAATAAAATGAAATTCCAAAATAAATCCAGGAACTCTATGATTTGCGGCAGTAATGCCGCATGTATCAACAGAAAAATAAATAATTATTGGGAAGTTAAATAGCGCCATTTAGATACATCGATTCGGATTATTATCTAGATCTAGACAGAATGTGCAACCTATGTGAGCTACTATTTATTGTTGTAAAATTTGTTAGAATAACACGGCCGATAGTCATTATTTCACGGAAAATCTTAACATCGCGATTCAGAAAATGGCATCAAATGCACAACGCCATCTATTGAGCAAGGAGTTAAACTGCCAAAATATAATGTACGGAAAGCAATCGAACAAACACTCTACGTAGATCTTCACAGCAGCGCTATTAAGAGTACCTATCATAACTTTTTGAAAACCCTGGTTAGTCAATTTAAAGGTAATCTTGTGAGCACATTTTATTAATTGGTACCATTTTAGTCCAATAGATGTCGTTGAATGTCTCTCTCCTTACGTAATGATGAAAAGTTCTTCTCGAATACTTTAAATTCATATATCTTTTGATAGAGAGCTCAGATTGCAATGAAACAAAGACTAAATGTTACTTCAAGTTACGCACAATTGTTGTGTATAAAAGTTGTCTACATTGCTTTCGTAAATTTTACGTGATGCCCGAACAAATAAACAGACAAACAGACAAACAGACAAAAATTCGAAAAATGCTGGAAACGGGTTCTGTTGGTTATCCTTTAACACCCTGGCTATTTTTTTTTTGAAATATTTTCGATGTACAAAAACGATTTTTCAACAGATTTATTATATGTATAGATTAAAAAAAAACGTACTTAGATGTATTTTGCTGTATTATAGCTTAGTTAGTAGTTAGTCGTCATCATCTTCCTGCCCTTCTCTCATTCTACTTGGGGTCGGCGTAACACGTTTTCTTCTTCCATTCTGCACGCGTAGCATGACCACTGTAGAAACGGGTTATGTCGACGGAAAAATTGACAAAATGACACATTTTCATATTCATATTCATATTCATATTCATTTTATTGCGTTCCATAATGTTTTACAGGTGTTATAAAAGGCTTCAAGCTATGAACAGTGTTATGGACCCTGTTAGGGCACAGCAATCTATGTATTTATTATTGTTAACTTTTATATTAATTAAAACAATAATGATTAATTAAATTAAATAATTTCTAATTAAAAGATGCAATTATAGTTATTAGCGACATACATATTACAAATACACGATAACAATAAAATCTTATTCAATTCATGATAACTATAAAGTAATAGACATAGTACAACAACATAAAACATAAAAATTATTTATAATGAGATCAATATTAATTATTAAGAACAATAGTATTATATTATATTGGGTATTTTTATAATTAATGAGATCTATTTTTGTTGCTTATATCATTATCTTAAATTATTAATTCCTTTGTACAAAAAACACAATTCAATAGGCAGGGTTTCAGCAGGTTCATAAAAGTATTTTTATGACTAATAAAGTATTAAATTAGTTAAATATTCATATTTTCATATTTATATTTGGTTTCCTATATTCTATATTATATTAAAAGTATTTCACAAACTCTGATATTTAAAAGAGGAAATAGTTTTATTTTGCAATTGATTTGTCATCTAAAAACTCCTTTACTGAGTAGTATGCCTTAGATTCCAGAAATTGTTTCAATTTATTAATAAATACATTTGTTTTTTTTACTTCTCTAATGTCATTTGGCAATTTATTATAAATTTTTGTGGACATTACTAAAGGACTGGTTGAGTGCATTTTGATTCGGGATTGAGGTATGTTTATTTTGTTTTTGTTGTGTCTAAAAGTGTATCTTGTTTGTGTTTCTTCGCAAGTGGTGTAAAAATCTGGGTGTTTTTTAACAAATTTACATAATTCCAAGATATATAAACATGGAAGTGTGAGTATTTTGTGTTTTTGGAAGTGTGGTTTGCAGCTATCTGTTTGCTCAATATTGGTTATTACTCGAATTAACTTCTTTTGTAAAATAAATAACGTTTGCGAGTCTGTGCTGTTTCCCCAAAGCATGACCCCATAGCTGAGCCATGCCTGGGCATATGCATAGTAAGTAACGAGTGCAGTTTGTAGATTGGTAGATTTTTTAATTTCGCGTAGGGCATATGAAAATTTTGATAGTTTTGCTCTTACTTTTTGTATGTGGGATTTCCAATTAATGTGGGTATCTATGGACAACCCGAGGAGAGTAAATTCATTTACTTGTTCCAGTTTTGTATTATTAAAACTGAAATTTAGTTTTAGTGGGGATTTTTGATGGGGGTGGAAGGTAATTAATTTTGTTTTGTTGAAGTTTATTTCTAGATTGTGGTTTTCCATCCAGTTTACAGCTGTAGAAAGAAGGGAGTTTAATTTGGCGTTTATATCGTCATCGTTCCGGCAAGAGGTGAGGAGAGAGATATCGTCCGCGAATAGAACACATGGTCCGTTTATGATTTTAGGGAGGTCATTTATATATATAAGGAACAAAAGGCAGCCTATTACGCTCCCTTGGGGAATTGACGCGTTTACAGCTTTACTATCGGATCTAATTTTAATTATTTCATTTGTATTGTTATCAAAATATTCTATTTCTACTAATTGTACTCTATCCTTAAGGTATGATGCAAACCATTCATGAGCTTTTCCTCGTATTCCTATCCCGTGTAACTTGTCTAACAATATTTTAAATTGCACTTTGTCATAGGCTTTCGTCATATCGAGCAGCATACCTATGGCGTAGTTTTTATTATTAATAATAGTTAGAGCCTTTTGTACGTATTTATAGACTGCTAAAGTTGTAGACCTGTTTTTACGGAAACCGTTTTGGCAGTCGTCAAGTATTTTATATTTTTCGCAAAAACAGTATACGCGGTCACACATAGCCTTTTCAAAGATTTTAGACGCAGTTGGTAACAGCGCGATAGGGCGATAGTTATTAGGGTCGGTTTTGGAATTTTTCTTATGTATGGGTTTGATTAGTGAGTTTTTAAGTTGATTTGGAAAAGTTCCCTCTTCAAACGATTGGTTAATTAGTTTATACACTGTCTATCTGTCATTATGTTTTTCACTGTCTATCTGTCATTATGTTGATTCTTCGGTAGACAAAACTCGTTTCTACAGTGGTCATGCTACGTGTGGTGATGTCAAACCACAGTCTTTTAAGTTGGTCGTATCAATATGCTAAACTATTAATTGCCCTGACTTCACAGCGTAACATGTCTGGTAGGCTTCATCTACTGAGGCCCCTAGCACACGGTGTATTTTAAACGCGCAGATGACGCGCTTATACGCGCTTCAAATGAGATTTGAACGCAGCCTTGTAACCTAAGCACACGGGGCGATCGTGAAACGCGCGTCTGGTGCGCGTATACGCGCAGATACATTTTTTTGATTCTCTAAAAACGCAAAAATCGGCATCTACGGCGCAGAAAACGCGTGTTACTGAAACGTGCGTCGTCTGCGCGTTTAAAATACGCCGTGTGCTAGAGGCCTAATGTAAAAGTACATATTCACCCTGTTCACTGTCGTGACATAATACGTCTACATAATAATTTCCAACGTGACACAATATACTAGCTCATAATACCAGCTTGTCTTGACAAAGCTTCTTCATTAATTATTTTAGAACGTTATTTTACGCCGGTACAGCCACTACTTGCGCCCTATTGATTTTGTTCCGCGCCAGTTGATAAAGGGCGTCCATTAGTTTCTCAGTTTTGCGTTGAACCTATGCTCTCCGATACTGGAAAGTTTGTCCGCAGTAACTTTGTGTGAATTCTGAATAACTCTAGACTTGGTAAAGACTCGGTTTGGAGTATTATTATTTAACTCGCGAGTTGCTCCTGCTTCGGACTATTAATACAACTTAACATATATTGAGATTAATATATACAGATAAATAAAATTTACGTGCCTGTTTGTAATTTTAAAATAACTTTTATAGTGAATGCATTTGAAAGTACATACGGTACTTAAAAGATTTTTTAAATGAATGTCTGGTGCTGTCTGTTTGTTCCAGCTAATCTACGAAACGGCTTGACCGATTTGGACGGTACTTTTACTGGAAGCTGATGTAATAAGGAGTAACTGATACAACTTGTATTTTATAAAGAACGAAGGGTTGAAAAAAATTAAAACCCTTGAAATTGTTAACAAAGTCCGATTCAAATACGGAAGTTTTGTAATATTTTCATATTAATTTCACGCGGACGAAGTTAAGACGAAGCAATTGTTATTTAAATATATTTTTATACACGTTCCTGAACGATTTCTCTAACCGAAACCGAAACCGTGAAACCGTTTCAAAATCCAATGCGTTGTGAAAATATTGAGTGTTTATTTTCATTGTTACTTCTGTATGTGAATATGATGAAACAATCAGGAGAATACACGCACTGAGAGCCACACACGATGCATAACCTAACCTCCCGAAAATGAAATCTTTCCGGCGACCCAACTGGAATTATCTCCACTTTGCACAGCAATAAACAGAAACGGTTTCACATAGAAACCCACCATCAAAGTCCCTCTTACATTATTAAAGTACGAAGTACAATCAGAATTCAAACCCCGGTGTCCGGCGGCCTCAACGGACGGACGGACGAAACTTAATATCCTGTTAGTGTTTGGGTTAACATTAATCTTACCGTGACGTGTTTTGGACCCGGTAGGGTTATTGTGGATGAAAATCTACTCTCAGAAGTGGGAAGTAGGGTCCGGGTGTAGTCGGCGCCAAATCGTTTTGTGGATAAGGTAAACAATGACATCGGAAGATGTATGATTTTTTCTTAGAGAAAGTATTTTTGAATATGGTGATCAACTAAACATCGAAGCATGTTATATGTGTGTTTAATTTATGTAGTCTGATGGCACCACGGTGAAGGAAAACATCTTGAAGAAACCGGCATGTCCTAGAACTAAAAATTCGAAGACATGTGACATCTACCAACCCGCACTGGGCCCGCGTGGTGGATTACAGCCACTCCCTCTCATAGACAGGAGGCCTGTGTCCCAACAGTTACATTATAGGCTGATGATGATGATGATGGCACCTCATCACTTTGACCACAAGGTAAACGGTTGTGGCCACCAACAGTATTCTTAGTTGATTTGTCTCGAATAGGGTGCACTCAGCATTGAGGAATGCGTCAAGAATAGGAAGTTCCCAAAAAACAACTTAAAATATTCAGAAAAAAGGACCAGTTTTCCGATATTCGAAAACTCAAAGTTAAAATTAATTTGCCCATTTGTTCATTTCCATAAGCAACTACTTACGCATTTGTTGCTATTATGTTTAGCATTTACTACGTGTTGAGTAATAAATCATTTTCACTTGAGTAAAATTGTAGGGTGTTGGAGTTGTAGTTTATTTATTATGCCCGTGTGTGACATAGTTTGAATTTTCTATTTTTAGTTTAATATTAGCATTTTGTCGTTTACCGTGCATATTCTGGATTTGTGCTCGGTTGATGGGGCCCTCGATGTCCTCCCAAACTTAAGTACTAACGCTGTAACATAGAAATACTGTAAAACCAAATGATTTTAAAACAGTAACCATGGAGTTTCTTGCCGGTTCTTCTCCATAGGAAACGACCAACCCGAACCGTGCACCATTTGTCGACGTTTTATAGGTGCCCATGTAGGCCTATGTGAAATAAAAATATTTTGTTTTTGATTTTAATGGCGATAAGGTTGCCCACTATTACAAAGGCCTATTACAAAACTGGCCAAATGTAGTTGTGCTAAGTGTAAAGCTCTCACTAAACTCTTCGAGGACAGGCGTGATGTTATGTTCATATATAAAGAACTTTTCTAACTATGAGTTCATGAAGAGCTCTGAAGGTTGGAGTAGGCACTGGACACAAGTAAGTGTCACTTTAGTATCTAGAATCTAGATAGTGCTCGAATATACTATACGCATGTAATGTACTATACGCAATTGTGTATAGTATATATAATATACTATACACAATTTTATCTTCTCCTTTCGATATTGAGTTTTTCTTTGGCAGTATATAAACTTCACCATTTAACGTTTTTAGGGTTCCGTACACAATGGGTAAAACGAGACCCTATTACTAAGACTTCGCTGTCCGTCCGTCCGTCCGTCTGTCACCAGGCTGTATCTCATGAACAGTGATAGTTAGCCAGTTTAAAGTTCTACAGATTATGTATTTCTGTTGCCGCTATAACAAAAAATACTTACTAAAACAGAATAAAATAAATATTGAAGGGAGCGCGGGCCTGTGGACGGTGAGTAATGGGTTAACTCACCGTCCGTCCGTCTTATGACGACAGGCCATGTCGGTCAAATCGGAAGGGGTCCGAGAGAGCCGATGCCTGCCAGCGCTGCGGGTTTTTCGAAAGAAATACCGTGGCCCTGGAACACAAAGGGCTAAGAAGGAACATGGGTGGGTTTTAGTCAGTCAAGCTTGACACTCCCTCACGCTTCGCCCAGAGTGGGAGAAGTCATTTGATGATGATGTTTTGTTGATGTTGGTGAGTTTACATTGACTATGCTCGAATGTTTATTTTTCCAGTGACTAATGTAGTCGTTGGAACATTGACTGCCTCAATGCTTTGAGAGTCGCTAACCTGACTTCTAAGAGTGTGATTCTTGGTTCAATAATAGGTTCGAGTTCTAATCCGGATCATACTTGCGCCCCTCTTGAATGGCGGTCTTTAAACACAAATAACGAAATAACGGTCTACCTAGTACTATAAAACTCTGCCTATTCCCTCGTTGCATACAGTCGTAATCATTGGCAAAGCTGGTTGGTTGGGAAGCCATTCCTTCATTACTATCCCGACCGAGTATGTAAGTCTTTGTTTCTCTTCCCGATCAGCATGCAAATGAGATTGTTCCAGTGTTTGGAATAACATTAATCTTGCGCGCATGACGTTCCGCTCGCAAGCGTGTGTAGTGGGCTTTATGTACACTCGAACGAACTAGTTGGTATACAGGCAATTTGCAAATACATACTACACATAAAACGTAACAACACGTCTAGCAGTCAAGCAGAAGAACCATATTTCGACAGTTATGCTTAAGTCCCATGTATTAGAAGCGAGCATTTAGCCATCAACCAAGGGCAAATCCGGATTCCGGGCTACTATTAGGCAATTGAATAATTTTGCCTGTACACCAAACAGCTTGTTTGACTGTACAAAAGTCTATCATCTACAGTGGTGGAGGATGAGCTTTCGGGGCAGCTTCAATAAATTTAAGCCGTTTTAGGCTAGAAGCGTTGTACACTGCCGTGCACGAAATATGGGACGAAAACTCAGACCGGAATCTATGATGACAGCGCGAGTTTGGATTTGCACGCTCTGTGCACAGCTAGACCTATTTTAATTGATTCATACTATGCATGAATCTGAATAGTGTACCAAAGTATTTTGAGGAGCAACGTGCATTGCTACAGATTTAAATACAACATTTGTATTGAAAGTGACATTCTATTTAGCGACAACTTTGATAGAAAAGTCTAAAATTAATATTGTATTGACTTAAGCTATCGAAAAGCTTATGTTAATCCTGAAAGTCGTTGTAGAAATATACCTTGCGATAGCCCCTTTTCTAGACCCTAGAAAAGAGACGGCACTTGTGACAGGTCTGTTACGAAAAAAATGTATAACAGAGTAATGCAGCAAAAAAACACGCCATCAATAACTGGTCCTTGGATTATTGACGTTCCAAATTTAAACAACACAAGCAATAAACAAACGACTGTCAAGGTGCCACGGAACATTCTAGTTCGCATTACGGCCTGTCACATAATCCAATTAGGACAAAGTATTAGGGCCACCGCGATAAAATTAGCGCTAGCCAGCCAATACTCACGTAAGCGACGATTGAGCGGCGGTTACACAATGGTTAGCATTGTAAACAATGTTGTGGCTTTACTGTACCAGTGCCAGTATTATTTATTGTTTAAAAAGTATATAATTAAATGTAATAACGTACATAGGAGCAGTAAAACCTTTTTATCACAAGTACCTTTTTTATGTCCTATGGCATTCTGCTGTGGGGATCGGCAGCAAACGTTGATTCAATTTTCATACTACAATAGAGGGCTATCCGCGCTATCTATAAAATGGGTCCTCGTGAATACCTCAGAGAAAAATTTAAAGAAATCGATTTACTGACTCTGCCTTCACTATATTACTATATTTTAGAATGTATTTTATATGTCCGCAAAAACCGAGGACTTTTCAAAATTAGAAGCGACTTCCATAATATAAATACACGCCGTAAACACGAAATCGTAATACCCAAATTCAGATTAACCAAAACTAGCAAGTTTTTTCTTATAAACAGTATACGCTTTTATAATAAGTTGCCGAAGTCAGTTACAGAACTGACCGATGGAAAGCTTAAAAATTATATCAAACGTGTCCTAATTAAAAAAGCATATTACAAAATTAAGGACTACGTTGAAGATAGAGAAGTTTGGCCTTAGCCATACACATGCAGCTTCCCTGGTAGCTCATAAACAGCACAAATGTGTGGATCTGACTCTAACTATTCTCAATCTTATTTTTTTTCCTTTCTTTTTAATCAGATGTTTTACAATAGTTTTTAAATCATTACACCTTTTGTTTAGAATAGTTACAGCACGGATGACACCATTTGTGTCACTTATTTGATCCAGTCTTTTTGTGATATTTTCTATTTATTTTTTGTTGTTGTATAGACTCTTTTTCTTATTTACCGATTGTTTGTAAATGTGTGGAAATTGTAGGCCTTATAGATTCCTAGATCCTTGGTAACTTTTTATTTCGTTCTACGTTTTGTAGTAAGCAACGACTTATTGTCAGGCCTACGATGTCCTCCCATAATTTAGTACTAACGCTGTAACAGAAAATATTGTAAAACCAAATGATTTTAAAAGAGTAACCGTGGAGTTTCTTGCCGGTTCTTCTCCAAAGGAAACGACCAACCCGAACCGAGCACCTTTTTGTTGACGTTTTATAAGTGCCCCTGTAAGCCTATGTAAAATAAAAATATTTAGATTTTTTGATTTTATTATATTTTTTAAAAGCTGTGTGCCTTTTTTCGACCCAAAGTGTAATGTAAACAAATTAAAAAAAAAATTGATGTTTAATTTCGAACCCAACGGTCTTGATGCAGAACGTCCGATTCGCAAAACGTTCTATTTGAATGATGTCCGATTTGCAAAAGGGAAAATTTTCTTTTATAGTAATATCAGCACAAGGTATACTTTGGAATGCTCGCAATCCAGTCTTTCTTCTTCACAAAAATCGGCCATTTTGACAGCCGTACAGTAGTAAATAATACTGGCCCCTTGCGCAAATGTAATTTAGTATCGTTTTATGTGACACTTTCTGGTAAAAACATGGGTTTCCTCTTAAGAAAATGGACGGTGTTTTGACGAATAGGACGTGAGTGAATGTTTTCTATGATTACAAAATATTATTACGTAAGTGCCTACTTGTAGTCCAATAACGAGTCGTACAACTGAGCTGGATGTTCGGGTTTATAATAACAAACGATATTGTCAAAGATGTTCAATAAGAGCATTAGAAGCGTATCCATTAAGGACACCATTTGTAAGAAGTTTCTGTACAGGACTGTAATACAAATCAGGCAGGCTATGCTACGTCTCGAGATTTTCAATTTGACCCTCTGACTCACAAAATAAACAAGTATAAAAAAAAAAAAAACAAAACACTCATCATACATAACACCGACGCCGACGAGCTCAGGTAAAACCCACTCATCAAAACGCCACCAAATCATCATGATTATGAAGAAAACGCGTATATTTTCATGAAAATCTCGTGAAAATTGAAACGTGTTTCAGCGAACGCTTGAAATATGCGCGGTCACGTATCGGCACTCAGACCGACTCAGCCGGTACCCGTATAATAATAGCGTTAATATACGAAGCTATTGAAATAACATTATGTTCACCTAATGCTGGATTTGAATGGAAGCTTTATTTACCTTCTGGTTGGGAATAATTCATGTGTTGAGTGAAAGGAGTGCGTGAGTGGCGTTCTGAGAGAAGACTATTACATGAGACTTAAACATAGAGTGGCGTTCTGAGAGATTTGAGAGAAGACTATTACATCGAACTTAAACATAACTGCTGAAATGTGGGTGTACTATTAATTACCTCTCTGCTTAACCCCTTCGGGGATTACAGGCTTGATGTTATGTTATGTTATTAAAGAGAGAAGAAGAGTCACTCGGAAAGCACGTTCAACCGTTGCCGTTAGTCCCAGCTAGGCACCTGTCTTCCGTACTCGTAGATCTTTCGAAGTCGTTACGGCAAATTAGCAGTCCGGAAGTCTTACCAATTACCAATGGGTATCGTGTCACCCAGTGACTAAGTTGTGGAGGTCAAATAGGCAGTTCCTCCATGTAAAATACTGGTGTTCGGGTGCATCCAGTTAGACTGGAAGCCGAACCGAACATAGTTGAGAAAAGGATAGGCATGTTATGGAAAGAGGAAAAGTACCTGTATTGTGTGCGATCAAACTGGACATTTAACATGTTTTTGTATCTGTTAAACGACTCACTTCTCCGTCAATCCTGTTGTCGTTTCTGAAACGTAATCTTTCGATTTAAGCCTGAAATTGCGTAATTATTTGTCTTACCTCTTCCGGTCTCCAATTGAAATACCTCAATTAGAATTCTAATTTATTTATAGCATGTTTACTACGTTCTATTTTTGGAATTTTGAAGGCTCGGGCATTTATAAAATAACGGGTATTTTAACTTAAGGCCAAAGGTCAAAGACAGGACTCAGTCGCTCAAAGAAATATAGTCTTGTTCAGCAGTCACTGGTGAACAAAAATTTTTATTGCTTAGTTACGAAAATGTCTTTACAATATGACAGTTTAATAATAAAAACGAAGAAACTGTGTGCAATGATGTAGAAATCATGTTCAACTGAAGACTGTTCACCATTTTTTTTTGTTAATTATTTGTTAATTATGTTCAAAATGAGATATAATATCGTTTACCCCGTGACCTAACCATACGATAGGTCGCGCGAATACAAGATCTTCGCCTTCATACGGCCGCGTCCCAACCATTGCGATCTTCGCGGTTATTTTTGTTCGGCGAACGCGGTGGTGGTGGCGACACCAATGAAGAGCCCTTTCCAGGTTTCTGAACAAAGACAAACGCAGAGGTATCAAGTCATACGTCTCGAGTTGGAACCCAAGACACGCACCTCTGTGTAATTATCACTTGCTTCGGTGAAGAAAAACATCGTGAGGAAACCAGCATGCCTGAGTGATATTTCTCGGCGGCATGTAAAGCCAAATCAGAGGCCTATGGTCGACATAAAACTGACACTAGGTTAAAAAACCGGCCAAGTGCGAGTCTTACTCGCACACAGGGTTCCATAGCTCCAAACAATATAATAACAATATTTTGAACTGTCATTCATTAGTTAGTAGTATTAGTTAGTAAACTTCCACACAACCGCAAAACTAAATTTGTTTTTCATAGTATGTTTATGAAAAACAAAGTTACTGCTGCAGTTTGATGAAAAAGTCCCATATCTCAAAAACTAAACATCATATCTTATTGAAACCAATTTTCGTTGATAGTTTTTTTTACGTTCTACAATCCTAAATATTTTCAGAATTTTCCTTCTCTTACTTTAGAAATTAGAGGGGGGGGGACACACATTTTACCACTTTGGAAGTGGCTCTAGCGCAAACTATTCAGTTTAGAAAAAAATGATGTTAGAAACATCAATATCATTTTTGAAGACCTATCCATAGATACCCCACACGTATGGGTTTGAGGAAAATTTTTTTTTTGGTTTTCAGTTCTAAGTATGGGGACCCCCTTAATTTATTGTTTTTTTTCTATTTTCGTGTGAAAATCCTAATGCGGTTTACAGAATACATCTACTTACCAAGTTTCAACAGTATAGTTCTTATAGTTTCGGAAATAAGTGGCTGTGACATACAGACGGACAGACAGACAGACAGACAGACAGACAGACAGACAGACAGACAGACAGACATGACGAATCTATAAGGGTTCCGTTTTTTGCCATTCGGCTACGGAACCCTAAAAACGCGAAGGTCACGTATCCACCCGGCTATCTTTTTGGTTAGGACGCAGCTTACAAATAACAAACCAAACCTCTCCACAGACTATCGAGTTGAAGTGCTCATAGCTTACAAAACAAAGATCGCGAATTGGAATGATTCCCCCATAATATCTGTTTGCTCCCCACAATCTATTGGAGTAATTCCGATTGCTCCAGTTTTACTGCTGTTTTATCACTCTTCCTTGCTATTAGGCGAGTGGGGGGTTAATACTAGGTAGGGTTGCCAGGTTTAAATAGGGGAAATGACACTGGGTATTGCTGGGAAAATGGCTGATGTGGAATCACAATGGCTGTGTGATGTGCGCTGAAGCTCTGCTTCATGCATATGCATCATTTTGTTGATCGACGCCCAAGTTCGATTCAGCGAAAGTAATTTCTACACCATTGGTAGATTTTTGTGTCCCATGCCTTCCCGATTGCTTCGTCACTTGTTATTTTACTAATTCATTTAGGTCACTTGTTCCTATCAAAGAATACAGTTTCTTAAGAACATGATACTATTGTTTTTAGACGTACGTGAAATCCAAAGTATTATACCTCGTTTTGCTTCAAACTGAAATTTATCAACCACATTTTTCTGACAACCCTAATCAAGGGTGAAGAAGCAAATTGAACTCTTTATGCTACATTTAAATAGGTATTTACACTTGTAATACATTCTGTTAATTTTGTTGAGTGATGCAAGCTGAGGAGCAGCTCAGAGCATCTCTGAGAAATGAGGAATTTACTGCCGATGGAAGTAAAATATTCGATCCGGTGGTACGAGAGCCGATGCAGGATTATTCATTTAATTAATTAGTTTATGTCTCTGTTTTCATTTATTTTAAAAGCTTTCATGATTGAAGTTCCATATTTTATTATTCATTTAAGGTTCAGTTCGTTTCAGTTGTTTAAACAGTTTTATTGGAAATTATGTATAAAAGTTAATTCCATTTTAAAAATGTTCAGGCATAACTCGGTGATGGATCCCGTGGGTCACTAAAAATATGTGTAAAGAGTGATATTTTTTCTGTTTTGCTGGAGTCTCCTCCAGAACCCGCGTAGCGACTAAAACGTCCGGGCCTCAAAATACGCCTAATAATTTTCGTCAAGGTCACAAAACATATCAAATTTCAACGTTCATTCTCAAAAATGCGCATGCGCGAATTTTTGGCGCGAAACACGGCGCACTTAAAGCTTATTATCTCATAAACTACTGCAGCTACACAAAAACAAAAAATACGTGTGTATAGCTGAAATAATGCAGAATCTAACTATGTTAAAACTAATTACAACAATTAGATAGAAGTATTTGGAAAAAAATGTGAACTTGAGCATATATGTTGAATGTCAGATTCTCCAATTAGAATAAAAGTTTTACCAATTGGAATTGTAATTGGTATCAATAAAACCTATTTATAATTAAACTAGACTACATAAGCTTTGTTTTAATACCCATATGTCCTTACTTTGGCACTTTCTTAGTAGCTAAATTAACCAAACAAATCAACCCCTGCTCTGATCGATTCGATACCTACTGATTTTGTCGTGTTTTCGTAAAAAATTCGCTAAGATTTCGTTTTTTTTTACTGTTTTATATTGCGGAGACACTAATAATTACTTAATTGAACTAATTTTCGTAATACGAGCACTATTTTAACTATTTTTTCAATAATTTCTAAAAAAACATTAACAAAATACCACGATCGACATGGCACCACTTTTACATTTCGATATTATCGTTTCAACAGACTTTTAACCTACGATGTTTTTAGACATTCGTAAAGCTCGATTAACGAGGTTTATTTCGATATATAACACTATATATATTGGGTTAAAATAAAAGAATACTCACGTTTTAAAACCAGAGAACATAAATCACAACACGGCATTACGGTAAAATTAGACAACTGACTTTTAAAACTTTTTTGACATTTAATTTTGACGGCTGATAGTGTCGTTATTTATACCATAGACGCGGAATTTAATACTGTATCCATAAGAGGGACCATAGATAGTAAGTTCATAGAGATTGTAAAAGTTTTAGTAAGTTTTTTGGTACAACTCTTCGAGGCGTATAAGTACGCCCGGACGTTTGACGGGAAAAATTTTTGGGCGTACTTTGAGTGCTGGACGTTTGACGGGAAAAATTTTTAGGCGTATAAGTACGCCCGGACCGCTCAACGGGTAGTATGTGTGACCCCCTGCCGCTCCCTCTCGGTCTCATATGTCAGTGTAACAATTCCCCAGCAGTAGGAAGATTATTGGCAAGTTTCGATACTCGTTTCGCCCAAGATTCGCCCTCAAACGCCAATAAAACTCCTTCGTTTTCAAGTTAAAGTAAAACATCGTATAATATTCTGTAGTGAACACAATAAAACGGTGGACACTTCCGCCAACAGGGTATTGCTTGACAAACAGTCCACTTGAGGAGACAAATCGAGATACAGCAGATCTTTTCCAATCATTGGCTCTGACTAATCATTTCCTGATAAGTCAGAGCCAATGATTACAAAGGGATTGTCTAGCTCGTTGGTGAACTTTATTTGTAGGGTTTTGCACTTTTAGAAACTCTGAACGGTATTCTGAAATCGCTTTTCTTTGGTGCTTTACTGGCAAAATATTTCACCGATCATGAAGTTACTTTTACGAGTATTTGCTGCTGAAGTAGCTCACCGACAAGACAACAATCTTCGTTGACTGTTGTTTTTATGAAAATATTGTGTACTCATCCTTTTGATTTATTTTCTTTGTTATTGAAAGAATCACGTTTATCCACCATCTCATCTGATGGTAGATGATGATTATTATGTAGCAAATACGACGATTTAGCCCGGCTATTATTCTTCTTATCTTTTGTTATGCTCTTATCCAATTTTCCGGCCAAGTGATTCGCCAGTATACCTTTGTGTACGTGTACCTTTAAATCCTGAATTCTAAAATATTTCACCCGCTGTTTGTGTACCCATAAGGATTCGCGCACCTGTACCGTTTTACTTGGCAAAATTAATCATCTGTCAAATGCCTCCTTTGTCCCCTTACGGTGATTAATTATTTTTGACAAATATCATCAACAATGGCAATAAACTTGAAGCCCTGTTAAGTCGATTGCTCATTTGTCTTCATTTGCGATTATTAAACTGTGATGCTTTATGTTCTCCTGGTAGTTGACGACGGATAAATGTTCTTAGATTTTTTATAATTCCCTTTAAGAAGCAAACCATGTTTATTTAATTAAGCCAATTAGCGCCCTTTGCAGTGACTGTGAGATCTTTATTTGCTTTAGTCGTGTTTGAAAAAAACTCATTTTGTTTTATTTCTGTTTCAGGTAAGAAACCATTCCGCTTCCTGGAAAACGCTAATTTGCTTCCTTTACCAGATTAGCAGAATGACGTAAGTAGACTTAGATACTTTTTCCAGCAATGTTTGACTCGATATATTTCGCAGAATTAGCGTTCCTAATGCTGTACCTAGGTTGTACCATGTGCTAAGATGAAACTGAAAAGACCTCTCTCCTGATTATTTAAGTCTCTGTTTAACCGAATCACAAAAAAGTTATCAGACTGAGAAGGTACTTGACTATTTACTTGAGTCTTCTGCGGATCATAACCTGATATAGCAACAAGCCCTATTCTTATCAAACAAACAATATCATCAAAGTCACTCAAGCAACTTCACGATATAAGCAAACGTTTATCTAACGGAGTCGTCTGTCGAATTAACATCATCCAATAGTTGCAGGCCATAGCTATTCGCGTTAAATCGGCTTAGGCCTGGATCACTTTTGGCACACTAATCTTATTAGTGGGCTGGATTCAGTCCCGACTGTTTGGTCATTCGTCTTCCAGGAATTACACGGCCGTCATTGAATTTATGTTCGTTTGAGCTTGGATTTTTGTGTACGATGAGATCCTTTTTACGTGATTTTTGTGAGAGAGGTAATTTTGGTCCCTTTAGCTGTGGATTTTGAGGGGTGATTCCCGATGTCCACCATGATGGTAAGTTTTTTAAAAATAATCCTCGCCATATCCCCTCGACAAATAAAATAAGAAATGAGTACATAAAACGATAAAGAAGATTTTTTAAAATTGTTTCGCTGTCCACCACTGCTGAACAGCGAAACACTCGGACAAGCCGGTGGTGGACATCGGGAATCATCGATTTTGAGACTCCTTTGTTTAAGAATGAATCGTTCAGTTTAGTAAAGTAAGTAAGTAAATTTTATTTGTTCAAACATGGTGTACGTGAAACATTGCATGCAAGATAATAATGGGATACAGAAAAGTTCTAACATGTTCAGCCGCATATCGTGGTGTACAAATTGGTAAGAAGAGATGGTGCATTAACCGCAATATTATTTATAATAGTTATATTTCATCATTATTCATTAAAGATTAGGTACAATTCTAAAGAAGTAGCTAATGTTAAGTTAATTCGTAGAGGCCATTTGTTGGTTGAAGACGTACATATCTGCAAAGGATCCAGGCAAAAGAAATGGACCTTTAAATAAACATGTAATGTCACGCCTGTAATCTAAGAATGATAATGCAAAAGTGTACCTCTACACCCAAATTTCAACAGGTATGTTCAAGCCCCGTATAATAGCAACGAAGGTTATATATGGTGCGAGAGGCATTTAAACACCCATATACTGTACAAAGAATATATAACGATGCTTGCTTCGTACGGGTCATCCGAAAAAAGATCGCGAGCAAATTCAAACAAGAATTCATAATAGATACTTTAATAGGCACAATGATATAATATTCACCATCCACCTACCAGTAGAGGGGAGTGCACACAAAGAGGCTTATTAAATTGTCGATGTAAAATAAAAATATTGCCAGACGAGCCTCATTACTTATTCCGTTTGAACGATTTGTTCGCCGTTGTTATGCCCGTACGATTCGCTACGAATTCGTACGAGGTAATGTATGGTAATCGAATTTTAAAAATATATTTTGCATGTCGCTAGGTAGGTATGTACTTTTGGGATTAGCTATTTGGTTTGGGCAGTGTGAGATCCAAACAAAGCAGAACTTACACGAATACCTATGTGGGAGGGATTCATCAAAATGAACTAAGCCTTTCGCAGCCCAGCGCTGGACAAAGGCTTCTACCAAGCTGCGCCACAGTACCCGATCCACTTCCACCCACTACCTACTTCGCAACAAAATACTTTCAAACCCCTTGGCAAGGCTGGTTGGCAGACTTTCAGGCTTACTGCCAAAGCTTTAAATGTCAAAAACTATACCAAGTACCCTAAAAAGATTTTTCTGACCTACTGATGAAAAAACTGGCCAAGTGCGAGTCGGTCTCGCGCAAGAAGGGTTCCGTACCATTATTTATAAAAACGATCAAAAAAATCACTTTTTTGTATGGGAGCCCCTCTTAAATATTTATTTTATTCTGTTTTAGTATTTGTTGTTATAGCGTCAACAGAAATACATAATCTGTAGAAATTTCAACTGGCTAACTATCACGGTGACAGACAGACGGACGGGCGGACGGACGGACGGACAGCGAAGTCTCAGTAATAGGGTCCCGTTTGACCCTTTGGGTACAAAACCCTAAAAAAAAATTCTAAACAGAAAAATCAGTACTCTTGAGCCTAAAACATAAAAGAATAAGTGAATATGTATGGCAAACTCAGAAAAATACATCCATGTTAAAGAGGCGTTTGTAACATGCTAACGTGTTCAATATTCTTCTATAATTGAATGATACGTGTCAGTGAATTCAGGCTAGAATAGCTTAGCTGGCAAATACAACTGATTGTTTTTATTTCCATACATTTCCATTTTGTAGCTTACTCTGTTACGTCTTTTCTACGACTTGCCCGAATCTGAATTTAGTTTTCTGGATTGCAAAACTGATTTATTCGTTAATTAAATTAAAGGGAAAATTGCATTATCGTTTTGTTCTACTGCGTATCGGACAGAATTATTCATAATAACAAACTAAAAAAAAACAAATAAACTAAAAAAAACATTTTTAGGCAACTTTTTTTACTAGACTTTTAGCCTAGTTTAGTTAAATAATTCAACACAATCATGAAAACCAGAATAACGGACCGCCCATAATGAATATTTAGTCAATACAAATACGTAACTAAACTCATAAGCCCCTACAAAATTCCATAACACATAATATACTTCGAAACAACAACAAAACAACGCAAAAACACGTACAAGGTAAAACCATACCCTTCAGTTATCTGCTGAACCCACTTGCAAATATATCACCAAGGCGCGCTACTCCATAAATATTGAATTTTATATGGAAACTGTTTTACCTAACGTGTGCTCAAGTCTGCGATGGAGATAGTTTGTTTAAAGACTCTTCTCTTATGTTTGGACGTGGGTATATTGCGTCTTTCTATTGTTTTTCTTTTGTTAAGGACTATTCTGTAAAGATTAAAAGCCTGGGTTCTAGTGTTTGTAGTGGTAGTGGCGTAAGTTTGCCCATAGAAAATTAGGCTTCATCATCATTCATCATTTCAGCCCAAAAGACGTCCATAGACGCTGGACATAGGCCTCTCCCAAGTGTCGCCATATTGACATTTTGGGTGGTTTTGCCATAATCGCCACGCTTGGCAGGCGGGTTGGCGATCGCAGTACGGTTGTTACAAAAGTACAGAGAACGCTGCTGCCCATTCTTACGACACCCACGGGAAGATATGGGATGGTGCTATTCTTTACGTCCGACACCATACAGAGAAAATTAGGCTTTGCAGCGTTATAAAAATCGGTCTTATTGGTGTTATTAGAACCCACCTCCACACGTCACGAACTGCAGTAGCCGATATGGAAATCTTTGAACCGACTGCGGGCTCATGTTGGCTGCTGCCGATCTAATTTGGCTAGATGGGGCTGCCCAACACACGGTATGCTACACCTTCTCTCCTGCCCGTCGTGCACAACTAATTGCACCCTCCAAGACTTGAATGAAGCAAACGACAGAGCGGGTTAGGACGATAAGTACTGGTCGGACAAAATGAATCACCGATTCGAGAAGACCAATAAGATGGGTTTTATTTGACTATTGGAGATAAGACCACGATATAAAAACCAACTTACTTTAGGAACATATTTGATGTCTTCAACACAGACAATAAATCTTCTTTTTGCTCAATGAAGTGTCCCCTTCAAGATAAATCACTTTAAAAACCTTTCTCTGTTGATACAATTTATTAAAAATTCATATGTCATTTCCCCATACATGTAGGTCCGATCGCCGCTGAATCACTTTCAGAGGGCGTCACACTCTACTGCTAGGGAGTGCCACAGAGGGGCTACCTCTTGCCGCTGCCTGATTTATTGCAGTCTTTATGGCATATTGTACATTTTTAACTCCTCAAGATAAACGACTGTTAGTATAATTAGATTGGGCAATAAAAAGATTAAGGAACGTTTTTGGAGGGAAATTCATTTTAGGTTTTATCGGGGATTTGGAAAGAAAAATGTGCCGTGTATTTAATATGTTATTTCTGGACTGGCCTGGCATTTAGTTCACAAATTATTTCTAGACTGGCCTGACTCTCTAAATATCAATAAATATTATTATAAAGGTTATTTGTTTGAGCGTCATTCTGACATACTAGGTACACAGAAACACGGCTTTATATATATTTTGTTTTATATTTTTTCCGCTAAATTTTAGTGAGAGCTAGTTGTAAATCTGCCTATAGTGATCCCACGGTTGGGACACAGACGTCCTCTCAGTGAGGCGATAGTCTATCACGCGATCCCAGTGTGGGGAGGTATAAATGCATGATCATTTCTACGTTCCTGAAAGTAATAGGCAGGAAAACCCAAGTACTCAGAACTCTCAAACTAAAAAAAAACCCTACGATGACGGAACTTGTCTATTATGCCTTGAAAATTGTTTATTGTGTAGAGCAGAGAAACCGCAGACTTTCATAGGACGGGATTGTAGTCAGTTCTAAGGTTGGTCTATTACTAATAGAACAGGTATTATGATTATCTTATTATTGATTTCGCTGACATATTCGCGACGGAACAAGCGTGTGTTCACTTTCTGCAGACTCATATTTTGCCCCAACAAAATTCATTCCCCGATTGTCCTCTAACATTCTACCTGACAATTTAACGAACCTCGTCTGTCTTCCTAAATTCGAACAACCATTGCGAAAATTCGCCCAAAACTCCCGACCCCTAACATCTTAATTCAAATTGGATCATGAGACGAGAAATTACCTTAATTCGGGAAAAATATACAATGTTCTACTTATAAAATGGTACCGTCAGGGGGTAGAAAAAACCCGGGAAATATGCGAGATTGGTAAACGAGGGGTGTATTATGAGGTCTACAATTTATTGCCATAGCGATTGCACCTGCCGCTATGGCAGACTCGTACCCGTATTTCTTTTAGATTTATTTGTTATATTTGTAAGGATGATTGAAATTCTAATCGAGTTTTGCAATGGAGTGATAGATATTTATTTAAAATAATGAAGACGAATTTAGGAGTCAGTGTCAGTAATAATGACATGAAGAGAGCAGAGGGTTTGTTAGCTCTTAGGACCGCGGTCGGAAATCCAATATAATTCGAAAGTAAGTCTGGCCTTTTTGTGGCAAAATTCTACTAATTATTATAAATGCCAAACTTTGTGAGGATGGATGTCAGGACGTATGTTATTGTTTATAATGTTACTCTTTCACGCAAAAACTACTGAACGATTTTCTATGAAATTTGGCACACATATAGTTAATAACCTGGATTAACACATATGGTACTTTTCGTTCCCGTGGGACAAGTTCTAAACTAAACGCGGGCGAAGCCGCGAGCATAAGCTCATAATATGTATATTGTCATAATAGAAAAGGGCAGATTGGTCAAGTTCCTATTTAATGTCTAGCTTTGTCCCATCCGGGTATTAAAGTGTAACATGAGCTGATTGTTTCCGCAAAAAACAGAAGGAAATACCAGTGACGGTAGTTAATGAACTAATCAACCGTTACAAATAATGGGCTGAGACAAGACTATTAAAAAACGAACACTTCCATGCTGACCACTTTAAAACTGAATATTTTTACATATCATATACATAAATGTTACAACAGAAATGGAGGAGTTCGTGACTAAATAATAACAGTCGCACGGGCCGATATTTAAGGTTAAGCTGTGCTTGCCGAGGTTGGTCCGTGCATGGGTGACCATAATTACATACCGAGTTACCTCCGTGCCTCGGAAAGCACGCTAAGCCGTTGGTCAAGGCTGTCATTTGTAGATTTTTGAGAGTCGTTACGAGTAGTCAGAAGCCAAAAGTCTGACATCCAAGGGGTATCGTACACATCCTTATTAAGTGGTATCGTATTACCCAGTTACTGAGTTGTGCAGGTCAGATAGGCAGTCGCTTCATGTAAAGTACAGGTACTCAGCTGCATTCGGTTAGACCGGAAGCCGACTCCAAGATAGTTTGGGATAAGGCTAGGCAGATGATAAATATGATGATGTTACAACAAAAATGTATGTTATGCTGTTAGATTGCTATAATCGATGCCAAAACTAACATTAACTAACAAATTTATTTCCCTGGCTTCGATAGTAAAACATTTTTTACATTGAAAAGATTCTATTTTAAGATGAAATATTAATCGCAGAACGGAAGCAGAAAGCAAAACAGAGATATTAGAAGAAAATGTCATCATCATCATCATTTCAGCCGAAAGACGTCCACTGCTGGACATAGGCCTCCCCAAGTGACGCCACATTGACATTTTGGGGGGTTTTGCCATAATCGCCACGCTTGGCAGGCGGGTTGGCGATCGCAGTACGCTTGTTGCAAAAGCACAGAGAACGCTGCTGCCCATTCTCTGGCAAGTCCCCTAGTCGCCTCTTACGACACCCACGAGAAGATATGGAATGGTGCTATTCTTTACGTCCGACATCATACAGAACAAAAAATTGTACAATCATTAATTCCAAACTTTCCATACACAATTACAAATTTATATTCTAACCACCATTAAAATCAAAACAATAATATTGTGGGTCGAGACGGGACATATGAAACAAGTCGTATTAGGTGAATCATATAAATTTATGGGCCATTCGGGGAGGTACGTGACGATAATGTGTCCCCAGGGTGACGCTTTAATTAAATACGAATTTTCAAGGGTTGGTATTTCATGCCATCGGATTTTATTGAGTTTGAAAAAGTCCATTTTACAAATTTAGCCTAATGGGTTATTTTAATGGAGAAGGCCGATGGGCTAGTAAAAGGAAAATGGTGAGTCGTTTTTAAACTTTCCGGTCTCTTTTCGTTGTTTCTACGATTCTACATCTTTGTTTGCATTTCTACTATGAGTTTCTTAGTATCAACGCTTTTTGCTACCAACCTACATCTTCTGCTACGCACCAACTCCTACTGCTACGAGTCTATACCTCTTGCTACGGCTACGACTTTGCTACACTGCTACGCGTCTACTACAAGTCTACCCCTGCTGCTACGCCTATCATTTTATATTCAAAAAACATAACATCACGCTTGTAATCCCCGTAGGGTTGGGCAGAGGTGTACCTAATAATACACCCACATTTCGCTAGTTATGTAATGGGGACGAGCCTATTGCCATCAACCGGGCACAAATCTGTGGCTTTTTCTAAGAATTTTCTGGTGGAAAGCCCAAAAACAATTTTTCCGAACCGGGAATCGAACCCAGCACCATTTTATAGTCAGTGATTAATAAATTATTCCCTAACTCTTCGAAAATAAGGTTGGCAGATCATTCTCCTATTACATACACCCAAACCAGATTAACGATGTAAAAGTACTTGAACGATTGACTAGTTCTATGACGTATGTATATAATATTGTTAGCTATATTTATGGGAAAGAGCGAAGCAACCCCAACACAAGTATTATTATTATTAACTTACTGTTTCATTCGCATTTGTAAATGTAACCGTTGCAGTTGGAGACAAAATAAACTTTTTTACTTCAGTAGCTTAAACATGCAGGTTTTGCTGCCTAAAATCAGTGAGCAAAATGCGATTTTGCTCACTGAGTGAGACCAAGTAACTTTTTAATTATTTTTTTAGAAAGCCGCGAATATCTTATTCAGCCTTGGGTTAATCATACAATTCGAAACATTCACACTCTATCTCTTTCCCGCCATTAGAAAAAGAGAGAGACAAAGACCAGCCCTTTCGAAGTCCCTATTTTGAATTCGACCTCAAAGACAAACATGTTCGGAATTTCGTACTAACTAAAGAAATTTTCCAAAAAGATAATTATGTCTTTTAATCTAATTTATTGAATTTTTAACTTATTGTTGTATTTAAAAGAAAATAAGTATTTACTGCAAATAAAACTTAACAATATTTAACCTATAAATATTTATTTCTAGTTCAAATAATGTTACGTAATATATTTTGAATAATAAAATATCATGGGTGCTATTTCCGAACACGCCATAATTTAAATAAAAGAGCAGGAATAAAATTTCGTGGCTGGCGTAAAGAGTTGAATAAGTTAAAAATATTAAAATAATCGTAAAATAAAATTGCGTGGCTGGCGTAAAGAGTTAAATAAGTTAAAAATATTAAAATAATCGTAAAATATGAGTGAAACTAGCGACGAGAACAGTACCTTTACCTACAATGTTAATTATTTTGATTCACAATAAATAGTTATTTCAATCTATTCCTGTTTATTATTTTATCTCCTAAAGTGTTGTCGCTGCTGAAGTGAAAAGTTATGTGTGTTACACGAGAGCAAAGTTTTATGCATCTCGTGCCTTTGAATCCCTCGCTACACTCAGGATTCAAAATCAGCACTCGCAGCAAAAAAAGGCTTTGCTCTCTTGTTGCACAAATAACTTTTTTTTTTTTCTGCGATAATCATTCAGGCGAGTTTGCACTCAAAGCATTCAGTAAATGAAATGATAAAACCAACACCAATAACATTGAGCTTTTAATTGTCATTTCAATTCCGAACAGTTAGTTACACCCAGACTGCATGATGGCTCCATGTAAATTCAATTAACTTTGAAAGTTAACCCGATGGGGTAAACGATCAACTAACGTACTCGCCCGGACATGCAATTTGCCCCGAAAGCTCTTAAATGTTATGTCATGACAGTCTCGATTGCTTTTGCATTTATTTTAATTATAGCTTTTGTCATTTTTTACCAGATTTGCGCTGGATTGTACCTTGGTGCGAGAATGTGATAGGTATACTAAAGATCTGAAACCATTTTTAACTTTATTGTTGTGTGTATAGTTGTTTTCCTATTTTCAGGAAGGTCAATCCTTATAATCTTGCAAAATTAGAATGTTTGATTAATTTATAAATTATATTTTCCTTTACTAAAAATATGAATCGGTAAGTACCATTCTTTGCTTGAAGTAGCACTCAAAACACTGAATCTTATTCTTTAGTCTTAAATTCTTGCAAACAAATTTTCATAGTCCGTCGACAAAGGCGCAGCTTCACAACAGCCCATAGCTAAGCTTCACACGCGCTAAGTTTCGTTTTGTCTGAAAATGTAGGCTGGATCGTCCACTGTAACCCACGGATACCCTGTGCTCGAATGCAAGGCCGGCAGAACAAATGAACCACGCACCACGCAGCTAACATGACATGGTAGCTGCGCGTTTCATTTGTTTTTTTTCTAGCTGTGAACGCGTTCGGTCAAAACCTTCGGTCAAAACGGTATTGACTTATTGCGGACGTGGTTTCGGACAACGGACTTTAACAAAAAAATAATAAACAAAAGGGCCATTGTCCTTGTGTCCGCAGCTAATCCGTGGAAATAGCTGGTAGAAGTCATGTCTCACATAAACAGAGCAGTGGAAACATAACAAGACGATTCATTAGGGTAAACATCTGACAATATAAAGGAAACGTCGATCTGGTACATAGAAACATTTATACAGATAGCATAACGGCTGAAGTGTATCTTATACTTGACTTGTTTCTAAAGTTATTTTTCTTTACGATAGGTACTTAGGATTTTTGTTTTATGTTGTATTTCCAAAACCAATAATGAAGTGACACCGTTTCGGAATCGATTTATAAATTAGGCTCAGCTTCACCATAATATGGCCATAATATATCACTGAAACTACTTTAGATCACCTGAGCAAATTGACACTATAGACTAAGTAACCAGTTTATTTTCATCCTAATAGTATTATAAATGCGAAAGTTTGTAAGGATGTATGTATGTGTGGATGTTTAATTACTCTTTACGCAAAAAGTACTGAATGGATCTAGATGAAATTTGGTAATATAAGTTTTTAAACTGACATGGTCACTAACACTATTAATAACACTTGCAACGGGATATTTACCATGTTTATTATTTATCGAAACAAATAATAAACATGGTAAATATCCCGTTGCAAGTGTTATTAACAGAAATTTGGTAACTTTTTCCGTCCAACTGGTTCCTTAACACATGTTACACATACCAAAACCCTCAAATGTACAAAATTCCCCATCTCCATTCCCTATAGCAACACAACTTCAGTTCGAACCCGGCTAGCGTACAAACTTACCATAACCCGCCTCTCAAGAACTTTCCATTGCACAACAGACAAAATTAAAGACGGGATTTGCATCTGATTATAAGTTTTAAATTGAATATTCTCTCTTTTAAGAGATTTAAATTAAAATGGGGTTGCGATACAGATTGTTGTTAGTAAAACATTTAATTTTGCTAAATGTTTCCGATTCTGTTTTTGATATGTTGAGTTGTGGGTTGGTTTACTGTAACTTTGAACCCAGTTGCAGGTGCGTTTCATCATCATCATCATCATCATTTCAGCCCAAAAGACGTCCACTGCTGGACATAGGCCTCCCCCTAGTGTCGCCACTTTGACATTTTGGGGGGTTTTGCCATAACCGCCACGCTTGGCAGGCGGGTTGGCGCTCGCAGTACGATTGTTACAAAAGCACAGAGAACGCTGCTGCCTATTCTCTGGCAAGTCCCTTAGTCGCCTCTTACGACACCCACGGGAAGATATGGGATGGTGCTATTCAGGTGCGTTTACTCGTCAAATAAGTTACTCATCTTTTTACGCTGCTCTATGCTATTTTTTTACAAAATAATATGGTACTGTTTAAAAGATTTCTCAGCCAGGTAGCACGGTTGACAACTGACCAAGTAACAAAGATACATGTGTATGTAAATATGGCGAGTCGTTGAGGTTATTTAAAGCACTCTTCTTTTGTTTTATAACTGAGTCGATTTGACAAAAAACCATTGCAAAAACTAGAATTTCTTTAAATATAAAAAATCCTTGCCCAAAGGTTGACTGATAGAAATGACTGTACATTTGTGGTCTTAAAGTATTAAATAAATAAATAAACAGAATGCTCAGTAATGAGATAAACCAACGCATATATCTGATCATTATAGATCTCATTCTCCCATTCCCCTCAATAAAATCAGAAGGTATCATCCCATCTTTGCTCTCGCTCTCTTGAGCTGTAAGAATTGCCATAACAAACCGTAGACAGCGACGGCGGACATCACGCTGTCTTATCTCGGGGACGGCGGCACATCCCCAAATGCGGATCCCCCGCAAGCCTTGATGGAGTTGCCGTGGTGCAAGGTAGAAGAAACGTTTTATTTTTTGGTTTTTGGCGTTAAATAAAATGTACTAGCGCCCCTAAGTTTAAGATATTTCTAGGAAATAGTGTTTTTTTAACTCCCGACCAAAAAAGAGGGGTGTTATAAGTTTGACGTGTGTATCTGTGTATCTGTGTCTGTCTGTGGCATCGTAGCTCCTAAACAGAACGCACCCCCCTCCCCCCAAAATTATCATATTTTTTTTAATTTAAAACTTTCCTTGCCTGCATTAATTAGCGAGAAGAGGCGCAACACCGAGAAAATTTGAAGGAATTTGGGAAGCCTATGCCCAGGAGTGGGACAGTCAAGGTTAAGAAAAAATAATAAAAGTTTAAAAAGCATGCAAAAAAAACACAGAATACCTCTAAAAAGCCAAAAATTAATTAATCCAAGCGTCGTAGCGTCGGGGGACCGCTGAGAAGACCGCTTAGAGCACAGAACAAAGCGGCCCCGACGCTACGACGCGCGACGCTTGGATAAATTTATTTTTGGCTTTTTAGAGGTTTTCTGTGTCGGGAGTTTTTTAAATTTTTAATTTTTATCAACCGAATGCTGGGCAAAGGCCTCGTCCATAACCTTCCACTCTTCTATTCTCTTTTTCTCTGAAGCTCTCTCTAACTCGTCACGCCAGCGTCAGCAAAAAGTATATATATATAGATACGGGTATATAAATATAGTAAAAAGTAAAATACACATTGAACCGCAGTTACCACCACATTGTTGCCATAAATAATCCGATCAATATAACACTTTCGCTAACGGAGTATTTTCAATGCAATTGTAACTCAAAGGAATATTTATTTATTTTTACTTCATGTAGTCGCACAAATGCCAGCTTAATCCCACAATGCAATTTAAATAAGCGGATATTATCGTCATGACAAAGATATCTTGGAACTGTGAACCGCATTTCCCAACAACGTCCAACAAAATTGTATGCTTCTAATATCGTTCAAATTGAAGCCCGCTCCCGCTTATACCTTACGGCACACCTCACGGCTCAACCGAGGTGTCCCGCTCAGAACCTGACGGACAATAGGGATAGAAATAGGGACGTCGCGGACGCTATTGTCGCCGTGTAAAACTAAACGTGCTACCCTACGTCCAGGAAAATTGGACGGGCTCATACGTGAGACTATACTAGGGAGGAGATTGGACGGAACTGTTGCGGGTATAGGGTTAAGTAAAATGTAGGTGAGATTTTTTTTGTTATTTTAGAGATGGAAATTTACTGTCGTTTTTATACCGAATGAATTTTCGGGTGAGATTTGATTGCTCTTTAGTTATTTGGTTTTTAATTTTAAATTTTTGCCTAATCTGAAATTAAAAATTGTAAGGATTTTAAGGATTTGTTTATTTGGATAAGGGGGTAATCTTCGAAATAACTGCAACCGGACAGTCGGAGATAGATAATGTAGCTTCCCATAAGTCTTTCACTAATAAGCTACATTATCTATCTCCGATTGTCCGTGTCCCGTGAGATCAATTACTGACTAAAACGACAAGAGCTAGCTGCTAAATAAAGTCTAGATAAACATTTTAAACTGTCCAAAGAGATTGGCATAAGCATAAAATGTTTAAAAATCAAGTAAAAACTGCACCACTACGATTTTCAAACAGGTAATCTTTATCCGAACAGTACAACGATGTTTTATGCAGTAAATGTACTCTGAACTCAATTTTAAAGCTTTTATGAGATTGCCAAGCTAACTGTCTTTAGCGAACGCAATAAAGTTCAGTTAGTAAAGACCGCCAGCAATTTTAAGTACCTTCAACTACTACTGACCTATTTAAGTTTCAAACTTGTACAGATTCAACACTATTTTTGCTCTCTTTCTTTCCCAATAAACTTCAACACGTTTAATCGAATTTCGTAGAACAACCGCCCACAATATGCTCCCGTAAGTTTTCTCCTTTATGAGGCGAACATGCTGTGAATTTTGATAGTGTGAACATAGTGTAAAATGCATTTAGTTGTACGCCTTGGGGTAAGGCGGGTCATAGATTTGGTTAGCGTTCGTGAAATGCTTTAGGGTTCGGAATAATGTTGTTATGCTATAGGGTAATTGGGGTAGATTTTTAGAAAGTTTTAGATAGGTATTTCTTAATAAACCGAATTAGTTTAAACCCAATTCTGGGTTAAGCTCGCCGTTGTACATAAGTTTTTATTTTGCAATTTTATATTTTGAAGCATATTTTCTTTTTTTTTCGTTTGCAATAAAGAATAAGAATAGTTTAAAATCTGGAATTCGGGATGATTTGTTTCGTCTGTTCATCTATGTACAAACAAGCGCAGTCTTGATCTTATTTGCAACAAATTGTTTGTCTCTTTGGTAGTCAGCTAGGCAGGCGCAAATGCCCAACTTCACATCATTGCATAGATATGAAATTCATAAATCAAAGCATCTTACTTGGCGAGGCGTACACAAACTCAGAAGTTAGACCACAATTCAGAGCGGTCTAGATGCTTATTTGTTAAATGGATATATTATTTGGAATTAGAATATCAGTCACTTTTTATTTTATTTCTAGATGGGCCTATTTTGTCTTGTTATATTGTCTTGAGGACAGAGATGAGGTCGACGATGATACGAGCTAACCCAAAAGAAGCCCGTTAACTCCCGACTTATATATCATCATCATTTCAGCCGAAAGACGTCCACTGCTGGACATAGGCCTCCCCCAAAGGGGGGTTTTGCCATAATCGCCACGCTTGGCAGGCGGGTTGGCGATCGCAGTACGGTTGTATTGGTACAAATGAACTCGGGAACAGGCAGGCAGGAAATTCCACTCCTTGGGTGGCATGGTAACTAGACTTGCTGAGCTAACCGAACCCATTAATTTTTGGTTTAAAAAAGTGCTGGTAAACACCAAAATGTTCCTAAAGATTCCGTTTCTTCCTGTTGAGGTACCAACAGAGCAGATTTTAACTACGGAGATTACTTAATAGCCAACCAATCTCATTACGGCTTAAAACACCTGACTCTCCATCATTCTGACCGGACGGCTGTTACCCGGCAACAGTTTACATTTGTAATTCCTTTTCAACCTGCGTCTCAACGCACCGTGGGTATATCAGTTCTGAAGCAATCTTCCCCCGCACGTCGTAAAAATAAACTGCGAGCGAAGGGTTGCCATGGCAGCCGCGAGGGACAAGTAAAAAACATCGTTACTTAATTTAAACTGTATTGCAAATTTTATGCGCGATAGAATATGGATAAAGAATGTTAATGTTTTGAAGAAGCTGATATCCTGACCATAATCTTCACCGTAGTTATGTATAGAGATCACAGACTTTTGCTGCATAAAATATGATTTATTTAATACTTTTCAAAATCCACGTGTGCAAAAATAAAAACGTACCAATCCCGCCATCTATTAGCCAAGAAACACAATTAACACTTCGTCCACTCGCCGATAGATGTCGCTACAAATCAAGACTCCTGCAAGGTAATGAGCGGCAGTAGGAATCCTATCAATCGACAAATTGCCCGGGGCCGTAGCGTCTGATTGGACAGGTAATGAAGCTATCGCCGGCTTCGAATTAGTTACGTGGATATTTGGGGAGGCTTACACTTGTTGTTAGGTACTTGATCAAGATAATATGTGTGGGATATTCTTAGGATAATAATTGCGGATATTATCAGAGCCAACATGGCCAGAGATCACATTTAAAATAGAGAGGTTTGGATGGAGGAAAGGGACGCTTGTACGCAATGTAGGTACAGCATAAACTACGTCAACCGTTCTCCTCCGATTACGTCCATTAATTGTGTAGGCACATGCTGTCTTTAGATGCTTATATTTGCTTCGATTGGTCGGGTTCGTATGGCGACGTACGAGCATAGTTCGGCCGATGACGGATTAAGTGTACGCAAGCAGTTTCGCTATCGTATTGCACAACGAACATGGCTCAATTTGCGGTACCTACAGCACCGGGTTCCCCGTATAACTGCCTCTGTAAACGTACAAACACACTGGATAAGGCAGACGTCATCATCACCTTCAGATGGGCTGTCAACTTATGTAGTTGCAAGGTGTCTATGTTTCCCGACTTGCGTCGTTTCGTTCGCAAGTTAGTGTAAGTATGCAGTGCTTTTGTAGCAGAACTTTTGCTTTGACGTACCTACAGCAGGACCATTTTACTTTGGAAAAGCATTATCCTTGGGTGCTGAAAAGTATGGACGAAACTTCTGCTTCCATTAGTTTGTCGTCCTTATTTATGAAAAAACTTAAAGTTTGCTTTAATAGTCAAACAGATGGCTGAAAAATTTTCTCCGTTTACAGCAGCACCAAAAAGGCATAATTATAAAAACGGCGATCAAACAACTGAAACAAACTTTTCACCCCCGCGTTTCACCCTGTAATCGGAACATCCTTCGCGGTTAGCAGCTATCTTTAATTAACATCGGTCCAAACAACATTACCGTATTCAAAGGGAACTCAATTTTTTTAGGTATTTACATTTAATTTCAGACACCCCGTAATTTTGGAGGCCCATCGAAGTTACCTTATCGTTGGGAGGTGATAGGGAGGTGCGGTTTTATGTCGATAATTTTCGTGCTGGAAAACACTTTCAAGTTTTGGAAGCCAGGTTTTTTGTACTTTCCGTGGTAAAAACTGAGCGATAAACAGAAGATTAGTAAATTTGTTTGTACTGAACCAAACCATCTTTTTTACAAAGTAGATGTAGATTGCGAACTTTAAAAAAACATCGTCGTTTTATCTTTTACTTTATGCTAATTAAAAACTGTCTCATAACTTATTTTGAGTGTTTTAGTTACTAAGTGCTATGAAAGAGAGAGGTAGCTTCAAGGTATTTACTTATTATAATATTTAATGCACCCCTAAGATGCTCAGTAGAGATAGGGTGTCGTGTATTCCTCATGAAAGGGAGACCCGCTAACGTTCACTTTGAAGATTGATCGCGATAGAACTAAGAGCATTCAGAGCATTGTCACCGTATAAATGAGCCCCAATTATCAGTCTAAACAGAAGGGTTCAAATCTAATTGTTTGATAGTGTGCTGCTGGAGCTTAATTAGTTTGTAATTTTAGAAAAGGGTTGGATAAGTCTATGATAGTGTAATTTTTCTCTGTTATAACCAGGTTAGTTTTTTTGCCGAAAAAATATAATTTCGTTTACGAACAACTCATTTACGTATTCAACTTCAAAATACCTATCTTTACAGGGTGTAAGGCATATCGATGCGCACAAAGGGCTACTAGAAGGAACATGGATGGGTTTTAGTCAGTACAAGTCTGACATTCCCTCCCGCTCCGCCCAGAGCGGGGTGGTCATTTGATGATTTCTCTGAGGCGGAGCGGAGAAGAGCTGAGACGAGCCGTGCCGCGATTCACCAATCACATGGCAGAGTGGAGAAGATGTGGATTTCAAGCCATGTGATTGGTGAATCGCGGCACAGCTCGTCTCCGCTCTGCTCCGCTCCCCCTCAGTGGAACCTCAGCCATATAAATGCGTGAACATCGTGGTATGTGAATATGATACCTGATACCCCTCCAGCGGCGAAGGTTTTCAACAGTTTTAAAAATTATTGACAACGATGTGGATGATTTTTTTGACGGCATTTAAGTAATTCTTTTCCCATTGTGATACTCGTATATATTTTGATTCTTATTTTAGGTCTATTTGTAGTTTGTACAATATGTACATACTATATATATTCAAATAAATTTAACATACACATTAAAAATAAACCCAGAAAAAATGCTAAAAATGCCAGAATTTTAACAAATCTTCTACATGAACCTTTAACAGTAACCAAAAGCAAAAAAACCAAAGCTCTCTCGCCAATTCAAAAGCTAAAATATCGTTACATTTTAGCTTTTACCATATCGTCCCTCAGAATAAGCCGGCATCGAATCCCGACATTGACACGGGCGCCCTACCCTCCCTTCTTCAACTCCAGTAAGTAATTGTTATTTGTTGAAGACTATCTCCTTTGTGAGATTTCCCTTCTTCAAGATAACGCACCTGAAAAATTTCGTTATTTTTCTTCGCGGAGTTCGGTTTTGTAAGAATGTTTATTTTGTTATTTCTCTTCTTCTTCTTGTGATACTGGGTTTAGGAATTCGAAACTTGTGTTATGTCTTTTCGTGAGATAGCTTTTGTTGTTTATTATAAGGCACAAAGGCTTTTAGGTTTACTGAGAATTTCTGAAAAGATAATATCTATCTGTCGCAGTTAGATGATTTTATTCGGCTAGACTCGGAATCATGTGGGCAGAACATGGGTTTCGTGCAATGAAAACACACACACACGGTACACTGCTTTTATCGAACTAACAAATTACTTGAAATTACAATCCAACACAATAACACTAGGCACAATGAATCGGGTTACAGTTTCGCGACGTCTTGACTCCGCCGCAATCAGACACTCACTGTCCTACTCGCAGCGAGCCAGAAACATCACGACTCGTAGTAAGCGCGTTTAGGTGTGGGTAGACTGGTAAGTAGGTCGCTTGACCTTTGGCGCGATTTCGATTCATAGTCCGTGCTAATGACCAAAATCGACTCCGACATATATCTATCTTTTTCAATACTATATTTTGGTCCGTGAAGTCTATTCAGAGGCAGCTGTATTTCAAATTGAGCGACTACTTTACCTGACCTCCAAAACTTAGACCATTGATGGCGGAAAAAATACGATATAATTTTCAACTATGGGTATAATTTGAGTCTTGTAAATAACTTAATTATCACTTGTCAATGTCATGTAAATGCTTTAACATAATGAAAATGTCACAATGAAAACACCCATCTCTGATTAACCGGAATCATGTGCGTATTGTATAATTATCACTTGCTTCGGTGAAGGGAAACATCGTGAGGAAACGAGCATGCCTGAGAGATATTTCTCGACGGCATGTAAAGCCAAGTCAGAGGCTCATAAAATCTCTGAAACGCACTAACCATAAGATCAAGAAGAAGAAGGATCATATTAATTTGCCGTAACACATCGATTCAAAATGACATCATCATCTGCCTAGCCTTCTCCCAAACTATTTTGGGGTCAGCTTCCAGTCTAACCGGCAGCATCTGAGTACCAGTATTAGACATGAAGCGACTGCCTATCTGACATAACCCAGTAACTGGGTAAAACGATACCCCTTGGTAAGACTGGATGTCAGACTTTTGGCTTCTGACTACTCGTAACGACTATCTAAGATCTACAAATGACAGCCGAGACCAACGGCGGAGGCACGGAGGAAACTCGGTATGTAGATATGGTCACCCATCCACGGACCAACCTCGGCAAACACGGCTTAACCTTAAAGATCGATCCGTGCGGCTGTTATTATTTAGCGACGAGCTCCTCAAATCAATTCAAAATGTCATCCAATAATAATACCGAATCCCGGTATTAATCATAATACGTGCATACCAATTCCCCTTTTCCCGAAGGTTTCATGAGTAAGTAGGTAACGCAATAGAAGTCTAACGAAGCCTGGGTCTAAATACGTTTCACATAATTCCGCAGTATTGTGCGATCGGCGCCGGAGCGCAATCATATGGTAAATGTAACAAATGGGATCGTTCGAACCCGCAACCTTTGCAAGGGTTCGTACCTCTATGGAGTTGTTGAAACCTACACTTCGATTTGAAATCTCCTTTTCTTTAGAATTTTACTTAAATCTGTGTTGATACGTTACTATTTTAGTTAAGTTTTCTCTTTGTGATTTAGATTTATGTCACTGTCGGATAGCCGTGACACAAATCCGCCAAAAGTGGAGAGATTTGGAAGAGACCTACACTCAGCATTGGGTGGCCAAGGGTTGAAGAAGAAGAAGAATACTGTTGGCAAAGTCAGGGTGCTTTGATATAAAAAAAAAAAAAACAATTTTATCCCGTTCTGTTTTTATGGTATTTTCATATTTTTACTTAAAAGGCCCATGTTGCATTAAAGTTAAGAATAAAATTCTGATAATTAACATCTACATCTACTCTATTTCCACATTTATATGTAAATATCTGTTTAATTTAATAAAATATGGTTCTGCTTTAGCCTCCATGTAAGGCCTAATCCTAACGAATAATTAGTAACAACAAAAAACACAGTATATTATATTCCAACGCGTCTAATTACCAGCGTTATTAGCAGTAAGTAAAGGAAACTCCTAATTATTTTAACAGTATACCTACACTTGTCTTAATTGGGCGGGTCCGTTCGTCTGTTAAATTGTTGGTAAGTTCGTCTAGCCTAGTCACGAACGAACCTACGCAGTTATTATAATGATGTGTAAGATAATATGAGACAACACCTACCAGTAATTTGCTTTCAGAGGCGTATCATTCATTCAGGAGGTACCTGTTTTGTATTTTTCCACACAAGGAATTCCTCCAGAACAACTACTGTAGACCATACAAATATTTGTTCCGTGCGGGGATCGAACCCGCGACACGCAGCGCAGCAGCCAATCGCTCAGCCACGGCGGCAACCGTGCTACCAAAAGATAAACAGAACTTTTATGAACCTTCAGTTTTCTTTGGTTCAGTACAATATCTCGCTTTTTTTCTATGCAACATCAGTGGCATCTTACTATTCATCCCTTTTGTGGCCTGTTTTTTTCTAGCCTGCTCTGTCCCACTCCTGGGCAAAGGCCCTCCCTCCACTCTTTCCATTTTTCGCGAACCCGCGCGGCCTCCTTCCAGTTATGACGGCTGTGTCAAAATCAAAATCAAAAGTAATTTAATCAAATTAGGCTGATAATCAGCTCTTTTTGAACGTCAAAACACCCGCCCTTCTGTGTGTGGCCTTTTACTTATTTAAAATTGTGAAGCAATTTTTTTTAACTCTAAGGACATGACTGACAATCTGTGGTTTTAGTCAGTCAGATAAAACATAAAACTACTATATCCTCTAAACATAGAACGAGTTTAAATCTGAACAATTAATTTGAATATCTTTAAAGTGTATGGCCTCATAAACAACTCTATATAGATCCCTCAAGTGTATGGACTTGTGAGTAGTGATGAGAATATCCTGAAACGGAATAAATAATGTCAATCATTCCGTAACACAATTATATTGAAATGAAACAAGAAGTTTTACTGAATGTACATGTTTATATGTTGTGTATCTCTTTTACACGTTGACAGGTATTCTAATGAATCTGAATAATGGAAACGTTTTTAAATATGACTAGCTGTCCGGCGCAACTTCGTTTGCGTCACATTTTCCCCGTTTTCGCAACATTTTTAATTGCTGCTCCACTCCTATTGGTCGTAGCGTGATGATATATAGCCTATAGCCTTCCTCGATAAATGGGCTATATACTACTGAAAGAATTTTTCAAAACAGTCCAGTAGTTTCGGAGCCTATTCAATACAAACAAACAAACAATCAAATCTTTCCTCTTTATAATATTAGTTAGATGAAAATGATAGCAGTCTGCATTGAAAGAAGATGTAATTTTGTCTTATTGTTCTGTCTTCGGACAAAAAGCCTGCCAACCAAGGGCCGACTAATAAATAAAAAAACTACAGTCTGCTATTAAGTCTCAGTTTGCGAAATAAAACTCTCAAATCTCTGGATCCGTTACTGTAATATCGATTTTACTAGAATTTCTATTAGTTATCAGGCAAAGACAACTCTTTAAAAAACACATGAAATCACGCCTGATATCCTGGAGGGTTAGGCAGAGATGTACCAAAAAGTACACCCACATTTTGCCAGTTGTGTTTACGCCCCATGAAAAAGGAGGTGAGCCTATTGCCATCAACCGGGCAAAAATCCAGACTACGTGGCTGCTACTGAGAAATTCCTGATGGAATAACCCAATAACACTTTTCCAACCTCGTAATCGATCACAAGACTGCTGATGAGAGATAATTACGTAACAGATCACGTTATTATAGTACCTACAGGTGCATCGTACCATGAAGGTTGTATAGCCAACAATGAGATGCGTGCTGTTCATAGCGAGATGAGAGCCAATTACGTTCTAGATAATAGGCCGCTAGAAGTTGGCGTATAAAGGTTCCGTACTGATTTCATCATGTTTTTATCAAATTGATTTCTGCTGAAAGTCTAAATTTGTGCTCGGTTGATGGCAATAGGCTCTCTCGCTTATAACGTGGACTAACTCAAATATGAAACAGCCGTGTTATCGTTTTGGTCTGCAGAAAGTAAATTGAAAACCAACAACAATACCATTAGGTACTAAATGTTTTAGTTAGAAAAATATAGGCTGGTCTCATTGTTTAAATCATTTAATTTAAAATATTTAGTTAGTGAAGCAACTAGAATAACAGCAACCTCGGCTTCATGCATAGACAATGTATTTACTAATTGCATAGTAAAAGAGTCGTTAATAATTAGTGGCGTCAGGTCAGACCATACTGGTCAACTTGTATAGTTTGAGTTACAAAAAGTTACTCTTAGTTAAAACAATTCAATTAAGACCTCTTTCCAAAAATAAATTTATTTCTTTCAATAATAATGTTCTTAGCAACCGTAATAATGCTTGTTTTGATTAAACAGACCCCGATATAAACTACAGTTTCCACAGTTTGCCATGAATTCAATAAAACGTGTCCTATAAAAAAAGTTATACTTTAACTATAAAAAAAACTAAAAATTCAAAATCTAAATTTAGCGAATGGGTCACTACGGGAATTAGAAAAAGCAGAGATATTTTATATAATTTATATCACGAAAAATCTCTGATTTCAGATCAAGTCTTTCACACTTATGTTAGAAACTATTCGAAAATATTCAGTGTAAAGTCATTATAAAGTGTCTGCGCTCAAGCAAAATCTCAAATAATAAGTAATAAAATTGGTAATTCTAATAATAAAATAAACCCGGTGTGGCAGGTAATTAACAGAGAAACCGGTAAGTCTCAACTACAAGATAAGAGTCATTCATCATCATTTCAGCCGAAAGACGTCCACTGCTGGACATAGGCCTCTGGCCTCCCCCAAGTTTTGCCATAATCGCCACGCTTGGCAGGCGGTTTGGCGATCGCAGTACGGTTGTTACAAAAGCACAGAGAACGCTGCTGCCCATTCTCTGCTAAGTCCCTTAGCCGCCTCTTACGACACCCACGGGAAGACATGGGATGGTACTATTCTTTACGTCCGACACCATTGTCAATCCCATGTCAATTCACAAGACAATTCACTCTTATCTGATCTGATCTGTATGGACAGATCAGATCATATCAAGAGTGAATTAGCTTTAAACATAGATAACAAAACAATTTCTGACAATTTAGAAGTCGCTGACACACTAGATAATTTATTTACTAACATTCCGTTAGAGGTTACAAAATCTCTCCGCTCTTCGGTTAAATTAACTGAGGGCCTTCTTAAAGAGAACTTCATAAAAGACATACCAAACTTTAAATTTAAACCAGTATGTATTGCCACAATCAAAAACGCATTCGAAAGTCTCAATATCAAAAATACTGAAGACTGGGGGATTTCGGTCAAGGTTCTTGAAAACATTATTGACTCAATTGCGCCTGTCCTAACAGCCATATTCAAACAATGTTTGGACAGCGGCAAGTTTCCTGACTTGATAAAACATAGTAAAGTGGTACCAATTTTCAAATCGGGTTGTAAGAGTGATCCTTCTAATTATAGACCGATATCTGTGCTTCCAGCACTGAGTAATATCTATGAAAAAATCATGCTGGACCAAATGTTGTCTCACTTCAACTCTAATGTGATACTGCATAGTCAGCAGTTTGGTTTCACGAAGGGTAGGTCGACAACGGACGCGGGAGTAAAACTCATCAGTCACATTCTGGAATCCTGGGAGAAGTCCCAGGACGCTATTGGCATTTTTTGTGATCTCTCAAAAGCATTCGACTGCGGCGACCACAACACGCTGATCTGTAAATTACATCACTACGGAATTCGTGGACAAGCTGCTGATTTTGTTCTTTCTTTATTATCACACAGGCAGCAAAAAGTAAATGTAAATGGGGCGACATCCTCTGGGTCTATAATCAGGTTGGGTGTGCCCCAAGGTTCAATTCTTGATCCTTTCCTATTTCTTGTTTATATTAATGATCTCCCATATATGATGGCCAAATTATCGGATATAATTCTGTTTGCTGATGACACTTCGCAAATTTTTAAAATTCATAGGAAAGATACGGATGTCATACATGTCAACGAAAGTCTAACTGTTCTCTTGAAATGGTTCGCAGCTAACAATCTTTTACTGAATACGAACAAAATGTCTAAAGTTCTCTTTACCAAATGTAACTCAACGTAACCTTAATTTAAATCTTGACGGCAAAAAACTTGATGTTATCGCGGAAACTGTATTCTTAGCAATTACTATCGATTCAAAACTGCAGTGGGGCGCGCACATTGGAACTCTTTCGGGGAGGTTAAGCTCAGCCGCCTATGCAGTTAGGAAAATAAGGCAGTTGACTGATGTAGCCACAGCTAGGTTAGTATACTACGCGTATTTCCACAGTATTATGTCTTAAGGAATTCTGCTGTGGAGATCGGCAGCAGATGTTAATTCAATTTTTATATTGCAAAAGAGGGCAGTCCGCGCGATCTATAAAATGGGTCTTCGCGAGTCCCTCAAAGAAAAATTTAAAGAGATCGATATACTGACTCTGCCTTCACTTTATATCTTAGAATGTATTTTATATGTCCGCAAAAAACCGCGGGCTTTTCAAAATTAGAAGCGACTTCCATAATATAAACACACGCAGTAAACACGAAATTGTAATACCCAAATTTAGATTAACAAAAACTAGCAAGTCATTTCTTATAAACAGTATACGCTTTTATAATAGTTGCCAAAGTCAGTTATAGAACTGACCGATGGAAAGTTTAAATAAAAATTGAATCAAACGTGTCCTTATTAAAAAAGCATTTTACAAAATTAAGGACTATGTTGAAGATAAAGAAATTTGGCTGTAGCTCATAAACGACACAAATATGTGGATGTCTCTAACTATTCCGAATTTTATTTAAACTATTCTTTTTTTCTTAGATGTTTTACAATAGTTTTCAAATCATTGCACCGTTTATTCATTGTGCAGAATAGTTACAGTACTGATGACTACATTTGTGTCAATTGTTTAATTAATTGTTCTTAGTTTTATTTTTACTTTGGTATAGATTCTTTTTCATTTACCTATTTTTTGTGAATGTGGGACATTGTAGGCTTTGTAACATGTTTTCTTAATTTTTTTTTTTCACTATCATCTTTTTCTACCTTTTGTTGTTAGCGATGACTCATTGTCGGGCCTACGCTGTCCTCTCATACTTAGGTACTAACGCTGTAACATCCAAATATTGTAGAACCAAATGATTTTAAAAGAATAACTATGGAGTTTCTTGCCGGTTCTTCTCCATAGGAAACGACCAACCCGAACCGTGCCTCTTCTGTCGACGTTTTATAAATGCCCATGTAGGCCTATGTAAAATAAAATATTTTGATTTTGATTTTGAGTTGTCTACACTGTCGAGAGGTTAAAATGACATTCCTACCATAAGAGTTTTTTTTTTAAATAGCCGATATTGTTCTTCTGCTGGGCCAAGGCCTCCCCCAAAGCCTTCCACTCTGCCCTCTCGGTTTTCTCTCTCAAACGCCCCTAATTCGTACAAGAGCATTTTCTAGGTCTCCCTCAGTGACTGAGCTCGTCTTCTGGAACCCACTACGTGACGACTCTAGCCCATCGGTCGTGATGATGCTACAGACATGGCCTGCCCAATCCCGCTTCAACCCACCAGGCTTAAGGCCCATATCAGCGATTCCAGTTTTTGAGCGTATTGTGGTATTGCGATTTCTATCGCTGAGCTTTATACGCAATACGCTACGCGCCCTTGCCCTATTGGATTGATATAAAGTACCTGGAAGCTTATGCCAATCCTGTTGAAAGCCGTTGTAGAAATATGAAACACTTTGTAAGCGATTGGTTCCACTTATCTAACCCTATGAACCTCGATCTCAAATATTAACTGCACAAAGTGATCGCGTTTATCAAGATTTTTTGCCACCATTGATACCAGTTGCTATAAGAATTTAGTAGAAAAAAAAAACCGCAATGCTTGTTAATCAGGGTCTAGCTTGTTAATGAGCATACGGATATTAATTCTAGTAATGAGTTCCCTGTACTTATTCACTTCCAAGTGCATTAGAAACCATAAAAAGAAGAATAAAACTATTTTATTCCGAAACGTACGAGTAGTTTATGCATATTTTTATTTTTTCACGGAAACCGACTAAACTCAAATAACAATTAATGCAGAATAAAATAAACAGTCATTTAATCACTAACAGAAACAGTCAAACTAATTAATAAATGGACTATAATTTCCAAAGTATGTGTAATTACAGAGATTAGTAAACGTTTTTACGTAAACCTTTATAAGGTAAAAAAATGGAATAGAAATTACTGTTGTCATTGAGGCTATGAAAAGCTATCAAAGTATCATTACTGGGAATACTATTGTTTACTATACAAGCATAGTGTTGTACTGTAATTACAGCTATTTCCATAAATAAACTGTTTGTAAATGTTCAGCAACTTTAATTACTGCTGGCTTAACAGTCGAGCTCCTTGTAAATAAATTGTACATGGGAATACTAAGACTAAATATACAGTATAAAAGGGACAAACGCTTAAAACATATACATATATACGTATATATAACTCAAAATTATGAAGACACTGAAAATATAATAAAAAGTATAAAATAAAGCCGCTCACGCCTATGACAACACGCAAAAGAAACACATAAACACACCACACTCACACATAGAAAAACACCACACATAAATATACACACAAACATATATTCATTCACACACACACACACTCACGCATGCATGCATGCACTTAGAGATTTATACCATTGATTAAATGAAAATTGCAATACTTACCTTGAACCGCACCACAATTTATAAAATGGCTGCTCGAACACGGTGTTGACGACAGCAACTGGTGCTTAGAGCACAGGAATCTTCCTAGTTTAAGCCCAGTTGTACATGTTTTGTATCTAGCCTCATAAATTGAATTCAAGGATAAAACTTTTGTAAAATAGGTTTAAGTCTTGAACGATTAAATATTGTTTATTTTTATTGTATTATCACGAAATCAAAATCAAAATATTTTATTTTACATAGGCATAGATGGGCACTTATAAAACGTCGACAAAAAGATGCACGGTTCGGGTTGGTCGTTTCCTATGGAGAAGAACCGGCAAGAAACTCCATAGTTACTCTTTTAAAATCATTTGGTTTTACAATATTTGAGTGTTACAGCGTTAGTACATAACTGTGGGAGGACAGCGTAGGCCCGACAATAAGTCGTTGCTTACTACAAAAGGTAGAACAAGACAATAACAAAAAAAAAAAAAAAAACTAATTTACAAGGCCTACAATGTCCCACATTCACAAAAAATAGGTAAATGAAAAAGAATCTATACAAAAGTAAAAATAAAGCATTATAAGAACACTAAATTAAACAATTGACACAGATTTTGTCATCAGTGCTGCAACTATTCATCTGCCTAGCCTTTTCCCAAACTATCTTGGGGTCGGCTTCCAGTCTAACCGGATGCAGCTGAGTACCAGTATTTTACATGAAGCGACTGCCTATCTGACCTCCACAACCCAGTAACTGGGTAATACGGTACCCCTTGGTAAGACTGGATGTCAGACTTTTAGCTTCTGACTACTCGTAACGACTGTCAAAGATCTAGAAATGACAGCCGGGACCAACGGCTTAACGTGCTTTCCGAGGCACGGAGGAAACTCGATATGTAATTATGGTCACCCATCCACAGACCAACCTCGGCAAGCACGGCTTAACCTTAAAGATCGACCTGGGCGGCTGTTATTATTTAGCCACGAGCTCCTCAGTGCTGTAACTATTCTGAACAATTAATGAACGGTGCAATTATTTGAAAACTACTGTAAAACATCTGAATAATAAAAATAATGGAAATGATAAAATTGGGAATAGTTAGAGACGACCACACATTTGTGTCGTTTATGAGCTACCAGGGAAGCCGCATGAGCAGAAGGAACTAGAGCCAAACTTCTTTATCTTCAACGTAGTCCTTAATTTTGTAATATGCTTTTTTAATTAGGACACGTTTGATGCAATTTTTAAACTTTCCATCAGTCAGTTCCGTAACTGACTTTGGCAACTTATTATAAAAGCGTATACTGTTTATAAGAAAAGACTTGCTAGTTTTTGTTAATCTAAATTTGGGTATTACAATTTCGTGTTTACTGCGTGTGTTTATATTACGTGTGACGTATTCCACGTATACATCCTTAACTTAGAACTTTACACTTTCTGCTGTTTCCTACAAAATAACAATAACTACACGGTCAAAATGTATCGAACCGCAGTTTTTTAAGTCGGGTTCAGAATGAGGAACTGAATACGTGTAACCATTTGTGTGTTGGTGTCCCTCACACACTTTTTTTATTATTGGATTGGTAATTATCAAATGACCCCTCCCGCTCTGGGCGGAGTAGAAGTGAGTGTCAGACTTGTACTGACTAAAATCCATCCATGTTCCTTCTTAGCCCTTTGTGTTCCAGGGCCACGGTATTTCTTTCGAACAGTCCCGCAGGCATCGGCCCTCTCGGACCCCTTCCAATATGCTGACATCTACTTGTGGCGCGCGTGGAACAAGAACGCGCCGTCGACACGGCCTGTCGTCATAAGACGGACGGACGGTGAGCTAGCCCATTACTCACCGTCCACAGGCGCGCGCCTACAACAACCTGTATATGAATTACCATCCTTCCACCCTGTTTATGATTTCCATTTCTGACACGAAGTAGCATTGGCAATGGCATATGCTTTACAGTTTTGTAAAGGCCAAGACTCTCAGTCAGGGCATGAATGCTACAAAATTTAACTACAAAGTATTCCAGTCGTAAACAGCTGAGCTTCCCTAAGATCAGCCTACTCTTAGATCTTTGACCAAGAACATATAATTTGGTTTTGCGGTTTGCGGTCTGTTTGTTAATGACCACTCCTCTAATTAAGAGAGCTCAAACTCACGTTTGTGGAAGTATACATTAGGTCTACAAACCATCATCTTCGCATACAAGACTAGTAAGCTTTAAGGCCACTTTGAGGTCTAGCCGATAGCCAGACCTCAATTCGTAATCGTGTTATTGGCACAAAGACTCATAAGTTAGTGAGACGACATAGAATTCACATTTAACAAAATAATTCAATAATTGACCTGTATGTATGTGGATGACTTTGTAGATAAACGCACTGGATAAACAGATAGGTAGGATTTAGCAGCCTTAGATAGGTAGGATTTAGCAGCCTTAGGTGTCAGATTTGCTAATGAATGTTTGCCTTGACTCTGTACAATGTGAATGCTGTCTGTGCCCTTTGACCACTTTGGTCTATTCATAGTTTCAGTATTTACCCTGAAGTCCTTTACCGAAAATTCAACCTGTTTAAGTGATATTATGTGGAATGCATTCAGAAATTCGTGATTTAAAGTTCTGGTTGGGTGAAAGTTACAATATGTTTGATAGTTACTTCTTACTTCGTCTTTTGAAAACTTTGCCATTAACCGATTTATTGCGTTTTCGGTTTCTTACTGTCACAATCTAAGATTTAACAGATAAACGGATTAGAAGTCAGCTGGCATAACATGGCTATCTATCTGCACAATTTCAAATGTCTATTTGGTAGTGCTTGTATTTGTGCCAATTTTGATGAAAAGCACAGTACATAGATATATATGTACAGACAGCGTCAGTATGTGCTAACCCCTCTACAGTCCGGCCGAGCACACCATGGGGGTTACTACTTAATAATGTTGTCTGTACCTTGTAGATATCCCTTAAGTTACCGTGTATGTTTAGGTAAAAACCGTGAAAGCTTAAATCAGTGTACGTACAGATATCATCTGCCTAACCTTTTCCCAAACCATCTTGGGGTCGGCGGTCTTCCAGTCTAACCGGATGCAGCTGAGTACCAGTATTTTATATGAAGCGACTGCCTATCTGACCTCCACAACACAGTAACTGGGTAATAGGACATCCCCTGGTAAGACTGTTACACCTTTCGCTTCTGACTACTCGTAACGACTGTCAAAGATCTACAAAATATTGATAGCCGGGACTAACGGCTTAACGTGCTTTCCGAGGCACGGAGGAAACTCGGTATGTAACCATCACCCATCCACGGACCAACCTCGGCAAGCACGGCTTAACTTTAAAGATCGACAAGTGCGGCTGTTATTACTACCACGAGCTCCTGATATGTTCCTGAAAATTGCCTTAGGATATCTTCATCTTTCTAAACGACTTTTTCAAGCACACTTACACCATAAACACCTGCTCATTTCCCCAAAACATAACAAAAATATCACCTTTTCACGCAGTTTCCCTTTCTGCCCCATACATAGTTAACCTTACGGCTTTTAGCCCTTAAACAGGTTGGCAAAGACCCCCACCCTTAGGGAAATCCCCGAGTAACGCACTCATACAATTTGCATGTAATGTTCGAGGGATGATATAATTGCCTGCATGGTCTGAATTGAATGTGAATGGGGAATTTTCATGGGATTTTGTGGAGGGGAGTGTGTTAATGTGATTGTTTCTTGCGAATATGATATGACTAGCGCCAGTTCATAATGATGAAATGTTGCATTGGATGTGTACGGTATATAAGGTAGGCGTAGTTTAAGATAAAATACTAACGAACACAAGGATCAAAATGAATAAGGTTTTCAAAAAAGTTAGGAAATACTGTTTGGACGTATCCTGCGCATGGTTCCAGTTTGATAACCCAACAAACTATAGTAAGGTGGGTGGACCATGGAAGGCCACGCTCCTTTGAAGGCCAACTATTAAAAGGTCGTAGTTATTAACAGGAAAGACATATTCCTTCTACTACACACTAAGATTCATCAAACTCAAAGCCACAAACGGGTCGGCGAGTCGATCGCGCCGCTATCGTGGCCGTGCGATCTCACTCTTCGTAGACTTCGGTCGTTGACGTTGACATTGTTAATTCGCGCGCACAGTAAAACGTTAGTTTTTAGTCAATTACCTATTTTTTTTCTGTGAATTTTCGTATATAGATATGTTTATGGTACTAAAGAAAAAAAAACATAGTTTTGCCTCAATTTAAGTTCCTAGGAAAGCCGGTGGTTCTTTATAAGGCCAATCAAAGATGTGACGGTTGGCCTTGCTATGATACATTATTTTGTTATAATTATTTTTGTCTTTTGATCTTAAGAATAGTTGATTTTAAACATTACTGACTACAAGGCTGACTCTGTGCCATAAGAAGTTTTTTATAGTTACAGTAGTCTGTAGTTTCTATTATTTTATTATAATTTATATGAAAAAGTCGTAGTCCTAATTGTTAGTTTGGCCTTACAAAGAACGGACCCATAAGAAGGTAAAAAAAGTTTTAATTTTTTAATTATAAAACACGTTGGTAAGTTATTTGATGCCAATATTATACTCATTACTACTATTTTTAAATTACTTCCATTAATATATTCTTAGTTATACGATGGTGTCCAAGTAATGTTCGTTGAGTTTTTTATAGATGATAAAGATATATTGAGCATTTAATGTTTCGCTTAAATGATAGAGCTTATTAAGTAGTTTTAGTAAAAGCGGATATATTTATTGTTACAGTTCTATTTTTAAGTTTAACGACTGCTGTATAATATTGGCTTTGTTTGGAGCTGTGTTCCTTGCACGGGCATTTGGAAGAGGTTTATAAAACTTAAGTTTAATAAATAGTGATTATAGTTAGGTAAAAAAAAAAGTGATTTATATGGTGCACAATAAAACAAAGTATTACTTCATAATCTGTTTCCTTCATTTATCCAGTAAATAAACGATTAAATAGTGTTTAATCGTTAGGGTGGCCTTCCATGGTCCACCCACCTTAGGTACATATCTTATAAATAGAATTTTGGAGTTACGAAAATATCAGAGAACAAACTTTCAACAACGTAAAGGTTAATATAATTTTCTAACATTTCCAAAAATAAAGTTAGAAGCACAAAAAGGCTTTGGAAAAATGTTGAAATACTTATATCCATTTACGTTCTCAAGAGAATTGAATATTCCGAAAATTCTCATACAAAGAAAGATCTAATAACAAACTCAATTACTAAATAGATTTATTTACAAACATCTCATATTACGGTACGAGACTTCACAAACGAGATAAGCAAGTTAGTCTAAACAAACAAACCTAGCTTTGCCAGCCTATGCCTCACAAAACCGAAATACCAATTTCATCATCGAAAAATAGAAAGGTATGTTTCAGTAAAAGTAAAAAACATTTAGTTATCAAAACCTCATAAGGGTCGGAGTTAGGGCCGTTTCGAACGAAATTGAATAAATTTATCCTTTCTTGAAATGAAATCGCAAAGCAGGTGTTCCTTTGATCCGCCAAAGATTGGATTGTTATGAATTTCAGCCGATTTTATTTGTTTTCATACGGGTGAGGGAAACTTGTTAGTTATGCCGTTTTGGTTCGCTTTTATTGGTTTTTCACTTACCTGTGCGTAATGGCTTTATGAGTGGGTTGTAAGTTTGCAATTTGAGAGGTTTTTGCTAAGTATTGGTCAAATTTTGACCAATACTTGACCTACAGATAGTTGTTCCGGGTCTGGCTGTTTGTGTATGTTAGTTAAAATTTTTGTAAACGCAACCATGGAGAGAGATTCCTAGTGTGGGGTAAAGTTAAAAAAAAAAAAAAAAATTGAACATTGAAGATTTTAATACCTTAATGAGTTCTTATCATCTTACTTAAAGTTTTCTTGATTTCTAATACCCAATGAAATCTTTGAGTGTGACCGGTAAGTAGTGACCAATACTTAAGCACATGATTGTACTCCTGATAACAAACAACTTTCCCAAAGAATCATTTTTTTATACGCATTCACTTTTATCACAATAACACAACAGCCATATGATAGCCTAGTGGTGTGATCGTCGGACTGCCAATAAATAGGTCATCAGTTCGAACCCTTGGCACGCAACTCTGATGTTTCGAATTCATGTGCGTATCGTATTGTGAAATTATCACTAGCTTCGGTGAAGAAAACATCGTAAGGAAACAAAACATACCTGAGAGATATTTCTCGACGGCCTGTAAAGATAAGTCAGAGGCCCTTATGGGCGACATAAAAACTAAAAACACCAGGTTAAGCCCTAACAAAAAACAATATATTTTCAATTTCGTAGCCAATCGACAGATAACATATTTTTGTTGATTTTATAAGCAGTGAGATCAATAGTTCATTAAATGAGTTTAAAAATCAAGTTTTAAATCCTTAGAACCACTTATGTGGCTAGGCAAATGGCCTCACCATTTGCCTAGCCTTTTGTCATCTAAGTTTGTTGTTATAATGGATGAAGCAAACCCAGTATTTGACATGGAGCAAGCAGTCTTTACAAATACCCAGATATGCAGCATCTGCCACTTAATAGAACTGGATGTAAGACTGTCGGGCGTTCCTTAGCCCTATATGTAAATAATAACATAACATCAACCCTGTAATCCCCGCAGGATTAGGCAGATGTGTACCTAAGAAGACACCCCAAATTTCACCAGTTTAAGTCCCATGTAATAGGCTGCGAGCCTATTGCCACCAACCGGGCACAAATCCAGACTCCGTGACTGCTACTGAGAAGTTCTTGATAGAAAAACCCAAAAACATTTGCCCGACCCAGGAACCCAGGACCTCAGGCTCTGCAGTGGCGCTTGCAAGCACTTGACCAATGAGGCAGTCTACACAATCTACATAGTATTATGTACTACACTATTTACTATACATTACCAGTACCACCATCAATGTCATCATACTAACCTACACCATACCATACCACCTGTTCCCAATACATTCAACATGCGGTTACCCAAAATTCGAGCGCTCAAAATTAATATGCAAATAAACCGTGTATTCACCGGGCGACAAATTTACGGGTGTACGTGTGTACGGATGTACGGATGTACGGCGGCATGCCGCGTCTGATGTTGTCGTGTTGTAGACAACAGAGTGTTTGTCTGTCTGAAGCGTGTATGTCGGTGTGTTGTTGTGAAAAGTATTTACTTGAGGATCTTTTGTCTGATTGAGGGCTTGTGGACATAGACTTATGAGTGTGGCTAAATAATGACAGAGGCATGGCGAGTTGCACAGTGAAAATAATATTAAATATGATTTTCTGCAAGTCGTCCCAAATGGGCATGTGGAACGAGTTGATGAGTTAGCCTATATCCGAAGGAGTTCAAAATTTTTGCTAATCTATTTTCGAATTCTACCTAAAACTGAGTCAAAAAAACCTTTTTTTGACCTCAAATGTAGGTCAACGTTCCATTCGAACTGTAACCACTGGGCTTATAAGCCACCACACAACCCACGCACCGAATCATTTTTACCACGTAAAATTTACCTGAAACCGGCTTTCAATTAAATTTTTACCTGCGGCCAGTTATTAAAAAGCGTTTTATTATTTTTAATTTTGGCGTTTTTCTCAATTAAAACAAAAAGGCTTCCCGTTGGTCTTTTATGTAGAATTTTATTTTTACGAACATTTTTATTTTGTTTCAGGTAATCACCGTTTGTTGTGTGAACTGAAAGGAATCCAGCATTGTGTGGAACCTCAGCTAATAATCGTAAGTTAGTTAGTAACAAAATATCAACAACACCAACCAAGGATGGAATGATTGTTCTCTGCCTGGAAATGCAGATTTCGGAAACCATCATATTCCTGCCCTTCATCATCATCTGCGTAGCCTTTTCCCAAACTATCTTGGGGTCGGCTTCCAGTCTAAGCGGATGCAGCTGAGTACCAGTATTTTACATGAAGCGACTGCCTATCTGAACTCCACAACCCAGTAACTGGGTAATACTATAACCCTTGGTAAGACTGGATATCAGACTTTTGGCTTCTGACTACTCGTAACGACTGTCAAAGATCTACAAATGACAGCCAGGACCAACGGCTTAACTTTGTTTTTGGAGGCACGGAGGAAACTCGGTATGTAATTATGGTCACCCATCCACGGACCAACCTCGGCAAGCACGGCTTAACCTTAAAGATCGACCCATGCGGCTGTTATTATCTATCCACGAGCTCCTCATCATCTTCCTGCCCTTGTCCCATGTTGTTTATAGTCGGTGCAATACGTCTCTTTCCTACATTCTCCTCTGTTATTCGTCACGCTATCATCTACTCCTTTTTCCTTCACATAATTTCTCACACAATCCATCCATCTTTTTTTTGGTTTTCTTCTCTCTCTCCAGCCATCAACATTAATATTCATCACTGTTTTAGTCACGTGTGTTTTGCTGATTTCGGAAAGCATGATATAAAATTCTCCACCAGTTGATTTTCAGTTTAAAAACTCAGTTTAGCTACTAAAGCTAACTAAAATATTATACATGCTTTCTAGCATGTATAATATTTTATTCTACCTGTAACCCAGAAACAAAACCTCATCAACGCTGTAATAGTAGATTATACAACGTGTAAAAAAAGGAATTTAATTCGAGGGACTGAATTGGATCCCGAGAGCAGCGAAGGATTCTAGAGTAGAATCCCGAGCGAAGCAAGGGATTCTAGAGTATAATCCTGAGCGGAGCGAGTGATACAAAGACCCAGTTGATTATGTTTTTCACGACTGGTGTCCTCTACTTTTTACCAATGACTGCGAGAAAATTAATAGTAATATACTAGGACACAATTTTAACGACTTTGGCAGCAAATATTTCATCAACCATTGCACAGACAGACCGACCGACAAGCAGGCAGACAGGCATACAGACCGATAGATACGAGTAGACCGGTAGACAGACAGGAAGAAAGACAAGTCAGAAGAGAGAGAAATATAAGTCTCTGGCGACTCTCTTGTTGACTACCCCAGCGGAAACCATAAAAATAACATTGAACGAAAATGTTCATGACTTATTTTGATAGCGATACACAATTTTTTAAAGGAGATTGTCATTTGTTTCTTCACTGTGGCCTACAATGAAGAAACAAATGACAATCTCGCAAACTAAAAAGTAACATGCTCCAAAAGAGTTCCATTTTCAAATTCCATAATTGATTTTCATTCTTTTATTCTAAGTGGTCTGATCTAAAAACTTTCAGTATGCCCCACGTATAATTCGTTCTTGTTACAAATTCAAAATGATTTTATTCCCTAGTGAGTAAAAGAGCGCTTTATTCACTGTTATCGATGAAACAAATGCCCTTTTTCGAGCTGCAATGGTAAAAACATAATTTCACCATGGCCATATTCAGGCTTTGCGATTTTCCACTGTCAGGCTATAATGACAGTGTAGACACTAATACAAACTTGCCGTCGGCAGGCTATAGTTGAACACAATTACGGCAACAGACTGAACCAGCCGCTGAAATACATTGTAATTATAGGTGCCAATGTTGGACAGCGCTCGCGTAATTTACCGTCTGTCTATCTAGGTATTATAAAATCATAATATGAACAGTCACTGATGAACATGGCTTTTCAATTATAGGGACATGAAATTTCAGAAGAGTTAGGTACTAGTGTCATGCTCAAATCAAATCATATTATTTTATTTTACATAGGCCTATAGGGGCACTTATAAAACGTCGACAAAGGGTGCACGGTTCGGGTTGGTCGTTTCCTATGGAGAAGAACCGGCACGACATTCCATGGTTACTCTTTTAAAATCATTGTGTTTTACAATATTTGAATGTTACAGCGTTAGTACTGCTCAGAAAATTGATACAATTGCAGCGTAACTTTACTTTCAATATTTCAGTTGAAAAGTCTTTTGAAGATGACAGTGACAGAATTATGTTTTAAAATAATAAGTTTATCATGAAAAGCATTAGGTGAGTGAACTGCGATCCAAATAGGCCTAAATGAGGCTAGATAGCCATCGTCCTTTTGCGAACATAGGCATAGTAAGACGAGACGTGTACTGCTGGCCTACCATGTCGTCTTAAAGCAGTATTGTTTTATTCTTATTCCAGTGTGGGAAAGAGACGGAGCTATACAGGATGTCTAGCACCATCTCTATCCCACACTGGCAAAGGAGTAAAACAATAATGTTTTAAGACGTCATGGTAAGCCACCTGATATAATAAGACTGCTGCCTCAAGGCAAAAACAACGTATCAATTGAGATTGATTCGTCTACTGTGCAACTACGAATAGTTTTTTGGTCACATCACTAGAAATGAAAATTCGATGGAAAGGTTCAAGGCCAAGTGGAAGGCAAGAGATCACGCGGCCGATCACCAACTCGCTGGACTGACCTGATCAAGAAAGCTACTGAGTCCACCATGGTCCAGTGTACTCGCAACGTCTCCAACCGGCAGAAATGGAAGCACATCGCTGAAAGAGCAATCCTCGGGGTAGTCAACGCCCCACAGAACATCTCTCCGTATACCTCGTCTCCGCAACCACGACCACTCTGACAAGTGTTTCGACTAAGAAGAGAGAATTGAGATTTTGCCCGATTGGGTGCTTAAACGGCTGTATACCAATCCACCTAAGTACCGAGAGAGTTCTACCTTTTTGGTATATCACCACTCACCACTGTTCTAGCCAAGGTTTCTCTTAAAATAAACATCCCTACGGCTCATTGGCTACTGAACAATACACCGAGCCGGCCTATCTAATTCCGAACAGCATTAAGTATGTAAGGTATAGGCGGCGATCACGCATAATTTATGCAGTATTTACCTTGCCCGGGCAGATTGTTTCTTTGTAACGTAAATCAAAGTAATGAGCACGGCAGAGTAGAGGGATTTTTTATGAGAGACTTCTAGATGTGAATGTAGGGTCCCTTGGAACGTTATTTTTTTATTTATTTTAACTTTCCTGCAGCCTTCACGGCTTTGATTCCAAGAAGGCATTGTGTCCTAAGTTCTTTGTTCTTTACCTGTCTTCATCATCTATAGCCCGACTTCACTCACTGCCGTACATATTTCTATGCTTCTGCTAAATCTTACGCTCTTGTGCCTCATCCAGATTTTACCAACGATGGCAATCTTTCTGCCGTAGTACCCAAAATCACTACTGTAGATTTGAGTAATATTGATTGTTACTTTATACCGTCACACCCTCAATCTCCGAGGGGTTAAACATGACTATGATTGGGGGCGAAACCTTTCACAGAACCAATCACGGACCAAAAGCGAGAATTTTTGAACGGAACACCCCATTTGGCTGGAAAAGGTTTCTAGGCCTAAGTTTCAACCTTAGAAATGAATGAAATGGCTTATGTTTTAGTCAAGAAGTTATAAATGCTTAAATAACTTTTGATAACGAAATAATTGTAAAATACTGGTACTCTCTGCTAAGTCCGTTAGTCGCCTCTTACGACACCCACGGAAAGACATGGGATGGTGCTATTCTTTACGTCCGACACCATACAGAACAACAGCAGCAGCAGCGTTCTCTGTGTTTTTTTTGTAACAACCGTACTGCGATCGCCAACCCGCCTGGCAAGCGTGGCGATTATGGCAAACCCCCCCCCCCCCCCCTTGGGAGAGGCCTATGTCCAGCAGTGGACGTCTTTCGGCTGAAATGATGATGATGATGATGATGACTGGTACTCAGCTGCATCCGGTTAGACTGGAAACCGACCCCAAGATAGTTTGGGAAAAGGCTAGGCAGATGATGAATATAATCTTGAGGTTGATAACCTTAATAGCACTGAATGGATAGAGGCCAACGAACGATTTTATTAAATCTTTACCTTTGAACTCATAGTATCACTTAGGGAATTTCTTCCGTGTTTATTTAATGTTTTGAGTTCCCGATATTATCTTTAGGTTATTGTTATCTTTAGGTTTTTTAAATAACCATTATAATTATGTAGGTATGTATAATATAAATTCAGGACGTCTTAAAACCCAAGCTATTATCTTCTCAAATGGCGCCACAATCATTCTTATGGCGCAAAACAATTGAACAATAGATCATAAACACGCTATTAATAATTAATAATGCTAAAAGGTGTCAGTGTGTCATCTTATCAACATAATGCACTTTGTTCTTACTTTATTATTGATCCGTAAGGAGCCATTTATCAATTTAATGATAGCGATAATAAAAATCATAAAGAAGAACGAACCAATATTTTGACTATCATTCAACATTCGAATTAAAAATACTGGGTGGGGCTGTCGGTGTGTTAAAGTTAAAGATTGTGATTAAATTATTAAGATAGATGATAGTTCAGTACCTAAAGGAAAGAAAAAGGATGAAGAACATACACATACATAGGCCTACGTGGGCACTTATAAAACGTCGACAAATAGTGCATGGTTCGGGTTTCCTCTGGAGAAGAACCGGCAAGAAACTCCATGGTTACTCTTTTTTAATCATTTGGTTTTACAATATTTGAATGTTACAGTATTAATACTTAAGTATGGGTGGACAGCGTAAGCGTAAGACTATTTAGAGAAACCCGACAGTAACTGACGGGCAGTTGCCCACCAGACACAACGTCTGTCTGGTCGGAGGATCCTCCCTTTTCAATCGAGTATCGACGTATACAACCGTTCTCGTTCCTCATACCCCCAAAAAGATATATTTAAAAAAAAACATCCGGGGGCATTCCAAATATTGATGATGCACATATGTCAAAAACAGTTAAAATTGGATACAAGCATGACGTGATGTAGAAACTTATGATAGAACCAATTGGTCGAATGTAGGGAATGACGAATTGAAGTATTCATAGAAGATGCGTCAAAAAAACTGTCGCCGCGTATTAGGAGACGTACTATGTCATCTTCACAAAAAAATAATTCAGTCATAGTATTAGTAAAATGGCCTTTGTCCAGCAGTGGGACAAAAGATAGCCAAAAAAATGTAGTCTTAGAACAAATTCTTACTTCTTATTCAATAGTTATGTTGCTAGGTAAGATCTTGACTCCAAAATAAATTATCCTAGGTCCATTAGAAATACTAGGTCAAAAGACAATTAGTCTTTCACAACAAGCTAAGTCGCTTTGCAATCTGCGACCGAAACGCCGTTAGTTTTTGTCATTGAAATAGGGACTTTGCCTAAGAAACGGCTATCTATGATAAAATCCCCTGTCGTTATCTATTTCCTTAAAGTAGTAGAGACTGATTTCCATTCATGTATAATTGCAGGTGCCAATTTTCTACATATTTCTTACTTATCATAATTAGGTACTGTTTAAATTTTCCATCTTATGCTTTCATCGTTTTGACTGCGAACATATTTGTTTTTCCATTTTACATTTTTCCTTTCTTGGTTTCTATAGTCACTTCAAAGCATAACATTGATAACAGTATAGTACCTGGTAAACTATATGCAACTCCTTGATGCTCGGTGTTGTATGTACATTATAGAAAGCAAATAAATCGAATATTATCTTAATTCATCATCATCATCATTTCAGCCGAAAGACGTCCACTGCTGGACATAGGCCTCCCCCAATGCCACATTGACATGAGGGGGGTTTTGCTATAATCGCCACGCTTGGCAGACGGGTTGGCGATCGCAGTACGGTTGTTACAAAAGCACTGAGAATGCTGCTGCCCATTCTTTGGCAAGTCCCTTAGTCGCCTCTTACGACACCCACGGGAAGATATGGGATGGTGCTATTTTTTACATCCGACACCATACAGAACCGACACCATACAGAATACACATATCTTAATTATATATTTATCTCTTTATTCATTTTCTTTACACATCCTTTACATTTTTAAATATTTTTACAAAAAACATATCAAATAACATTTAAAAATATTAAAAATAGTAGCCCACCAGCATCGGGAACAGGGTCCGGGCTACCGGTGGTCAGGGCTCTTGAGAGAGGAACCTCCTGACAATACGTGCCGTGTCCAGAAGTACTGCTTTCTGAATCAAGCTCTTGATCCAGCTGCCAAGCGAAAGCCTACTAAGATGTTGGTCGAGGCTTTTGCCAATTAAGCCATTGGCCGACACGACTATCGGCACAATGACTGCTGTATTCACATCCCACATGTCGACAACCTCGCGAGCCAGATCTAGATATTTGAATTGCTTATCTTTCTCTGCTTTCACGAGGTTCTCGTCATGTGGGACCGTAATATCAACAATCATTGCGCGACGCTCCAATCGATCTATCACCACAATGTCAGGCTTATTGGCAACAATAGTCCTGTCAGTGACGATAGGTCGATCCCAATACAACGTGATATTACCATTATCGAGAACTGGGTCGGGCGCATACTTATAGTACGGCACTTCTGATTCCACAAGGTTGTATTTCAAAGTAAGTTGCTGGTGGATAATCCTAGCAACGAGGTTGTGTCTATAAAAGTACTCTCCGTTAGCCAGACGAGAACAACCAGAAATTATGTGTCGGATCGATTCTCCCGGACGGTGGCATGCCCGACACACGTCAACCGTCCCGTCCTTCATAATATGTTTCCGGTAGTTGTTCGTCAGCATAACTTCGTCCATAATCGCACAGACAAAACCTTCAGTTTCCCCAAAGAGGTTGCTGAATCGTAGCCAGGACACGGACGCTAGAAAATCTACATCGGGGCCATGAAGAGCCCGGTAGAAGCGCCCGTGAAGCTCCTTGCCCTGCCATACCTCCCTGCGATCATTAGTGTCTAATACTACAGGCTTGCGCCAGTTCTCGTTAGCCAAGAAGAGCGGGGTAAACGAATACATGGCGTCATTATCTGGTAGACGCGTGTCAGTCACCCTTTGGTCTGGTCGCTCCCAAGCCCTATATACCCACCTTTCATCGCTTTGGAATGTGCGATTCTGAGTGTATCGCTCCACGCGCCGCTTGTACCTACGAATACGGCTTGCCCATGCACAGATCTTCTGCTTCAGGAAGTCAATACGCTCTGTGACGCAGGCCAAGTAATCACGAGAACTAATGTCAGTTCCCGAGAACGCCCGCCTCACAAAGCGCATCACTCAAGGGCGAGTATTGCCCTCCCTGAAGCAGATTAACTTGCCGATGAGTACTCTAGCCTCACCGATACGCCGCTCAATCCTGCACTGCCAAGCTGGAACAGCTAGTTTTGGTCGTGTAGCTCGGTCGCTGTTAGGAAACTTGACGTGAGCCACACGACATGCCGCTACAGCCGCGCAGTACAATATTGAGTGGGTATCAGCAAGGTCTTTGCTGTTGTCAAAGCAGTTTGACAGCAGCGAATCTAGAGTACACACCAGCGCCTTGTTTTTCTTGTGCATAGGCAAACGAGGTAACCGCGGTCTAAGTTCAGGCGGTGTGGATTGATACTCCCGGAACGCACCCTCCAAAGCGCTCCTCAATTGTGCGTTGCACTGGGTACTCACGGTTATAACTTCGTCAACATCCTCTTCACCACCGCGATCGGTTCGCGGCGAAGCGCTGGAAACATTTTGCAGTTGTGCCGCGATTATTGGCGAAGCAGGCGTAACTGGGTTACTCCGTGAGTCGAGGCGTAGTCGATCAAGTACAGTCTCATCCAACATATGGTTACGCTGGATGACCCGCACCTGATCCGATAGTCGCTGCGCCGACACGCTGACATCTGGTTCAAGCACCTGAAACAGAGAGAGCATCCGACCACGGTACGCAGTCATGTTGCTTCCCCCCTCAGTAGCCCCATAATATGCGCGCATGACGTTTTCATTAATGGACTGAGTCCATCGCATGCGCGACACATTTCCACCGGCAGCGGGGACCCTGTTCGGGGCCTGTTGGCCTCGAGGTCCCAGGCCCGCTGGTGGCCGTCCTCTTCCTCGTCGTCGTGGTGGAGATGGCGTCGACGGCGGGGAGAAAAACTCGTCGCTGGAGCTCGACGCAACTGCAGCAACCGGCGACTCAGCGCCCACAGATGTGGCGCGTCCCGGCGGCTGCGAGGCGGAGCTCAGCGACGAGCCCGGAGATGGTAGGTGTGCTTCATTTAGTCGGGCTCGGCGTCTCGTTAGCATTGGTGACATATGACATTTCTTTTTGCGGTTTTCGTGCGTTTATTACATTTTTGTGTGATCAGTCCGTTTTAAAATGTTTTTTTTTTCTTCTTTTTGTACATTATTTCGTTTTTCTGGTCGGTTTTATCGTTTTCTTGTGATATTTAAATTAAATAAAGATATGAAAAAAATTGTCCTGTCACTTTGACGCTCGAGCCACAGATTCATATATTTATTATTATTATACATATATCCATCTAGATATCAAGTATTACAGGCGCTGGTTTACATAATAATGCAACCCCCGGAAGGTTAAGTGATTGTCGTATTCATCAGATAACAATATCATGATCCGTACACATTTTTCTCGCGTTTCTGCAATTTTAGTCAGCTATTGTCTTGATAAATGATTGTCAAACGCGTTCACGTTGCCTCCATCTTGTCCATGGTTCTTTGAAACTTTTTATGAAGGTATCTCAAGTGAAATATTGTCGTAAGGACTTAAAGCGTAAAATGAAGGATTTTCAAATGGGGTTTTCTACAAAAAGAACTTTTTGTCTTAACCACTATGCCCGACAAGATTTTGACACATGACACATCAGCTGCATCGGCGGGGTGATGCGAATTGTCATGAATTTCACGAAATTTTCATCAACTTTCAGCGTTCGATTTTATTGTGAAAAATATGTCACGGGATCTGTTACTTAAGATAAATTTGAGGTTAATATCTTCAGTATCGTGTTGAGGTCGGTAAAACGGAGTCAGTCTATTGCCAAATATGCGTAAAATACATAATACTACACCCTTCGAAAAAGTAGGTACCTTAGATGCGCTGGAAATAATGTACATAGGCATGCTTATCGTTTGCTAAAACAATTCGGAAGGGCAAAATAAAAACAGTAACATTCTATCTGCATTCTTATTTTTGCCATTATTCACACACAATTTCTTAAAAAAACCCAATCGAAGTCTAGACAAATATTACTGAAAACTATGTTGTAACATAACACTTCTTAGTGCTGACCGAAAACCCGGGTTTCTTAATTACGATTAATTTGTTGCATTCAGCCTAATCGATAATAGCAATTAAATCGAGTTTGAAAAAAAAGAGTTGAGACTGAATAAAAACTCATAACTTGTATAATTTTAAATAATTATTTAATTTTGCTAACCATCTTTCTAATCTAATTATGAGATCAAAAGCATCTTATAATTAATTAATGAACGTTGACTTCATGGGAAGGAGATTATTACTAAGTAATACGAACGACAGAAGACAGTAATCCCAAAAAAAAACAAGTCAACATTTTAATGATTAGGCTTAATTCCCGCCGATTTTTTTCGATTTCAAAATTTAAATAAAGAATTCGCAATTCTCATTATTTAAAATAAGTATTTTAATTTTACTAAATAACATTTTAAGAATTTTATTGTGTAATATCTGAAGGTTGATTAAAAAATGCCCAGGATCTTGGAAGGCATAGTAAATAATTATTATGATCTAACAAGATAAATTATATTTATTCTTCCAAGATTGTGTATCGTATGATGGGGTTATTGTTATGTTACAGCTAGTCAGTGGCCCGAAAGTATGACTGCCACTCTTACCAAGGGGTATCGTACTACCCGATACTAACTGGTTTGAGGAGGTCAGATAGGCAGTCGCAGGTCGCTCCATTTAAAATACGGTTACGCAGCTGTATCTGGGTAGACTGGAAGCCGACCCCAACAGTTGATGATGATGGTGGACAATCGGCAATTCATAAGCCGTTTCAAGGAACATTCGTTTATTGTTTCAAAGCGGATCACTCTTCAGTCTAAAAAGGTTTTTGAAGTGATAACTTCTTATGGGAGGGTAAACCGCTTCGTAACGTAACGCGTTACGGCACCACTCTGTGTGGCTCCCCTTTCTCTCAAGCATACGGCAGCAGGCTTAGATTAGTTTAAATTATCACTTCTGTCGAGCGTCCCGAGACGCACACGTTTTTTTTAAATCTGCCATTTTAGGTTATCCATCAAAGGCCGAGGGCTGAGTTACTTGAATGAAGCCATGAACAGCAATAGATATGAACCAGAACCATCAAGAGTCAACAAAATATACGAGTAAGACTCTTACTCGAGAGTCTTACCGTATACTTTGGATAGTTTTGTTTAAAATGGTTTCTTTTTCATTTTTGGGGTAGCTATCCCTAAACCTAGCCTATCTAAGTAGGTGTTAAAAAATATTGTCGATTAAAAGTATTGGACGGTGAAGGCAAAAGATAAACTAAATTGAAAAGACATGGGCAGGCCTTTACCCGCAGTGGGACAGAACAGGCTGATAAATAAAGTAAAGAGTAAATACCCATTAACCAACCCAACCTCCTAACCATAATCAAACTACATAATTCTTTTTTGCTATTCGTAACGAGATCCTGTGTATTCTACCAATCTTCAGATAGTTCAAAACAATATTCACAATAAATTATCTATAATAGTAAATTTGAATGCTTACAATATAAATTGGAACAGCGAACGAATTCCAAATTTAAATTTTGAGATGGATAAAAAAATTTGCGCGAATTTAGTCATAATTTCAGTCCGTGCTGTTAATTGTTGGGTCGGAATGTACGAAAAACAATTAAGATTACCATTAAAAAAGCCTAAAAAACATTATAATAAATATTTACTGTATTTTACACTTAAATTAAATTTATTTTAATTTTCATCAATCGATTTCTTAAATTTCTCAATTTAATTACTCGAGTTGATCGAAGATTACATAAAAATAATCGATTGGAATAATCGCTTTCACACATCACAACAATTTAAAAAAAAAAATGGTCGTCTATTTCAAAATACAAATTGAGCGGTGGTAATGAATATTATGTGTTATTGGTCCCGTATTAGTAAATAACGCTAAGATCTGGGCATTTTCATGCGGTTTATAATAACTGGAATGGTATTTGTCATGTTTGTTACCGAATCTCTACGCGTGTGTGTGTTATATGTGAAAAATAAAAATGTAAACACGCACGATAGGCGCGAAACTTCGACTTTAGATTTCAAAATTCATCATTACCACTGCTTATTTAAATTGAACTATGGATGAATTAGCCGCATAATTAAATGACGAGTTAATTATTGTCCACATAGTGGAGCTCGAATGTTCGAAGACCACAATTTTTATGATTTTTAGCCTCGACCAGCACAGCCATCAAAATGGCGATGACCGTATTTAAGCACTTGAATTTTATAAGGGTAAATTAAGATACTTGCGCGCTATTTACAGAAGTTTTAATGGCGTTGATATATGAATTTTTTATCCAACTTTCTTAATTAACGCACACTCATAGTATTTGATAATCAGGAAATTAAATTTTTGCATAAATTATGAGGATGACGAATGACTTAATTGCTAGCCCCTTTCGGGGCCGATACCAACCCAGCGGAGGTTTGTTCGTCGAGCCCCTTTGGGGGCCCGTACCGAACTATATGGTTAATGAAACTCGATAACCGGCAGATTAGTAGGACAATGTTGCAAAAGCTTTTAGCTTTAGCTTTTACTTTGGCAGCACGTGGTTAACAAATCACAATGTAGCATAATGTATTCGAAATACCTTGTCCCGAAGTCTATAGAACAACACAGGTGCGGCGAAAACTTTCGTAACTTATCTACTTACTTCTACAACGCCTTCCCCGCTTTTCCAACTCGTAGCGCCATCTACTTTCAGTTTTGCGAACAATAAGTCGTACCGATTTTAGTGCCATCTACCATTGAGTAGTAGAACTTTTAACGCCATCTGTTGAGTAGTTATTGAAGTAATAAAACAGCTCCATCTGTGATTTTTGTAGTAAACTACTTTACTTTTAGAGCTTCAGCTACTGCTCACTAGATGCTGCTCTTAGCATTACGTCATCAGATCAGCATTCATTTTAGTTATCAATGAGGTTCAAGAAATTTAACTCATGAAATAAATTAAAAGAGTCTGGAAAATTAGTAAACAACAAACAAAATGCAAAAAGTAATACTCCGCCATGACAGTGTTGTACACTGCCGTGACCAGGATTCGAACCTGGGTTACTACGGCCACAACGTAGGGTCCTAACCACTAGACGATCACGGCTATCGGAGCGATGGTAACAATGTCGAAATAGTGAACTACATTACGTTGTTATGACGTAAACACTGAAATCAACATTATTTTAATTTATCGCTTGCTTTTAGTGTACCGAACTACCGACCAACCGAAGGGCGAATCAATATTGATTGTATCTTTTAGAATCAGAAACCTTAAATTAAATTATCCAATTAAAATTAAATATTTATTTATGTGTAGGGATTGATTAAATTAAATTGCTATTAATATCCTCACTGCTGTTTTCGTTAAAACGGATACATTCCTTGACCCTTCACATTTTACTTTTAAAAATGGGGAGCAAACCAATGTTATCCTAGCTACATTAATAAAACCATGAAACCGAAATACAGTTCTATTCAACAACATCCAATTCCCAACATAAGAAATATTCAATTCTTTTCGCCCTTTTCATATCAAGATAAATCACAATTTGACCGTTCCGTGCCGGTGCAAGTTTGACATATTTTTTGCGCGGTGTTCAATGAATGGGAACAATTGATGCGCGTACGTGGCGACCCCTGGCGGACGCAAATTGGGTGCGCTAACTAGCCGGATTATAAGATACTCGTTCTGTTACTGTGGCTTAGGATACGGTACGTGGCTTTAGTTTTGAGGCGTGAGGCATCTCGAATGATTTCTTACCTATTCCCGTTTCTATAGGGAAGAAGAAGATAGAGTATGTGCGATGCATCTTTAGAAGACTTGAAACTTGAAAAGTAATCGAAGAATTATGGGTATTCCAGCTCCAATAACAAACATAAGCTCGGTTTCAAAAGGTGGCTAATTTTAATTTGATATCATGAAAATTGCAAACAATAAAAGAAATCTTTAGTTTATCTCTGTGAAAACAGTAGATAACATTGATACATAATCATCGATCAATAAGTATTGATCGAAGTACACAAACATAAAGGTCACGAGATTAGCAGGATTACGTGCTCAGTGCGACTCTTCTTGGATTATCAGCAATCTTGTAAGACAATGAGATTATTCATAATTTGATTATGTTGATTGTCTTATAAGATTTGTTTTCGGAGATTCAAATAACCAGATAAGTTTATCTGTATTCCTTCAAAATTCAATAAATAAAATCTACTTCCTAAATTGTCTGTTACCAGGTGCTGAATCTCCGCAACCCTTCTTCTGATTCACAATGCCCTAATAAAATATATCATTATAAATGCGGATCATTATCATTATTCGTTATGCGAACAAGTTTAGCGGCTTGTTAAACATTCATACACTTCAAGCTGTAATACTAATAAGAATTATTACTGGAATTGTAATCAGCTTGAAGAGAATTATTATTTTGTTCAGCTGTATGCTGTGCCATCTTTTGATCTGTTACGGTTATATGCTTAAGTTTTCAATGCATACTGATCTGGAAACTTAATTACGGGTTGTTTTCAATTAATTAAGAATTGTGAAAACATTTTTTTTTGCAATCAATTATTTTGGGTTTTTTTTCAGTGAAGGATAAATGGCGCCGTTGTTCGTTATCTTCATTCCATAGAAGTTGGGATTTTAATAAGGAAAAGTAAAGGAAAACATCGCTTTATATTACTATGCAACGTCACACAATGACTAGGTGACTTGACGTTATCGAAATAATTAAATTTCGATTAGTTGATTTTTCTGACAATTGCTAAAGTTTCTCCATTCTCGTCGTTTTTATTCTCGATTCAAACGTTTTAGTTTCGCTCACACAAAAAATTGACAAAACCAGCTAACCTTCGTGGTCACCATAGAGAATGACCATGACTTCTTTGGAGCACAAATCCTGTTTTTTAACAAAACATAGACACAATAGAAGAATAGACTACTACGGGTACTTAGAGATAGACAACTTGTTCCAAATTTAAATTAATATATGCTTATGACATGTTGGCCCATCCTTCAGTTGTGTTAGTTTCGCTTAGGGCTGCACCCTATTACCCTTTATGGTCGAATCCATAGACAGTTCGCGTAAAAATCTCTTATGCGTCAGTTAACATATTTGTAATGCCCCAAAGCTATGTTAGACAATTGGTTTGACCCTTTTGTTGCTCTAATCCTTTCTAATGCAGTTGATATAATAGATACATTGTAATACGGAACTGCATCTGCATTTCTATTTGCCTTTAGGTTTAAGAGCATAATATCCACAGTGAAGAGGAAGTTTAAACTAAGGCATAGAATGGACCCTTTTTCGAAGATCTGACGGAATCAATAAACAGTATACTGCAGTATATTTCAGTAAAAAATATGGTCGCCCATACCTAAGTACCACATATAGTACTAAAAATTGCCAAGAAATTCTTGATTACTTTCACAATTGAAAGCACAATCAAAATTAAAAATATTCCTATCCCGCATAAGTTTTAGTGCCAAAAGTAAATAATGTTTCAACTATCTATTTGCTAGAATACTTGAGCACTATTGCGCAAGACTTAAACTCTCATAAATTCTCTCATAAGTTAACATTCTCGGAATGTTTCTTCTCAGTTTCATTTAGTTTGATACTGACTTGGTTTAATTTCAAAGTTCGGTATATGAATTCCAGAGCGTCGGTAAACAGCATGTATTTTTTATTTATTTACTTCGACTCTGAGTAGTATTTGGAACTAGTTATTCAAAACCAACGGTTATTCATTAAAATTATTGCCTCAGACGATGTAACTTCTTGAAAATGTAAATCTGAAGTAAATAAATTCGCACTATTCTCTACTGCGGTATGGAAACATAATATTTTCGTTTATTTATTGGTCTCAATTTACAAAATACGATCTCTAACAAACTTCCCCGAAGCGAGGGAAACAAACTATAACGTTATAATATTTACGGTTTGGGCTATTTTTCTTCACTTGATAGCACCATTGAATACCGCAAGCCCCCTACTTTATCTAGCGATTTATTAGATCAAATAACACCAACAGTTGATGCACTCGAAGAAACAGTAAATAAAGAAACAGATTCCTTAAGTCAAGCTAATAAAGAACACAGTGAAATTTCAATAGATACAAATAAGTTTGTCACAGCAGAAGTATAACGCAGTCTTGAATATCGGGGAGTTTGTTCAAATAATATTTTTGGAAACAAGGGCAGACAAGTATTTGATGAGATGACAGATTTCTGAATAGATTTTGATATAATAAGGAAATAGGGAGCAACGTTTGGGTTTGTTTACTGCGAAATTTCAATATAGAATACACTAGTTGCATGTAGTTCGAAAAATAATGCTTTTGACGGGAAGAATTTAATCATAGTTTATTTTTGTAGCATGTAACATTTTTTTTCGTTGTCGTGTGAAAAAGTTTTGAGTAAAATATCTAATCTACAGTGTATCGGATTTCTATGGGCTCGAAGAACTTTGAAGGGGGAAATTATATCAACTTACGAAAAATATTGCGAATTCGTGCAAAGAATCCTTAAAACGTCGTTAATAAGGGTTCAGTACAACATTACGTTGATTAGTCACCACTAATAGTTTTGCTACGGCTTCCATCACTATTGCAATTTGTCCCTTTTTCACAGTATGCAAATATTATGAATACAAAAAGCAGTAGCTAAACAACTTTTGATTCCTTTTTCAATCTACTTTGTGCTTTACTCAGATTGTATCAGCATCAGTAGTGTGAATGCTCTCACTATTGCTGTCTTCAATATTGAATGCAAGCAAGAACATTACGATATCACACTGCTGTTCGAATAGCACGTTCGATATAAAATTTTTATTACATTTAACGCCAGACCGTCCACCTGTACCTTTGTTTGAAGCAACGAACCCCATTAGAGAAGTAACCGATACGCGAGTGGTGCTACAGCCGGGTCGTGTGAACGCACCTCTCTCTCGCCTGCATTCATTCGAACCTCATCAAACTGCATTTTAACTCTGACATGACTTGTCACGTTGCAAATTCTGACATTGTCATGACAGTCTATGACGAGAAAGGGCGAGACAAGAAAGGGTGCAACCTTTGGGTCAACAATAACATTTCATAACGTTTAAAACATTTTGTTAGTTGAGAAAGTTTCTTTGTTGAACATTTTTATCTTGTTTAGATCAAACGGGTTGGATTGTAATCTTAATAGCATTATCGATAATCATATTGCTAAATATTAGATTACGGAATCAGCAGGGTATTTTAAGGTCACTGGATAGAAATTGATTGTGAAACCTGTCAAGGAAATTGAAAGAACTTGTGATCTATTGAACCCTTTGCGTAACTGGTGATTGTGGATGACGTGAATTGAAACAATTATGAATGTATGTAACGTTAGAAAGATTTTGTAACTATAAAAGATAAACATTATGATAAAGTTAACATAGATCAAATTATTAACAATCTGATTGATACATCTGAGTTGCTTTGCGCAGTTATACTGCTTAATGTACCTTTTTTTAATAGAAGAGTATATTCTTCAAATCGAAGTCGACCTCAAAAATACCATGCATTGAAGTTTTATTCTTATTCTCACCGTGTTACCTAATTAGCATTACGGATCAATAAATTCCAAATCCGGCTGATACAAGTCTGACCTCTAAAAAACCTTTGATAAATCCGTACAATTTAAATCTTGAGCTACAAAATAAAACAAATAGGCATCCATCTCTGACTACACTTTTTCTCACAATCCAAATGTTCCCAAGTGGCCAATTGTTGAATGTTAAGATTATTTTTAACACTAAAAACCGGTCTTGCAACACGGAAGTCGAGTCGCACGCCGATTATTCGTATTTTCAAGTAAATCTTTGCTTCAACATCTGTCCGGTTTTCGTATTTGTCGGCAGTCCTATTGTCAATTGTTTGCAGTCCGTTGCATCTTGCATTTTTGTGAAGATGTCAGTTCTGACGTGTTATGATTGAAGCTCCGAAGGTTTTGGGTCAATGAAGTGTGGATGTATTATTCGAGTTCTCCTTTTCTTGTTTGTGACGGATTCATGGCGGCGTTTTGCCTCGATACGGTAGCATCTTTACCCATATTTTTTAGGAAACAATTACGGATATAAGCGACTCATACAACTTGACATTTTATTACTATCCATAGCTAAATCGTCTTTTCGATTCGAGATTACCCCTAGTAGAAAAAGTCGAGCGTTACACACGTTTTTCCATGATCAGATTCTATCAATTAACCAAACGACCCATAACCAAACCATAGTAGCGAGAAATTATACTGTTACCATAGACCAACCATACGTTTCCTATGATTTATTGTGTACGAATAATTCTAATGGGTGTTACGGCTCATAAATTTGCTTAACGCCTTTGATAACGCCGTCTAATGTCATTGATATTGAGAAATCCTATTGTACATCGTCGTACGCGCATGCCGTGACGTCCTTGTTAAAGTAAAATATTTTGATTTATTACTCCTATTGTTTTCTTACGAGAGAAGGATTAAAATTCAAATTACGTCGAGATTTCTTTTCTTTTTATTCCTGGCGTCTTCTTGTTTCCTTTTATTGTGATAATTACGTGAAATTATTTATTGTGTTACATGTACGGTAGGTAAGTAAATAAAATGCTAATGTGTTAGGAGCGTTGTAATTGTTATAAGTGGCATTGCGAACTTCAATTACGTCATTGTAATGTCTAGTTTGCTCTTGGGTTTCATGATATTGCTTAGAAAATTCCTGACAAGTTGTTTAGGATTCTCTAGAAATGTTTTTGGTGGCAAGTCTGAAATAGTTTTCAATGGAGAACGTGGAAATCGAATGTTCGTTTACGCTCCTTTTCATGTATTCTTAAAGAACACAATCATGTTCTCATGAACAATTCAAGATAAATGTATAGTTGTTCCAACACTAAACATGGCTACGTAATACGTATTAACTTTATCACATAATAATGCTAGATCCAGTTTAACCCAGATAAATTCTTAGACTTTATCCCTTGGGTACATCTTCAAAAATTAATAATCCTTTTACAGTCCCTACCCTTACACGATCCGCCCTTCACTCTTGGGTGTCACCCCTAGCCATTTCTGTCCAATCGCAACGTCTTAAAATTGCAACTTTATTCTGCACCCTTCTTGAATTGCATAAAAAATATATCAGGGGTGCCCCATCTTGCTAGTTTAGGGTCTGTCCAATCTTTTCCCAAACGTAATCGAAATTTTGTTTTTTTTACTATTTTGTGCGAATTTTGTGGGATCTTATTTAGTCGTGGTTTCGTTTTTATTACTTAGATGTTTTCAGTTTTTTTTTTGCAGTTGTCTCTACAATAGAGATGTCACTCTTCGGAATGATAAATCCGATTGTTATGGCTTTCAGAGCGACTTTTTGATAACATAATGTTTTGGCGTGGTTTCGTAACGCGATTACGTCGACACGGATATTTTTGGAGCATTGTGTAATCCGAACCTACAATCCTTATTTTACCCCAATCTGCTACATAAACTCTAAACATAACTTCAGTACAAAAAAAAATATCTATCTTAGATGGTAAAAATGACTCGCCATATTGTTTTCTATGCCCCTTTTAATCAAAAGTGATTTTTGTGGGTTCCTTAATTACTTTTATGGGTGGTTCATTCTCAGCATGAACCACTCAATTTTTTCAATCTTTCACACAAGATTACCATGCTACCAATATTAACCTTCAAGTGACGTAACACAATAGGATCCGTCAGTTTCAATTAGTTAAACTTTGTTAAGTATTTGAGTTTATATATCATATGTAACAAAAAAGTTACAATCAAAATTGAACTTTACCCTCTAAAATTCTAAGTTTATTTTTCATTTGGTTCATTTCAATCCACGGCACGTCTATTACCATCGCAAATCTTATGCAAATATTCATACATATTTGAAGGGTAACATGAGTCCATGTTTTCGCGTGTTTCTCGAGGTAGACATCTTGTTTTTTATACGGATTAGTTTTCAAAATACATTTTAATTGGGGCGCCATTGTTGGGCCCCTTTTGACATGTCAAGGTCAAGTTTGACGTTTGTAATGTCATGTCGTTATGAGTGATGGGAAATATTGTCATTTGCGGTTAGTATTGGAGTTAATCTCCGTTTACGGTTATTGGTTGAAATTGTATTGTCGGGCGTTGCATTGTTACGCTCTGTTGGGATATTTTTTGTAGATTAACTTTGTTTATAGTTTCTTATAGTTTACTGCGTGTGACTACGAGAGATTAATCTGCTCAATTAATTATTATTACATGCCTCGTCTACTCTATGCGATCTTAATGGTATTTGCTTTAAATACTAGAACCTTACTCTGACAATAAGATTTAATCATGTTGAAGTTGAACATAACAAGAATTAATATAGATGTAAAACTCACATGTTTCCTACTAATCTCTGCTAAAATCAATTTTGAAATTAGTTTTATTGTCAATCTATACTGGGTCGCAGAGGTATCTTATAATACGTTTTTCATTATACCTTATCTACTGTAATCAATCAATCAACCTGGCTTATTGAGTCTCACCTCTCGACACGATTAAGTTTTTCCAAGTATTTTCTACTCGGTTCACCTGGCTGGATAATTTTCACACTTATTTAAACACATTTTTTATTCAATAAAGCGCAAAATCACGTTAACTGCTCTGATTTCGAACTCTCATAACCCCGAAAGCCAAAAATAACACAATTAAAAATGGCAATAATGTCATGCAATAATAAATCATTTTTGAACTTCCATTAAGTTTGACTTTCCAATATTTATATGGTATCGTATCATTAATCTAAATCCCGGGACACAACAGCGGCGCTGACACAAATGTAGCGAAATTGTTCAATGATACGATTCGGCGTATCATTAATATTGTGGCATATCCTTTTAAAACGGTAAAATGTGTATGGAATCTACTTTTTTACATACTAAAGCGCTTTTATTTTTGTGCACAATCATCGTCGTTTTAGCAAAACGTTTTTTGGCACATACTGACTCATATCTATTATCTTTATTACTTTTGTAGTTTTTCGCACTATTTTCATACTATTTTTGCAGAATGAATACAAGAAATTTGAAAAATCCTTTGACCTTATACAAGAAAAACACAGTTTTTCTCGTTTGTAGATTAGTTATATTTTCAGTACCTAACTTCACCAATATCAAAATCTGGTATCATTTTAGATTCTATGCTACGGATACGGATTCACTTTTATCTATATATCTACAAGCTTCATCTCGAATTCATACAATTCATTACATTTGTACTGATTGTCGGGTTATTCTACTCGACTTGCTCTTTAGTTTAAAGACAAAAGAAGTTTTATACTCCAACTTAGCCTCAAAATATCAATTTAACTAAATGAACTTCTTTCATTTCTCATATCTGTCAATATCTACAATACCATCAGTCATGTTTAAGCGGTATACACACCCCCGCAATAATACGACGTCTCGCACTACGCGCTACGCCAATCGATTGTGTCCACCCCCTTACATTAACGTCCATCTATTGTTATAGTGTGGGGTATTAAGAGGGTTAGTTTTGTGAATGGTATTTGATTTTGGATTATTAGGTTAATATTTATGTGTGTATTGCTTGATAGGATGTTGTGATTGATGTGAAGGACCAAAAATTCAGCAGAATGGTTGCATGCGTCTGTTGTTGAGTTTATTCTTGCAAAACGATATTTTTCTTTATGACATGCCGTCGAGAAATATCTCTCAAGCATACTGGTTTCCTCACGATGGTTTAAGATAAAAGATAAGATTATATAAGATATATTTATTTGCTCAAACATGTGTTTACTTACAATAACAAAAGTTCAAGTAAGTTAACATCAAATAAAAAATGGTTCAGACATGTTTGCCACATACTATCCGTGCAAATATTTGTCTCTGATTTGCAAATTGAGTTTTTTTAACTAATAATTTCAATCCAATATAAAGTATAATCAATGTCTGTAAATGTATTCAAGAAAAATAATGTCAAAATTATATATGTCAACGTCATACCTACATATATAAAAGTAATTAGGTATTCAAATCATAAATAAATCTATGTTAACCACTATGCCCGACAAGATTTTGACACATGACACATCAGCTGAATCGGCGGGGTGATGCGAATTGTCATGAATTTCACGAAATTTCCATCAACTTTCAGCGTTCGATTTTATTGTGAAAAATATGTCACGGGATCTGTTACATATGATAAATTTGAGGTTAATATCTTCAGTATCGTGTTGAGGTCGGGAAAAGGGAGTCAGTCTATTGCCAAATATGCATAAAATACATATTACTACACCCTTCCAAAAAGTAGGTACCTTATATGCGCTGGAAATAATGTACATAGGCATGCTTCTTGTTTGCTAAAACAATTCGGAAGGGCAAAATAAAAACAGTAACATTCTATCTGAATTCTTAGTTTTGCCATTATTCACACACAATTTCTTAAAAAAACCCAATCAAAGTCGAGACAGATATTACTGAAAACTATGTTGTAACATAACACTTCTTAGTGCTGACCGAAAACCCGGGTTTCTTATTTACGATTAATTAGTTGCATTCAGCCTAATCGATAATCGCAATTAAATCGAGATTGAAAAAAAAAGTTGAGACTGAATAAAAACTCATAAGTATAATTTTAAATAATTATTTAATTTTGAAATTAGTCATAATAACCATCTTTTTTAATAATTTCATTCATCTTATAATTAATTAATGAACGTTGACTTCATGGGAAGGACATTTATTACTAAATAATAAGAACGACAGAAGACCGTAATCCCAAAAAAAACAAGTCAACATTTGAATGATTAGGCTTAATTCCCGCCGATTTTTTTCGATTTCAAAATTTAAATAAAGAATGCGCTCGCAATTCTCATTATTTAAAATAAGTATTTTAATTTTACAAGATAACATTTTAAGAATTTTATTGTGTAATATCTGAAGGTTGGTTAAAGAATGCCCAAGATCTTGGAAGGCATAGTAAATAATTATTATGATCTAACAAGATAAATTATATTTATTCTTCCAAGATTGTGTATCGTATGATGGGGTTATTGTTATGTTACAGCTTGTCAGTGGCCCGAAAGTATGACAGCCAGTCTTACCAAGGGGTATCGTACTACCCGATACTAACTGGTTTGAGGAGGTCAGATAGGCAGTCGCAGGTCGCTCTATTTAAAATACGGTTATGCAGCTGTATCTGGGTCTGTATCTGTATCTGGTAGACTGGAAGCCGACCCCAACAGTTGATGATGATGGTTGACAATCGGCAATTCATAAGCCGTTTCAAGGAACATTAGTTTATTGTTTCAAAGCGGTTCACTGTCCAGTCTAAAAAGGTTTTTGAAGTGATAACTTCTTATGGGAGGGTTAACCGCTTCGTAACGTAACGCGTTACGGCACCACTCTGTGTGGCTTCCCTTTCCCTCACGCATACGGCAGCAGGCTTAGATTAGTTTAAGTTATCACTTCTGTCGAGCGTCCCGTCCCGTTTTTTTTAAATCTGCCATTTTTAGGTTATCCATCAAAGGCCGAGGGCCGAGTCACTTGAATGAAGCCATGAACAGCAATAGATATGAACCAGAACCATCAAAAGTCTACAAAATATACGAGTAAGACTCTTACTCGAGAGTCTTACCGTATACTTTGGATAGTTTTGTTTAAAATTGTTTATTTTTTATTTTTGGGGTAGCTATCGCTAAACCTAGCCTATCTAAGTAGGTGTAAAAAAATATTGTCGATTAAAAGTATTGGACGGTGAAGGCAAAAGATAAACTAAATTGGAAAGACTTGGGCAGGCCTTTACCCGCAGTGGAACAGAACAGGCTGATTAATAAAGTAAAGAGTAAATATCCATTAACCAACCCAACGTCCTAACCATAATCAAACTACATAATTCTTTTTTACTATTCCTACCGAGATCCTGTGCATTCTACCAATCTTCAGATGGTTCAAAACAAAATTCACAATAAATTATCTATAATAGTAAATTTGAATGCCTACAATATCAATTGTAACAGCGAACGAATTCCAAATTTAAATTTTGAGATGGAAATAAAATTGGCGCGAATTTAGTCATAATATCAGTCCGTGCTGTTTATTGTTGGGTCGGAATGTACGAAAAACAATTAAGATTACCATTTTAAAAGCCTAAAAAACATTATAATAAATATTTACTGTATTTTACGGTTAAAATAAATTTATTTTAATTTTCATCAATCGATTTCTTAAATTTCTCAATTTAATTGCTCGAGTTGATCGAAGATTTCGAAAAAATAATCGATTGGAATAATCGCTTTCACACATCACAATAATTTAAAAAAAAATGGTCGTCTATTTCAAAATACTGAGCGGTGGTAATGAATATTATGTGTTATTGGTCCCGTATTCGTAAATAACGCTAAGATCTGGGCATTTTCATGCGGTTTATAATATTTGGAATGATATTTGTCATGTTTGTTACCGAATCTATACGCGTGTGTGTGTTACATGTGAAAAATAAAAATGTAAACACGCACGATTGGCGCGAAACTTCGACTTTAGATTTCAAAATTCATCATTACCCTGCTTATTTAAATTGAACTATGGATGAATTAGCCGCATAATTAAATGACGAGTTGATTATTGTCCATATAGTGGAGCTCGAATGTTCGAAAACCGCAATTTTTATGATTTTTAGCCTCGACCAGCACAGCCGTCAAAATGGCGATGACCGTATTTATGCACTTGAATTTTATAAGGGTAAATTAAGATACTTGCGCGCTATTTACAGAAGTTTTAATGGCGTTGATATATGAAATTTTTATTCAACTTTCTTAATTAACGCACACTCATAGTATTTGATAATCAGAAAATTAAATATTTGCATAAATTATGAGGATGACGAATGACTTAATTGCTAGCCCCTTTCGGGGCCGATACCAACCCAGCGGAGGTTTGTTCGTCGAGCCCCTTTGGGGGCCCGTACCGAACTATATGGTTAATGGTTCTGCCAGAAATTCAATAATATTATAGTATGCTTTGTCAGTTAGAAATGTACATTATTATGCTCTTTTCAACTTTTGGGTAACTTATTATAAATAATAGGAGCCGTGCAGAAAACACTTTTCGCATAAGTGCAGTCCTACTCCTATGCAGACAAAGCTGGTTTTGATCACGGCTGTTTTTGGGAAATTTATCTGCCATTCGCGAAAATAAGATTTTATTATTTCTAATAAACATAACTGTTTCCAGAATATAAAGGGAGGTCAGCCTCAATATTATATAGCGTACGAAACGGGGTTTACATCGATGGTTTTTAACTTAAACATAGCTCTAGGGAGATGTCCAAGTTTTGTGCTATAAATGCGGCTTTGCTTCACCGAAGCATGTGATAATTATACAAGACGCATATGAATCTGAAAAATCAGAGGTGCGCGTTTTGGGTTCGAACTTGACTTATAGATTCCTAGATCCCTGGTAACTTTTTATCTCGTTATACGTTTTGTAGTGAGCAACGACTTATTGTCGGGCCTACGATGTCATCCCTTACTTAATTACTAACTAACACAGTAACAGAAATATTGTAAAACCAAATGATTTTAAAAGAGTAACCATGGACTCGCTGGTGGTTGGATGGTTTCTTGCCGGTTCTTCTCCATAGGAAACGACCAACCCGAACCGAGCACCTTTTTGTCGACTTTTTACAAGTTTTACGTAGGCCTACATGGGCATGTAGGCTTATGTAAAATTAAAATATTTTGATTTGATTTGACCTCTTAAGACTCTGAAGGTGCGGAACAAATACACTAGTTAACTAACTATACTCACACACCAACGTATCAACTTATTACAACTTCAACAATAATTATGCAAACAATTACGATCAAAAATAAACATCAAGTGTAAACAAACAAGACTCAACTACAATATTTACGCAGATATATCTATACAGTTTAAGTTTCCTCGTAGTCATTACGTAGCACATAGAACATGTCGACTAAGCTAGCTAGGTTAGCTAGCAGCTATGTCAAGGACAGCCGCATAGATGCACGTGCATTTTATTGTATAGGGATCTATTAATATTGCTGTAGAGATCTGCACCTCTTTTGTACGGTTGAGTCATTAATTGATTGGAAGCAAATGGGTTGTATAATGCATATCTAGGTTTAAAGGAGGGAGAAACTGATGGGAATCTAGTTTAGGCAAAGACGTGGTGGTAACGCTGAAATCAGTGCCGGATTACAAATTTTCAAGGTATAGGCTGTAAAGTTTTTCCGCCCTTGCAAGCAATATGCCTGACATAGTGATGATAGACCGATCAGCGCGTCGCGTAATGATAGTCGATGTTACCATCCCGCATGACGAAAACCTAGTGAAAGCTGAGAAAGAGAAACAGATAAAATATCTCGACTTGGCTCACGAGGTTGTCGATATGTGGAATGTGGACTCGGCTATCATTGTGCCGATTGTCGTAACCGTCGCCTATGGCCAAGAGCCTCGACGAACATCTGTCGAAGCTCTCACTTGGCAGTTGGATCAACAGCCAGATTCAGAAGGCAGTACTCCTCGATACGGCCCGCATTGGGAGGAGATTCGTGTCTCTGCAGCCCTAATCACCGGTAGCTTGGACCCTGCTCCCGATACCGGCGGAAACCTGTTTTTTTTTTATATTTTTAAGTTTTTTTTTTACCTTTTTTGTTTTTTTAAGAAATATTTAAAAATATAGAAAATAAGATGTAAGATGAATAACAATTTTCATGTCCTAATAATATTAATATTAGTTTAGAAGAATACGGCTCACGATTGAACCCGAAACTGTCAAATATTCTCAAATATTTGACAGTTTCGGGTAGCTTGCCCTGCTGCCGTCTGTACTTATACCTGACTTGTGGGTTATAAGCGAGGTATTTGCACACTATATTTTTACTGTTTGAAGAAACTTGCTTGCCCGGAACTTACATAACCTAATTTGCTGAATGACTTATTCTCTTACCACACTTTATAAACATATGAGTGAGTGTGCCTTTAAAATATGTATTTCGATGACGCTGGTTTAGTTTTTCTTTCCAAAACTTCTCATATATTTATTCTGTTTGTCCTAAAGATGACTCTGCTTCTACAATCCGATATACTTTAAACTGATATGTTTGAATCGCCCAATACTTCCTCGTTCTCATAGTTATGCTGACCCCACAAATAAAACTGCGTGCACACCACCCTGTAGTGCTGCCATGCGCACTGGCACGTCTGTGGCGAGTGTGCCAACCTCGCATTAACCATGTCACACACTCACTATTGCTTTAATCACCGATTTACACACCAAGCTATAAATTCCCAGTATAAAATGGCCTCGCTTTGTAAAGATTTCCCGTAAAATGAGTGATCCGTTTAAACTGGTTTTGTATTGCTTGATTGTACTGTCTCGATTTAGTTTAACCGAACTGATGTTTGGCAAATTACTGATTCCATGTTTGTTTGGTAGAATGGTGTTTGATTAGGCATTAGGATATCTTTATGGTTTTGTTTGTTAGTGAACGATTTTATTTAGTTTTCTAAATTATTTAGCTTTAAGCGGGACATTGCATTTTAAGGGTTGTCCCGTGGTTATCATTACAAAATGTGCCTTTTGTTCTAGATTTTCTCAAAATAATCCTGCACTAAAATGAGCAGATTCACGTTAGCACCTAGCTACATTGCCTGTATTCACAATCTTCTAACTCCTTTGAAACTAGAAACTAGATTGTGTTATTTCTTTAAAGTAGGCTAATCCAGTCTTCGTTACTAACGTCACACATATTTAAATAAATTCCACTAAATAAACACGTTCACCGATATTTTATTTACGTGACAATTTACTGTATCACACCCATTCGTATTTAGAACAAGATTTTTCGCATAATTTAATTCATTATTATGAGACGTAATTGGCGATCGCTACGTATGTCTGTACCAAGCCTTACAATTTGCATAGTTCTGTAAATAAGGATTACATCAGTGAATTAAAAATGGCGAAATAAAGTCCATGTTAATTATGAGGATTAGAATAAGTAAATAGATTAACTAGGTCTTATATTATTTATGGCTTCTTGTCTACTGATGAACGTGTGAAAAGCCAAATAACATAAAACAGTAATTAATAATCTTAAATAAGGATGGGAGAGACCTTTGCCCAGCAGTGGGACAGGGGAGGCTATTAAAAAAAAAGTCTTATGTTTGATGCCTATGGCATAATTTCAATACATTAAACCTTTTTGCATCTTATGACTTCAAGAAAATCATAAAAACTGCATGTTCGAAACACATTCCCTTTTTTCCGCAGTATAAAGACTTCTAACTACACCCTTGCACCCCTAGCGTGAACATAATGAAACCGCGTCGACTTCACACGGGCCTGTGATTTTACATTTGCCTGCATAATAGTTAGGGAGGGCACAGCACGTGCGCTGGAGAGGGTCTTAGAGGGAAATAGTCTGGGTTCCGTATCTAAAATAAAGACCCTCATATTAAAAGCTTTTAATGAAGCTCAATTTGGCACGTGTAGTGGATATCGTAAAAACTAAGAAATTCTAAAGGAAATAATGTAAATGTAGGTAAATTTAAGAAAAAGAGAGAGGGTTTTTTCAACAAATAGTAAACATGGTAAATATCCTGTTTCTAGTGTTATTGATAATGTTAATTTAGTTAGGTACACAAAACACCATGTAGAAGGCGCTGAATCAGAAGATGACGGAATAAAAAAAATCTTGTATGCGTGTTTCACCAACTCAATTTCGGTTAACTAATCTAAATTTCGAGTATTCAAATTCATCTGGTAGATAAAGTCTTGCAAACCTAATCGTACATACGACGACAAGCTATACATTTCCATAAAAAAATGGCCTCGCTTTGTATAGATTTCCTGTACAATGAGAGTTCCGCTTACACTGGTTTTGTATAGCTTGATTCGTCGTGTGTACCAACAGAACCCAAAGCGATTTCAATTACTTTTTCCTCACCCACAATTCGGTCCCCAACATTTTTATAACATTAACTGCACTCTGGGTTTTTTGAGGCGAGAGGGTCGCCCTCTTTGGGGTGCAGTGTAATGTCTCCATCACAGAGAAGTGAGGAGCCTTGTCATATATTGATTTGATGGATTACTTTGTACATTTTTCTTTTTCAAATAAATTCGGCGAAACTGTCATACGCGGTGGAGACAAGCATGTGTGGCTGACGTAAAGAGCGTTTACGCCTTACGACAATTCATACAAACCTGGACCAGTAGTGTAGAAGGGAAAAAAAAATCCCCACGATACTACTAGTGGTGCGGTTTAGTAGTGTAGAAGGGAAGGAGGGACTTTTAAGTCGTTATTTTCCGAAATGACTGAACCGATTTCAATGAAACTTCATACGCATAAGCAGGATACAAAGGTCTAAAAAGTTACTAGAAAACATTTTCGAAAAATAGTCTTATAGCTAAATGAAACCGATTATATATTATCTATAGAAACAGAAATTTACAATTGTCTGTTTTTTTTTTTTTAAAGACATTTCGAACATGTTTTTTGGTAACTTTAGAGACCTTTCGTATCCCGCTTATGCGTATGAAATTTCATTAAAATCTGTTCGTCATTTCGGAAAATAAGGACTTGGAAGTTTGTATGAAACGCCGCAAGGTGTAACTAGGATCACAATTCGTGATATGTATTAAGCGGTAGATAAACATAGAACATCATTCTATTTCCGTCACTCGTTTGAGAATAATAAAGACATAAAAGATCTTTTAAATAAGTTTAGCTTTTAATGTTTGGTCGTACAAGTGAGCTTAGGTTTCCTTTAATTACATAATGAGTAGCCGGAAGTTTGAAATGCTGTCTGACAATGTGAATGAAAACAATATACCTAACCAAACCCTTCCCATGAAGAAGGTATAAACCCGCCTGTCATAGCTGTCATACCTTTGTCACGTGTCATTAAGATCCCGAAAATCTGACCACTGACTGGTCTCATTATTTGTGTTATCAATTCAGAACCAAGTAATTGGATGAAATTGCTAATGGTTGCCGCTATGACTGGGCTGACAGACACGAATGTTCGTCAGCCATCCACCGACTTAAAATACTAGAAAAAATGAAGTTAAGAGTGTATGAGCGTCAGTCCGTGCAAGCAAATTCATCATCATCAGCCTATAACGTTCCCACTGCTGAGACACAGGCCTCCTCTCTATGAGACCGAGTGGGCTGTAATCCACCACGAGGGCCCAGTGCGGTTTATTAAATGGCACATGTCTTCGAATTTTTAAGTTCTAGGACATGCCGGTTTCCTCACTATGTTTCCTTCACCGTTTTTGAGGGCAGCGGTGATGAAATGAATTACAAAAGGTAATGCGCCTGCCTGGGTTCGAACATGGCTTACTGGTCGTAAGTCGGGGCTGCCCCCACTAGGCCATCGCTGCTCTTCAAGCAAATTGATCAGACCCAATCCTTGATGCTCAAGACAGTTACCGAGCAGGATAATCCAAATGCTGATCAGCCAACTGTGCAATAAACCAGCTTTTCCGGAAGGTACACTTATATACGGATTTCAAAACGGAAAAAGTCTGAACGTAATACAGCCGTTAATTAACGGACATTTCAATCCATATGAACTGCAGCCCTCCCACATACATAATACAAGGCTCTCGCCCCGTCATTTCCCGCAATATCCGTTGTCACGCTTCCACAACGTATAATTGTGCAAACAGACAACTTTCCATTATTTCTACTGATCATTGAGGAAGTGAAAATGTCTAGACTTTCACTCTGATCAGAGGTTATGTTCTTACGATTTATTTTCATATTGAATCGGCCGGCCGTCAAAGTCTGCAATCCTACTAATACTATAAACGCGAAAGTTTGTAAGAATGTATGTTTGTAACCTACTCTTGAACGCAAAAACTACTTGATGAAATTTGGTATGTAGATAGCTTACACCCTGGATTAACACAAAGGCTACTACACTACCTACTACTACACTTTGTCCCGGTCTGCGCGAGTGAAACCGCGGGGAGCAGCTAGCTAGCAGCTAGGAAATAAGTTGGTTGATCTTCTGAATATTTCTGCCAAAATTATATATGTTCACATCTCTTCTTGTGAACTGACGGAAGATCAAAAACTAATGAAGTAACTAAATTAACTGAAATCAATACCTTTCGGATTCCCCTTCTTAGACTATCGAGTTCCTTCTACTGATATATTTTACACTAACACTATGGATAATACAAACATTATCATCCTTCAATATACCATTGAAAGGCCAAATCGGACTCTGAAACTCGCCTCAGTCGTTGTCTATGTCCTTCAGTCATATGACGACAAACTAATCAAAGTTCTAGTATGTAGACACTACGATGGCACGGCGCTAAGTTTGTTATATACTGCCAGTGAAGTATGAACTTCACCTAGTCAGTTTCGTGATATTGCACGACAACTTCATCGCTCCAGTATTAAAATAAAAAAGTGTTCATAAAGCGGAAAGATCTCTATAATAACAGATTACTTGGAAACATCAAACTGCATATTAACCGACTTAAAGAAAGAGGTTTTATTAGTCTTCATCATCATTCATCATTACAGCCGAAAGACGTCCACTGCTGGACATAGGCCTCCCCCAAGTTTCGCCATCAGTTATATTGACATCAATATAACATGGGGGTTTTGCAATAATCGCCACGCTTGGCAGACGGGTTGGCGATCGCAGTACGGTTGTTACAAATGCACAGAGAACGCTGCTGCCCATTCTCTGGCAAGTCGCCTCTTACGACACCCACGGGAAGATATGGGTTGGTGCTATTCTTTACGTCCGACACCATATAGAGCTTTATTAGTCTAATAACAGACTAATATCGTCTCATCCGTAATGTTTTGTTCCAAAACAGTACGCTACAAATTGCCCTTCTAAAACCTATATTTTGATGTGTTCTTCCGGTATCAATCAGGTACGGTTGGCAATTTAAAATAATATTTGAATCAATTATATTCAAATTGGGGGTCTGGGTGAGGGTGTGTTGCCCATAACTGTTTTGTCACATCTGGCGCTGTTTGGGTGCTGTCCAAGTTATGAATGAACGAACAGAGAGGTATAGGTCCCATAGTTGAGAGAGGAAACAATTTATCTGTGTAGTAGGCTCTGCCTTAGATTGAGGGCTGTCTTCCTATTTTGTTGGTGATATGTAAAGATAACGTTTTCGTGCTCTCGCATGCTTGCTCTTCATTGTTAAGAGAAAAAAGAAGTGAAAGTTCCTGAACCATCACCAGCAGTACTAGACACCACCTTAGCAGGATTCTCTTTCACTTTAAGTAACAATTATTTTCCTATAATCTACCTTGCCTCTTTAGCTTGTCGCATAACCCACCCCCAAATATCATCAGCCATAATCCACACTGGTTCCTAGAGCATCAGACCGTGAAAACTGTCACGCTCAACTGGAGAGAGCAATTCGGGTGCCGACACTGCCGACCACCTACCACCCGGGAATGTTATGGTACGGCTCATGTAGATCAGGGTTTATATCCAAACTCGTAAAGTATAAGATATTTTCGCATGTTTCAACATGCTGTTCGAAGTAATTGGACTTCTTGTGGCAGTAATAGATTCTTGTGATGATTTTTATGGTTGTCTTTTTAAGCGTTTGTAAGTGAGTGTTATTTTTTTATTGACTACAGTGATTATAAGCTTCTGGTAGTGACGATGGTTTAGTACACCCAGTGCTTTAGCAGTCTACCTCATTTGTGGTTACTATATTTTCGAGCCGTTTGGGGTTGAAACACTGGGGTCGTGGGGTCCGAGTGCTCACAGCCTTTTTAAAGAAATTTCGAAACGCCTAACTGACGCTTCCCGTGACCCAAGGGCTGGGTTTTACTTTGGCCAGAGGCGAAGTATTGCCATACAACGTGGCAATGCTACCAGTCTCTTGGGCACATAACCAGCTGACAGCGTTGAGGAGGAGTTTTTGATGCCCTTTTATAGTTTATTGTTATTTTACTTATTTAATTTATTAGTTTGTTAATCTTTGTAATTTAAATAAAGTCTACCTCATTGACATATTTGCATGACCAATCTTTTCATTATTGCATGGCTCGTGCCTACATGTGAAGTAAAGTTAATCCTTTAATTTGAAATCACAATGTGCACTACAAAACACGAAATCATACATACATCATCATTCATCTTGGTGTCTTTTTGTTATATTTGTGTGGGTTATTCATTTAAGCGAAGGAATTAGTAACCGAATAAAGAAAGAGAAGATCCAATAACAAAAGTCCAAGCCACTGAAAATTCAAATTAATTTAACAATTCTCTTTAAAAGAACGCAGTCAAAGTCCCAACTTCAAGTGTCAGTTAAGTAGCCAAGTTATTAGCTTCCAAGTACTCTTACATGCGGAGTCGTTATAGTTGGCTAACTTAAGTTAGCTCGAGTTACCGCACCTCTCAAACGTGAACGTTTGAAATATTTAGTTAGTGAATATAAGTGGGAAAATTAGCGCTAAATTTTCATGGAAAGTTCTTAATAGAATTATGGAGGGAACTGGGAAGAGGGAGCTAGTCGAATACTAGTAGTTTATGTACATAAGGGTTTAATTTGAGTGTGTTAGTGGATGTTTATATGTATAAACTAGCTGTGCCCGCGACTTCGTCCGCGTGGAATTTAACAAAAAAGTTATTTAGTTTTTCTTTCGTTGATGCGTTTTTATTTTATTTATTTTAATTTTTTTCTAAAATTGAAGTAGCCTAAGTTACTCCTTATTACATCAGCTATATGCCAGTGAAAGTCCCGTCAGACAGACAAAAATTGTTAAAAATGTTATTTTGGTATATGTACCGTATATACATTCATTTGCGTGTAGTAAAGCGTTTATTTTAATATTACAAAAAGACACTTCAATTTTATTTACTTGTATAGATAAAGATAAAAATGCAAGGTCAACAGAAAAACATTCACGTTTGAAACATTATGAGCCTTTACTGTAAAAACATTGCTACGTTATGGAGAAAATAATGATCTTTATTTTCGTAACTAGGAAGACTTGCATTGATCCTGCTAATTCGTAGATTTTTTTAACTTTACGGCAATCGAAAGATAGTACGGGTTAGTCAGAAGCCCAATTGTGTGACGACTAAAGTGTACCGTGCCACCCAATATCAGGCTTGTGCCGGTCAAGGCAGTTGCTCCATGCGAAAAACTGGTACTCTGCTGTCTCCAGTCAACCTGGAAGCCGTCTCCAATCATTTTCATTTGCCTAGCCTTTTCCCAAACTTTATCGGGGTCGGCTTCCAGTCTAACCGGATGCAGCTGAGTATCAGTATTTTACTTGAAGCGACTGCCTAACTGACCTCCACAACTCAGTAACTGGGTAATACGATACCCCTTGGTAAGACTGGATGTCAGACTTTCGGCTTCTGACTACTCGTAACGACCGCCAAAGATCTAGAAATGACAGCCGGGACCAACGGCTTAACGTGCTTTCCGAGGCACGGAGGAAACTCGGTGTGTAAGATGGTCACCCATCCCCGGACCAACCTCGGCAAGCACGGCTTAACCTTGAAGATCGACCTGTGCGGCTGTTATTATTTAGCCACGAGCTCAAAATCAAAATCAAAATCAAAATATTTTATTTTACATAGGCCTACATGGGCACTTATAAAACGTCAACAGAAGAGGCACGGTTCGGGTTGGTCGTTTCCTATGGAGAAGAACCGGCAAGAAACTCCATGGTTACTCTTTTAAAATCATTTGGTTCTACAATATTTGGTTGTTACAGCGCTAGTACTTAAGTATGAGAGGACAGCGTAGGCCCGACAATAAGTCATCGCTTACTACAAAAGGTAGAAAAAGATGAAGCTGAAAAAAAAATAAAAAAAAAAAATTACAAAGCCTACAATGTCCACACATTCACAAAAAAATATGAATGAAAAAGAATCTATACAAAAGTAAAAATAAAACTAAGAACAATTAAATAAACAATTGACACAAATGTAGTCATCAGTACTGTAACTATTCTGCACAATGAATAAACGGTGCAATGATTTGAAAACTATTGTAAAACATCTGAAAAAAAAATGAATAGAATAAATAAAATTCGGAATAGTTAGAGACATCCACATATTTGTGTCGTTTTTGAGCTACCAGGGAAGCCGCATGAGCAGAGGGAACTACAGCCAAACTTCTTTATCTTCAACATAGTCCTTAATTTTGTAATATGCTTTTTTAATAAGGACACGTTTGATGCAATTTTTAAACTTTCCATCGGTCAGTTCAATAACTGACTTTGGCAACTTATTATAAAAGCGTATACTGTTTATAAGAAATGACTTACTAGTTTTTGTTAATCTAAATTTGGGTATTACAATTTCGTGTTTACTGCGTGTGTTTATATTATGGAAGTCGCTTCTAATTTTGAAAAGCCCTCGGTTTTTGCGGACGTATAAAATACATTCTAAGATATAAAGTGAAGGCAGAGTCAGTATATCGATCTCTTTAATTTTTTCTCTAAGGGACTCGCGAGGACCCATTTTATAGATCGCGCGAACTGCCCTCTTTTGCAATATAAAAATTGAATCAACGTCTGCTGCCGATCCCCACAGCAGAATTCCATAAGACATAATACTGTGGAAATACGCGTAGTATACTAACCTAGCTGTGGCTACATCAGTCAACTGCCTTATTTTCCTAACTGCATAGGCGGCTGAGCTTAACCTCCCCGAAAGAGTTCCAATGTGCGCGCCCCACTGCAGTTTTGAATCGATAGTAATTCCTAAGAATACAGTTTCCGCGATAACATCAAGTTTTTTGCCGTCAAGATTTAAATTAAGGTCACGTTGAGTTACATTTGGTAAAGAGAACTTTAGACATTTAGTTTTGTTCGTATTCAGTAAAAGATTGTTAGCTGCGAACCATTTCGAGAGAACAGTTAGACTTTCGTTGACATGTATGACATCCGTATCTTTCCTATGAATTTTAAAAATTAGCGAAGTGTCATCAGCAAACAGAATTATATCCGATAATTTTGCCATCATATATGGGAGATCATTAATATAAACAAGAAATAGGAAAGGACCAAGAATTGAACCTTGGGGCACACCCATCCTGACTATAGACCCAGAGGATGTCGCCCCATTTACATTTACTTTTTGCTGCCTGTTTGATAAATAGGAAAGAACAAGATCAGCAGCTTGTCCACGAATTCCGTAGTGATGTAATTTACAGATCAGCGTGTTGTGGTCGACGCAGTCGAAAGCTTTTGAGAGATCACAAAAAATGCCAATAGCGTCCTGGGACTTCTCCCAGGATTCCAGAATGTGACTGATGAGTTTTACTCCCGCGTCCGTTGTCGACCTACCCTTCGTGAAACCAAACTGCTGACTATGCAGTATCCCATTAGAGTTAAAGTGAGACAACATCTGGTCCAGCATGATTTTTTCATAGATTTTACTCAGTGCTGGAAGCACAGATATCGGTCTATAATTAGAAGGATCACTCTTACAACCCGATTTGAAAATTGGTACCACTTTACTATGTTTCATCAAGTCAGGAAACTTGCCGCTGTCCAAACATTGATTGAATATGCCTGTTAGGACAGGCGCAATTGAGTCAATAATGTTTTCAAGAACCTTGACCGAAATCCCCCATAAGTCTTCAGTATTTTTGATATTGAGACTTTTGAATGCGTTTTTGATTGTGGCAATACATACTGGTTTAAATTTGAAGTTTGGTATGTCTTTTGTGAAGTTCTCTTTAAGAAGGCCCTCAGCTAATTCAACCGAAGAGGGGAGAGATTTCGTAACCTCTAACGGAATGTTAGTAAAGAAATTATCTAGTGTCTCAGCGACTTCTAAATTGTCAGCTTATTACTGATTGGCTGAATAGTAATAGGATATAATTTTTCTAGTTTTACAAGAAAAAGAAATCTTTCAGTCCAAAATTATAATGACAAGTGAGTAACAAAAAGAATATCGAAAATAGACAAAACGTGAAAAAGTAAAAATATAAAAAGCATAAACAATATAAAAAAGGCTCCAATCGGCCACATGCTCCCTTTTTTTAAAGAAGAACAACTTTCTTTAATGGCCGCCTTAATATGCCTGTTTGGGTCCGAACATCCACCACCCGTACCACCCCATCACGGCCCGGGTGTAAAGCAGCGATCACGCCTCGTGGCCAGGTTCCCCTCGGCAAGTTCCCGTCACCGATGAGAACCGGGTCCCCAACCTTGACGACGACATCTACTCCCGGCACACGACGGGGCGCCAAATTGGGTAGATATTCGGTGACCCAACGACGCCAAAAATGATCACTCAGCCGGAGTGCCCTTCTCCAGCTGCTCCGACCAATCAGTGCGGCGTCCGTCAGGTCTGTAGTTGGGAACGGACGGCCCGATGAGTCTCCCAGCAAAAAATGGTTGGGGGTAAGCGCCTCCGGGTAATTGCTCTCGGGGGAGATGTGCGTCAGCGGGCGTGAGTTTACCACCGCCTCGGCTTCGATCAGTAAAGTTGCCAGAACTTCTTCTCTTGGAGCCTGCTCTCTCAGTGTCACCTTCAATGCTGACTTCACTGACCGAATCAGCCTTTCCCAGGCCCCTCCCATGAAGGGCGCCGATGGGGGAATAAAACGCCATTTTATTTTTTCATTTGCTGCAAACTGTGGAACGGCGGCATCGTAAAGAGCTCTTAGTTGTCGGTTTGCTCCCACAAACGACGTCCCGTTGTCGGAGAATATTTCGCTGGGCGTACCACGACGAGCGATGAAGCGTCGCAAGCACATAATGGCAGAGTGTGCGGATAAGCTGACTACGATCTCTAGGTGGATAGCTCTGGTTACCATGCACGTAAATAGGGCGACCCATCGCTTCTCCCGCCTGCGTCCAATAGAAATTAATATGGGGCCGAAATAGTCCACACCTGTATAGGTGAAGGCACGTCGATGATGGGCGAGTCTCGCCTCTGGCAAATCTCCCATGGGTGGTTGTAAGGTTGTGCTTTTCAGCAGCTTGCACAATTGACATCTATGGACCACTGACCGCACGGCGTTCCTCAATCCGAGAATCCAGTACGACTGCCGCAGTTCATTAATTACAGTTTCTGTATTGGCGTGGGCAAACTTGACGTGATAATGGCTGATCAGAAGACGTACAGCTGGCTCCTTGCCACTTAGAATAATGGGCTGCTCATCGGAAACAGCAGAAGTTCTTCCTGCGAGATGTAAAAGTCCGTCTCTGAGTTTTGGGGATAAAATGGCTAAACAACTTTTCTTGGGAACGGGCTGTCCACGTGTCAGACAAAGAATTTCCTCTCCGAAGGCGCTAATCTGACTCCTCCCCAAAATGTGCCTTTCCGCGCGGATGATGTCCTCTGAGACTAATGGCGCTGGAGCAGAAGAAGCATCAGACCGCAAATCGCGCTCCGGCGCGTTTACAGACTCACAAATTCCCCGAACCCAAAAATTTTGAAAATTATGACCCCGATGTTTGAAAATAGAGGCAATGAATTGATGAGTCCTGGCTGTTGCCCTTACCAGCCTAATCCAAGAACTAAAATGAGTGATGTCAGCTACAACTGGTAAAGGTAACTGATGTGAATTGATAACATTAATGAACTCTGCGACACGTGATGAATGATTTAATGATTTTGAATGACGAAGAGATGGCTTGAGTTCTTCCTCTACAAGAATTACTGGCGTTGCGACTTTGGGCTCTAATGGCCACTCAGAAGCGGAAGCTAGGAGAAAATTTGGGCCAGATACCCAGCGTGGTTCAATACTGGCTTTCCCCCGCGTCGCATCGTCAGCTACGTTAAGTTCGGTAGGAACCCAATGCCATTCAACTACACTAGTGCATTCTAAAATCTCTCCCACGCGATGAGCCACAAAAGGTTTATAGTTTCTCGCATCGCTGCGTAGCCACCCCAACACGGTCATGGAATCACTCCAGAAAACTCGTCGGTTAGGCTTAAAGCGGTGGGCCTCGCAAATCCTAGCGGCAAGTCGAGTGGCTATCAAGGCACCTTGGAGCTCCAGGCGTGGGATCGAAACTGGCTTCAAAGGAGACACACGTGCCTTGCTAGCTATAAGTGCAAGTTTCACGTCACCGTTGGGAAGCACGAATCTCCAGTAGGCAACGGCGGCGTGTGCCAGCTCGCTAGCATCACAAAAAACGTGCAGCTCCAGTTCTGAAAAACCGCATAAATTGTAGCATCTTGGAACTCTCAGTTCCGAAATCGATTTAAGGCATTCGAACCATTCGAGCCAAGTTTCCTGGTCAGCCTGTGATAGCCTCTCGTCCCAGTCAAGATTCTTACGCCATAAATTTTGAAACATAATTCTACCTCTCACTACAATGGGTGCTAAGATACCTAGTGGATCGTAGATTCGCATGACCTGGGCTAAGACTACGCGTTTTGTGAAATTGCCTGAAGTATCTTTGAGGCCCGGGTTGAAACCTATGATGTCTTGAGCTGGTATCCAGATCAAACCTAAAGTCCGTGTTGAGGTAGCTGAGAGTGGTAAACTACCCAACTCTACACTAGAAAGATTGGTTAGTGAAACGTCAGACAACAGCTCGTTTGGCAATCGATTGAGTGCGCCAGGCTCATTTGATACCCAACCGCGCATCTCGAATCCTCCACGCTTATGAATCTGTACAATATCGACTGCCAAACGAGCCGCGTCCTCTGTGGGGATATCTACACTTCCGATGAAGTCATCCATGTATGTATCGGATGTAATAGCTTCCACAGCTTGTGGGAACTCGCTTATGAATTCCGATGCGTTTCGGTTGACAATGTAGATAGCCGTTGATGGGCTGGAGCACGCCCCAAAAATCATAGAAGACATACGATAGGTCTTTATTGGTCCCGCAGGATCATCGCGCCAAAGAAATCGCTGAGCATCTCGGTCGCACTCTTGTATTTTCACCTGCGGGAACATCTCCTTGATATCGGCGGTCAAAGCAATTTTTCCCTCCCTAAAACGCATCAAAATTCCTAGTAGCGGTTGTAAAAAATCAGGACCCGACAGAAGCATAGAATTGAGTGATACACCCTGTACTTTAGCAGCCGCGTCGTGAACAATACGAATTTTTGCCGGTTTGTTGGGATTTACCACACCAAAATGCGGCAAGTACCAACAAACTGATGTGGGCGACTGTTCTCCACACTCCTCAGCATAACCCTTAGCTAGCATGTCCTGAATATTAACCTTGTAACGTTTGGCGTATTTAAGATCCTTTGACATTTTCAGTTCAAAGCTTTTATACCTAGAAAGTGCCAATGGATAGCTTTCGGGAACAGCAAGGTCATTCGCCTTCCACAATAAGCCGACCTGGAAGTGCCCATTTTGTAGGCGTTGGGCTGTATCCTCTAGAATACTGAGAGCGCGCTGATCGCCTGCACTGCGAGGCTCATGTTTCGTGATACCGATCGCGTCTAACCTATATTGTTCCTTGATGAGGACTTCCAGGTCATGCTGCGGACGCTCACGTAAGGATACGTGGCAGGCAGTCTCCACTAAAGTTGTCCGGCTGCTTGTAAATCCAAACAACACCCACCCTAACAATGTTTTGATGGCGACAGGCTGGGTCTTTGTGCCTTTCCGGACCTCGGATGCTGTTATCAGGTGCCAGTTGTCGATACCTATCAAAAGTGTAGGCTTTGCTTCGGGGTAGCACATCTCCTCAACTATTCCGGACAGGTAGGGGTAGCGACGTAAAGAATCGCGGGTGGCCGATTGGCTTTGGAGCCCTAAGTTTTTAATTGCCCTTGCCCGCTGGATTAAGAAACTCTGTGAGGCTGATCGGCCTTTTATCTGAAAGTCTACAAACTGCACACTGCTATCCCTAGATAACCCTCCCACACAATCCAAATGTAGGCTGCCCTCGGGACCCTCGGCACCAATTTTGGAGGCGATGTCGGCATCTATGAAAGTAGCCGTCGACCCGTCGTCCAGAAGGGCGTATGTGTCTACGCTCCCAGTCGGCCCGGAGACTGTGACGGGTGCTACCTTTAATAGTGGTGGAGGTGCAAGTTCGATTTGAGTGTTGTTGACAGCTACGAGAACCTGGTCAGTTTGTTCAGAATCAGTTTTAGTCCTAGGTTCAGGTTTGTCCTCCTCCTTCACATGAGCAAATGCTACAAATTTCTCATTATGCAAAATAGTGTGATGCCTACGATTACAATCAGTTATTGTGCAACTAGCCTTATTTTTGTTACAAAACCTAAAATTGTGTGGAACTTTTTGGAGACAACGATAACAGATTTTGCTGTCTTTGACGAAACGCCATCTGTCATCGACTGTCAAAGATTTGAACGTCGGGCAATTTGACAACTGATGTTCACCTTTGCAAAATAAACAAACATTTTCCTGGTCGGATGTTTTTGCAGGCTTTGATTTATAATTCTTAGGTGAATCTGAAGCCCCCGCTCCAGACTCTGAAACGGCATGTGCTCGCTGTTTCTGTGAAAGGGTTGATGTAGATGATGTCACCTCGAATACGGCACCGAATTTCATCACCAAATCGACCTCTCGGTTTAAGAAACGCGACAATAATTCCACTCGAGCTAGGCTTAGGTCGTCGTGATTAGCAGCGAAATCCAACCATCGCGCGCGCAATAATGGAGACAGTTTGCTAAGCAGCGCTCCAAATAATTCAGGAGAACGTAAATAGTCACTGTGCTGCAATAACTTAGCAACTTCGACACAATTGTGCACACGGGTGGTGAAAACATGTAGATCTCTTACCTCCGGCCCAAGCTTGGGCAAAGCCTTGATTGCGCTCACCTCCTGTAGGACAATTTGTTCAGGCCTACCATAGCGACGATCCAGGGCTTCCATAACGTCGTTGGCGTGAGGTGCCAACACTAACAGCATGCTGACAGCTTCACGCGCCGCACCTTTTAGGGCTTGGTTCAGGCGTGCAAGGTTTTCCGTATCTGTGAAAGCACCTACCGTATCCTGAAAGGCCCGCTTGAACATAAGCCAATCAAGTGGAGATTTACCCTCAAAACAAGGAAGTTTTATAAAGCTTTTATTATTGTTGGGGCTGTTACTCTTTGCAAGTGCCTTTAGGGCCCCCACTAACTGCGTAACTCCAATTGAATCGTCTTCTCGATGAATATCAGTGGCAGCATCCCTGTTACCCCCGCTAAAACTGTGCTGAGGTAATAGTGCAGGACTCTGTGCTGCGATACTCTGCGAAACGACGACATCGTTACGTAGTGGAAGTTCCTGAGAACACAAGATAACGGTAGCATTATTAGCCCCTACCTCACATCCATTGTTGGATTGAAAACCTTTCATAGATGGCTCTCTCTCTTGATGCGAAGGTATTTTAGTAGGAAGGGCCGTACTATCTAACCATTGTTTGATACTGGCGCGGCTCCACCCACTGTGAGAACCGTGGTTACTACAATCTGCCTCAATAGCGGCTAGCTCAGCCCGATATTCCGCTTCAGCAGCTTTGCGCTCTAATTCAGTCTGCCTACTTACTACGTCTGCCTCCATTTGGGCAATTTCTAACTGAGCCACGCGACGAATGTGTTGCGCTTCCGCAGCTGATTTTCTGGCAGCAACCATCACGGAAGTGCGACTGGTTCGGCTAGTGTGAGTGCAGACAGAATGAGCGCTCGAGCTAGGCTCTAACTCAGAAGAATGTACCTGTGAATTCCCTGTGGTAGTATGTGTAGGGGGTTCTGGAACGGCCTCACTACTCGACTGGGTAGGTATATTCGAGTCATTTTGTGGCAGTTTTGTCTGTGACCTCGTCACAACCATTTTTTTACTGAAAAAAAATTGCTGAAAAACAAGACGAAAGAAGAAATTCCTGTGGACTAGTCTTTATACTAGACACTAGTTCGATCGGTCGAAGGACCACTTATATTACTGATTGGCTGAATAGTAATAGGATATAATTTTTCTAGTTTTACAAGAAAAAGAAATCTTTCAGTCCAAAATTATAATGACAAGTGAGTAACAAAAAGAATATCGAAAATAGACAAAACGTGAAAAAGTAAAAATATAAAAAGCATAAACAATATAAAAAAGGCTCCAATCGGCCACACAGCTCCTCAAGCTGTTCCCAATACAGAAGGGAAAAGACTTGGCAGGTGATGGGTGATTAACGCTTGCCTTAGTATGTAGTCTTCTTGATAACAGTAATCCTCGTTTTCATTAATGGTTCAATATTATTCCTTTGATGGAAATTCAGCTGCGTGGAGGTTGATATGGCTGCTGAGATGACGAGAGAATTAGGGAAGAAGAAGACATGCTGCGCCGAACGAAAATGAATTAGTATAAGATAATGATAATGATGATGTTAGAAATTCAGCTGTGCTGAGCTGTTATGTATCGTCTAGTGTTGGTGCAAATGGGCATGACACACAATAAGCCCCGCTTTTCAACGCTGACTTTTCCTCAATGCCTTCGCACTATAGTAAGATAAACAGTTGTTCCATTCAATACTGTTTTCTCAATGTATCTCAACGCGTGCGCACAAACTTGCTGGTTCATTCTAAATATTTTCTTGTTTTCGCGAAGCTTTCAAAATATTTTTCAATGAAATTGATTGAGTGGTTTCATTCAGAGGTGCTCAACATTTTATCACAAACCAAACTTTTCTTTTTTCCAAGACTTTGACTACATGTCCTAGAATTCAGACAAAGGTATCCATATAAACGTCCATATACAGGGTGTAACGGAAAGGGTATATACATACTTAGGGATGTGCTACAGACCATCAAAGTGAACATGTTTCTCCATCGGACAAACATCGTAACAGCGAAAAAATTATCAGCTGCCCCATACAAAATTTCAACACCTATTCGATCAAAATGTATGAAGAGGTGATATTTTTTTCGTTACGATGTTTGTAGATGGAGAAACATGTTCAGTTTGATGGTCTGTAGCATGTATATACCCTTTCCGTTACACCCTGTATACATATACCATATGTATACCATCACTCTGTTCTGTGATATAATCTTATTAATTTTCAGTAAGTTACGGTTCAATTTTGTATAGGTTTAATTTGCCGTTAATTTGTTTCTTTGGGACTAACTATATTTAGCAAAGCATAGCTTAAACATTGCTTCAATAGGTACTTTTTTCCATCACCGAAGAACTCCATCAGGCCAGCAAGGAAGGCCAGTGAGTACATTGAGAACCATTGCCCTAATGTTTACTTCGCCTAAATGCATCACCTTGGGATGTCGGTGACCCATTTTCGTTTTCGCGATTCATGTAATAAATATATTTTTGGGTTAAATGACGTCAGAGGAGTGTCATGTTACTTTTGCTCAAGGTGTGTTTGCAAAGCAAATAAGATTTTTTAATACAGTTGCTCAAAAAGTGGCGTATTGCAGGGACGTATAGCGTTCGGGATGTGGGCTATTACACACACGAGCTTATTCTTTACCTTTTCCGAACTCGTGCGTTCCTTTTCCCAACTGTCAAAATAATGTCTATTAAAAAGAAATAACCAACAACAAAGTTTTTATTAAAAAAAAATCATAGATTTTTTTATGATTCATGCAAATATTTCTAAAAGAAGCTACTAATTTGTTTCAATATCAGATTGAATGATTTGATTCAATGAGTTAGGTTAGGTTTCATTTCATTTCATCTCATTAAAATTTCATTTTCATTTCATATTAATAAAAAAAAATCTACTGAAGACTTGGCTGTATGGGCATAGTTCCCTTTGCCTACCCAGACTGGGTGAAGAAAACAAAAAAAAACTCTACTTATATTCTTTTACGGTCGGCGCCATTTTCCAAAAATGATCTTTATTAAATTGCTTCATTTTTTTGCAACTGTATTAAAAATAGTTGTTCAGTACACCTGCGGAACCATCACTGCAACTTGTTCCGACTGTCAACCCTCACCTTCGGCTGCGCCTCGGCTCGGGTAGACATTTGTCCGAACTCTTTGCAATGACCAGCTTTCCGCACTCGTAATGAAATATACTATTGTAGTTCAGTAAAATACTTTAGAAATCTGTGCATGATTGCGTTGGATTGAATTAAAAACCCTCGTGAGATTGGGTGAGATTCGGCTCAACGCCTCACGTAATTAATGGGCATCCCCTAACCGGATGCAGCAGAATACCAGTATTTTACATGGAGCGACTGCATATGACAGCCATGTCAAACGGCTAACCTCGGTCTGTATGAATGGCCACCCATCCGCAGACCGACCTAGGCAAGCGCGGCTTAACCTGAACTCCAACCCGAGCGGCTGTTATGAGGAACCCACGGACTCTTCAAACGCGAACAAATCCATTAGTAAAACTAATAAATAACAAACAAAATAAATTGCTTAATAAAAAAACAATTACTGTGAACACAAATCAATTTGTTCGCACAGTAACTTATAGTATAAATAGGTTTTTGGTAATAAATAATCAAGAATATTTCTGCAGCTCAGTGATACTCTGTGTCGTCATGAAGTTGTTACAAGTCGCGCTGTTGTTCACGTTCGTGTTGCTGCTGGCTCATGTCTCTGCTTACAACCTTAGGACAAGGCGCGACAATGCACCAAGTAATGACGGTAATTAAGATCGATTCTGATTCCATAACAGTGGCGTAGCGTGCCTTGGCGGGGCCCCGTATAAAAATTCTAAAGAAAAGTAAAGATTTCTCACAAAAGAAAAAAAAAATGTTTGCATAAAATTAAAAGAAATATTTATTCATCATAATTCAACAAATAATTCAAATTAAATATTAACTTTCCTTGCCTTTTTTTCGGCAAACTGATTTATTAAATCAATTATAGCTGATGATGACTTTAGTTTTTCTAAAGTTTTTATAAATTTTTGCTTACGCATGTCGGTGGCCCCCATAGCCCGGTGCGTCCGCAAATGATATAGAATAAGGTCACAAAAGTAACTACGTTTAATTTTCGTTCGTTGGCGAAGTTACGTTTCGGAGAAAGAGTAGACCTCCTGACTCCATAAGTCCCTCAAACAAATCAAAATTCATAACTACAATAGTATTGTTTTCCGTTGTGTATCTACAGTTGTATTGCCAGTGTTGAACTGACAGATAAACATATGTAATTAATTGTTTAGGTTTAATGACGCGCTGCGACACTCACAAAGACTGCCCTCCCAATTTGGTCTGCCTGAAAGATGCCATGGTTAACGCGCCTAAAGGACGCTGTATAATACTAAAACAGGGGGCGCCGCAGATATTATGGTTCAACGAGAAATAAATGATAATTTTAACACTTCGTTAACTGTTAAATTTTCGTTAGTTAACTATTAGGTTATTTAATATTTAGTCTACAGTACTTTAAATACCACTATGTAAAATAAAGGAAGAATATATAATAAACAAGTGTTTATTAGTAAGTTTGTGGTATTGTATGAATTCCGTACATTCTACTGCAATACAGGGTTAATTTTCAATAAACAGCCAAATTTTAAAATTAAGTATTATTTAATGTATTGAGTGTTAAATAGTCTAATCCTAAATATAGAATAAGAAATCTTAAATATATTTTTTAATTTTTTCTTTATCAATTCCAATACAAATAAAATTAATAAAAACATTCAATTACAAATGTTGGAATATGTTACAATTGTATTGTCCGTTGTGTATCTACAGTTGTACTGCCATTGTCGAACTGTCAATGTCATTTGAATAACAGATAAATATGTACTTAATTAATTGTTTAGATATCAAGACGCAGTGTGACACTCACAAAGACTGCCCTCCTAATATGGGCTGCCTGAAACTCGCCATGGCTGACGGACCTAAAGGACGCTGTTTAATACTAAAACAGGAAGAGGCGGAGATATTATGATCCCACGAGGGATAACAGACAATTTTAACACTTCGTTAACTGTTGAATTTTCGTTAGTTAACTACTAGGTTATTTAATATATATTCTACAGTACTTTAAAAACCACTATGTAAAATAAAGGAACAATATAATACAAACAAGTGTTTATTAGTAATTATGGTGTATTGTATGAATTCTGTACAGATTTTAAGGGGTTTTCAATGAATATCAAATTTTAAAATTCAGAAGTTGAGTGTTAAATAGTCTAATCCTAAAAAATCTTAAATCCTAAATATACAAAAAAAAAACCCAAATATATATATCGGCGCAACTACAACAATTCGTCTAGAAAAACCTAGAATAACTAAGTTTAATCATTTAATTGTCCTAAAATTTAGTTTAAAAACCATAAGTTGATTACTTTGAATTTATTACGATGTAAAATGAATGTCATCATTGTAATTTCAATACTTAACCTAAAATTAAACGTGCACGTACGTCGAGCCCTATAAATACGGCCGCACTGTAGGCGATCGAGTCAGTCTTGCTTGAGCCGCCGAACTGTACGGATCTATGTAAATAAGTCGTTACGCTGTCGGTTGAATAAACGAGTCATACAGTGTACTTGTGGTGTTTTACTTGGAAGATCGAAGATGAGTGATCACCCTGAACATAGTCAGTGACGTCAGCTATGCTGACGTCACGCTTTTTAAAAACGGAACGGAGACATTTTCTCCGTCATCAGAAGTGGGATCGCAAGAGATTTCTACTCAAGCCACTTCCTCATCAGCTCGTTTACCACCTGAGCAACTGGAACCAGCCAACATTCGGCGTCAGGAGCCTGGACTGGTCTCCAATACATCAATGGAAGCCATGAATCAATCAAGACCGCATACATACCCTGATCAAGGAATGCGGATGGACGGAATACCACCACAATTCCTTATGCAGATGATGGAAATGATGCAGAGAATGTCAGAGCGTTTGTGTGCTCCGCCTACCGAATCAATAATAAGGATCAAAGGCATTTACCTGCCATCTTTCGACCCGGATACCCATGTCGGAGTACGTGAGTGGTGTCAACATATTGATAGTGGCCATTGAGGCATATAAGTTGAGTGATTTCGACGTTCGTATGAAAGTCTGCAGTCTGCTGAAGGGACGTGCGAAAATGTGGATCGATGATTGGATGGTGACCAGTAGTACCTGGGAAGAGTTACGAAAGAACATCATCACCACATTTGAACCTGAGAACAGATACTCCCGAGACATTGTTATGTACAGGGTGAAAATAATTCATCAGAATAAAACCGTAAGTAACTTAATTCAAATATTCTAAATATCCCTCCGAGAACTCTGCGAGAACCTCCGAGAACTCTACGAGAACCTCCGAGAACTCTACGAGAACCTCCGAGAACTCTACGAGAACCTCCGAGAACTCTACGAGAACCTCCGAGAACTCTACGAGAACCTCCGAGAACTCTACGAGAACCTCCGAGAACTCTACGAGAACCTCCGAGAACTCTACGAGAACCTCCGAGAACTCTACGAGAACCTCCGAGAACCCTTTAATAAAATCTCCGAGAACCTACTAACCTTATCAGAATCGATATTCTCAAAAGACAAAACAACGCAAGTTGTTTACAGATGTACTACTCAGAGGAAGTTTTGTTTCTATTCTTTCAGGTCTACGAGAATCCACAAAAATCGACGAGAACCAACGAGGCTGGTGCAGAGCGCGCACCGCCTATAACTCTACGAGAACCTCCGAGAACTCTACGAGAACCTCCGAGAACTCTACGAGAACCTCCGAGAACTCTACGAGAACCTCCGAGAACTCTACGAGAACCTCCGAGAACTCTACGAGAACCTCCGAGAACTCTAAGAGAACCTCCGAGAACTCTACGAGAACCTCCGAGAACTCTACGAGAACCTCCGAGAACCCTTTAATAAAATCTCCGAGAACCTACTAACCTTATCAGAATCGATATTCTCAAAAGACAAAACAACGCAAGTTGTTTACAGATGTACTACTCAGAGGAAGTTTTGTTTCTATTCTTTCAGGTCTACGAGAATCCACAAAAATCGACGAGAACCAACGAGGCTGGTGCAGAGCGCGCACCGCCTGTCAGTATGGCCGTATCGGCGCAACTACAACAATTCGTCTAGAAAAACCTAGAATAACTAAGTTTAATCATTTAATTGTCCTAAAATTTAGTTTAAAAACCATAAGTTGATTACTTTGAATTTATTACGATGTAAAATGAATGTCATCATTGTAATTTCAATACTTAACCTAAAATTAAACGTGCACGTACGTCGAGCCCTATAAATACGGCCGCACTGTAGGCGATCGAGTCAGTCTTGCTTGAGCCGCCGAACTGTACGGATCTATGTAAATAAGTCGTTACGCTGTCGGTTGAATAAACGAGTCATACAGTGTACTTGTGGTGTTTTACTTGGAAGATCGAAGATGAGTGATCACCCTGAACATAGTCAGTGACGTCAGCTATGCTGACGTCACGCTTTTTAAAAACGGAACGGAGACATTTTCTCCGTCATATATATATATTTTTTTTATCAATTACAATACAAATAAAAACTAATGAAAACGTTAAATTACAAATATTGGAAAAAATTGCAAAAAATTACACATCGAGGACGCATTCGTCTTGTTATTTATTGTATTAACAATTTATTGTAATTTCAATTGTATATTTTATACTAAATGGAAAATGTGTTTTGAATTTGTTTTCATTTTAATATGTACTAAATGTTTTGTTATTTTATGCTAATGTCTACCATATTGTTTACTTTTTAATATTGTTATTTTATTATATTCTAATTCTGACTAATTTCGTGTAGTTTTACTAGTTTCTAATGTTTAACCAAACACTTGTACGTGTGGTGTAACTGTTAGTGTAAGTTGGTTATAAATAAATAAATAAATTCGTATATGAAATATTGATGGCAGGAGAGTGACTATTTATACCATGAGCCTCTCTCAACTTTGACTAGTATAACTTCTTGTCAAAGAATTTAAAATCTTTCCGTATTTATTTATGAATCTGTCTCTTACAAAAACTGCACAAATAAATGGCCTAAATACTTCTCAATAAATGTTTGGATTGACCACATTTTTATGAGTTTGTTGGCTTTTGCATTTACGTCATTGGCGTCCTAAAATTGTTGTTCACGCTCTTTAACCCTTATGGGTTGGGCAGATGTCCAAGTGCTGCCAATGGATATACCCGTCCTGGCCAGTTCTATCGGGATGCGTCGTATAATGTGACCAGCAGGCGTAGCATGACCACTGTGGAAACGAGTTTTGTCTACGGAAGAATCTACATAATTTATTTATTTAAATAGAACGGCCGAAGCCAATTACACTATTTAAACATATTTTTTAACACAGTCATGCATTCTTCTCACAAAAATTCAAACATTGACAGTATCACCTTCCATTCATTCGAAAAAATCTGTGTTTCAGTTCAGGAGAGCGTTATTAGCGGCTAATTTCCGAGGAGTAGGTGACTTGGAGTGTGCAACAGTACGGCTAGTTGGAACAGCACAGAACATAGTGACAGATAGAAAATGATAATGTGTCAGTTTGTCGATTCTTCCGTCGACATAGCCCGTTTCAACGGCGGTCATGCTACGCGTACAGGAACTATTAAACTCTGATATACAGCGAGCCCATAATCCTATTATTTTTTCTTTCTTTATAATAACTGCGAGCCTGTTGCATTATTTTGACAATGTACAAAACTGTAATATTATGAGCCTGTAACTCTTCTACTGCGGGTCAAAAGCGTTTGCCATCAAGTAGTGGTACTAACGTTGTTCACTACGTTCGCTCACAATTTGTAATTTCAAATTGCGAGTTTTCTTATATTCCTCAAACTAAAAATCGACTCCAACTTTATACACCTAAACTAAAGTCAGTGGTGTCGTGTCATAAGAAATACAAAACAATTTAACCGTAAAAGATTGATATCGGTAACAGTATTCATTGTATCTTTTGAACCAAAAGTTGACCAAAAAAATCCCTTTCGAATAAATATCAATACGCCACATACCGCCGAGGCCCGAGTGCTTTACGATCCAAAACTAGATACAATTTACGATCGAATATCCCCCATATTAGTTACAAGTGGATGACTTTCGATCGAAACGATTATTCGATTATTTATTATGTGATTATCGTTCGCGCGTAATGTGGGATACCGATTCGATTTACAGGGCACGGAACAATTATTTTTTTCTTGAGGTGGAAAGTTGGTGATGCCTTGTTTTTGTTTCTTGGGATAAAATAAAAAAATGCCATTTTGAATATCTAGTTTAAAAAAAAAACGATAATCTCTGGATCGTCAGCCGCATCAGCCATACTAATCCTTTTATAGCTCATACCATCTTCAGACGAAAGACATCTAAACTAATATTATAAAGAGGACAGATTTGATTGTTTGTTTGTTTGCATTGAATAGGCTCCGAAACTGCTGGTCCGATTTGAAAATTTCTTTCAGTGTTATGTATCCCATTTATCGAGGAAGGCTATATATCATCATGCTACGACCAAAAGGAGTGGAGCAGCAATAAAAAAGGTTGCGAAAACGGGGAAAATGTGACGCAAACGAAGTTGCGCTAGGACAGCTAGTTTTCTATAAACTACATGAATCTGTAGTGTAAACATCATAGGCTTTGGTGATGACTCCCATTAACATAAATTCCAGTACACCCTTGATATTATGATTTGATGGCAACACTATGAAGACTTGATTCCCACCTTAGAACGTCTAAAGGCGGCTAAAAGAAACTAGAACGCCTGCACTCTCAAACACTAAACATGCCAGCTTCTCTCAAACACTAAACATTTGTAGACAAGCTGGCTCAACGTTATCCGGTTGTATTGCTTCCGTAATATAATATTCGTCTACTTGTTCCATCTTATATTCCTGTTCCCAGATGATTTGATCTTTCACACGGCGTTCTTGATCACCATATTTTTATTTTTTTATTATTCAAAAACACTGTTACAATTTTACAGAACGTAAACATACCACACAAACCATCGTGGGTTTAACAGTGGTATGCCAGACACGGCAACTCGGTGCCACAACATCATTATTATTACTTACATACTCAGGTATTAGGAAAAGTATAGATACTAAATAGAGACTTCCTAGATTGTACCACAATCCAGAAAGTATCTCATTCAATCGTTCCATGATACGTCTCGAATGTTCTGAGCATTAAATTGTTATGGGATTCCAATTTGGCACGGTACTAAATTGATTAGCGATATCACTGCCAGTTTATGGCCGAAGATCATTCAGACGTTAAGATTGACTGCTTTGTTTGTATGAATGTTTAAGTCTCTTAATATTTTTTTATTTTTAACCGGCTTCAAAAAACGAGGAATTTCTTGTTTTTTTTGTTTGTTTAATACCTCATAACTCCGTCATTTATGAATCGATTTGAAAAAAATCTATTTCTTTTATGGTTAAAGATACCTAGTCTTACGGATTGGTCCCAAAGAAATGGTCCGATCGAATTTGGTTCAGTAGTTTGGTTTTTAAATCAAAATAGCTGGAAAAAATATGAAAAAGTATAACATCCAAGTAAACGAAATTGCGTATTGATTTCGTGTATGTTTCTCTAAATAATTGTCCGGTTTTGGTTTCGAAGACTTTTGCAAAAAAGTTTTATCTTTATTATAGAGGGTTATGCTTTCATCTAGGTCCTATTTCTCCTACAGTTTGTCCCATTGGGGAGCAGCTGCGGTGGCAGCCCCGAATTACGAGCAGTAAGCTGTGGGTACGAACCCAGGCAGGCGCATTACTTTGTGTAATTTATTTCATCACCGCTGCCCTCAAAAACGGTGAAGGAAAACATCGTGAGGAAACCGGCATGTCCTAGATCTAAAAATTCGAAGATATTTGACATCTACCAACCCGCACTGGGCCCGCGTGATGGATGGCTCACTCCCTCTCATAGAGAGGAGGCCTATGTCCCAGCAATGGGAATCTTATAGGCTGATGATGATGTCCCACTGAAAGGTAATCTATCAACTGATATCCGTATAGGTCAATCCGATCAACACAATAGATTCTAACACTGTGAAAGCACAGATAAACTTTAAGACTCACTGCCACCATAAAGCTACCTCCTCCTTCCCTCATTCCTTTAAAACAAGTCAAACTTCATCTTCAAAGTCAAAGAAACGAAGTTTTCTTAAAACTAAGTTTAATAATAAATGCAGGTGTCATTAAGCTGAGTATAAACTCGTGTCGCCGTCGACTACCCTCGTCACGTTGAAATGAATAATTTTGTTCTCAAATCTGCGATGATGGCTCTATTTTCGATAAACATTTTTGTTTTACCTTTTGGTGTGTGGGGTTTGAAATGGGACTTATTTATCGATAAATAGATATAATAGATAGATTTCTGACCTTCCTTTAATAGCTTTACAAGCGTCGGTTTAAGTTCCTAGCTTCAATGTGATCTTAGCTCCGATGCTCTATAGAAAAACCATAATTTCGATGTTTTCGAAGTAACCTACTACACAATCGTACTACATACCATAGACAAAATAAGAGAGAGTCGATCATATTAACAGACTTTTAAATTATATACTTTCGACTTCAATCATCATCATCATCATTCATCATCATTTCAGCCGAAAAACGTCCACTGCTGGACATAGGTCTCCCCCAAGAAAGGGGGGTTTTGCCATAATCGCCACGCTTGGCAGGCGGGTTGGCGATCGCAGTACGGTTGTTACAAAAGCACAGAGAACGCTGCTGCCCATTCTCTGCTAAGTCCCTTAGTAGCCTCTTACGACACCCACGGGAAGACATGGGATGGTGCTATTCTTTACGTCCGACACCATACAGAACTTCCATCAGACTTCAATCATGTAAAGCAGTAATTACTTACACGACTTAATAAAGCGTCCAGCTTTTAGTCTTTTCCCCAAACTGTTGTGTACTCCTAAAACAAACACCAAAGACAATTAAATAAAATTAAGCACAGCAATTTCTAAACGACGTTCCTCAGCACAATGTTGTCACATCGTTACACTTCCCTAAAGCTGGCTATGTCCACATCGCACGGTTAATCACTAACATTATGATGATGATGATTGTAATCGCCAACCCTGAGACGTGAGAATATAAGACAAATGACGAATTTCGCGACAATACTTAGCTAATGACTGCTAAGCTTTTGTTTGATGACAGAAAGTCTTAGGTTATATGCCAGGGTTTGATGCTCATTTTATTCTGTTTTTAGTTTTGTAATCTAAGTTTCAACGTCCACTCATACAAATATAGTATGTATGGACGTTCAGCCGAATAAGGAAAGAATCTAATGGAAGGACTGAAGATAACTTTGAGCCTGAAGAAAACAAAAACTGGGTAAATTTATTTTGTTTTGATTATATCATCAGAGAACTGTGTCAGTAGATCGATGGAAAGTAAATCTGAAGTAGATTATGTAAATTAATTCTGTTACAATTTATTTATGTTACCGGATTGACCTACACTATTATAGAAGTTTCTTCAGTACTGTGGGTGCATTTGCAAACATGGATCCCACACATACAGCAAAACCAAAAACAACTATCTAAATCTGGAACATTTATCCATTTAAATAAGATCATCATAGTCATAATTTAAACGTTAGTAAACCTCGCAATTATGACGTACTTGAACTAAGTCATGGTCTAATTCTTCCCATACATCTCATTCGTCGTAATCTATTTCAAGGTTCGGCTCTTCACCTCAAACTATAATCCTATTATAATACTAGGAAGCCCTATTCAGGGTAATGTATATAAACTACACGACTACACTGTGATTTTCTTCTCCGTCCCTCATTTACTCAGGCATTATCAACCAGTGTTACTTGTCTCCGAGCTTGCCAATGTTTATAGGGCTATTTGCACAACTTTGGATACGGCTAGACGACCATGACCAAGAGTATTCGTGGGCGGAGGCAATAATACTAAAGGTGCAGCTAATATTGCAGGTGTATTCTGAAAGGAAATTGTTTTATGCTTCTAATCATTGTGGTTGACCTTATACATTAGAGTTAGACGAATATTCAAGATCATACCTATTTAAAACGCGAATGTGTTCAACGAAATCCAAGCAAATTCAAGTATTATCAGAATTCAGTATTGGCAATAAAAATTGTGGCATTAGTTCTATACATATACAATCAGGTTCAATACAAGAATAACCGCATGCTGAATTTTATTTTAAGTCTACCAATTGCATTCAAGTTCCTAATTTAAATAGCTACACAACAACACACTTTAAATCTCCATCTTAGAGTGCATTTTACATAAATTGATATAGCACTCTAAATCGTCGACGGTTTCCCTAATTTCTATCGAAATGGACTTTTTATATGTCTTTAAAATTTATCTCTACGTCCCTTTGCATCGTAAAATCCTTCATTGCCTTCTGTGACCACAGTCGTAAAATCCTTTGTAAAAAATACATGACCAAGTTTATAAAATTCTTATATCTATTTGTGATTCGTAGATGTTTCTATTATTCGGTTTACGACGTCGTTATTCCCTGTATGGTGGTTTGATGGTGCTCTAATGGGATTTAAATGGTACTGACATTTTCTATTATTGTTTCAGGTAATACTTTCTTCGTGTCATTATGGGGAGCTGGTGAAACACGACATAACAAACGATCATAAAATCATCTTCTAATAGATTAGAAACTTTTATTGGAAAATACTGGTTTGTTATAAAGCAGAGGTAAGAGGAAATTCTAGAAATAGAAACGTCATGCAATAGTATTAGTGATTGACAGAAAATACAAAATGCTGCAGTATCTTTGACGGCCATGAAGAAACCATTTTCCTGAAACGTTTGGGGCATCCCTTATAAAACTCTTAGAAAATCATCCAAAGTAGATCATAAAATAACAAAAACACTTTTGACCTTTCAAAAGAGGGAACAGTTAAATACAGAAATCACAAAAATTCAACATTCAATTCTTCTTACATTGTGGCAGTGTAGGCGTATCATTACCAACGCCTGGGGCTTACCATTCGATATTCCTTTTATGCCGATATTTTACCTTCATATTCCATGATATTTGTAGCCCCACGCAAATCGAAAACATCTTTGCTAAAACAATTTGCAAATAAATTAGCTCAAGGCAAGTCAGTTAGGCTAACATCTTAGGACGTTTGCAGATTGTAAGCGTTGGACATTTGTGTCAAATAACAAGCAAAACTCATCACATTCGCTCATTCCTGTCCGTTAATAACTTGTATGGAGGGACACTTAGACTGAAGCATTAACCTTTACACTTACATGTCCGTCGTATTTATTGTAGAGAGTTCTCTCGTGCGCAGTAGATCCTGGCTGCAGGATCAGGCCATTAATGTTATTGCTGTCGTGTAAAACACCTCGTTGTTTTGTATAAAAATAGTCACACGCATGTTATTGATAAAGCAACGATACAAATAAACGATTTAAGATAGGTTATTATTAGTTAACCAATTAACACATGCTACTGATTGCCTCTCAATATCTATTAATATTCTTGGTGATACAAATACTACGAGTTCTTTTTCTTTACCTATCGTAAAGTTAAAATCATACACCTCCACTCTTTGTACTAATTCTCAACCTGTCTATGTCTCTATACTTGCCCTACCTACACGGAATACCACAAGGTTCCATTCTGGTTCCTGCTCTGTTTAAATTAGACATTAATATAACATCCTACTCTATATGAGACGTGGTGAATGCAACATAATTTGGGTTGTTTATTACTGTGGGTGGACGAGTGTGAGGTCTTGGTTTCTTGTGTTGGACATTGACATAAAGAAGTGGGTTGGTAAGATATTGTTAGAAAGGAACAGTACAATTATGCACTTGATTTGAATGGTTTTCCAGGATCAGATTTCTATGCGACTATATTGTGGTCTTAATTACATTATCTTTAATAATTTCACGAAATCTGAAGCGTAAGTATAATTCATAGGAGAGATGGTATAAACGTACGTAAATTGCATTATGTACTCCAATTATAAAACAACCTTGCACAGCTATACATACCAGATTTATAATTACCATTTTGCCGTGTACCGACCCCAAATAAACATTACGAATGCCTGCAAGGATAAAACAATATCCCTTATTTTTGCTCCATCTTCGAAGCAATTTCCATTTGAAATCATGATATCAATTATCAAGTTTCTCTAGCCGTCTATTTTAAAGACAAGGCGGGGTCTACCCTGTGGCTTTGTTCTGGCGCGGCCAATCATTCGACAATTTTTTTTGTAGTGGCAATAGAACAACTAGTATTTTTGTAAGAACAATTAATATTTTTGTAAGGTCTAGTAGAAAATGAAATTAATTTAAAACAAGAGTAATAAATAGTCTATATTATCAAATACAAGAAATGTATTGCTTACAAAACCTAACAAATCTACATGAGCAGTTGTTGAATATAAAATACCATAAAGCGAATAATGAACACGGAAGATTAATTTAATATGAACAATTCAAGACGGAGTATCGTTTCAAACGCAAAAGTTAGTACTTTGAAAGTCGAAAGTCGATCGTCTGCTAGAGCCGTTTAAACAGTAGAACCGTTATTATAAACTAACTGAATTGTTTTTCAGCCTGTGTTTACTTTGAAAGCAGTTTACCTATAATTTCGAAGTCAGTTTTAGTTCACCAGTTTGCCTAATGAGAGCTGGCATTTAGTTGTTTTCGTTTGAAATGTTAACTAGATATTCAGCATGGAGCTGAGTTAGGATTCCTACTTTCATGGTTTCTTATTTTGTTCGTTTTGAATTCAAAGGTTTTTGTTGATTCTCGTTTTAATTGGAGTGAAAAATGCCTGTTGCTAGAATTCCTAATTGTTTTCCTTAATTGAAGTTATGTTTTAATTGAGTGTTCTGTGAGTAGAGTCCAAATTATTATGTAAATTTCAATAAAATAGAATCTTCGGTTACTCAGCCTTACGGTACGTTTTCATTTATAAACCAAGAGATACAAATTAACAAGTCTACCACTCCGGTAAGTCAGTACGTCAAGAACCTAAATCAAATCTTTATTCCTCCCTCGCCTGCCCGTCTTATCAGCCAGACAAATTATTAAAGAAAGCTCCTATGTCGTGGAGGATTCAACCGGTTCTATTCCCGGTCCTACTATGTCGTGGGCGAGAACAGCATTCCCAAAACGACCTGAATTAATTGAGCCTACAATTAAACAGACAGGTTTGACGTATATCCAGTGACTGGTGGCTCCTGTTGGTATGGGGATACAGATGTATTTTTAGCATTGAGCTAAACACTCTCTTTGACGCAACGCTTGAAAAGAATATATTGCGAGATAGAGAGCATGTTAAACCGCATATAGAGCTAGAAAAATGTTGTAAACATGACCCAGGCTTAGATATAGAAATCAGCACCGCCTCAATCAGAACCCAATGCAGAAGGTGTGTTAGTAAAATGACATATGACTGCCATGGATCCATGCAATGTGACGCCTGATTCCACAACTAAGCTAGCGAACAACATAGGAAACTAAATGAAGAATTTTACTCGTTTGAGTTAAATGCACTGAACTCAAAGCACCAGTATAAATTAATGACGTTGGCAACTCAAAGCCATGACAATAGGTCAAAGATCACGAAGCTGCAATGAGTCTAACAATCTCGTGCACCGATGTTTGCCCTTCTAAACTGTACGGTAATTTCTTAAGTTGACATTCGATTTGTGTCAACTCAGTCATAAACTTCAGTTACTATGTTTTGCAATAATTAGTAGAACGTAATAAATCGAAATGTTAATTAATAACATTCTTTGAATAATATATTCCAACTAGGTTTTGCCCGCGGCTTTCCCCGCGTTGTTATAGGAAATTATTCCACGGGAACATATTACCGAGAAACTCTATGTCTCAACTCAGTTCATGGTCCACACATACGCCAAATTACATCGAAAAGGCGTGGAAAAAAAAACAGACTCATATATAGAAAGAGCTACTTTTTCGTTAATCAAATTAAGTAGAGAAGTAAACACTTAAAAGTTTTCACACAGGAGAACTTTAATGATAAGTTATTGGAACATTTCCATAGAAAAATGCAGAAAGCTGCTCGGATGCTGCTTCAAGTTATAGACAAGACGGGTTCGCCACTGCTTAAAATAGACACGACTATTACTGAAGACCAATCTGATTAGTTATTGTCAGTTAACTGCAAAGTTATCGAGTAAGTTATAACCGTAATATATATACAACACATACTTGTGAAATGGAAGCTAGCAGTTGGTACTCCAAATCATTTTTTCGAAAAGGTTGGCATAACAACATACACAGTTATTATTATTGTAGTTGTTACAGAAATAAATTTATTGATCCTATTTTAGTCTCTTGAGCAAGTTAATATAGTTTTTGTAACTGTTATGGCAAACTTGTTATATTACAAGTTAATTTTAGTACCGTTTACTAGTGTCATAGTACAATTTGTTGTAGATTCAGTATGCTTACTTATTTCTATGTTCAGTGTGTTTGCTTCACTAACGCCCGTTGCTTTGACACGTAATAATAAAGATTCCATACTTTTTGTTTCTCAAATATAGTCTTACAAAATCTCCGCCGTATATTTGCCTCTAAACATCACACTAAAAATAAATCTCAGTTTGAATACAAAGCTGAAGCACGAACCATCCAATTTAGCAAGACATCTCGAAAGACATAGTTCTTTCGTTCTTGGTTACATTTTAAGAAAACAAAAGAGGGGTTGGAAGGTCAAGCTGTAATGGTCGTGGATACAAAACGTGAACCGCACCGTGCAACTACGATGCAGCGATAAGAATTTGCACGATTCTCCGTTGAATTTCGTAAATAAAGCGATGCAGCGCTTTGTCTAACTTTATTTTAAAGTATACTTTTGAATGCTAATTGCTTGAAGAATTTTCCATTATTATTGTTGTTTGATAATAAATCGTGAATGCTTGAGTTAATTTGTTTGGTTTTACCTTTTGTGTGTTCTTTAAAATTTATTTGATGTGACAGAGTAAGTTTTGCTGTTATCTTGGAAAGAACTGGTATAAACGAGTTGATTTATCAGCATATTATGGCTCAAGTAATGCAGGTGTTTTGCTCTTCGCATCACGTTTTAGCAATATAATGTTTATCTTAACCTATCATGTTGTGTACCCACATTGTATGATTGAAATATCAGTATATTCCTTAGAAAATGTTTCCATGACTTCAGCAAAGGAGATGTTTGCCCAACTGTAGGAAACTGTAATTTCCCTGTAGGGAAAAAGTCGCCTTCTCCTTCTCGACACACGTCTCTCCTCTGCTATGTATGCCAGTCCTTTCGATAGTATTTAATTCGATCCTCCGGCTTCACCTGGGTCTTCAAAGCTGTCTTAATTTTTAGGGTTCCGAACCCAAAGGGTCAAACGGCACCCTATAACTGAGACTTCGCTGTCCGTCCGTCCGTCCGTCTGTCTGTCACCAAGCTGTATCTCATGAACTGTGATAGTCAGCCAGTTGAAATTTCTACAGATTATGACTGTATTCTGTTGCCGCTATAACAACAAATACTAAAAACAGAATTAATCAAATATATAAGGGCGCTCCCATATAAAACAGTGATTTTTGCTCGTTTTTATAAACAATAGTATGGAACCCTTCGTGCGCGAGTCCGACTCGGACTTGGCCGTTTTTTCATAAATGAAGATATTCATTTATTAAAAAAAAAAAAACATATTGATGAAAATATTTTTTATACTAAGAATGAAGTAATTAGTATCGGGTAAGGGACATTAGAAAAGGATTAGGTATGATTCTATTTTAGTTGCCTGGAACAAATTAGTTTTGTGAATCCATTAACGATTCTGTAAAACATTGAATGGGCACTAATTGTGTCTGATTAGCCCGTAAGGGTTCAGAAATGTCGTTTTAAATTTTAAACATTAATTGCTCTGCTTTGCAAATTGAATTTGCAAAGCTAAAATAGAGGTAGAAAATTGTTTCAGTGTCAGCTTGTACGACTATACATATTTCGATCTTCTGAATAATTAACGATTTCATGAATACAAAAGCAACTTTCTTAAAAGAAGGCAAAATAAAATACAATATCTTAAATACAAAGGTCATCCTCAAACCAAGGACTGTATCGTGTTTTATCCGCTCCAATACATATAGTACAAATAGGTAGTTTGTATGTCGCTAAAAAAACCTTCTTTAATTAAAATAATGATGATAGCTGTTGGCAATAGGCTCGCCCCCTATTACATGGGACTTCAAAATAACTAACAAAATGTGGGTGTACCATTAGCTACACTTCTGCCTATCCTTTCGAGTAAAAACAGGCGTGATATAAATTAAAATTCCAGCATCTTAGTCTTTATAATAAATCGTAAAAGAAAATGAATGACACTCTTAATCTTACTTAAATATTTAAGTTTTCCAAGCACATATTTTCATGACAAAAACGTTCTAGCTACAGCCAACAATGTGAGGCATCCTGGAGCAATTCACAGAATCTGATCTTAAGCATGATCTCAGGTTGAAACAGGTACCGTATATATCTTGGAAACGCTGAGCTGGCATAATGTTAATGTCGCCATTACCATTTCAATTTTAGAGAATTAATCTTGAAAGCCGACACTTTAGCGTTGTGAGGATATTTGGGAATTTTCGACTACATTTAGAACGAACTCAGTTTTCATCGTCAACCGCCTTAATAATTTGTTCTAAGTATTACCTAAAATCATCATCATCATCATCATTCTCTTGCCCTTATCCCAATTTATTTGAGGTCGGCGCAGCTTGTCTTCTTCTTCCATACTTCTCTATTATTTGTCATCTCATGAGATACCTCCTGTCTTGCTATGGCTATCATCCTTCACACAGTTCATCCAACGTTTCTTTGGTCTTCCTCTTCCCTTATCCACATTCATACTCAAAACTTTCCTTACGACATTTTCCTCATTCCTCCGCATCACGTGCCCATACCACGACAACCGATTACCACACATCTTTTCAGTCACCGGCGCCTCTTTCAGACTTCCTCTAATGTACTCATTCCTAATTCTATCCATTCGCGTAACACCACACATCCCCCTTAGCATTCTCATCTCAGCCACATGCAAATGCCTTTCATTCATCCCTTTTGTGGCCCAAAATTCTGATCACCTAAAATCCTAAATTCATAAAATATTGAGCTGACTGGCTGAAAATATAATAAGCTAGTTAAGCTGGCGCTATAATAATAAATGAGAACGATTCAAGATATCGTAGTCTGTTAACATTAAATAAAGAAACATAGGCATCTCTCTTCCCAACAAACAACACAAATAAATCTCTTTGGGGCTAAAACAACAAAAAGGCTAGTAAATTAATTAGCACTGAACTACAATAGAGGGAGTGGGTTCGATCTAGGCGCGGCACAAATGTTAAATGAACGGAATGCCCGCGTTAACCTAATGATGATGAATGTAGGCCAATTTGTGCCACTTGTGTGCATATTTTAATTTAACAGGCTGACGGAAATTTTGGTTTCGTTTTTTATGGCCGTCATGGACTAGCTGAAGGAGAAAATTTAACTCGTAAAACTAAAGTTGGTCTTGATTCATCATTCTCTTGCCCTTATCCCAATTCATTTGGGGTCGGCGCAGTAAGTATTCTTCTTCCATACCTCTCTATTACTTATCAGCTCATGGGATACCTCCTTTCTTGCCATATCATTCTTCACACAGTCCATTCATCGTTTCTTTGTTCTTCCTCTGCCCCTATAGCCATCCAAAAGTTGGTCTTGAATAAACAAAGGTAATTACGAAGAGCTCGTGGCTAAGTATTAACAGCCTATCGGGTCGATCTTCAGGTTAAGCCGGACTTGTCTAGGTTGGTCCGAAGATGAGTGACCGCCCATTACATACCGAGTTTCCTCCATGCCTCGGGAAGGATGTTAAGCCGTTGGTCCCGGCTGTCATTTGAAGATCTTTGACAGTCGTTACAGGTAGTTTGTGGCCCAAAAGTCTGACAACCAGTCTTACCAAGGGGTATCATATTACCCAATACTGACATCCACAACCAAATTCGGTTGTGGAGGGTATTTTATCAGAAGATTCAAGTGTAACTACAATATAATTTGATCCATGAACCTTGAAATAACCTAACATTTCAATTGTTTTATACAGATCTGAGCAGCTGCAAACATCAGACATTTTTCATCCCAGAACTCAATGCTCAGTAGCTAAATAAGGCGGGTCTTACTCTTACAGCAGTTAGCGTGGGTGTTTAAAAACTGCCAAATTGGCGTGAATGAGAGGAATTATGAGTGCACATTCCTGTTTCAAGGTTATAGTTACCAGCATCAGTTGGTCAAAGTGCATTGTAAAACATTTGCACACCTATTCGGGAGTATCTTTATCTCCCCAACTTCTGCGGTTATTACCATAAAAATTAGATATATTGATGACATATTGCATTCAGTAGTTTACAGCTGGGAATTTGTAATCCATTCTCCTGAATTCACTTGTCGTTTCTTCCAACTACCATGACAAAGTTCTGTCTTTCGTCCACGAATAAACTTCCCTCGGGTTTATTTTTGCCGGAATCCGAAACTACATTTATCATCCAATTAACTCGGCTAAGCCTTTCTTACGGCATCGCAGACAAATGGTTAAGCCCCAAAGCCTTTGCAAAGTCAACACATTCGTACTGCGCATATTCTTTCAACTGCCATTATCTCGTATGTTTTAACTAATTCGTACCAGATTTTGATACTCCTAAAATTTCCGTTATTACTTCTTATATTTTAAACTCTTCTACTAGATTTAGAGTACCATTTCTGTACAAAGATCCAGCAAAAAAGTCAATGCTTGCTTTTGATTGATTTGTAGATCATTCTTTCCAGATGGTCGCTTAAGGTTCTGCTAATAATAAAATCGTGAGTAATCCATCCACTCCTCTTAAGGACCTACAAGTGACGCAGGAAGTGTATGTACCTATACGGACAAGACTCGGTACTCTCTGACCACCCCGAAAGGAAACTAGAATGAGGATAATGTATGCAGGTGTGTGATTCACGCCGATATTTAAAGTATGGAGTGGGTACGGTTTGTTTACTACGACGAAGGATCGGAAGTGGATGTTTATAATGGATAATTCGATTTCCGTTTTTCATTTGACCTTCCGTATTTCTATAATACTGAACAAGTGTCCACATCTTCGGCTGACATTTATTTTAATTCACGCATGCAGAGGCTTGTATCAGTATCACTTCAGTTTATGTCTGCATAACTCTACTCTTTATTCAAATGTCTGTTCTATATTTCCATTCCACGCGGAGTTGAAATAATTAATGATTTTAAGCATCAAATAATTCATTCATCAGATCGGAGACATGTGGTTGATACATTTTCAGCAGCCAAAAAAGTAGTTAGTCTAAGTGTAGAGTCAAAACATAGAGGCATAAAACACAAATGAGCCTATTTGATAATTTGATCAGAACTATTGAGTCGGTAACAGAATTCATTCATCCAGAACACGACCTTGTTCGCGGTTATCAACTAACGGTAAATTTTACGAACTTATTGTATGAAGACTAGGTAAATTCTGATAAGATAGATAACATTCGCAAACCCGCAAGGCAAGCCCCCTCCAACGACACCTACTCACCTAGCCACTCCGGGCCAGTACGCCGCGCGCTTTGTCCACGAGCGGACGTATCGCGCTCCCTCTAAAATTAATACGACCACCGAATAGGCAAACAGGATACTCCGCATTCGGAATACTGATGAGAACAAACAATAGTGACATTCATACAAAAAAGGAACCGTTTAACTAGTGCTGTCAATAACTTACTAATTGATGTGAATTCGCTGACCTTGAAAATCGACTAGAAAATGGATTAGTAGCAGTTTTTTTTGTGTTTATTAAACGAACGACGTTGATCGAGATAGTGAGTTAATTGAAGTTAGAGATGGGATTCGTGTAATCGATTAAATTATTTAGTTAAAAGTGCGAGAAGTGGGAATTGTTAAAAATGACAATGTTGGCGGTGAAAAATTTTTTCATGCCGGAGAAGAGAGTGGACTCTCCGAGGTTCTCGAGGATGCCCGAGGCATTAATGAGGTCCATACGAAGACGCTCTTTGAGGGTAAAGAGAACCAAGTCGTTGGTACTAGTGAACGAAAAGAGGAAATCCGGTGAGTGGTAGTGTATGATTCTTTTTTGTTTCCTTTTATTTTATTTCTTGATACAGTTGTTTAACAAGAACTTAAGTATACTTGCGAGAGAACAGTGAACACAAATGTTAACATTTATCTCTCAAGTTTTATCACAATGCAATTAATTTCATTTTAATACTTGTTTTATTGGTTTTGGATTGATATTGTGTCAGAAATGGTGGACAATTTTGATAAGTTTAATATTTGGAACACAAATTCAGTACGGCTCAAGTTTTAATCCAAAAAATGTTTAAATTCTCTTGAGGGTAGCTATTTGCTCTTTGTACCTAAAAAAATGAAGAAAAAACCTTCTCGGTGCTGCGGTATACTTACTGGTCGTTATGATATTAACAGCTCTAGTTTTACACAAACGAATTTCTTTTGCTCTACTCATGACGTCTTTTGTCCAGTAATTAAAAAATCCGATAACGCCATTAGGTAATCATCATCAATAATGGCTTTGATAACTTAAACTCCTCCATTGCTTTTTTGCAACAGTATCGGGTTGAGTAATTGCAATTTGATTTTAAATAGAAAAGCCATTTTACTTACCAAGAACAGTAGCTGATGATTAGAAAACAATTCAGATTGAATTATTCATTGCACGAACATATTTTGCAATACGGCGTAATTTTTGGTTCGATGTTTGCTTTTTGGATTATTCTTCCGTTAAATTACTGCTATTGTTGTTAATGACGTAATTAGATCACATAATTATGATGTTTGAACGAATAATATTTGCATTTTGAAACGTTGATTTTATTTGCAGTATTATTAACTTTAGGCTTACCTATTTTATCTGTTTACGCTTCGCTAAGAACCATATTACCAACTCAAAGTAATTATGACGTGTATGAAAAATCCAAGACAAATAGTTTTAAACCTATTGCAATTCCAACTATATTCAATTGTCTTATTAGCGATTTAATTTTCCTCCAGTGGCTTTCATATTACGTGTGGTCATTTCAAGACCATATCGTCATAGTTCAACGTCATTGTACGTGACATCATTAAGCATTGTTTCATGTGCTTCTATGTCATACTTTAAGTGGTCACTGTCCATAAAAATGATCATAAGTATTCACATGTTTTAGATGAGACCATTGTTACCAGCCGTGTCCTATTTTGTTGGGCTACATTTCAATTAAGTGATTTGTAGGCCAGGAGCCAAAACGGTTTTAGCAAATCTAGATTATTTAAATTCGTTCTATATATAAGCAAAAAATCTTTAAGTGAATAAACCTATTTCACGCTTGTTACATTAGTAAACGATTGTTGGATACTGTTACAAAAATTCGCATTGTAGCCAATGAAATAGAAGGTTTCTCTGCATACCAATTGGTTGCCTACTCTCATTTCTTTTGTTTTATTCTCCGTAGCTACCCGAGTTCACCTTAACATTTTAATTGAACTGCCTGATACAGATCAACAGATTCTTATTGCAACTGTTTCGTAGTCTTGTACAATCGTAACGTTTTTACGTCTCGAGGTTTTTGCAATGTCTGCTATTTACATTATTCTTTTGATCTTTATTGCGCAAATGACAATATTTTATATTCAATGACTTTGAAAAACCCATATGTTTTGTATGTATAGGTCGTTTATAGGTCACATGTGGTCTTTGGTCTTGTTTGTGCTCCCATGCCTGATTGTTTATCGATACTGTTATGTTACATTATTCTTGACATGATTCCCATATTGCTATGGAAGCACCGTGTTTTCGCACGGTATCCATTTATCTTCCAGCCTCAAGAAAAGTCATATTGCTTATAACATTCCTTTGAATTTATTGCACAATAAAGTTGAATATAATTTTAACAAGTCTGCGGGCCCAAATGGCGAACAGTTTGTTTTCGTCGGATCACTATAATAAAACATAAGACAGCTAAGTTTAATATAAAATATATGAATAGTAACAAGTACATCATAGTAAATGTTGTAACTGAAGTAGATTGAGAAGATGATGCTCTCCGATTAAAATCAGACGTTGACCGCTGCAAGATCTGTCACTTCCGTAAGCTATAAAAAATCAAATCGATAAGGAACGAAGTTAGATAAAATCGACTATTATTAAATGCAAGGACCCAGTCCACAGATAACGTAAATATTTCTAATCTGTTGCAAATTTATCAGTTGCGTTGCGTCCAAGCTTGATTAAGTTTTAGATCGATGAGTTGAGCGATAAAATCTTTTTATGTAAAGTTAATTGGAGGGCAGACATGCAACGACCGCTTGTCCAATGCAAGTCGGTGTGAGCTGTAGAAGTTTAATTCTGTTAATTGAATTACTTTCATGAATACAAAATAAAGGTGTGGAATTAATTTGATGTTTGAAGATGGATTTGATAATTAAAGTAAATGGCTGCTAAGAGGTGGTAGAATTGTTTAATAAAGTTAAGCTTAGTACCTTCACATTTGAATATTAAAAACCCTTTTCAATTTACTGTCACCTGACCACATCCTTATCCATAAATAAATATGTACTCATACATAGTCGACATACCATAAGCGCTAAAGTGATTTCATTATTTACACAGTTTTTAATTGACATTGCGTTCTGCGGTTAAATAATTATAATTAATAAACAAACACCCACATAAAATATTCCGACTACGATCTTGATGACAATATACAAAGCTCATAAATACACACTTGTGGAAAAAACTTGAAGTTCATAAAAACCACCAAAAAATGAAATGCCATAAAATACATCTAGTTACTAAACCGACTAAACTGTCTTAGTAATAACAATAAAATAAATGCACATTTTCAAATAAACGAGCTAATAAAAATAACTTTATAAAAATCGACTAAAACTTTTATTTCCGCCAACGGACAACACTAATTATGAGTAAAATGCACCTGGCCAGCGCGTGTCTACCTAAATGTCACACTTGACGTTACGAAACCAATTAAACTTGACCCTTTTTTATAAACAACGACTTACCATTAATTGGTCCTTTTATATCGGATTATTAATTATAGTTTTTCTGTATTGAATTTCCTGCGTTTATAATGCAAATGAGTTTTTTTTTTAAAGATTGAGGTACATTTAAATGAAGAACTGTTTCTTTTTTTTGTAATTTATTGGCATTTACCGCAGTTTTTAACTGTCATAGGTGGAATGTCAAAGTTATAAAAAAAGTATTTACTAAATTCCTCGACTATAGTGCATAGGAATTTATACGAATTTTTAATGGGAGGATTTGTGAAATTAAAACGTAGAGCAATAGAATGAAGATTTTATGATTTTCAGCGTCAGGTCAGCAACATGTCTTTTGCATAAAGATCTTTTCCCACATAACATATAAATACTTGCAGATGCGCCAATTGAATCACGTGTTTGGACTTCTGTACTTAAAGATGCAGCAGATTACTACATAAGTACCAAGAAAATACCAACCAACAAAACAACAAGATGCAACTGAATGTCTAGACATTGGCTGAAGATTTTTCTTTAAAACATTCTACAACGATCTTGTATCTATTACTATTTTGCAAAACAACACATTTTGCTGAAAAACCTTTTTTTTTTACGACACAATCTATTTTATGCAAACTCTTTGTATGTAACCTTACAACATTCAGCCTTGGTCGTGAAATAATAAAAAAAAAAACCCGAGACGACACGACCTCGTGTGAAACGCGCGAGTCAAAGCATCTTTTTTCTTTTTTTAAAATTACAAATAATTTTGACGCTTGGCTCATGCGTGGGAATAAATATCATTACGAAGTTTATCATTGTTTTTAGTAATTTTCGCAACGTGATTGTACTTTTAAGTAATATTAAGACTGTAAGAAGTAAGAATAAATGTGCGTTAGTTTAGTACATCGTATAACCGTCACCTCATATCAATTTGACATGCTAAAGATCACAAAGATAGTCTGCCAAATCTTATTTCTGTGCAAATCTGGCAAGGTGGATCTGGCTTGTCATTTGTTCGGATTTTACATCTGGTGCTAAAAACGACGGAATATTGGTGATTTTAATATTTTAGTAAAAACTCGTTGACCCACGCAACTTCGTCTGCGTCAAATTTTTCATTGCTGCTCCGCTCCTGTTGGTCGTAGCGTGATGATATATAGCCTATAGCTTTCCTCGATAAATGGGCTATCTAACACTGAAAGATTTTTTCAAATCGAACTAGCAGTTCCTGTGATTAGCGCGTTCAAGCAAACAAACAAACTCTTCAGCTTTATAATATTTATTAATTATTAATATAGATAGATATAGATGACAATCACAACAAATCATGGCTCTACCTTGGCACTCAACAACACGCATCGCGTCATAGGGAAAAGTTCCAGGTGCTGTGTCATTCTGTGTTATTACTACTTTCGTCGTCACGTCTTTGCCAACCACAAATTAAAAATCAAATTCAAAAGTCATTTATGAAAATCAAGCTGAGAATCAGCACTTTTTGAATGTCAGACAAGACGGTCCCCAAAACTGTTCCGGCCTTCACCATTTCTTAGTGTATTTCCTGCGGGTGGCTAAAGCTGGAGAAGTAGCGGAACAGACTCCCCAGGAATAGAAGAACCCCCCAAGAAGTTCGAAACTACTGAGTCGATCCACCGATGAAGCTCATTGGCTAGGTTAAATTCTAGCTTCCAAAGCTTCGAGAGACATGTTACCTAACAAGTTCAGTAGGTCTAGTTATAAGAGTGTTTGCGTACACCCGCATCTCTGTTGGACCCCGTCCAAATACAAGCGAGGTGAATTAAAACCTATATTTGCTGTTCTTGGTGCATTTGATAGGTAGATTATCTACTGCCAGATAGTAGAAATGTGTACTGATAATACCGACTGTCGATACTTGTGAAGCCAGTGGAATAGCCGCTAGATACGAAAAACGTAGGATGATAGAACCGGTCGATGAAGCGACGCCTGACAGAGGCCTATGTCCAACAGTGGACGTTTCGGGTGAAACGATTCGACGAGCAATTCATTGCTTAAGAAGACCTATATATACCTGTATATGAAGAAAGACAAGGCGTGAAATAAATCAGAAGATTGGCAACTACATTATTGATTTAAATCTATCAATCTTATTGCCAAGCCTGGTGACATTAGTGTATCATGGCAAGAGACCATTCATTTAGACCTATGTTTGTAACGGCAACAACAAAATAAAAGAATCAAGCCACCCACAGTAGATAACCATTATTTTATGCATTATACTAAAACCATAAACTAATAAACATGAACAACCTGGCAGGTAAAAGCTATCCAATATAAATGCAAATTGCCCATTGGAGCTAGTGACCCAATATGGAGGCAATTGGGTCAGAAGTGGCGGAACAGGCCATTGGATCCAGTCCAATTCCTTGCTCACTGGCGCACCCCTTTAGCGCCAACCTTGAATTTAAATTGACCTCTTCCACCTCTAGGTATTGTCTCCCTATTTCAGTGAATGGTTATGGAGACTGTTGGGGGTAATGTTTTGGATCATTGTTATTGGGCTTTTGGCTGCTTAATGTGGCTTGGTTTCTGCTACTGACTTTGCCTGTCTGTAACGTAAGTACCTAATTAGAACACCAATGACTACCACCTTTTTATTTTATCGATAAGCTAATAGATACGCTATTAGGGATAAGGCCGCCATTTTACTTAGCATTTTAATAAAAAGCCGTTAACAATTTTACCATTTCTATGTATCTAAATAGCTTCTTGCATGTTTAGTCGCTCTGTATGGTGTCGGACGTAAAGAATAGCACCATCCCATATCTTCCCGTGGGTGTCGTAAGAGGCGACTAAGGGACTTGCCAGAGAATGGGCAGCAGCGTTCTCTGTGCTTTTGTAACAACCATACTGCGATCGCCAACCCGCCTGCCAAGTGTGCCGATTATGGCAAAACTCCCCAAAAATGTCAATGTGGCGACACTTGGGGGAGGCCTATATCCAGCAGTGGACGTCTTTCGGGCTAAAATGATGACGATGATGATGTTTAGTCAAATAAATAAGCTATATTAAAGATAGTCAAGGAATAGACAAAGAAAACTACCACTCGTCTTAGACTATTCTCAAAACAACAGATTGCAAATGTCAAAGATTCTGGCAAGTGCTCAAATCAATTAGCTGATATGTGATACGTTTGCTATAGAAATCTTCTCCAATAATACTTTTCACAAAACAAAAGGCAATTTTACAGAAATATCTGTAACTACTAGAAGAAACTAACCCCAAGAATAGACCCTGGCGTGGCCTAGTCCAGTATTAACATCTGCCTAGCCTTGTCCCAACTATGTTGGATTCTGCTTCCAATCTCACCAAATTCAGCTGAATACCGGTATTTTACATGGAGCGGCTAATTACTTAGTACACTGGTCTGGTTCAGTATGTCAGAATAGTTAGTTGTATCCATGTTATTTGTCACATCTCGTAACTCTTCGCAAAAAAACTAATAAAGGTCCCAAAAAATAATACCATTGATCTTCCACCTTACTTCTATCCAAACTTTATTCTTCCAACTAAGACAAACGGTATGAGAAACCTGGTTATTAGGGAGCATATAGATGATACAGACACTATCGAAATTGCAAAAGTTTCACGCGCCCGCGCCACGCCGTGCTCATAATAAATTCATTTAATGTCGGCTTACACGGGCGCTGTTGCATCAACACAAGTTATGAGAGGCAGAGGAGAATGAATAGGGAGCAGAGCTTAACATGATGGAGGTACGATACAAGAGATCGCGTTTTTGCTCCAAATTTTGCATTTGATTTAAAAGCAGTGCACATGAATTCTCAAACAGAGATCATACGTTTTTCAGGTCATTTCTAGAAAGAAGAACGATGTCATACCACTACCAAAGAAATAATTTCGTTAAATAAATTCGTTTTAACAGAAGTTATCGAACCTAAACTTAGGTTGTCACGTTAGTCGGCCGAACGTCTGGTCAAACAATACAATGGTATCATGATAATAGTATTTCGCATGAGCACAGTACACGCAAACGAGCGATGACCGCGCAATTGTCTCTATTAGAACTGCACCCGTTTATGAAACGGGACACGGAATGAAAACTTTTTGAATACTATTCAGGCAGCTTCTTCCAGGGGCAGAGATACGGCGAAGCATCACAGTTATATGATTAAAGTTCCACGTATCCGAACAAAGTGCTTTGCTTCCACATTTATTGTGCGAACGCCAGTCTGTAAAATTCACTGCCGGCTTCTCTGTTCCCTGATCATAATAATCTAGATCTCTTCGAAGCTCGAGTGAATCGGTATCTTCTAGGCAAGCGTGCTCCACCGTAGACAGCATCATCGCTTCCCATCAGGCGAGTTGCGGCCAAACGCAAGCCAATTAAGCATAAAAAAAAAGATTTACACCGTGCCAATAATAGATCTTTGCTGATCGGAAAAGAGTGAAATCGGCACGTAAAGCAGAAAGAATTATTCCATAAATATCGCTTCCTCCCCTCACTTAGATCTCATCCTGCCAAGACGAGTGCGCCTAACAATTTATTGGGGTCAGCACGGAGGGCTTTCGTTATTGAAAAGGTTCTGCAACATATTGCGGTGGAGTCCGGATGGGCACGACACTCCCGGGATCAATATCTGGATCAAATATGGCTGATGTACGTGGATCTTAGGGAAAGAAGGTTCAGGTAAGCTTGCGTCTTAGAAACCAGAGTTTTTTTTCTGCGGATGTTTTTTTTTTTTGATGAATTTATTTTTACAACACTAGCCTCCTTTTAGGCTCCGCCGCAGGCATCTCACTCATGTTTATTGTTGGGTTAGTAAATTGTTACTTTACGGAACAAACTCCACTTACATACAAAACAGTCCAACTCCGTCTGTAAAGGTCAGGTTCTCCCGAAATTTGTAAGTTAGCATTTGTGATTCTAGTGATTTAATTAGTCATGTTGGATATGGGCCAATTTGAAGTCACTGAAGTAGACAAGCAGCTCATGAATGATGATACTATACGTATATCTAACGAGTGAAGTGAGGCAAAAGAAAAGTGGGATATATCTCATCAATATATAATATACTTACGTGTAGCTCTCGCCCCCCACTCACTACTAACCACGAAGTGAGCATCTTCCTGCAGGCTCTAACCGGCCGTGGTCCAAGTCCTGGAACCGTCTCCGGACTCAAGTGGAAAGATGCAACTCCAACCTCGTTAAGTGGGGCTACCTTAACGAAACAGCAGCGGGGCGGGTTGTGTAGATGTGTAGCAAACTATGCTCCTCCTCCTATCCTGCTCTCTTAGCCCAAAAACATAGACGACGCGGTAGAAGTGGCGAAGTACTGGGCTAATGAAATATAAAAATCATCGTGACAGCGACACGAAGAAGAAAACGTATGTCATACTCATATACATAAGTACTTATTTTTCGTATGCTACAACCTGTTTCTCTCAGCTGGCAGACACGGACACATGACAATTTTGACACTCCATGTAATCACATTGCAGCTCTAGTTTGTTTTCTGCGGGGAAAGTCGTATATCGATGAAATAATGCAATTCAATTAAAAAGCATTTAAAATATTGCAATCGCCCTTATGATAAGGTATTAGTTGGGTGTCCTGTAGTAAACTCGTAGTGGATCAATTAAAATTATATCGTAAAAACTTTGCAAATCTTTACCTCAAGCGATATCAAGTTTATCTTACCATAAAGCAAACAAAGTAGCAAATACCACTTTAAAAAGCAAAAAATAAACAAACTTGTACATCAACAAAACAAACCAGTACAACTTAATCACTGATGTAATCGATAAAAACTACATCATACGTCATATCGATACAAACTAGTGATGTGACTCATATTCGACATTGATTTTGACCTCAGTTTGGATTGTCATCCTAGGTGCAGTACTGCAGTGTTCGAAACGTGAGCCTTTATTACTATTGTAAAGTATTTAAACGTAGGAGTGTAGTTTACTGTATTATGTTGTTTTCTTTGTAAACAACATTGAACAACTTGTAAACACTCTTTGTTTACATAAATACAAGAAAGAAAAAGTTGGGTTTAGGAATAATAACATAAGTTAGAAAATCAAGCTACAAAACACAAAGTTGTAAAAATTTATGACTTTTGAACTTTTTAAAATTTGTTTTGTTTTTTATTTTCCAATCAGCTTTAAAATTCAAATTTGTAACCAGCATGATGTCATTACATTATTTAGATTTTATATCTGTCCCAAACCAAGTATTACATTGTTAAATGAAATCAAATTACGTTCAATGATTATACTTTCCAATTCGAAATGACCACTCAAATCTTTTAAATTAGTTAAATTATCCAGTTAGTTACAAATAACCTTGAGATTTAACGCGCGTTTATCGATTCAAAAATAAATTAAATCTTATTCTTATTATTGAAGTAAAGAAAGAATAATCATTTGAAGTAACCGTTACGAATTGTCGAATCCGACAAGAATCTGTCATCACGAAAATCGAACATTAACGGAACACCAATGAAAGCGTTTAAAAATAAAACTAGCCTAGCTTGAACTTTGAAAAAAGAAGCAATCCCGTCCAACCTTACGGAATAGTGCAGTTCCAATTTTGAAAACTTTAAAACCAAGAGAAGAGAAAATAGGTCGCAAGTAGTGCTGCACTATGATAATGGCAATATCGGGATTAGTACTTTGTACATAGAGACTTACAAAAGTAGGTATTATAGGGGATGTGCCTTGTATAAATAGATGTTTAGTAGAAGCATATTTATTTGTTCATCTGTTTTTTTTACCATTCGAATTAGAACTTGAAAATCACGTCAAATAAAACGTTCTAACGATTTTGAATAGCTATTTAAACACGGTGAGCAAATAGGTTTTGCCTTATTTACTTAGTCCGTACGTAAATACTAACTATTACAACTTAAACAGAACGTATGAAAGACCAAAACAAAACAATAGGCATAACAATAAACCGTAACATTAGATTTTAATAGAAAACCGTAACTGGAATGCTATCCTCGACACATTTTGCCGCACTAATGGCGCATACTGCAATCGGAAAAGCCATTTGCGAAGCACAGAGGTCGGCGTCGCCATGACAGGCGACCCAGTTGCACCGTCCCTTTTTATAACTACAATAGAAACTCGTTAAGTTTCTGAAGCTAGGAAATTGGTCGCGAGTCATAACTTTCTGTTGTAAGGTCTTCAAGACGTGTTTTGTCTTTAAAGAGTTATATTCTCGCGGTTCTTTTAAATTTCATGTGTGTAAGGATAATATAAAATAATAATAGAAGTTTCTTTAAAGTGATGTTGTCGTTGACGGAGGGATGTTGTCTTTTTCTTACTAACGGTTTTTCTTTCGGTTGCTCTGTATGGTGTCGGACGTAAAGAATAGCACCATCCCATATCTTCCCGTGGGTGTTGTAAGAGGCGATTAAGGGATTTGCCAGAGAATGGGCAGCAGCATTCTCTGTGCTTTTGTAACAACCGTACTGCGATCGCCAACACGCCTGCCAAACGTGGCGATTATGGTAAAACCCCCCAAAATGCCAATGTGGCGACACTTGGGTGAGGCCTATGTCCAGCAGTGGACGTTTTTTGGGCTGAAATGATGATGAATGATGGTTTTTCTTATGTGGTGAAGCTTATTCTCCTTCATGTCGATAGTACCTCTAAATTTTATCGGCCCAATACTTCGCCATTTTAACGGCATCGGTATTAGCGCAGAAATCGCTTTCAGCGCAGCTTTTGGGAAACACAGGGCAGCAAAGTAGATGAGGCATAGATTATTAATTCATATTCTTTTCTTTTAAAAATCCATCGTTGTAGCAAAGAATTTAATTCACAGGCAGAGTTCAAGGAAGAGATAACAATATGGTTCCAACATACCATTCGAAAATAGAACTCCATCTCATCACCACGACCGTGCCCTATTACCGCACATTATAACACTAACAGAACTGCAACAGCATTGCAAATTGACGCATTTTAGTGCGTTGACGTTACGCAAGCCGTCCCGTCGATATGAAAGCAAATAAGCACGGCGGATACTGAAAGCACAGGAAATCAGGGGTGACATACGATCAGTTCTAGAATATTTGTAACGTTTGCAGATGATCGTGATTAGTACTGCGAGTTTAGTTAATCTGTTGAGATAACAGATAGGAAAATACAAGAGTGAAGTGGTAATCCGTTTCTTGTCGTCGTTTTTTTATAGGCTTGCAACTTTTCCTAAGAATCTCGGTAAAGCTCCTGTTAGAAATCAAAACATTTTCAAAAAATAGTGTTACAGCTAAATTAGACCGATTATACATTATCTATAGAAAAATTTCCGACTATCTTTCTTTTTAAAGACATTTCGAAAATGTTTTTTGAAATGTCTTTAAAAAGAAAGCGTATTAAGTTTCATTAAAATCGGTTCAGTCATTTCGATAAATGAGGACTTGAAAGTTTGTGTGAAATGCCGTAAGGTGTAAACGCTCTTAAACCTTTAAAAATTAAAACTCTATTTGACTTTTGGAAGTAGGAATTTGAAACCAACAAGTGCATAAGATATACATGCTAAAGAAAAATCGTAGAAAGCTTGAAACTTTAAAAAAAATGCAACGCCCCGCGTCTGAAACAATAACCATACATCTTCAAAAAAAAATTAATATAACCTCACAAGGTTAACTTCCCTGCTTATTAATCCCGGCTTGAGCCTCTTAATATAAAAAGATTGCTTGCCAACCCTAGTACAGATGCAACCGACAAATGAAGCGGGATATCGGCCGGTATTAACATATAGATAGGTACCTATATACAAATTACACTCTCTATGTACTGTCCCTTTGAATATGGAGTTGTATGTACTTTATGTACATATTGCTGTACATAATGAAGTCAAGTGTGAATTTACTGATTGTTTATAGCGATAGGCAGTACTTTATTATAGAGTATTGATTTTACTGATATGTAGTAGTAATAACTAGGGATGTGGCGTGCTGTCGTCATAGATTTGTCGATGTTAATAGAACTATCAGTACTCTTTTTGGGAAACGTACTTTTCGAATACAAAATAGAAAATTGAAAAGCATGCCTTGCAATATGAATTAATTTACTTTAAGGCAGACTTTTAAAGAGATTGGCTAGAAAAAAACAACTTACAAATTACATACTCGCTGAAAACTACTGAATTACTTAGAAACAAGTGCAACAATGATTAAAAAAGAACAGCAGGGGTAACGAGTGCATAACAAGCAACAAAACAATACAAATCAGTACGATTCCCATATATTGTCTATTGAAATGGAAAAAGATGAATGGAAATCTATTCAATCGACACTGTTTTCTAGATCCGCGAACTACTTACGTTTCACACTCTATCTAAATCAGGTAAGCAGAACTTATAGCTCTATTTATTTAGAAATAATACCCATTTACTTACTACCTTTAAAAGTTTCTTGTAGCTCTTATTTTCTCTTTTCACTCATGCAAGTTGGAGTCTCCTCAATATGTTGCTGTAATTGATTTTCCATGCAAACCTAAAAAAATACCTTATTGCGAGGCAACATCCTTATACATCCTTATATTATTGTCTTTCGCGCAAATAATTATTTCAATTATCTAAAGTTAGCGTGCATACATAAAATCTGAAATAGAAAAACAATTTTTATTAAAAGTTGTTCACACAAAAATTATTGGCACATTTGGCACACGCTCTAAGCAAGTCGTAAAAATCAAACGATATTCGAAACGCATATGATCTTCTCAGATAATATTATTTTTTTTTCTCAAAATAAAACTGCTGCGGAAATTTACGAGTTCTGAAAAATAATATTTGCATTCGTATTACGCAAACTTGTGTATTTAATAATATTTTTTCCATGACGGATTTGCTAAATTCGATACGGTTTGCAAATATTTCTGCCAGACCGAAAATAAACAAAAGACATTGTTCTGCAAACAAAACTTTACAAAACATACACATTTTTAAATCTTTTCTTCATCACTTTCACAATACTTCATAACTTTTACTACATAAGTTCCCCTTAAATCAATTTAAAGGTGATAAATAAGCCAAATTAATAACATACATTTTAAACATTTCCATAATTGAATTTTTATCTCGTCCAATTAAGTGAATTCCAAATACGAAATTTCGGTCGTTTCGGTGCGCGGGCGCACGTGGCGGGCAGGAAACGGAAACCATTGTTTAGCCGCGCCACACGAGCTGAATCGTAAATCGCGATTCGATTGCGCTATCGATATTTTATTTTAGGTGGCGCAACCCTATTTTTGTGTTGATATTTTTCGGTGGCGTGCTTATTTTTTTGTTTAAGTGTTTGTTGCCATGGGGTTTTTAGATAGTTTTAGTGGTTAAATCAGACAAATGCTGCTTGATAAGTTTATTTGATTTTCTGCGAATTCATTTAGTTGTATGTGGGTGTATCATCAGATGATGGATGAACGACGTCAAATCATGATTTGATATCATCAATGACGCAAACACACAGTACTTTAAAAGATTTCTAGGTCATAAACTATATAAAGTATTATTTTGTACTGTATACTAATATTAGAACTATGGGGTCGACCACCTTATTATTTTATGGTTCAGTGGCTAGTAAATAATACTCTTTTTATTTTTTCGGTTAAACCTCAGAAAATTTGGAGCTTTAAATATAAAGGTTCGTCGTTCTTTTTTATTTGCTGAATTAGAAACTTTTTATAATAAAACCTTATATTAATGTTCCACTGCATCTCTCTCAGCAGAATGTACATTCTGCTGACATGCACGTTTCTCTAGACCGGTACGTGGTTCGAGTGGTTAGCAATATTCAGAATGTAGTTATCCCTCTTTACATCAATGTATATGCAAATTAGTAAGTCAGTTAATACTCTCGGCCAGGTGGAAGTCATAATAGCTAGTATTACACTTCAACCAACTTATCTGAGCAGGCGAAAAACACAGAACTAAACACATCAACCTACAACAATCTGTCAATTTTCTTTCATTCCTTTTTGGAACCTCATTGTTAAAGAATACGGTTCAAGTTTGATAGTTTCGGGTAGCTTGACCTGCTGGGGCCTGTACCAAGTTTGACATAACAATATTTTTTTTTCTTTTTCACAAGCGGCGCCATCTTGAACTGTAAAGTTTAAGTGGTCATAATGTACCGAGAGTTTCCTGTGTCACCAGTTACGTTAGCTGTCATTGGAGAGTTAACGAAATGATTATGCCACTTCAAGAATTTGTAGATTTAGTTAATGACGAAAAATCTACATCGATGCTTGTAAATAGTTAAAACTATTAATTGGAATTATTCTCAAGAAAACAGAGTTTTCTATTCAGCAAATTAGCATACACTTAAACGCAGCATTCACAGAAAGCGGAAAGAATACAATCATTCAATTCCAGTCACTTTCACGTCGTTCATTCCCATGCATTCAATTCATTCACATGGACGTGTCATCTGTCATAATTCGAAATCAATTAACGTCATAAAATAATTATTTGCATCATAAACACAAACATCTTTCACTTGTTAAACACAGGGTAAGCAGAAAGGGGCCAGTTTGAAATAGTAGGCGTTACCATGGTAACCGCCGGTAAATTGTTTAATAATGATCGCGAAATTCACGTATCAGGAAACGTGTAATTATGCTTTCAAATGTTTAGAAGAGTACGGAGTGGTTTTAGGGATGGGATTGAACTTATGAAACAGTAAGGTTATCGACAGAAATCTTATTTTTTTCTTTTCTAATAAGGTTTTTATCGTTATGAAACTTGCTTTACTTTTAGGAGTTTATTTTAATTTTATACCTGTAATTTCTTTCAATAACAAAACAATATATACTCAGTACTAGATCAAGATCCAGCACAGATAAGTAATTTGCAAAAGTGGGGTACTGACATTGTATGTTCTACAATATAACAGAAGTAACAAAAAAATATTTATCTACCCTGAAATCGAATACACTGTTTAGAAAATGTAAGTAGCCCACGAGAACAAATAAATGTGTTCAACCTTATCTTCGTATCTCGTAACACTACTCCGCTTCCTTATTTAATCTTTCGATAAAAGATAGTCTAGTTCAATACCCTGCGATATTCATCAGTGCTTTGAATATGTCGTCATAAAGAATCACAAATTAATTTTATATCTTATCATAGACTGTGTACAACCGATATGGAACTAATAATAACTATCTATTGTTTTATTATTTCATCCGCAAGTAATTCATGAAATATTAGGTCTTTACCTATGAAATTGCCGTTTTGTTTGAAAAAAGTTAAAGTATTTTTTTTTCGAACTTATTTATTTCTTTTATTCAAAGTAATTACCCCTGCAATCAATGCATCTTTGCCAACGCTGTGGCAGTTTATGGATGCCCTTCTTGAAAAAATCAGCTGGACGGAAGACAACAAACTCTTCAAAGGCGTTTTGTACTGCCTCTCGGGAATTGAATTTTTTTCCCGCTAAAAAGTTGTCCAAATTTTGGAAAAAGTAATAGTCGGAAGGCGCAAGATCTGGTGAGTATGGCGGATGAGGGAGAGCTTCCAAACCCAACTCATGCAGCTTAGAGACGGTCTGTTGTGCAGTATGGGGCCGCGCGTTGTCGTGAAGTAGCAGTGGAGACGACCGATTGACCAAAGCTGGTTGCAGACGTGCGAGTTTCGCCATCATTGTGGTCAGTTCTTCAATGTACACATCTGCAGTAATGCTCTCGCCGTTTTGTAAAAAGCTATGATGAATCACACCAGCACTAGACCACCAAACTGTGACCATCACCTTTCTAGGGGTCATTTTTCGTTTTGCACATTGCTTTGGTACCGAACCAGGATCTAACCAACTTGCTGAGCGCTTTCGATTGTTAAAAAGAATCCATTTTTCGTCGCACGTAACAATTCGGTTCAAAATTCCTTCATTTCTGTGCCTGTTAAGCAGCGCAAGGCAAGTCTCGACGCGTACGTTGCGCTGGCGATCGTTAAGTTCGTGGGGCACCCATCTATCAAGCTTTTTTATCTTGCCAATCTGTCGCAAATGGACCAATATTGTTTTAATGCTAACATCAAAAGCTGCTGCCAGCTCAGCTGTAGATTGAGTTTCATCAGCTTCAACAATCAACTTTAATTCATCATTGTTGACCAAAGTTTCCGGACGACCACGAGGTTCATTTTTCAAGTCAAAATTCCCAGAACGGAACCGAGCAAACCAATAACGGGTTGTGCGTTCGTTTGTACAGTTCTCTCCGTAAATGTCGTTGATGTTACGGGTCGTTTGTGCCGCGTTGGTGCCACGACGGAACTCATATTCCATAATTACACGAAATTTCAAAGTATCCATTATGAGGAAAAATGTTGAAATGTAATGAAAATACAACGCTAATCAATAAACAAAAGACTGATTTTGTAAATAGAATGTCATATTTTTAAAACAAAATTAATTTGAATTTAGAACTCATAGCCAATCAAAATTTTTTTTTTGTTTGAAAAAGTCTGTACTGCAATACGGCAATTTCATAGGTAAAGACCTATTATTATCGGCTAATTACTTATTGATACTAAAATACTGTAAATATAAAATATTAGCCATCAACACAAGAGTCATACACACATTTCGTGACGAAAATAAAGTCTCAGTAGGTATATATTCTCTATATACTTTTCAATGACTAATCTCGAATCCCTCACACTTTTCAAATCCTAAAAATAATGTTTCGCCATAACTATCGACAACATTATCAGACTCGTCCCACCACTATTTAAGATTAGGGTTTGCGTACACACAAAGCTTCCTTAATCTATTCGCGAAGGGCTCGATGCCACATTATTTGTGGGCAGATGTTCGCCAGGTAAACTGGAGCAGATGCTGGAAGAACAAAGCAGTAAGAAACGGACGACATTGAAGATGTAATTTAATTATTTTGAGCACACTTGCGTCTATAGCGAAGTTGTCTTAATGTTAAGGATGGTACGTATTTTTGAAGAGGTTTCGTTCCTATAAAATAGAGCGTGACGGTTTGGGTAAGAAGTCACGTATCGTTTTTAAATGGATTTTCGTGCGTAAATACAGTTGAAGCATTTTCTTTCTGATCTTCTGAGTCATCTTAAGTGTTTAACAATCGCTTATAGATATTTTGTTCAAATTTTATTGACAAAATTGTTTGATTGCGTCTTCTGAAATTGATGAGTTTAAAATATTTCCTTTTTTATTAAACGTAGACAAAAGCTTCCATTTCCTGAACACCCAGCTAAAATGTGTTTCCTACAAAAATTGCCATCAAATAGTTATCGTATTACCCAACGACTTTCTCGCGACATCAGCTCATTTCACGCTTCGTTGAGCATTACGCAAAACATAATACTCTTTTTACTCAACCCCTTTTTTCTATCATTGAATACATCTTTTACAAAACGAGTGCCATTCCGATGTACCGTAAGTATTTTTTGTGATGATTCGAAACTATAAACCGCAATATTAAAGGCATCGCTAGAAAGGAAACCAATTAAATTAGAACTACTTTTCCGCGTTCCTGGTTTTGAGTATTATAGAAAAAGTTTTAGGCGGTTTTCTATTGCTCGTATGTCGTAGTCTATAGGAGATAAATGAATGATGAAAACTTCAATATTTTTGTCAAGGTAAGTTCTGATTTAGATCATCAAAAGTGTCTAAATAATAGCGGTAAACACCTAGCATTTATCAGATGAACTTCTGAAATATGTACTCTCTTCCTGACTATCTGCACCAAACATCATGGACGCTCCATCCAGGAAACTGGTTCTGTCGACGGAAAAATGACAAAATGACAGATTGTAGAAAGATTTATATCGTCATAAGCAAGGCGAAATTTAAAGAAAAAAAAAAATGGAAATGTTCAGTCTACAAAAGTCTTTACAAGACAGACTAGGCGTACTTTCCTAAACTAACCCGTTGCTTTTTGACCGCGGTATAAACGACCTATTGTACCAAACACGTGCCTAAAAAGCCCGTACAGCAACAGGAACCAACCCTCACCACATTGCCTGACTACACACAATCCAGTACATCTATAAATCTAGACTAGTCCACAGGAGCGGTCTCGTTAGTCATAGTTCATATTAATAACTGTGCGCGTGATTGTAACGTGTTTATTTCAAAGTAAATCATTTTGCATTGTTATGTTGTTGGCTTTTACTGATTACGTGTTATTTATTGCTTGTGAGAAGACTTAATTTCGATACGCATCGCACGTATCGATAGTCGAACAATATTTAAAGAATATATCGAGACATTATCGATAGTGCTGTTTCCTGTCGGTACATCTCTTTTAATTATGACGTTTCATAATAAAAATGTTCTATTCTTTTTTTTAACTGACTTTTAAAAGGAGAAGGTTATCTGAGAGGTCTGTTTTTTTTCTTATCACAATTGCACCGATGACGACAGTTCTTGCTAATGTCAGAAGTGACATGGAGAACCGTGTCTGATAAAAACTAAGAGGTAAAAGAAACCAAAAAGATATAAACCTTACAAAATATTTAGTTGTACGACATTCATTACATTTCCACATACATCAAGCATTATTACTTTGTATCCTAACATTTGACTTAACGATGGAGAAGCGAGCACTCACTTGCAACATTATCGGATGCGCTTGCGTCAATTAATCAGCGTTCTGGTGACATGTGGCGCCGTATGATTCAGGGGTTGTAAGCGGTCCAAGTCATAAACTTTTTGGTATCTATTAGTAATAAAGCTCTTGAGAAATAATTACATTGTAAATTTGCTAAATAACATTACAAAGTTAAAAGAATCCCCAAATCACAAACTTCATTAAATTACTGATCGAAGCCAAAATCATACATTTTTTTTGGGTTTTAGTCAAATGTTATAGTCGGTTTACGTTACTAATATTTGGCATATTATCTACAACCACTGATATCAAATGATGAGCAAGAAAAAGGAGTAATATGATATCGTGACGGTTGACAGAAGAAAATGGAAGAAATCACGTGTTGCGCCGACCCCGAGTAACACGGGACAAGGGTAGGAAGATGATGGTGATCTACAGCCACATAAGACAACTAATATCTTATTTTCAATCAAGCCAAAGGCGCACTTAAGAGGTAGAAGCCACATAACTGTTCCCCCTTAAACTAACTTCGTAATAAATTTTCTTTTACACCTTGTTATGACGAAACTACAATTCGTAGATCTCTAGATTTCTTTTCTAACACACCCATCTTCATCACTCTCCTGCCCTTTTTCCAATTTATTTGGGGTCGGCACAGCATGGCTTCTTCTTCCATATTTCTCCTTACTCGCCATCTCAGCAGTCACCTCCTTTCTACCCATATCATCCTTCTCACAGTCCATCCATAGTTTCTTTGGTCCTTCTCTTACTCTTATATTCCTCTTCTCTTTTCAAACACATCATCATCATCATCATTTCAGCCCAAAAGACGTTCACTGCTGGACATAGGCCTCACCCAAGATGTCGCCACGTTGACATTTTGGGCTTTGCCATAATCGCCACGCTTGGCAGGCGGATTGGCGATCGCAGTACGGTTGTTACAAAAGCACAGAGAACGCTGCTGCCCATTCTCTGGCAAATCCCTTAGTCGCCTATGACGACACCCACGGGAAGATATGGGATGGTGCTATTCTTTACGTCCGACACCATCCTGGAGCAAAACTTTTCAAAAACACCGAACGGTTAATAAAAATAGTACTAACCTTACAATTCCCATAACACTCTAGTATCCCTCACCATACAAATATGAAGTACAGTCTCCAAAGGAGATAAGTAACCAGATTCTCATACTACTTGTATGAAAAACTGGTTACTTATCTCCTTTGGAGACTGTACCTACAGTATTTCATAATCATCTAACATATTAAGACTTTAACACACCATTGCAATAACGGCGACAGTTCCTTTTAAAGCTCCATCTCAGAGCGATTTAACGCAAAATTACGCTCATTAGTTTTACGCTTGCTATTTTTAGATCCAACTTGATTGCTTGTGTTAAATGAGGCTGGTTATTTCTTGGGATGCAAGAAATAAGGTTTTATTTCGCGTGATTTGATTGTAGTTGAGAGTTTGTTAAGGTCTTGTTACGTAGGGTTGTCGTTTACGTTGCTAAGTCGATTCATTTAAATTAATTAAAATTTATGTTAAGTCTTTATTTTCAAATTCGTTCGACGAAAACTATGTACTACTTTTTTGTAAACTATTTGTAAACTATACAAATATCGTCAAAATTTCTGCTAACCATGTAATCTTGTTTAGCAGAAATTATGACGATATTAGTCAAATTTTTCTACTGCTCTTTTTGGTGTCGGAGGTAAAGAATAGCACCATCCCATATCTTCCCGTGGGTGTCGTTATAAGAGGCGACTAAGGGCTTGCCAGAGAATGGGCAGCAGCGTTCTCTGTGCTTTTGTAACAACCGTACTGCGATCGCCAACACGCATGCCAAGCGTGGCGATTATGGCAAAACCCCCCATGTTAAGTCAATGTGGCCAAACTTAAGAGAAGCCTATGTCCAGCAGTGGACGTCTTTCGGGCTGAAAAATGATGATAATGATATAATCTTGTAGTAAGTATTTAAAACCGACATATTATTTTCTGCTCGTTTTAACAAGAAAATAGAAATTAGCATGAAAACGATATAGAACATGGCGTGTCAAGGATAACATGGTAACAACCTCGAAACGTTATAACAAGGCCTTTAAATAAAATGGACGTACTCAGGGCTATTGTGGTAAACTATTATGTTATTCAATTTTACATACTTTATTATACTGTTTAATAGCTCTGGCGTGATTGTAATAGGTTTATAAAAAGAACTTCCGGGAACTTTTGAAAATATAACGACTTCACTTGTAACTGGAGGGCACGGTTGGCGCTGTCTAAGCGATGGACTGCTGCGCTGCGTGTCACGGGTTCGATCCTTGCACGGAGCAAATATTTGTATGGCCTACAGATAGTTGTTCCGGATCTGGCTGTTTGTGTATGTGAGTTTAAAAGTTTGTAAACGCACCATACAGGACAAATTCACAGTGTGGGCGAATGATATTTAATAAAAAAAAAAATAAAAAAAAAAAAAATATAAATGTTGCAACGTCGAAACTGCAAATAACGAAAACCCATTTCTGGGTTAAGCTCGCCGTTGTAGTACATAAGCTATACAGGGTGTAACGGAAAGGGTATATACATACTTAAGGATGTGCTACAGACCATCAAACTGAACACGTTTCTCCATCGGACAACCAACGTAATAGTGAAAAAATTATCTGCTGCCCCATACATAATTTCAATACTATTCGACCCAAATGTATGGGGCAGCTGTTATTTTTTTCGCTATTACGATGTTTGTCCGATGGAGAAACATGTTCAGTTTGATGGTCTATAGCACACCTTTAAGTATGTATATACCCTTTCCGTTACACCCTGTATATTATTTGTGTGTTTATCTTTTTATTTTATGTGCAATAAAGAATAAGAATAACGTACAGCAAAGCTTTTCTGATAAGCATTGATAATGGTGATTTGATGACACTTTTTTTTACACAACCAGACTTACCAATGAGGTATCGTATTAACTGGGTTGTGGAGGTTAGCTAGGCAGTCGCTACAAGTAAAATACTGGTATTCAACTGCATCCGGTTAGATTTGAAGACCAGATAGTTGGAAAAGGCTAGGCAGATGCAGATGACACTTTTTTTAAAAACTACTTCATCATTCATTTCAGCCGAAATACGTCCACTGCTGGACATAGGCCTCCCCCAAGTGTCGCCATATTGACATAAGGGGGGTTTGCCATAATCGCCACGCTTGGCAGGCGGGTTGGCGATCGCAGTGCGGTTGTTATAAAATCACAGAGAATGCTGCTGCCCATTCTCTGGCAAGTAGCTTAGTCGCCTCTTACGACACCCACGGGAAGATATGGGAATGGTGATATTCTTTACGTCCGACACCATACAGAGCAAAAACTGCTTAGGTACTGCATTTGGTTTGACTCTTGATAAACTTTTCGCCAAGATAACTTTAAAACAAGCCGAGACAAGGCAATATGAGGTCGTATCATCAGCACCATCATCATCAGCCTATAATGTTCCCACTGCTGGGACATAGGCCTTCTCTCTATGAGAGGGAGTGGGCTGTAATCGACCACGCGGGCCCAGTGCGGGTTGGTAGATGTCACATGTCTTCGAATTTTTAGTTCTAGGACATGCCGGTTTCCTCACGATGTTTTCCTTCACCGTTTTGAGGGCAGCGGTGATGAAGCAAATTACGCAAAGTAATGCGCCTAAGACTAGGGTACCACCCTGCGTGGGCTAAACTGTCAACAGAACGCTCTAGTTTTAAAAGGGACGTAACCTAACAATGGTTGTTGAAATGTTTCTGTAAAATGTAGTCATAACAAGTTCTTATGCACGTTTTCTAAACCAGGTCTATAGTCTTGTTAATACTACTTCGTGCATCGAATTCGTTAAAACGAATACGGTAGGTACGTACAGCGACCTACCAAGCTATGCAAAACCAGTTTATGTGGATCTCTCATTGTACGGAAAATCTATACAAAGCGAGGCCATGTTATACTGGAAATATGTACTGTTATAGTGTCGCAGGGTGTACGTATCAGTCTCAGTTGGCATTCGAAAATATGCTGCAGACAAAATATCACGAGAACAACCTTTTTAGCTTAAAGCTTATTTCGATGGCTAATGGTATGGTCATCCAAATACGCAATTAAGACACTAAATCGTAATGAACAAACGAACACAACTTATAACTTGCCTCACAGCTATCCGCGTCACCCTATAAAACTATTTCGTCCCACATTCCGCAAAACTGTATCAGGATCCAACTCCCCCATCCCCAGAATGTGCAAGCTTCTTAACAATTACGATAAATCAATAGATGTTTTTTCCACAACACTTAAAAACTTCAAGCGCCAAGTCCATCAAAAGTAACCACCATATTGACTTTTTCTTTTGTCATCCTTGTATTTACTGTGTATCTAAAGCTACCCGCTGTTGTTGAAAGTGTTATTTCTGCACATGTAATTTTATTGCTGTTCTTATAATTTTGTTTTTTTTTTGCATGCTGTGTCTATCGTATTATATTGTACACTATACTTGTAACATATTTCTTGTATTATTAGGATAAACAGTGTAACAATTGTAGACATGCCAATAAATAAATAAACAGACTTTTACCCCTTTTTTACGGATGGGAAATCATCAAATGACCCCTCCTGCTCTGGGCGGAGCGGACGGGAGTGTCAGACTTATACTGACTAAAACCCATCCATGTTTCTTCTTAGCTCTTTGTGTTCCAGGGCAACGGTATCTCTTTCGAACAGTCCCGCAGCCCTGGCAGGCATCGACCCTCTCGGACCCCTTCCGATTTCCTGACATCGAACACGAACGCGCTGTCCGCACGGCACACAAATTTTACCCTTATTAATTAGTTCTGGTTGTGATGCAGAAGTTGACAACCATACCATCTCATGTTAGTCAACACTAATGTTATTATAGCAACTTAATTTAAGAATCAACCGCTCGACGCCGGCAATCCCGACTAAGTGACGTCACAGTAATTAGTAAGCAGACGCGTAAGTGATGTTTGCAGAAGGAACGATTCATTAGATAGATCTTGTATAGAACTAGATAGTACTGGTTTCAGAATTAAAGTAGGAAATGGCTTAGTTTATTAAAATTACATTGCACATTCATCATCATCATCATCAGCCTATAATGTTCCCACTGCTGGGACACAGGCCTCCTCTCTATGAGAAGTATGAGGATGTTGTGTAATGTAATGTGCAAGAGCAGCGGTGGCCCAGTGGTGGCAGCCCCGACTAACGAGCAGTAAGCCGTGGGTTCAAACCCAGGCAGGCGCATTACTTTGTGTAATTTATTTCATCACCGCTGCTCTCAAATCGAAAAAAAAGTAAAACATCGTGAGGAAACCGGTATGTCCTAGAACTAAAAATTCGAAGACATGTGACATCTACCAACACGCACTGGGCCCGCGTGGTGGATTACACACTCCCTCTCATAGAGAGAGGAGGCCTGTGTCCCAGCAGTGGGAACATTATAGGCTGATGTTATATTTCTAAACATAGCTGATAAAAGAATATATCGTCGGCTTATTGCAAGAACTCACTAATGGCAAAAAATCATTAAGTACAGTTATTATAACAGTTATACTCGTCTCGATTAGCTCTATAAAAGGCAAAAACTCATTTATTTCTAGCATTTCAAATTTGGCCGTTATGACCCAGACATAAAGTCGATAATTACCATTTTGGATTATCTGGTTCTTAGAAACTCGATAAAGTACTATAATAGTTTTTAGTAAATAAAAATAAAAACAAAACGGCACTTTTTTGTAATATAATTATCATTAAAGTAACATAATAACTTTTTAAGATACGCGTTACGCACATCGCTTTTGAACAGCATTTGGTTAAAATTCATTAAGTGCACATAATTACTTCTTTAAATCTATGATTTATGACAAATAAAACATTATACAATTTTAACGACTTCTGTTATAACGAGTGACGGTCATTGTTTACAGTTTTAGTTTGGTTAAAATTAATTATTGTATCTTGGCGATTATTTGTTTTTCGAGGTTTAAGCAATCTATTTATTTTTGTACAAATTAAATGCAGTTAACTACTTTTGATAGGCTCCGGTTTCACTCTTTTTGACTTTTAATGAATTTGTCGTCGGCTGATTGCAAGAATTTATTAAGTGACATAAATAAAACTTGTCTGTTAGGTTTTGGTACCAGTGATACAGCTCCGGGGGTATTATTTCTTCTGAGCACATTTTTGAGAAATCTTTTTTCTTCGCTTTGGTTATAGGAAACTTTTTGTTGCAAGCAGTTTTTAATGCATAAGCGGAATAACCGGCGGAGTGTCAGACTTGTACCGACTAAAACCCATCCATTTTCCTTCTTAGCCCTTTGTGTTCCAGGGCCACGGTACCTCTTTCGAACAGTCTCGCAGCCCTGCCAGGCATCGGCCCTCTTGGACCCCTTCCAGTTTGCTAACATCTCTTGGAGGCGCGCGTGGCACACGAACGCGCCGTCGACACGGCCTGTCGTCATAAGACGGACGGACGGTGAGCTTGCTCATTACTCACCGTCCACAGGCACGCGCCCGGGATGTCTCCCGCGGTGGCTGAGACGTGAGGCTCTCACGTTCCGCCACCTCCTTCGCTAGCATGACAGCTTCGCAGAAGGATGCGACGGCTTCCCATTCCCTATCGCTCCGGGCCTTGGATTGAACCAAGGCCAGACGCGAGAGGTCGCCGCCGCCAATCGCCACTACGAGGACACGGCGGTGGTCAGATCAGGCGGAGCAGAGCTCCACGGTGTACTCCGGCGTGTCCTCGGGCCGGTCCTCGCAGTGGTGACACACGGCCGTTTCCTTCCGCCCGATTTGGTGTAGGAACCTCCCGTAACAACCCTGTCCGGTGAGGAACTGCGTCAGGCGGAAGGTGAGGGCGCTATGGCACCTCTCCAGCCACTCCTCAAAGAGGGGACTTATCGCCACTATTGTGGTGTCGCTCTCTCTATGTCACCATGAGATCCCGCCGGAGGTCTGTCCGCTGAGCGGCAATTTGCCGTGGCAGCGAAGTTTACCCCCGGCGTAGTAATATGTGCAGGCACGCGAGGACTAACACCTCCAGATCCCATGGCAGCAATCCGGCCAAGAGGCTCGCCGCCTCGCCGGAGATCGTGCGGTACCTCTAGACTAGCCTTACGCCTACCACCTTCTGTGGCAAGTTCAGGTAATGGGCGGCTCGCCGCCTCAAAGAACGCGCCCACACCGGGACCCCGTAAAGGGCCATGGACCGCACCACCCCCCGGGTAGAGCCTGCGGCAGGAGGCGTTTGGACCCCCCAGGTTGGGCAAGAGCCGCTTGAACGCAGCCCCGGTCCTTTATAGTTTGGGGGCCAAACTACCGCCCTCCTACCGTCAGTATGGATCCCGGTGGTGGCACATTCCAAGGCCCATGAAAGCACATGGCCTCGGACTTGCGCAATGCCACCTCGAGACTCAGTTGCCGGATTCTCTCCACGACTATCGCAACCCCGTGTGTCATAAGTTCGGCCGCTGCCTCGTTCGACCTCCCTTGTGCCAGCACCAGCGTGTCGTCAGCGTAGCAAACTACGGTGTTCGCTTTCGCAGATTTATAGTTTGGGTGGCTGTTTCAGTTGCTCCCATTTGACAAATCCAGTTCTTTATAGTCTGACCTATGGTCATATCGATATTGAACGATGTTAGGCTTCTTTTTTTCAAACCTAAAACTTTTAACTTTTAGCCACTGTAGGTACTCTTTCTCCATCAGGCCCAAGCGATCTATTCACCCTCAAATTATTTCTGAGATCTTTTAGATCTATGTATTTCATTTATTGAGTAAAGTGCCATGGTTACTTTTATTTTTACTGATTTATATGCAGAAGTGATTTTTTTGAGTTCTAGATTGTTGACGTTTTAAGAATTTGTTATGAAGGTAAAGAAGACTGTTACGTTAACTTTTAGGACTGATTAATACCAGTTGGTTCCTTTGAGAAACTAGTCTAGTGTTAGTACTTAGCCTTATTAAAGAAATGTTTAATTCACACTTAGTGTAAACTTTTAATGACAAGAAGTCATTATCTTGGTTTTTAAGCTTTTAAAAAAATATCCCTCTTTATTTTTACCTGCTTATGTTTGATTTTATTAATAAATATATTTAACTTTCTAGTGGTGTTTATTTTTTTTATAAACATATTATATATAAGATTTTATAGGACATCCAATGAAATCAAAAGTAATTAATTGATTTCTCAAAGTTTTGTTTATGTCACTTAATGAGTTCTTGCAATAAGCCGACGATATTTTGATAGTTAATAAATAGTAGACCGACACCATACTGTTATTTTTTTTAAATGCTGTTTGCAAGAATTTTAAGTGATGCTAAACGTAAACACTCTACATATATACTGATTCCAATCGAAATAATGATCCCCATATTCAACGCGAATGGATAAAATAAGAAATGAGTACATAAGAGTAAGTCTGAAAGTGGCGCCAGTGACTGAAACGTTGTGTGGTAATCAGTTGTCGTAGTATGGGCATGTGATGCGGAGGAATCAGGAAAATGTCGTGAGGAAAGTTTTGAGTATGAATGTCCATGGGTATAAGAGTAGAGGAAGACCGAAGAAACGATGGATGGACTGTGTGAAGGATTATATGGCATGAAAGGAGGTGTCTGATGAGATGACAAGTAATAGAGAAGTATGGAAGAAGAAGACTTGTTGCGCCGACCCCAAATAAATTGGGATAACGGCAAGATAATGATGATGATTCAATAATCGACACAGTCCATCATCAATTAACTTATATTAACAACCGTCACAATATTGACATAACCACATCATTTCTAAATCAGTGTCCAATGAAACCGCAATCAACTGAATTCTTAACACAATTGAGTGACATACTGCTATTGTAATCATCATTTATCTACTCTGTGAGCACACTGAGTATGAAGTAGACAAGGATGCACTTACTTGATAAACTAGTAAGAGTAAATGAGACAGAAAAATAGTGCGTGGAGTGAGTAGAGTCCCTCCGCGCGGAAGAAGTGAAACTTAACGCAACAGTGGTTTCAAACCATGGTAGCGTTAAACGCTTAACGCAACCTTATTGGAAGTCGCATAAGAAGTTTCACTTCAAAAATAAGTTTTGTTCCATCTTCTTCGAGTATACAAACTTTTTGTCTGGTGTCAGTTGTTAGCGAACAAATAAGGCCCAAAAAAACTGCTGGCGGACGTGATCGGTTGCAAGTACTACGCACTTTTCTGAAGACCCTCACCTATAAGGTCAGTGTATGTCCTTCTAGGGCGTCCTTTCCCGGTGTTGCCACTCACATCTGCCTTGTAAATATCTTTTATTCGTCTTTCACTCATCCTCTCTACATTACCAAAGAAATAAATACATTACCAAACCATCTAAAGCATACTCTTTTCAATGTTTGTTACTACAGCTTGTTTTAAACCCTTTTTCAAGTACTGTCGAAGAATAATCATGAGCTGGGAGCTATTTATCTCATCATCATCCTTTTCCCAAACATGTTGGGGTCGGCTTCCAGTCTAACCGGATGCAGCTAAGTACCAGTATTTTACATGAAGCGACTGCCTATCTGACCTCCACAACCCAGTAACTGGGTATTACGAAACCCCTTGGGTAAGACTGGATGTCAGACTTTTGGCTTCTGACTACTCGTAACAACTGTCAAAGATCTACAAATGACAGCCGGGACCAACGGCTTAACGTGCTTTCCGAGAAACGGAGGAAACTTGGTATGTAATTATGGTCATCCATCAACAGACCAACCTCGGCAACGCTTAACCTTAAAGATCGACCCGTGCGGCTGTTATTATTTAGCCACGAACTCCGGACTGGGAGCTATTTATCTATATCTATACAATACTCTTTCTACGAGTCTGTGTCATTGAAACATAAATGTTCTAGTGGAAACAAGGCCGGTACAGTCACGCACCATTGCGCTCTAAAGGTTGTAAACAATAGTCTTTTTATGTATCTGTATGTAATTTCAGAGATTAAGGTTAAGTTGAGGAAATAAGAAGAAAATGTCAATGGTTTTGGTGACCATGACAGTTTTTATTTAATGGTCGAATGTCCGGAATTGCAGCGATTGCTTCGCTTCATTGAATATTGTAGACATTGTAGTAATTTAAAATATTTTAGACCTTGATAATTGTAATGAAGAATAATTTTGATTTCATTAAAAAAAAAAAACTGAAATGTCTACTTACTCTGTTGTGAGCTTTGAGTTTTTCCGTCAGCCAAAAATGAACATCTTCTACAAATACTAAATCTCAACCCTCGTTAATTTGCCGTAGCCAGATAAAAATATCAATAGCATTGAATAAGATTGCTAGCCCTTGTCCCATTGCTGTGCAAAGCCCCTCCCTCTAATCCTTCCAACGGCCATGGTTCTGTGCTACTTCTTTCCAATTCATAAGGAAGACATTCAGTTCGTCCCGCCATCTCCTTCGTGATCTGCCGCGACCGTGTCCTGGGCTTTACGAGCCCACACGATTTGCGCTTTGGAGCGCAGTGCAAAAAAAAAAAGACATATCATATCCCAGAATTGGTATAAAACACAGCATATAATTTATAATTAACACACAAAATCATTTTCTAAATGCTAACAGCTAATTAATGCCACTAAAACAAGGCACAGTGCTCTTTAGGAATTACAAACACTTGGAATTATAAAATAATATTATCATTGAACATTCCTGGGCGGAGGATCCCTTTGATCTTTGTTATAAACTCCCACAACGAAGAAAATGTTTAGATACCTTTTGTACAGTAAGCGCCGTAAGTTTAATATTAATATTAGTATAGCAACAGAATATGTTTATAGGAAATTCGTAAAGTCTCCTTCCTCAATTCTCAATTCACATACGGAAGGGAAATAATTATATAAGTCACAATTATGGACTCAGTCGGGCACAACAAGATCAAGTAGGAGAGAGGAGGAAGAACACTGGGTGCTTAATGTGATATGTTATATCTATTTAATAAGTTATACTGTTTTAATATTACTGAATAAAATGTGAGAATTATAATTATTGTTTTATATATTACTAGCTGTCCCGCGCAACTTCGTCTGCATCACATTTTCCCCGATTTTGAAACGTTATTCATTGCTGATCCGCTCCTATTTGTCGTAGCTTGATGATATACAGCTTATAGCCTTCCCCGATAAATGGGCTATCTAACACTGAAATAATTTTTCAAGTCTGATCAGTAGTTCCTGAGATTAGCGCGTTCAAACAAACAAACAAATTCTTTAGCTTTATAATATAAGTATATGTAGATTATTGGTACAGATATACATTTATTCAATCAATCAATCCTCTTTTCTAACATAACATCACGCCTGTCATTGTTTGTCGCCACATCACGCCAGTGCCTGTCAGTTCCTCCTTGGTTTTTCAGGTCCCCCAATCAGCCGCGTCCTTTCAAAATTTTTAGAGAATCTATTATCTGATTATTTTGACCATCAATACTGTAACATAAACAAAATGCAAAAAAAAAATACAGGCAAATGCAACCCTATACCTTTATGACTCAAGCTGTACTAAGGGAATTCTCTGTAATGTCTAAAACTATTTTCTGTTTATTTCTGTTTCATATTCCACGTGTTATAAAAAACAAACAATATTTACTTTTACCACAATGTTCCTTTTAACTCTGTTTTTTCAATTGTCATTCATCTTTATAATCACTGTTTTATCTTTACCTACAAATACCACTTATACGTATTTCATCTCGACTGTACCATACCTGCCCACCCCCTTGTGTCCGAGTTCATTGTTTCCGCTTGACTTCTGTTCCGACCTTTGGCATCATTGCCAGGGCCTGCCAGGTGGGTGGACATGAACCTTTGTCCTTTGATAAGCAGAATTATTTATTTAAAAGTACTGGAAATCCTCTTTTGAAATAAGTTTTTCACCAGGAAAGGTTATGCTAAATATTCATTAGTTTTTCGTTGGTAGACTTTTTATACCATTATTTTTATCTAAATTATCAGCTTTTAGCGGTATTTCTGATGTGAAAAGGCCTCTTTTCACAAGGACATAGAACAATCATTGATTAGCCCGACCTACACAGTATTTGTGATTTCATTTCTTATGTCCTCTTGAATCTCTGCCATAATTTAGATAAATAGATTTAGTGTATTTGGAGATCAGTTGTGAGTTGATGACACCATGCTGACTACATTTAATAAAACATCATCAAAATTGCACAGAACTGCACTCTTATCACCACGCAATTACTTCTAAATTCTAATACTTACTCATCATTTAAATCCCGTAGGCGGTCCAAAGCGTGCTCAAAAGAATACCCGAATAATGAGCACAGCGTGTGTCCACTCAAAGAAAAAATAACACAAGGAATTAGTAGTAAATTCTACTTGAATAGGCAGATGTCCTCTCCATTCATGTCACTGTTCCTTAGCAAATACAGGGCAACGCGGGATTTATATCTGTGGCTACACAATAGATGAATGGACCTTACAAATAACATTTTGCAGATGAAAAAACTTAGATTCACGCGATTTTGGATATTAATTTGAGGATGTTACAGATGATAGAATTTTATTGGGAGTGGTGTCAATAAATTGGTCAAGATAGGTACAGTTTTCGGACGTCTCAACAGATTTTTTATGTAAATCCGTCGGAAATGGGTCTGATATATTTGACATGGCGGAACGTCTTCTTTTACTAGAAACTGGAAATAATTTTTAATTGGGTCCAATGTCCAAAACTACGGTTTCAGCTGCTAACTATGCATTGTTGTTTTTAATTTCAACAAAGAAAACGGTCCTAGCAACGAGATACGGGTATTATTTCGTAAGTTACTGTTTTATAACTGTCTAGTCCTGCATATGCATAGAGTATATTACCACCTTTGTGCATATGCATCCTTTTTAGGGATCCGTATCCAAAGGGTCAAACGGGACCCTATTACTGAGACTTCGCTGTCCGTCTGTGACCAGGCTGTATCTCGTGAACCGTGATAGTTAGCCAGTTGAAATTTCTACAGATTATGTATTTCTGTTTCTGCTGTAACAACAAATACTAAAAACAGAATAAAATCAATATTTAAGGGGGCTCCCATACAACAAAGTGATATTTTTGCTCGTTTTATAAACCCTTCGTGGAACCCTTCGTGCGCGAGTCCGACTCGCACTTGGCCAGTTTTTTTACATCCATTTTCACACATTTTAGTCTACCTCAACATACATAAGATAGTGTGTAAATCTTTCCCATTACCGATCCCATCAACCACTTAGTCTTATCCAATTCGCACATGCCGTTACCATGGCAACCGTGCAGATTCCCATCTAAGCTATGTTGAGTAATCCGATCCTCCCACTAGAAGCTCTTAGCATTTTGTGTGATCTACAGAGTGTGGAAACTTAACACTACGAATTTATCGGAGTCTGCGGTGTATTGAGTTACTTCATTGATCTGAGATTTTAAGGGCTCTGTCTCTGTTTGCTAATGTTAATACGTGATGGTGTTGCTATCTGCTGCTTGTAACGTATTGGTTGTTAGATTCGGGACTTTCTGCTCTGGTATTATTTTAATGTGATGGGAACAATGTACTCCGTCGTTTTTCCTAAATTTGAGAATTAGATTATTCGCTCGTAATATACTAACATTCACTTAAAATTATAGTTTCAACAGAATATTGTGTTGTTATGCAGATGCCCGTCAGATTGATATCGTTTACACCTTACGACATTTCCTACAAAATTTCAAGATCTTATTTTCCGAAATGACTCAACCGATTTTAATGAAAACTCAAACGCATAAGCAGGATACATAGGTCTAAAAAGTTACTACAACATTTTTGAAAAATAGTGTTACAACAAAATTAGACCGATTATAAATTATCTATAGAAACAGAAATTTCCATTTATCTTTTTCCTTAAAAGACACTTTTAAAATGTTTTTAGTAACTTTTTGGAACTATGTATCCTGCTTATGCGTATGAAGTTTCATTAGAATCGGTTCAGACATTTCGGAAAATAAGGACTTCAAAGTTTGTATGCAATGCGGTAAGGTTACATTTTATTTTTGTTAAGTTAAACGCTCATAAAGTAAGTGTAGCCATTCAAATCTTGATTACTTAAATATATTTTCTTCCTTCAAGTCTTCTCTTATCGTCTTCAAGACATCAATAGCAAAGTTAATAAACTCGAAAAATTTGCCACTTCACCAACCATCACAAACAAACACAAACACTACAATTTGAAAACCATCACCACCAGCTTTAAATTCCCAATTGACGTCATTCACAACACAAGTAAAGCTCGTCCGTGCGCAGAGCATATTCCTCAAAAAAGTAAAAATTAAAAGCCGCCATATTCCCAACAGCCAGTGACAAGTCCCAGGCAGTCATTTGGCGACGGAAGGAAGCCGCACGGATGCTCGAGCGCTTCCCATCGCACGGTACAACGCGTTCCCCCCTCCCCCCAACATGCAGCGGAGTGACAATAACTAAAGGGGTAAAAAGAATAAGACACGCAGTACGCTGTAGACTGACGCTAATTAGTAGATGGTCCAAATGAGTGTTGATGATTCCATTCGATTGTTGTGATTGGAATTGTTGATTTGAAGATTTCGGTTTTTGTTTGAGATTGTGCTAACTGGCAGGAGTTTTCTATTGTCAGAACAAATTCAAATTATTTATTGCAAACTAAGTGTACTGAATTTTAACCATGAAAACAGTAGGTCAGTTCTTAGAACTTAGTTGTCTGTAAAGGCATTGCAATTTAAACCAATACCACCACCAATAATGTCCAATAGATTATTTTTAGTCTACAGTAGTGCTGTCGTCTGAAATGGAGTTATGAAGAGAACTAGAACAGTGAATTTGGTGCTTCTTGTCCCGTCTCAACAGAGCATCATCTGCCTAGCCTTTTCCCAAACTATCTTGGGGTTGGCTTCCAGTCTAACCGGATGCAGCTGAGTACCAGTATTTTACCTGAAGCGACTGCTTATCTGACCTCCACAACCCAGTAAGTGGGTAATACGAAACCCTTTGGTGTCAAGACTGGATGTCAGACTTTTGGCTTCTGACTACTCGTAACGACTGTCAAAGATCTACAAATGACAGCCTGGGCCAACGACTTAACGTGCTTTCCGAGGCACGGAATGCTCAATCTCAACAGAGCATTTGACTTTTTCCCCAATTTTGAAGTTTTGTCTTTTGCAATTTAGATCGTTGATTTTAGACAATATTGTTGACTTAGCTGTCCATTCTGAATTTAAAATTTATTTATTATTCAGTCTGATATCGTGAGGTTAGCAGTTGCTGGCTTGTTTAGCTTCAATTTTAATGTTAAAAGCTTCGTTATTTTAAAACCGCTAGTCTAGTAGACTTGCTGTTAATTTCGTTACGTAGGCGTGAGTCGTCACGTCACAGTGGGCGGGGTCAAGGTCATACAGCAATCATAACGCTTTTCGTGTGTCGCGCTAATTAACAGCAGATTTGGGAAAGGTCAATTAGTTAATTTAAAAATGTCTGGTACTAGGAACGCTGTACTATTATTAAAGCTGACTTGCTGATAATAATACCAGGTTTCTAACATGCAATATTTTGGTAGACCAAAATTGGCCCTTGCATGTTGTGGGATTAGACGCCGAACAAAGTGAGATCATAATGAATTTAGCGCAGCAAACAAAAACAATGTTTTACCACCTCCTTGAAGTTAAAGATTATCTATTAAAGGTAATAGAGTAGGTGACAATCGAAGGTGAAATTGCATTCACAGAGAAATCCTTGCAACTTTGCAAGAGACTTGGAGGTCATTTCATCTTGTTAATCCCTGCTTACCGTCTGAGGTCAGCCTTCCAATATTAAACTCTAGGAATCCTTGATTACTTCTCCGAGGCTTTAAATTGTTCTCTTCGAGGGATTTCTGTGGTTCCAATAAATATAATTGAAATTGCTATATGAATTTGGCTAGAACCTAAGTGATTTTGACTGATTTTTAGGGTTCCGTACCTAAAGAAAAATCGGAACCGACAGACGGACAACAAAGTGATCCTACACTTTGTTGTCCGTCTGTCTGTCTGTCAAGACCCTTTTTCTCAGGAACGCGTGGAGGTATTAAGCTGGAATTTATATCAAATACTCAGGTCTACTGTCCCTTGGAGCTGTGAAAAAAAATAAACTTCTAAGCCATCGCAATCAAAAGATACAGAAATTTCCGCAAATTTTCGACGCTCTCAAGGGAATCAAAACCTACAGGGTACTTCCCGTGATCTCAGAATCTTGAAATTGGGTACGAAGCAATGTCTTATAGCACGAGTCCGACTTGCACTTGGCCGGTTTTAGTAGTGAAAGAAGAAATAAAAAAATCAGGAATTGTCTTTCCTTGAAACTCGAGGATATTGACGGCCTGTGTCGATTATTGAATCATCATCATTATCTTGCCCTTATCCCAACTCACTTGGGGCCGGTGCAGCATGTCTTCTTCTTCCATACTTTTCTATGACTCGTCATCTCATTAGACAGGGCCATATCATACTTCACACAGTCCATCCATCGTTTCTTTGGTCTACCTCAAGATAGATCAAAGGATGGTTGTATTAAAGAGAAAGATTTTAGACCCCAAATTAATAAATATAGGGATAGAAATATTGAAAAGCAACCCTCAAAAGAATTTTTTTTTAGTCTAAGTATCCTAAGGCTATATCAGCACAATTTCAATATTATCTTTAAAGAACAAAAGCCTAGTCTATCCATAATCTTAACCTAAATTGCTTTTATAAGTATGGCCAGGCTAAATAGACGCAGCTGTTTTAATATAAACGAGACGATATTAAAATAATATTGTTTCAAAGGACCTTTAGTGAAAAAATCCTTTGAAAAGCTAAGCTTTGTTAAAGGAAAGTAGAAAGCTTTTAATTTGAAAATGAATAAAAATGGAAACAATTACAATTCAAGTTATGAAACGTTTCGTGCTAGTGTATCTTTTTGTACTAGTTTTGACAGCAGCTGGGTTTTTTATCTGCCAAATAGGTATCTTCAAAGATATTTGCACGTTCACGACGAATCAAAAACACAGACTTTTGTCTCTGCTTTAATATTAGAATGTCAGGGGGATCACCCAGCTGGGTCCGAGAGGGCCGATGGGGTCCGAGAGGGCCGATGCCTGCCAGGGCTGCGGGACTGTTCGAAAGAGATACCGTGGCCCTGGAACACAAAGGGCTTAGAAGGAACATGGATGGGTTTTAGTCCGTCAAGTCTGACACTCCCTTCCGCTCCGCCCAGAGCGGGAGGGGTTATTTGATGATTTTTCATCCGAAACAAGGGGGATCACCCAGTGCTAACCGGATTGTGGAGGTCAGATAGGCATTCGCTCCAAGTAAAATACTGGTATTCAGCTGCATCAGGTTAGACTGGAAGCCGACCCCAACATAGTAAAGGCTAGACAGATGATGATGAATATTATAATAAATATACAATAACAAGTAACTATATAATTTTATTACTGTTTTCATAGAACCCATAACTGCGCACTAAAAGTCATGTCGCACTTTTTCAAACCCCATTTTGAAAGAAGCCCCATAAATTTTGACAACTTACAAGATTAGCCTCATAACTTCAAGTGCCAAAAAACACGATTAAGCTCTCGTTTCACACCTTGACGACGCCGTAAAACCCCATGGGATGTCCCATGAATGTTAATTTAACCCTACGTACGTGGGTCTAAAGGACCCCGGACCCCAAAACTGATTTATAGGTGTCTGGTTAGCAATAAAAGTAATTTAGTACAGAACCATGCGTTAATGATTGCGATTCGTTTGCTTGTAAACATGTCGTAAAAAGTCTTTTGAGGAACTTTTATTTTGTTTGATTTTCGTTTATGGAGTATTGTGAGGTTTGTGTGAATACTAACTCGTTTTTAACTGTGTTGTTGCTTTTGCGAACTGTAAAGCAGAGGTTTTACGTGGTTCTTTCATTTTGGGCAGTGCTTCATGTCTTGTCTCATAAAATCAGGTTAATGAATAAGGAATTGTATTAGTAGAATACACTTTATTGAGGTTAAAACTGGACATTTTAGTAATCACTACTACTGCTTATTTTCAAATGGGAAATAATTCTTCAATTTTCTTTAGTGGTTTATAAATAAATCATAATTTCAGCCGAAAGACGTCCACTGCTGGGCATAGGCCTCCCCCAAGTGTCGCCACATTGACATAACATAGGGGGTTTTGCCATAATCGCCACGCTTGGCAGGCGGGTTGGCGATCGCAGTACGGTTGTTACAATAGCACAGAGAACGCTGCCTATTCTCTGGCAAGTCCCTTAGTCGCCTCTTACGACACCCACGGGAAGATATGGGATGGTGCTATTCTTTACGTCCGACACCATACAAAACATAAATATATACTTACTTACATAATGATACAAACATTGTTTACTAAGTTATTTACACAACATGACACCATATTAAAAATACATTATGTATATTTGTACTTTTTCTAATAATAATGGCTGACGATTTACTTGCCAATGCCAAGTCATCATGACAAAGCACAACTTCTACCATTGCGGCAAATAACGTGAAAATTGTAAAAGAATGTTGCAATGTTATGCTCTAAGATACTCACGTTAAGTTCTTTTGTGGATTCGACGCGGAAGAAGTCGCAATATGGAAGCGGCAGCGATTTTAATGGGGCAATCATTAAAATCGCTGCGGCTTCCAGTGAAAGGACTCATCATCTTCCTGCCCTTGTCCCATTTTATTTGTGGTCGGCGCAACACGTCTCATTCCTCCATTCTACTCTGTCATTCGTCACGCTATCATTTATACCCCCTTTTCCTTCATATCATTTTTCACAAAACCATCCATCTTTTCTTTGGTCTTTCTCTCGCTCTCCATCCATAGCATTTATATTCATCATTTTTTAGTCACATGTGTTCCATCCCTTCTAATCACAAGTCCATACCAAGACAGACGACTTCCTCGACGACTCTGTCTAACAAAATAAAACTCACTTTAAAACATATCCTGAAAATAACTCTTTCTTCTATAATTATGTTACGGCTGCCAATCACATTTTGTTCAACATACAGCCTGATATTGTCCAAAAATAATAAATTGCGTGATAGACCCTGGCGCATCCACCTTAAAGTGTAAACTATCGACACGATCGATTTACTAGTAATAAAATATACAACTAATTTTCCTATAAAGAAAGTAATATTACCTCGCTACCGTTTATGCATTGGACCATCTAATTTCATGGCCACACTGTGACAAATGTTATCGGACATCCATTGAGCTCCAGGCACGCGCAAAACGTTTTATGTTACAAGAAACTTACAGAAAATACCATTATATTGTACCTTTCTATCTTTTATAGCTTTTTCTTTGGAACGCGTGGCAGTCACTTTAACTTTGTGATTACACTAGCAGTTGCCCGCGACGTTAGTTCGCGTGAAATTATTATAAAAATATTACTCACTTAGTTGAATCGAATTTTGTTATAGAATTCCAGGGATTTTTTATTCACAGAATACTTATTCTGTTTGTTAAATAAAATTAGCCTAACATCAGTTATCTGCCCGCGTTTTGTTCGGTAATTGTCCCACGACATCGTATTACTGGGATTAAAATTATCCTATGTCCTATTCCAGACTATTATCTATCTCTGTGCCAAATACCATCCAGATCCATTCAGTAGTTTTTGCGTGAAAGAGTAACAAGCACACATCCTCACAACATTTCGCATAAAATAATATTAGTAGGATACGAATTTAGGCTATTAACACTTGGTCTTACAAATATATCCATAATGCTCACGTTTTCAGCGGTAGTCATGAATATGCTAAAATATCCTTTCAATAGCAATACGCAAATTACGTTACGTAACAGAACACTTTCATCTCAAGTTGACATAACATTATTATCTGCGTTTTTCGCAATCTAGCACTTATGACTTATGTAAGCAAATTAGGTTTATTTGAAGATTGAGTATGTGCCTACATTATTGCAAATATTAGTTTTTTTTTTCAGGCTGTTATTTTAATATTTCGTTGTCCTTATATCAAAACCAGCTCTTGACGCTTCCCTGCGTACGTACGTCAGAAATTACCCCTCGGGAACTACGTATTGGGATGAGAAGTATTCTATATCCTAACTGAGGTCATGGTTTACCGGTGTGCCTTTCATGGAAATCGGTTACCTTTGCATTCTTTTTCTTTTTAGCGTGTCGAAAACAATGTAAATAGTGTTGAAAACCTACTTTTGTATTTATAATATTAATGATATGATCGATATAGATCATTTTACCTAGATGTTCAGAGTGGAAGGTAAAAACGCAAAAACGGCAAAAACGGTTACCTACCACGTACTCAGTGCACATAATTATGAACCCTCGCTCATCGATATTTCTCATCGATAGTTTGCCCTTCCCTAGCATGGATTTAGCGCAGATCGTGGTACAGATGTAATCTAGCAACATGCTTGAGGTAAATCGTGACTTATTGTGAAAACAGATGTACTAGTAGCAACTACTAGTACTACCTACCTATTTAGCTGCCTTCTAATTGTTTAACATTGTAAACATAACATCCACCACTTGTTGTAATGCTACATTCGTTTTCAAAACAATTTGGTGATAGTATTGCGGATGCTACGCTGAAAGTAATGAGGAAAATGTCGTGAGGAAAGTTTTGAGTACGATTTTGTATGAGTTAAGAGTAGAGAAAGGCTATAGAAATAATGGATGGACTGTGTGAAGGATGATGAGATGACGAGTAATAGAGAAGTATGGAAGAGGAAGACATGTTGCGCCGACCCCAAATAAATTGGGATAAGGGCAAGAGAATGCTGATGATTATGCAGCAAGTAACGCTGATTTAAGTCTGTTAAGGAATTGTCCGGATTGTCAGTCTACGGAATAAATAGCCTCTGCTATGTATGAGACTCATGAATTAAGTGACCGCTTAGTTGACGGATTGATGGTCAGCTATAATTTTTCATTTCATCATCATCATCATCATTTCAGCTGAAAGACGTCCACTGCTGGACATAAGCCTTCCCCCCAACGCCACATTGGTATTAGGGGGATTTGCCATAATCGCCACGCTTGGCAGGCGGGTTGGCGATCGCAGTACAGTTGTTACAAAAGCACAGAGAACGCTGCTGCCCATTCTCTGGCAAGTCCCTTAGTCGCCTCTTACGACACCCACGGGAAGATATGGGATGGTGTTATTCCTTAAGTCCGACACCATACAGAACCCCTAAGTCCGACACCATACAGAACATTTCATTTTTCATTTAATTTGTTGTTATTAGCAGTCTGGCTTGCTAAACAACCTCTGTTGAGGATATTAAAGAAAACCAATGGTAGAGAAAAGTTGGCCATATCTAGTCTTTGCAAGAAATACCGCCTGAGCCTAGTCTGAGGATGTCTGCTTAATATTTCTTGACTACACGTCATCCCCATCATTATAATTGAATATTTCTATGATATCCTTAGTGCATGCATAATCTTATTTATTACAGACATGACAACGATCACTACTACCTACATAAAACTACATAATTTGCAAATGGTCTAACCATATTCATTTAGGTTAATCAGCCAACGGATTAACGAATATGAGATAACATTGCATTAATTACAATAATTTATTAGTGTAAATAAGTATATAATTATACAATTTATACAAACCGGTCTGAAGTTACGTTTGTTCACGGTTGATTGGAACAGTGACAGAACTGGTTACATTCCTCGGTTTATCTAACATTCTGACCGTATCCAGGAAGTAAGGGGTTACCAGTGAAAGTTGTCTCGTTACATGAATATAATTTAAATACATTTATTTTGTTAGAATAGAGTGATTTAACTTCTTGTAAAATGCCTTTGATTAGTGGCTTCCTACTTCCAATACATCAATTTTATGCTTATGTTTGTGTTATCTAACTAATCATGTAATTCACATAACTCTCAAAATGTACTGTCTACGCAATAATACCTACCAAACTAACCAATATCAACCAAATGATTTTTATCGACACGAAACTGAAGTTACGTTTCTGCGAAGCCTTTTGTTTTCAGCGCCATCTATTATCTTATTGTAAAAACGTTTTGATTCCTTTCACTACCGCCAGCGGTCAGCTCCAGATGTGGTCGTTCATATTTTAATTTAACTATCGACAAAAACTGCAAAAATATTAACTTATTGCTATCTGTCTTTACAGATTCATTCGTGAATAGCCAAGAATGGACCTCGTCACGAGGTGTAACAGAACTTCGGGTTGGAGTTTTGGGTTCACCGGACAGTGGGAAATCGGCTCTAGTCCATCGGTACTTAACTGGGGCGTATATGCAAGAAGAAAGTCCTGAAGGTACGTAATATAGTTTTAACATTTTAAATTACTTTTAACTAATCTTAAAGTTAACTCAAAGTTGTAACACTGCCATCTAGCGTTGAGTAGCGGAACTACGTACACTTGTAGTGAACCAACCATAGGTTCATTGCTTGTAACCTAGATGGCAGCAGCAGCTTTTGTAACTGTGTGGTTTCTTAATTACGCTACTAGGTGGCAGTACATGTATGAACATTAACATTTGGAAAGTTCAATGAACTTCTGAGGGCGTTATTGCACTGATTACACTCTCCTCGAGGGTTTGATTAAAGCGTAGGACTATAAATGCTATTTATTTACCTTCACCCACACACTAGAAACTCGATCATTATCAGAGACAGCGATAATGGTAGAAATTTACTTATTCAAGATACCTATATTGCGTATCGTATTTCGCACTTGCTATTTCATTAGTTTTCATGAGGAGGTGGACTTTGAACAATAGGTCCTATTAGAGACGTGGGATGCTGAGTGTCCTTACCTAAGTTGACGAAAACTTTTCTATCACTTTGCGTGGGTTTTTACTAGACAGTTGAACGACGGGTCCGTATACTCCGTATCTTAGCAGACGGTCTTAAATTCCTACTAACTAGGTAAACTTACTCTATTGTTGAATGTTTCCAACTTTACTCTATAATTGCCACTAACAACTGAAAGCAGGTATTTTAAGGATCACCCAGGGGCCTCACAATCGCGGCATTGCTAATAAGGATTTAGAGGAATGTGGCCATAATGAAAAGGATTGAAAATTATTTACACTTACAAATCAAATTGTATTTAACTAATTAAGATTACCTTTCTCTTCCAGGTGGTCGCTTCAAAAAAGAAGTGATAATTGACGGCCACAGCTACCTTCTTCTAATAAGGGATGAAGGGGGTTCGCCAGAAATGCAGGTCAGTTGCAGTCACCAATCCCTCTATAATCTATAGTTAGTTTTGATGCAGGTATAATTATGTTCATCATCTTTTTTAAGACGTTTTAAATTCGCTAGGTGATCATCAGTTTCCTAATAATACGGTTAAAAAATCATTTTTCAGCCGACGTAATAGGTAGGTATTTTGTATTATATACCTATATGTATATGCCACAAGATTATTAAAACGGCCGCATAACAAAAAAGAACCGAAATTGATTCGTCTTATTGGATTTTTTTCTTGTGACAATGATGTTGCAATTATTATGTTACTTCGATGATAGCTGTGGTATTATGGGGTGGGGACTTCTAGGTGCCTTCGCCTACTAAAACGAATAAGATTACGTACCTACCATCTACAACCATTAAACTACTTTTAAAACTAAATCTGTACCTTAGAGGTACAGTTGTAACTACAATTTTTCAGTAATTGGAGTTTTTTGCAGCATTCAAATCGAAATAGTTTTGTAATTATAGTAATTGGCGACTAAGTTTTTAAGATAATGTTGTACATAGAAGCTGTTGGTTAACCTAGATAATAAATACATAAAACACTTGATCAAATCCGAATCCCATCTCAATATCTACGTCAGTTTACCTATGTCAGAATATTCACAGAATTCCATTCAGTTCTGAGTACCTAAGCACCCAATCGATAACAATGGACAGGTGATAAAATTTATCTAAATTAATTACCCGTAAGTAACCAATAACGCGTATAAACTACTTTATTGTTTATAGGAAGGCATTGACCTCTATTACTAATATATACATAGTTACAAACATACTTAGATGTAAATATTAAGTCTAATATTATAGATAGATGCATCCTTAGATTTAAGATTCAGAATTAAAAAAAAATGCGACTTCTGAAAGGGCTTCTAAAGTATCCAGATTAACCCACTAAAGGAAAAAAAGAGAAGCTTATATGCTACGCTCATTACATACAAGAGCATGTATGTACAGCAGAAGTACAATCACATCGTCCTTCGTTCATCACACAATCCAATTTCAATATTTACTCCTCCAACAAAACATTTACCTGAACAACTTTGTGTATGTACCTTCATTACATTTGACTGAAAAACAAAAACAAAGAACTCTTCAGACGAGCTTCGACAGAAATCAATAGAATTTCAATGAAATATTCAATGCAATGGGCTTCGCGTGTGAGGACGAATTGGTATCGATTGACGATGTGGTATCGATGTGGTACTTGTCTATGTAGGCAGTACAGGAGCCAAGCGTCGATCGGCGTCGGCAGTCAAAGCTTTAGAACTTGTATTTCGAAACAGATAGTGACCTACTCTTGTTGTGTTGCTCCGTTGTGACGCGGTACGGGAATTATGCATCCGTGAATTTGTGCAGTTCGGTGAAAAATGCGTTCGTAGCTCATATGTACCTTAACTATGATTGGTTCAAGTTAGCTTAGGACGTGCTATTTTATAGGAGCTTATTTTGTTGATGGAGATGGAGATTACAGGGGTTATATTATGTGATATCAGCAAATATTTAAATCGCTCTGCTTAAATCCTATCCCCTAATTATTTAGGGCCGATGTTAGCATTGATGCAGAACTTGCATCAGCAGTACATTTTTCATGGCGGGTTAGATAGGCTTATCGCGTTCAGTTTCATTGGTCAAATTAAATTCACTGTGTCACTTGTGATATCAGTATTTTTTGCTCTTCCTCGTAGCGTGTCGATGGCAATCTAAATTGTGTCGTTCCAGAACTGAGCCACTAGTTTGACGCCCTCTGTAGTGTCCATCAGTTCCTGTAATGAATGAAATAACAGGACAAGCAGGACACGATATTAAGTCCCCATCGTTTATAGAACAGCATGTTTGCTCTGAAATGCAACGATATCTCAAACTGCATCCAACATTCCCGTGCCGTACGGAACAACGTAACCACATCGCTCTGCCTCCAGGATGCTCCTATCGATTTGCGCTATAAAACGACGGTACCTACCGTTTAATAGAGGTTACATCTTATAGACTACACACTACGTTCCTATTTACTATACACAACGAAAACGTGGACTTTTACGAGCCTGTCGTATCGAATTTACAAGCTGCTTAGCGGGTTTACGATATTTACGAAAACATTGAGTTTTTACTACGAGTTGAGTATAGCCATGTTGAGCTAGAACTTCTATGCTGCATGTTTTTCTTCCTTTCTTTGTATGTTTTGACAGTTGTGGCTTGGGTAAGGAAAAAAGTAAGTATTTACCCATGATAGTGGAGAATCGGAGATGGCTATAAAAATCCAAATAAAAGTAATGTTCTATAAAGCTTCATGGGGTGGAGAAGTATAAGAATACTAGGAATCCATACTAATATCCATACTAATATTATAAATGCGAAAGTCACTCTTTTTGTTTGTTTGTTACCTTTTCACAACTAAACGGCTGATCGGATCTTAATGAAATTTGGCAAGAAAATAGATTTCAACCTGGGGAAGAACAAAGGCTATATAAATATATCATCACGCTACGACAAATAGGATCGGAGCAGCAATAAAAAATGTTGCGAAAACGGGAAAATCTGACTCAAACGAAGTTGCGCGGGACAGCTACTCAGCTAGAATATATATAGTCTTTATTATCTTGATAAACAAGATTGATAAGGAGTCTAGGTATAGGTAAACACATGAATTTTAAGTTGTTTATCATCTTTGACCAGCCCACAGACCCAAACAACCTTCTTTAAATTCGTTACCGTAAAAGGTTTACGCCAGGAATAGAAAAGTCCTAGAAGCCTATTTGTAGCCAGTTACATAACGAGGTTACTTACTGCGAAGTGCAACTAAATCAGGAGTCTGAAGCTCGGGTTTGCATTTCTTTATTTTTAGATTTTCAACCGTGTTTGATGCTGAAGCTAGGTACTTACTCTTATTCAATAAATTTCTTTCCGTTTAGAGAAGGAAGATTTTATTTGTTTATAGTTCCTGTGCATTTAATCGTTACAATACATGAGGTAAGTATGAAAAAAACTAAAAGTTGGGTCCTTCGAATTTTTTTGGTATTTTTATCAACGGTTTCATTTTCGTGATTTCGGGCTCGCTGATAACGATACAGAAGGCATAATTAAATGGCGCCGACGCGTGACGTAAATTTCTGGTTTTCATGAGTGTCATTTTCGGGGTTTTCGGGTTCGGTGATAATCAAATTCAAAACTGAAAAATGCAATGAAGAAAAACAAAATTAAAATTCTCATTCTTTTATTCGGCTTCCCCTTACAAAATTTTGACCCTTCCCCACTGGTACCGAGGCCCTAGTTCGTCGATTTTTTTATTAAAAATATTCTTTCCACAAATAATTTTAAGAAAGTATTCAATACTGATAAATGAAAAAAAAATGAATTTGACTAAAATGCTCTAGAATAATCAAAGAAAAAGTTACGATTCGAAGAACGTCAAACCTCGTGCTAAGGGCTCTGAACGACCAACTTTACGATACAGCCTATCAAAATCTAGATCTTCACCATAACATAACAAGTAAAGCAATTATCGTTTTAATTGAGTCGAGTGGCGTCGACGTCTGTTCATTCGATTCGCTATGGATTTGTGATTACTATAATTGTTTTGAGGAACGCTACATAAGGTAGGGTAGTTTATATTATTTTGTTGATTAGTTTAGTTGATGGTAATTAAGTTATCTGTTGAAATTGGTAAAAAAATAAGACTACTGAAAATTGCAAATTCCTCATTCATTAAATCATTACCTACCACTAAAGTAAGTTCAATCGTTCAAACGTAGATACGAACTATACGTATCTACGTTTTATAACGTTGAAAAGTTTTTATGTGCTTTAACATTCTGGTTTCAGTTTTAAAAAAAAATGCGAATCGTTCACGCTTGTAACAATTATTTGCAAAGACTACTAAACCACGAATTCATCATCATCATCATTTCAGCCCAAAAGACGTCCACTGCTGGTTTATGCTTCCTCAAGTGTCGCCACATTGACATTTTGGGGGGGTTTTTCCATAATCGCCACACTTAGCAGGCGGGCTGGCGATCGCAGTTCGGTTGTTACAAAAGCACCAAGAATTACCGGATTCAAAATGTTAACTGATTAATGAATCAGTCTTAAAAATACCGACCGTCTTTATCAGTTCGCCCTGTAACTCCAGTGACGGTGACCCACCTATCTTTTGATCCGCTTATACCACAGCCACACCCTCATCAAAACCTCTAAACGAAAGCTTCAAATCCTAAGACCAAACCCTCGATCGCTTAGATTTACGATCACGCACCGACGCGTTATCTAACCCTTCCGCTGCTCGCAGTGACGTCATCGCATTAGGTCGGATTGACCCGCAAGCCCGCAACCCGATTGTCCCGATATAAACTCGTCTAAATATAGTCGCACGCGTCCCCTGTGTTGTGACCAAAAGTGATAGAAGTCTTAGGGTATAAACCAACCTTCATGGTTTAGAATTTTATGGTGTATCGGTCAGGCGGTGGTGGGCAATAATAAAAACCAATGTAAGAAGGGAATACATTGAGATGAATCACTTCCGCCATAAGAATACTAAGAGGAATAAGATGTCACTCAGTTGGCAACCGGGTAACCCTTTTTTATTTTGGGGTGCACACAAAACCTTAAAAAAAGGTGGTCGGTCGGGTTGGTATTGGTTGCAAGCCCAACAATTCGAGCATAGGTTGACAACATTTTTGAACTTTCATCATCATCATCATTTCAGCCCAAAAGACGTCCACTGCTGGGCATAGGCCTCCCCCAAGTTTCGCCACATCGACATTTTGGGGGGTTTTGCCATAATCGCCACGCTTGGCAGGCGGGTTCGCGATCTCAGTACGGTTGTTACAAAAGCACAAAGAACCCTGCTGCCCATTCTCTGGCAAATCCCTTAGTCGCCTCTTACGAAACCCTCGGGAAGATCCCATATGTTGGTGCTATTCTGTACGTCCGACACCATACACAGCATTTCGTTCACTTTAGGTGAAAGAAATTACTAATAGAGACAGTTCCACACGAAACATGGTTCCCCTACTCGTGCACGCGCCATATATCGGCACCTCGCCACAGCAATTTGATACAAATTACTCAAACTATATGAACGTGGACGAAATAAAAATAAAAACTTTCAGATGAAAGTCCCTGGAACAGAATCCAATCATCGATCGGTTTTACTGAAACATGGCCGTGTAAATTGAAGGTTTTGTTTTAGTCTAGCTTTTTTACTGTCTGAATTTCGGAGGCCATGTTGGTTTCGTTCAACTTTCAGGGTTATAATATGTAGTAGGTACTGATCGTAATAAGCCCTCGAGCCAATGAAAAGTAAAGACGAGGTTTCGCAAACAAGATCTAGCCAGTTTGGTTGTTAACGTGACCTTGCCCACTTGTAATAAAACAAGAAGAACCCACGTCTAAAACTTATTATGGCTGATGTTTAATAACTTCACACATCGGAGGAAAGAAAGAAAGGAAATTGTGTTTAATGTTTAATGGTGATTATAAAAAACAGACACAACTTAAAATAAAAAAAAAAAAACATAAACACCTTGAAACAAAATTATACCTTATCAAAACTATTGTTGCCAAAAAGGCCTCAGCTCAGCATAATGCCAGATGGCAACATAAGGTACCACCTGACGCCGATTTTCAGCTGCAGCCTAACGCCCTTCCTTGCCAAGCCTGATGAAAAGTAATCGCGTGAAACATCAGAGATTCGATTTTTTAGAGTGCAAAACATCAACTCCGTTAATCATGGATTGTGATGGTGCTCACACAAATTCATCTAGTTTAATTATGGTTGGAGTAGTTCTTAAAAAACAATATAAACTCTCACGCCTGTTTTCTCTAACTAAAAAATGCCTAAATTAAATGAACTGTTGGAACCAAAAATCACCAAACTGGAGTGCATTAACACGAATAGCAAACACTGCTTCTATCCCATTTTTGCCTTGTTTTTCTTTTACAAAAACCCATTTGCGCTTTTCACTCGTCCAACCAGTCCACATTCCCGTAGCACATTCTACGCTACAAAAACATGCTTTGCCCAGTCCATAATGCACTCCGGCACTAAGCTGAGCCGATTCTGTGCCCATTCCGAGTCTTTCTAATAGTTTGAAATTGGAAAAGCCTCGCATTGTTCCCGCTCTCCCGTTTACCCGCTTGCCCCATTTTAGCTCGGAACTCGGAAAGTCGGAAGCTACCACTCAGGCAAGTTCCGCAAAGAGTTTTAATTGCTCTACTTGTGATGATATTATCAGGGTGTTTACGTGGAGGAATTTTGAAGTCGGAACTATTTTTCTGATGTGTGGGATCATGTGATAAGGTGCTTAAATGATCTTAAATAGGACTGATGACAGGAACCAAGATCATGTCAATTCACTGTTTTTTGTAATGCATGAATTAATGTTAAACATTGTAATTTTTGGACTGCAGGATGAATTGTGTGTTGAATGGTGATATGAAATAAAATTGAATGATATCGTGACAGTTGATAGGGAGACAAACAACGTGTAGCGCCTACCTACTATAGAGAAGACTTAATCTTAGAAATACTCGTGGCTACCAGTCTGTTAAATCGATACTTTTTGACGGGCTCCACCAGAGATATTTATTGCTAAACTAGATGAATCGATAATCCATTTAGCCCATTAGCACGTTGCATGTTCTTTCGGCATCTATCACAAAAATGTCATTCCTATCGATATGGATAACAGCTGATAGCGAAAGGGCAATTTCATAACTACACAAAACACGTTTGACCGAGATTAATATTGACCCCAGTTTACCGAAACCTACTCTGAAACAACAAGTCTTTGGCCAACACTAGAAATAAACCAAATTCGTATTTACTTTGTGCTTTAACAAAGCTCAAACAGTAGCTGCGGGCTATGACCATTGTAAACCACTTTAACTTGGAAGATGGCAAAACAGAGAACTAAATTCAATGGAAAGGATTTTACATATCTGACGCAAAATACTGTACAAGCAGCGCCACTACAAAGTACCAGGTTATGTTGGTATCCCTTCACATCTCCAGGTTTCAACAGATTAAGCCGCTCAAGCGCTTGACATCAAAAGGCTTTGTCTGTACCGTATAGTGAATTTGTGACGTCACATATCCTGAGAAACGTAGGTAGTGACGTCATGCGTATCCTGCCCGTGCATTGAGTGCTTCTGCATCAGATTCCCTTATACAAACTGTGGGTCGGAAAATGGTAGCTTAAAATAGAAAGGAAAGTTATATAACATCGTATAACTACCTAAGTACCACTCGAAAGGTCACGCGTGTTCCCAGCAATTGATGTTGTTCTAAATTTAAATCGTGGAGTCCCTGGTTCCACATTTAAAAAGTTTAGAAATATGGCCAGCGCCATTTTCATCCTACTGTTTTTCAAGTACATAATTACGAGTCTGCTTTTAGAAGTTGATTTTTTCTAATCCCACTTGTACTATGTAACACGAAGTTTTGAAAGTCTTGTAATACGTAGGATGGAAAATTATGCTTATGTGCCTAGGAAAACTGTCATTCTGTCTAATTTATTTACGAATGGCGTGGCATTTCTATTAGCCAGCCAAATTATCCTTCACACAATCTTTTCTTTGGTCTTTAAGAGCCATCCAAATTCATCCTCAAAACTTTTCTCGCGACATGTCATGCTTAAGTCAAAGCGCAGTATCACCATACCACATTCTATGAAGCTACCACATAAGGCTGAATTACGCCACGTAAGGAAATCCTTACATAAGTAGTTCTATTATGTCGTCACACAATACACGTCATGTGAGTCCTAACATGCTCGTCCTACTTGCGCTCTCATTGCATCAGCTCAGCGCATAAAAGACCGTCTTCCTAGAAAATTGGATCGTGAGCTTTTAAACGGAAAACTGGGTAGTGTGTTATATTTTATGTGGTTCTTCGTGAGATGTATGAATAAAATATGTTGCGTTCAGTAATACGCTTTATTGGAAACAGCCATGACAGCCGCATCATCTGTTATCCGATGCCGAATTGACAAGGGCATAAACAATACCAGCCAGTATATTGTATATGGCCAATAGCCATACATTACACTTCGTTATAAAATCTGCACTAAGTATATTATTAATGTGTAGTTTGTTTTGTACGTTTTTGACAGCCCTAAGGATTGTATTGATGTCTGTAAAATTGACTATCTTGGGCAGGATGATTTTGGAGAGAGTGCAGTCTTTCAACGTGTTTGCTCTCTACATAACATCAGGCCTGTAATCCGTAAGGGTTAAGCAGAAGTATACCTAATAGTACACCCAGTTATGGTTAAGTCCCATGTTATAGGGGCGAGCCTAATGCCATCAATTGGGCACAAATCCAGGCTCCTCGGCTGCTACTAAGAAACTCTTGATGGAAAACCCTAGCAACACTTTGCCCGAACCGGGCACCCAGGACCGCATGCTCAACAATCGCGCTTGTGACCACTACACGAACCAGGTAGTCCAATGTTAGCTCGCGTCCGCGTGAGGCTGTCCCGCAGACGTAACGATGAAGAGGACTCTGCACACAAACTGTTCACGCTGGTGACCTATGTACCAGTAGCCTCCATCGAGGACCTGCAGACAGAAAATGTTGACGCTAGCCAATAATAAACACTAAGTTTAAGTTTAAGCTGTCTACTGGTTTATTTTGCGTTTCTGCTACCTAACCCAAAACCTCACATTGGGAAATATCGGTCAAAGCTAATTGAAGATATATTTTCAACCAATGGCAATGCTTGTAACTAGCTAAATTAGCGCCATTAGTTTTAGTATCCACCCCTATTCAAACCTTCTTAAAATAACAACCCCATATTGACTAAAGCCAACGCAATTCTAACTTCAATACGACCACACCTAGTAATAACTTATTCATCAAGTTAACTGAAGTTTTCTAACCTTTATGAATAAACCAAGGAGCTAATCTACGTTTCATAGACCCTGGTTTATTAATCGCAGTAAAGGGTAATGTAATTAATTGCGATCAGTATTATGTGCTGAAGGGCTGAGCTGAGCTGATGATGTGCTTATTGATGTTCGGAAGTACCTACCTAACTTGCCAGTGCTCTCAAAATGATGAAGGAAAATGTGAGGACACTGGCAAGTCCTAGAAACAAAAATTTTACCAACTTGCACTGGGCCACTCATTCCCTCTCATAGAGAGGAGGCTTGTGTGTGTCCCAGCAGTGAGGACGGACATTATACGCTGATTAATGCTCATCCCAACCTTTAGAGCCGTGTTGTGTTTTTTTTTATGTAACATTTAGATACCATGTAAAAATTATTGATGAAATAAAAAAAATGAAATGAAATCCTAATGTACTTTTAACAAGAATAAACAAAGAAATGAAAAAGATCCCTTTTGTCAATTTATTTGTACTGTCGTAAGGAAAATTGAATGTATTTTCATCCTAATTACATCAATGTTTGTTCGGTAAAAAGAAAAACAGGGTATCAGATGTCTTTGTAATGTAGGTAATATTTATAATATTTACCTTGGACTAACACGAGCCGAGGGATGTTTTGTCTGACGTAGTAACATGCCCGAGGCGAGGTAGAAGGTAGAACCTCAAACGAAAGTTTTCAAAGAACAAATTAATTACGAGCTTGAATAAACTCGGTGTGCCCTGAAACTAATTTGAGCAAGTTTTCGGGTAAAAATAATATTAGAATTTACTAAGCAAGCAGCTACTAATTATTTTAAACACTTCTTCTTTTCTAATCTCGTGAACGAATATTATGATGAATAATGATGTAGGTATATTATTGCAGAATTTACATCTTGAAGTCCATCGATGGCCTAGCTAGATACCTACTTAGTTACTTTTAAAGACCGCAAGCTCATGCTCATGCGTGAGGCACTGTAAGATCCTAGCCAAAAGTGGGCAAACATGGATTTAAGTAAAACAACTGAGGCTCAGTCTCCAAAGGTGATAAGTAACCAGATTCTCATACTACTAGTATGAGAAACTGGTTACTTATCTCCTTTGGAGACTGTACTTACTTGCTCTCATCAGATTTATTATTTTTTATATTTCTAACAAAGAAATCTTGACGATAAACAATCTCGACGTCGAGCCACTATAAAATCATTACTTTTAATTTTATTGCCAGGTAAAACAAGCACTTTATCTGGGTCGTTAAGTACGCGTTCCACGACAAATTAGTCGACAGGAAATTCTCGATCAAATTATTCCCCTCGCTAATTGACGGAAAGTACGATGGAAAAACTTTAGCCCTCCGGATTTTAACGTGGATTGAAAAGCAGTTAGAAGCGTTGGATGCGGCATTAGCTATGCTTATTGAGATAGTTTTCGTAGTCGGAAAAAATTGTGTAGTGATCAAAGAACTATCCTTAGTTAGGAGGAATGGTTCAGTTAATTTAAAATCCAAGCGGTAACGTCCAAGGTTTATTGTCTAAGTATTGAGTTCACTGACGGTCGACCACTTTTCACCCTTATGTTCTGAGCGATAAGGTTGAAAAGTGGTCGCCCGTCAGAGAGCGCGGTAGTACCTATTAACTTTATTTGCTGTAACAAACTGGGTACATCCTTGTAATTCCTAAGGTCAAAGTTTTCTAGGAAAAAGGAAAGGCATGGAACTTCTTAGTGCTTGTGCGTGCTGCGAGTGCGACTGCTGCGTGCTCGTTACACAGAAAGGTAGCAAACGTAAATGCCACCTCCATTTTAAAACTACATCCATGTCAATAAACTACCTATAACACCGTTTGATAGTGAACCTTAACTTAATCACTTTAAAGCTCCATAATGGTTTTACAACATTATTAAATCAAGATGGCCGTAGTTCGGCGACGCGCGACAGTTTGGCGCCCCGTCGACAAATTGTTGCCATTTAATAAAAAGTTCGAGATATCGAGTTTGTAAGTTAATCGATTAAGGGCTGGCAGATTTCTGTTGCATCGATGTTGTAGATTGTGGAAATCGAATTTCAATTGTTTGCATTGTTTACTCATCTGCGCTGAAGGGAAATAAAAACTAACAGTGTGCCGTATGGTCTCTATTTTGTCGTTTAAGTATGTACGATATTAGTTTCCTGCAACTGCTTCCCGCTCAATTCTCATGAATTTTCATTTCCTCTCTTTGATAAAGCCTAGCACCCTAGCCTACTACTACTAGCCTACTGCTAGCCTTGGAGAGTAAATCTTTTACCGTGATGAGATAAAAGTTTTCAGGAATCACTTGCAAACTTGAACCACCAAGTACTAAACTTTTTTATTTTTTTCTCTGAAAAAAGACCGCATTGTAAATAATAGGTGTGAATCTGCATATAAAAAGGTGTCCTAGTTCTGTGATTCAAAATTCTGCCGATGACAACACTGTCCCTGAACGGGTGACCCATTATGATAAATGACGTTCACAGACCTTATTAAATGAACATGAAGCGGATAAAGTATGCAATGAGATAGCGAAAGTTGCCGCATATGAGGTCAAAGGGACGTAGGCGACGTGCAGGGGACCAAACAAAGGATGAGGGTATTGTGTTCCCTTTTTAGACGAGACTCGTGCGAAAGCGAGGGAACAATACGGGTAAAGCCACAAAACAAAATCATGCAGTCAGTGTGTTGGTCGTTTTGTCGTGGTAAGTTCTTTTATCAGGACTCTTTTTCTTGCGAGGGAGCGATGGTGTTGTGTAGCTTGAAGTACAATGACCTACAGCTGCACCATGCTTAGACCTATGTGAGCCAGCCAGCTTTAACTTTTCGATTCAATGAGTTTCGTCATCGATAGGACTGTGAATTGTGATAGACGTCTTCTTTCAATGTTCAAAAATTAAAATTTCGCTTCCTTTATTCCTTCTTGCCCTATCTATATTGAGTGAGTACCTAATTTGACTAACTGAATTAGTCAAATTAGGAACTCTAGTATATCGTAAAGACGCGACATGAAAGGTGTGGCTAGTCAAAGGATACAAACAGCATAAATGACAAAATACTTACTGAATAACGAAAACAACCTGTAATTGGAACTGAATGAAAGACCGAATGATTTGAGTCCTACATTATCTGTCATCAACTGACATTTGTCCATAGGTTTGAATTACGTAGGGTGAAAGTACTTGTAGTCGGAAGGGTGGGATCGCGTGTGGCGCCATGGAGTCGCCACTTTTGTATACAAAGCTGTAGACTGGGGTTTGGTGGCTCTAATTATAAACCTGTCAATCGTCATGCGGACAATAAGTTTAATAAGCTGTTAGGTTAATTTAACAGGTGCAACCGCTTAACATTTTTCTCATGTATATTAGCTGTGAAAACAAGCATTAGGTGTTTCAAATTACGGTTTATCAATTACGAAAAACAGCTTATTACTACGTTCTTGAACAAGGAAACAAAGTGTAACAGTTTTCACTCTTAATTAAATCGTTAAAAAAGTGATCGTCTGTCTAAAATTGCTCCTTGTTAATAGCCAGGAATATATAGTTACTGCATAATGGTTGCGCGAAAGTTAAAGTAAATAACACTAAGTCTGGCGTTTCGTAAAACAAATATGAAAGAACTTGAATAATAAATTAGTCGTCTAGTTCTTTATTTGCTTAGACATAAGTAATAAACACGTTAAAACAGCATGATTATGTAAATGTTAGGTATTCTAGCGCATAAGTTCATACATTTTACACAAAAATTATGTGAATGATGAAGGTATGATATTTTTGCTGTTTTTCAACGAGCTGTAACCATAAAATAAATATAGCTACTGGTACCTTTACTCCACAAAAGCTTTTAACACCTTTGTCGAGGCTTTCAAAGCTTGTTATTTAATTCAGGCTGTAGCTTAAAATACAACGTTTTATGAATTACGGATATGCAAATTAACCGTGACAGATTATTTTGCAAAGTGAAATGTTATTTTCAATAAATCGTACTTCCTTGGGCCCTAGTGTAAAAGATATAATTATAATGTTTAAATTGTAGCCAAAAGTAAACATGAATAAGATATACTAAAATAATTGGGATTATAAGAAAACTTTTTTTTTAAACTGCCCCACACTGAATTGCTTCTGTATCATGGGTGCGTTTACAAACATTTAAACTCACATACACAAACAGCCAGAACCGGAACAACTTTCTGCAACTATGCACGTAATACATATATTTTGTTCCGTGCGGGGATCGAACCCGTGACACGCAGCGCAGCAGTCGATCGCTCAGCCACTGCGCCAACCGTGTCGTTTTTGATAACGGTAAGCCATATTCATCAGACATTGATGAGCGATCAGTTTAAGCTTCACCGTGAGAACTACATTTAACTGATTAGTAGAAAGAAAAAGAAGCCTGAAGCAGAAACGTGCAAATAAGGATCTAGAACCGCGAGCTATATCGCCGGCACTTTGAACTTTTTAACTTTATTAAGTTTATGCCTTCAGCGCCGCGCAGCACCAAGTTTTCCGAAATGTTTCCTTTTATTTCCCTCTTTAATTTTCTTGTAAACTTCGTTTGCCAGTTTTCTATTATGGAGTATGTTTTGGAGACCGTACTTAATATTTATTCGTTGTACGACTGACGTTAGATTCAATCAGACGGGCATTTGTTTTATTTTGATGAATTGTTGTAGTTTTTAACACAACTGTTTTAGTTCACCATTAAAAAGCTGAGCACGCTCTCAATATTTTTTAATAATGAAGAAAAGCCCTAGCCTCGTCGATGGAATGTATTCATAAATTCGGACCCAGCAGCGCGTGCTACCTGCACCTGTGCGAATCGTAAATAAGTTTTATGTATTTATTATTTACATACAAATACACTCCACAAAGAATTCGCCTGTGCAAAAATGGAAATACTTGGAAGAGGCACACTGTGTACAAATTACAAAATTGTATGTGTGGCTTGTGAAGTTGTTTACCTCACGGGGAAGGTGATGTATAGGGAACAGCCTGAGTATGATGTTAGAAATAACTTTCTAGGAATATGCTAATTTGTGTTAAATATTCAATCTACCAGTACATATCATCCCGAAATCTTGTGGTTTAATTAAGACGTGAAGGTACACGTAACTGCATGTCTGTTCAATATTTGAACACGACAGCTACTAGGTACCAGGTACCTAGATTCCTGTAGTAGGTACCTTGCTGTGGAATAAGTACCACATGTTTTACCCATATTATTTTAAGACTAGCTGTCCGGCGCAACTTCGTATGCGTCACATTTTCCCCGATTTTGAAACATTTTTCAATGCTGCTCCGCTCCTATTTGTCGTAGCGTAATAATATATAGCCTATATCCTTCCTCGATAAATGGGCTATCTAACACTGAAAGATGTTTTCAAATCGGATTTGGAGTTCCTGAGATTAGCGCGTTCAAGCAAACAAACAAACAAACTCTTCAGCTTTATAATATTATAAGTACCTATAGAAAATATCACTTCAATTTAACTTTCTTACCAAGCATCACATTAGGAGCAATTGAAATAATCTTATTATAACAAAAATCTCCACAACCACAAATTATAAGTTATAAACTTGCACCATGTACAGGAAATTGTTTCACATAGAAAGAAAAGCGACGGAGCCATAAATCAATGAGTTGTTAAAAGTCAATAGATTTGAAATTGCCTTCATAATAGTTCGAACTCAAGAGACACCGTTACTTCACATTGAAAGTGCGTTGCTCTCATAGGTCACGCACAGCGATTGACTTGCAAACTTGTGTATCCCGAAGGTCAAATATTTGAAGATGAGCTACACCAGATTTCGAGGCTTGATACCATGCTCTGAATCATAATGAAGAAAGTTCAAAGAACTGAATTTTTAAGGTGCAAAGCGGGCTATGGCTGACGTTTTTTAATTTGTGGGATAGCCAAGTAAACACGTTACTTTAGGAAAATGAAATAAAGAATAGCATTTCTTTGTAATTAATATTTCTACAGGTTCCATGCATATTATTAACGTATTGACGTAACACCAATTCCACAAGGTTGTTGATTGCAGCTGTGTTAATTACCAGCCCAGGGCAATTAGTTAATTATATTATGTCCTCTCTTCCGCACTTTAATTCATTATCAAGTACCTGAATTGCCGAGGAGGCTGAGGAGTGGTGTGTCTAACAGAAATTATAATGAATGCCAGTTTCTCCATCTCCACGTCTGTTTCAGCAAGTGAAATTGATCAGCAAGATTGTTCCTTAAGAAATTGGTGGCAATAGATTTAATGTTATCTAATTTATTCATTTCACCCTCTTCGGTATCAACCCATATATTTCTCGACGAAACTTTCGTGAAGGAAACTCGGTGAGACATGGGATCGTTCGCTGAAAGTTTTATGCAGTCGTAATATTATTGCCCATGTCTGTTCTCAAAGTGAAATGTGGCATTTCTATCAGATAACTTTAAATTGACATGCCATTTTCAAGTAAAATAACTAAAACCTTCCAGGTTTATGATGGTGACATTCCAAGCTTCTTGAAGAACTGAGAACCGACAGAGATTGAGAGTGAGAAATTACCCGCATAAGAATGTAGGATAAGTTTAAAAACATACAAAGTTACACTAATTTGAAAATTGTGAACTCGACTTGTATTTCTTTGTGTTAAACCTGTTCTAATGATAACCGTCGAGGAACGAAGCAAAGGTATTCCAAGTACATAAATAGACTTAATAATGTGTTAGTATCCAATGTAGATAAGCATAATGTTTTATGAATGAGGTGTTATTGGTCACGTGCAGCCGGCTTTTACGTGACGCTTACGTAAATAGGACCATGAAGAGAGCTAGATTTGCATCTTTTTATAGAGTTGAGATAGTTCTGGAAGTACTTATTTCACGAATGAAGTCCAAGCCTTCGTAAGGAATTTTCTGTTTGCATTAAGAACAGATAAACCGTCACGCACACTCTTGTCTACACGTCACTTCAGCTTCGGCTATTGAAAGGCGGATTTGTGATGGCCGTTTGTTGTTATTGGCAACCAGCAGGACGATGAATCCTGCTTCCTGCCCTTTCGCTTGACGTAATCCATAGAACAAGTGACGAAGGGGGGGACAGACCTTCCCGGAAACCACAAGGATCCTTTAAAAATACTTTCACTTTAAAACATAATCCATATAGGTAAGTACCTGCCTAAGCAAACAACATTGGCAACAAAAACAAAGTCAAGAATAAATAACATTGGCCTGGAAACATGGATTTATCAAAGAAAATAAAGCTATGCTTTCCATGAATGAAGAAGGAAAAAGACGACGTTATTTTTTTAAAAAAAAAAACAAGAGATGAGGACTATAAAATGTTAAGCATGTGCATGTATATCAAAAGAATCTGTTTAAAAGCAAATAAAAAGAAACACGAGCTCTCATCTTACTATCTGTTTAAAACGAATATTTTTGCACGGAAACGTTGAAGCGTCGACACTATCAAGGTCGTTTAAACCATTATGGTGGACTACTTTTGTATAAAAACGGAAACGAATCCAATGGTTTTTGTCGACACTTTACGTTTTTGAACGGTGCTATAAAACTGCACAATTTGTTGGATCAGATGCCTAGCAATTGAATTTAGTAGTAGTTGAAGGTTAGAAAAATCGTAATGATTTTATTTTATAACATCAACTGATGTTCTGAGAAGTGGATCCTGTACCTCAAAATGAACAAATAAATCAATCAATCCTTCATTCTTTATCCCGGAAAGTAAAAAAGTTGCTCAGTTTTGAAAATTACCCAATTTTTGGGGAGATTTTAAAATCAGGTTCATTATACACTATTTTTCCATTTGAAATTAACGTACCTACGGCTCCGTGAGTTCTTACCCAACTACGGGGAAAGCATAAAGGAGGGTAATGATTTTGTTACTCTCCAAATACGATGGGGTAAATTCTGTGGTGCTTTGTCTAATAAATTGGTTCTTAAATTCAATCTCTAAACCCGGACAGTTTTATTGCAATAAAGGTAAGGTTGAAAATGTCTAACATAACAAATTTCTTGACCGCAAATGTTGTACTGAACGTACAGTAAGTCGTAGACAATTTAATTAGTATGGGGTTCTTTAATTAGGTCGTAATTTTCTTGTTTCGTTGGCTACGGCCCCTTGGTGTTTGTTAGTTTTTGACCAAAAAATAAACTCTATTTACATTAATTACCTTAAAACTTTATAGGAAACAGTTACTTTAAGTTCCTACACGTGTTTTCGTTGCGATCCTGTTGCGATAAAAAGGGGAGAAAAATGCTTTTTTAAATGTGATCTTCAATTTGTTCTTGATACCTACCTAATTTATGGTTATGGTCACATGTTTTGTTAGGGTGTGTGAATAAGCACCATTAACAATAATATTTCCAATTCGTTGTACAATTTGGACCAAGGTACGTATGAAAGTAATTGCGATAGTTGCAGAAGCAAACTAAATTAGACTACAAAACGTTCTTTTACATTTGCATCATTCATCATCATCATTTCAGCCCAAAAGACGTCCACTGCCTCCCCCAAGACTACATTTGCATATCCTACAGTTAATTATATATGTATATTTATTAATAGATTAGCTAATTGATATGTTAATTATTGTGTTATTTATTTGCTTTACTCTTATTTTTCCTGTTTCTCATGATATCTACAATAATGAACAAAAAAAATACACGTAAATCTCTCATTCACCTTTCTTTTACTCTGTGAATAGGATCAAAGCCATTATTGGCTCATTCGTCGCGCTGTTGCTATACAATCCTTGCAGGGTTGACAGTTGTAAAAATAAATGGACTTAACGTCCATTCTGCGAGTTATTTGAATAGGAAAGTTGGTCAGCATCATTGACCTTAACATAATTAATGAAAACTACTGGAACGTAGCTTTAAGTAGAACTAGCATTTGTTAATGTTGGCACTTTACTACGAAAGTCAACGTAGGTAAATATTACTCTGGCGCGGTAATTGCCTCTGCTAAAATCCACATCCAGAAGCCATGCCAGTTTATAGCAAAAAGTTCTTTAAAGCTGGCCCATTGCCCATAATCGTGACAATAACCCATTTATGTTTTGTCTTCCAAAATATCGCGTGTCATTTTTCCTTTCGTTCCCAATTGCTGCATAGAAAACCTGTACAGTGTATATTTGTCTGCAGTATCAAAAATCGTAACATTTTGTCATTATCTGACCCAAAGATAATATGCAGTTGAAGTTCAGCAACCCTGGACCACATGAAGATAAATATGCATTTGAAAAAAGGTTTCACAATGTTTTGACCCTTATCTTGTGCGTAATACATTCTATTGATGTGCAAGTTTAGTTGTCGGTAACCTCTTTAAAGGGCGTTCAACGTTCATCCAACTTTGTACTAGCAGAGGTAATTACTCTTTTGAAGCTTAGAACTACGGGGGAAAGGACCTGAGGACAGATATGATTTGATGTAGTGTCTGGAACGTTCACTGCAATATTATTCTATCATATAAGAGCCTTATTTACGTGAGTTACTAAAATCATTTACTGTATCATCTTTTGCTAATAAAAAAGCTAGACTACTGCGATGTCTGGCCGCAGACTCCTCGGGGAAATAAAAATATCCTATATCAGTTACAAATTGTGAGTCGACGATACATTTCACCAACCATGACGCGATGTTTAGTGATTTATGCGCGGTCCAGCAAAAGTATCGTATGGCACGAACAATGTAGGCGAGAGCGGGTCACGTCTCTAGATCGGGTTACCTGGCCGACGCTATTCACTCTCCTATTCATGCTTCAAAAAAAAAAAGCTAAGTGTTACTAACTTGGTGTTTTTGTAGGGCTGACGGAAGTAGCTCGTGATATTAACGGAGAATGCGTGTTTAAACAAAAAATTACGATTTAACTTTAATGTACCTATTTAACTACTAGTGTAATAGAGTCTGCGTGTTCGTTTCGTTGTAAATCTTAACCTTTTTAGCTCTTTTAAACATTTCTGTAACGTATTACCTTCTAACTTTTCATCTTAAATTGCGATTAAAACCATTTAGATTCACATAGGGACAGTCAGGCCTCCAGGGCATTTTGAAACGTTTGAATTTAGGGAAATAGCACGTTCGCCAACCCTACTTTGATAGAGCCTATTGTTCGTCTTCAGTACCCGGCTTTGAGGGGACACGTAAACCTGTTTGGAAGGTACTTACTTGGTATGCTTCGAAATGCGTAGTTGTAGTGTAGCACATTGTTGTAGTACAAGAGCTGTCGGGGTTTTAGAATGTAGAATAACTTAACAATACAAGCTGGATGGATACTGATCTGAACAAGCATTTAAGTTTATAAATTACCTGACAGATACAAAACCTAGCCCTTCATGCAAATTAAATAAATCAAATACCAACTACAACTATTGCGTAGGACTTAGTAATAAGAATTTGCATCACAATGCATATCTTTTTTTAAACCGGATATGTTATCATAATGATTTGCGGACGCATAACCGCTTTTTCTAGTTCATTGGCCTCAAAAGATAATGCGAGATATGAGCGGAACCATAGCGCAAATGTTCAAATAACTATAATGTCGTACCCAACACTAGCTACTTCCTGTTGCAGCTTCCTTAATGAGTTTTTGTTGTTTGAAATTTCTTTTGTGGTAAAAGTGGCTTGTAGCATTTAGCTTACTTACGTGTCTAATGAGCTTAACTTAAAATACGTTTATGTATTTAAAACATCATCTTGGGTTCGATCGATGAAGCCAACACAAAAAACCAATTTAAATTACAAGCACAAAATTAACGATTTGACAGAAAGTCACGTTAATTTTTTCCCATATTCCGGGGTAATTTAGTCAGTGCACTGTGTGCCTACTGACTACTGTGCTAGGCAACGCAACGACGACGCACGGGCACTGCACTTGTTCTACTCGAATCAAGTTTCGTTCGATTACTTCCTAGTAGTTTCGCTTCACCGTCCCCACGGCGGCGGTGATAGAAGATGAAAGTGCATTCTAGATAATGATGATGTAGTTCATACATAAAGTAGTTTATATGTGTTATATCTAGTTCAGATTTTTAAAATAGATACGATACATACAGTTGCATTATTTTTTTATTATTTTCAAAGAATAATCTCATAATAATTTATATTTTTTTTGTCACTGTCTGACCTTGCAACAGGGGTATTCAACCGACACGGCTTGAACTTAGGCCGTCTGAGGCTCAAGGTCTAGAAAGTTGGCCCTCGCAGTCCATTCACCCACAACCCCAGAGTCCTTTGCCAAGAAATTATTTTCTATAACATAAGATTATTCAATGAAGAGTATTAAATTGTGGTTTGTCTCCTATTAGACCATTGTAAATTGTAACTCATTTTGCAATTCATAATTGGATGAAGTATGTTTTCAGCTTATTTCTGCCATTACATGCTGGTTCTGAATTTATAGTTTTCATTTGTTTTTTTCGGTTGTAATTCATTAGAAAGCTAGATAACGTCATAATTATATTGAACGGAGTTCAAACGTAAATAGTTGAAGTGGTTACTTCGGACATAGTACGAGTATGTCCGAAGTTAATCAATCTAGTTGGTAATATAAACGATGACAGTGTCAATTTTTATTGATGCTGTTTTGATGCTTCTGACTTCAAATCCAATCCATTTGTCTGTCCATTTTATCATAATTATAACTCTCGATTCGAGTATTCAACAAGCTACATACCTGGGAGACCATAACAACAAGAACGATGTTGCAGAATAATGTTAATAACAGTACTATCTAAAGACTTCATTGTTTTCTAATCTTTCTCGTTTTAATTATCTCTGAAATGCTAATCCTGACATCTGACACCAGTAGTAAAGGCTTGCAGTGTTTGCATTGAAGTTGCACTCAATGTTTGTCTCGTTTTTTGTAAAGAGCGGACAGGTTGAGGGAGGGAAATGGAAATAAACGAAGGCTTCGCCGCCCTAGCTAGGAGCCGCCGCCCGCCCGCCCAGTCGCCAGCAGCGCGCCGCCCTGGATACACCGTGACGCTTTTACCGATCAACTTTTTTTAATGTCATTGCACTATAATAGTTCCTAAATGTATAATAAAGTTTAAAACGGTGAAATTTTACATGTGATACTTTTAAATAGGCCAGTGATATATTCATGAATTGGTAAGAGTTTTATTTTAAAACTAAGTTTAATTTTATCACTAATATTGACTGTAATATATGCGTAAAGTGCATGGATGTAACCAGTGTGAAAGTTCATGTTACTACTTCATTTCATGTTAATTAGATACCGATATTCTGTACTGTTATAGTTTTAATAACAACGTTATACGTATCTAGTATCTTTATATTCCAACTAGGCAGTATATTTTTACGCGTATGTGTAAAGTTCTTTCAAGAAAAATATTGTAATATATCAGGTTTTATGTGTGTCAAATTTATATGTCATCAGCAATATAATTTCACGCGTCGTTTAAAGTATTTCATATATTTTGCGGGCCAGGCGCAACAACCTTCGCTTCCAAATTTCATGGTTATGATTTCATTATGGCATGCAATCTACTCATAATCCTTTATTCGTTTGACGTTTTTAGAAATAGACATCTCATTCAATAAGGCCTCGATTAGCGTGCACGTTTGTTATTATTATTCCGATTCAGCTATCTGTTCCTGATATTTCGATAAGATTGGCCGACACAATGATACAAGTATTCTTTTTTTTATTAATAAATGCGGACGTCTGTACTGAATTATACGTAAGTTTTATTGCTTATTCAGCAATTGATTTGGATTTTATACAGCACTGGAGTTAATGTCTTAGGAATAATACAACTATTAAATGTAACGACGATAATATATTTTTCTTACTCCCTCTAAGCGATGAGGTGAAGAAATTAAGCGCTGTTTTTGTCGTGTCCTTTTAGAACAATAGATATTTTGATGTGCTTAGTGCTGTATTTTTAAACTATACAAAATGGGTTTCTGTTAAGACAAAGGACTATGTTCTGAAGAGGGGAATAGTTTTTCCAAGGTTTTTCCTCTCGTATCGTCGACACGCACTCTGCCGCCGGATGACGCTCCTCAGCAGTCGATTGTTGTTCAGAGAAAAGGGGTGACACCCTCCCACGCACGCATCTTCATTCAAGTGGAAGCTGTGTTAGTCATACATTTTGTACTGTCTACTATACACGATGTTAGAGACATCTTTTACGTTTCAATGGTTTGCGAAAATTATGCAGATTAGACAAACACTATTGCCACAGTTACATACTAATGAGTCAAGTCATACATAGCGATGGTGTTAAAAGAAAGTAGTGTTTGTTAAGTTATGTATGTAACTATCTATCTTACAAAAATATCTTACGTAAATACTAAGACGTAAAACTAAAAGTATTTCCAAATATAGCTTTTTATATTTCATCAACAATCACTTCTAATTGAATCTTTACAAGTTTAATAAAAATTTGGGACAGCTTCAGGTACTCACGTTTTCGATTATATCATTCATTATTCTCCTCCTCCTCATTACGAATGCTATAAGCTATAACATTATACAATTACCTTGTCCATACCACATGCATTATGTTTGCAGCCGCAAGTATCACATAACCCTTCCGTTTTAAACCCTTACGACTGCACGAAATTACCCCACGTAATTATTTTGGGTCCCCGTGTAGGGCGCAGTTTTTTTATATACAAGATATTTCGCAATGGGGTTACGGCATGTTAGGGTCTTTCGTAGCGTAAGAATATTGGATTACTTTAATGCAGTTTGTTGTGTTAGCTGTATGTCATTCAGCTGTGATTTTGGCGACACTTAAAATGGAAAACTTTGAAGTTTAGGAAAACTTTTATTTCCAAGCGATGAAGAAATTCATCTACTCATACGTCTTATAATTATAATGATATTGATTTTCACGACCGAGGACCAAGGTCTCGTGGGAGACTCGAGGCGAGGATATTTATATTCATAAATCCATAATCGAGTCACTCAGTATATAAAATACCCAATATAGCTTCGAACAATCATTATTAATTTTCTTGGAAAAGAGGAACGTCATTATACAGGGTTACTGGTAACTCGACGTATTCCTTGCAGGACGTCATAGTAGGGTTAAAATGCAACAAATTAAGCCACCAAATGTTCTACCGAAATTCAGTAGTTTTTGAGTTAGTTCGATTTTTAGAGTTTTTATGAATAATCCCAGATTAAATCATTTGAAACCAATTTAAAAATTATTTACGGCGCGACAGTACAGAAATTTTAAGTTATTATCGTAGTTGATGCCGTAGCAGATCTTTGTTAATAATTAAAAGTTCAAAAATGCCTTAAACCTTGGCAAATATCACTAATCAAACATTTTTTTTTTTGTAATTTTTGTTATTACTCCATACAAATTGTTGTCTAGTGCAAAAATAAAATACTACGCCTGATGTACAAATTACTAGGAAAATATCCTTATCTTATCAGCTATCCAAAAAGGTATGAATGTTAATACAAAGTCATGGACTACATTATGAAAATCGTTTTTGATTTAGTACAGGAAGACGTGCGTCTCACAAAAAGGTGATTATTCGGAAAATCAAATAAAACAATTTCGTGAATGTTATTATTATTTTTAATAAATTTCAATTTAATAACTTTTATGACATACATTTCACACGTCTTGTTCGATGTGCTGCCCTCGGTTTCGAATACATGTTCTTATTCGCTTCCTCATTTCAGTTTTTGTGATTCTTGATGTGATTGTTGCCCTCATCTGGTCCGCCGCATCTGTTATTCTTTCCCTTAGTTCTTCAATTGAATTTACTGGGGTCACATAAACTAGGTCTTTCATATGACCCCAGACGTAAAAGTCTAGGGGCGTCAGATCAAGGCTTCGCGCAGGCCACGGAATCGGCCCACCGCGCCCTATCCATCGGTTTGGATAGTTTTCATCCAGCAATTGTCGAATTGTGATTCGGAAGTGGGCTGGACATCCGTCATGTTGATAAATCATGTTTGCTCTTCTTTCTTCCGGTACATCCGCGAGCAGTGGTGTTAAATGATTTCTAAGGAAATCTTCATAAAGTTCCCCATTTAGTGTTCGGGGTAAAAAATGTGGGCCGATTAATTTGTCGTCGATAATACCCATCCAAACATTAAGCGAGAACCTACGCTGGGATGCGGTTGGTTTCAGTTTTTTAGGGTTTGCTTCTGCTTTCGGTGCCCAGTAATGTAAGTTGTGGTAGTTTGTGATACCATCACGGTCAAAACATGACTCATCGGCCCACAGAATGTTTTTTAAAAAGTTTTCGCCTTCGGCGTCGGCACTCAGCATGAAACGACAAAATTCAAGCCGTCTCGGCGGATCTCCCTCTTCTAATGACTGGACTGGTTGGTAGTGATATGGATGTCGGCCTGACAAGTGAACTACAGACCAGACTTTCCACTGTGACATACCAAGCTCACGCGCTACGATGTTTGTCGATATGTTGGGGTCGTCAATAAAACGTTGAAGAATCAGCTCTTCGTCGTCAGCCGTTTATCTCCGGGAACGACCAGTGTCAATTTGCCTGGTTCTTTGGACGCTGCCAGTTTCAGATATTCGCCGATAAGTCGATCCGAAGACACTAACGTGTGGGAGTCGGCGGTTGGGAAAGCGAAGTCCATATTCTCTCCGCGCTTCAGCAGCGTTACCGTCACAAAGTCCGTAACAGTAAATTATGTCAGCGTATTCTGGATTAGAATATGCAGCCATAGTCAGCACTTATGAAGGCACAGCACAGCACGAGAGCAAGATACGCGATAGGGATAGCCAGATAACAAAACACGAGCTTACGCGACGTAGAGTTGAGACTGACTAACGCTGACGACCAGAAAATCGCACCCCGAGTCATGCCGAGAGAACAATAGTAACCAATCACAAAGCTTACCGTGTGTTTGGAGTTCAAGCTCAGGTAAAACTACGAATACTACGAATAACAAACAAAATGTTGATTGTCTTACAATTTTACCTGCTCCCCATAAAACTCTTCTCTACCCTGTCATACATGCAAAAGTATTGACAATCATACCTTTCTGAATAGCTGATAAGACAAGGATATTTTCCTAGTAATTTGTACATCAGGCGTAGTATTTTATTTTTGCACTAGACAACAATTTGTATGGAGTAATAACAAAAATTACAAAAAAAAAAAATGTTTGATTAGTGATATTTGCCAAGGTTTAAGGCATTTTTGAACTTTTAATTATTAACAAAGATCTGCTACGGCATCAACTACGATAATAACTTAAAATTTCTGTACTGTCGCGCCGTAAATAATTTTTAAATTGGTTTCAAATGATTTAATCTGGGATTATTCATAAAAACTCTAAAAATCGAACTAACTCAAAAACTACTGAATTTCGGTAGAACATTTGGTGGCTTAATTTGTTGCATTTTAACCCTACTATGACGTCCTGCAAGGAATACGTCGAGTTACCAGTAACCCTGTATATACGTGTTCGTTTAACAAATTAAATCCGATAAAGCGTTGTCGGAGGAAATTGATTCTAAAATTGTATATTCTTATCAGGTTGGTGGGGCAATATGTTTATAACTTTTATCTTTTGTTACAGTTTACGGCTTGGGTGGACGCCGTAATCTTCGTGTTCAGCTTGGACAACGAGATCAGCTATAATACGGTGTCGAACTACTTCAGCAAAATGTCCCATTATAGGAATTCCGCAGAGATTCCGATCATATTGGTGGGAACTCAAGGTGGGTGTTTATTGAGATTTTCACCTCGTTCCCGATATTTCTCCATTTTATTATCTAATCTTACGTTTCTATTGACTTATCCGTGGTATTAGTAACGCTCATAATTTTAATGATAAATTATTGCACTTGATTGGGTTTTCCTCGTGTACTTTTTTGTTTACGTGAAAATCACATTTTCCCTGTTTTTTACGTCATACGAATTTATGTAATCTGACGAAAGATACAAGCCTTTTTACAGTTGATTTACTTAGCAATACGTATTTGATACAAGACACAAACATTCATTTTGATTATAATAACAGTTTTCCTATCAAAGAAATATGTAACACAGTTTATTTACATAATTACGTACACGCGTCCGATAGACGTATTTCCTATTAAATGATTGGTTGCTCTTCCAGATGCCATAAGTGAAAGTAGTCCACGCGTGGTAGACGACAACCGCGCTCGCAAGCTGTCGAATGAGCTGCGAAGATGTTCTTACTATGAGACTTGCGCTACGTATGGTCTGAACGTGGAACGAGTCTTCCAAGACGGTAAGTGTAACGATTTTAAACGAACATCGAATATTTATGTCGGATGATGTCAGCTTACGCGGTTTTTTCTACAACGCTGTTTTTGGAATGTGTCTACCGTTGTTAATTTACATAAACAGAATTGTTATTTAGATTAGATAGAATTTGGTTTTACGAAAATGGCGACAGGTCTTTTAAATGGTTTTTCCAATTCTGTTTCAATTAGGATTTTTAATTCAAAACAGCGACATATGAACAGCTTGTTAATATTTTATGCTTATCAAGGCATTTTGAAATGTGTAAAAACATTGAAATACTGAATGTTTATTATTTTCAAAATACTTGACCGTACGAAATATTTTGCTGTATTATCAATAAGAAATATGTCCAACGCTCGACCGATACAATACATGTGAAACTTTAATCATTTTAAGAATAATCTACTTATCTGATGAACGCAGAAAGATATTTGTTACAGTATGATTCTGAAAATTTCAAAGAATACGTATCTGTTCAATGATATTAGACGTATCGGCAATTTTACTGATTGTGATTGAGATCGATAGAGAGTTATAAAATTACATAAAAGAGATTTTTTACGATCGCATCGTCTCGCGTGATGCTTCGATGTGATGAGACTACAAGCGTACTTGTATAAGCTAGCCTGTGGATCTCGTTTCGCTTGCGGGGTGTTCTAGAGCACGCAGTGGCAACACCGGCCCCCAACCGCGCGGTCGTTTATTTCGTTCTCGTTCGTTCGTCGCCGCGACACCGCATTGTTTACATTTTTTTGACGTTTTAAAAGCGTCGTTTGTGTGAATATTACGATTATTTTCAATCTTGTCCTGAATGGAAGGATGGAGAGAACACTTATTTTCAAGTCTAACATGTCGCCTATATCGAGTTTGAGGCGTCGCAGCTCGTGCTACAACATACAAAGAGCGGAGGAACGCGATCGTAGGAAATCGTCTAAATTTGAATGTGCGTGAAAATGTTATTGTTCGAGTAACCGTTTAGATTAGATCTAGTTGTCGTGCTTTTTGGGTATCGGAAATTGTGAAAGTTTTCAGTGTGCTGGTGATTATTTAGTGATTGTTTTGTTTTGCAGCGTGTCAGAAGATTGTGGGCACTAGGTTGTCGGCATCGTCCCAATGCTTGTCTGGAGGTTCCAGGCCTGTGACTCCACAGCCGTTAGTGAATTCGCCAAGCCACAACCACTCAACATTCCTTTACAAGGTAATTATTGTACTAATACTTTTTACTGTCCAACTGTGTTTGGTGAGCCAACTTTGTTTTGATCATGATGCCATTATCAATTTCACGATCTCAGAAAAGTACCATAAAAGTTTTATGAAGTTTGCATTTTGTCATCAAATACTTCTACTTTAGAAAAAAATAGAAACAAAAATAGTTGCAAGAACTCACAGAAAGAAATGTGCCAACTATTTTTAGTTAGGGCATAAATACCACATGTTACTTCACTTAATCTTTCCCATCTTTAATGTTAAACAATAGGATGTTATTAATATCATTTGAACAACAAGAACAGAAAAGCATTAAATCATCATTAAATTGCATTAGGAACAAAAAGGCAGTAAATGATAGTCTTCAGTACTTACAGAGGTCATGAACTGTACAATGTGTGAATGTGTGTCACTTTACACACATGCTGTCTCAATGACAATATTTAAAAAAAATAGGATGTGTGCATTTTTTTTTAAACTTGGCTTGGCTTTGGTCTCCATTCTTTAACCAGCCAATGCCACTCACACTATCGCATTTCAGATTAAGGTAAAGATAGAATTATTTTTAATTTAATAAAAATTTATTATATCTTTGATATCATAGGCCTGTATCTTTGATTAAGTTGGACAAATTACTGAGAATTCAAAGTTTTAGATAATTATTGAAAAGACAATATCTTTTTTGATAGTGCTTATTTCTCTGGAAACAGTTACAAAATGAAGTGTTTTTCTCTACAGATAAAAATTTATTTTATTTTTGCCTTTTGCCATTCAAATGAAAAACATTTTAGATTGAGTTCATTCATAAATATTTATATACTTGCTTAAACATTTAAAGCAAAAAAAAAAACAAGACTTAGATACATATATGCAAATAACCAGTATTAAGGACATAGTTATGTACCTGTCTTTTTAAACGATAACACTATCATGAGGTATATATAATTGGAATCTATTTTATGGTAGGTACGCTGTTCGGTTTAGTATTAAAGTATCTCATGGACAGTCGCCTATATATTATTTTTCACACGGTTTATTATTTCCTTTTCTAAAGAAATCTCTTCCAGCATCACTGCAAAAGGTGTTCCTAAAAAAAGAGATGTAGACATAGTGTGTAAAAGATGAAGAGAGAATGGAATACATAAAACATATAACCATTTAATATATTTATTAATTCAGTTATGGAAAGAAGAGAGAAGTAAATAAATGTGGATAGTGGATCAAGAGGGACAGGAAGATGTATGAGAGGAATATGTAGTAATGATAGCGAAGAAAGTTACAGTTTTTTTTTTTCTTATCGTGTTGATAGTGAGGATTAAAGGAAAAAGTGTGTTGCGCCAAACACAAGTGACAACGGCAGGTATCTATCTGCACTCTTTATAATGACAAATTATAAAAAATCAGATTGGGTGTTGTCATCCCAGCTCAGTGACGATGCAAAATGTTATCAAATTTTATTTTACAATGTCATAACTTTCCAATAATTTATACAGATTTACAAGGTACTTTTTCATATCAAAAGTTATTTTGTTGCACAAGATTTTTATTTGTGAAGTGATGATTTGAATTAATCAATGAAATGATTGTGTGTTGACTCATTTCTTGGCCATGGGCACAATATTTAGATTCGTAAGGACCATGACAAGACTTTGCTATAATGTGGCTCCACTTAAAAAAGGCGCCTCCTTTAATTGTTTGCATATTTGGAATTTTATTCATTTTATCAATAATTGCGTCAATAAGATTGACTGAATTATTGATAAAATGAATAAAATGCCCAAAAATATGTAAAACTGTCTCTTCAAACACAAAAACAATTTGTTGTTTTTATTTAGAACAATTTTATACAGCATGTATTTTCAAAATAAAAGATGAATTCATCTTCATATTCACTTATTTTGCATTCCATGTTGTAAATAAGATGTTACAAGGGGCTTAAAGCTAAGTACATAAATATGGACCCTGTGAGGGCACAGAAAGTAGAAGACTGGGAGAGGGCTTTTATTTTACTATTTACTTGGTATACAAAGTAACAATATTATAAAAAAAGCTACTTGCCTTGCTCATTTCTTAAGCCATTTAAAACAGTTCAGAGTTCTACTAAAATACTTCTAGCTAATGTTAATTTATTGTATTTTAAAACCTAGACAACTATGTTCGCGCCTCATTAGTTCCATTTAATAGTTTAATTATATGCTCTACTGACAGTCCAACAGCCGGATTTTTGTGAAGCAATCATCTAGTAATTTTAAAATAGATTTATGTCTTCATTCAACACCCTAATAACCATTTATTATTATTTGGTTTGTCTGGTTATCTAACTAGAAGATGCTAAACATACAAATATAAGTCATAATAATCTATCTATGTACTTTTGTTGCTATTTTAATCCGATGTACACCACACCATGTGTTACAACTCCTTGAGTGGATCAGATTTTACTTTACATGATACCTACTACATTATAACGTGGCTTAACCATAAAGTGTAAGGAAAACACATGGGATACCCTTTTCCCAAAAAGAAAACTACCCTGCCGCCAGTTATCACGACCGTTATCACTAAATAATCTGTATAGACAACTAAAATAATGGTGGTGAATGTTTGCTTTCATGTTACTGAGCTAATATCTTATCATAATCCAGCACTTAGGGACATAGAGTGGTGTGGTAGTGCTACGAGCTTGAAGTTGGTAGGGCATAGATATACTTAAGAGCGTTTATACCCTACGGCATTTCATACAAACTTTCAAGTCGCTATTTTCCGAAATGACTGAACAGATTTTAATGGAACTTCCTACGCATATAAAGCAGTATACATAAGCCTAAAAGGTTACTAAAAAACATTTTAGAAATGTCATTTAAAAATGAAGATAATTGGAAATTTCTGTTTCTATGTATAGATAATTAAAAATCGGTCTAATTTAGCTGTAACATTATTTTTCTAAAATGTTTTTAGTAACTTTTCAAACCTATGTATACTGCTTATGCTTAGAAAGTTTCATTAAAATCTGTACAGTCATTTCGAAAAATAACGACTTGAAAGTTTGTATGATATGCCGTAGGGTATAAACGCTCTTAAGGGATAGGCAGAAGTACAGCTACCTCTACATAAGTATATTACCTATTCCACCTCACATGTATGTCTGTCTACCTCTTCTTTCACTATAAGTAACTGTAGTACGGCTGCTGTACTATGGTGATATCATCATCATAATTTCAGCCGAAAGACGTCTACTGCTGGACACAGGCCTCCCCCAAGTTTCGCCACATTGACATAACATGGGGGGTTTTGCCATAATCGCCACGCTTGGCAGGCGAGTTGACGATCGCAGTACGGTGGTCACAAAAGCACAGAGAACGCTGCTGCCCATTCTCTGGCAAGTCCCTTAGTCGCCTCTTACGACACCCACGGGAAGATATGGAATGGTGATATGCTTAAAGCAAAAGGACAAACAGAAATAACTTAAGTCTATTCAAGTCATTGTTTCCAATATATGTTATTTCCGCTTAAACGAAAATCAACATTATGCTAATGTAAATTGAATTCAGCATATCTATTGCTACTGAAAATGTCATAAAAAATCTGAACTTGTTGTTTAAATGTTTGAAAACTAAATTACGAATGCACTATTGGTATTTTGTGGTAGGCTCAGAGCAAAGAACTCTTTTCCTCTTTTTTTTTTTTTGTGTGGTGATAGGATGGGGTGTTGGGGACCGTTATTGCATTGCCTACAAGAAATATGTAGACACTGCAGGAAAATTGATAACATAGGTTGCAATCATAATTTCACCACTGATCATGGAAATCCCAATGATCGTTATAGTAATAATCAATGACTAAAGAGGAAATTGCCATAATCATTTGCTTGATGATGTTTTTCCTATAGCATAAGAACTAAACTGGTTCTAACTACTACTAGACACTTCCCATTCACTACCTGTACTAGCAAACCCGTACAATATCATATGTATCAATGTTATGCTGACATCGACGAGCAGCGAATCAATAAAATATACAATTTTAAGTCAACAATCAGTAGTCACATATCACCGTTTGGGCTAATAGGGCTCTTTCGTTATTTCCCAAAGAATAATCGGTTTATTTTTCCATTTATTTATACAGAATATATGGTATGACATTCTACCCTTGTTTTTTTTTCTACAAAAGTGCAATACCTTTAAGGTCAAAATGTATGGAACATCATCAACATTCTCCTGCCCTTACCCCAATTTATTTGAGGTCGTTGCGGCATGTCTTAGTCTTCCATACTTCTCTATTACTCGTCATCTCATCAGACACCTCCTTCCTTGCCATGTCATCCTTCACGCAGTCCATCTAACGTTTCTTTGGCGTCTTAGATGATGTAAATACGGTCACTCAGAGTCGATGTTCTAATAAACATGATGATAAATCTAATCACATATGATATCAATGTTTAATCTCGTTGCGTAATACAAAGTAGGTGACTGTACCACTTCGCAGCCGAGTAAAAGTTTCGAATTTTGTCTCGCACGTAATCTCATAATCTATTACATTCTCGTATCATTTTTGCGATAAATGATACGTCTTGTCATTCCTAATGTTATATGTCCAAAAATGGCAGTTTCGACTAACGAGATATTTCCGCATGCATAACTTTTAATATAGTAGGTTTAGGAGCGTGTTCATACAAAAAAAAAACCATTTAAATACCGATTTTAATGAAAATTCTTACGCATAAGCAGGATACATAAGTCTAAATAGGTCATTTCGGAAAAAGGACTTGAATGTTTGTATGAAATGCCGTAACGCGTAAACGCTCATAACAACAGAAATCAAATCAAACTTGTCCCACTGTACCTACTAGTATTCCTACTTCGCGATGTGATAAGGATAGCGCAATTACATTTTGTGTCCATGCAAATGATTTCCAGGTCATTATGCACATAGAAACCATATGCATTAAATAAACATCCCATCCCGACTCAGAGCTAACAACATCTGTGAAGCATAGCATCGTCTCGATGCGTGGCTCGAACCCGCGACCCCGAGGACCAGGTCAATCGGTCCCGACTTGCTTGAAATACGTAAGATTCCGTCACTTAACATAACATCACGGCTGTAATAGATCACCAAAGGGCATAGGTGTAACTGCCTAGTGTACCTACTTCTATTCTGCCAGATAGAAAGTTCTATGTATTAGAGTAAACAAATTGCCATCAACCGTGCACGAGAGAGAGAGCGCAGCGGCAGCAATCGCCCAGTGCTGGCAGCCCCGACTTACGAGCAATAAGCCATGGGTTCGAACCCAGACAGGTGCATTACTTTGTGTAATTTATTTCATCACGGCTGCTCTCAAAAACGGTGAAAGAAAACATCGTGAGGAAACCGGCATGTCCTAGAACTAAAAATTCGAAGACGTGTGACATCTACCAACCCGCACTGGGCTCGCGTGGTGGTTTACAGCCCACTCCCTCTCATAGAGAGGAGGCCTGTGTCCCAGCTGTGGGAACATTATAGGCTGATGATGAAGATGATGTGCACGAGTTCGAACTCGAGGCTGCTACTGAGAAATTCCTGATGAAAAACCCAATACCTATCCTTTGCCCGACCCGGGATTGAAACAAGACCTCTCAATGTTCAGCGCACAGCTGTCACGACCACTAAACCAATGAAGCAGTTCTTTACCTACCTTTTAAATTGTAAAGTAGTTAAAACGCTTCTACATATAATGACACTTACTTATTTAATTTAGCACCATCTAAGGTGTCTCTCTGCTTATAAGTACATTAAATAACATGTGGTATTTATATGAACATTCACATAACTCTAATATTACTGATCATATTTAAGTCAAACAAGTTCCTAGGTATTTCAAGGTTAGCAAAGGCGTGTAGGTAGATAGGTAATCAGAATCGTATTGCGTATCTTGTTTTGATACAGAAATCGGGGTATTGTTCTTTTTCGAATGTGCTTATTAATTTAATGATAACTGATAAACTATATTTGGTGGAAATCTATCTATATTATAATTTCCGTTAATTTTGACCCATTGCTGAGTATAAAGTTTATATATTTTCGAAATGTCCATAAAAAAAGATAATTGGAAATTCCTGTTTCTATAATCTACACTAATCTACACTAATATTATAAAGAGGAAAGATTTGTATTTTTGTATGTAATGAATAAACTCAAAAACTACTGAACCGATTTTGAAAATTCTTTCACCATTAGAAAGCTACATCTTTACCGAGTAACATAGGCTATATATTATTGCGCTAATAACTTAGGGGGATGAGCAATATTGCATTTAGTCCACATTTCTCAACTGTTTGACAACTGACAACTGTCATGACAAGCATTAGAATAAACCGGCTATTTCAAACCATTTGTCATCAAAGTAAGTAGCCTGGCGGTTCTATGACCGCCCGCCAAGCAAAAGGTATCGAGTTCGTATCCGCAGTCAGTATTCACTTTTTGTGGTAATTTTTTAATGCTGTAAGTTTTCCAAAACAACGCGGGTTCGATCCCAACCGTTGTTCTCTTTTTGTAACTAGGTATTTTGTTTTATTATAATGCTTTATGATTTTCAAATCATTACAAAATAGTTTTCGTTATTTTAACCATTCAAAATAAATAGTGATTAAAGAACGATTGGGTCATAAACAAAACGAAATTTAAGACATGATCGTCGGCGATTTTAAAGTATACACATCCGTAGACACTGTGATGGCTAATGACCCCGTTGAATTTTTCAACTCCCTGGAGCTAACGGGCGTGCCGTTCCCATAAGATGGAGCTTAAAGTTTGCGTTTTAGTTCTGCTGATGAGAAAGTTTGATGTACCAAGACTGTGCAACGGCACCAGGCTTCGTATCACAAAGCTTGGCAGTAATATTATAAAAGCCACTGTAGCGACCTACAAAAAGCAACTTACTACAAAAAGTGCTACAGCGCCATCTATGATGCGACGGAAGAACTAACATCAATTGCCTACGTCTTGCAAGCAAAGTTTAACTTGCTTTCGACTTAATACTATATAGAGAAACCCGACAACAACTGTCGGGCAGTTGCCCACCAGACACAACACCTGTCTGGTCGGAGGATCCTCCCTTTTAAATGGAGTATTGAGGAACTTTACACCCTGTTCCTCAAACTGCTAAACTGGTGACCCAGAAATGGACGTCAGCGCAGTCTTCGAGCAACGTGACGTCATCATCATCACTTCCTTCAAGCTTTAGTTTAGCGAGTCTCACAGCCAGCCAGCTTCAAATGCGTATTCCTGACCACCAGCATGCAGCCGGAGCGCATTCCTGGTCAGCACCCTCAGCCTCTCATCAAGCGACTTTGGCGCAGCACACTGCCTTTTCGGCCGGTCGAGAGCTTCTACTATCTCCCGGTCGACACCTCTCTAGCTGTCTGCCACATCGCAGCGCTGCACTACGTCCGACGCGCTGGAGCAAACGCAGCGCCGGCCCCGACTCACTGGGGTTCGCCTCACCACCACAGTCTGTTCCGACTCACCGTGAACAATGCGGCAACGAAATTCCAACTGGCACGGCATAATACTACAAGCTGACTCATTCGACTATCGACCTCTGGTCTCCGGAGGGGAGTGATGTAGCGACCTACAAAAAGCAACTTACTACAAAAAGTACTACAGCGCCATCTTAGACATTTGTGTCAATTGTTTAATTTATTGTTCTTATTTATTTTTACTTTTTAATTGATTCTTTTTCATTCATATTTTTTGTGAATGTGTGGACATTGCAGGCTTTGTAATTTTTGTTTTCTTTTTTTTTCACGTATTATCTTTTTCTACCTTTTTTTTGTTGTAAGCGACGACTTATTGTCGGGCCTACGCTGTCCTCTCATACTTAGGTACAAACGCTGTAACATTCAAATATTTTAGAACCAAATGATTTTAAAAGAGTAACCATGGACTTTCCTGCCGGCTTTTCTCCATAGGAAACAACCAACCCGAACCGTGCCCCTTTTGTCGACGTTTTATAAGTGCCCCTGTAGGCCTATGTAAAATAAAATATTTTGTTTTTGATTTTATGACGTGACGGAAGAACTAACATCAATTGCCTACATCAAGCAAGCAAAGTTTACATTGACTTAAGACTATGGAGAAACCCGACAACAACTGTCGGGCAGTTGCCCACCAGACCCAACACCTGTCTGGTCGGAGGATCCTCCCTTTTCGATGGAGTATTGAGGAACTTTACACCCTGTTTCTCATACCGTTAAACCACCATTATTACAGGATTTGCTAAAGGAGAGAGCGTTTTAATTCGACGCATGCCAAATATTCCAAATAACTTGCCATTCCAATTTTAATTACCAGGTAGTTTTGCAATGACGATCAACAAATATCAGGGCCATACCTAAAAAGTGGCAGGCAATTTTTTGGGTACGTACTCCATGCTTCTCAGACGGTCAATTATTTGTTGATTGTTCACGTGTTTCATGAAGCCAAAACTTGCACGTGGTTACGGTCATTGTTATGACATTTTTTATTGTATACAAAACTGTATTGGAAAGAATAAATAAATAGTGCCCAACAATGCGCCGTATTGTTCACTTTGAATAAAATATGTTCCGACTTTTAAGCCATATTATAGTGTCGCTTCAACGCCTTTTAATTTTGTTTCGGACCTCTGCCGCCCAGAATTACACCACCCTAAAGCACGCCCTTTGTAGTCATCACCGACATAATCACATTACGATCAGACCGTCAGTTCTCACACATAACAACAAAACATCATTCCTTACTGAAGGTGTATTTAATCGTACATCCTCATTTCGCCAGTTATGTTGAAGCTCTATGTAATAGGGGGCGATCCCCATCAACCGGGCCCGACATTAAATCCAGACTTCGTGGCTGCTACTCAGAAATTCCTGATGGAATAACCCAATAACACTTTGCCCGATCCGAGAATCGAACCCGGGACCTCAAGCTCAGCAGTCGTGCTTGCGACCACTCTAACAACGAGGCAGTCTCACACATACACCTTAAAATTTCCGCGCGAACGAAGTCGCGGGTATCAGCTAGTCATTTATAATCGGTCTATTTTAGCTGTAATACAAAATTTCGAAAATGTTTTTGAGTAACTTTTTAGATCTATGTATCCTGCTTATGCGTATGAAGTTTCATTAAAATCGGTTCAGTCTTTTCGGAAAATAAGGACATGAAAGTTTCATGAAATGTCGTAAGGCGAAAACGCTTTTAAATGGCGTGTAATTGAAGAGGCCTATGTCCAGCCGTGGACTTCCGTCATTCCAATTTTTTTTTACGCTTGTTAAAAGAATCTCGAATATCAAACAACCAGTTAGTTTTATAATTACGCGCATTGCGTAAAAACATGGACCCCACCCCAGTGAAATGTTTACCGTTTTTGTGTAGATTCATACTTGATGGACTGGCTATTTGATTTATTATGTTTACTTTGATATCCTTCTTATTTATTAACGCAATTGGTGTAGTTTTTGAATAAATATTCTATGAGTTTGAGTACTTACTTAATACTTCGTCTAGTGATCGCAAGCTCTACTACTGAACGTGAGGTCTGGGGTTCTATTCTCAGGCTTTTAAAAGTGTTGTTGAGATTGGTAGAAGACCAGACCAGAGTTTGAACTGTGTGCAATAGGCTTGCCCTATTAAATGTAGGTATATTATGTACACCTCTGCCGAACCCTCCGGGAATTACAAACGTTATGTTATTTATAAAAGTTTTATGTAAAAAGAACGTTTGTTTCGATTTGGGGAACCCTAAAAACGAACTTCTTTGTTTCGTCTGCTCACCTCACAAGGCCAAGATTAAGGATATCATTCGAGTACTTCAATATTCTCTGCACACATACTTACCCTTTAATTGTTATCAATCGATTTCCTGGGTATTGGCTGCCCTTCACGAACTTGTTTGATGGCCAAAGGTATTAAATAAAACAAAGACAATTACAATCATACAAGTTTAATAGCTGATAGATACAATAAATAGGGACACACGGCGACACATCATGCTATGAATACCCAGTATAACCTGACCTCTCTTTGAATGAGCTCCCCGTACAATGCAAGATCAGCGTATACTGATTTTGCATACTTTGATTAGTCGTCATGCGTACAGGGTAACTTCTTACTCAACCACTAAAAGTGACCTAAGTAGTTTTAATTTACCTGAGAATGTATATTTTGAAGGTGACATCAGCTGCAGAGTAGTAATTCTTCACAAAACCTAAAATTTTTCAGATGTCATATTGGTCTGTTAAAATTACTAAAATTACCTTTTCGTAAAGATTTACCAATTTTTCTATTCATCTGGAGCATTTACACGTAATTTTACTTATATTGGTTAGTACGTCAAGCCGAGCATTACATTGCGTACTGTTTGTTTGTAAAGATAATGAGACAACTTCAAAAACTAAATTGTGAAAAGCGCATTTGTAATGCAATGCTCGAAAGCGGATTCGAAATTGTAACATTGCATGAAAACAAAGTCAAATACATAGGCCTACAGGGGCACTTATAAAACGTTGACAAAAAGGTGCTCGGTTCGGGTTGGTCGTTTCCTATGGAGAAGAACTGGCAAGAAACTCCATGGTTATTGTTTTAAAATCATTTGGTTTTACAATATTTCTGTTACAGCGTTAAGGCTCCAATATGCGCATTTAAGTACAACTTAGTTCAACATTTGGCACTAAGCACTTGCACTTGCTAAGTCTTGCAACTCCTCAATAAACGTCTCATCATCATCATCATCATTTCAGCCGAAAGAAGTCCACTGCTGGACATAGGCCTCCCTCAGGAAAGGGGGGTTTTACCATAATCGCCACGCTTGGCAGGCGGGTTGGCGATCGCAGTACGGTTGTTACAAAAGCACAGAGAACGCTGCTGCCCATTCTCTGCTAAGTCCCTTACTCGGCTCTTACGACACCCACGGGAAGACATGGGATGGTGCTATTCTTTACGTCCGACACCATATACAGAACTAATAAACGTCTAATTACACACATCTCAATTCGCGATTCATCAACACAACGATTGACTCATACAAAGTTGCAGACAGCAATTCTAATTAACTTCAATCATTCAATCTAAAACAATGCAATAATAAATGCAATTCAATCGATCCCATATAGATATTTCGTACGAGGATCGCGATGACGTTCACTTCCTAAAATAGGCTAACAATAACCTATTGTCCTATATTTGTGCCTTGTGACGTTAAAAAACAATATGGCCACAGTTTTGCGATGTTATTAGTGAATCATAAAACATAACTACGTCTAAGAAACTAGTCCTGGTCTTGTCCCATGTAAGTTGGGATCAGCGCAACACGTTTTTTTCCATATCCAAACGGTCAAACGGGACCCTATTACTGAGACTTCGCTGTCTGTCCGTCTGCCGTCTGTCACCAGGCTGTATGTCATGAACCGTGATAGTTGCCCAGTTGAAATTTCTACAGATTATGTATTTCTATTGCCGCTTTAACAACAAATACTAAAAACAGAATAAAATAAATATTTAAGGGGGAGCCCCCCTTATATTTATTTTATACAAAAATATACAAAAATGTGATTTTTTGCTCGTTTTTTAAAAAAATGGTTTGGAACCCTCCGTGCGCGAGTCCGACTCGCAAATGGCCGGTTATTTTTAATTTTTTACTTTATTTTTGAATTATTGATTCAATCTTTTACTCTGGACGCTCTTAACTAACTTGCCCGTATTTCTACATCGTTCTCACATATTTGTAATACTTAACATGAATGATGTAACCAAAATATTGTAACATATTTTTTTTTTAAAGTGTCCACGGAGTTTCTTGCCTATTCTTCTCCATAGAGATCTACGCTTTGGAATGGGCAACTACAGTACTTTCACAAGTTATTATGCCTTGTGACTGGGACTGTAGCTTCGCGTATTTTGTTTTTTGACTTTCAAAAGTGCCTGTAATGGTCTAATTGAAATAATCGCTTTGAGTTTTAGTTTTGTAAGTACCTAATAGTCGGTATAGTAGATTTTGGAGAAGGACGATTAAAATAGCACTATACCCACTCGATTTGTGAATGCGCACAGTGCAGGTGTACCTATAGATTACCTATATAGCCAGCTCTTTTATGTACAGAATCTAATGCGCATTTAAATTACTGATTCATGATTACATTCGATAGCATCGAATGGGGCAAGGTCACTCATACAGTTAAAAACCTTAACCGGTAGATATCGACGTTTTTATAACGCCTTTTCTTATGGAAATGTCTGAGTCAGTATCTCATTTCCATATACATTTCCGTAGGAAGCCATTATTTTGCCCTTATAAGAAAATGGAGCTATCAAACGACCTACACATCTTTTGGCATTGGAAAATGTATAGGTAGGTACGAAATATTTATTGAGAAGTGAGACTTGACATACATTTCATTATCTTCAAGTTTTGAGCGATGAGGAATAATAATACACTCCTAACGCACTCTTAACGTACATTAAATTACATTATTGATTCTTCTCTCGTTTTGGTATTTTCTCTGTTGATGTTGATGGATAGAGAGAGAGAGGAAGAACAAAGAAAAGATAGATGGATTGTGTGAGATGTGATATGAAGGAAAAAGACGTAAATGATAGCGTGGCGAACACGGGAGAATGGAAGAAAAAACGTGCTGCGTCGACCCCAAATAACATTCGACAAAGTCAGGAAGATGATGATTGGCATGTATATTATGGCAAAACCCCCCAAAATGTCAATGTGGCGACACTTGGGAGAGGCCTATGTCCAGCAGTGGACGTCTTTTAGGCTGAAATGATAAATGATGCATATTGGTAAGGTGCTGTTTAGGGTTCGCCAGATGTACGTTTCAGTATCTTATTGCTCTTTTTTTTTTTAGGATTCCCTACCTCGCGGTCACCACACACTCTCCGCCTCATCCCACCACTTACACAGAGGCGCGCAATCCTTCGACGCCTCCTCAAACAGCAGCGGCATCTCCTCCACACACGTTGTCGAGATCCACAGCACGAATGGCTCCGACACATCATCGCGATGGGGCAACTCGCTCGGCAGCCACGGCTCCTCATCGGGCCTCGTTTCCATAGCAACGGAGAATAACAACGTGAAATTCACCGCTCCACATTGTCTTGATAACTTACAACCACCTAAAGATTCTAAGGATCTGCCTACTCCATCATCTACGCCGACGACGTCGCGGAAGTCTCGAAGGAGATCGAATCTCTTCACCCCTTCCAAAAAGGGGGATGATAGACTGAAGAATGGGGAGTTGGGTTCTGGCCGAGCGATTCCTTTGAAGCAGGGGTACTTGTACAAGAAGAGTAGTAAGGCTCTGAATAAGGAGTGGAAGAAGAAATATGTGACGTTGTGCGATGATGGGAGGCTGACGTACCATCCTAGCTTACATGTAAGTTCTAATTATCTTTCTTTAGTATACCTTTCCCAGTCAAATATTCGAGAACAAGCTAATTATCCGAAGTGTGAGATACTGCAGTTTTGTGATGACAAAAATGTTTGGTGTCGAAATACACAGACACTTTTTGAAAAACCAGTCCAAAGTCATAATTAATTCTGATACCAAACATTCGAACCTGATCTAATATTATTCAACAGATACCCATACTCTTTCGAAACTAAAAATATTTCTAGCTGTAAAACATAAATCTATTTTTGATCGTATTTATTGCAGTCCTCTCCTTGACGCATATATATACACACACATCAACAGTAGAACACTCTTTTCTTAAGCTAGGCAGAGATAAATAATCACAATAAACGAATTATTTTATCACCATATTTGCCAGGACTACATGGAAGATGTGAACGGCAAGGAGATATCCCTACAGTACGTGACGGTGAAGGTCCCGGGCCAGAAGCCGCGCGGCTCCAAGTCTATCATAACGACTGTGCCCGGGTACAACGGGTACAGCAGTCTCGACATACATGATAGTATTGGAGGACTGTCTATCGGTGAGTAAAGAAATATTTTATAAGTAGAATATTTCGTCAAGTAGATTAGCTTCTCCATAAAACCATAAAAAAATTCTACTATCCATTTTGACTCAATATGAATATTTAGCCGTGTGATGTTGTAAATTAAGCACATAAGATAAATATTTCTCAGGCTAACTGGGCCCTCGTTGCTGTATCTTAAATACAACGACGTCGATTTTTAATTACATCCTTTATGTAAATAGTACTTCGAGCCCGTGTTCACCATTAACGAAATCCAGTCAAGAGAAGAAAAAGATCCTTGTTTTCAACACTTATAAACTTTCTTTGTAACCAAACCATTAATTCCCTATTCTCTCCTTTTAGGCTACAAAGACAAGCCAACCCGAGCGACGGATAAGGCCCTGATGTCTGCGTTCGACACAATGAAGGAGCCTGCGACCAGCCGGCAGTCACTGGCCTCTGAGGCCGAGGTGGGGTCTACCAACGGACAGGACAAGGACACACCGCATGTTAAGAAGAGGCATCGGCGGATGAAGAGCAGTGGGGTTAAGAAGGATGGGGATGAAGGTACGTGTGGTTTTCTTGAGAAATGGTATCCCACTTCTGATCACATCATGTCGTTGGATCTGTTACATTTTAACTAATTATTATTGCGAAATTTCCGCATGTGATTTCTTCAGTTGTCATTGTCACAAGCGCTTGCTGAGTATGCGTTCCTGAGACTCGGTTAAAGAACACTTTAATCTTATAACAATAGGGTTCTTCCATCAGGAAGTTGTCTGTAGCAGTCCAGTCTGGATTTTAACCCGTAATCGTGGCAAGGCTCGTCAATAATACATAGGACTGTCAAGATTAGGAATTGTAGATGTTCCAAAAACTGTATCTGCCTATCCTTTTGGTGAATAAAAGTACTGTTTGTTATCTTATGTGTTGGTAATTTCACAAGCTTTAACATAACGTTGTTCCAATTGCAGAAGGCGAATACGCAACGTCGTGCGAGTTCACGATAGTGAGCCTGGACGGCAAGCGGTGGCGGTGGGAGGTGTGCGGCGGCGGGGCGGGCGCGGGGGCCGCGGCTGCCGAGCGGGACGCCTGGGTCGCCGCCGTGGAGGCGCAGATACTGGCCTCGCTGCAGGGACGGGTGAGATAGCCCGCATTATATTGAGACAGAAAAAATTGGTTGTCTGTAAAGTCGGTTTACGATAGTTTAACGTGACAACGTCATAAAAAAACATTGATGCGGCGCAAGCGTACAATGACTCATCCTTTTTCGTGCATGCAACCGGCGTTCATGGATTTATTGAACGTTGTCACGTTAAAAAATTGAACGTGAAACTTTAAAAAACAACAACAAGATCAACAATCAATCCAAAACAAACTTTATTTGAATGGGAAAAGGTTGATCCACCATTTCCTGTTACGGCATACGAGTCGATTTAACTGCCGAGTCGCAGCATATAGACGTTTCACATAAAAACATATTTATTAGCCTCACACACGACAAAAAAGAATGAGGTGGCATCGAGGTGGCATCCACAAGGTCACCATGCAAGCAAAGTTTTCCGCTAGATTGAAATGTATACGACAATCCAACTTAACTGTAGGGTACTCTCGAGACAAATACCCGTCTGGTTGGAGGACCCTCTCTATTCTATGGAGGATGATAATATCTCTAAAATACTCATGAGCAGTTATCATGGACTAATGTTATGAAATTAAATAATGATGAAATATGTTTTTTAACACCGTTGCTCGTAAAGCTGATGTAATTTACGACACCGGTTTTAAATATGTAAAGCGGGTCATAAAAAACGCGTGTGTTACCAAAGCAAATAGTTAAGTTATAGTCCATACAAATTCCATAACAGTATTATTTGCCATTTCGCGCGCTGTTGCTATTCAAATTTCGAACTAATCGCCGCACGGCGCCAGTCAGTCAGTAGCACGCTGTTAAAATGGCGGGAAAGCAACAGTGTGCATTCACAGATTCAGTTTATTTAAAATAAAAAAATCTGTTTATTCGGTAATTTAAAAACTTGGCTGTGTGCTCTAACGTCTTTGCCAACATTTTCACGCAGCTACGGCAGAAAATAATCCTCGCGCCATTTTTCTCTAATTTTCTTTTCTTACAACTACAACTACGTATCATTTTAATAATTGTAATTTCATTATCTGTTTCAATAATTAGAAATAAACAAAATATAAAATGTTTTTTTTTCTGTTTCCTCGCAAATGTGTTAAAAAACGTCGTACGATATACGTGCGTATTGGTTATAACATGCTCGGCTCAATTACACCCTCGCCTTCGGCTCGGGCTGAAATTCCGCCTCGCATGTTATAACCATCATAACGCACTAATATCGTAATGTACTATTATTTCTGTTCATGACCATTGTATGGTCAACATTGCATAATGACTGATGAAATGAAATGTATTTCACAGGTTTATGACATATTGTAAAAAAATACCCTATCTGCTATATTCTCACCCAAATTCAGGCCAGCTCTGTATGAAGAGGGGAGTAAAGTATCCCATAGTCCACCTCAGCCTTATAACTATAACGTTGTATTTCCCTTGCAGACGTCCCGGCAGCCCATGCCGACGGGAGCCAACTCGACGGGCGACGTCCGCGCTACCTACTACATACGTCGCGTCAACGGGAACGATAAGTGCTGCGACTGTGGTGCCGCAGGTAACTATGCTTTTCATTACTCATACTCTGACAGTAGGTCTGAAGTTGCCTGAGGAGCGGGGTGAAAGTAATACTTTTCATCCCTAGGGAGAAACGCTTTCAACTGATAAGTGTCAAATTATAAAAAAAAAACTAGTTCTATTTTCACATTTTTATTGAACCATGTTTCAAAGTTCTATGCAGCCACAATGTAAAATTGAAATAACTTAAAGTTAAGTGTTGATTAAAGAATGTATATATATATTAAATAACTTTATTATAATTAAGTTTCAACAATTTCTTTAAAATAACATAGATTTGGGCAAAATATTTACCATTTTTTCAATGATGAAAAATAAAAATAATGGCTGAATAGTTGGCTGGCCACAAAAAAAAAAACAAAGTAGGCGGGAAAGCGGCAATCCGATCTTCATTTGTTTTTTCGAGTTTTGTTTAAACTTCCGTATAGCAGAGTTTTGTGTAAAATGAGTTCATCTGATTCAGATATGAATTTAACGCCTGATTTTATAAGAAAAGACGCTGAAGCGGCAGTGGAAATAAAATTATCTCACCAAAGTTGCTGATTTATGTAAAATAAAATTTACTCATTTTTTCTTTAGCTGATTCATGTTTTTATTTTTACTTTCCTTGTATTCGTAATGAAAAGCACAGTGTTTACCTCGGGTTAAAGACTTATGTAGTCCCTTGAACTATTGGCTAAATAAGTTACTTTCACCCCTAGGCTAACAATGTCTACTATGTCACTATTGTCGTATGTTTAGCATAGGGCTTTATTAAGAACCAGCTTTTCACGGCACTTTACACGCGTGGAAGTTGGAAATCATCCCACGCGAACGTACCTAAGTGACCATACTGTGCTAAATTCATCGAAATACGTTCGGCTGTTAATGTGTGAAAGAGTATCAAAGTAGGTTTCGCATTTATAAAGTACTAGCGACCCGCCCCGGCTTCGCACGAGTGCAATGCTGATACTAAATATACTACAGAATGTCTGTCGACATCACATTGAAAACCTCTAAAATTATCAGTTTCTCTAATATTTAATGCATGTACTATACCTATAAACCTTCCTCATGAATCACTCTATCTATTAAAAAAAACCGCATCAAAATCTGTTGCGTAGTTTTAAAGATCTAAGCATACATAGGGACAGACAGCGGGAAGCGATTTTGTTTTATACTATGTAGTGATGTAGTGATGAAATTATGAAGATGTTCACTTCATTTTGATTCTGTGTGAGTTGGCATGGCTGCCATTGTTGCCACGCACAAAATAAAAATCCATCTTTAAAATTGAACAAAAAAGTTACAAAAATATATTTTTGATTTGAAATATTCTACAAGTCATTTGGATTTTTAGTGCCATCATGAGTAAAGTTGACACCTATTTTACATACTTAAACACCTAGAAAAAGGATAACTATGCACTCACCCGACCCGATAAGAGCGTCGCATTCGACGACTCTGAGAAGGCCGAATGCCTAGCCGACAGCCTGGAGTCCCAGTGCTCCCCCAGCTCGCAACCAGTAGACAAGCGACATCTCGATGAGGTGAACGCATTCGTTGAACGTAGAGCCGCCCTGCCCCCCGTAGAAGACCCTGATGATCCTCTGCCTCCGGTCACAGCTGACGAAGTGCAAGACATCATTAACAAACTTCAACCGCGGAAAGCACCCGGCTCCGACGGAATCACCAATAGGGTGTTCAAACTCCTCCCCGCTCAGCTCGTCGTGTTAATGGCGGCCATCTTCAATGGCGCCCTGAGCAACAACGCGTTTCCCCAAATATGGAAAGAGGCCACTGTCATCGGTTTCGCCAAGCCAGGCAAACCCAAGTCTGAGCCTTCGAGCTACAGACCTATCAGTCTCCTGAATGCACTCGGTAAAATCTACGAGAGACTTATGTATAAGCGACTCAAAGACTTCGCCGAGGCTAAGAGTCTCATCCCCAACGAACAGTTCGGCTTCAGGACCGGACACTCTTGCATTCAACAGGCCCACCGCATCGTAGAACACTTGAGCGCTGGCTTCCAGCGTGGAGCGATGACGGGCGTGTTGTTTTTCGACATAGCAAAGGCATTCGACAAAGTCTGGCACAACGGCTTATTATATAAGCTGTACAAACTGGGAGTGCCGGACCGTCTCGTGCTCATCTTACGAGACTTTTTGTCGGATCGCACCTTCCGCTATCGCATCGGGAAGGCACTGTCTTCCCCCCACCCCATTAGAGCCGGAGTCCCTCAGGGCTCCCCGCTCTCTCCCCTTATCTTTACTCTGTTCACCAGTGACATCCCCAAGAGCAAGAAGGCACAGCTAGCCCTGTTCGCGGACGACACGGCCATCTATTACACTGGCTATAGTCACGACGCTATCTACAGCACCCTCCAAACCTCAGCCAACGTCCTAGGCGCTTGGTTCCGGAAATGGAGAATCGAGGTGAACCCCGACAAGAGTCAGGCAGTTCTTTTCTTTAAACCGCGTAAAAATAAGCCACTCGCGCTCAGCCCGATCACTATGTATGGTAAGCCTATCCCTTGGGAGAAGCAAGCCAAGTACTTAGGAGTCTTACTTGACAACCACCTGTCTTTCGCGGCGCACATCAAAGCAGCTCGCGACCGAGCTGCCTTTGCTATGGGTAGGCTTCATTTCATGATCTCGGCAAAAAGCAAATTGTCACTCAAGTGCAAGTTGCGCCTTTATACCGCGGTGATCCGCCCCATTATGACGTACGCTTGCGTCGTGTACGCTCACACCAAGCCTAAATACATCCATAGGATGCAAACCTTGCAGAACCGGTTCTTACGTAGAGTCACGGGAGCCCCTTTTTATGTCCGTAACGACCGTCTACACGTAGACCTTAGAATGCCCACCGTCCTTCAGTTTATGAAACGTCTTTCGAAGCGTTTCTTGGATAACGCCAGTAAACACCGTAATCCCCTGATCGCAGCGGCCGCCCGTTACGAACCCTCGCGCATTAGTACAGTACGCCGTCCTCGGCATACCCTCGTCACTCCCGATGATGCTATCACCCTCCTCCAGGAGAGTAGCAAAGAGACTAGCACTCTTAAAAAGTTCAGACTCAAACCGCCGTCTTTCCGACCTCGCCGTCGAGGTCCGTCGCGACGTCCCGGTCCATGCCCTCCCCGACCCTCGCTCGAGCCAGCCCGCGATGCTGTGCCAGTAGTTTTAAATCAGCCCCTAAATAATGATATCACTCAGATCCAGCCTGTCCCCATGCAGTCCTCCCCCAGCGACGCCCTGAGCCGAGGCTCGTACCCCACAGGGGGTGCCCTCAGCGTATAGTCGCTTAGTTTGTAAGTTTTTATGCCCTGGCTGGAGGCCTTACTCTTAAGGCACCCACAGGATAGTCCGGTTAAGCAGACGACAACCTCCTAGGTTGAACTGCGAGATGCCATTCATAAAAAAAAAAAAGATAACTATGCAAATAATTATATTTGTACAAAAATATATTTGATGCTCGTATCGAACTAGCAACCTTTAGCGCGAGAGTCAAGCGCATGGCCATTACGATAATGAGGTTATTAAACTTTCCCAATATCGCGATTTGATAATAAATCGTTTTTTTAGGGGAAAAATTTGTCTTGAATAAACAACACATTAACGACACATTATAGTCATCATAAGCAGGCAAAAACTTCTAATAATGTAGCATAACATCACGCTTGTCACGAAGGATTAGGCAGAAGTGAACGAACCTATTGAATGAATTGATTAACGAACCAGGGTACAAATTCATGCTCCTCTTCTGGCTGTTATTTAGAAATTGCTGATGAAAAAACCCGATTAACACTGTCCGACCTGGAAATCGAGTAAAAGACCAACAAGGCAGTTATGAAATGTCATATTTTTCTGCAGTCATCATCTTCCAGCCAGCGTTTTTGAAGTGAAAACTTCTTTAGCCGCGTTGAGCAATTTTTGTTTGGGGAAAAATCTTTGGGTTCGCGTGACCGACATGCTCGTGACGTATTGTCCCAGAGACTAGCGACGCGTTTAAAAATTCAAAAAAAGAACACAGTAATTCCATAGTTTTGAGTTTTCACTTCTGTCCTTATTTTTGCCTGCCTGTTTTTTTTTCTTCCACCCCCTTACATTCGTCACACTATAATATACTCTTTTTTCTTTCATATAATTTCTCACACAATCCATCCATCTTTTCTTTGGTCTTCCTCTGCCTCTCCATACATGAACATTTAAATTCATCACTCTTTTAGTCCATCCCTCCTCATCACATGTCCATATCAAGACAGACGACTCCCTTTCATCGTGTCTGCAAGGCCAACTCAAACTCAAACTCAAACTCAAAGCGTTTATTTCAATTAGACCATTACAGGCACTTTTGAAAGTCAAAAAAAAACAAAAATAACGCTAAGCTACAGTCCCAGTCACAAGGCATAATAACTTGTGAAAGTACTGTAGTTGCCCATTCCAAAGCGTAGATCTCTATGGAGAAGAATGGGCAAGAAACTCCATGGACACTCTTTTAAATCAAATTATGTTACAAAATCTTGGTTACATCATTCATGTTAAGAATTACAAATATGTGAGAACGATGTAGAAATACGGGCAAGTTAAGAGCGTCCAGAGTAAAAGATTAAATCAGCAATACAAAAACAAAGAAATTAAAATAAACCGTGGCAGCTAAGAGATGACCAGTCACAACTAACAGCGCCCGTTCACGAACATCACGCATGTATCAGCCATCATTCAACTCAACCATATTGAAGGGAACTAAATGACCCGACACACCCGCCACCATCAGCGTGACATTTAAGTGAGCATGACATTCACTCAACTACCAGGGTATATTCGCGTCAATGAAAGATGTAGGTACTCAGTAAATGGTGGCTTTGCAGTACATAGTACTCACACATGTGCTATGCAATTATATAATACTAGATTGAATCTATACAGTGCAAATATATTTTTACAATCTTCTGCTGCTTCCACAATAACATCAAATGGTAATTCAGATGATTCAGGTTGCCCCTATGGTTGTGGAGCAGGACCAGCATTGCGCCAAGCATTTTTATCATCAATGTAATCCCCCAACTTATAATATGCTTGCCTACATAGTGTGCGTTTTATGCAAGATTTAAATTTAGTTTCATTCAGTTGTTGAATGGGGGGAGGTATTTTATTGTAACATTTTAAACAGTACCCCATGAAAGATGAGTCTACTTTAGCCAACCTGAAACCTGGCTGAACTAGTTGGTCCCTGTTTCTAGTATTATAATGGTGCCGGTCACCTCTTTTACTAAATAAATGCAGATTTTTCCTAACGTACATGATGTTTGCATAGATATATTGACAAGGTCCAGTCATGATGTTAATTTCCTTAAACAGTTCTCTTAAAGAATCGCGCCTACGCAGGTTATATATGGCTCTGATGGCTCTTTTCTGCAGAATAAATATAGACTCGATGTCTGCAGCCCGTCCCCATAGTAAAATACCGTATGACATAATACTATGAAAATAACTAAAATACACAAGCCTCGCGGTATCTACATCAGTAAATTGACGGATTTTTCTGACAGCATATGCCGCTGAACTCAGCCGTCCTGCAAGAGATGTTAAATGAGGACCCCATTGTAGCCTTGAGTCGAGCGTGATCCCCAAGAAAACAGTTTCATCGACAAATTCAAGTTTCTCTTGATTCAATACTATGTCAGTATCACAAAATTTGACATTTGGTAGAGAAAATCTTATGCACTTAGTTTTTTTCCCATTTAATACTAAATTGTTAGCGGTAAACCAGTTATGGACCTGCATTAGAGCGTTATTTACGTCGTCAAGGTTTGTAGCATGTCTGTTTATCCTAAATATTAAAGAAGTATCGTCAGCAAACAACACCATTTGTGGATGGTTTTTAAATAAATGGGGTAGGTCATTTATATATACTAAAAAGAGGAAAGGACCCAATATCGAACCTTGTGGTACACCCATTTTTACTTTTAAACCCATTGAATTTACACCATTTACTTGTACTTGCTGCTGTCTATCATTCAAATACGATGTTACTAAACTGAGCGCAAGTTTACCTAAACCATAATGCTTCAGTTTCAAGAGCAAGGTTTGGTGATTTACGCAATCAAATGCCTTCGAGAGGTCACAGAAGATTCCTATGGCATCTTGTGCCTCTTCCCACGCAGTATATATGTGTTTTAATAGTGTGACACCGGCGTCAGTTGTACAACGTCCTTTGGTGAAACCATACTGTTTGTCGTGTAAGATCTTATTGGTGTTAAAGTGGGTAAGCATTTGATTAAGCATTACCTTTTCAAACACCTTGCTGAAAACCGGCAACACGGATACGGGTCTATAGTTATTGGTATCTTTACTGTCCCCAGACTTGAAAAGTGGTATTACCTTGCTGTATTTCATAAGGTCCGGGAAGACCCCTTGGTCCACACACAAATTAAAAATTAAGGCTAAGTACGGCGCTATAGTGTCAATAATAGCTTGACACACTTTAATAGACATTCCCCACAGATCTTCAGTTAATTTGATTTTGATTTCCTTAAAGGCTTTAATGACTGCTATGGGGTTTATATGCTTAAATTGAAACTCAACCGGACAGGCTGAAACGTTCGCTTTTAATAAATCAATGGAAAGCAAGGGTGAGGAATTTAAGGTTTCGGTAGTTTTAAGTGGGATATTGGTAAAGAAATTTACAAATTCTTGAGCTACTTCGTTTTTAGAGCTTAAAAGACCACGTGAAGTCTCTAGTGTGATATCATTATTATTTTTTTTATTTCTATTAGATTCACTATTGATAATTTTCCAAACCGTCTTTATTTTGTTATCGGCGGACTTAATCTTGTTGCTAATGAATAAGGCTTTAGCTACCTTGCAAGTGTTTTTAAAGATTTTTGAATAAGTTGCAACATATTTATTAAAAGTTTCCGAGTTGATATAAGGCTTAAGGCCGTACAACTCAAATAATCGCTCCCTACTTATCCTAATACCCTTAGTTGCCCAGTCACTGAACATAAACTTAGGGTAAATAGATTTAGTTTTAACTTTTAATGTATTATTGAACTCTACATGTACTACCGAAAAGAATTCCTCATAAAATTGATTTGCATTTTCAATAATATGGCCCGGAATGCCTAAATTACTAATTAAGTTATTATTAAATTTATTCAAATTGCTGGGTGTTATTTGTCTAGATTTTATCTGGATTTTTTGTAATGGTGTGTAGGACTCGAAAACAACGGTTTGCCCACTGTGATCAGAAGGGAGGTAATTAACAATGGATTTATCTAAGTAGTTGCAGTTACAAAAAACATTATCAATACATGTAGCAGTATTTGTAGTAATTCGGGTTGGTTCCAAAAACACGTTTAGCAAATTAAAAGATTTAAAAAGGTGTAACAATCTACTACTATTTGAATTTTTGTCTAAAATATTAACATTAAAGTCACCGCAGATAACCAGTGATTTATTACCAGTTGCAAGTTTTGCTAAAGCATCTTCCATTACTGACTCAAATATGGAGTAGTTTTGATAATTTGGGGGTCTGTAAACGCACACTATTATATGCTCATCACAACTGTAGTTCTTTCTAACATAATGCATTTTTATTTCCAGATCCGGATTGGGCGAGCTTGAACCTGGGCGTGTTGATTTGCATCGAGTGCTCCGGCATACACCGGAACCTCGGCTCGCACATATCGCGAGTGCGGTCGCTGGATCTCGATGAGTGGCCGTGAGTACCTTCTATTGTAGACTAGCTGTGTCTCTGGCTTCGCTCACATGACTGTTTATTCTATTGGCATCATAAGTTAACTAGCTGACCCGCGCAACTTCTTCTGCGTCACATAAGAGAGAGAGAGAAAACTCTCAAAACGAATACATTTTACCTGTTTTTGCAATATTTTTTATTGATGCTCCTATTGGTCTTAGCGTGATGTCTATAGATTTCTTCGAACTAAAAGATTTTTTTTAAATTCGAACCAGTACTTCATGAGATTAGCGCGTTCAAACAAACAAACGAACTCTTCAGCTTTATAATATTAGTCTTGAAACAGAGATTTAGATCTATAAACGTTCATCATTGCACCATCGAATTTGAAGAGGATCTTTTCCAAGTCTGTTCATTTTGTTCGTTTAAACTAACTTGTTACTAAAATGTTTGGTTAACGTGTATGAACGAAATAAATAGTTTTATTACTGTTTTCTCCTGAACGCGTAGCATGACATTGTAGAAACGAGATATGTCAATGGAAGAATCGACAAAATGACAGATAGACAGTGACAATCTGTCATTTGAAATCGTAGATTCAAGATTTACAGCTATCTATACATTTCTGAATAAAACATTCTTGTAAACTGTAAAGGACTATGAGGGATTACAGTAAGACTTCCGGAATTAGCGTCTCCAGAAACTCAAAATGGATTTCCAATCCGTTTGATATGCTTGATGCTGTGATGATTAATCTCATGAGTACTAGGCCTCTCAAAGTCTGTGTTGTTTCTTAAATGTGTATTTGTTGATAGTTTAGTCCTTTTTTAATTGTTTTGTTCTAAATGATTATCTTGTAATGGCCCTAGGGTGTGTTCAGTCGGTATTTATTCGTATCTAAACTAATATTATAAAGAGGAAAGAGGCTCCGAAACTTCTGATCCGATTTGAAAAATTCTTTCAGTGTTAGATAGCCCATTTATCGTGGAAGGCTATAGGCTATATATCATCACGCTACGACCAATAGGAGTGGAGCAGCAATGAAAAATGTTGCGAAAACGGGGAAAATGTGACGCAAACGAAGTTGCGCCGGACAGCTAGTTAATCATATGTTTGTTTTGTAATTTCAGATTGAGTCACGTAAGTGTTATGGTGTCTCTGGGCAATGATCTCGCTAATTCAATATGGGAGGCAGACTTCAGAGGTCACGTGAAGCCCATGGCCACATCTAGTCGAGAGGAGAAAGAGAGGTAAGGCCTTTATTACTTGACTAGCCTCTGCCCGCGGCTTCGCCCGCGTGGAGTTCGGAAATTGCCTACATATATGTTACCCCCGCAAAATAATGTCGAAAATAGTAATTAAATTTTATAAATTATAGTTGTTGGCTGCAGCTTTGCTCGCACGTAAGTGTATGTATAGGATAAATAGTTGTGTTAAAGTCTGTGATTTTCAAAGTAAGAAGTCAGATAATTAATTCTGGTTAGAAAAAGTATGTCTTGGTATTTAACTCCCGGAAACCAATATAAATAATGAATTATCCTACCACCTCTTTGTAAATGACGTTTGCGTTGTTTCCTTGTGGGGTTAAAATTACTAAGTTACTCGCAGAGCTCATTCCGGAGCATGCAACATAAAACTGCCCATGTGAGAAACATGTTCTCACATCAATGCGAGAAATAGCCTAGGGAAGGATATTGAGACATTGTGTATTTTAAATTTCATTATTTGCACCTAGAAAATGAGGTCAAAATGAAAATCCAATACGGCGCCGAAGAAAATTCTCATTCTGTTATCGGCAACCCGGAAAACCACGGAAACGACACCCATGAAGGAAAAACAGAAAATTTACCTCGGCGACATCTTGGATTTTCAATTTGACCTCATTTTCATTGTCAGCGACCCCGAAAACCACGAAAACGACACCCATGAAGAAAAAACAGAAAGTTTTCGTCGGCGCCATCCTGAATTTTCATTTGGACCTTATTTTCATTGCCAGCGACCAAGAAAACCACGAAAACGACACCCATGGAGAAAAAACCGAAAGTTTTCCTCGGCGCTATCTTGGGTTTTCTTTTTGGCTTATTTTTATTGTTAGCGACTCCGAAAACCATGAAAACGACACCCGTGAAGGAAAGATAGTAATTTTTTTTCGGTGCCGTCTTGTCTTTGCATTTTGACCTCATTTTCGTTATGAGCGACCCCGAACGCCACGAAAACGACACCTGTAAAGGAAAAACTGAAAGTTTTCTTCGGCGCCATCTAAGATTTTAATTTTGACCTGATTTTTATTGTAAGCGACCCCGAAAACCACAAAAACGACACCCGTGAAGGAAAGAAAGTAAATTTACTTCGGTGCCGTCTTGGGTATGCATTTTGACCTCATTTCCGTTATCAGCGACCCCGAAATCCACGATAATGAGACCCATGAAGTAAAACTAAAAAGTTTCCTCGGCGCCAGCATCTTAGATTTTCGTTTTCATTGCCAGCGACTCGCAAAACCACGAACACGACGCCTATGAAGAAAAAACCAAAAGTTTTCCTCGGCGCCATCTTGGATTTTTATTTTGACCTCATTTTTATTGTAAGGGACCCCGAAAACCACGAAAAAGACACCCGTGAAGGAAAAAAGTAAATTATCTTCATGGATGTCTTGGATTTGCACTTTGATCTGATTTTTATTGTAAGCGACCCCGGAAACCACAAAAACGACACCCGTGAAGGAAAGAAAGTAAATTTACTTCGGTGCCGTTTTGGATTTGCATTTTGACTTCATTTTCGTTATCAGCGACCCCGAAAACCACCAAAACGACACCCATGAAGCCATTGAGTCGCGCCAGTATCCAGTCGCGGGAGTGCCTGTCGCGCAAGTGGGTTCCCGCAAGTGTCCTTCGCGCAAATGTCTTTCGCACAAATGTCCCAGATCCCCTAGAAGTATGTATATGAAGTTTTAATAGCGTATTTGTACGTACAAACGTGCTAACACAACAACACAAAAATAAAAAAAAACCACCGTCTGAGGGGTGGAATTTCCAAAAACTTTTAATTACATGTCATATCAATTCAATCAAGAAACACATTGTGAATTTCAAGCAGATCAGACCATTTTTGTTATACTAACGTTTTCACCCCTTTTCGCCCATTTGGGGTTGAATTTCCAAAAACTACGAAATACATATTAATTTTTTTTTTACTCATAACCTTCAATATTTAATTTCATACTTCTTACTTCATTACTTCAAAAATGACGGAATCCACATATAAACTTTCAACCCCTATCTAACCCTCTTAGGGGGTAGATTCTCAAAAACGCTCAAATACGTATTTATTTATTTCTAACCAGAACCTTGTATGTGAATTTTTATGCTTTTAACTTAAAAAAATTACCGGTTTCCATACAAACTTTCATCCCCTAATTAACTCCCTTAGGGGTTGAATTTCAAAAATCCTTCCTTATTCCTTGTCTACATTATAAAAGGAACCTCTGTGCAAAATTTCAGCTTTCTAGGTCCAAGGGTTTGGGCTGGGCGTTGATGAGTCAGTCAGTCAGGACTTCTCTTTTTATTTATATAGATAGATAGATATAGATAGATAGATAGATATAAAGTAAAACAAAATACTTGGGAGTAACCTAAATGCGGTATTTTTAGTAACGTTTATGTTCATAGATGTTTATAACCATTTATGTCTGGTTGACATGAACATGAATACATGTTTCGTAAACTACATACACACATCAAAAGTGTCTAGGGATCAAGCATTTTTATGCGGATTTCTTGAGATTGAGATGTGGCTTTGTAATAAATTTATGATTTTATAAATTTATATGGATCCTTTTTGGTGCATTTCATAATTTGAATCAGGAACTGTGAATCAAATTCGAGTAAAAGATGAAAATCAACTGTCAATATTTTCCCTATAAAAACATACAACGCATTGAAGACATTATTAGTGCTACTGTTTCCCTACTACTGATTAAAACCAACGTTATTATGGAGCGGCGACGTCATTTAAGCAGGGAAGAAATGCTCAGAGCCGTGGGAATGATAGAAGCTGGTTCCCGGCAACGTACTGTGGCTTTAGCTCTGAATACAAGTCAGAGTGTTATCAGTCGACTTTGGACACGTTACCGAAGCACTGGTACCGTGGCTGAGCGCCATGGAGGACGGTATCGCTGCACCACACGGAGACAAGACTGATACATTCAAATCTTAACTCGAAGAGCTCCAACAATAACCGCCATGATGTTAGCCGTCAGGCTTCATCACTCTTCAGGGAACTTAATTAGCGACCAAACAGTCAGAAACCGCTTGCATGAAGTGAACCTTCATTCCCGAAGACCGCTACGGGTACCACCTATAGCAATGCACAATCGTAGGATTCGATATCAATGGGCTCTTGAACACAGAAATTGGGCAGAAGAACAATGGCGTTTCGTGTGCTTTTCTGATGAGTCTCGTTTTGGTATGAGACCGGATACAAGACGTATACGACACTGGAGAACCCCTGGACGCCAACAGCGATTAAAATCCTGCCAGGAAGTCCATCCTTATAGTGGTGGAACCATCATGGTATGGGCGGGTATTTGGATCGGCGGAAGAACTGAGTTGATTTGGATCAGAGGCAACCTCAACGCTCAAATTTATGCTGAGACGATTGTATCAGACGTCATCGTTCCTCTACAAGTGCAAATTGGTCCCTTATTTCAGTTAATGCATGATAATGCACGACCGCACACCGCAAGAGTTGTAAGACAGACTCTCGCCGCAGCTAACATCAATGTCCTGCCCTGGCCTGCTCAGTCGCCAGACTTGAACCCGATTGAGCATGCATGGGATATGCTACAGAGAAGAGCTCTGCCGAATATGGAGGGTATCCAGTCGCAAGAAGACCTTTTTTTGTTGTTGCAACGAACATGGGCGGCCATTCCACAGCGTGATTTGGATGAACTCATTTTGAGTATGCCAAACCGATGTTCTTGTGTTGTTAGTGTTCGCGGTAGAAACACGGATTATTAATTGTTTATGTTACCCAATAAAATTTTAAAGAAAACTGTTATTTCAGTCTTTTTTTCGAACTTTAATGTTAGTGGTTCAAATGTCAAAAATCCCTTTATTAGAAAATGGCAAATTTCTTTATTAATGCAAAGGTGACTTGGTTTATCGTTACTGTGACAAACGAAAACACTTTATTTGATGAATCCTTAAAGAAAATTTTAATTAATATCAATCAGGAGAAAAGTTATTGCAAAAATATATGTTGATCCCTAGACACTTTTGATGTGTGTACATATAAGTCGATTTTATTATTTTAATGTGGGTAACCTATCGATTGTTAGATACATTGTTTTGGTGGAAATCGGGCTTTAAAGTTACGGCGCGTTTCCACTATGTCGTGACGATTAATTTATCGTTGTACGACTGTTGTCTATAGCTGTTGGCATTACACCCATTTACTTGACAATTGGTCATCACTGGTAAAAAGTCGTGGACGACAATTAATCGTGTCGTGTTAAATGTGAACACTGTCGTCACGATAGTGGGTATGTGTCCTTAGGTGGGTTGTTTACTTATATTGTGTCATAATATAATAATAAAGGGATAATACTTATCGACGCGGAATCGAACTTGAGCCGGTCAGGAAAAGCTTTGTCTTTGTAATGAAAGCGAAAAACACGTCTTTTGAATTATTGTAGCTGACGTTGCGTATTGTTTAAGTGTGGTTTCAATTTACCCCAGTTTAACATTTGAACACGCTGCCGCCGCCGCTGCTTTTCGTTATCGTTCTTCTTCTAAAAACGAACTAACCAAGTTTCTGTTCTTTTCAGGTGGATCCGCCTAAAATACGAACGCCGCGCTTTCCTCAGCAGTGAGGTGGTCGCCACCGGCATGGAGGCGCTGCGCACGGCTGGCGCGCGCGGCGGTGTGGCGGCGCTAGCTCGCGCCCTCTCCGTGCCCGCGCCGCGCGCGCCCGCGCCCACCGAGCGCGCGCTCGCCCTGCGCGCCGCCGCCGCGGCCGGACACCTGGCGGCGGCGCAGCTGCTCATATGGGTATGTATGTTTGTGCTCCGACACCCAGGTATCATAGGTGCGCGCTCCGCACGGCGGCGCTAGCTCGCGCCCTCTCCGTGCCCGCGCCGCGCGCGCCCGCGCCCACCGAGCGCGCGCTCGCCCTGCGCGCCGCCGCCGCGGCCGGACACCTGGCGGCGGCGCAGCTGCTCATATGGGTATGTATGTTTGTGCTCCGACACCCAGGTATCATAGGTGCGCGCTCCGCACGGCGGCGCTAGCTCGCGCCCTCTCCGTGCCCGCGCCGCGCGCGCCCGCGCCCACCGAGCGCGCGCTCGCCCTGCGCGCCGCCGCCGCGGCCGGACACCTGGCGGCGGCGCAGCTGCTCATATGGGTATGTATGTTTGTGCTCCGACACCCAGGTATCATAGGTGCGCGCTCCGCACGGCGGCGCTAGCTCGCGCCCTCTCCGTGCCCGCGCCGCGCGCGCCCGCGCCCACCGAGCGCGCGCTCGCCCTGCGCGCCGCCGCCGCGGCCGGACACCTGGCGGCGGCGCAGCTGCTCATATGGGTATGTATGTTTGTGCTCCGACACCCAGGTATCATAGGTGCGCGCTCCGCACGGCGGCGCTAGCTCGCGCCCTCTCCGTGCCCGCGCCGCGCGCGCCCGCGCCCACCGAGCGCGCGCTCGCCCTGCGCGCCGCCGCCGCGGCCGGACACCTGGCGGCGGCGCAGCTGCTCATATGGGTATGTATGTTTGTGCTCCGACACCCAGGTATCATAGGTGCGCGCTCCGCACGGCGGCGCTAGCTCGCGCCCTCTCCGTGCCCGCGCCGCGCGCGCCCGCGCCCACCGAGCGCGCGCTCGCCCTGCGCGCCGCCGCCGCGGCCGGACACCTGGCGGCGGCGCAGCTGCTCATATGGGTATGTATGTTTGTGCTCCGACACCCAGGTATCATAGGTGCGCGCTCCGCACGGCGGCGCTAGCTCGCGCCCTCTCCGTGCCCGCGCCGCGCGCGCCCGCGCCCACCGAGCGCGCGCTCGCCCTGCGCGCCGCCGCCGCGGCCGGACACCTGGCGGCGGCGCAGCTGCTCATATGGGTATGTATGTTTGTGCTCCGACACCCAGGTATCATAGGTGCGCGCTCCGCACGGCGGCGCTAGCTCGCGCCCTCTCCGTGCCCGCGCCGCGCGCGCCCGCGCCCACCGAGCGCGCGCTCGCCCTGCGCGCCGCCGCCGCGGCCGGACACCTGGCGGCGGCGCAGCTGCTCATATGGGTATGTATGTTTGTGCTCCGACACCCAGGTATCATAGGTGCGCGCTCCGCACGGCGGCGCTAGCTCGCGCCCTCTCCGTGCCCGCGCCGCGCGCGCCCGCGCCCACCGAGCGCGCGCTCGCCCTGCGCGCCGCCGCCGCGGCCGGACACCTGGCGGCGGCGCAGCTGCTCATATGGGTATGTATGTTTGTGCTCCGACACCCAGGTATCATAGGTGCGCGCTCCGCACGGCGGCGCTAGCTCGCGCCCTCTCCGTGCCCGCGCCGCGCGCGCCCGCGCCCACCGAGCGCGCGCTCGCCCTGCGCGCCGCCGCCGCGGCCGGACACCTGGCGGCGGCGCAGCTGCTCATATGGGTATGTATGTTTGTGCTCCGACACCCAGGTATCATAGGTGCGCGCTCCGCACGGCGGCGCTAGCTCGCGCCCTCTCCGTGCCCGCGCCGCGCGCGCCCGCGCCCACCGAGCGCGCGCTCGCCCTGCGCGCCGCCGCCGCGGCCGGACACCTGGCGGCGGCGCAGCTGCTCATATGGGTATGTATGTTTGTGCTCCGACACCCAGGTATCATAGGTGCGCGCTCCGCACGGCGGCGCTAGCTCGCGCCCTCTCCGTGCCCGCGCCGCGCGCGCCCGCGCCCACCGAGCGCGCGCTCGCCCTGCGCGCCGCCGCCGCGGCCGGACACCTGGCGGCGGCGCAGCTGCTCATATGGGTATGTATGTTTGTGCTCCGACACCCAGGTATCATAGGTGCGCGCTCCGCACGGCGGCGCTAGCTCGCGCCCTCTCCGTGCCCGCGCCGCGCGCGCCCGCGCCCACCGAGCGCGCGCTCGCCCTGCGCGCCGCCGCCGCGGCCGGACACCTGGCGGCGGCGCAGCTGCTCATATGGGTATGTATGTTTGTGCTCCGACACCCAGGTATCATAGGTGCGCGCTCCGCACGGCGGCGCTAGCTCGCGCCCTCTCCGTGCCCGCGCCGCGCGCGCCCGCGCCCACCGAGCGCGCGCTCGCCCTGCGCGCCGCCGCCGCGGCCGGACACCTGGCGGCGGCGCAGCTGCTCATATGGGTATGTATGTTTGTGCTCCGACACCCAGGTATCATAGGTGCGCGCTCCGCACGGCGGCGCTAGCTCGCGCCCTCTCCGTGCCCGCGCCGCGCGCGCCCGCGCCCACCGAGCGCGCGCTCGCCCTGCGCGCCGCCGCCGCGGCCGGACACCTGGCGGCGGCGCAGCTGCTCATATGGGTATGTATGTTTGTGCTCCGACACCCAGGTATCATAGGTGCGCGCTCCGCACGGCGGCGCTAGCTCGCGCCCTCTCCGTGCCCGCGCCGCGCGCGCCCGCGCCCACCGAGCGCGCGCTCGCCCTGCGCGCCGCCGCCGCGGCCGGACACCTGGCGGCGGCGCAGCTGCTCATATGGGTATGTATGTTTGTGCTCCGACACCCAGGTATCATAGGTGCGCGCTCCGCACGGCGGCGCTAGCTCGCGCCCTCTCCGTGCCCGCGCCGCGCGCGCCCGCGCCCACCGAGCGCGCGCTCGCCCTGCGCGCCGCCGCCGCGGCCGGACACCTGGCGGCGGCGCAGCTGCTCATATGGGTATGTATGTTTGTGCTCCGACACCCAGGTATCATAGGTGCGCGCTCCGCACGGCGGCGCTAGCTCGCGCCCTCTCCGTGCCCGCGCCGCGCGCGCCCGCGCCCACCGAGCGCGCGCTCGCCCTGCGCGCCGCCGCCGCGGCCGGACACCTGGCGGCGGCGCAGCTGCTCATATGGGTATGTATGTTTGTGCTCCGACACCCAGGTATCATAGGTGCGCGCTCCGCACGGCGGCGCTAGCTCGCGCCCTCTCCGTGCCCGCGCCGCGCGCGCCCGCGCCCACCGAGCGCGCGCTCGCCCTGCGCGCCGCCGCCGCGGCCGGACACCTGGCGGCGGCGCAGCTGCTCATATGGGTATGTATGTTTGTGCTCCGACACCCAGGTATCATAGGTGCGCGCTCCGCACGGCGGCGCTAGCTCGCGCCCTCTCCGTGCCCGCGCCGCGCGCGCCCGCGCCCACCGAGCGCGCGCTCGCCCTGCGCGCCGCCGCCGCGGCCGGACACCTGGCGGCGGCGCAGCTGCTCATATGGGTATGTATGTTTGTGCTCCGACACCCAGGTATCATAGGTGCGCGCTCCGCACGGCGGCGCTAGCTCGCGCCCTCTCCGTGCCCGCGCCGCGCGCGCCCGCGCCCACCGAGCGCGCGCTCGCCCTGCGCGCCGCCGCCGCGGCCGGACACCTGGCGGCGGCGCAGCTGCTCATATGGGTATGTATGTTTGTGCTCCGACACCCAGGTATCATAGGTGCGCGCTCCGCACGGCGGCGCTAGCTCGCGCCCTCTCCGTGCCCGCGCCGCGCGCGCCCGCGCCCACCGAGCGCGCGCTCGCCCTGCGCGCCGCCGCCGCGGCCGGACACCTGGCGGCGGCGCAGCTGCTCATATGGGTATGTATGTTTGTGCTCCGACACCCAGGTATCATAGGTGCGCGCTCCGCACGGCGGCGCTAGCTCGCGCCCTCTCCGTGCCCGCGCCGCGCGCGCCCGCGCCCACCGAGCGCGCGCTCGCCCTGCGCGCCGCCGCCGCGGCCGGACACCTGGCGGCGGCGCAGCTGCTCATATGGGTATGTATGTTTGTGCTCCGACACCCAGGTATCATAGGTGCGCGCTCCGCACGGCGGCGCTAGCTCGCGCCCTCTCCGTGCCCGCGCCGCGCGCGCCCGCGCCCACCGAGCGCGCGCTCGCCCTGCGCGCCGCCGCCGCGGCCGGACACCTGGCGGCGGCGCAGCTGCTCATATGGGTATGTATGTTTGTGCTCCGACACCCAGGTATCATAGGTGCGCGCTCCGCACGGCGGCGCTAGCTCGCGCCCTCTCCGTGCCCGCGCCGCGCGCGCCCGCGCCCACCGAGCGCGCGCTCGCCCTGCGCGCCGCCGCCGCGGCCGGACACCTGGCGGCGGCGCAGCTGCTCATATGGGTATGTATGTTTGTGCTCCGACACCCAGGTATCATAGGTGCGCGCTCCGCACGGCGGCGCTAGCTCGCGCCCTCTCCGTGCCCGCGCCGCGCGCGCCCGCGCCCACCGAGCGCGCGCTCGCCCTGCGCGCCCGCGCCCACCGAGCGCGCGCTCGCCCTGCGCGCCCGCGCCCACCGAGCGCGCGCTCGCCCTGCGCGCCGCCGCCGCGGCCGGACACCTGGCGGCGGCGCAGCTGCTCATATGGGTATGTATGTTTGTGCTCCGACACCCAGGTATCATAGGTGCGCGCTCCGCACGGCGGCGCTAGCTCGCGCCCTCTCCGTGCCCGCGCCGCGCGCGCCCGCGCCCACCGAGCGCGCGCTCGCCCTGCGCGCCGCCGCCGCGGCCGGACACCTGGCGGCGGCGCAGCTGCTCATATGGGTATGTATGTTTGTGCTCCGACACCCAGGTATCATAGGTGCGCGCTCCGCACGGCGGCGCTAGCTCGCGCCCTCTCCGTGCCCGCGCCGCGCGCGCCCGCGCCCACCGAGCGCGCGCTCGCCCTGCGCGCCGCCGCCGCGGCCGGACACCTGGCGGCGGCGCAGCTGCTCATATGGGTATGTATGTTTGTGCTCCGACACCCAGGTATCATAGGTGCGCGCTCCGCACGGCGGCGCTAGCTCGCGCCCTCTCCGTGCCCGCGCCGCGCGCGCCCGCGCCCACCGAGCGCGCGCTCGCCCTGCGCGCCGCCGCCGCGGCCGGACACCTGGCGGCGGCGCAGCTGCTCATATGGGTATGTATGTTTGTGCTCCGACACCCAGGTATCATAGGTGCGCGCTCCGCACGGCGGCGCTAGCTCGCGCCCTCTCCGTGCCCGCGCCGCGCGCGCCCGCGCCCACCGAGCGCGCGCTCGCCCTGCGCGCCGCCGCCGCGGCCGGACACCTGGCGGCGGCGCAGCTGCTCATATGGGTATGTATGTTTGTGCTCCGACACCCAGGTATCATAGGTGCGCGCTCCGCACGGCGGCGCTAGCTCGCGCCCTCTCCGTGCCCGCGCCGCGCGCGCCCGCGCCCACCGAGCGCGCGCTCGCCCTGCGCGCCGCCGCCGCGGCCGGACACCTGGCGGCGGCGCAGCTGCTCATATGGGTATGTATGTTTGTGCTCCGACACCCAGGTATCATAGGTGCGCGCTCCGCACGGCGGCGCTAGCTCGCGCCCTCTCCGTGCCCGCGCCGCGCGCGCCCGCGCCCACCGAGCGCGCGCTCGCCCTGCGCGCCGCCGCCGCGGCCGGACACCTGGCGGCGGCGCAGCTGCTCATATGGGTATGTATGTTTGTGCTCCGACACCCAGGTATCATAGGTGCGCGCTCCGCACGGCGGCGCTAGCTCGCGCCCTCTCCGTGCCCGCGCCGCGCGCGCCCGCGCCCACCGAGCGCGCGCTCGCCCTGCGCGCCGCCGCCGCGGCCGGACACCTGGCGGCGGCGCAGCTGCTCATATGGGTATGTATGTTTGTGCTCCGACACCCAGGTATCATAGGTGCGCGCTCCGCACGGCGGCGCTAGCTCGCGCCCTCTCTAAGTTTCCAGGTATACAAATATAAATGGTTTATTTCTGTAACAGGTTTGTACTACATAGCTAGTGATAGAAGTATGTTTTAGGAAAGTAAATGCCTCCACTCTTCCGTAACTTAAATTTATGTAATGTATATATAAATTTAAATTATGTCAACTACTACTAATATATTTTCTATTCATAATTTCGAGAAAGAAAAACAAGAAAATTAAAGTACAAATACAACAGACTTTACATCAGCTCAGGTTTGACTGGTGAACGCTCAAGTGCATAAGCACTTGTATGTGAAAATACACATTGGTCCACGTACTGGGCCAGCTTAACAAAATAAATACTCTAAGGTGTCAATTTTGTGGAAAGGTAGGCTGATAAAATTTTTCTTTTTTTACCTTGGTCTATTTTTCTCCACACATTGAACAACAATATAAGCAGTGCTCCACACATCCAAATTTCATAAAGTGATCGTCACAGATTCTCACAAACTTGTTTATAATTTACAATCAAAATACTAAAACCACAACTAACCATCAACTTCCCCCCCCTCAGCACAACGGCAACCCGAACTACCCGGACGCGGACGGGCACACGTGCGTGTTCTACGCGCGCGCCGCAGCCAACCACCTGTCGGGCATCCCCACACAGTTCCCCAAGACGCTGCAGCTGACCTGTCCGCTGCACGCCAACCCGCCGCACAGCTCCACGCCGAGCTCGGCCACTAACTCCACCAGCTCCAACTCCAGCACCAAGAGCTCACTCAAGAACCCAGAACCAGAGTGCAACTGCATCATTTTTGAGCTTCTCAATGCTCAGAGCGCCAGCAAAGCCCTTGTCGAGCTCCTCATCGGGTTACAGAACAACCAGTACATGAACGGTTACGACCACAACATCAGTGTCGCCAGCTTCGCACACAACACTCTAGGACGGCCCTCGCTGGGCCCCAATCTATCACTAACGAATGGAAAGTGCGGCAGCGTAGTGTAATACGGTTTTTTCTACATCTAATTGTCGGTTTTGCATAAATGTTGATATTGTGACTGAACGTTGTTACCGTTGTGGTATATTTATACTTGATTCGCGTGTGTGCTGCAGTTTTGTAAGATCTAAAATGTTTAAAATTTTAGTTGACAAAATATTTATAATTTGGACTCGCGAAGTATGGGGTGTTTTAAACAGGCGTGATGTTTTGTTAAATATTTATGATCCGTTTAGTTATTATAAATATTTATTTCTCTTACAACAGCCCAGTGATTTCAAAGATCGCTTACTAAAGGAAAAAAAAAACTACGTTTAATTGTCTTGTTATTTCCAAATTTGTTTCGTAGCAAAATTGATTAATATGAGAGAGTGATTATTTATTAAAAAAATAGTTTAGTTGCCATTTAATTTAATGCGACAAAAAGGTCGTACAAATACTTTGTACCAAATACAAAGTAATTTTTATGTAGGTATGTACTTATTTGCTTACAAAACTGCGGGTCACACTTTATTGTATAATACATGTAGTGTATTAATATAAAACGTATACATGTTACATACGACTGACGGTACATCATTTGACGTAATCTCTGATTCTTACATAGAAAAAAAAACTTCGCGAAATTAGTTAAAATTCCGTGTCTGTCAATTTAAAAAGTTAATTAAATTAGACAAATTGTTAGTGTAATTGAAATTCTGTACATTTTTCGTGTGTCTTCATGCTTGGGTCACTAGGCAAAGATACTTTTGGCTCAAAACCCTTATTACCTTGGAGACAAAAAATGGCAGCTCGCTAGCGCTCCTATCGGCGGATAGCGGAGCTAATAATGGCACAGCGATCTAAAATGCACTTTATTGTATTCTATGTGAACACATTTCTAAGCAAATACTAATTCGATTGGTTTCTTTGATGATGATAAGTGTTTTCAGCCAATCTGTATTTTTTTCATAACGTATTACAGTTTTACATATCCGGTGTTAATAGTTCAAATTTTTAATACAATTTTTTTCTAGTTGACTAGTGTAGGTACCAATTGAATTTTAGGAACTTTTCATTTTCAAAAAAAAAAAACTAAATATTTACACGAAATGTTTCTTACAAGTTACAAAAATATCATTTTCACGTAGATAATCATTTCAAATTAACTGCAAAGCTGTCTTATACTAAAATACGATTAACTTTAAACTTTATTTTCTTATCAATATGAACTAAATGTCTATGGTTACAATAGTGTTACAGTAATAGTGTGCTACCGAAGTGCTGTAATAGCCAATAATATGCCGTCGGGCATACGTAATTTTATCTAGAACAACTAGTCTACGTGGCGTTGCGGAGTTAGTACCAAGTAAGTACCGAATTAGGCTGAGACTACACGGATTTTGCTATTACCAGATCTACGAATCTTCGGATCTCCCATCTGATTACTGATTGTTTAGAATTTGGGGGAATATGGTGATTTTCGAATGTTAGTAAAATTCGTATAGTCGATGTTTTAAAATAGGATTGTTAACACAAAATATCTGTGAAAGATTACTGAATTAAGGTTGATATAGTATTTTTAGACACTGCTTTAGCAAACAAAAGCTTTTACAGGGCAATAAATTTTAATAAACTACAGTACATTCACAAGTTATTATGTCTCGTGACTGGGACTGTAGCTTCGCGTTTTTTTTTTGGTTTTTGACTTTCAAAAGTGCCCGTAATTGTCTAATTGAAATAAATGCTTTGATTTTGAATATCTTGACTATTGACGTAATCAGCATCATTTTTGTGTTCCCACTGGTGGGATAAGACCTATCCGAAGAGGTGAGGGGAAAAATCTGTTTTAATAACTATATCAACCTCTTCAGTAATCTACCAGCCCGGTACTTATAACCAAGTTTCCATAAAGTCACAGTTAAGCATAGATGTTAAACTAATCGTTTAGAAGCGAGATCTCAGCTCAATGCTATTTGTAGGGTATAGGATAATAATTTAGTGGTAATTTCTCATGCTTTACCCTAGAGCCTTTGGGTGTGACGTCCGTGGTTCTTTAATTTATAATCCGCTAAAGTTGACTAATGCCAACAATTCATCATGTATTAGACCTCTGAGGGGTCAACAATGCGTTATGGTCTCCATAATCGATTTTAGTAAAAAAAAACATACACAGGTGTATTTTTTTTTTCTATAATTTTTTACCAACTTGCAGTTAAGGTTTTACCATTTCTGGCAAAGAAAGATGCTTAGTCATAAATCTAGATTATACCTAGGTCAGGACTTCGCATTGTTCTACTATTGCCATTAAATCCAACAGTTTAGCACCAATGCTAAGTAAATATAGAAATCAAAGTTAACGAATCACGGACAAATTAACATTCCAATTTGTAAATTATTCAGCACCCCAAAGGCTAAATAGTCGATGTGATATAGTTAAGGTCTCCCTTAATAACCCAAAATGTACTGATCCTTCTGTGCCTACTCTTAGGTAGTACGCTTCATGACTATAGGCCAGGAGCTGACGTACACTTAAAAAGAAAAAAAAAACATACATCACAAGCTCCTGGACTATTGTCAATATTTCCAATTTGTAAAGTACTTCATTGTAATATTATCGCGTTTTTAGAATTAATCCTTTTAGATGTTTGTGCTTTCTATTTATTTTGATGACAGTTTATTTGGGGTTTTGTGATTTTTGGCCTGAACGTGGACTGGTGTTTTGAATTGTTCTAATGTTTGGACTGAACGGATTCGTATTTTAGTGATATAGAATATAAATCACAAATATTTCTAACTGTTATAATATTGTATTACTGATATAAATACGCTACTCTTATTAAAATACACTGGATTTGTGCAGTCCAAGTAGTAGAACTGAAAATACTTTGTTATGCTCTCTGACCCATACGTAATTGTTTGTACAAACGATAATTACCAATAAATCCTATATATACATTCTTAATGTCATTCAGCCTCAGCATGTTTTTGAGAGAGTTTATTAAAGAAAATATTATGTTTGCAAATTGTGGTACAGCCTGTTCAAGCCGTGGCGTGAAGGGGTCTTGCGCCTGACGTATGCGAAACAATGCAAGAGATTTTAGATCTTATGGCCATTTTTCTCTTATTATTTATATTAATTGGCTGTGAATGCGCCTAGCCTATCATCTCACCGCGCTGGTTGTGAAAATGACAAGCTCATAGATATACAAATATTTTGTCGTTCAGGCCAATTTCATCTGCGAAGGCCACGGACTGGATTGTACATTTTGAACATTACAGTGAGAGAACATTCTTGGCTATCTCCAAGAGGGCTTTGTACAATTAAACTAAATTGTAATATTTCATAAATATTCGTTTTACTTAAAACGTTACACGTCTTGTAAATGTTACTTATATTAGAAAATTAATTCATTTTAATTTTACGGAAAGTAAAAATATAAGTTCTGTTTGTACATTTAGTGATTATAATCGTTTACCGACGCAGTATTCGACACATTTGTATAAAAATCACATTAGAGTTTCAGGGCACTTTGTATAGTGTATTTTAACATTATTTTATTTAAGTCCTCTGTTGAAATTTTATTGATAATTTTAAATTATGTTATGTTGCGTTACTTGATTCGCAAGATTATTAAGATTTTTTAAAGTTTTTTTTTTGTAAATTCTTTTTAGAAGCCAAAGAGCTTAATTGTAAATATATCGTATTATGCAGCTATGCGTTTGTTAGCTGTGAATAATTCTTTCGTTATTGTAATTTTTAAGAGATCCGTTAACGTTTTTTCTTGTGAGAATAAAATGATAAGGACGTAATTTAATTGTTTTATTGACTATCTTATAACTACCACATTGACATTAACACTGAAATGGATGGACGGTGGACAGAGGAGAATGGAAGAAAACAACGTGTTGCGCCGACCCCAAGTAAAATGGAACAAGGTGAGGAAGATGTAGAAGAAGCTACGTTAACGTTTACGTCTCCAGTTATTGCCACGTGCTGCCGAGCGTATCGTCGATGCTGCTGCGTGCAAGACAAGACAAGACAAGACATTTATTTGTGGAAACATGAGTATACATACAAGGCATGCAGGTTGTGCGATAGCACTCTCGCTTGGTTTCTCGTTCTAGCAAATGATGATATGTTGGGGTCGGCTTCCAGTCTTACCGGATTCAGCTGAATACCAGTATTTTACATGGAGCCACTGCCTATCTGACCTCCAGAAACCAGTTTGTACTGGGTAATAGGATACCCCTTGATACGACTGGTTGTCAGACTTTCGCGCCACTGACTACCTTTTACGACTGTCAAAGATCAAAAATGCCATCTGGGACCAACGGCTTAATGTACTTTCCTGAGGCACGGAGGAAACTCGGTATGTACCTAATATGCGGTTACTCATCCACAGACCAACATAGGCAAGCACGGCTTAACCTAAAGATCGACCCGTATGGCTGTTATTATTAAGCCACGAGCTCCTCCAACGACAACAACAACTTTCAAGTCTTTATTGGTACTTACATAACACAAGTCTATTGACAATTCAAATGCTTAAATGCCTGCTGAATCTATACCAATATTAAAAAGCTGAAGAGTTTGTTTGTTTGCTTGAATGCGCTAATCACAGCAACTACTGATCCGATTTGAAACATTCTTTCAGTGTTAGATAGCCCATTGATCGAGGAAGGCTATTGGCTATATATCATTACGCTACGACAAATAGAAGCGGAGCAGCAATGAAAAATGTTTCAAAAACGGGGGTTTTATTTTCCTTTTGAGAGCTTCCGCTGCATGCGCTGCGTAAACGGTTAAAGTTTCGCAAAAATCATTTATGCCAGAATTGTTTCCCTTTAAAAGATCTAAAAAAAAGTCCGCGACAAAAAATAATAAATAATATTAATAATAATCTCAGGAAAGTACTCAGTTCCGATTTGAAAAATTCTTTTAGTTTTAGATAGCCTATTTATCAAGGAAGGCTATAATTATATCATCACGCTACGACCAATAGGAGCGGAGCAGCAATGAAAAATGTTGTGAAAACGGTGCAAATGTGACGCAGACGATTTTGCGCGGGACAGCTAGTTACTCAATATAATCGTAATCTAAGAAATTTTCAACTAAATAACAGGATACGGACAGTAAGTAATTGAGTGAGTCTCCAAATCTACGAGATTATTGGATTTGGCAAGGACGGAGAACTGATATTGGACCGAAATTGTGTTTCATGATTTAGGTAGATAGTAATATAGGTAGGTATAGGTAGTTACTGGGTTGTGAAGGTCAGATAGGCAGCCGCTTGATGCAAAATACTGGTACTCAGCTGCATCCGGATAGACTGGAAGCCGATCCCAAGATAGTTTGCGAAAAGGCTAGGCAGATGATGAATAGGTAGGTACCTATTCTGGACCTATTATGATTGTCTGTATCCTCCACCTAGAATCAAATGTGACTTCCCTGAGGGCAGCGTCCTAGAGGGTTGCTTTATACTACCACGTACCTCTTGCCAACGTGTTCGTTTTCGTGAGTCGTTGAACAGCGTTGTTTGTCTCTCAGTGTTCATAGTTGTGTCAAACATGATTATTGATACGGTGAAACTGCTGAAACTGCTGAAGACTTAGAACGATAATTTAGTCAGAAATACATTTCCTTCTTTCCTGTACCGATGTCTTTTTGTATGTGATAATCTGCGTTCTGAAAATCTCGGAACATTGCGGAATCAATGCGCAGTTATACTGGACTCCATTGAGCAATTGAGTAGTCTTAAGTCTCGAATCCTTTTTTCCTTAAAAACGTGTTTGCCGCAGCAATGGTGGAAGAGGCAACTGCCTTCCTTCCTTGGGGAGCGGCTACACAGCTTGTCTTTTTAGGTTTTAAATATCATATTAATTTATGCAAAACCATTACATCCATTATGAACCTCTCTAAGTTGTCCGCTATAGCCACTATTGTTCTGTTTGGAGTGGCCGCTAGCGCCGCTGCCGCGGGCTGACTACTGCTACTGCTGCTTGCTGGTAGCGGCCATTCTCCAAAGATATACATAACATAACACCAAGCCTGTAATGTAATCCCCGAAGGGATAAGCAGAAGTGTATCTAATAGTATACACACATTTCGCCAACTGAGTTTAAAGTCCCATGAAATAGGGGGCGACCTTATTGCTGTCAACCGGGCACAAATCCAGACTTCGTGGCTGCCAGAAAAACCCTTTGCGCGACCCGGGAAACGGGCTCGGGACCTCACGCTTCATGCTCAGCAGCCGCGCTTGTGACCACTCGGTCAATGAGACAGTCCAAAGATAAACTTTGAGGGTATTGAGGTCTGCAATGCTGATACCAATATGGGTGAGGGTACACGTTACCCACCCTTGTTAACGCGGTTTCCTTACTTAACTTGAATGACTAATTTCATAATTATAGATGTGATATTTGATTATTCATGTTTCTCTGTTGTTTTGTGAACAAAGTACACAAAACACCACATCCTAACCTAATTTTATCTATCGAAAATTTCGAACTGAAATGTTGTTATACGTCTCTATGTAATGTTATTCTTGAAAAGTAATCCCATTTCATCTGCCACCGGATATTACAAGATAGCGAATGAGATAAGCTTACATAGAGAGACCACAAAGGCTCAGCCGAGCAAATTATAACGTTTACGTTCAGCTGTCTGTAAGTTCCCAACCACAAAGCGAGGCGCATCGCGGAGGTATGCTTGGCATTCAACCGAGTATTTCCTCGTTGGAAACTTACGGGTGGAAATGTTGAGCGTGGCTGTCCTTCATTGAAATGTATTGTGCCCGTAAAGCCAAGTCAATAAGGAACGTGGACTAAATTACAGACGCGAATCGGCAAATGCAAATGAATGTAGTTTGCCACTATTGGAAATACTAGCTAGACAGATCATCCTGAAAACCAGTCTGAGACAGACTACATAAGGAGCGGGGTACCTAGTTGTAAAGATGAATGAACCATCGATTGCAAATCATTTATAAACATAGTATCTACGTGTATGTTGCTGTTGGCATAAAAAAACACCTAAAGTTTTTATTTCGTGACGATCTGACCCTGTTTTCGGGGCGAACATGGCCAGAGATGGCACAAGATGGAGAGGTATGGAAGGAGAAAGGCCTTTGCCTAACAGTGGGACGCTTAGAAGGGTAGCAAAAAAAAGGAGTTTTTTTTTTGAATTATGAGTAGTTGCACTAATTAGCGATTAGTTGATTTTTGAAGCACTTTTCTGTAATGGGTATAAAATCTTAAACTCGCGTCAGGACACGTGACCTGATCGAAAAAGCGTAAGACGGATGGAGAGTTTTTGACCAGTTATTGGATCTCTCCACACGCGATTATTTAGATAACTTTTTCAAACATTTCTGCTTATATCAAATTAATTATGAGTTCTTGTTTAATTAAATGGTGTGGGAAATCGTCTAGAACATCCAGCTATAAAAAAGATGGCATAACTTTTCATCGGTAAGTAAAATATATTTATAATTTAATAAAATTATGAGTAATTGCAGGGCTCTAGCTAAACTAGTTGTTTACGTTTAAGGCACAAAAAACGTACACCGCGTTGATGTCTTTTTGAAAAGTCCCTTTCTCTCACTAGGTATTGTCAATAAGTCTGTCCCTTTCCATCTGTAGGTGTAGATAGAAAGGGACAGACGTAATGCTGTAGTGTTGTGTCAACTTCGAAACAAAGTATAAATAATATTGAAGATAAAAATTACGGTGTTCCCTTACTGTAAAAAAGTAACATTACTTAATGTTTACATTTTAGATTTCCAAATATTCCAGAAGTGGAAGAAAAGTGGATTAATGCTGTTAACAGGGAAAGTTGAGGAGGATCGTCCAACCTAGGCACAAAATTAAAATTTTCTTTGGATTTTTTTCGATTTTTTTTACGATTAATTTAATAGCAACGTAAAAAATAGTGATAATTCATTATTTTATGTATTCGAGGCATATCTAATCATATTTTTTGATATTTCAAGTATTTTCATGCATTGAACTCCGCAGTTGGAAAACGGCCGATCTTATAGGAAGTTTGAGTTGGAATCTTATGTGAATAATGTATGTAGGACTCCTAAAAAACACTGTCATTAGATTACTTGTATATTTGTGATGTTAGTTATAAAGTTTCGTATAAATTTATTGCGTAGTTTTACTAAACAAAAATAAAATACGGTGACAGTCTATTTGCAGCAAGCAATCGCATTTCTATGGGATGTTTATAATTATCAAGTAGTCATAGAAAAGTTGTATATATTATAATACACGGTCTTGTTATCTAAGAACACGACACTGTTTACCGTTTAAGATAAGCTTTATTAGAACTCTGGCGATAAGAGTTTTTATGTCGGCCGGCCGAACGACGTCAGCGATGACGTAATGCGCGCGGCCGTTAGGGAAGTTACGCGTTAAAAAATGCAGGACGGAGAGGTTAACCTTCATTTTATTTTAGCATTGATTTGAATAAAGTGAAATTTACAGTGTTACGTAAGTGTTTTATTTGCACCCAGTTAACGCCCTATCAGTATAGTTTTAAAAAAAGTAGAATTAATAGACATCGTAATGTTCAATTTTATCGATATTAGGTATTGTAGCAAAACTGACTTGTGCATCACTATGTGTGGAACATTCGTCCTGACATTGTTGCATCGGCCAATCACAACCGCTATATTGTCTTCGTCCCCCGAACCGCAGTGTAGTACTTTTATACTGATAAAGCAATTGGTGCAAAATTATTCCCTAACCATTCCAAAATATCAAACATGCTCAACGTTAATAATCAAGTTTTCACTTCTGCCGGCACTCCCGGAGTGCAACCCGTCTTTTTTTTTTCCGAAACATGGTAAAATTTTCATGGGAAGTTATTATACAGTTGTATTCCCGTATGTTTCGGTTACTATAACATATACTCGACGTTGTCGGAAGATATTTGATTGTGTTTGCGTGCATTGTGAGACGTCGGGCGCAGGTAGGTACCCAGGCGCTTTACTTGTCGTATGTCAAGGAGTTCCGATGCGCTAAGTCTTGTCTAGTATTATTTAAATAATTTTAGGTTTCCTGTTCATACATATTAACTGCGAAATAAGGAATGGCTCATTGGGAAATCACGGCTTGCTGTTTTAAGTCAGTGCCTATCCGAGAAACTCATTGGTCTAGCGGTCACAAGCGCTACTGCTGAGCATAAATTCCAGAGTTCGATACCCAGATTAGGCAAAGTGTTGTTAATGGGTTTTTCCTTCTAGAATTTCTCAGTGGCAAACATGTATATACCACCCGTACCTATAAACATAACTGGCTAAATGTTGTTGTCCTATTACATAATTCTGCCTACTCCCCCGAAGAAAAATTTCAATGTTATGAATAAGTTGTATGACCATGTATAAACGTGGACGAGGCAAAAAGAGTATGTAAGGATCGTAGAAGGTGGCGTTTTGTGGATTCAATCTACCTTCATCCATGGGAAAAACGCGCGAGATGATGTTTGTATGAAAAAGATAAGAGTAATAAAGATTTACATATACAGGGTTATTTGTAAAACACCAATAACCTCTTAAAAGGTCATTCTACTCATAATTCGCGATTTCAGGTTTGGTCCATAGTAAATGTTGTTCATAATGATGAGTAGAATGACCTCTTAAGAGGTTGTTGGTGTTTCACAAATAACTCTGTATATATGTGCCTCTAAACAAGAATCAACTCTGAACATCGTTGAAACTACAGACAGATGATACACCAAAACAAATGAGGATCAGCTTCGATATCCCCTCCAAGTGAAAGCAAATGGTCACTCACGCACGATTACTTTGACGTGCCTACCTCCCCAAGTATGCTAAACGCCCCAAATCTTGTATCTACGACCGGAGATCTAAACTGTCACGAGATACAATCATAACATTATTATCCGGGCTACATCCGCCCGACCCATCCTCGGTCAAATCGCCCGGATAATAAACTACATACCTACCTCCATCTGAGAATGACATCAACGACTTGGGTATTATATATAGGCCATTGTCCAGAAGTGCTGTACTTAGGGAGTACAGCCCATTTCCTTGAGTTGATTCGTAGATTTTCGGGGCTAAAAATAGCTTCTATTTTTTGAGGAAATTCTTGCCATAATTTATAATATTATACCTAGCCTGTATTGTCCCACTGCTGGGCAAAGGCCTCCCTCCATTCCTTCCAACGGTCACGATTCTGCGCTGCCTCTTTCCAATTATCAAGGAAGACATCCAGTTCGTCCCGCCTTCTCCTTCGTGGTCTGCCGCGACCCCGTGTCACTGTTTCAGGGAACCAATCCTGAGCTTTGCGGGCTTTGTTGGGCAGCCTTTTTGCCATAATTTTGTTTTTTACTTTTTCCCACACTAAGAATTTCTCCTGTATCGTGGGTGCGTTTACAAACATTTAAACTCACATAAACAAACAGCCAGACCCGGAACAACTATCTGTAGGCCATACAAATACATTTGTTCAGTGCGGGAATCGAAGCCGCGACACGCAGCGCAGCAGTCTATCGCTTAACCACTGCGCTTACCGTGGTGTCATTATAATATAATTATTATGGTACTTAAGTTAATATAAGGATAATACGGTTTGTTATGTCTATTCTATAAAGACGTGTTACGAAATTATGCATGGAGTGTGTAACAGTTGTAGTCAGTAGATAAAACTAAAGTACCCTTCACACACGTGTTGTAAATGTGAATGGGCACGTGTTGAAGGGTAATACCTATACCTACTCCTATTGTGTGCTATTCCCTGTAAATCGATACTTCACTGAGAATAAAACTGTAACATTGTCCCACATATATAGACCTCATCGTTTCAAGGGTCAGTTTCCACCAAACGGAAAACCCTCGCGTACTTTTTGATGACACACAACATGCTTAATTGGTGTTGTACGATGCCAAAAGGCCTCTCCCGATCAGCATGGAGCTGTAACATTTAAACAATGTCACAGCGCTGGTATTCTGACAGGGCCCAAAATGATGCCACGGTCAGATACTAATAAAAAAATATACTAAAAAAACGTGTGCCTCTCGGGACGCTCGACAGAAGTGATAACTTAAACTAACGTAGTAAGCCAGACAGAGTAGCGCCGTAACGCGTTACGTTACGATACGGTTTACCCGCCCATAAGAAGTTATCACTTCTAAAATAAAGTGCGATTGACTGCATCATTGGTCGAGTGGTAGCAAGCGCAACTGCTGACCATGAGGTCCTTGTGTGTATGAGGAGGTTCGATTCCCAGGTTGGGCAATGTGTTGTTGGGTTTTCCATCAGCAATTTTCTCAATAGCAGCCACGGATTCTGGATTTGTGCCTGGTGGAAAGCATAGGCTCGCGTCCTATTTATTACATGGGACTTAAACTTAACCGGCGGATCGGAGCGGATCCGAAACGTTTATATTAATATCGGCATTCCACCGGAATTGGTTGATTTGATTGAAATTTAAGTGCAAAACTTTATAAAAAGTTGTGGCTAAAAATAAAAATAAAATATTGGTGCTTCGATCGGAATTCGATTGTTTTTATTATTCAACAGATAAATAATAAATTAATTTAGTTTTGATACCTTCCTTTAAATTTTGAATTGAGTAGTAATCATATCACTACCATACCATACCATACCATACTATTTATGAAAAATTAGATTACATATTAACTAAAGTATGTTTTTCATCAAATAAAAAAGTTGTCTTGTGTGGAGATTTTAATATAGATGTTTTGAGAAGAAACAAGGCTACATTAGAATTTGAATTTTTTCTCATGAAGTACAATTTAAAACTAGCTCTTTATACTCCCACAAGGGAAAGTAGTCAAACCTGTATTGATAATTTTGCCCACAACTACAGAAAAGACTGTGAAGCTAAAGTTGTAGATCTGGTCCTTTCGGATCACACATCTCAAATACTAAAAATACCTATTAAAAAAACCTGTAAACTACAGTATTGGAAAACTAAAAAGCAGGACATAAGCATGGATAATTTAGTAACTTTTGGAAAACATCTTAGCTGTTTATCTTTTGTACAAGTGTTTGATGAACAGTTTGATGTTATAGCGGAAACTGTATTCTTGGGGATTACTATCGATTCAAAACTGCAGTGGGGCGCGCACATTAGAACTCTTTCAGAAAGGTTAAGCTCAGCTGCCTATGCAATCAGAAAAATAAGGCAGTTAACTGATATAGCCACAGCTAGGTTAGTATACTACGCTTATTTCCATAGTATTATGTCCTATGGCATTCTGCTGTGGGGATCGGCAGCAGACGTTGATTCAATTTTCATACTGCAAAAGAGGGCAGTCCGCGCTATCTACAAAATGGGTCCTCGTGAATCCCTCAGAGAAAAATTTAAAGAAATCGATATACTGACTCTGCCTTGACTTTATATTTTAGAATGTATTTTATATGTCCGCAAAAACCGAGGACTTTTCAAAATTAGAAGCGACTTCCATAATATAAATACACGCAGTAAACACGAAATTGTAATACCCAAATTCAGATTAACCAAAACTAGCAAGTCTTTTCTTATAAACAGTATACGCTTTTATAATAAGTTGCCGAAGTCAGTTACAGAACTGACCGATGGTAAGTTTAAAAATTATATTAAACGTGTCCTAATTAAAAAAGCATATTACAAAATTAAGGACTACGTTGAAGATAGAGAAGTTTGGCCTTAGCCCCTTCGCACATGCGGCTTCCCTGGTAGCTCATAAACGGCACAAATGTGTGGATGTCTCTAACTATTCTCAATCTTATTTTTTTTTTTTTCCCTTTCTTCTTTCTTTTTAATCAGATGTTTTACAATAGTTTTTAAATCATTACACCTTTTGTTTAGAATAGTTACAGCACGGATGACAACATTTGTGTCACTTATTTGATCTAGTCATTTTGTGATATTTTCTATTTTTTTTTTTTTGTTGTATAGACTCTTTTTCTTATTTACCGATTGTTTGTAAATGTGTGGACATTGTAGGCCTTATAGATTCCTAGATCCTTGGTAACTTTTTATTTCGTTCTACGTTTCGTAGTAAGCAACGACTTATTGTCAGGCCTACGATGTCCTCCCATACTTTAGTACTAATGCTGTAACAGAAATAGTGTAAAACCAAATGATTTTAAAAGAGTAACCATGGAGTTTCTTGCCGGTTCTTCTCCATAGGAAACGACCAACGCGAATCGAGCACCTTTTTGCCGACGTTTTATAAGTGCCCCTGTAGGCCTATGTAAAATAAAAATATTTTGATTTTGATTTTGAACAAGACGCCAACAAAGCTTTTGATAATTTCATGGATGATTTTTCTCTTTTTTATAGATTATGTTTTCCGGAAAAAATTGTTATCATCAAAACAAATAGGGAAACGAAATGGATATCTCGAGGAATAAAAACATGTAGTAAAAACCAAAGGCAGTTGCTTTGGAAATATAGGTTAAATCCCGACTCACTTAATAAAAAAGTTCTTAAAAATTGTACGAAGCTTTATAGAAAAATTATCAAGCTAACACAAAGAGCACAAAATAATCATTTTATAAACACCGCTGAAAACAAATCGAAGGCTACCTGGCAAATAATAAATAAAACCAAACTGTGTTTGCCACAGGAGTCAGTCATGTGCGTAAATAGAGGAAATCTGTCGTTTACACACCCCACAGACATTGCAAACGAATTTAACAATTATTTTATTGACGAAATTGAAAATAATACTAAATCTGACATCACGTTAAATAATATTAATTTAAACAATACGACATTAAATTCCCTGTTCATGTAACCTGTAACAACTGATGACATTATAAAAATAATATCTAACCTAAAAAACACAAACACTGTTGGATACGATGGCGTTTCTACAAAAGTCATAAAGTTCACCAAAGAATTAATAGCGCCTCCATTAGCGCATATAGTTAACTTGTGTATTGCTAATGGAATATTCCCAAACAAGCTCAAAAAAGTTGTTATAAAACCCTTATACAAAAAAGATGACATAACAGATTTAAAAAATTATAGACCCATAGCGAAAATTCCTATTTTTTCCAAAATTTTTGAGAAAGTTATCTATATATGCTATCTATATATCTAGCTATGCTATGCTTATTTTGAGAAATATAAATTATTTTGTCAAGAACAAAAGGGATTCCGTAAGAATACTACAATTAATATGGCACTGTTCGACCTATTAACAAACGTCATGTCATCTGTAGATAAGACAAATCCAGTATGTGCTATTTATACTGACATGACCAAGGCTTTCGACTATGTGGACCATAAAGTTCTGTTACACAAGCTACATAGTTATGGTATAAGAGGGAATGTCCTTCAATTACTGGAATCGTACCTATGTAATAGACTGCAATACACAGAAATTTCTAGAATTTGTCCGAAGACTAAAATTGAAACCATTTATACATCGAAACCAAGGCATGTAAAATATGGTGTTCCACAGGGTAGCGTACTGGGGCCGCCACTTTTTTTAATATATATTAACGATCTCCCTCAAGTAACAAAAAACAAAATGGTTCTCTTTGCGGATGACAGTACAGCTGTGATTGAGTGTAAAAATCTTAATGCTTATGAGCATGACATAAATACCTGTTTGCATGACATTATAAACTGGTTAAGTAATAATAATTTAGTAATTAACCTAAGTAAGACGAAAATAATGCAATTTCATCAACGTAGTGAAAACCCGAGTGTCTGTGTTGCTTACCAAGGCTATAATATAGAGGAAAAAAGTCAAGCAAAGTTTTTAGGTATAGTGATTGACAGCAAACTCACTTGGAAGCCTCATATTGAAGGAATGTGCAAAAAGCTAAGCAAATCCGCGTATGCCCTCCATCAGCTTTCGAAAAAAGTCAGCCGTCAAGCTCTTTTATCAGCGTACCATGGACTGGTTGCCTCTGTTTTGCGGTATGGCATTATTTTCTGGGGGCAGTCTACCGATAAGGAACTGGTATTTAGAATGCAAAAGCGATGCATCAGGTCAATGTGCGGTCTTAAGACAACTGATAGCTGTGTTCCATATTTTAAATCATTGAAAATTTTAACTTTACCCTCTTTATTTATATTAGAAACGGCTTTGTTTGTGAAATGTAATCCACATTTATTTCAAACACTATCAGAGGTCAGAAAAAATCCAATACGGACACAGTACGTCAATAAATTATGACAAGTGAAGTGTAAAACCGCACTAATGCAAAAAAGTTTTTTTGGTATTGCCCCACGCATATATAATAGAGTACCTAATGTTTTAAAAAAACTTACTTTATTTAAATTTAAAAGGGCGCTAACTGACATTTTAATTATGAAAAGCTATTACTTAATTGACGACTTTCTTAATGATGATTCACTGACTGATTGATATACTTACTGTTACGCTATAAACCTTCTGTCATTGGCTGAATTATAATATACCTACTGTTACTCAAATTGACATACCGTTATTCTAGTTGGCATCATTTTATTCCGTCTGACATTATTCATAGTAGTTTTTTTTTTTTTTTGTAACTTTGTTCAGGTTGTCATTTTTTATTGTAATTCCAATGATATTTTTTATTTTATTGTAATTCTAATGACATTTTCTTTTTTATTGTAATTCCAATGACATTTTTATTTTTTTAGTCTAATTCAAATGACATTTTTATTTTATTAGCTTTTTTGTAATTCATTGACATGCCACTTATTTTAAATTACAAACCTAATATTTGCATGCCCATGTGACGGTAAAACATGGAGGAGCTTATTGTAATCGAACATCTATGTACCTATAACCTATGTTTGCAAAGAAATAAATGATTTGATTTGATTACCATCGTTAACAATATTTAATTGAATCCGGAAATATCGGAATCACTTTCCGGAAAAATGGCTTATCCATGTTATTATTTCTGTGTGAATTTATGATACAAGTACCAAAAAATTAAAAAAAACCCCCGACTCACACTTTGTTCTGTGCTTGTTTACATCCTTTCATCAACTAGAAAAGAGGTGATGATCTTCAAACGGCTGAGCAGATTTTCTCGAAACATAGCTAAGAGCACTCTCGATTAAAATACCTTTCAAACGACACCACCTTTATCAAAATCGGTTCATCCGTTTAGGAGCTACGATGCCAGAGACAGACACACAGATACACATATACACAAATACACGGATACACAGATACACACGTCAAACTTATAACACCCCTCTTTTTTGGTCGGGGGTTAAAAATCACTACTCTGATCACTGACTCTTAGGTTCACCTCTGCCTAACCCTACGGGTGATTATACGCGTGAGGTTATGTCATGTTAAAGTGCGATTGCGATTTTGTTCGATCACTCTGTCTTCCATAAGTATATTTAAACCTTAAATGTTCTAAATAAATTGGAAATTCACCATAAAAAAGGTCGAAAAACCCGAAGAAATAAATCTTCTAGATAGCACAATCAAATTGCCACGGACCGTTCAGCCAAACAATAGTTGAATCGGGACGGTCATTTAGTCTCTCTGGTTCTTATTGAATTTCCATTATCGCTGGGTTTTCACTCAATAGGGAGAGTCTGGATCTATTCGTTCGGGGTTTTATTTTACTGCTTATATTATTCACTAGCGACCCGCCCCGGCTTCGCACGGGTGCAATGCTGATACTAAATATACTACAGAATATCTGTCGACATCACATTGGTAGCCTCAGAAATTATCAGTGTTTCTCTACTATATTATGCATGTCTTATACCTAAAAACCTTCCTCTTGAATCACTCTATCTATTAAAAAAACGCATCAAAATCCGTTGCGTAGTTTTAAAGATCTAATAATACATAGGGACAGACAGCGGGAAGTGACTTTGTTTTATACTATGTAGTGATTATTCAAGCTCATATAAAGTTTGTTGAGTTGTCTTGAATTTGAAGAAAGCTGCGTACTTGTTTAGTTCGATTCGACACTGCTGGGCGGCGAAATAAACATGCACTATGGGTTCCTGCTGTCGTTCCTGAAGATGGAAGGCACCGTCGAGGCCGGCTCAGAATGAGGTGGCGATGGCTATATGGGTTGCGTGCTGCCGAGCGCATCGTTTGTTGCCGTGAGTGATGGCACTCCCGCTTTGTTTCTCGCTGGCGGTGCTGAGCGACGGAAAAGGATGCGACGGAAGTGCATGGAAAAATGCTATTCCGTCCTGCAATATGAAGACCGAGACCGATGGGCCAAAGTTTTCACGGGTGCCAGAGGACGGATGTAGTCGCCGAGGGAGGCATATGAAACGCCGGCGCGACGACTTTAGAGGCGTTTGTGAGAGATTGGCCGGAGATAACCGCACGGAGAGAAGAGTGTACGGCTATGGGGGGAGGCTTTTGCTCTGCTGGCCCCTGGTGGGACAAAATAGCCTAAGGAAAAAAAGATGAAGCGCGACCCTTACACTTTTATTATATACTAGCTGTCCGGCGCAACTTCGTTTGCGTCACATTTTCCCCGTTTTCACAAAATTTTTCATTATTGCTCCACTCCTATTGGTCGTAGCGTGATGATATATATCCTATAGCCTTCCTCGATCAATGGGCTATCTAACACTGAAAGAATTTTTCAAATTGGACCAGTTGTTTCGGAACCTACCTATTCAATGCAAACAAACAAACAAACAAACAATCAAATCTTTCCTCTTTATAAAATTACTTTAGATATTTTAGGGGTGGTTCGGGGCAACGCGGGTAAAGTTTACTTGGAAGGACCTGTCGGATTAAAAAAAATATGCAGTCCAGCCTGTGCCGTCTCGACTGATCCGAAAATGTGTTTAGTATCCCTTAGAGCAGCAAAAAGTTTAGTTCACTGGAATTGACTTCAATTTGAGTTGAAAGTTGAACAGTTGAATTTGTAGCACGGAGAGAACTTTAATGTGAAATCTTCATCTGCCGGGCGTTATTAATTTTAGCTACTGCTACAGTTCGCAAGAAGTTTTAAGTTCATAAGTTCTAGTCAAATAATTAGTTTTTAACAAGTTGTACTTGTATATTAAAATTTTAATTTACAGGAAGTTCATTCGATAACTTACAGTGTTAGACCCAATCAATTAAGTATGGAGTTTTATGAATGTAAGTATTACGTATTTCTGTACACAAAAAAATTACATAGGTAACTTTATTATAGCTTTGAGTATTTATTTAGAATATTCTTAATTCTCTTTTTTTACAGCAGATCTGCGAATTTTAATTTAATATATTCTTCTAGCATAAATCATTATAGTATTGCACATAAATTAATAAATAAAAAAAAAACTTTGTTAAAACAATAATTATTACTCTTACAAATCCAGATGAAAGCTTCTAATAGCTAGCTTTCAATAAAATTAGTAATTGCATTATCATGACACAAAATTACACAAAAAATTGTCCTCCACGTCATGAGATCGACAACTAGCATTCATAGAACGCACATAAACAGAACCACAAAAAAAAAACCAGATGTCGACAACATTTTACTCAATTCTATCGAACCGCTCTAAGAACGCTGACGATTCCTTTGTGAACCCGGCGACCACAGGCACTAGCCGGTTGAATCCGTAACTACCCGTTACAGTATTCAGACGTCGAACACCCAGTTAGAGTAGCCGCTCATGAATTATTTAAAAGCAGAACGTCTGAACCCAAAGGTTGTCGATTTCTTATTTATGTGGGACTCGATGCTTTGTCAAAGCAGCTTTGTTGAAATGTTTTGTAATCGACTGATGGCGGTCAAATTGGTAGGAAGGTACGTGGATACCATTAGCCAAGACGCACACCAATTAATATTGATAGAATACTATTTCATGTCTATGCTATGCTTACTAGCAAGCATAGCACAGACACATGCAATGGTATTCTAGTAGTTATATTGTATAGCTGATTTTTAGGCCAAATGTATGTATTATTTAATGAAACTTTGCCATCGATACGCTAAGTAAAAGTAGTTGTATTGTACCAATGTTAAAACTACTTGCAAAAGTTTGTCTTAGACTACTACTTTGTCTTTGTACCTAAGTACTTAGTAGAAACCGGCTTATCAATTTATATTATTCCGAAAGGATCTAGGACATTGCTCGAATCTATACTTGGGCCGTGGGCGAAGAAATTCCTTTTATTTTATTCTGATTGTCTGTAGTGCCGCAGACTGATAGCAAATATCAATCAATCATCATTCAAGACAAAAACCAATCCATCCATCCATTCCCGGAACCCAGTCGATCAGCTAGCACGGGGCGATGCAACCCGCGTTTACGGACAGATTCAGCGGTACGTGCAGAGGATCAAGAAAGAAGTACTCGTTATTCATATGGTATATGTGGGCCGATCCCGGCGGCACTGCAATGCCGGGCCGACCCGCGACGTAGACGTGAGGCATAAATATTGGATTAGGTATGTGGATTAGGTATTTTTCGATGCGAATCCGTACCTAATCCAAAGCGTCGAGGATTAGGTATGGCACAAAATATTCGTACACAGTCTACACAGGAGATATTCCGTAGTTCTGTACCTTAAAATGTGGGGTTTAAGTTTCAAGTATAATTGGCACTGCCGCCAGCGCCGTCTATGTAGAATACCACTGGACTAGTTGTGCTCTAGCGATGTGTGTCGTAACGAAACGCTGCACCATCATTAACACATTGTGGAGGCGCACTCTTTAAGTATGAAGCGTAATTTTGATCACTTTTTTAGACGTTAAAAACCAAAGTATTCACGTTGACTTTAAGTACCGTTTGCCCATAAAAAACGAAATATAATCCACCGTTCCACAATATATCAGAAACGGAACGTCCTTACGATCCATTTACCTAATCCGAATATTTCTTACCCAATCCGCATACGATACAAAATATCGGTAACAGGCCAGCGGCCATATTGAATAAATATTCGGATTAGGTAAATGGATTAGGTATTTTTAAATATTAGGATTAGGTGGATTAGGTATCGTTTTCACCTAATCCGACCCATGTCTACCGCGACGGGAGTGGAGCGAGCCCCGAACATCCCGTCAGCTTACAAAAATCAGATTAATATACTGGTCCCTCAGTGAGGGAACTTTCAGATATTAAGCTGAAAAGAACAGATACTACACTTTGATCTTAGCCAAAAGGCCGAGAAGCGATACCGGAGTTACAAAACCCGAGGGTGGTCGTTCGGCCGCGGAGAATCTTAACACCGCGATTCAGGATTGCGCGTCATAGGGACAGCGCCATCTATCGAGCTTATGTAAAACTAAACGTCCGCCATAGTGGTTGGCATTGAATGAGTCAACTACGCTGCGACTTGTTATCAATAACAACACGTGCGTCGTCAGGTACAATATTACATTCTATGGCTCTTTATTCATACATTTTACTACTATTTTAGCAAAAGTTACTACGGCAAACTTGTTCTTCCTGCATGTGTGACTGTGACTGGCTTCTCTGTTAACATAGTCATTTATTTTAAACGTCATCATCATCTTCCTGTCCTTGTCCCATCTTACTTGGGGTCGGCGCAACACGTTTTTTTTCTTCCATTCTCCTCTGTCATCCGTCACGCTATCATTTACTCCTTTCTCTTTCATAACATTTCTCACACAATCCATCCATCGGTTCCTAGGTCTTCCTCTCCGTCTCCATCCATCAACATTTATATTCATCACTGTTTTTGTCACGTGTGATGCGTCTCTCCTCATCACATGCCCATACCATGACAGACCCTTTTAACTTTTCTGTAACTGCCGCAACTTTTAGACTTCCTCTAATATACTCATTCCTTACTTTACCCAACATGCTTAGTAAAAAATTGCAAGAGTCACGGACCTGCCTTTTGACATTGAGTTGCTTTCTATTACGATCATTCACTATGATTTTAAACGAAAGTCATTGTTATCACTCGGTGCCCTTCCTGGGATTTACCGTGACAGATGGCATTACCTGTTTTGAGATCAGTAAACCAGGGCTTTAAATACCGTTAAAAATTTCGTAACGTTACCTTCATATGACAGAGTTACCGTTAATATTAGAATAACGTTAATAGATTTAACGTTATTTTTGCAACATTTTATCGTTAATCTTTATATCCGTTAATTGTATAATAACGTTACTTTTATCGTTATTTTTAAACGGTTAAACTTTTGCCAACTTCCTCGCATGCGAGTAGGGATGGGACATAGTAAATAATAATCATAATCATCATAAATCTGTGGCTCGAGTGTCAAACTGACGGGACAAGTTTTTCACACTTTTTACTTTAATTAAAATAACGCAGAACCAAGAAAATAATAAAAAGGAAAAAAAAAAGAAAAGTTACTTAATACACAAAACCGGATCTAATTAAACAAAAATGCAATAATCTTATGAAAAGGTAACGTCATATTTGTCATCAATGCTGACGAGATGCAGAGCCCGACTAAACGAAGCACACCCACCATCTCTGGGCTCGTCGCTGAGCTCCGCCTCGCAGCCATATCTGTGGGCGCTGAGTCGCCGGTCGCTGCAGTTGCGTCGAGTTCCAGCGACGAGTTTTTCTCCCCGCCGTCAACGCCATCACCACCACGACGACGAGGAAGAGGACGGCCACCAGCGGGCCTGGGACCTCGAGGCCAACAGGCCCCGAACAGGGTCCCCGCTGCCGGTGGAAATGTGTCGCGCATGCGATGGACTCAGTCCATTAATGAGAACGTCATGCGCGCATATTATGGAGCTACTCAGAGGGGAAGCAACTTGACTGCATACCGTGGTCGGATGCTCTTTCTATTTCAGGTGCTTGAACCAGCTGTCAGCGTGTCGGCGCAGCGACTATCGGATCAGGTGCGGGTCTTCCAACGTAACTATATGTTGGATGACACTGTACTTGATCGACTACGCCTCGACTCACGGAGTAACCTAGTTACGCCTGCTTCGCAAATGATCGCGGCGCAGATGCAGAATGTATCCAGTGCTTCGCCGCGATCCGATCGCGGTGGTGAAGAAGATGTTGACGAAGTTATAACCGTGAGTACCCAGTGCAACGTACAATTGAGGCGCGCTTTGGAGGGTGCATTCCGGGAGTATCGCTCCACACCGCTTGGACTTAGACCACGTTTACCTCGTTTGCCTATGCACAAGAAAAACAAGGCGCTGGTGTGTACTCTAGATTCGCAGCTTTCAAACTGCTTTGACAACAGCGAAGACCTTGCTGATACCCACTCAATATTATACTGCACAGCCGTAGCGGCATGTCGTGTAGCTCATGTCAAATTTCCTGACAGTGAACGAGCTAAACGACCAAAATTAGCTGTACCAGCTTGGCAGTGCAGGATTGAGCGGCGTATCGGTGAGGCTAGAGTACTCATCGGCAAGTTAATCAATACTCGCCCTAGAGTGATGCGCTTTGTGAGGCGGGCGTTCTCGGGAACTGACATTAGTCCTCGTGATCATTTGGATTAGTCACAGAGCGTATCGACTTCCTGAAGCAGAAGATCTGTGCATGGGCAAGTCGTATTCGTAGGTACAAGCGGCGAGTGGAGCGATACACTCTGAATCGCACATTCCGAAACGATGAAAGGTGGGTATATAGGGCTTGGGAACGACCAGACCAAGGGGTGACTGACACGCGTCTGCCGGATGATGACGCCATATGTTCATTCTGGCGCAGCACTTGGTCGGTGCCTGTCAGTCACACTGAGGGCGGTTGGACCCGGGAGGTTGAACAAGCGTGTGATCCAATACCAGAAATGGGGGGTATTATCATCAGCCCCCAAGACGTAGCTCGTGCAGTCCGTCCGTTACCTAACTGGAAATCTCCAGGACTGGATGGACTGCACAACTTCTGAATCAAATGGTTCCAAAGATGACAAGCTCGCTTGGCGTCCCAGTTTCAATCAGCCTTAGAGTCAGGGTCGCTGCTCCAGTTCCTGACGACAGGCATTACCCACCTGCTCCATAAATCAGGTAGTACTGCGGAGCCCAAAAATTATAGACCTATCACTTGCTTACCAACGGTCTATAAAGTTCTTACATCCATTTTGAGAGCTAAAATTAACCAACATATTGAGAGTAATTCCATCATGTCTCCCTCTCAGAATGGATGTAAGAACGGGTCCCGTGGTACTAAGGAGGTGCTCCTCATTGATATGGCCATTAGCCAACAGGTGTGCCGCTCCCAAAGGCATCTGTCTACATGTTGGATAGATTTTTTTGTTGGAGTTGTACAAGATAGATAACTCTACACGCCTACCTTGAGTCGTGTATAGGGCATTGGAGGACGGTCCTTCGCTATCCAGGATGTCGACAGATGCAGTGGAACAGCAAACCGATAAGGATCGAGCGTGGTATATTTCAGGGTGATAGTCTGAGTCCATTGTGGTTTTGTCTAGCCTTGCACCCTCTTAGCACACTGCTGGAAGATTCAGGTCAAGGCTATCGGTTGAGGAGAGGTGGTCAGGTCATATCTCACCTTCTCTACATGGATGATCTGAAAATCTTTGCTCCCAACAATTTGCAACTGATGAAGCTACTGAAGGTAACTGAAACTTTCAGTAGCGCCATCAGGATGGAATTTGGTGTGGACAAATGTGCAGTCATGCATGTGAAGCGAGGGGGAGATAACGGAATCCGTGGGAACTCAACTCTCGGATTCCGTACACCTTAGATCCCTCTCCTCAACAGAAACCTACAAGTATTTGGGTATGTCGGAAGCATTAGGCATCAATACTGCTGACATGAAACAATCGTTGAAGGAGCGCTTCTTTGGCCGCTTGCATAAGGTGCTAAGCAGTCTTCTGTCAGAAGGAAACAAGGTGCGCGCCTTCAACGGTTGGGTCATGCCGGTTTTGATGTATTCTTTCGGCATACTCAAATGGCCTCAGACAGAACTTGATGCCCTAGATAGGAAGGTCCGCGTACTGCTGACCGCAAATCGGATTCATCACCCACGGTCGTCGATGATGAGACTGTATATCCCGCGGAAGTGTGGGGATCGTGGCTTCTTAAATGCTAAGATCCTGCACAACCGTGAGGTATGCAGTCTCAGGGAATACTTCCTAGAACTAGCCGACGTGGGGATGCACCCAGATGTGGTCTCAGTAGACAAGGGCCTTACCCCGATCTTCTTGGTTAACGAGAACTGGCGTAAGCCTGTAGTATTAGACACTAATGACCGCAGGGAGGTATGGCAGAGCAAGGAGCTTCAAGCACGTTTTTACTGGGCCTTACATGGGCCCGATGTAGACTTCTTAGCGTCTGTATCCTGGCTGCGTTTTGGTGACCTCTTCCTCTTGGGAAACTGAAGGTTTTGTCTGTACAATAATGGACGAAGTTATGCTGACGAATAACTACCGGAAACACATAGTAAAGGAAGGCACGGTTGACATATGTCGGGCCTGCCACCGTCCGGGAAAATCGATCCGACACATTATTTCTGGGTGTTCTCGTTTGGCTAATGGAGAGTAGTTGCATAGACACAACCTTGTTGCCAGGATTATCCACCAGCAACTTGCTTTGAAAAACAACCTTGTGGAATCAGAAGTGCCATACTATAAGTATGTGGCCGACCCAGTTCTCGATAATGGTAATATCACGTTGTATTGGGATCGATCTATCGTCACTGACTGGACTATTGTTGCCAATAAGCCTGACATTGTGTTAATAGATCGATTGAAGCGTCGCGCAATGATTGTTGATATCACGACCCCGCATTACGAGAACCTCGTGAAAGCAGAGAAAGATAAGCAATTCAATTATCTAGATCTGGCTTGCGAGGTTGTCGACATGTGGGACTTGACAACAGCAACCATTGTGCCGATAGTCGTGTCGGCCAATGGCTTAATAGCCAAAAGCTACGACCTACATCTGCGGAGTCTTTCGCTTGACAGCTGGATCAAGGGCATTCAGAAAGCAGTACTTCTGGACACGGCACGTTTTGTCAGGAGGTTCCTCTCTCAAGAGCTCTGACCACCGGTAGCCGGGACCCTGTTCCCGATGCTGGTGGGCTACTATTTATTTTTATTTTTGTATTGTTATTTTTTTTAAATATAATTATGTAAAAATATTATAACTATGTAATGAAAATGAATAAAGGAAATCATAATTATAGTATTTAAAAGAATTGAATCAATTTACTTAAAATTATTACTCTGATTCTTCGTAACTTGGCAAAATTATGTTATCCAAGTCGTTTTCCTGTCGCACTTTTCTAATAACGTTGAGTATATTGACATAAGTTACTCTACGTTTTTCTTCTGGCATACGATCCAGTTCAAAAGCGACCAGTGTTGCGAACGCCGCATTTCGTGGGTCGCTAGGTCGTGGTTGGTCTTGGTTAAAATCCAACGGAGGTAAATTGGAGACGTTACAGTTTAATTCATTTTCGTCCCATATGCTTCGTTGGTACATGATTGCACTCGTTTATAACTTTGTAAAAAATAAAACTCTTACTCATAATTTGAACTTAGTCTTCTTTAAAAAAAAAATGTGCTTAATCGCTAATTGTAAAAACTATTTAAATTAAAGGAACAAAAAGATTTAAAATATAAATAGGTAGTAGTGTACACACAGCGACACATCAAGCTTTACATTTGCAATATAACATGGCCTCGTTTTTTATAGATTTCCCGTACAATGCGATTTTGTCGCCGTGCGTACTACTAAACATAAGTAAAATAAGCCTTTATTTCAATATGCGATACTGCCCTCCCGCTCGGCCTCCACCACGCCGCGCTAACAACCTTGAATGTGACCGGGTTGCAGCTAAATTAACGGTAAAAGTAACGTTATTCTCGTATTTTACGTTAATTGTATTTAACGTTACATTACTGGTAATGTTATCAATTAACGTTATATTTTTGTAACGTTATTTAGGTATCACATTAGAATTAACGTTAAGTAATGGTTATTATTTTGTTAGTTGGTAACGTTAACAAGCCCTGCAGTAAACACGTTTATATTGTTATGTACCTTTGCATTGTTATGATTTATAAACACACGCACATGCTTCCTTACTATGTTCTATTAATTGTTTGTTGTTATTGTAACAGAAATAGATGAGGTAGTATAGTGTCTTTGGAATAATTTTATCAAGTTATCATCAGTATTGTCTGTCTTTATTGTAACAAACTTGCTTATTCCTTGATGAGTGAGGAGGAAATAAGCCAATTTGTACATTAAAATAGTTAAAAAGGGAAAATGAATATATTATTGATGAGTTGTGACACAACACCCACACTTAACGTCTCTAAAGACAAACTCGATTGCAGAGGATGACGAGTCAGGACCGCAGGATAGTTCCCGATGAACAGCAGCTACAGACAGGAATACAACTCCCGTAGATTCAGCACTAGATACAAGGCAGCCTCCGAAATAGTATTAAAGGTCCCAGGAGTCCGTAGTGAGATCTCCTGGGCAGTGACCAAGTCAGTTAGATTCAGGAATAAGCCTGACTGTGCTTTATTTCCTCTCTCCAGTGTCGTCCGAAAAGACCTCTGATTCCACTCAGGTATATGCTAGTAATCCTTTCAAACTCTGCCTCCACTCTGCTCCTCCGTTTCTCGTCAATCCTTTTCCAATTTATTTCTTTTCAGATTCAAATTGTTGCGCTCGCAACTTGCCAGTATTCAAAACAGCCAGCAACAATCGGTCTCAAACCTTGCTCATAATATTTTTATAAATATAACTTAGAATATCTTTACACAGCAAATATTCGTAATTATTTATAAAATACAACAATTGAACTCACGAATTGATGATAAACATTTTAGTAATAAAAATAATCTAAATAAAACCTTCATAGAGAATTTGGCTGGTTACAATTAATAATAAAAGTAAATGACAGCTGACAAGTTAGGTGTAAAAAATTTCATAACAAGAAAATATTTATAAAAAATTGAAACGATTGGTAAAAACCAATAAAAGTATAAATATGGATGATAAGTGTGAGTATAAAGTGTCTGTAGTAAACCAATACTATATTATTTTAAATTTTAAATTCTATTGCGAACATTATACAATGCATAATTATTTTATTTGACGAAAATTTATTGTATAAATTTAATTTAAATTTCATTTTGTGTACAACTTAGTTATAATAGTATTGTGTGGTGTGTATTTGTCTCTGATGATTTGATTTCATACTAACATTATTTTTAAGTGTATTTACTAAATAATTATGGATCGTTGTGTCTGAAGCAAATAAATAATATATAATATATATATATTTACGCAATTATGTTGGAGTCGGCTTCCAGTCTAACCAGGCAGCTGCTTTCCAGTATTATACATACATAGAGCTACTAGTACCTATCTTGAGACCTCATAAACGCGTATTGGGTTGGGTTGGTTGTATTAAGATAGATTGGTAAAACTTCTTGTCAATCTCTCGGAATTCTATAACTACTGTCAAAGATAAGGTTAATCTCTAGTATCTTGTTTTTAATTATGTTATCCATATCACTGACTCCAATTCATTTATCGGTACAGGATAACTTGTAATCGTAAATGTGCGTAACACCTAGCCGCTAGTCATCTTTGTTGGTAACTTAGATCATCTCATCTGCCTAGCCTTTTCCCAAACTTTGTTGGGGTCGGCTTCCTGTCTAACCAGATGCATCTGAGTGGAAATGTTGAGCGTGGCCGTCCGTCATTGAAATGTATTGTTTTAGTAAAGCCAAGTCAATAAGGAACGTGGACATAAATAGAATCGAGTTATTATACATTTGCATTCCCGTATGTTTCGGTTACTATAACATATACTCGACGTTGTCGGAAGATATTTGATTGTGTTTGCGTGCATTGTGAGACGTCGGGCGCAGGTACCCAGGCGCTTTACTTGTCGACTGTCAAGGAGTTCCGATGCGCTAAGTCTAGTCTAGTATTACTTAAATAATTTTAGGTTTCCTGTTCATACATATTAACTGCGAAATTGGGAATGGCTCATTGGGAAATCACGGCTTGCTGTTTTAAGTCAGTGGCTATCCGAGATACTCATTGGTCTAGCGGTCACAAGCGCTACTGCTGAGCATAAATTCCAGAGTTCGATACCCAGATTAGGCAAAGTGTTGTTAATGGGTTTTTCTTTCCAGAACTTCTCAGTGGCAAAAATGTATATACCACCCGTACCTATAAATATAACTGGCTAAATGTTGTTGTCCTATTAGATACTTCTGGCTACTCCTCCGAAGAAAAATAGAATGTTATGAATAAGTTGTATGACCATGTATAAACGTGGACGAGGCAAAAATAGTAGTTAATGATCGGGTGGCGTTTTGTGCATTCTGTCTACCTTCATTCATGGGAAAAACGCGCGAGATTATGTTTGTATGAAAATGATAAGATAATAAGATAATCGTATCAATGTGCCTGTAAACAAGAATCAACTCTGATCATCGTTGAAACTACAGACATATGATACACCAAAACAAATGAGGTTCAGCTTCGATATCCCCTCCAAGTGAAAGCAAATGGTCACTCACGTACGATTACTTCGACGTGCCTACTGCCCACCTCCCCAAGTAGGCCCAACTCTTGTATCTACGACCGGAGATCTAAACTGGCAAGAGATACAATCATAACATTATTATCCGGGCTACATCCGCCCGGCCCATCCTCGGTCAAATCGCCCGGATAATAAACTACATACCTACCTCCATCTGAGAATGACATCAACGACTTGGGTATTATATAGGCCATTGTCCAGAAGTGCTGTACTTAGGGAGTACAGCCCATTTCCTCGAGTTGATTCATAGATTTTATTTCTTGAGGAATTTCTTGCCATAGGTACCTTATTATTATGGTAGTAAGTTAATGTTAGGATAATACAGTTTGTTATGTCTTCTATACAAGGTGTTGTTTTGCATCCTCGTCAAAATTTAGGAGGTTGTCACAAAAAAACATAAATAATCAATTAAAAATACGGTACGTAGTTAATTATTAATAAACGCTGATTTTTTTGGTTGTATAAATTTGACAGTATTTCAGAATAACTCCCTTAACGTTGTTTAAGTAATAAGAAATTATCGAATAAACTTTTGAGATTATATGTGTGTGTGGAAGCGCGGTTATAGGGCGAGAATCGACGGGCCGTGTTTGAAACACGGGTGGTTCACACTTACCGATTTCCGTACCTTAACAAGAAAAAATAATATTACCTACCCATTTTATTATTGATTCAGGACGAGAATCATTAGCTCCTTGAATTTGACGAGGATGCAAAACAACATCTTTTATATGCGTGCAACGAAATTTTGCATGGAGTGTGTAACTGTTGTAGTAAGTAGATAGAACTAAAATAGCCGTCACACAAGTGTTGCAAATGTGAATGGGCACGTGTTGAAGGGTAATACCTATACCTACTCCTATTGTGTGCTATTCCCTGTAAATCGATACTTCACTGAGAATAAAACTGTAACATTGTCCCACATATATAGACCTCATCGTTTCAAGGGTCAGTTTCCACCAAACGGAAAACCCTCGCGTTCTTTTTAATGACACACAACATGCTTAATTGGTGTTGTACGATGCCAAAAGGCCTCTCCCGATCAGCATGGAGCTGTAACATTTAAACAATATCACAGCGCTAGTATTCTGACAGGGCCCAAAATTATGCTTCGGTCAGATACTAATAAAAATGTATACTAAAAAAACGTGTGCGTCTCGGGATGCTCGACAGAAGTGATAACTTAAACTAAGGTAGTAAGCCAGACAGAGTGGCGCCGTAACGCGTTACGTTACGAAGCGGTTTACCTTCCCATAAGAAGTTATCACTTCTAAAATAAAGTGCGATTGACTGCATCATTGGTCGAGTGGTAGCAAGCGCAACTGCTAAGCATGAGTTCCTTATAATGTATGAGGAGGTTCGATTCCCAGGTTGGGCAATGTTTTGTTGGGTTTTTCATCAGCAATTTTCTCAATAGCAGCCACGGAGTCATAGTCATATAGTGGAAGACATAGGCTCGCCTCCTATAATGCATGGGACTTAAAGATAACTGACGAAATGTGGGTGTACTATTAGGTCACCTCTGCTTAATCCTACGGGGATTATAAGCGTGAGGTTATGTCATGTTAAAGTGCGATTGCGATTTTGTTCGATCACTCCGTCTACCATAAGTGTATTAAACCTTAAATGTTCTAAATACAACATAAAAAAGGTCGAAAAACCCGAAGAAATAAATCTTCTAGATAGCACAATCAAATTGCCACGGACCGTTCAGCCAAACAATAGTTGAATCGGGACGGTCATTTAGTCTCTCTGGTTCTTATTGAATTTCCATTATCGCTAGGTTTTCACTCAATAGGGAGAGTCTGGATCTATTCGTTCGGGGTTTTATTTTACTGCTTATATTATTCACTAGCGACCCGCCCCGGCTTCGCACGAGTGCAATGCTGATACTAAATATACTACAGAATGTCTGTCGACATCACATTGGAAACCTCAAAAATTATCAGTGTTTCTCTACTATATTATGCATGTATTATACTAAAAACCTTCCTCTTGAATCACTCTATCTATTAAAAAAAACGCATCAAAATCCGTTGCGTAGTTTTAAAGATCTAAGCACACATAGGGACAGACAGCGAGAAGCGACTTTGTTTTATACTATGTAGTGATTATTCAAGCTCATATAAAGTTTGTTGAGTTGTCTTGAATTTGAAGAAAGCTGCGTACTTGTTTAGTTCGATTCGTCACTGCTGGGCGGCGAAATAAACATGCACTATGGGTTCCTGCTGTCGTTCCTGAAGATGGAAGGCACCGTCGAGGCCGGCTCTGAAAGAGGTGGCGATGACTATATGGGTTGCGTGCTGCCGAGCGCATCGTTTGTTGCCGCGTGTGATGGCACTCCCGCTTTGTTTCTCGCTGGCGGTGCTGAGCGACGGAAAAGGATGCGACGGAAGTGCATGGACAAATGCAATTCCGTGCTGCAATATGAAGACCGAGACCTCTGGGGCCAAAGTTGTCACGCAGTGGGTGCCAGAAGACGGGCGTCGTCGGCAAGGGAAGCATAGAAAACGCCGGCGCGACGACTTAGAGGCGTTTGTGAGAGATTGGTAGGAGAAAACCACACGGAGAGAAGAGTGGACGGGTATGGGGGAGGCCTTTGCTCTGCTGGCCCCTGGTGGAACCAAATAGCCTAAGGAAAAAAAGATGAAGCGCGACCCTAACACTTTTATTATATACTAGCTGTCCGGCGCAACTTCGTTTGCGTCACAATTTCCCCGTTTTCACAAAAAATTTCATTTCTGCTCCACTCCTATTGATCGTAGCGTGATGATATATATCCTTTAGCCTTCCTCGATAAATGGGCTATCTAACACTGAAAGAATTTTTCAAATCGGACCAGTAGTTTCGGAACCTATTCAATGCAAACAAACAAACAATCAAATGTTTCGTCCGTATAAAATTACTTTAGATATTTTAGGGGTGGTTCGGGGCAATGCTGGTAAAGTTGACTTGGAAGGACTTGTCGGATTTAAAAAAATATGCACTCCAGCCTGTGCCGTCTCGACTGATCCGAAAATGTCTGTAGTATCCCTTAGAGCAGAACAAACAAAGTTTAGTTCACTGGAGTTGACTTCAATTTGAGTTGAAAGTTGAACAGTTGAATTTGTAGCGCGGAGAGAACTTTAATGTGAAATCTTCATCTGCCGGGCGTTTTAATTTTAGCTACTGCTACAGTTCGAAAGAAGTTTTAAGTTCATAGTTCTAGTCAAATAATTAAAGTTTTACTTGTATATTAAAAATTTAATTTACAGGAAGTTCATTCGTTAACTTACAGTGATAAACCCAATCAATTAAGTATGGAGTTTTATGAATGTAAGTATTACGTATTTCTGTACACAAAAAAAATTACATAGGTAACTTCATTATAGCTTTGAGTATTTATTTAGAATTTTCTTAATTCTCTTTTTTACAGCAGATCTGCGAATTTTAATTTAATATATTCTTCTAGCATAAATCATTATAGTTTTGCACATAAATTAATAAATAAAAGAAAAACTTTGTTAAAACAATAATTAATCTTACAAATCCAGATGAAAGCTTCTTGTAGCTTTCAATAAAATTAGTAATTGCATTAACATGACACGAAATTAAACAAAAAATTGTCCTCCACGACATGAGATCGACAACTCGCATTCATAGAACAATAACTACAAAAAAAACCCAGATGTCGTCAACATTTTACTCAATTCCATCGAACCGCTCTAAGAACGCTGACAATTCCGTTGTGAACCCGGCGACTACAGGCATTAGCCGGTTGAATCCGTAACTACCCGTTACAATATTCAGACGTCGAACATCCAGTTAGAGTAGCCGCTCATGAATTATTTAAAAGCAGAACGTCTGAACCCAAAGGTTGTCGATTTCTTATTTATGTGGGACTCGATGCTTTGTCAAAGCAGCTTTGTTGAAATGTTTTGTAATCGACTGACGGCGGTCAAATTGGTAGGAAGGGACGTGGATACCATTGGCCAAGACGCACACCAGTTAATATTGATCGAATACTATTTCATGTCTAAGTTAGTGAGTAGTTGTATTGTATAGCGGAGTTCGCATGCTGCTGATGTTTAGGCCAAATTGATGTATTATTCAATGAAACTTTGACGTCGACACGCTAAGAAAAAGTAGTTGTATTGTATCAAAGTTAATTGTGTGTAATTTTACGATAAAAACAAGTTTGTAAGCGTATAGTAAAATAATAAATGAGGCGTCTGTTTTCTGGATGCCTATTTGATTGGCGGGTAAAGCCCGCCTCACTATTATAATGCAACTCTCCTAAATGCCATAAACTAGTATCGACGCCCGTAGTTACCTTCCTCCTGTGTCGATGCGTTTACAAACATTGAAACTCACAAACAGCTCGAATAATAATATATCTCGCTGATCTACAAACAAAACAACAACAAAACGGTTGAACAGTTTCATATAATATTATGGTATATAAAAAAGATGCTGGTGGAATACATAAGTCCGTATTGTTTCCGCATGTTATGATGCTACGAGATTGGAAACTATTTTCCCGCATTACCATATTTAAATGTATCTACAGGGTGTAACGGAAAGGGTATAGCTATCCTTAAGCACTAAATAGAACAGCTGGTATAGAATCACTATACAAAGTTTCAACTCAAAATAAAAATAAAATAGATTTGGTACCAAATTTTCGGTTTCATATGTTTCTTAAATTGAAATCATAACAAACGTGTCGCCGCACTACGTAGGTCAATAACTTTTCACTTATTTGCCAATATCACGATAAATCTCCTCCGTAATTCTGCGCGCCTAGTACCGTACGGTAGGTATTGTAGGTCTACCGTAGGCGGTGTTCTTTGTCGGCGCAAACTGACGAAATAAAACATAGCGCTGTCGCGCCGCCGCGCCGCGCCGCTGCCAAAGCGATTGCGCGCGCGCGGCATAATCCATACCTACTTTACCGTGATGTAAAAATTTATGAGTGATTATTGATTTACAGTTTACTCATTAATATCAAGCCAGAAATTTCACGTAAAATCTGAGATAACAAAACTTACGTAAAAAATCGAAACAAAGTTTAGTTATGTTAACTAGTTTCATCCCTTAGTAGGTATTGACTTATTACCGAGTTGAAATTGACTTACTGTTTTAAAGATGGGGTTCGATGGGTGACCTTGGTATTGTATGCACAAAGCTGCTCGCTTGTTCATGGACACCTGGACATTGCGTAGCATGTCTGGTGTTAATCTCCTGAAACCGGCCTCAATCCGCACTTTCATTAGGTCCATTGTATCACACTGCACTGCGTACACTACATTTTTAATGGACGCACCCCCACGAAATCGCATCTAAATAATGGCGCACATCTCGAGCAAAGTGTGCCGGTGCACCGTCGTCGTCGTGTTGAAAAATTTAATTATATCACAAGATTGACCTAGCACTGGTAGCACTGTGAGGACACCATTACCATATTCTGTTCCGCCATACACACATCATCATTTCGTAATATTCGCTATTACATATCGAGATTTTGCAAACATAACAAAAAAAAATCACTTAGGTGTAGCTGTACTGAACTGATGCGCGTAACACGGATAGTTCAAACGAGTGCAGTGCAGTAGGCATGTGATATACTTGTCACATTCAATACCAGGGCTTCCAAGTACGAGTCTGTAAAAAAACCAGGGTCGAAAACCAGGTTTTGAAATACTTGAAAGTATTTGGTAGAGTTCGGTCTTAACTTAGTAATAGTGTACTTTCGTACACGCTATTGTGTGTCTTATTTGTACATAAGATAGGATAAATGGCGCGAACAAATGTACGAAATGGCCTCGAGCCCTCCGCTACCCAAGCCGCTAGCCCTGAGCTGACCGCGCCCCGAGCCCCGCGGCGCAAGCCTTGTGCCGCCAACGCCGCGATCCCTGCACCCGTCACCCGCGCCGCGAGACTCGCGCCGCCGCCCGCACTGCGCCCTTAACTTCCAGGGTTTAAAATACTTGCATAGGATAACAATCCGTGTCGTCTTACAAATAAGGATCATAATCGTATTTGCGTAAAAACTTCTTTTAACATCCAAGTCTTTTTTACGCAATTACGATTGTGCTCCTTATTCAAATTGAAACATGGCGTAATTTCCCTTAAGGTCATCATTTTAATAGATTCAGTGCGAAAAAATGAAATCTTTCGTTACTACTTTAAGATAAGATAAGATAAGATTTGTTTATTTGTATTGTAAAGTATTTTGTGCTGAGCTACGTTAGTAAATAAGCATTAGCAAGCGTAGTTAATAGTGCGTAGTAGTAATTTCATTTTGTGATATGTTCATGTATTTTTTTTGTTATTGCTTTTTAGTTTTTTTTGCTCAAATATGTTTTTTTTTATTTTTATTCTGATTAAGTAATAATAATTTTTCAACCTTTCGACTGCCCAGTCGAGACCTTCTGTCTGTCAGAATATTCCCTGCAACAGAAAATAGTCGTTCACAAGGCACACTAGAAGCCATTGCATTTAATTTTAATTTGGCCAGTTTAGCTAAGTTTGGGTATATTTCCTGATTTATTCGCCACCACTCCAAAGGATTCATATCTGGAGACAAGACTCTGTCGTCTCCAGATATGAATCCTTTGGAGCCCCGTTGACCTGTCGACCCCTGACAGCTAGGTAAGATTCGTTATTTCTTGACGTCCACATATCGGTCGATAAGCAAATACTTTTTGCATCTTCATTTAGTGCTGACTTAGTGTGCATTTTAACCTCTTCATATAACGCAGGCAATAAACTATTGGAGAAATACTTTCGCGATGGTATTACATAATTAGGGAAAGCAAACGTGATTAATTCACGAAACCCTCTGACTTCCACAATAGAAAAAGGCTGTAAGTCCCATATGAACAAATTCATCAAATGATCATAAATTAGTTTTTTTTTTTTTTATGGTAATCGCGCCGAAGAAATGCTGAGATACTGGGATTCGACCTTAACACAGGTGTCACAGTTTGAATAGTAGTGGTAGTTTGAGCAGTAGTACCTGTCGTAATTTGTGCAATTTGTGAAGCATGCGACTGTACTTCTTGATGTTCCACTTCTTGTTCCCTTCTCACTAAATTTACAGAAATATGTTTGGTAAGGTTTGACACTCCCGATTTGTAAGAGATATTTACTTTATTTTGCATTCAGCTTTATTTTCACCTTTGTCCACAAAATGATCCCAAGCCACACTCGAGCGCCGAACTCGAAACCGACGACTGACGTCACCCGCGCTGCCGCGAGCCCCGTTTAACTACCTGCATAGGATAACAATCCATGTCTTCGTATAAATAAGAAGCATAATCGTATTTGCGTAAAAAATACTTTTAACATCAAAGTTTTTTTTTTCGCAAATACTATTGTGCTCCTTATTCATATGGAGATATGGGTTAATTTCCTATGCATGTACTTCTTTGTTTATAAAATGGCGACTATATTATTATTTAAAGTTTTATTTCCTCGCTATTTATTATTTACTAGCTGTCCGGCGCAACTTCGTTTGCGTCACATTTTCCCCGTTTTCGCAACATTTTTCATTGCTGCTCCACTCCTATTGGTCGTAGCGTGATGATATATAGCCTATAGCCTTCCTCGATAAATGGGCTATCTAACACTCAAAGAATTTTTCAAATCGGACCAGTAGTTTCGGAGCCTATTCAATGCAAACAAACAAACAATCAAATCTTTCCTCTTTATAATATTAGTTTAGATTTAGACAATTAAACAATCGTCTTTCTATAAACCCACGAAATTAATTATTTTATTTACAATTTCTAACTTATAAGCACAGAATAAACACAAAAAAAATCAGTTTTATTTATTTACACACATTTTCAAATTTTTTATTATACTCGCGAAATAACTTCTCTAAAATGAATTACGTCACGGTCAGTTCAACTACAACTGACAAAAAAAAAACGAAAACAAATATTTACTTGACTTTAAATAATACCATACTTTCGTTCACGCTATTATGTGTCTTATTTCTATATAAGTATGGAAAAATGGCGCAAACAAATCTACAAATTGGCTGCGCTACCCATGCCGCTAGCCGACCGCGACCTGAGCCCCACGGCGCAAGCCTTGTGCCGCCCGCACCGCGAGCCCTGCTCCCGCACCCACGCCGCGGGACTCGCGACGCCGCCGCCGACGCCCGCGCTGCGCCCTGAATGAACTTCCAGGGTTTAAAACACTTGCATAGGATAACAATCCATGTCGTCTTACAGATAAGGATCATTATCGTATTTGCGAAAAAAATACTTTTAACATCGAAGTATTTCTTTTTTCGCAAATACGATTTTTCCTATGCAAGTACCTTTCAAGTCTGGTTTCTCCTAACTTGCCCGCGCGGCCGCGCATTGCTAAAACTTTCATACTTGCAAGTATTTCCCACTCATACCAGGGCGCCCTGGTTGGAAGCAAAGCCCTGGTTTCAAAACCTGGTTGCGTAAATACGTCTCATCCCTACAGTGCAGTGCACTCTAGACGCGGAACCGAAGACGACTGACCAGCAATAACAATAATGCTAAAAAAGCTCCTATTCCCTGCTATCCTGGTACCTAAATTATTATTTCGTTAAATTTAGATACCTATAGTAATAGGGTAGCTGTCCTGATAATGTCCAAAGAATATTGTTCAAGAATGCAAGATTATTTTACATCCTAATAATAATTTCAATTAATCTCCGTTAAACTTTTAAGTAAATCTAACTCACCAGAACAAACTAATTACGTAATTAAAACTAAAAATTGAAAAATGATTTTTTTTTTTTTGGGTGGGAAAATCATCGAAGACTCGGCTCCCGCCCTGGGTGGGGCGGCAGGAAGTGTTAGACTCTTACAGACTAAAAACCCCCCTTTCCCTTCAGTTGCCCTTGCATTCCGGGGCCGCATTATCTCGTTAGAACATTCCCGCAACCCCGGGAAATCATTAATTTCAATTAACTAAAGATCATATTATTTTGTGGTACATTTGATCATTTTACAACAAATGATCAAATGTACCACATAATCATTTGTTGTACGTTTGTAATACGTCTGAATTTGAACCCGTGAGCTTTTATTTGAATTACAAGTTGTATGTACCAGGAGTATTTCAAACTACACTGACTGCAATTGGTTCACCTACCCTAAAACCCTAACTCACCCATTAGGTTTAGACACACTATGATGCTGCATTGTGTGTGTAACGACGTAATCAGGGTTCTGTTAGCAAACGATTTTCAATTCGGCAATAACAATTCCTGTTACTCATGCGGTCTTAGTACTTTTATTAATTTCTTTCCATAGTTAGATGCAGTTTTGCAACATTTTTTATTGACTTCATTATTGATAAAGACTAAACGTGCTCAAACCAATAAAACCCATGTACCACACCACTCAAACAGCACCGACAGACCGTGAACTTCCGATAGTTCTTTCGGTTAGTCCTACAGACAGAAATTTTATTATGAGTACGTGCTATTTTTGTAATAAATAAAACTATTAATTTCTTGTTAATAGTTTTGGTCATAAATAGTAAGAAAAAAAACGGGTTGCACTCCGGGAGTGCCGGCAGAAGTGAAAACTTGAATAGTAACGTTGTGCATTTTTGGATATGGTTAGGAAAAACTAAATATTTACATAAACTAACTAACTAAGTATAAACTAACTTAAAAACTAAATATTTACATAAACTAACTAACTATAAACTAACTTAAAAACAATAGGAGGCTTAGGCGTCGTTAGGAAATAATTTTGAACGAATTGCTTTAATTATCTAGTTCTATCATTTATGTGGTAAAATACAATATTCATTTATTGCGCTATCATACACAAACATGACAACTTACATTACATAACAAATTTAACACAGAAATATTACGATACGTTTTACGAATTTTACCTCTTTGGAGAAATCGAAGGTTTTGTTTGTGCATAAGATAATTATCCAGTTTTGGAAAACCAAACTCAATGACAGATGTCATAAAGTTCAAATTCCTTCGCAACCTAATGTCAATTCGTCTTACGAATTTTCGATCAGTACACGTGACCTGACGCGAGTTTAAGATTTTATACCCATTACAGAAAAAGTGCTCAACGCCGCTAAAGAAGTTTTCACTTCAAAAAACTCATTTTTAAAAATTATGAACGGAACCCACTCTGATTTTATTTGTACTAGGAGTCGAATAAGTTGCGAAGAGGTGAATTGAAATGATGTTTTGGGTTCAGTAAATCAATTTGGACACAAATAAATCCTTTTTCTTTTCTGAGTTGTAATGGCAAATAATAATGTTTATTTAAGCAATTCATTCCTGCTGGATGCATGTAAGGATTCGATTTTAAGATCAATTCAATGGTACCAGCTGACAATTTTTCGAAACAATTCGTTTTAATGCGATCTTCAAGCAAATCAATTCAATAGTAAGGTGAATCGAATCTCCTGGATCTTATGTGTTAAAAATATTCAAACAAGATCAATTACATACATATGCCGGACACTTTTTAACTCGTCCGCATTGTTTATGTTCGTACTAAGCAAAGATTGAAATATTTGTTGTATTTAAATTAATCGCTTGGCGTCGTATTTTGTTTTTGTAATGAGTTTCTAACCGACTACGTCTGTACCATCTGAATGAAATTACGCCGGAAAGGTTATCAATTTAAAGCAAAACATCGTTCATCCTTATGGCCACCAAAATACAAGGTTAGGAATAACGTTAGGAAGTTACAGGAATATTGTTTTTGAATTAGGTATTAACCGTGTTGAAGGTACGATGGTAAGGTGGGGCGGTGGGTGGAAGATTACTATTTAGATAATAATTATCTACAAAGTAATCTTCTACAAAAGGACAACTACGTAAACACCAAAAAGTGTGTAAATAATACGTGAAAATGCAAGCAGGTATCTAAATATTATTATTTCGTTAAATTTTGATACCTAGAACAATTAATTGTATTGTAGCTAGTTCACAAACATAATCAAAGTTTTGGAAAAGTCAGTAATAATATTTTGTAAACAAAAAATAAACATGCGGAACCTTTTATTTAGAAATACCAGGAGTAAGAGGTTTATTTTTACTTACAAATAGTTCACTGACACCGATCAGCTGACTTACTGCTAGTGATGTGCTTATTTCAATTTGAAAAGTTTGGTTTCTGGTATCAATGTACAAAAAATTTCACAACTTCCGAACATGTGGAAGATATGATTAAAAAAACCCTTGCCATATCGTTTGTTATCATCCAAAGAAGCCGTGCCCTTGGTATGTATATACCCTTTCCGTTACACCCTGTATGTGTAGTAGAAATATGCGAACGGCTCTGTCGCAAGATAACCACTTCTCAAAATGGCTCAGGCGCAAAATGTCGCTTTGGCAAAATATGCCTACAGGTAGTCTTTTGTTCTGATTGACCCAGCTGCCAGCTCTACGTGCAGTAGGCAGATTTCAAGGCGGCACTGCAATGCCGGGCCGACCCGCGACGGGAGTGGAGCGAGCCCCGAACATCCCGTCAGCTTACAAAAATCAGATTAATATACTGGTCCCTCAGTGAGGGAACTTTCAGATATTAAGCTGAAAAGAACAGATACTACACTTTGATCTTAGCCAAAAGGCCGAGAAGCGATACCGAATTTACAAAACCCGAGGGGTGTCGTTCGGCCGCGGAGAATCTTAACACCGCGATTCAGGATTGCGCGTCATAGGGACAGCGCCATCCATCGAGCTTGTGTGAAACTAAACGTCCGCCATTGTGGTTGGCATTGAATGAGTCAACTACGATGCGACTTGTTATCAATAACAACACGTGCGTCGTCAGGTACAATATTACATTGTATGGCTCTTTATTCATACATTTTACTACTATTTTAGCAAAAGTTACAACAGCAAACTTGTTCTACCTGCATGTGTGACTGTGACTGGCTTCTCTGTTAACATAGTCATTTATTTTAAACGTCATCATTATCTTTTTCTGCCATCCGTCAAGCTATCATTTACTCCTTTTTCTTTCATAACATTTCTCACACAATCCATCCATCGGTTCCTAGGTCTTCCTCTCCCTCTCCATCCGTCAACATTTATATTCATCACTTTTTTTGTCACATGCGATGCGTCTCTCCTCATCACATGCCAATACCATGACAGACACTTATAACTTTTCTGTAACTGGCGCAAATTTTAGACTTCTTCTAATATTAGAGTGTTTGGAAAAGTAAGGAATGAGTATATAAGTCAATAGCAGCATTCAAGTTTGATGTACCTAAAATCAGTAATAATTTAGGCGACCGAACGCTTGATAAAAGAGTACCATACCTTCTCAACCGATTGCCTGCTGATTTAAGAAGTCAGAAAATGAAAAGTAAGTTTGCGAAATCGCTTCTCTCAGGAGTCTGTAAACCATATTTTTTAAGAAGGTGGTTTGCAGATTGTTGGGGGAGATTTATATAGGATTATATTAATTAGATTAGATTATGGGATTACATATTTTTAGGGTTCCGTACCCAAAGGGTCAAACGGGACCCTATTACTGAGACTTCGCTGTCCGTCCGTCCGTCCGTCCGTCCGCCCGTCTGTCAACAGGCTGTATCTCATGAACCGTGATAGTTAGCCAGTTGAAATTTTCACAGATTATGTATTTCTGTTGATGCTATAACAAAAAATACAAAAAACAGAATAAAATAAATATTTAAGGGGGGCTCCCATACAAACAAGTGATTTTTTTGCTCGTTTTTATAAATAATGGTACGGAACCCTTCGTGCGCGAGTCCGACTCGCACTTGGTTTTTAGATTTATATTAACATTATCTTTAAAATATTGTTCCGTTCCCACAGACAAATCGTGAAAACGGTTTTGTGGGGCATAGTTTTTAAATGAAAGTTTATAATAAACTTGTTTAGTAAATAAATAAATAATAATACTCATTCTTTACTTTTCCAAACATGCTTAGTGGTACCTAAGTAAAAATTTGCAAGAGTCACGGACCTGCCTTTTGATATTGAGTTGCTTTCTATTACGATCATTCACTATGATTTTAAACGAAAGTCATTGTTATCACTCGGTGCCCTTCCTGGGATTTACCGTGACAGATGGCATTACCTGTTTTGAGATCAGTAAACACGTTTATATTGTTATGTACCTTTGCATTGTTATGATTTATAAACACACGCACATGCTTCCTTACTATGTTCTATTAATTGTTTGTTGTTATTGTAACAGAAATAGATGAGGTAGTATTATGTCTTTGGAATAATTTTATCAAGTTATCATTATTATCGTCTGTGTTTCATAAACGCAATTATGTTGGAGTCGGCTTCCAGTTTAACCAGGCAGCTGCATTCCAGTATTATAAATATATTAGTGGTGCACAGTCATCAACGATTTGTATGAACAATTGTAATAGCGAAATACATAATTATTCATTTGACAGTCATGTACAGTCGAGGACTTTAATTGATGAGCCACTTACCACTGTTCGTATTTTAGCCGTGTAATGCAAATCGGGTTTAGTCGGTTATATTCGTAAATAGTATGGAGTGACTACCCAAAGTCAACCAATTGCAGGTCTAGCAACCGTTACCTAGCAACAATTGGTTTTAGGGTAGCCATAATAGTAACGTAAGCGTTATTATGGCTACGCTAAAACCAATTGATGCTAGGTTGTGGCGTACGGAGAAATTATGATTTGTAATTTCAACATCGGAAAAACTCGATCCCACGATTTTATCCGAACCACCAAATCCGATCCACCAAAATTCGAAATAATCGTCTGTGACAACGACACTTCAACTGTCTGAAAACCTATCCAAGATTTTCAGAAATAAAGAGTATTTAATGAGCTCTAATTCAAAGCAGGTCAGTAAGAAATAGGTTGGATAAACGTTTGTAACATAGTTTTTTCATTGAGAACTTATTAGTCATTCTTCAACCTCTTTGAATAAGACTATTTCCGATTATTAGTAATATGACATCTTGTTTACGAGCATGCGGTTTGAGTTCGTGTTTAATCGTGTAACCTCGTGAATGTATAAAACTGGATAATTGGAAAGTTTGAAAGTGGCTCATCAATTAAAGTCCGTGACTGTACTAGCGCTCGCCGAAATCAGTAGTTTTATTTACGTGACTCACAACACTTTGTAAACTCGTACGCAGTAGCTACACTTACACATACATAGAGCTACTAGTTCCTATCATAAGGCCTCATCAACCCAATACAAGATAGATTGGTAAAACTTGTTGTTAATCTCTCGGAATTCTATAACTACTTACTGTCAAAGATAAGGCTAATCTCTAGTATCTTGTTTTTAATTATGTTATCCATATCACAGACTCCAATTCATTTATCGGTACAGGATATTATGGATCGTAAATATGCGTAACACCTAGCCGCTAGTCATCTTTGTTGGTAACTTACCAAGATCATCTCATCTGCCTAGCTTTTTCCCAAACTTTGTTAGGGTCGGCTTCCGTCTAACCAGATGCAGCTGAGTATCAGTATTTTACACGAAGCGACTGAATATCTGACCTTCACAACCTAGTAAGGGTAGTACGAAACCCCTTGGTAAGAGTGGATGTCAGATTTTCGGTTTCAGACTACTTGTAAAGACTGTCAAAGATCTACAAATTACAGCCGGGACCAACGGCTTAACATGCTGTCCGAGGCACTGAGGAAACTCGGTATGTAATTATGGTCACCTAGATACATTACCTTTTTGTAGTATAGCTGTCTGACTCTCTTCAACCAATACAAATAGTAGGTACGCGCTACTGTTACAATCCTATCCATACTAATATTATAAATGCGAAAGTCACTCTGTTTGTTTGTATGTTTGTTTGTTACCTTTTCACGACTAAACGGCTGATCAGATCTTAATGAAAGGCAAGAAGATAGATTTCAACCTGGGGAAGGACATAGGCTATATATATAGTAATAAATTATTGACAGCTAGTAACATAATAAATTATTCAACCAACCTCCATCTTCAGCGGCCTGATCAAAATGGAATAGCAAATGCACCCTAAAATTTCAAAGCTCCACAATGATCCGTGCGTTGACAAATCGCTTTTATTTTCGGACATATTTAGATTCTGTCCAGTGTATGTGAAAGCAGGAATAAATCTCACTACATCGACCTTTTAACTATACAATGGCGTCTCTTATCTTTCATAATAAATTCCAGAGTCCATCCGTCTGTCAATAAACGCTATTAGGGACATTTTCGCCTCGTTCCTGTGACAGGGGCCTGTGAAATATGGACCATTCAACGTCCAGAATTTAAAATATGTCGCGGCCGTTCCCTATTGTAGAAAAGCGCTGAGGAATGCGTTGTCAGTATTGTCTGCGTTCATACCTCTGAGGAAGTTTATTAGGTTTTTGCGTGTTTTGAGACATTAAAATGGATCTTGAGATATCAGCTTTCGAAGTTTCTCAAGACCAAAGCCCATCAAAACTGAAAATAAGTGTTTTTTATATTTTCTGTAAGTTCCTAAAGGGAAAATCTTGTCTTCGGAAAACGCAATTATTTAACAAAGGTAAAACATTTGGAAATGAACAGTTGTCACTTTACAGTCAATTTAAAACTCATAACCCGAATAATTATTTATTCCGTCCAAAAAGACGGATTATAATTTAAATTCTCAACAGATTTCAGGAACCTCTATCTCTCGCATCTCTGATATTTAAGATAAATCCCCGAGGCGGTCGTTACATTCAGACTGAAGGCGTAACGATGCTGATTATTCCATCCATCTTTTAATGTGAAAATAATACCCTTGGCTCGACTAGATTATTCCTCTCGGAATTTTTATTAAGTCAGGAATTCATTTTACAGATTATTATATAACAGCTTTAGGTAAGACTAGCTTTTTCCCGCGAGTTCGCCCGTGTTGAGGTCGACATTATCTCTCGGGAACGAACTACCGTCCAGCGTCCTAATCATTCCCATGGTCCTACCTGTGTGCAACCGTTAAGGCGTGGAAAGGTCACAGACATACAGAGTTTGACTTTCGGATTTAGAATACTAGTATGGATTTTTCTTATTATCCATTGTCTAACTTAATGTCTGGACTTGAGTATTTTTTGTTTTTTTTTTCTGATTGTCTTGAGAGCAAATTTGGTAACTTTTGGAAATTGAATATTGTGAAGGTCGTTACGCAATTACCTACGTAAACAACCAAATGTAAGCGTTTGGTCCAACTATTTGATAAAAACAACTTATTAATTGCGACCATCCTTTATGCTATCCTTTTCTTAATTCAAATTTTACGTTGCTGAACTTCAAGTAATTCAACTTTGGACAAATCTTTTCTTGTTTGTCTTTTAGTGAGATTCACATTCTTGAGTTTTTATCTTGGCATTCTTTTCTCAGTGTATTCTCATACACTTGCCGAATATAAGTTGTCATATTTAATTAATTAGGTTTTATTATTTAGACTAGGTGTAATGTTAATTTTTACTTTTATGTCGTTGTATACACATATACGTTGTATTGTGACTTATAGCATCGTATTGGACTTGACTGTAATGTTGCTATAATTGGTGGTAACTAAATAAATAAATAAAGTTCTGTTTAATGAAACACGTTTCTTGTTATGTTTAAGGTCCAAATTCCTGCCGTATTTTAACAAATACCACCATACTGCGTCCAACATCTGGTATCCCAACTATTGGACGTGCCGTATTAGGCCTGGAACATTAACTACGTGTTAGGGATTATTTGGGAAGAAATATCTCATTCCACCGATATTATAGGAGCATTCCGATATAAGCCTATGGGGATGCTTTGGCAGAGTGTTTAATTACGTATTTAATGTATGAAGAAACCCAATGGCAATTTGACTAACCTGGAACTCGAACCGAAAACCTTAACAAAACCCATCGAAACCAGCTTCCCATCTTCAAAAGAGGCAGTCATAAATTACCAAAATCCTCTCCTGAAAACATGCAAATTCTTTGCGAATAAATTGAACATCGAAAATAGGTCAAAGAGCAAGTAATCGGAAACGTCTGCTCGTGCTCCTCGATTTTTGGTTCAGTTTTAGGTTTAGTTATAGTTCCCAAATTTCTTGTATATTGCCTTCTTCGGGGCTTTCTTACTATCACGCAAAATAATTACCTACCTAATTATTCTTCATTTAGAGAGTATCCTTTTATATTGGCCACTGAGCTAGTAAATCATTACCGGGAATCGTATAGGTTGAAAATACACATGAATTGCTCCCGGCTTTCTTGACGTAATCCCTAGCCGTTAATCACAATAAGGATGTATTGAAAAGCTTTTTTTAGGCTCAAAATATGCAATTATGAATGGAGAAAAATAATATTTACATTAACAATAACATCAATATTTCCCTTTATTCATTTTCTTTACATTGCTTACATTTTAAAATATTTTTACAAAATTATATTTAAAAAAACATTTAAAAATATAAAAAATAGTAGCCCACCAGCATCTGGAACAGGGTCCGGGCTACCGGTGGGCAGGGCTCTCTAGAGAGGAATCTCCTGACAATACGTGCCGTGTCCAGAAGTACTGCATTCTGAATCAAGCCCTTGATCCAGCTGTTAAGCGAAAGACTCCGCAGATGTTGTTCGAAGCTTTTGGCTATTAAGCCATTGGCCGACACGACTATCGGCACAATGACTGCTGTTGTCACGTCCCACATGTCGACAACCTCGCGAGCCAGATCTAAATACTTGAATTGCTTATCTTTCTCTGCTTTCACGAGGTTCTCGTCATGCGGGACCGTTATATCAACAATCATTGCGCGACGCTCCAATCGATCTATCTACACAATGTCAGGGCCTCAAGTCTGCTATTACAATAGTGTCAGAATGGCCTATCATTGATTTCATAATTGTTGATTTTGACATGTTTGGTAATCTACTAATTATAATGGCGTCATTATGTCAACCACTGACACTCCGTTGAAAGAAATGGCATAGAATTTGACAGATGATTATGAATTTAGCATATTACGAACTTTTAGCAAAATGACAATGGGATCGTGTTGGAATGACAATGTTTATAAAAATAGCAGACTTGAGGCCCAGGCTTATTGGCAACAATAGTCCTGTCAGTGACGATAGATCGATTCCAATACAACGTGATATTACCATTATCGAGAACAGGGTCGGGGGCATACTTATAGTATGGCACTTCTCATTCCACAAGGTTGTATTTCAAAGCAAGTTGCTGGTGGATAATCCTGGCAACAAGGTTGTGTCTAAGCAAGTACTCTCCGTTAGCCAGACGAGAGCAACCAGAAATAATATGTCTGATGGACTCACCCGGACGGTAGCATGCCCGACACACGTCCACCGTCCCGTCCTTCATAATATGTTTCCGGTAGTTATTCGTCAGCATAACTTCGTCCATTATTGCACATACAAAACCTTCAGTTTTCCCGAAGAGGTCACCGAAACACAGCCAGGATACGGACGCTAAGAAGTCTACATCGGGCCCATGTAACGCCCGGTAAAAGTGTCCGTGAAGCTCCTTGCTCTGCCATACCTCCCTGCGGTCATTAGTGTCTAATACTACAGGCTTGCGCCAGTTCTCGTTAGCCAAGAAGAGCGGGGTAAGGCCCTTGTCTACCGAGACCACATCTTGGTGCATCCCCACGTTGGCTTCTAGGAAGTATTCCCTGAGACTGCATACCTCACGGCTGTGCAGGGTCTTAGCATTTAAGAAGCCACGACCCCCACACTTCCGCGGGATATACAGTCTCATCACCGATGACCGTGGGTGACGCATCCGATTTGCGGTCAGCAGTACGCGGACCTTCCTATCTAGGGCATCAAGTTCTGTCTGAGTCCATTTGAGTATGCTGAAAGAATACATCAAAACCGGCATGACCCAACCGTTGAAGGCGCGTACCTTGTTTCCGCCTGACAGAAGACTGCTTAGCACCTTATTCAGGCGGCCAAAGAAACGCTCCTGCAACGATTGTTTCATGTCAGCAGTATTGATGCCTAATGCTTCCGACATACCCAAATACTTGTAGGTTTCTGTTGAGGAGAGGGATATAAGGTGTACGGAATCCGAGAGTACACATAACATCAACATTAATGATACCATTATCAATAATGTTGATGTGTCAGTTTGTATTAGACAAGGTGTATAGAACGACATACCGGAAATTAAAAAAAAACAGCTGTCATAATGTGTGGAAAAATTTCTATGCAAGGGTTCAGAATTACAGATTATGTGGTAAGCGTTTTCGTGTCGGCGTCCCTTTCACCTCGTATTTTTAAACACCTTTTTTGCACTCCGTACATTTATTATACAGCATGCCCTCATTACGATGCCATGCGACACATCCAACGAGAATATTGATTCTAGTAGACGCCTACAATCTACTGACACAATATTGGCGACGAGTTCTGTACCTATGCCATTATCAAGTTTATACTAAGTTATGGTAAAGTTGTGAATATGATCGGTGAGTCTAAATTAATTGTCTTAGTGACGTCTTTGATCATTGAAAGTAATGATGTCTTTATTAGACTTGATGCGTCAAAAAAACACAGCCTTTATTCGTCTTAGAGCAAATATCTATAGAAAGAATTTGTGTTGGTCGTGAGTTCGAACCCAGGCAAGCGCTTTACTATTGTGTAGTTTATTTCATTATTACTGCTTTTAAAACGATGGCGAAGAAAAACAAAGTGACGAAAACGGCATGTCGCAATAAATCGAAGATGTGTGACATGCAATCCTCACTGGGCAAATCTTGGGGTTTATTTTTGAGCTAATCGAAGCTCAATCATGTATGATTAATAAAGGAGGAGACGCGGGGTAATATATGCTACTTACACAATAATGTACGTTCGGTAAACATACATAAATAATCTTTATTGCGCATACAAACAGTTTAAAATAATCAACTAGAAACCACGGCGGGGCTCCTACTACAGGGAGGTTTAAAAAATAAAGAAGACATTCCTATATTATTGTACATGATACAAAAATATTGGTAAGTAATTTTCTAAGTCTTCTTTCCTTAGTGCCCCGCCGCCGCCGCCGTTACGTAAACTCCAACCGATTGAATGACATTCTGCGAAATTGATATTGTATGAAAATGACGTTTTTTAAAAAAGGACGTTGTTCGAGTATGGCCTTTTGCGAAAGTGACGTTCTGCGTCAAGACCCTTTGAAATACACCAGTATGATTTCTTGACTATTAAAAAGGCGTTTATCCTTACGAATATTTTATAAAGTAACTTTGTCTGTTAGTCTTTACGGATTTTGTAGCATAGGATTTATAGGACCTTTTATGGTAATACTACTGCTGTGGGATTTTTTTTTGACCCCACGCAGGCGCGGACCAAAGCTACCTATACGTAAATTATAATATTAATATTGCAGTCAGTGACTGTCACTGTTGATTGAAACCACTCGGTTTTTTAAACGTGCTACACACCTTCTAGTTGGCTGCTACGGCTCAGGCTGATACCGATATGTACACTGTACTGTACACTTACAGCTTAAACGGAACGGAATAAATCAAGACAACTGCGACATATATATCAATGTACAGCACCAATAATATTGTGATATTCATTATTGACAACCATTTTTTTAAAATTGTTATGTTGTGTAGAACCGATCATTCAAATAGATTTTTTGAAGTGAAACCCTCTTAAGCCGCGTTGGACTATTGTAGTAGGGTAATAATAACCTATGGGTTCGCTTCACCGATGACCTTGACATGCTCCTGACGTATTACGCCAGACTAGCGACACGTAGTTCCATTGTTTTGAGTTTTCATTTTATATAAACTTTTTATCAAATTAAGGCCACGATACCCGAGCGCCGTAGGCATTCATCGCTTACCCCAGCCCCCGCAAGGCGAGACGACATGAAATAAACCACGATACTCGAGTTCAGGGCCAGAATAACCCCGAAATTATGATAGTTGAATGGTTCAGGTTTTCATATTACTGCAGCATTGCCTTTGTGATTAATATCGATACCAAGTCAGTGGACTACCGGAGGTTCTTGTCTTGAGCCCCTCAAGGAGCCCGTACCGAACTACTTATTTATGGTCAATGAGCTGGTTGAATAAGTCTGCTACAGGTAATTTTGAAACAAAAAAAAATATATCGTTTATCATCATCATCATCATCATTTCAGCCGAAAGACGTCCACTGCTGGACATAGGCCTCCCACAAGTGTCGCCACATTGTCCGGTCCCGTGCGACTCGCATCCAGCGGATCCCCGAAACCTTCACCAGGTCATCGGTCCACCTAGTGGGAGGCCTTCCAAGGCATCGTCTCCCGGTTCGCTGTCGCCATTCCAGAACTTTTCGGCCCCATCGGCCATCTGTTCTGCGAACAATGTGCCCTGCCCACTGCCAGTCGGTAACCTTGGTTCTCTTGCGGATGTCCTCATTTCTGATTTGATCATGAAAGGAAACTCCGAGCATAGCTCTCTCCATTGCCCTTTGGGTGACTTTGAGCCTTCTGATGAGGCCCATTGTGAGCGGCCGTTTCGGTCCCGTATGTAATCACTGGCAACACACACTGGTCATAGACTTTCGTCTTGAGACACTGCGGTAATTTGGTCGAGAAGATACCATGCAGCTTCCCGAACGCTGCCCAGCCGAGTCGGATTCGACGATTGACCTCTTTCTCGAAGTTAGACCTACCCAACTGGACCGTTTGTCCCAGGTAGACATAATCGTCTACAACTTCGATAGTAGAGTCTCCGATCTTGATAGGAGTGGGTGTTACATGGGCATTCAACATGACCTTGGTTTTGTCCATGTTCATTTTAAGACCCACTCTTTCGGAAGCTCTACTGAGGTCATCGAGCATTGTACTGAGGTCCTCCATGCTCTCAGCCATGACCACTATATCGTCGGCAAATCGAAGGTGAGAGATGTACTCGCCGTTGATGTTGATGCCTAGCCCTCTCCAGTCCAGAACCTTGAAGACATCTTCCAGTGCAGCGGTGAACAGTTTCGGAGATATGACGTCTCCCTGTCTCACACCTCGCTGCAGAAGGATAGGTTCCGAGGTCTGGTCCTGAAGTCGGACTGACATGGTGGCGTTTTTGTACAAACACTTCAACACCACGATGAACCGATAATCAATTTGGCACCGTTGGAGAGACTGCAGTACAGCCCAAGTCTCGATCGAATCGAAGGCTTTCTCGTAGTCCACAAACGCTAAACAGAGAGGCAGGTTGTACTCTTCTATCGTTTATAAATAGAATTTAATAATGTGATGGAAAGTTCTTTTTCAAGATAGCATATAACAATAAGTAGCTGCTCACTCATTCAATGGAAACCACACCGACTATCGCTTCGTTTCAAAGCGCTACGACAGATGGCACTGATCAAATGACGCGCAATCCTGAATCGCGGTGTTAAGATTCTCCGCGGCCGAACGACCACCCTCGGGTTTTGTAAATCCGGTATCGCTTCTCGGCCTTTTGGCTAAGATCAAAGTGTAGTATCTGTTCTTTTCAGCTTAATATCTGAAAGTTCCCTCACTGAGGGACCAGTATATTAATCTGATTTTTGTAAGCTGACGGGATGTTCGGGGCTCGCTCCACTCCCGTCGCGGGTCGGCCCGGCATTGCAGTGCCGCCGGGATCGGCCCACATATTACCTTGAGACTCTGGCTAGATCATTAAGATCTGTACGGCTAAACTGTCTGATAACTGGACTGATCCACCCGTACACACCGGAAGCCAGAGTGGCGCCGTAACGCGTTACGTAACCCGCGGTTTACCCTCCCATAAGATGTTATCACTTCAAAAAGTCCTATAAATCCTATGCTATAAAACCCTCTCGTCGCCTGTAAAGACTAACAGACAAAGTTACTTTATAAAATATCCGTAAGGAGAAACGCCTTTTTAGCTTTTATAATATACAAGAGAACAAATAAAAATGAAATACACCTGGTATTTCAAAGGCTGACATTGATAGACAGCAGACAATGCTATATCGCTGGCGCGAGACAGTATAGATACTGGCGCGAGTAACTCACCCTTTGTTCTGCTAACTGAATACTGTACGAATTCGTGGTTGTCATGATTGTTATTAATGCACGATCGCTGGTTTGATTAACCATGTGCCAATAATTAGCTTGGATAGACCATAATATGAATAATAGGGATATTCCTTTCACAGCAGACGGCAACACCTCAATGAATTCCTTAAAATTTGCCGTTGCATTTTCAACGCTCGACTTGAGTTTAAAACGAAAGAATATAATAAATCGATGAATGCCGGCTGCATGCACGAAAAAGGATGACTCATTGTAACGTTACGCTCACTGTAACGTTACGATCGGAGCGAGAGCGCGAGAGATTTTTTTTTAATATCCATGAAATTGGCTTTATCAGTTTATGCCATTTGAATATGATATCGGGCATTTGTCCGAATTGCAATGATAACTGCAAAATGTAACTTTCGTAACTTACGAAGTTACGAAATTTAATTACAGTATAAAATTACCAAAAAATTGAGCAGATGTTTTGGCACCCACAAATCCCAAAAATGACATAACACTAAAAAACTAAGATAATGGCGGTTATTGTTTTATTCTCCGGGTATGGGGAAAGGTACAAATATTATGATGGTCAGACAGAACGTGACAGCCAACTGTGTGCGGTACAAAGACATGATTACTAACTTTTCATTCCTCCAGTGGCGAAGACGGAGTTCTGGTTTTGTTGTTCCCTCTGTAAATGCTTTGAGTATAAGATCCGGCTCAAAAATGTCCGGTTTACATAGAATTTTATAACGTTTTATATTTTCGTTGCTTTATCACCGAACCCTGCCTCATCGGAGCTTTAGCAAAATGTTCTTCGAAGTAAAACTCGATAAGCTCACACAATATTAGCAAGAAAACCTTTCATAAGTTATTGGAGCGTTATGCTTACGTGTGAGAGCGAATTCGCGGAAAATTGGAGCTCCCACAAACCTGTGACGACTCAGATGTTAAATGGAGTTATTTACATACTGATCAGCGAAGTTAAATATGGGAATGCGTGTTACCTGCTGGGTAATGTTTCTTGTAACTTTCAGATGTAAGTACATTTATGTAAAAGGGATTGTTCGAATTCCTCGCCACAGTAAATTTTTGTCCTGGACTAGTTTTAAAATGTTCGTTTCGTGGAGGTAGTTTTGATAGATAACTTGGACTATGAGGTATACCTCTGCCTGACAATTCGGGGGTTACAGGCGTGATTTTATGTGATGTTATATGTTATTGCTCTGTATGGTGTCAGACGTGAAGAATAGCACCATCCCATATCTCCCCGTGGGTGTCGTAAGATGCGACTAAGGGACTTGCAAGAGTATGGGCAGCAGTGTTCTCTGTGCTTTTGTAACAACCGTACTGCGATCGCCAACTCGCCTGCCAAGCGTGGCGATTATGGCAAAACCACCCATGTTATGTCAATGTGGCGAAACTTAGGGGAGGCCTAAGTCCAGCAGTGGACGTCTTTCGGATGAAATGATGATGATATTATGTTGTTTACTTTATTTATGTTAGTTAAAACGGAAATTGGTGATGAAACTCTGTGTCAAATCTCAAATCTGCTTAGTCGAGATTTATCAGAGAACATCATTCTGTAATGTTTACAAGAAAGAAAGTTTGAAGTATTAGGGATACCCTATCTACGATAAGGCGGCAATAGGCCGACTATTTTGGGTATATAAAAGGCAAAATCGACTGCTTTCGCAATCAGCAGAGCCAGGCTGATGAGAGTCGCCGAAGATCGCTGTATCTATGAGAATTAGACTGACTTATTATGTATGTGTATAATAACAGCTTTCATACATAAGCACCTTAAAATACATGCAGGTATTCCCGTAAGCCCACACCCACGCAGCTACGCTCATCTAATTATCCCTTGGCATTTAATAACACCTTTTCATCAGACTTAATCCTATCAGCAGAATAATTTTAATTGACGTGAAATATCCTTTTTAATCTATCGTAGCGGGGACGTGGCGGGGGCGTGGCGTGATAGACGTGGATATTGTGTTCGCACGTGAATATTAACAAATTTTCCAGTGTAACTCTGACAAGGCGATAATTTAAGAGCGTTAAATGTACGCGGCTTTTAATGGTGACATCGAGATCTATATTCACAGAAAGTTTACGGTTGAACTCTGGAAGTCTTTAGACTGCGATATTAAGTAAGTAAATGAGTAGTACTTATAATAAGTACTAGCGACCCGCCCCGGCTTCGCACGGGTGCAATGCTGATACTAAATACAGGGTGAAATTGAAGTCATGGGCATTATTTTAACCTAAGGCACTACTCACGATACTGATTCCATTAGGGCTATTAATACGCAAATCAAAAATATTATTAATGCAAGTACGGAAAACCTTAAAAGTGTAGTAAACCTAGCAAATCGCGATATTCGCGATAGCGAATGCTGCCTTTGGTACCTACACTACGCCGTACGCCGCCGCGCCGTTGCGCTGGGCGATATATCTGGGCTATTATACCTATAAACCTTCCTCTTGAATCAGTCTATCTATTAAATAAACCGCATCAAAATCCGTTGCGTAGTTTTAAAGATCTAAGCATACATAGGGACAGACAGACGGGAAGCGACTTTGTTTTATACTATGTAGTGAATTGAGTAATATTATTTTGTACTAGGCAACTTATAAGGGACGTACAGAACCGGGAAGTTCGGCAGAAAAAAGGGAAGGCCTATACCCAGCAGTGCGTGATTCCGGACTGATATGATGGTAATGATGACTAGAGAACTGGCTCCCGTGAGTTTCTCTGTGTGGATAATGTGGATAGGTGTTGTGTTTCATGCTGGTCTTACTCTCCGGTCCAGGGCTACCTGTCATAGAGGTTAGTTTAACGGTTTAGACGTCAAGTGGTAACAGACAGACAGTGGGACTGACATACAAAGTACCCTTTAATAGCGTTTATAATATTAGCTTAGATTTGTGTACGGCTGTTCTTGAGAGGTAAGTAGTTACACCTCATGTTGTCGTCAGAGATTGCTTTGATCATCAAATGTAAAATAAAACTCATAACTAACTCGACAATAATTCCATTTTAATCTGCACTAAGTGACGCAATCACGTTACGTTACGTGACGTGAGTGACACGTTACGTTACGTGACGTGAGTGACACGTTACGTGGAAGGTAATTCAGCGGGAGTGACACAATGGCGGCGTCGTATTTAGTCGACGCTAATGAGCGGACGTAAGGTGAGCAAAAACAAGGGATTTATATGAATACAAAAAGGAGCTCACCCGCGGGGGTCTAGGCAATAATCCCTCGGGTGTTTATCAGTAGTAAAATTTTAACAGTGATGTCAAAAGGAATTATAAAGTATGTCAATCAGGAAAAAAGTGTCAGAATAGGAACATTTATGTCAATCATGATAGTTGGTCAATCGTGATGGTGCAGAGATTTATCACTAAGGAATTCGTCAATTGTGTAATATCTTTTAATTCATATTTGGTTTAGTGCCCTTTTAAATTTGATTACTGTCATATTTTTTATTACATCAGGTATTTTATGATAAATGCGTGGGGCAATACCAAAAAAGCTTTTCTGCATACTCACCAGACCAGGAAAGACTGGACTCGAGACTCTGGACAGGAAGGTCTGGTGCAACTATGCATCAGACCTTCCTGTAGATTGTATAACATCACCAATAAGGTCAGTGAATGTCCTTCTAGGGCATCCACTCTACTTGCCACTCACATCTGCCTTGTAAATAAATCATCATCATCATCATTTCAGCCCAAAAGACTTCCACTGCTGGACATAGGCCTCCCCCAAGTCTCGCCACCTTGACATTTTGGGAGGTTTTGCCATAATCGCCACGCTTGGCAGGCGGGTTGGCGATCGCAGTACGGTTGTTACAAAAGCACAGTGAACGCTGCTGCCCATTCTCTGGCAAATCTCTTAGTCGCCTCTTACGACACCCACGGGAAGATATGGGATGGTGCTATTCTTTACGTCTGACACCATACAGAGTTAATAAATAAATAGTTTTCTTTAGTCTTTTGTTAGTCGCCATTCACTCACATCTTCGAATTTGAGTATTATGAATAAATGATAAAGTAGTTGCTAAATTAGGATTCTTATGGGGATTAGCTTTGTGGTTCAAAGTTGGCTTGAATTCTGAAACATCAAACATTTGGCGTTAGGTGGAAGCATTCATGTTGAATCGTTGGTAATCTTTTTTTATCTTTATAAATTTGTCTTAACTCTACTATTCATAAAAGCGAATGCAAAACAAACGGAGTCAAGTTCAGTATGAAACTAGGAAGCTACAACTGGTTTAAAAATCAGGGAATAATATTTATTTTCAAAATTATGTTCCTTGCCGAGGAACATGTTGAACACGTTCTACTTCGCCGTAAGAAAATATTTTATCGATTTCCATACATGCGAATTTCTCATTTTTTCCTTCTCAAATATTCCGAATTTTCTAAACCCTAGATCCTACACTGTACAGTACTTCACGGATCCCTACGACTCTTACTTGAAAATCTAATAATAACCTCATACGAAATGACATAAAAAAGAAAGATTTTATATAAAATTTCTGCTGACCGTACTTAATCCGCGTTTTATTCAGTGGACAAGAGTGTAGTAGGAGTCATTAGTGCGCCAAGTACTAACACGATATCTCGGGGCTGAATAAACATACCCTGCAGGGTTGGTAGTAGCCCGTAGTGTAATGAAATGCAAACAGACAGTAAAAAAAGTTATGACGAATTCGGACCTAAATATAGCTAACAAATGTAGCTCTAGCATTTACCCACGGTTTCACTTGTGTATTTTTCAGGCATCATATGTAGCTTCTATTATCCTTTGGCCCATATTAGCAAGATGATGCGTTACTGCGCGAAAAACGTGAACCGAACTTACGAATCCAACATTTACTAATTAGCTTGAAAATAAAGCAGCAGCGTTCTCTAAGCTCAGTAGCGTCCTCTGTGCTCAGCAGCGTTCTCTGCGCTTTTGTAACAACCGTACTGCGATCGCCAACCCGCCTGTTAAGCGTGGCGATTATGGCAAAACCCATCCAAAATATCAAAGTGGCGACACTTGGGGGAGGCCTATGTCCAGCAGTTGACGTCTTTTGAGCTGAAATGATGATGATGAAAATAAATACACGTCCATACAGATTAGTAAAACTAGGATTCGTAAGACAGTATGCAGTGTACAGTGTACTGACGGAGTGAGAAACCTCCTCACAATGCGTGTCCTATCTAAAAGCCAGACTCTGTCAGTCAAAACATTGTGATAGGGTACAAATAATATATATTAGTTTATGTCAATACAATATATTTTAGAGGCCCAAAATGAGAGAAAATTAAAAAAAAAAACAACAATAATCTGCAACACTGCAATATCACCTGTATAAGTAAATGGCGTGTGAGCAGCGGTGACCCAGTGGTGGCAGCCCCGACTTACGACCAGTAAGACAAAAGTTCGAACCCAGGCAGGCGCATTACTAAGTGTAATTTATTTCATCACCCCTGCCCTCAAAAACGTTGAAGGAAAACATCGTGAGGAAACCGGCTTGTCCCAGAACTAAAAATTCGAAGACATGTGACATCTACCAACACGCACTGGGCCCACGTGGTGGATTTCAGCCCACTCCCTCTCAAGGAGAGGAGGCCTGTGTCCCAGCAGTGGGAACATTATAGGCTGATGATGAAGTAAATGGCTAGTCTCATTTGACCCAGCTGTTTAATGGCAACAGGTGTTGATCGAAAACCTTCGCCACCAGCCTTTTTACAGACATGAATAGATGTTAGATTATAAAACCCTAGTATAAAAAGCTTTTCATCGCCAGTGAGTATGATTTACGGCAAGGGATTACGTCAAGAAAGCCGGGAGCAAACCAGTGAAGAAAGATGAATTATTAATTATTTTGCGTGATACTACGAAAATCCTAAAGAAAGGCTAAATACAAGAAAATTATACCGAATAGTATCAAAATTGTGTAAGCCCGAGCTTATAATGAATGACCTAGTGAAAACCATACTTCAACGAGGTTCAATTTATAAGCTAGCTTAGTAACTATGCATATTTTCAGCCAAAGTTCAGGTTTTTTATGTTTTTTTATCAAAAAATAAAATTTAAAATCATATTTCCCAGCAAAATCTGAAGCGAATAATAGCTAACTAGAACTCAAAGCTGTAATGAGATGAAACTCAATCAAAAATCAATCATAACGAAAGGTCAACGAGCTCAGTTGTTGATGACAGGACTCCAGGACCCATTGTTGAAGAGTTTATTTATTTAACAATTTATGTAGTACACACCTAATACAGAGAAGAAGAAAGGAACAGAAAATAGGTACAAAGGTAATGCTTATTTCTTAAGAAATCTCTTCCAGCATACCTGCGAAAGGAGATATTAAAAAAAGAGATGCAGACATAGTGTGTAAAAGAAAAAGAGAGAATTGAATACATAAAACAAATAAATATTTAAAATTAAAATACAATATAAAAACATACTAATTTATAGTATAAATACAAAACAAAATATATACCAATGAAATAAATACCTATGCAACTATGACGGAATGGAAAGATAATGTTCTTTTACTCTTCTTTACAAGTAGATGAGTTTTTTTAATGAGGACATGTGCCTAATTTAACAAATGAAGAAAATATACACTTTCTAATATACAGGCTTTGACTGCGTGTGTTTTGTTTTAGACTTTTTTCTTGAGCAAATATCCAGTGTCGAAATAACAGTTTATGTCCTTGTCCTTTTGGTCCAAATTAACTGTCATAGTGATTGGTTCAACAGTTTAGGCGTGAAAGATAGACAGACAGAGTTACTTTCGCATTTTCAATATTAGCATGGTGGATGTATTTCTTAGTCCTAGCTTTTCGTCGTCGACTTTCATGGAAGTAAAAATGTTGTTCTTGAAATTTCTTTCGTCGGAAAGCACGTTAAGCCGTTAGTCCCGGCTGTCGATCTTTAACGAGACGTGAAACCTATACAAAGCTGGGCTTCGTTATACTGGTTTAATGTATAGGTTGATGTGTAATCGTGTGTACAATGAGAGACACGTTTTGAGAATGAATATGGATAAGAAGAGAAGAGACCTGGTGGCCTATCATGACGTAAAAGATCATTGTTTTACTCCTTTTCCAGTGTGGGAAAGAGATGGCGATAGACATCGTGTATAGCTCTGTCTCTTCCCACACTGGAATAAGAATAAAACAATACTGCTTTAAGACGTCATGGTAGGCCAGTTGGTATGTGGAGAGGAAAACCAAAGAAACGATGGATGGACTGTGTGAAGAATATGGCAAGAAAGGAGATGTCTGATGAGATGACAGGTAATAGAGAAGTATGGAAGAAGAAGACAGGCTAAGCCGACCCCAAATAAATTGGGATAAGAGCAGGAGAATTATGATGAAGATACAATACCTCTCACACAACACCTGTATTTTGTATAAGTCCCAAGTGCCAGGTGCTACTTAGGAAAATGAACTTGCAACATCTAAACAGAGCTCAAAAGTAATTCCAATTCCCATGTGTTGTTGCGAGCTAGTAAGAATAACCCTATTAACCTATTTCCTGCGAGCGTACCTGCTCAGCAGTTGCCATTAAGATAAATAAAATGTATTTTACTTTTGTTTCGCAGTTAGTTTCAGTAGCTAGGAGCTCGATGTTGAACTAATATGATGGTAAACAGTACAGCGGTTTATAGACCGTGTGTCGAACAAAGCGAGACAAACTATTCCCAATGATTTAGTACCTAAGGCTAGCTTAAAGGTGCCTGTGAAAGATACAGGTTTCCTTAACGAACAAATTGCTACCAATCAGCGCGGAGTAAATAACCCTCTCTGTATGCAAACACCTAAGGGGTGCCAGAACGGGCCTGTGGACGGTGAGTAATGGGCTAGCTTAAGTTGACGGCGTGTTCGTGTTCCACGCGTGCCTCAAGGAGATGTCAGCAAATCGGGACGGGTACGAGAGGGCCGATGCCTGCCAGGGCTGCGGGACTGCTCGAAAGAGATACCGTGGCCCTGGTACACAAAGGGCTAAGAAGGAACCATATTCTTTAATTATAATTTTTTCTATACGCTCGCTCTTGACCACTTTCTCACCTGATGTTAAGCGATGATGTGGTCGACGGTGAAGCACGCTTGCCTAGAAGAAACCTATTCACTCTTGACTTAAAATAATTCATAAAGACCCCTAGATTGTAGCTGTCGGGAACCACAGACTCCGGCAGGAAATTCCACTCCTTAGCGGTGCGCATAATAAAAGTATTCCCAAAGTGTCCACCAAAATGTATGGGATGTCCACAAGTATGAAGCGAGGCAGTCGCTTCATGTAAAATCTGACCTCCACAACCCAGGAATTGGGTAATACGATACCCCTTGGTAAGCCTGGATGTCAGACTTTTGGCTTCTGTCTACTCGTAACGACTGTCAAAGTCTACAAATGACAGCCGGGACCTACGGCTTAACGTGCTTTCCGAGGCACGGAGGAAACTCGGTATGTAATTATGGTCACCCATCCACGGACCAACCTCGGCAAGCACGGCTTAACCTTAAAGATCGACCCGTGCGGCTGTTATTATTTAGCCACGACCTCCGCCTAAGAAGCTAAGAAGGAATATGGTTGGGTTTTAGTCAGTACAAGTCTGACACTGCCCCGCCCAGTGCAGGAGGGGTCATTTGAGAATGTGACATACGAAAAATAAAAAAAGAGGTGCCAGAAAGCATTATCATCTTCTTGCCCTTGTCCCTTGTTATTTGGCGTCGGCGCAACACGTTTTATTCTTCCATTCTCCCTTGCCAGATGGCACGACTGCATTTAGTCCTTTCTCTTTCCTCCTCACACGATTCATCCATCTTTTCTTTGGCCTTCCTTTCCCTTTCCATCCATCAATCTTTTACTTATATCCGGTGCTGTACAACATTTAATGAAAAATAAACTATGAGTAAAACTATGTCATATTTCAAAACAATGCACTCAACGTATCATCTCTCGTAAACACTTGAACTGCAGTGCCTTACTGAGAATATTCAGAACTTTAAAACTCATCTGTGAAATGAAATACTGCCGAGAAGTTAAAGTTAGTTCGTTGGAGCGAGGCTAGGGGAAATTAAAAGTTGAGCGCTGTTTCGTGGCACGAGGCCCGAGCTAGCGGAGCTCTTAATGACTTTGAATCAGACTAGTTTTTAGTTTAATTTTTGTTTCTTTTATTTATTTTATTCGAACACTTATTCATATTGTTGTTAGTAACACTTATAAACTATGTTAGTAACATTTCTCATTCAAATAAAATACAAAAGAATTAAATTAAAATAAGTTACATTAAATTAAATTAAAATTAAAATAAGTTACATTAAATTAAATTAAATTAAAATTAAAATAAGTTACATTAAATTAAAATTAAATAACTTAAAATTTATTACGTTAAATTAAAATAAATCAAACTAAAATTAATTAAAACAAAATAATAACCGATACCTATAACTAACTCCGGTTCCCTCTGTACCACACCTGCAGCTACTGCTGGGTTGCTTTTACACCTCTTCCGGTAGGTAAACATAACATAACACAACCTATCTTCACGCTTGTAATTCCCGAAAGGTTAGGCAGAGGTTTAACTGTAACTTTTAGTACACCCTCTTTTCGCTAGTTATGTTTGAAGTCCCATGTAATAGGGGATGAGCCTATTGTCATCAACCGGGAATTCAGACTCCATGGCTGCTACAGGGAAATTTCTGATGGAAAAATCTAATAACAAATTTGCCCGACCCGGGATTCGAACCTAGGTCCTCATGCTCAGCAGTCGCACTTGCGACTACTTGACCAATAAGGCAGTCCTTAAATGATAGAAATGATTACTGTAAACATAATTACGTAATTTTGAACTAAGATTCCTGTAAAATAGTTTTCGGTCAAATAATCCTAGCTTCAAATTAATTAACGACGTCCATCATAAGAATATTTTGCTGAATAAACATGATTCTAATAATCCCTAATGGCAAGGCGATAAGAAAGTTTCATATCTCCCATCTTTCTGCGACCTCTGACTGAAAGTCACATCGCAGCCCACTTTTTATCAGCATAAAATGGGGCAAAACTTCAAAATTATAATGTCTTTGCTTAAAATACAGGCCGTTATGATGTTAACGTTACCCGCTGTATTCTCTATTCGATGGATCCCTTTGGTTGACTTCGAAGTTACAAAAAACAGGACAATCTCAATGTTTAGCAACATCGCCCATATCATGTTATTTTCCTGTAATTTCATAGAGAAGTTGGATTTGCGAAGTTTAAACATTTTGTAGTCCTACAAAACTGGAAAGTGCAACCCTTTGTGTTTTTTACGGTTGTTGCTTGTGTTTTTTTTTTTACATTTGCCTACGTCTTGTCTAAATCTAAACTATATAATATAATATAATATAATAATATTATAAAGAGGAAAGATTTGATTGTTTGTTTGTTTGTTTGTTTGTTTGTTTGCATTGAATAGGCTCCGAAACTACTGAACCGATTTGAAAAATTCTTTCACTGTTGGGAAGCTACACTATCCGCGGGTGACATAGGCTATATTATATTTTCAAAAAAATTAGGGATCCTTACTAAAACTGCAATTATGTAACCCAAGGTGTATAAAAATTACCTAAAATATTCTTTACATCGCGTGCGCTGCGAAAACTATTGATGATAGAATAAAATAATGTATTACGACTTTGCAGAACACATCATTATTTACAAAAAGTGTCGCGACAGCATATGTCTAACTATTATATTTATGCCACAATAAGTGTTCTTTTATTTAAAAAATATATATTTTAAGGCCGCCGTTAGAAAAGACTCTGTATTTGTATCTTGGTATTAATCCTTATCAAAATAAATTAATTCATATTCAAGACTGCTTCAATACCTTTATATAACTTTTTGAATTATTCAATTCGGTCGTTCCATTCGAAAGATATCAAGAGTTTAAAAATGTAAGTATTAGAAAAAAGTTGCGTGGTCGCCGCTCACCCTGCTCAGCTGGCTAGGCATCACCTTATACGATGTAGGCGTCACTGGGGTACGGGCCTTACATTATCATCATCATTTCAGCCAAATGACGTCCACTGCTAGACATAGGCCTCCCTAAAGAAGGGGGTGTTTTGTCATAATCGCCACGCTTGGCAGGCGTGTTGGCGATCGCAGTACGGTTGTTACAAAAGTACAGAGAACGCTGCTGCCCATTCTCTGGCAAGTCCCGTAGTCGCCTCTTACGACACCCACGGCAAGATATAGGATGGTGCTATTCTATGCGTCCGACACCATACAGAACCCGACACCATACAGAATTTCACACCACAGAGTTTTTTTTTAGTTACCTGACGCAAATAGAAGGGTTTTTTATGTTTGTGTATTGTTAAATACCCGTGCGAAGCCGGGGCGGGGTGCTAGTAAATGATATACTTATACCCAAGCAGGTTAATTTGGGAATTCTCTAGACACAGCAGCTTTTTTATTATTAACACTCCTACGGGATATTTACCATATTTATTACTTGTTTTGAGGTCCCTATAAAACGTTCTCGGTAAAACTGTGTTAAAACCGAAAAATTGCCGTAAAAAGTTCACAAGTGGACACAGTGAGTTTCGTGGGCCGGGAACAGAATCGAGTTGCGAGTGACAGTGGTAGTTGTACGGAGCGCAAAAAACGACCGATTTTTCTGCTCATAAACACCCGCCTGCAATAACTTCAGTTTATCCGTGATCATGGCGTTTACAACAGCGCCGAAATATCGGGAACTCAAAACAAAAAATCAACATGGTAAATATCCCGATAAGAGCGTTATAGTAGTTTTAGTGACCATGTCAGTTTAAAAACTTATAGTAGCTTTTTTGTTACGGGGTTTAAATAATATTATAGATATATCAATATCACTCTGCGTCCCCCATTGATAGGTAGGTATACAATGTTATATCGGAATGACCCTATTATTGGTGGAATGAAAGATTGCTTCCCAAAATAATCTAACACGTAGTTAGGTAATGTCCGGGTCTAATACAGGCACGCGCACCAATCTTAGTTGGAATACCAGATGTTGGACGCTGGTATTTGTTAGAATATGACAGGAGTTTCAACCTTAAACAACATCACGCGTTTATTTTCCAAACGGATAATAATAGGACATAATTATGTTTCAATAAACAGAACATTTACTTGGCAAGTATTTGAGTATACAATGAGTGAAGAACATAACTCAATTCATTTTTATTTTCTCTCACTCAAATTGTCGCTCACTAACTTTAATAGATACGTTACTGCATGCTGTCGGCGAAAAGTTCGTAGTGGAAAGGTTCTGTCGTTGTAAAACTCATAAACTAAACATTCTGTCGGCGGCTCATTTGGCGGAGGAACGTTTGTCGGAGGTAAGATCTTTTATTTTTTTTAATCTTTTCCGTTTCAGTATCCTTCTGGATTCCATCTGTCACGGTAAATCTCAGGAAGGGCACGGAGTGACTACAATGACGTACGTCACCGATGGTAGCATAGTGAATAATCAAAATAGAAAGCAATTTCGCCAAAGCAAACTAGTAATACTAATCGGGCATTTGTTAATCCCATGTCCTAGATAAAATTGGAAATCGTTAGAGCTCAATGTGATGAGTTGTGGGATACAGAAGAATTGTAAAATGATTAAATTAATAACTCTTCTAGCAGGATTATGTGGTAAACTATAAGAAAACCGTTGAAGATTATGGTAACACCATACACTGCAACAAAGCACTGCAATTAAGAAAACGTACCGTTAATAAGACTAAGTTAAAGAGAAGCCAGTAAAGTCACACTGCAGCTGCAGGTAGAGCAAATCTGCTATACATAGTTACTTTTGGTAAAATAGTTTAAATTAATGAACATAGTACATAGGTATTATTGTATCTGACGATGTTTTGTTGTTTTCGATAACAAGTCGCATAGCTGTTGACTCATTCGATGCCAACCACAATGGCGGACGTTTAGTTTCACATCAGCTTGATAGATGGCGCTGAACCTATGACGCGCAATCCTGTATCGCGGTGTTAAGATTCTCCGCGGCCGAACGACCACCCTCGGGTTTAGTAAATCCGGTATCGCTTCTCGGCCTTTTGGCTAAGATCAAAGTGTAGTATCTGTTCTTTTCAGCTTAATATCTGAAAGTTCCCTCACTGAGGGACCAGTATATTAATCTGATTTTTGTAAGCTGACGGGATGTTCGGGGCTCGCTCCACTCCCGTCGCGGGTCGGCCCGGCATTGCAGTGCCGCCGGGATCGGCCCACATAATACGTTGACACTCAAGATAAACATTTAAATCCGTCTGGGCTAAGCTGTTAGTGTCCAGTACAGTGTACATATCGGTATCAGCTTGAGCCGTGGCAGCCAACTATAGGTGTGTAGCACGTCCTTAAAAGGCTCAGGCGCAAAATGTCGCTTTCGCAAAATGTCTCTTTCGCAAAATGTCTACTTTTAGTAAAATATCTCTTTCTCATAATGGTTCAGTCTCATAACGTTCAAGTTGCAAAATAACATATGGTAGCAAAAAGTTCAAATCTCAAAAGACCCAAGTCTCGAAACCTCCAAGTTGCAAAATATCTACATCTCAAAACGTTCAAGTTACAAAATAGTCAAGTCTCCAAACATCCATGTCTCATAATATACATTTTTTATCTAAGTGGATCAGAACCAAAATAAAACATTCATGTTGGTATCAAATTCAATTAGTTGGAGCTTGTAAATGTAGATAAAATACAACAATGTTATTTAATTTTGCAATTATAAAAATAAATACAGACTATATAAGTCTATATTTATGTTTAATTTACTAGCAATGTTTAGTGTTATTTTTTGTTATTGTGTGTGTTTCCAGTGATTACATACGGGACCGAAACGTGGTCGCTCACAATGGGCCTCATCAGATGGCTTAAAGTCACCCAAAGGGCAATGGAGAGGGCTAAGCTCGGAGTTTCCTTGCGTGATCAAATCAGAAATGAGGACATCCGCAAGAGAACCAAGGTTACCGACGTAGCCCGAAGAATTGCCAAACTTAAGTGGCAGTGGGCAGGGCACATTGCTCGCAGAACGAATGGCCGATGTGGCCGAAAACTTCTGGAATGGCGACCGCGAACCGGAAGAAGGCCTCCCACTAGGTGAACCGATAACCTGGTGAAGGTTGCGGGGATCCGCTGGATGAGAGTCACACGGGACCAGGTCAATGTGGCGCCACTTGGCAGCAGTGGACGTCTTTCGGCTGAAATGATGATGATGATGAATAAGTAAATGCTTATTGCAGGAAAATAATAAAATTAAAATATCGAATATTTGATTTGGATTAAAATGCCAGTCATTTTTGTTTTTTGTTTACAATTATGTACAATATGCCTTCGTTCTGATCAATTTGCGTGTATTCAATTGTTTTTTATTTCATTGAACTGTGACCTTGGTAAGGTGCTCTTCCTTGCCTGAGTTAATTGCGCATAAACTTTTTAATTATATAAATTAAAAACACATCTTAACAAATGTTACAGTTTCCACCAATTTTTTATTGGAATTTCAAGGTCGTATTGTTAGTGGTAATATTTTTGACATAAAAATATAAAACACCACTTACAAATCCACTTAAATAAAAAATGTATATTATGAAACATGGATGTTTGGAGACTTGACTATTTTGCAACTTGGGGGTTTCGGGACTTGGGTCTTATGAGATTTGAACTTTTTGCTACCATATGTTATTTTGCAACTTGAACGTTATGAGACTGAAGGGTTTATAAATCTGGAGGGTTATTAAAAATGTCAGTTGACAGTCAATCCACAGTGACAGTCACTGAATACAATAAATAATAATTAGCTTTTCTCCGTGCCTGCGGGGGGTCAAAAAATATCCCACAGGGTAGTACTACAATTTACTTATTTTTCGATAAAGCGTGAAAAAGGTACATAGATTTACTTTCGCATTTATAATATTAGTAATAATAGAGATAAAATGCCTTTAATATATTCAAGAGAATATACAGACGTATTTCAAAGGCTGACATTGATAGACAGCAGACAGCGCTACGTCTCTGGCGCGAGACAGTATAGATTCTATACTGGCGCGAGTAACTTGCTCTTTGTTGTTCAACTGAATATTGCACGAGTTTGTGGTAAAAATCATGATTGTTATCATATTCTACGAATTAGCTTGGATATATGACAATATTGATTCTATATTTTAGTAGCAGTCGGCGAAATCCAAATAAAGTGCAATGTTTGATGCATTAGTTGACGTCACAACAGTGCAATCAGCAATAGTAATATTTGACGGCGCCTTTGCAGAAAGGCTTCATATGATTCACGTTGCAAACTAAACTGTGACCACAGACGAGAGAGAAGCGGTCTACAATTCTCTCTGGCGAAACGTCAAGTCGTTGCGGGTAGCCATAAAGCCATATTGACTTGGGTAGTTGTCAAGGAAGGTGGCGCGTAGCAAGTCGTTGACGGATCGCCGACGTCTGTTTTCTTAATTGTCGGCCAATAAGTTCAGGAATTATTAGATGCTGGCGTAATTTGTAAAAGTTCTTTGACATCTGGAGCTACGCGCTTTTCTGGTCTACATGTTTCAGTCGAAAAGAAAGTGTGTTTAGTCGAAATGACACTGTTGTCCGGTTCATGCTTTACGATGATCGAAGGGACGCAGTTTCCCGGTTTATAATGTTTTTGCGATGACGTTGGTCGAAGGGACGCTGTTGTCCGGTCCGTACACTGGTATGGTCGTAGGGACGCAGTTGTCTGGTCCAAACGTTGGTATGGTCGAAGGGAAAGGTGCCGTCCGGTCCATGAGTGGTCGAAAGGACACGCGCTTTCTTGTTAGGAGAAAAATGCGGTCTGGTCCATGAGTGATCGAAAGAACGCACGCTTTCATTTGTTCTGAAACAGTTGGTAACGATGAGAGTAATGTTTGTCATAGTTTGTCAGGATAGAAGAGCGGATGTTTTGGTGATAAGACATTGTTTGTTCCAGGAATACAATAACGCCCGAGGATGGTCGTATGTCAGTCTGGCCGTGTCGGCGCCTTTGCAAAAAGGCTTCATATGATTCACGTTGCAAACTAAACTGTGACCACAGACGAGAGAGAAGCGGTCTACAATTCTCTCTGGTGGAACGTCAAGTCGTTGTGGGTAGCCATATTGACTTGGGTGGTTGTCAAGGAATGTGGCGCGTAACGAGACGTTGACGGATCGCCGACGTCTGTTTTCTTAATCTAGAGTAAATCTGGTGCGACATATCATAAGTAATTCCGATGCAGCGGGTAAGAGCCTTTATATTTATTCTAGGAATTGATTTAGAAAACGCTTAGATAAGAGTCACTGAAACTAAACGCATCTTAAGTTTACTACGAAATAAGTATGTATTACATTGCATTAACACAAACATAAACATCTTCTACTACTTGGGCAATAAAGCCATGCTGGTGTATAAAAAACCATTGCACTATGACCCTTATGACCCTTTCTTGACACATAAGAACTAGGATTAACAGCAACATCTGAGAGATTGCACCCATTTGTCAGAATTTCGAGTAAGCATCAGAGTCTCTTCGAAAGTATCATCTTAAAATAACGCCACCTAACGATACATATTTACGATATATATTTTATATTTTTTTTTTCAGAAAAACATGTTTTTAGGTTCACAAATACAATTTTTTCCAATAAAAAAGGAACATTACAGACATAAGTGTATCGTTGGTGCCTGTACTAATGAATGAAATTCATTGTATCACAGACACCAGACAACAATAATGATTATGAGGAGAGGAAAACCAAAGAAACGATGGATGGACTGTGTGAAAAATATGGCAAGAAAGGAGGTATCTGATGATATGACAGGTAATAGAGAAGTATGAAAGAAGAGAGAGGAGTAAATAACCCTCTCTGTACGCAAACACCTTAGGGGTGCCAGAACGGGCCTGTGGACGGTAAGTAATGGGCTAGCTTAAGTTGACGGCGCGTTCGTGTTCCACGCGTGCCTCAAGGAGATGTCAGCAAATCGGAACGGGTACGAGAAGGCCGATGCCTGCCAGGGCTGCGGGACTGTTCGAAAGAGATACCGTGGCCCTGGAACACAAAGCGCTAAGAAGGAATATGGATGGGTTTTAGTCAGTACAAGTCTGACACTGCCCCGCCCAGAGCAGGAGGGGTCATTTGAGGATGTCACATACGAAAAATAAAAAAAGAGGTGCCAGAAAGCATTATAATCTTCTTCCTCTTGTTCCTTGTTATTTGTATAAAACGTGTTGCGCCGACCGCGCAACACGTTTTATACTTCCATTCTCCTCTGCCAGACGTCACGGTTTCATTTAGTCCTTTCTCTTTCCTCCTCACACGATTCATCCATCTTTTCTTTGGCCTTCCTTTCCCTTTCCATCCATCAATCTTTTACTTATATCCGGTGCTGTACAACATTTAATGAAAAATAAACTATGAGTAAAACTATGTCATATTTCAAAACAATGCACTCGTATCATCTCTCGTAAACACCCGAACTGCAGTGCCTTACTGAGAATATTCAGAACTTTAAAACTCATCTGTGAAATGAAATGCTGCCGAGAAGTTAAAGTTAGTTCGTTGGAGCGAGGCTAGGGGAAATTAAAAAGTTGAGCGCAGTTTCGTGTCACGAGGCCCGAGATAGCGGAGCTCGTATTGGCTTTGAATCAGACTAGTTTTTAGTTTAATTTTTGTTTCTTTTATTTATTTAATTCGAACACTAATTCATATTGTTGTTAGTAACCCTTATAAACTATGTTAGTAACATTTCTCATTCAAATAAAAAAGGTAATAACAAATTCGCCCAACCCGGGATTCGAACCCATGACCACAAGCTCAGCAGTCGCACTTGTCTTGATCAATAAAGCAGTCCTGAAATGATAGAAATTATTACTGTAAACAAAATTACGTAATTTTGAACTGTTTTATAAGATTCCTGTTAAAGTATTTTCGGTGAAATAATCCTAGTTTCAAAGAAATTAACGACGTCCATCATAAGAATATTTAGCTGAATAAACATGATTCTAATAATCCCTAATGGCAAGGCGATAAGAAAGTTTCATATCTCCCATCTTTCTGCGACCTCTGACTGAAAGTCACATCGCAGCCCACTTTTTATCAGCATAAAAACTTCAAAATTATAATGTCTTTGCTTAAAATACAGGCCGTAATGATGTTAACGTTACCCGCTGTATTCTCTATTCGATGGATCCCTTTGGTTGACTTCGAAGTTACAAAAAACAGGACAATCTCAATGTTTAGCAACATCGCCCATATCATGTTATTTTCCTGTAATTTCATAGAGAAGTTGGATTTGCGAAGTTTAAACATTTTGTACAGCAACAAAACTGGAAAGTGCAACCCTTTGTGTTTTTTACGGTTGTTGCTTGTGTTTTTTTTTTACATTTGCCTACGTCTTGTAAATGATATACTTATACCCAAGCAGGTTAATTTGGGAATTCTCTAGACACTGCAGCTTTTTTATCATTAACACTCCTACGGGATATTTACCATATTTATTACTTGTTTTGAGGTCCCTATAAAACGTTCCCGGTAAAACTGTGTTAAAACCGAAAAATTGCCGTAAAAAGTTCACAAGTGGACACAGTGAGTTTCGTGGGCCGGGAACAGAATCGAGTTGCGAGTGACAGTGGTAGTTGTACGGAGCGCAAAAAACGACCGATTTTTCTGCTCATAAACACCCGCCTGCAAAACTTCAGTTTATCCGTGATCATGGCGTTTACAACAGCTCCGAAATATCGGGAACTCAAAACAAAAAATCAACATGGTAAATATCCCGATAAGAGTGTTATAGTAGTTTTAGTGACCATGTCAGTTTAAAAACTTATAGTAGCTTTTTTGTTGCGGGGTTTAAATAATATTATAGATATATCAATATCACTCTGCGTCCCCCATTGATAGGTAGGTATACAATGTTATATCGGAATGTCCCTATTATTGGTGGAATGAAAGATTGCTTCCCAAAATAATCTAACACGTAGTTAATGTCCGGGTCTAATATAGGCACGCGCACCAATATTAGTTGGAATACCAGATGTTGGAGGCTGGTATTTGTTAGAATTATGACAGGAGTTTCAACCTTAAACATAACATCACGCGTATATTTTCTCAACGGATAATAATAGGACATATGTTTCAATAAACAAAACATTTACTTGGCAAGTATTTGAGTATACAATGAGTGAAGAACATAACTCAATTAATTTTTATTTACTCTCACTCAAATTGTCGATCACTAACTTTAATAGATACGTTACTGCATGCTGTGGGCGAAACGTTCGTAGTGGAAAGGTTCTGTCGTTGAAAAACTCATAAACTAAACATTCCGTCGGCGGCTCATTCGGCGGAGGAACGTTTGTAGGAGGTAAGATCTTTTATTTTTTTTAATCTTTTCCGTTTCAGAATCCTTCTGGATTCCATCTGTCAAGGTAAATCTCAAGAAAGGCGCGGAGTGACAACAATGACTTGCGTCACCGATGGTAGCATACTTAGTGAATAATCAAAATAGAAAGCAACTTCGCCAAAGCAAATTAGTAATACTAATCGGGCATTTGTTAATCCCATATCCTAGATAAGATTGAAGAAGCGTTAGTGTGCGCAGTATAGAAATGTGATGAATTGTAGGATACAGAACAATTGTAAAAAGATTAAATTAATAACTCTTCTAGCAGAATTTTGTGGAAATGCATAAAAAGACCGTTGAAGAATACGGTAATGTCATACACTGCAATTAAGAAAACGTACCATTAACGAGACTAAGTTAACGAGAAGCCAGTAACTGCCACACATGCAGGTACAAAGAAAGTCATCTATAGTTACTATGTATTGCTAAAATAGTTTAAATGAATGAACACGAATGTAATATTGTATCTGACGATGTTTTGGTGTTATCGATAACAAGTCGCATGGTTGTTGACTCATTCAATGACAACCACAATGGCGTACGTTTAGTTTCACATAAGCTCGACAGATGGCGCTGTGCCTATGACGCGCAATCCTGAATCGCGGTGTTAAGATTCTCCGCGGCCGAACGACCACCCTCGGGTTTTGTAAATCCAGTATCGCTTCTCGGCCTTTTGGCTAAGATCAAAGTGTAGTATCTGTTCTTTTCAGCTTAATATCTGAAAGTTCCCTCACTGAGGGACCAGTATATTAATCTGATTTTTGTAAGCTGACGGGATGTTCGGGGCTCGCTCCACTCCCGTCGCGGGTCGGCCCGGCATTGCAGTGCCGCCGGGATCGGCCCACATAATACATTGATACTAGACATGGGTCGGATTAGGTGAAAACGATACCTAATCCACCTAATCCTAATATTTAAAAATACCTAATCCATTGGCTCAGGCGCAAAATGTCGCTTTCGCAAAATGTCTCTTTCGCAAAATGTCTACTTTTAGTAAAATATCTCTTTCTCATAATGTCGCTTTCGCAGAATGACTCTTTTTCTCAAAATGCCTCTTTCGCAAAATGTCGCGATTGTAACTTAGACAAAAATTTTGCGGTTAGTGGGTCGTCTTAGGGGCAAACAGAAATTTGAAAAAAATATAAGATTAAAAGAGAAGATTCTGTTTCTGTGTCAGAAACAAAATCTTCGAAAATTTAGCTGTCTTTGGCCCTTACGATACGCAAGCTGAAAGATCGGCCGACACTTAGAATATTTTTTCAATTTTTTTATTTTTTCTTAATATTTCTCATTTTCTTTTACACCACCTCATAGTTTTCTACTAGAGCAACAGTTTCTGTCCAGAAAAAAAAATCATCTGACCTACCATTTTGGAAATATAGATCGTTTTATAAAAAAAAAAAAAAAATCGGAGGCCTATAATTCGGAAACGGTGCGTCTTGGGTCCATACTTCTCAGAACCTAAATGGTTTCTATGGTCAAGGTTAACCCGAAACTGATATTTTTTTCAAATTTCTGTTTGCCCCTAAGACGACCCACTAACCGCAAAATTTTTGTCTAAGTTAAAATCGCGACATTTTGCGAAAGCGACATTTTGCGAAAGAGGCATTTTGAGAAAGCGACATTTTGCGAAAGAGGCATTTTGCGAAAGCGACATTTTGAGAAAGAGTCATTCTGCGAAAGCGACAATATGAGAAAGAGATATTTTACTAAAAGTAGACATTTTGCGAAAGCGACATTTTGCGCCTGAGCCAATCCATTTACCTAATCCGAATATTTATTCAATATGGCCGCTGGCCTGTTACCGATATTTTGTATCGTATGCGGATTGGGTAAGAAATATTCGGATTAGGTAAATGGATCGTAAGGACGTTCCGTTTCTGATATATTGTGGAACGGTGGATTATATTTCGTTTTTTTATGGGCAAACGGTACTTAAAGTCAACGTAAATACTTTGGTTTTTAACGTCTAAAAAAGTGATCAAAATTACGCTTCATACTTAAAGAGTGCGCCTACACAATGTGTTAATGATGGTGCAGCGTTTCGTTACGACACACATCGCTAGAGCACAACTAGTCCAGTGGTATTCTACATAGACGGCGCTGGCGGCAGTGCCAATTAAACTTGAAACTTTAACCCCACATTTTAAGGTACAGAACTACGGAATATCTCCTGTGTAGACTGTGTACGAATATTTTGTGCCATACCTAATCCTCGACGCTTTGGATTAGGTACGGATTCGCATCGAAAAATACCTAATCCAGATACCTAATCCAATATTTATGCCTCACGTCTAATTGACACACATTTAAATCAGTCTGTACGGGCTAAGCTGCTAGTGTACAGTATAGTGTACATATCGGTGTCAGCCTGAGGCCCTGAGCCGTGGCAGCCAACTACTCCCAACTAGAAGGTGTGTAGCACGTTTATAAATCTGGAGGGTTATTAAAAATGTCAGTTGACAGTCAATCCACAGTGACAGTCACTGAATACAATAAATAATAATTAGCTTTTCTCCGTGCCTGCGGGGGGTCAAAAAATATCCCACAGGGTAGTACTACAATTTCATCGATATCCATTCAGGGGATAAAGCGTGAAAAAGCTACATAGATTTACTTTCGCATTTATAATATTAGTAATAATAGAGATAAAATGCCTTTAATATATTCAAGAGAATATACAGACGTATTTCAAAGGCTGACATTGATAGACAGCAGACAGCGCTACGTCATTGGCGCGAGACAGTATAGATACTGGCGCGAGTAACTTGCTCTTTGTTGTTCAACTGAATATTGCACGATTTTGTGGTAAAAATATTGATTATTATCATATTCTACGAATTAGCTTGGATATGTAACAATAATTATATTGGTTCTATATTTTAGTAGCAGTCGACAAAATCTAAATAAAATGCAATGTTTGTTGCATTAGTTGACGTTCCAATTACAGTGCAATAGTAATATTTATTCTAGGAATTGATTCAGACAATGCCATTGGAGTCACTGAAACTAAACGCATCTTAAGTTTACTACGAAATAATTATGTATTACATTGCATTTACACAAACATAACATCTTCAACTACTTAGGCAATAAAGTCATGCTAGTGTATAAAAATTAGTAAGAATTTCCTCCAACATAAAACATCAAGACTATTTACTGCAAAAAATGTAGTCGATTTACTGCAAAAAAGACATTACTTAGACGATACCCTCTCATACAACGCTTCAACCATTATACGGGATACAAGGGGCTTCAACACCAGCAAATTCATTCCAAAACGGTCAACAAAGCATTGCACTATGACCCTTATTTCTTGTCACATAAGAACTAGGATTAACAGCAACATCTGAGAGATTGCACCCATTTATCAGAATCCCAAGTAATTTAAGGCAATTTTTATTGCTTTACTCTGTCGAGAACGGCAAGGGCATGCAGTACATGGGGACCAATCAAGCAACACAAAACCTGTTTATGCGGATCTCTCATTGTACGGGAAATCTGTACAAACCGAGGCCATGTTATACTGGAAATGTATAGTTTGATATCTCGCCGTGTGTACAGTAATAGCATAAAAGTCTGATGTGTTGAGAAAATAGAAGGAAAGTACTACGGTGAGGAATAATAGAAATTAATTTAAACTTTATGAAGTTGAAGTTAAGGCGGAACTTTGAAGGAAAATGGCGTACGTAGGGTTTCAGAGCGTAACGTACTGAGAGGGTTTTTATTTTAGGTATTTGTATTTATGCTAAATTTTATTCTGCAATCAACACATTTTGAACTTCAAAATTTTGAAAAGGCAGCTCCAACGTGGAAAAAAATATAATGACGTATGATCGCGACAGAACTCCCGCATCATTAGCACTTTTTTTTTACGGGTTGGAAATCGACATATTTTAATGACCACATCCCGCTCTGGGCGGAGCGGAATAGAGTGTCAGACTTGTACTGACTAAAACCCATCCATGTTCCTTCTTAGCCCTTTGTGTTCCAGGGCCACGGTATCTCTTTCGAACAGTCCCGCAGCCCGCAAGCACTTTACTGCAACGCTTTCAAAAGGCATCGATTGAAGACGCAGGATTTGCGGTTTATAATGTTCACAAACAAACTCAGATAAGTACCTACTAAATAACATTTATTTTAAATATTTTTTAAGAAAATAAATAAAAAGAACCTTTGTTAAAAATGTAAAACTTAGAACCAAGGAATTAATAATTTCCTTTAACAATTCCAAAAAACATAATAATCTCGTTTAGAAATACGTTTTCCTTTTTAGCCACGCTTAATAACTTTTCCTATATCTACTCAATACATAATATGTTCACTCCGGCGACTCCTGAAAGTACTTTCTTTTTGCAACTTTTCCCTAAATCGGCCAACGAAGACCAAGTTACGAGCTTATCAGAGTCAATTAGTTGTCATTTCTAACTTGTTAGAATATTTGGAAAAGTATTTCACTTTGTTGATGGGGTCGTAACCATGTGTGACAGTTCTTCAGAACGCTTTAGGGCTTCGGCAGGTTAGGTTAGCTACGTATTGAAAAAATACTACAAAATGTCGTTCATTCAGATTCTTTTCTTTTTTCTTTTTTAACGTTGCCCCACACTAGGAATTTCTCCTGTATCGTGGGTGCGTTTAAAAACATTTAAACTAACATACACAAACAGCCAGACCCGGAACAACTATCTGTAGGCCATACAAATATTTGTTCCGTGCGGGGTTCGATCCCGCGACACGCAGCGCAGCAGTAGATCGCTCATGCACGGCGCCAACCATGCCATCTAATGATGAATAATGATGATGATGTCTATTAATGATTGATGTAGTGGTCTGTAAGTCGTAACGCGAGTGCTGAACATGAGTTTCCAGGTTTGATTTTCAGGTCGGGTAAATTAGGTTTTCTCAGTAACAGTCAGTTAGGATTTGTGCCCAGCTGATGGCGAAATGTGGGTCTGTTCTTAGGGTTGGATAGGTTAATACACGTCTTTGCTCTTTTTCTGCAAATGTCCATCTTTTTGTCAGTACTATTCATAATCCGAAAAGGTAAACTACACAGTTCATCATCATCATCATCATTACAGCCGAAAGACGTCAACTGCTGGACATAGGCCTCCCCCAACTGTCGCCACATTGACCGGTCCCGTGCGACTCGCATCCAGCGGATCCCCACAACCTTCACCAGGTCATCGGTCCACTTAGTGGGAGGCCTTCCAACGCATCGTCTTCCGGGTCGCGGCCGACATTCCAGAACTTTTCGGCCCCATCGGCCATCCGTTCTGCGAGCAATGTGCCCTGCCCACTGCCACTTAAGTTTGGCAATTCTTCGGGCTACGTCGGGTAACCACACGGTTACTTAAAATATATTTAAATTCAGCCATTCACTTAGCAAAAACCAGAAATACTTATCCGATTCTTTTCCTAACGTTCCATTAACAGCTATTTCGGTCGCATTACTTATTCATGTCATTTTCGCGGAACCGTCGGTGCTTGAATATTGAATCGTTCGGGTGATCGGGTCATTCGGGAACAGACGAGCGGTACGATTCTATACCTAGCCTCAATTTAAATAAGAAAAGGTGGTCGGTGTTCAAATGGTTGTATGATTTTTTGATATGATGGGTGCTTGGGTATATGGGATCGCTTTAGATTTTAATGATGTATTGAAAATAGACTAAAAAAAAAAAAAAAACTGGAGTACTGTGTGTCACATGAAGAGAAAAGGTATGTACAAGTATAAATTGTTTTTTTTTTATTTTCTTTTTTTATATGGAATCTCAAAAGACTAACAATTAAAACAGCACAGTAAGATTTCAATTTTATCTGTCTTTTATTTATTTTTGTTTCGATCATTTCTTTCAATTCAATTCAGTTTTGGCGTGTTAGTCCACACTACTACTAATCATATGGTGTCCGCGACTACAGAAATTCCAATGTTGAAGGTAAAAAACGATTTTTACACATTTTTTTAAAATATCTCGTTTCCTATGGGATTTATGCTAATTGTGTTTATTTTAAATATTGTAGAGGATTAAATTCTCTACAACTTTTGTTTAAACATTTTTTTATGTCTTGAACCATTTTCGAGATAGAGGGCAGAGCGCTCGCAGTTTATTATTAGTGTGTATTTAGAGTATCATTAGAGGTCAATGTTTGATCTTTGATCTTGGAATATCTGTATTCGCGAACACTCTACGATAAGTAGGTTACGAGACAAGTTTTAGAGTGGCAAAATAAAGGTTTTTATAAGTTTATAGGGGACTATCTCTCATTGCGAGGTGAAACCCCTAATATTCCTGGACTATCTATATTTCTCAAAAGATGCCAACTGTTTACAATTTCTAAAAATAAAAACAAGATTGTAAAAATGTCTCCACTACTTTAAATACTGGTAACGGTTAAGAATTATGGCACTGAGATTACATCTTGAACACAAAAGAAACGTAGTTTTCAAACTACATATTGAGTAAAGGCATTAAGTTATCAGATGAAAACACTTCACATTTCGTATTCAAAACTTTCGTTAACTTCACACTTTTTCTGTTTTCTGAACTCCAAAAACGGTAGAGTCCAAAGTCGCTGGTTCTTTGCAAGCTTTTCTGCATCATCAAATGTATGTGGCATATCTTTTCTTGCAGTCTCAGGCAATCCAAGAGCAATCAAAGCGCCCAATCCAGCTATTGAGCCGACTACCGCTAAAGGTAACCAGTACATATAAACTTTCAAGTACACAATGTATGGTGACATAACTGTGGCTACGTATCCACAAATATGTACTATAGACACTCCTGATCCTCTCACAGATGTAGGCAAGATCTCAGCACACCATTGCATAGCAGCACTTAACGACATATTTACAGCGAATCTGGCGACCACTGCAAATATCACTGTTTGTACACCACTTGCAAATATGGTAAGTATACAAAATATGCAGGCAACGGCCATCATGACGATTGTCAACCATCTTCTACCCAAGGAGTCCATAACAAAAGCCACGATGATCATTGAAGGACACTCAGTAAAAGATACCATTGAGAAAGACATGAAAAAGTCGAAATCTAACTGTCCTAAACTCCTCACCAGTCCATCAAAAACGATAGTACAGCACATGTATTCTATACACACTAGTATAAACATTTTCCTTATGACTGGTCTCTTCAGTATCTCCAAACAACTCTCCGATTTTTCTTCCTTCGCTTTTGTTGCTGACACTTTGAATTGTTCTATCATTTTTGGTGGTATTTCCTTTTTATTTATCCGACCAATTACTAGAACTTGATTTACAGCTTCATCAATGCGGCCTTTTGATAACAACCATCTCGGACTTTCTGGCATGTACAAAGGTGTTATTAATGCGAAGGCTAGAGGTATACTAGTGACTAGAGAAATCGTTTTCCAGTGGCCGCAAGCGAGCATCAACCAGGGTAGCACAGTGACGAATAGAGAGTAAAACACGGCAAAAGATAGGTTTGCTAGTAAAGTTCTGTATCTTGGTGCGACGTATTCTAAAATGAGAAGGTACGTCATAGTCATGCAGTTATCGTAAGCCATACCCATAAAGAATCTTGCAGCAGCAAACTGAATCATATTTTGAGTATAAGTACTGGCGACGCCACCAACACAGCCGATCAGGTTGCTGATTACAGCAGCTGGTACTCTTCCAAACCGATCAGCAATCCATCCAATGATAAATCCACCTAGTATAGACCCAACAAAGAATATTGATTGAGCTGTTGCTTGGTAGCTGTTCTTGTCGCAAACCCATTCCCACTCACTTGAAATAGTAGGGTATGGTATTTCTGTTTTGTTGAATTCCCATCCATATTGACACGGCACTGTATTCCAGGTTGGATCAGGCGTCAGCCCTCTTAATAACACCTCGGTCCAGTTGGCTTCATACATTCTACATTGTGAGTATCCAAATCGTGCGTTGTTATCTTTTGGTGCACCAAGATCCCTTCGTTGTATGTCAGTTAAGTTTTCTAACTCGGGGATCCTGCACCAATGGTTGGGCGACACTTCAGTCATGAACATCTGAGAGAAGTATACGAAGGTGCCGTAGGCATAGAAGGGAAACGTACCGAAGAACAGGAGCCATTGATAACGTCCACATTCACCAGCGGCTGAGATGAGGTCATCGTAATCAACAGTATTTTTTGTTCTGTCCGCCTTATTTTCTATATCTGGTTTGAGGTCACCGTAATCAACAGTTTCTTTTGCTCTGACCATTTTGTTTTCTATATCTGCTACTGTCTGTTTTGCAGCCATTTTTGTTTATGTTTCCCTTGCTGTGTCGTCTTCGACAAACTTGATTGAACTGATTAAATAATTTTCGGTCGCGTCTTTTATTATGTCGGTGATATTATTTGCAAAGATAGCACGCTAAACTTATAACTATGGTGTGTCGAAGGTTTTCTTTAACAAATATTGGCTTATCTTTGACGCTGGTGTACCTAATGTAACATAATGATGGAGATTAGGTACGTTTCCATATGATTTATGTTGTGGGTAATTACGCTAGTTGTGTCCCCGTTTATGGCTACTGTAAAATGTTAATTTATTTTTAGAATAATTATCCACAAATCAACTGGATGTTTTCATAGTCATACGTAATAATTCTCATGTTTGTTTGTCTTTTTTATCTTGGAACAATACTTGTGTATGTAAGTTGATGTGTCGCCGTGTTTACCACACGGCGACACATGAAGTAATATTTTTGGTATAACTTGGCCTCGCTTTGTACAGATTTCCCATTCAATGAAGGATCAGCATAAACTGGTTTTAGATTGCTTGATGTGTTGTCGTGCGTACAGTACTGTAGGCCACACGTAACCAAACCAGTTAAAGTAGGCTTCTTATGCAAGGTCAAGGTCTCAAGGTCAAAGTGCACCACAGAGAATCAACTAAGCCTTTGGCGAACCTTTGCCGCACATGGGCCTCTACCAAGCTATGCCCAGTACTTCATATACCGCGTCCAGTCTTTACCAGTTAAGTTTTATCGCGACGTACAGTTGACTGATCATTATTTTATTTTATTGAATCATGCCCGCTTCATGCAGCATTCTGGGTGTCAAAAGACAAGATAGGGTTAGAAACACCATGCTGCGGTCCAAAACGGTCATAGTGGACGTTGGGATGAAGGTTGTTAGGCTATAATGGGATTGGGCGGGTCACGTCAGCCGCATGCACGAGGACCGCTGGGCAAGGGTATCCACACGATGGTTGCCGGAAGACGGACGGCATCGCGGCAGCGCCGAGGCCAGAAAGAGGTGGCGAGACTACCTGGACGCGTACAGCGAGGGCTGGTTCGAGAAGGCACGGGAAAAGAGCTCGTGGAAGGCATTGGAGGAGGCTTAAAATGCTCGCTATGCCGATTCTCGCTATTTCGATGTCGATTCGCGAAACAATTGACGTTTGTTTTAAAAAGTTTACGCTTGACCTTGAGGTTAGTCGAGTAGTCGCTACATTTAAAACAAAAAGCGAAACGCTTTTAGTTACTATCTAGCTGCTTCCCGCGACTTATTTTACGTGGAAATTTTGATGTGTTTTTCAGGGATAAATTTTACATTGTCTTTAGGTTGATGAAAACCGCATCAAAATCAATTGCGTAGTACAGATAACTTTTAGTCTGTAAAAAGAACAAGAACATTATTATTTCATGGAATTCCGTCATGTTTAAAAATATGAATGTACCAGAAATATTATGACAGTTGTAATGATAAAATTATGCAACCATCACGATAGTACGGAGTAACTGGGCCTCAAGTCTGCTATTCTTATAAATATCGTCATTCCAACACGATCCCATTGTCATTTTGCTAAAAGTTCGTAATCTGCTAATTCATAATGATCGATCATTGGTCGGTCAGTGGTTGGTCAGTGGTCTCGTAATAGAATGGTGTTATAATGACATTGTTGTATTGCCATTATTATAAAACACGTTAGTAGAAATGATTTTCGAAAAACTACTACTAAATTTGAACATTTATTAATGCCAGATTTCAATTATATATATTTTTACATATTATTTATTGGTGTTATAAGCAATCTGAAGTAGTAAGAAGTTTGTAAATAGCAGAAAACATTAAATGTGAAATTGGAAAACTCAATATTTTTATCTGTTTAGCTGTCAGTCAAATATGACATTACTGTTTACTGTACTGACGTTTATTTGTTTTTATTATTTCTAGCGGCCGGTGTTTTGGTTTAGTTTCAAGTGTTCTAAATGATCTATAAGATTTATTGCAATACAAAATGGTGCTAATTGAGCAAATTTCGGCTCTAATTGACTTTTTAGAAAACCACCAAGACCTGCTTGGCCACTGCAGCCGCACCAATGAAGGGCGAAGTTTATTAAAACGATATTGGATGGAGTGCGCCCAAATTTTAAACTCGTATCGGTGGACTTCCCAGTGCCCCAATAAAACGCCGGCAGCACAGTAAGTACATAAATCAGTATAATATTCTACGCATTATAAAATGATAAATGTATCATTATTGTGATTTTTGCACTTTTTTAGTTCTACAATGAATATAAAAGTAAAATATACCTTTTTTTATAGGTAGAGACCATGCAGCTCTTGAAGCTGGTCAATCAAAGCTGGACACTATTGAAGCCAGGAATGCCGAGGCAACTTTAAAACAAGCTCAGGCCATCAACACTGGCTGCAGCCATTGATCGACTGAGCTCCACCACAGAAAAAATGGCGCACCTTATGGGACACTGTGTGCCAAAAAAGGTAATTACTGTGGATTTACAGATTATTCACTGATATGAAATGGTTTTACCCAAAAGCGGAACTTCTACTCATTGTGTGTTCAACAAACATACCCACAATAAGTATGAAGGAGCATTGAAAGCAATACAATATAAATTTTAATATAACCGCTCCAGTTAAGCTTAAAAGCTTGTGTTAGGTGTAGGCTCACATCAGTAGTAGTACATCGGCCAGAATTTGACATCTTTAAGTCTGACTAAAGTTTTCTGAAGTATGCAAGAGGTAATTTTGTCAGATTATTTAAAGATAAATGAAATCTATATTAGGAGGAGTCTATGTCCAGCAGTGGATTCCAAATGGCTGTAATGATAAATAATTAAATGAAACAAGGTTTTTTAAAAAGAGCATTCATTTATTTTAAATCATATTTTGTGCAATACTGTGGATCTGTAACAGAGTTAAATCATTTTAATAATAATTAAAGCATTTTGCACTCCACTAGAATATTGAGGTGGGTTTAAATTATATACCTACTAATTTAATTTATGCATTTCTCCACAGTTTGTCAACAAGAGCCTGCTGCAGTGCCCAACCTTCAAGAAGATACCGATTCACCCTTCGATGGTCTTGATAATTAGGTGCTGCATAATTAATTTCCTCCTAAATTAAAAGACTGATTAGTTAAATGTAAGGTAAAATTTGATTTGTTATTCAAATGATAATTAAAATATTGAAGATCTTTTTATTTTGTATGAAGACTGATTTTGATTTGTTATTAATATTACATTAGATATTGTAACTTGGAATTGTTTTACTAGATATATGACAAAATGTCTTTTAGTTTTACATACTATATTTACATTTCAGATTTTAAGTCAAGTTTAACATCGTTAAATAAATATTTAGTTATCAGAAATAAAGAGCACCTAATTTAACTGTTGTTTTTTTAACATACTAGTATTATTTAAAATTCCAACTCCACTAAATTCCAAAATAGTGGAATATAAATCACATATCTGTCGCAAGCCAAGTTATTCTGCATAAACTTCGTCAGGTGGCAATGGTGCTCTTGCCATGTTTGCAATATTGTGCAATATGCAACATTCATTCACAATCTTGCCTGCAGTTGTTGGACTATAATGTAAAGCATGTGCTGCAAGCAAACACCTGCAAAAAAACAATTTACTTATATACAGCCCCATTTAACTAAACGTCTTAACTTTTATATACTTACTGTTCTTCAATTAACCCCCTTACTGAGTCCTTTCCAAGGCAAAACGTTTTTACAAATTCCGCCTCGGGAATATCAATATAGGTAAGTATTCATTCTCGTTCTCGTCATGCGACGGGCTCGACGACGTCTTCTGCAGTTCTGCATTCATCATCATCATCATCATTTCAGCCGAAAGACGTCCACTGCTGGACATAGGCCTCCCCCAAGTATCGCCACATTGACATAACACGGGGGGTTTTGCCATAATCGCCACGCTTGGCAGGCGGGTTGGCGATCGCAGTACGGTTGTCACAAAAGCACAGAGAATGCTGCTGCCCATACTCTGGCAAGTCCCTTAGTCGGCTCTTACGACACCCACGGGAAGATATGGGATGGTGCTATTCTTTGCGTCCGACACCATACAGAGCATTACGCTAACCAATCTGCATTGCGCTAACCAATCTTTCTCTAACATCCACTGCGTTGGCTAGCTCGAGACTCGAACATATTTGCTCGTAATGAATACATAGTCTCCATTTAATATTCCACAAACATTTTAAACACGATACTCGTAACGAATAACTATAACCAAAGTATTTAGAAGCCGCTTGTTAGTAAACAATTCAAATTGTCACTCCAAACAGTCTGAGATAAATGTGAGGGAAGCAATGACTGCACAATGGCGTTCTAATGGTAGTTCAGTGGTCAAAGGAACTGTCAAAATTTTAGCAGATTACCGCTAAAGTCAGTCATTCATTTGTCATTATGTACGAGATTACCATTCTATGCCATGTCTTTCAATGGACTGTCAGTGGTTAACCATTGAGAAGTCATAATGACGCCATTATATTAGTAGATTACCAAACTTGTCAAAATCAACAATTATGAAATCAGTGATAGGCCATTCTGACACTATTGTAATAGCAGACTTGAGGCCCTGTTTAGGCTCCATGCAAATACTGACGGCACGGTTGGCGCAGTGGTTGAGCGATCGACTGCTGCGCTACGTGTCGACGGTTCGATCCCCGCACGGAACAAATATTTGTATGGCCTACAGATAATTGTTACGGGTCTGGCTGTTTGTTGATGTGAGTTTTAATGTTTGTAAACGCACCCACGATACAGAAGAAATCCCTAGTGTGGGGCAATGTCTTAAAAAAATCTATAGAATAGAATAGAATCATTTATTTCAATCGCAAAGGATCATAAAATTGAACAAACACATCTTAAACTACAAACTCACAGATAAATAATGCATTATTATCACTATAAAATATTTCATAATTTAGTCTAACAAAATAATTATAATGTTCTAACACAAATAATTTATTGATCTCTAAATAAATGTCATAAATGGTTAGTCTATTAATGTTTTTCCCATAAAATATTTTTATGTAGTAATTCAACAAAGTAGTTAACAATGCTCTCGTGATATTTTATCTCACTGTTTATAGTTTAACACTTGTGTACACACTTCTGTACAAACAAAATTTTCTAAATATCGGAATACGTCACTGGGATTTTTCTTTTCTTTTTATCTTAATTTATTTGTCAAGCATTATGTCAAGCGTATTCACCGTCTGATTATCGTTATTTGTATGGGCGAGATTTCCCATAACCCATCATCAGTCGACTACTTCCTTGTAGCAACTTTATTTTTAACCGACTTCTACAAAACGAGGAGTAACTTAACGTCAGTAAATTAAAGCTACTTATAGAATAATTAAAACTAAGTGAATATTTACAAAAAAGGACGTATGTACTTACATGCATGGTGGGCACAACCGCGAGGCTGAAAAAGGTAAGACAAATGATGATACTGACTTAAGAGCAGAGGAGGTATAGACAACAGATAATCCAATTATTGTATGTTTGTGGTAAAGGCTTTGCGATTATAAGTTATCTACCATAAGCTAAGCTCCAGTGGCTTAAATACACATTATTTAATCTAGGTCACGCAGCTTGTGGTTTTACAAACATTTGCTAACGAACATAACATCGACATGCAAAACCAACTTTTAAATACACACAAAGCTACCATCTAACTTCCTTCTTCAGAATTCTCTTCTTCTCTTAATCCGAATTCCCTTATAAAATAAACTTTACAACTTTTAAATACATTTCTAAAATCCAAGCGTTCGTTGGTGGTCCTCATAAATTTTTACTTCAGTTATAACTTGGGAACATTTCTCCAGGGAAATTCATGTTCCGGTTGAAGATCGAAGTACTTCAATCGTGTTTTGAAGTAAAACACGGTGACGTCTTGGCGGCCAGTGGTAAAGGTGACATTGCCACAACACTTTCGACACAAACTGTACACTGTTTATTTGAAATAAGAAACAAATGACGAATAGAAACTGACCGCTCCGTATCGAAACGAAAAAAACTTTGTAGTCATATGTACTACACATGTAAGTTTTATAGAGGATTAATTATATTTATGAACAGTTCGAGACAATAAACTAAACTGAAAAACTATTTGCTCATAGGACGGTTTGCTAAAAGGACATTTTGCTAATAGGTCGTTTTGCTAATCGGACCAGCAAATGGACCTATTAGCAAAACGACACTTGAGCAAAATGTCCCCTTATAAAGGAATGGGAATTGTAGTCATAGGTACCACACATGTAAGTTTTTTTTATAAAGGATTAAATATATTTATGAACATTTCGATACAATAAACTAAAGCGAATAACCATTTGCTCATAGGACGATTTGTTAATAGGACATTTTCCTAATTAGTCGTTTTGCTAATCGGAACATTTGCCGACTTATTAGCAAAACGACACTTTGGCAAAATGTCCTGATATGACGTTTTGATTCGCCGCCAAACTGACGGCTTTGAAGGCGGTCCGCGACAAAAGTCGTGGCCTCAACATATTTTCAGGGTCACGAATTTTATTAGTAGCTACACTGGTAGGAAAACTAACATCAATAAATACATCAGGACCTGTAAAGTAAGAAAAACCGTCTAGAGATGGACTGCCATCTCTAGACGGTTTTTCTTACTTTCCTGATCCATACAGTCCTGATGTATTTATTGATGTTGGTTTTCCTTCGACATAACATTTATGATTAGTTCCACTAGTGAACGTTTGTGTGGTTGCTTTGGGACCGACGTTGTGCCTTTTACCTGGATCTGCGGTTTTTCTCCTTCGAAATTAAAGTCAAACATTTATTTAACCTTTTTTTTTATGAATGGCATCTCGCAGTTCAACCTAGGAGGTTGTCGTCTGCTTAACCGGACTATCCTGTGGGTGCCTTAAGAGTAAGGCCTCCAGCCAGGACATAAAAACTTACAAACTAAGCGACTATACGCTGAGGGCACCCCCTGTGGGGTACGAGCCTCGGCTCAGGGCGTCGCTGGGGGAGGACTGCATGGGGACAGGCTGGATCTGAGTGATATCATTATTTAGGGGCTGATTTAAAACTACTGGCACAGCATCGCGGGCTGGCTCGAGCGAGGGTCGGGGAGAGCATGGACCGGGACGTCGCGACGGACCTCGACGGCGAGGTCGGAAAGACGGCGGTTTGTGTCTGAACTTTTTAAGAGTGCTAGTCTCTTTGCTACTCTCCTGGAGGAGGGTGATAGCATCATCGGGAGTGACGAGAGTATGCCGAGGACGGCGTACTGTACTAATGCGCGAGGGTTCGTAACGGGCGGCCGCTGCGATCAGGGGATTACGGTGTTTACTGGCGTTATCGAAGAAACGCTTCGAAAGACGTTTCATAAACTGAAGGACGGTGGCCATTCTAAGGTCTACGTGTAGACGGTCGTTACGGACATAAAAAGGGGCTCCCGTGACTCTACGTAAGAACCGGTTCTGCAAGGTTTGCATCCTATGGATGTATTTAGGCTTGGTGTGAGCGTACACGACGCAAGCGTACGTCATAATGGGGCGGATCACCGCGGTATAAAGGCGCAACTTGCACTTGAGTGACAATTTGCTTTTTGCCGAGATCATGAAATGAAGCCTACCCATAGCAAAGGCAGCTCGGTCGCGAGCTGCTTTGATGTGCGCCGCGAAAGACAGGTGGTTGTCAAGTAAGACTCCTAAGTACTTGGCTTGCTTCTCCCAAGGGATAGGCTTACCGTACATAGTGATCGGGCTGAGCGCGAGTGGCTTATTTTTACGCGGTTTAAAGAAAAGAACTGCTTGACTCTTGTCGGGGTTCACCTCGATTCTCCATTTCCGGAACCAAGCGCCTAGGACGTTGGCTGAGGTTTGGAGGGTGCTGTAAATAGCGTCGTGACTATAGCCAGTGTAATAGATGGCCGTGTCGTCTGCAAACAGGGCTAGCTGTGCCTTCTTGCTCTTGGGGATGTCACTGGTGAACAGAGTAAAGATAAGGGGAGAGAGCGGGGAGCCCTGAGGGACTCCGGCTCTAATGGGGTGGGGGGAAGACAGTGCCTTCCCGATGCGATAGCGGAAGGTGCGATCCGACAAAAAGTCTCGTAAGATGAGCACGAGACGATCCGGCACTCCCAGTTTGTACAGCTTATATAATAAGCCGTTGTGCCAGACTTTGTTGAATGCCTTTGCTATGTCGAAAAACAACACGCCCGTCATCGCTCCACGCTGGAAGCCAGCGCTCAAGTGTTCTACGATGCGGTGGGCCTGTTGAATGCAAGAGTGTCCGGTCCTGAAGCCGAACTGTTCGTTGGGGATGAGACTCTTAGCCTCGGCGAAGTCTTTTATTTAACCTTGGACTAGGTTACTTTATATCAGAAAAGTGTAGTTGTTTTCATCAATTTAGTTTTACTTTTCGTTTGTTTGATTAACAGGGGTGCGTTTTCCAAAACTTAATGTTCTTTTCTTATTTTAGGTAATTGGTGGGAATGTAGACTTCTGAAGAGACAGCTGTTCGTTCGTTAAGCCTTTAATCAATAATATTCGGGATAAGGCGGGTAAACAAGAATGCAAAATAATAACTTTATAAGCGGTCCATACAGTTGATAGATTTTCTAAATTGCTTGTAAAAAAAATGTTCCTAAAGTAATGGTTGTTTCTTACCCTTCACTGTCCCACTCCTTGGCCACTTTAGACCTCCTCTCATTCCACTTTTCTCGGTGTTGCGCCTCTTCTCGCCAATTTAGCCCGGTCAAATTAGACATAAAATAATGTCAAATAACAAAACTCGGATCGAGCTGAATTTTGGTAGAGACCTTGGGTACACCAGTAAAAATAAAGTGCCAAAAGTCCCCATCGATCCCATGTGTGTTAAAAAGTTATTCGAGGTCAGAGGTCAAAATATTCGGTTTTTTTATTTTTCTCGAAAACAGTAAGTTTTATTAAAAATATATAGCTCAGACAAAATTCTAGATCATAAAATTATCTACAAAAATGGTGTTATACTTTTTCCTAAGACTCACCATTCCTAAGTACATCGCTATTCTAAAAGTTGAAGGACTCACAAAGTAAACATATCAACAATCGACCCAAAACAAACTTTAACTTTTTAGTGGTTTGAACACTAATTATCGAGTAGGCAATAAAAGGTGATAGTATTTTAACTTAGAAGAGTTTTATTGAACAGGATATTTTATATGGAAGTGACAACCGTTGTTACCAAGTACTGTTTTGGTTGCTAGGCAACTACTTCAAGCATAGATTTTACAGTGCTAATAGGATACATAGAAAATGGCAAAACAAGGCACTAGAAAATTATAGCAAATATAAACAATATCAAAATTAGAAAAGTATGTGTTAAGGATCGCCACAACTTTAAGGCCCAAAAAAAAAAATACCAGAGCAAACTAAATAAAAAAACAAATCAAAATAGCAATAATTCAACATCAGAAAACCAAACAATGGCGGTGAAACAGTTGAGTTATTAATTACATCGTGGATAATCGGATGTGTCATACAGCAATGCAATTCAAATAATGTCAATGACGTTGCATCGAGGCAAGGATGAATATCTTTGGCAGTTGCTGTTCCATTTCATTCATTTGAATTCGTCGGCACGGTTGGCGCCGTGGTTGAGCGATCGACTGCTGCGCTGCGTGTCGCGAGTTCGATTTCCGCACGGAACAAATATTTGTATGGCCTACAGATAGTTGTTCCGGGTCTGGCTGTTTGTGTATGTAAGTTTAAATGTTTGTAAACGCACCCACGATACAGGAAAAAAACCTAGATTTGGGGGGGCAACGTTTAAAAAAAAACATATTTTGCTATTGTCAACTTCATTCTAACCGTACTTGTAACGCCAGATTTCAGTTTTGACGACTGAGCTAAGCAAAAACGACGAATCCAAATAATCAAATCCTTGAATCGAATCCTTAATGAAAAAAATAATGAAAAAGCGTTTATTCGTTGTTTCATCCGTACTACACAATATTTTACTTCTGCCAAACTGTAAAACAGTTTGTTGGCAGATGTAGCTCCCATATACAATTTAAATATTGATGTAACTATTTGTTAGTATTATATCAATAACAACTTTTACCTAAAACTAAACACACTTATTTTAAACAAAGGCTGACTATAAGCGTAAAGTTAAAACATTTTAAGTTGCGCAACAGAATTTCAATTCACAACGGTGAAGCCGCAAAAATCAGATAGTATGGCATAAATATACAAACAACAACAAACAATCATAACTGGAATCTACACATCTCCAGTCATGAAGTTTCGACAAAAGGTGCTAAAAAGAAACTTCCCCATTTTGTTTTTAAAAGATACTTTCGTGGTACAGCTATTTTCTAAATCGGAAGGTATGTCGTTAAAAATTGTTGGCACTAAGCATTTTCTACATCTTTGCCCATAATAATTAGTACAAGTGGGTACCACAAATCTTCTGATACATTTATTCCTTTTGGGTCTTATGCATACCGTCTCGATTTTAAACTCATCCTTGCAATAGTTCTCTATAGCCAATAACAATACCACCTTTCGATGAACTGGCAACATCTTACACTCTAAGAATAATTCTTCATAATCACTACTTTTACAACGTGCTTTTGTGTTTCTATCAACTAAAAGTTTCATAAATCTGATTTGTAATAATTTTATTTTATCTAAATATGTTTTGAATGTGTTACCATAACATGCCAGTCCATATGAAAGTAGCGAGTCCACCAGCGCATAGTAGACCGTGTACAAAGTAGCCCTATCCAGTACAAAACTAAGGTGGTGGAATTTTACAAGCACTAATCGGAGTTTGTCACAAAGGTGTGTTATGTGTGTTTTCCACGAGAAGCTGTTGTCTATAACTAAACCCAAGTACTTGTATTCCTCCACCACCTCAATATCTGCACACGCACAATACGTCGCGCCGTCATCGTGCAGGCACTCATAGCTATGCCCCACCACGCGCGGCGTACGCTCACAATTTTTAAGATAAGGAGACCGTATACGCATACACTTAGTTTTATTTATATTCATTATGATCCCATTATCATGGACCCATTTAATGATATTTGTGAAATCCTCCTGAATATTCCTTTCAATTACATCTAATTCTTTATCTGCATACACTAAGCAAGTATCATCGGCATACATGTATATGCGACAGTTTCGAACCACATTGCACATGCTGTTGACATGCATGATGTATCCGACAGGACCAAACACGGAACCGGTTGGCACACCGCATGTGACGTAACTGGGTTCTCCAATGACGCCGTCAATGACGGTTCGCAGTGCCCGGCCTGTGAGGTAGGCACGGAACCACCTGTTAAGTGGTCCCGCTACGCCACATTCCTCCATGGCTTGAAGCAGCTGGTGGTGCTCAAGGGTATTAAACGCTTTTTTGAAATCAATGTAGACCACCACCACCTGCTTCCTTTGATCCAAACATTCATTGACGTCGTCCGCAAACTGTGCCAGAGCCGTCGCCGTGCTCCGTCCACGTCGAAAACCATGTTGAGCCTTTGCCAATACATTGTTGTTTTCCAAGAAAGCACTTACCTGGTTCATAATGAACTTTTCCACAATTTTATTTATTACAGACAGTATAGCTATTGGCCTATAATTTGAGTAATCACTGTGCTCACCTTGCTTAAATATAGGTCTTATTAATGCTGTTTTTAACTGATCAGGATACAAACCACTTTCAACACATAAATTAATGAACAAAGCTATCACAGGGCTCAGCTGTAATTTCAACAATTTTATTTTCTTTACTCTAATTTTATCTATACCTTCAGACTTATTACTACTTAGAATAGTTATTATTTTATCTACATCCTTTGGGTAAGCTTTTTGAAACCGTAACGACACGCCACTGCTATTGATATAGCTAGACCTGTCTAAAAACTTATGACTACAGACATGTTTCATATCTAAAATTTCTTTGGTAAATGCTTTTGAGAATTTATTACAAATATTAATAATACTTTCCGTTCTTCCCAGATATTTTAAAATAACAGAATCTACACTATTTTTCTCTCTCCCTATCCATGAGTTGATTTTAGCCCAAATTTTCCTAATATTTTTTGTTACACTTTTTTATTTCTTCCTGACGGTATTTATTTTTAGCTTTATTAATACATTTGTTTACCCTGTTTCTGTATTTAGTATATTGAATCCGCAAGTTCATATCCTTCGGTTTACTTTATAGTATAGTATTGTACAAGTTGTTTGAACTAGACTGCTGCTCTTTAAGCACATAAGGCTATAGATATAGTCTAGTAAGACTACGCATTCCCGAGTACTAAATCACCTGCTAAAGCAATGCTGGCAACGCAAACAAACAAGCTAACATTATTGTTTAGTGAAAATCAGTGAAAAGCCAGTAGTGGTCTAGTGGTAAGACCGTCAGTTCGAAGGGCACGCAGCTCTGATTTTCCGGATTCATGTGCGTTTTGTACAATTATCACAATATCATATATCAATATCCTTGTTCATACTGGCCTTGGTGGTCTAGGAGTTCGATTCCCAGGTGGGGCAGAGTGTTATTGGGTTTTTCCATCAGGAATTTCTCAGTATCAGCAACGGAGTCCGGATTTGTGCCCGGTTGATGGCAATAGGCTCCCCCCTGCTACATAGCGAAATATGGGTGTACTATTCGATGTACCTCTGCCTAACCCTTCGCGGATACCAGGCGTGATGTTAAGTGTATATCCTTGTTCATAATTGTGCACGTAGGTAGTAAGTTTTACCTGATAATCTATTCACATCGTCTTTGTTCATCCACCATCTGAAGGGAAACACGTTTAGTAAGTTTCACAACTAAACTGACGAAGAACTTCTCATATGATTTCATTGGCGTAGCGTGCCTTAGCGGGGCCCCGTATAATTTTTTTTTATACCTTTATGAAGGGTAAAGATTTATCACAAAATAAAAAAGAGTGTTTGATTAAATTATAAGAAGTATTTATTCATCATAATTATCTATCTGTCACATTTCCCAAAATTTTTAGAAACAATTCACATTAAATATTACTCTCTCCTTGCCTTTTTTTCGGCAAACTGACTTATTAAATCATATAAAGCTGATGATGACTAGTTTAAGCATCTCGTATAATTGATACGGCAGATACGGCGGTACCTACGCCACTGTATGATTTACATTCGCAAGTTGACATCAAACTCAGAAAGTGTCATAATATTTCCAACTAACTAGTTAACTGTTTCAATAGTACAGGTACATTTACCAAGTCTTGTAGACTGAGCGTTGCGAAACGGAATACACAAGTGTTCTTCACCTGGTGGCACAATTTGTGTCGCACTCAACGTCTCGTTGAACGAGGGACGTAGACGTTCTTAAGGAGTTGATAATTTATTCTCACTTGCTAAAAATACATAAAATTGTAAAGGTTGCGTTGAATATGTTAAAATTGTGTATGGTTTCAGGTATTTTGCATACAAACATTTGTGCTTATAACTAAACACAACGCAAAGGTATACAGGGTGTAACAGAAAGGGTATATACATACTTAAGGGTGTGCTACAGACCATCAAACTGAACATGTTTCTCCATCGGACAAACATTGTAATAGCGAAAAAAAAACCAGCTACCCCATACATTTAGGTCGAATAGGTATTGAAATTTTGTATGGGGAGCAGATAATTTTTTCGCTATTACGATATTTTTCTAATGGAGAAACATGTTCAATTTGATGGTCTGTAGCACACCCTTAAGTATGTATCCCTGAAGTATGTGTCCCTTTCCGTTACACCCTGTATAGTATAATTAACCAAAAAAAAAAAACTGAAAACCTCCCCGAAGTGTAGACACGTTTTTGCGGTGATACTATGTTGAGGTCGGCCTTAGCCGTCTAACCGGACGAAGGTGTACATTTTAGATGTACTGCGTATTTGTCGTCCTTCGAAATTGGGTATAAACCTCGTTTAACCAGTGAGTCTAATAACTATTGTGATTTCCATTGCTCCTTTAAATCCACGTTTTCTAACCATGTTCCAACCTCAATTTAATGGTCACTTATGTTCGAATACTCGGCTCTCTTTTTACATAATACTACGTGGCCAACAAAATGAGCTTATCGATATACCTCGAAAGGGTTGAGGGCGTCGTTAAACGTTAAGCCTCGGTTTAGAGTTTCGTACTCTTCATAAATTGGATTAGTTTGACTTCTTTGATGATCTCGTTTGGAACAAGTTTTGACAAGTTTATTGGCTCGAAGTTTCGGTAGATTGGCAGCGGGAAGTGTGGGTTGATTTGGTTGTTTTTAGAATTAGTTTCGAAGGGGAGAATTGATAGTTATTCAAGATATTTTAAGCTACAGTACCTACCACGCAAACATTGTTGTTCTCAATTTTGTATTGAGTTATTTTTGGGTGCAACAAATTGATTTTCAAAGAGCAATGAAAAACATTATTGTGCTATTTACCCGAACGATAGTTTGAAGGAAAAACAGAAGAAGATTTATAAAGAATCGAAGAGAAAGGCAAAAAAGGCGGTAGCAGTCTCCAAAGCTTAGGCGCAGGAGAAGTTATATGACTCACTGCACAGTTCTAGAGGCCAGAAGGAGCTCTTCCGGATTCCAAAAGCTAGAGAAAGGAGAACGAGAGAAATAAATCTTAAAAAGTGTATAAAAGATGACGCTGGTAAGTTTATGTCTAAAGATGATGAAATAAAAGGGAGATGGAAGATTTATTTTGATAATTTGATGAATGAAGAGAATAAATGGAGTAGTGTGTTTAAGGAGGTACAAGTAAATATGGGTATGGTGAGGGAAATTAGCATGGATTAAGTGAGGGAAGCAGATCGAAGTATGAAAAATGGAAAGGCCCTGATGAAATACCAGTGGAAGTATGGAAGTGTTTAAAAGAAGATGGATGTATGTGGCTGACTTTATTTTTTTAATAAGTTTTTGAGCGAAGAAGCAATCCCACAAGAATGGTGCAATAGTTGGCTAGTGCCCATTTCTTAAAATAAAGTTGCTACAACTATCGAGGGATAAAGCTCATGTCACATAGTATGAAAGTTTGGGAGAAAGTTATACACAAAAGATTGCGAGAGGAGAGTGAGATTACCCAAAATCAGTTTCGGTGTTGGTGAAGTGTTCTGGTGGGACTTCAAAGAGAATGGTATGCCTGGGAAGTATATACCTAGAGTTAATTTGTGCTATGTACAGCCAATCTTGTACCTACGTCCGGTCAGCTGCTGGCAACAGGCTTGCATCAAGGGTCGGCTTTGAGTCCTTACCCCTTCCTGTTGATTATGGACGCTTTGACGTCGGACATACAGGAAGAGGCACCCTGGTGCATGCTGTTCGCCGACGACATTGTTCTTGTTGGTGAAGATGGACCAGAGATCCACAGCAGATTGGAGAAATGGCAGCAGAAGCTGGAGAATGTTTTCCATCCTCTCCCCCAGATTAATTCTTTTTTGGCCTTTTTGAATATTCTTATTTTATTATGATTTTTATTGCGATGGGTTGTGGCGGCGCTGAGACTGGACGTCAACTCTATGCCTAGGAGCTCGAGTCGATCAGTCACAGGAATAAATGTACCACGAAAAGTAGGGGTATATTCGAATGAGAGGTTTTTAATTAAATTTCGGGTACAATTCACTGCCACAGCTGTGATTAAAGAATTGGGCTGTAGATCGAAACTGAATAAGTAATGGAAGCTTGTCTGTGTATTGGCTTAGCATTAAATACCGTGTATTTAAAGTACTGAACGGTTTAGTAGAATAACTTGATATTGATCTAAGTTAATTATAAAAAAAAAAATATTATTCCAAATCGTAAAAATAGTTTCAAGCAAGGGCGTGGCGCTATTTACATATAAAACATACAAAAAATATGTTTGAAATCGTAAAACGCTCCACGGCCATAACGTTTATTGTACACATAGAATTATTAATATATCACTAAATCCTTCTAAAAGGTATTACCAGAAGCGACCTTATCCTTAGATTAAGGAAACTTTGCCACAAAACTAATAAGTAACATTTATAAGTTAGGGATTATACTTGTATTAACTTTGGGAGACAATAAACCTCCATATTTTCGGTTTGGGACATTACAATTCGTGCACACGGTATTAATATTATGATTGCCAATAAATACGGTCGCCAGTGTATACTAAAAGTATCGCAGTAATGGCCACTCAAGATTTACAGTGTAGTGGCGAGCAGAAAAATTGGTATAGCATAAAAGTAATAACCATATTCTTGCAATCTCAGGATGAAAAATGAGAAAACAGAAATCAACATTATTCCACTACAGATATTTTATCATATAGAACGAGTAGGGCCATGCTTGTTTTTTACGTGTCGGCCATGTTTGTTGGTTTTTTTTTACCTTTTTAGGTCTCAGGCGATGTGACATGCGCGCGCGTCTTTTGTTTCTGTCGCCTGAGATCGTAAGTCAAGTTGTGGTGACTTTCATTTGTTTTTTCCGCAGTTGCTGTTGCAAGTCGTATGTTGCTTGAGCTTGTAGCTCGAGGCCAAGAAGTAAGTCAGCGGAGAAGACTATTGAACAAGAAATTCCACGGGCAAGTATGAAGGTATAGTGAAGAACAATTAATGAACGCCCCCAAACACTTCACTTGTGCACTGAAGTGAAGTTGGGGTCGTTAATTAATTACGTGATAACGTAAGATTTGACTTGACCGCCTGAGTCCCCTGACATCAAAACGTGTAGTCAAATGTAAAAACATAATTTGCAGGATTTTGCGATATTTTAGTGGGGAATCATGTTTACTTAAACCTAGTTTTCAAGCAATTTGACACTGTTTCTTGCAGGAAAAAACATTACTTGATATTTGCTGAGACCCCACCACTGTCGCTCTGAACATAGGATTTAGGTATATAGACAAAATATAATATTAAAATAAGTTTTAAATTCAATTTCCGGTTGATCAGAGAAGGCTCTTAATAGTTAGTTACCGCGGCATGCGGCTTGTAAATGGCTTTCAGGCGTGAGTGATAGTTACCGAGTTTTAAACTCAATTATGTCCGTGATTAATGATGGACTAAACCTTTGTGATGGAAGTTATTTTTTCAGTTTGTATCTGGTGCTAGATTTATGGTTATGGGGTAAATTAATTTACCTATCTACAAGCTTTTATTGGCAATTTTTTCTACGACCGGTTACATATGTACAAGGTTATTTTGGCGAGTGACCTTTGGAACTAACACCGTGTCGTGTTTTTCTGCAATGTTTGTATGTATGTTTGTTTGTTTAGGTCAAATCTTGCGAATGAATTTTAAAACAGTTTTGAGTACACGTTTAGTTTTGATGACGATGCATGGGTAGCTAAGTGACGTCAATTTAAATCCAATATGGTAATCACGTGGGTTATTTCACCATTATCATTTTACGACATTTACAAAATATTTAGGCTGGCAATTTCGAGATTTATTTGCGAACCGTTTATGAGCGCTGTCTGAAGATATTCTATATCGGTAAGACAAACATGAGTCTTCCTTATCTTATCACGTTTCCAGCTGATTCTTGTCAACAAACAGTTCACATGCGTTGTACATGTAACTAAGCAACTCTGTTGGTTCTGTGGGTGTGACATAGGAAGTACAATGGAAGCGAAGTACAATAAAAGTGTCTCTATGCTGTATAAAGTATCTTCTAACTTGTGGCTGTAATCGGAACTAAATCAAATCAAATCATAATTTATTTGTATATGTATAGGTAAAAAAATTCAGATTTTATTTATAATTTTGATTTTTTTAAATTTGTATGTAATTTTGTATGTATGGGGTGATCTACGGAACTCCTGATCCGATTCCGAAAATTCTTTTACTCACGGAAAGCTAAATTACTCCTGAGTGTCATAGGCAACAACGGAACGAAACGAACGTTTAACGAACGGTTAAAACGTTCCCGTTGGTGATTTTCCGTAGGTACATAACGGGAGCGAAGCCTCGAGCTAAAGCTAGTTTTATACAAAAACCGTTGAGGTGTGGAATATTTATGGACACAGACATTATTGTAATATTTGTGTAGTTGGTAAGCAACAACGGCTTACAATTGAGTTTCCCCGGTTTATGAGCTGACGTAGACACAGTAATCTTCATAATATTCTTGTGTACTTTCATAAGACCTGGTATTAATTTCTTATGAACTGTAAACACAGTAAGGCGCCTTTTAGGTCTAAAAATAGTTTCACAACTGAATTTATGTCCAAATTAAAATTGAAATATTTTTATTCCACATAGGCCTGCATAGGCACTTATAAAACGTCGACAAAAAGGTGCTCGGTTCGGATTGGTCGTTTCCTATGGAGAAGAACCGGCAAGAAACTCCATGGTTGTTACATGTTGTAACTAAGGTACGTAAGATGAGTGATATTTACCTACCTACCAAAAAATGTTTGCACTGGTAAAGGACCGTAGTGGGATAGATACGTTTAGAAATTGCACAGCGACGGCAAGGATGGATGTAGGTAAAGGACTCACCATAGCTCGTTGAAATTGTCCAGACATTATCGATTTCGGAGGTCTCCTGTCCACGAATTATTTATACCCTTCACAGCTGAGTATTGTTCTTCTGTAATTTTGGCACAGTAACTTGCACTTATACGAAATTATATCAATTGTCAGAAAAAAATCCGATGCGTGCGAGACCGAATCAAGCCGGCAACTTCACACAACACCTAATAGATGTTAACTTGTGGTTAAATAATAACCGCCGCTCGGATCAAACTTCAGGTTAAGCTGCGTTTGCTCAGGTTGGTCAGTGGATGTGAGAACACATTACGTACTGAGTTTCCTCCGTGCCTCGAAAACCACGTTAAGCCGTTGGTCCCGGCTGTCCTTTGTAGATCTTTGACAGTAGTTACAGGTAGTTCGAAAGTCTGTCAACCGGTCTTACCAAGGGATTTTGTATTACCTCGAAGGTCAGATAGGCAGTCAATCCATGTAAAAACAGGCATTCAGCTGCATCCGGTTAGACTGGAAGTCGTCCCCAATACTGTAGAGAAAAGGCTAGGCAGATGATGACTTAATAAATGAATGTCTAAAGATTGCGATTGTTGGAATTTCAATTCTTGGCGCTGAGCTAACCGTTGAAAATCGAACAGTACACTTTATTTTGGTATTTATTTACGTGTAATTTGTGTTCGTTTTGTAAAGATTTGACTTTGTAGAGAATCACTCTGTCAAACATATCTGTCTCTTTCTAACTCTTGGCATTTTGTTATTACATCTTTCTCCTTCTCTTATCCCAATCTTTTAGGGTCGACGCAGTATGTCTGCTTTTGGGGTCGGCGCAGCATGTCTGCTTTCCTCTATTGCTCGTTATCTCAGCAACCACATACTTTCTAGCTTTATCATCTTTCACACAGTCCATCCATCGTTTCATTGGTCTTCCTCTACTTTGATCGCCATAAACGTTCATACTCAAAATTTTCCTGAACTTCGAAAAACATTTTACGTAAGAAAAGCGATATATTTCACAGGACGCCATAATTGCCGTTTAATTTGAAAATGGAAGCTGCTGGAAAATTGTTCTCAACTAATTAGAAGTCTGCTAATATCATTAAATTGCTCGACAGTGTACAAAAGCCTCAAAATTACGGGCACACTTCGAGTTAAGCGCGGCTGCGTCATTATTTCGCGTTTCAAGTGTACACTGTTGATACATTTTATTTACAAGTTCGTGCTCATACTTATCCGTAACGACCTCCGCTTGTTCAGGTTTAATATTAATTTATATTTTGTTTACAATGTTTTCTGGATTTTTAGGGTTGCGTTGCCGGAAACGAAACCTTATACATTCGTCCTGTCTGTCTGTCTGGCTGTTTGTTCGTATGTCACAGCCATTTGACTCCGAGACTGTTGTATAAAAAAAATAGAGGTGGCCCTCCTTAAAAGTAACCGAAAGTTGAAAAAAAAATCTACGTATACGGGATGGAAGGCGTCGGCGCACAAACTATTATCACATGTTCAATACATCATTCCGAACATTTGAAGAAACCCGTATGAAAAACAACAGCAATATGAAGAACCCTTTTGAAGAAATATACATAAAACTGCTACGGAACCTTTTGTTGCCAGTTTTGTAAACCGTCGAGCTAGTGAAAAGGTTGAAGTGAGGGTATTGACGTTGGCCTACTATGTTTAGGGGAGGATTCTAATAGTAATTATTGTGATAATGAAAATACGTTCTAAGATAGTAGATAACATGCAACCTGAAGTTGGCTGCATCAATGGGTATTCTGAAAGTTATTTTAACCCTTAATTGGTCGCATGGGGACTTACACACCCCAGTGCAACTTTGAAGGTTTAGAACTTTTTAAATTCTACATTTTCCACGCTGAAGTTAGCCGTTAGCTTCATAAATACACGTGTCCCTTATGATCAAGTATCGAGCATAATTGTTATCATTTTTTATTTGTATGACAGGGTTGTCACGCACCCCATGCGACCTTTAACGTAACCATTTAGGCGCGCCCAATTAAGGGTTAACAAAAAATAGGCTGTAGCGTTATATTGTCTACTAACGGCAATTCTATGTGAATTGGGTGCCGGGTGCTCCACCACCCGGTGGAGCAAAAAGCCGCTTCGAGGGCCGCTACTAGAGGTAGAATGTCAACAAAAAAAGGTTTGTTATGAATTTTAAAATACGAATAATTAGGCTATGCCTGCGGCTTCGCAACCGTGGATTTCGGTAATTGTCCTACGGGACTGTACTACCGGAATAAAAAGTTTCCAGGTTATAATTTATGGAGTTACTTGCCGGTTCTTCTCCATAGAAAACGACCAACCCGAAACGAGAATTTTATTGTCTACGTTTTATAAGTGCCCATGTCATCATCATCATTTCAGCCGAAAGACGTCCACTGCTGGACATAGGCCTCCCCCAAGAAGGGGGGGTTTTGCCATAATCGCCACGCTTGGCAGGCGGGTCGGCGATCGCAGTACGGTTGTTACAAAAGCACAGAGAACGCTGCTGCCCATTCTCTGCTAAGTCTCTTAGTCGCCTCTTACGACACCCACGGGAAGACATGGGATGGTGCTATTCTTTACGTCCGACACCATACAGAACCCCTGTGCCCATGTAGGCCTATGTAAAATACAATATTTTGATTGATTTTTTTGATAGACTACCCGTGTGCCAAATTTCATCGAAATCCGTTCAGTAGTTTTCGCGTAAAAGAGTAACAAACATCCATGCATCCTCACAAACTTTCATATTTATAATATTAGTAGGATATAAAGTCCTGAAGCAAATAAAACCAAAGTGTAAAAATATCCGTCACATAGACATCATAAAAGATTTTTTAAATATTTAGATTTGGGTTCAAAGAAAAATAAAGAAAGTTACTGGCGCCGTTTAGGATTGCGATTATTATGTTTATCTTGAGATGTCAAATATAAACTGGTAATTTTGGATAATGATGGCTTACATAATTGCTGTAAATATTTACTTTGTGAGTTGGAAGCAACTTACGCTTCATATTGTGAAACATCATGCAATCATAAAACTACATTATGGTTGGCCTTTTATGCTGATTTCACTTATTCTATGTTGGAGCGCTGTGGGTTATTTTGGAACTTATAATTTTTGAAATAATTATACAGGGTGTAACGGAAAGAGTATATATATACTTAAGAGTATGCTACAGACCATCAAACTGAACATGTTTCTCCATCGGACAAACATCGTAGTAGCGTAAAAAATATGACCTGCCCATACATTTGGGTCGAATAGGTATTGAAATTTGCTATCGCCAACCCGCCTGCCAAGCGTGGTGATTATGCAAAACAGATTAGATAAGGCAAAACCCCCCAAAATGTCAAAGTTGCGACACTTGGGGGCGGCCAATGTCCAGCAGTGGACGTCTTTTGGGCTGAAATGATGATGATGATGATGGGGAGCAGATAATTTTTTCGCTATTACGATGTTTGTCCTATGGAGTAACATGTTCACTTTGCTGGTCTGTAGCACACCCCTAAGTATGTAATATACCCTTTCCGTTACACCCTGTATACTGAAAACTTGGAGCGCAGTTGAAAGCATTCCTGAAGCGCAGTAGAACTAACCCTTATTACAATCTAGCCTTGTTACAGCGAAAGTAATAAAATTAGATATTGAGCCACTATGTATAATATTTACTCAATTTAGACAAAGTAATTATGGACAGAGAATTAATCACATTAACTAGGTATGTTCCTGACGTCACATCGGGCCCCACACAGCGCGGTGGCGACAAAACCTTGCTCGCCCCTCCAGCCGCGGTCACAGCAGTGGGACAGCGCCGCACCACTCACTCGCCGACGCCTCTAACACGCGCACACTAACGGTTTCCTTCTTGTTACCAGTTACCTATTTAATACAGTCTTTTTATTCGCAAGCAGCAGTTTTATTTATTAGTCAAGACCACCAGCAGCACACCTGGAGCTTGATATTCAACATATGGTCCTTCGCGCTCAAAATTCAAGGAGATCACCGTCTTTTTACTGTGCACGCGCATCAAGTGGACTTTGGACCGGCCGTGTGTACCGCGAGCTTGCTACGTCGTAGCCCGTAGAGGACACATCAAGGACAGTCTACCTAGACTAGAGGGACATTTGAGTGAGTCCGTTCCATTATCCTTATTTCCTGTCTTTTACTGTCTTGTTCCAGGAATTTAAAATAGTGCTATACGGATCGGCATATTTGATCTCTTCATAATAGCATATAACCATTTATGTAATATTAAATTACGCAGTTAATTCATCGTCATTTCGCATAACATCCATTTCTTATTAAAACACATGCTTTTGTTCGCTTGTCGCTCGGCATCCAGGTGCGATTACGTAAACAACCTCATTAGTGTTTCTTAGAATTTTTACTTATTGAACCGGTTTGCATACCGGGCTTATCTACAATATCAGCTGATTTACCGTTAGCTTGGCCAGTTATTTACAATATTTTATTACTCGCTTACGTTTTCACTTATTTTGTTCTTTGTCTTTCTTTGCATTGCGGCCATTTTGCTTTGTCTTAAGGACCTTTCTACCTACACCGCAATATGTCTGATGCAAAACTTAGAGAACTTATTAAGAGGCGTGGAAGTTTCAAAGCTAAGCTTACGCATTTTAGCAACTTTTAAGATTATTACCCAGCACCGATTTAGACAATTTCCAAGCAGCGGAATTAAAAAGCCGCCTTATATTAATGGAAAATTTATTTAAGGAGTTTGATGTCTTGCAGACGGATTTGGAGCTGTTGTCGGAGGATGCGGACGAAATGTATACAGAGAGGGAGCACTTCGAGACGCAGTACCATGCGCTGGTGGCTCGCGCGAGGACAAACCTCGAAACCGCGCGTGCCCCCTCGCCGGCGCTCGTGTCTGCCACGTCTGTCGACGATCTCCAACGTCACGGCTCTGGCTGCAAGCACGACTACGTTCGGCTGCCCAAGATAGACTTGCCTCACTTCGACGGGGACTATCAGCACTGGCTCGAATTCAGAGATACGTATCTTTCCCTTATACACAACAACAACAGCATACAGGAAGTCAATAAATTTCATTATTTACGTGCAGCCTTAACCGGCAGCGCGGCATTGATAGTGAAAAATATTGATTTCAAAGAAGATAATTATGCCTCAGCTTGGGAGATGTTGTTAGAAAGATATGATAACGATAGAATTTTAATTAATAATCACATACAGGCATTATTTAATATTGAACACATTCAACACGAATCTTGCAGCTCATTGCGCAACATAATAGACGTTACAAATAAAAATCTTCGAGCTTTGACCACCTTAGGACAGCATAAGGAACATGATGGTTTAGGGGAAACTCTAATAATACACATGATGTCAGAAAAACTTGACAAGATCACACGTAGGGAGTGGGAAGAATATAAAAATAATTTAGATTCCTTTCCACACTTAAAAGATTTTATTAAATTTTTATCTAACAGAGCAGATTTACTTGAATCCTTAAATAATAATAAAAACACAACAACTAATAAAAATAATAATGAAAACAACAAAACTAAAAACTATCTTACAACTACTAAAACTAAACAAACAAATTCAGAAAATGTGAAATGTCCTATGTGTACTCAGAATCACTTTTTATTCAGTTGTCAACCTTTCAGAAATCTTGAAGTCGAAGCACGCATTAAAAAAGCTTTAGAAAGCAATGTTTGTATGAACTACCTTCTACCTGGTCATACAGTAAAGCGTTGCAGTTTATCACATTGCAAATATTGCAAGGCTAAACATTATACCCTTTTACATAGGGAATCAACATCAGAAAAAGAAACAGGGGACAACATTGCGTTGTCAACAAACGTTGTTTTACCCTGTTCAGACAATAATCAGGTTCACATTTTGCTATCCACAGCTTTGGCGAAGGTGACAGATGTCAATGGAGAGCTTCATACAGCCAGGATCCTGTTGGACAACGGCAGTACCTCCAACTTCATCACCAGTGAGCTCTGTGGGAAGCTTGGTCTGGTAAGACACAGCACTAGCTCCACCGTCTCAGGTATAAACGGCCAAGTTTCTAATACCTCAGAAAACTGCAGTCTTCATTTGCAGTCTTGTAATGGTGGTTATCAGGCGAAAGTAAGCTGTTTTGTCATTCCGAAAATCACACAATCACTACCTGGTTCTTACGTAAATAAAAGGTACATCACCATCCCACCAGGTATTCAATTAGCAGATCCTTCATTTAATATACCTAGTGCTATTGATATTCTTGTAGGCGCTGAGGTATTTTGGGACGTCTTAGGTTCCGATACCATTAATTTAGGCAATAATCAGCCTAGATTACAGCCATCCAAACTAGGTTGGCTTATTTCAGGCCGCGTCAGTCAGCCTCGTAAACAACCTTCAGTTTGTCACTTTCTTTCACAACAGGAGTCTGATCAGCTGACTCGTTTCTGGGAACTTGATACTGTGTCGTCTGCTAGCTGTTACTCTTCAGAAGAACAGGCTTGTGAAAAGCTCTTTCAAGAGACTACACATCGGGATGCGTCTGGCCAATTCGTTGTCACCATACCATTGAAGGACTCGCCTGAGTGCTTAGGTGACTCTTATGCAATGGCTAAGCGTCGTTTCCTTTCCCTAGAACGTAGATTTGAGCGGGACTACACATTTAAAAACAGATATTTACAATTTATGCAAGAATATATTGACCTTCATCACATGTCAGAATATTCTAAAACAAATAAGTCAGAATCTAATTACTTTTTGCCTCATCACGGTGTTGTACGCGAGTCCAGTTCTACCACAAAACTCCGCGTAGTTTACGATGCTTCGGCCTCCAGCACTTCGGGCAAGTCCTTCAATGACATTCAGATGGTAGGTCCAACTGTACAGGAGGATTTGCTATCCATACTCTTAAGATATAGACAACACAAGTTTGTCGTAACGGGTGACATCGAGAAAATGTACAGAGCCATTTTAGTTGAGCCATCTCAGCGTCCGTTACAACAAATTGTTTTCAGATTCAATTCTTCAGACCCTTTAAAGACGTATGCACTGAATACAGTGACTTACGGTACAGCCTCAGCACCTTATCTGGCTACAAGATGTTCAGACCCAGAGGTTAGTCAGTCCATCAGACGCGACTTCTACGTAGATGACTATTTATGCGGGGGTGACTCTATTGAGTCAGTCATTAAATTATGTCAAGGAGTTGTTAAAAATCTCGATTCAGCGAAGTTTCATCTAAGAAAGTGGCAATCAAATAGTCCAAAGATATTAGAATCAGTCACGAATAATAATACAGAAAATTCAGATAAAAAATTAAACCTAAATGATACTCCTAGCAAAACTCTTGGGCTGTACTGGGACTGTAAGACAGACAGACTATTCTTTTCAATAGATTTAAAACAAATTTCAAAAATAACAAAGCGAAATATTTTATCTTTAATAAGTCAGGTGTTTGATCCTCTTGGCCTCGTCGGGCCATGCGTAGTTCAGGCCAAGCTTATGTTACAGCAGCTGTGGATACTTAAATGCAACTGGGATGATGAAGTACCAACAGAAATAAAATCACAATTCATTGAATTTATACAGTCACTTCCAGCGCTTAACTCAATTCATATTCCACGTTGGGTGTCATGTAACAATGCTACATCAGTAGAGCTGCACACTTTCACAGACGCTTCTGAACGCGCCTATGGCGCATGTATTTACGTAAGAACGGTATCAGTCAACGGAACAGTTTGCGTTCGCTTTTTAGCATCAAAGAACAGGGTTGCCCCTATAAAGCCCACAACCATACCAAGGCTGGAGTTGTGCGGTGCTTTACTGGGCACGAGACTTTTCTTGAAGGTACGTAAATCACTCACTCTGGAGTTTAACCACTGTTATTTTTGGTGTGATTCGACGATCGTGCTGGGCTGGTTGTCTACATTGCCAAGTCGACTTGACCAATTCGTTAGAAATAGAGTGAGTGAAATACAAGAAGCCACGACCGGACAGACGTGGGGCTATGTGCCTTCTAAGAGCAACCCAGCTGATCTCACTTCTCGGGGGGTGAAGGCTGATTGTATCAGCTCGTCCACTCTTTGGTGGTCGGGTCCTGATTTTCTTAATCAAATAGAAATACAATTTCCCATTTCACCTAATACAAAAAATCAGGCTTTACCTGAAATATCGTTACATACAACTGACACACTTAAACAAAAGAATAATAATATAATTTCAAATTTAATTCACAAAAAAACATCATTTACATCACTAATCAGAATTATAGCATATATACAAAGATTTATTTTTAATTGTAAAACACAGAATAAAAAAGAAACATCTTACTTAACATTATCAGAATTGCAATCATCAAAGAATCTTATACTACAGATCTCTCAGCAGGAAATGTTCCCTGAGGAATATACATGTCTCAAAACTAATCAGGCCTTAAATAAGAAGAACAGATTAATAAGTCTTTCTCCTTTCATTAATTCAGAAAACTTAATACGCGTAGGTGGACGTCTAAATAACTCTAATTATAGTTACGATGTTATGCATCCTATTCTATTGTGTAGCAAACATCATTTAACCAAAATTATCTTCGAAAAAGAGCACAAAGCACTCTTTCATGCAGGGCCTCAATTACTTTTAGCACACATCAGACTCACCTATTGGCCTTTAGCAGGCAGGAACTTAGCCAAGCACGTAGTGCGTAACTGTGTTCGCTGCAGTCGCTTCAAGGCTCAGCCTGTTCAGGTCGTCATGGGCAACCTACCAACCGATAGGACTCATCTCGAGTACCCTTTTCTCAATACAGGGGTTGATTATGCCGGGCCAGTGCTGATAGCCGACCGTAGGGGTAGAGGATGTAAGTTACTTAAATCTTACATATGTGTTTTTGTGTGCTTTGCAGTCAAAGCCGTTCATCTGGAGCTGGTTTCCGACCTCACGAAGGAAGCTTTTCTAGCGGCTTTCAGCCGATTTATAAGTCGTCGGGGCAAACCTCGACGCGTGTACTCCGACAACGGCACTACATTTGTGGGAGCTTTCAATGAGCTTTCACGCTTCTTAAAGGTTTCATCCAGCAGTATTGAGTCAGATCTTGCAAACAAAGGCATAGAGTTTAAATTCATACCCGCTTACAGCCCCCATTTCGGTGGAATTTGGGAAAGTGCAGTTAAATCAACCAAACACCACTTGCGTAGAGTCATAGGCCTAACTCGCTTAACTTATGAAGAGCTCTCAACATGTCTGATTCAGATAGAGGCTATTTTAAATTCCAGACCTTTAACGCCTCTATCCACAGATCCATCTGACCTTTCCTATCTTTCTCCTTCATTGTTCCTCATTGGACGACCACTCACGTCATTCCCTCGCCCTCAGATCACCGACGTCAACATCCAGCGGCTACAACGTTTCGATCGCGTAGAGAAACTGCGGCAACATTTTTGGCAACGCTTCTCTAATGAGTATGTGTCTCTCCTGCAGCAGAAAACCAAATGGCAGACAGCTGGGCAAGACCTGAAAACAGGCGCCATGGTCTTAGTGAGAGACGCCAATCTTCCTCCGCTGCTATGGCTGCTGGGCAGAGTGGTTGCAGTGAAGACTGGGTCTGACGGACGTTCTAGAGTCGCCGATATCCTGACTAAGAAGGGCACCATCACACGTGCATACAATAACATATGCCCTCTTCCAGTCTCTTCATCATCATCATCTTCTTGAAGTATTCCTTCAACCCGGGGGAATATGTTCCTGACGTCACATCGGGCCCCACACAGCGCGGTGGCGACAAAACCTTGCTCGCCCCTCCAGCCGCGGTCACAGCAGTGGGACAGCGCCGCACCACTCACTCGCCGACGCCTCTAACGCGCGCACACTAACGGTTTCCTTCTTGTAACCAGTTACCTATTTAATACAGTCTTTTTATTCGCAAGCAGCAGTTTTATTTATTAGTCAAGACCACCAGCAGCACACCTGGAGCTTGATATTCAACAAGGTATTTTATATAATATAGTTTCTTGCCCATTCTTCTCCATAGAGATCCACGCTTTGGTATGTCTTGTTTCTTTTTATCGAGAGCAATTACTGTTTCTTCTTTCGCGTTATACATATTTGACGGATCTGTAGTATCTCTATAGTTTTGGGTCTCTTTATCATGTTTTCCCATCAGGTTATCTGGATTTTCATTTTGTGAAACAGTGTTTAAAATTGTGGTTTCTCCTTGTGTGTTTCTTTTATATTTATTACATTGACTAACTTTGATCTGCTGTAATAAATAATATGTCAAGACAATGTGATAAAATAAAGTGATTATTTTATCACATTGTCTTGACATTTTAGTCAGTAATTTTAAAACCCAGTCATTATATAACCAGTTATTATATAAAAACCAGTCATTATGTTTATCAGCTATATTTGAATCATTTTGACTGTAACAAATCTGTATATATATAAATTACGTGTCACGTTGTTTGTCGGGGATGGACTCTTAAACTACTTAACCGATTTTAATCAAATTTGCACAATGTATCCAGTTTCATCCAACTTGAAAGATAGGATAGGTTATATCGCAATTTATAGTCGCAATATTGTTTTATTGCAAATTAAGTAACAATTATCTGTTAGCTCCAAACTATTTTAACCGATGGCGGTATCTGTTGACTGTATTGAGTAAGTATTCAATAGATGGCGCTGTATAGGAGCGGAGCAGAAATGAAAAATATTGCGAAAACGGGGAAAATGTGACGCAGACGAAGTTGCGCGGGACAGCTAGTAGACTAATAAGTCCCATTTGAAACTTCCGACCTTCGCAACTAACCTAGGTACAGAAACGAACCAGCACTGGTCTGAATGTGAAACAAGCAATCATCCATCCGCACGCTGGCGTCGACCAGCGATTCACTTACGAGCGATTCACTTACGAGCAATTCACCTACGAGCCATAGGTACTCAACTACACTTCAAACTTCGAACCACATTAGCGACAAAACTACGAACGGAACCGAACAAGCACGAGGTGAACTATACAGGTTGTGTTTATTCTTCCCTGTTTATTTTGTAAGCCACGAACTTTGTAATTACGTGCAAGCAGATTGGACTGAACCCCACGGGGTCCGTTCTGTACTCGAGCTGTGTCTACTAATGTTACAAACAGGAACTTTGTTGCTCTTCGTTTGAAAACCGCTAACTTTGTTAGAAGACGAGTTGTTTTTAGGAATTTTGAGGGTTTATTCGTAATTAATTTATTTCGGGTTCTGGGAATGACGGGAAATGTGGAATTACTCTAAAGAGTTACAGGATTCGAGACTTCAGCATAAAAAAAAAACTAAAATTACTAAGTAAAAATGTCTGTTCCAGTAAATTATTAGGTTCCAGTAAATTATTAAGCACACAACACTACAGACGTAGACGTGGTGTTTTATACCTTTTTCGGTTCTGTTGACTCGCCCTGCTTTGAGAAAAGTGCTGTCAAAAAATTGCGATTTCTGCACTGTAACAAAGTCAACCGCGGTATACCTTCCTGGATAAATCCTTTGTGTTCTAGAAACGTCAATTTTGTAGAAAATCTATTTTCCACTATTCTATGAATATTGCTATATTCATAGAGTAGTGGAAAATATACAACAAAAACAACAACTACAACAAAAATATACAATAATATAATATACTGTACCAGAAAAGTATGACCATATTTCAGGATTCGGTATATACCATCAATCTGATTATTAAAAGAAATATTCAGCTATCGTATTCCAAAATTTCAATACGTAGTCGATAAAAATTAATGTGCCAGCTGCTTTTTTCGACGATCACATACGTATTATTGGTCCAGTGAAGAATGTTGTTCAGAAAAGACTGAAAAGTTAGTAAGTATTACCATGTGATGCTGAGGAATGAGGAAAATGTCGTGAGGAAAGTTGAATGTGGATGGCTATAAGAGTAGAGAAAGACCAATGAAATGACAGATGGACTGTACGAAAGATGATATATGTAGCTAGGATGGAAGTGACTGCTGCGCCGACCCCAAATAAATTGGGATAAGATCAAAATCAAAATTCAAAATATTTTATTTTACATTGCACGGTTCGGGTTGGTCGTTTACTATGGAGAAGAACCGGCAAGAAACTCCATGGTAACTCTTTTAAAATCATTTGGTTCTACAATATTTGGATGTTACAGCGTTAGTACCTAAGTATGAGAGGACAGCGTAGGCCCGACAATAAGTCGTCGCTTATTAAAAAAGGTAGAAAAAGATAATAGTGAAAAAAAAGAAAGTTAATTAAGGACGGGAGAATGATAGGTGAGATATTTTTTAATATGTTTGTAGACATTTCATTACCAGTCAGTGTACAGAAAATGTTTAAATTTCCTATTACTTTAGATAGGCTAAGTATGTGTTTGAATAACAAACATTTACATAATACAAATCCATACATTTCCAGGCTAACAACTACAATGTCTTTCGTCTAACGTGAAAGTTCACATTTGTATTCAACATTGTTTGTTATCAAGGGTTTCTCCCCGAAATTCAGAATGTTCAGCCTTGCTCTGAGGCCTTTATTAATCTGTAATACCATTTTCTAAACAATTTGTATGCGTGAGGGGTACTCGGTTACTAAAGGTTTTTGTATAGGGTTTCGTGGAACTGTTGTTTTAAACTTTAACAACGTCACCACACTTGCCAGAGAATGGGCAGCAGCGTTCTCTGTGCTTTTGTAACAACCGTACTGCGATCGCCAACCCGCCTGCCAAGCGTGGCGATTATGGCAAAACCCCCCCTTCTTGGGGGAGGCCTATGTCCAGCAGTGGATGTCTTTCGGCTGAAGTGATGAACGTCACCACAACACCTTCGGAAAAATGTGGATTATTAGAGTTTTGTGCATTAACATTCTAACAGTGTAGGTGTAGGTACTACTTGAAACTGTTTACCTACATCATCATTCATTATCATCATCATTTCAGCCGAAAGACGTCCACTGCAAAACATAGGACTCCCCCAAGTGTCGCCACATTGACATAAGGGGTACCTACATCATCAAGATCAATATCTTCCTGCCCTTGTCTCACATTCTTTGGGGTCGGTACAAATCGTTTCTTCCAATCTCCCCTATCAATTCTTTTCTTTCATATCATTCCTCACTCAATCCATCCAATCGTTTTCTAAGTCTTCCTCTCCCTCTTCACACACCAACATTTAAATTAATTACTCTTTTGGTCACATGCGATTCGTCCCTTGTCATCAAATGCTCATACCATGACAATCGATTCCTTTTCAACTTTTCTGTGACTGGCTGCACCACATAAATGGAAAAATATGGATTTACCACAGATCGCTGCTTGCCCTTTTCCAAAAAATACGCTTGTACTTCAAGGAAGGGCAAGCGTGAAGCTACTTTTCTTCTAAATAGGCAGTAATCAGCCATTACGGATATGTAGTATCCTCCTACTAATAAAATCAAAGGGATAAAGTTGTAATCACAACGGCCTGAAGGTGGATTTGTGATCGCAATAAGATGTTATCGGGAACTTAGACTGCCCAATTGCCCATCTAACTACCTTTCGAGTAACGGTTTTTCTTACTTACGCTTAGAAGAAAGGGACGAAAGTGACCTATTTTAGATATGGACCTTACAGTCCAGGACTAATATTCTTTTTTGCGAATCCGAAATCATGGGATACTTAAGTATGTATGAGTATGCTTAGATGGTTTGGTCATTTGGAGAGGATGAGTGAAAGGCGACCAACAAAAGGCCTGGAGAGAAGGCCCTAGAAGTACATACACTGGACCTTATAGGTAAGATTCTGCAGAAAGGTCCAGAAGAAGTACCAGATGTATGAAACAGGACGAGATAATAGGAGTATGAAAGGATTGTAGCAGATGGCGTTCTGTGATTTCTGTCTACCCCATGGAATCGACCTGAAGAACAATAAAATGTCTGCCGTATACAGATCAAAGCAAATATGCTAAACTGTGGACGCCATATTGAATTGCATTCGAATGGTGCACAAACTTTGTGATGTAATTTAAAAGAAGTCTATGCCCAGTGATTGCGTGCACAGTTTTTCACGAGTTGCGAAGAGCACAAAAGTCAAGTAAACAGCCGGTGTGCGCCATCTTTCTTTTTACTTTTTCTACTTCGAATTTCAAATGTTTCTTCTTTCTTTTCTGGAGTTTCTGAAATTGTGTTTCTAAACTAAGCAGATATGGAGAACTAGAGATACTCGGAGTAACATGCAACTGTGTAACGTATTCTATTAACTTTTCCTTGCAACAGTTGCAACAAAACAGACAACTGAGTTGGCGTTTACGATGATTGTATTTTGCTGTTGTTACTTACCGTCTTTAGTAGCACTTTCTGTTATTGTGTATGGACAAAGTGATCAAATTGTTAAGGGGCAAGGTGTAAACGTGTTTTTAACAAGATCGTGGATGGTTGTGTGAGATGTAACCTGGGTAATGATCGTGATCTAGAGTGCGGTAAAAATTTCTTTCCTATAACTTACAAAAAAAAGAAGAAAATAAATTTATTTATGTCGCACGGGACATTTTAATAAATGTCACTGCGCTGGTTTTCTGGTGTGCAGCATACCTGCCCAGATATCTTACATCCAATTACCCACCAATCCATATCATCATCATCCGCCTATAATGTTCCCACTGCTAGGACGCAGGCCTCCTCTCTATGACAGGGAGTAGGCTGTGATCCACCACGCGGGCCCAGTGCGGGTTGGTAGATGTTACATGGCTTCGAATTTTTATTTCTAGGACATGCCTCACGATGTTTTCCTTCACCGTTTTTCAGGGCAGCGGTGATGAAATAAATTACACAAAGTAATGCACCTGCCTGGGTTCGAAGCCACGGCTTGCTGCTCGTGAATCGGGGCTGCCACAAAAGGGCCACTGCTACTCGCCGCCAATCCGTATAGAAACCATTTATCTCTGACAGTTTTTCTGAAAAGTTGTCAAAGGAAGTTCGTAGTTTGCCCCTACACTCTAGACGAAGACGACGGTGACTAGGTACAGCAGTGTTGATTAAGCAGTGATAGCTGGACGGAGTGACCGTTGGACTGCCAAGTCATAAGTCTCAAGTTCGAACCCAATACACGAACCTCTCATTTTTCGGATTCATGTGCGTATTGTATAAAATATCACTTGCTTCGGTGAAGGAAAACATCGTGAGGAAACCAGTATGCCTGAGAGATATTTCTCGACGGTATGTTAAGCCAAGTCAGAGGCCAATGGGTGTGGCATAACAATTCTGACACCAGGTTATGCACTAACCACACGAAAAAGAAAGAAGCAGTGCAATAATAATTAATGTACACGCGTGTTATTCGTCGTTTTTATGGTTCTGTACCCAGAGGGCCAAACGGGACCCTATTACTGAGACTTCGCTGTCCGTCCGTTCGTCTGTCACCAGGCTGTATCTCATGAACCGTGATAGTTAGCCAGTTGAAAGAAGACGGGCGAGGCTACATGTATTTTGGGACCCACTCTTAGAGGTAGCTTTCATTATAGCAACTTATACATAGTTGTAGAACGACTAAAGACTAACAGAAAAGTAAATAGAAAGTAAGGCGGGAAAGTTGGGAGAAAAGAGATATACGTCTTTAAACAAGATAACCTAAAAATATTACGATTAAGGTTTTTAATGGTGGAATGTCTGTGTAATTAAGATGAATAAAAAATAATAATATTTAAGATGAATCATAAAGGAAGATTCGAATAAACTATGTATTTCCCTCGTTCTGACGATACGTGTGTTGCTTCTTGTCTTAAGCCAAACCCCGAATTTTTACTTCATTGCCTGTACCTAATTGATGAATCATAAAACTGCCAGACTGCGGCTAGAAACTACACTGATTACTGACCTAGTAATTAGTTCAATGACTATTAAAACTATATCGTTACTATGTTTATCTATCAATATTTGATAGTAATTCGCTTTTTTTAAAATATCCCTAGACCGTGTTGATGTGTGTATTTCTGTTGCCGTTTATTTGAGGTTATTTATTTAAGGGGGCTGACATACAAAAAAGTGTTCTTTTTGATCGTTTTTATAAATAATGGTACGGAACCCTTCGTGCGCGAGTCCGACTCGCACTTGGCCGGTTTTTATATCTTATTATTTTGTGCTGTCCTGTTTGACGAGATGATCTTTGTGTCAGATTTAGGTAAACAGTTGTTTATGACTCTAAAGCGTGATATTTATGGAGTACTAGCTGTTCGGCGCAACTTCGTTTGCGTCACATTTTCCCCGTTTTCGCAACGTTTTTCATTGCTGCTCCACTCCTATTAGTCGTAGCGTGAAGATATATAGCCTATAGCCTTCCTCGATAAATGGGCTATCTAACACTGAAATATTTTTTCAAATCGGACCAGAAGTTTCGGAGCCTATTCAATGCAAACAAACAAACAATCAAATCTTTCCTCTTTAGAATATTAGTTTAGATTAGATCTAGCCGCTTTCCGACAAATACCAACATTTCCCTTGATGTTTCAGGTTACATTATCCTGTAGCTTAGATGTAGGTATTCCAGGTATTTGTCTAAGCAAACTGAACAGCTATTTATTTGCTAGGAAATGTGTGTTGCTAACCTAAATTGTTGTGCACTGAAATGTTTTACCAAGAAGTGGACTTTGTGTGTGTGACGTCTAAATTGAAGTGATGTATTTTTATTCCCATCCTACTTTTCATCATCATCATCAGCCTATAATGTTCCCACTGCTGTGACAGAGGCCTCCTCTCTAATCCACCACGCGGGTGCGGGTTGGTAGATGCCACATGTCTTTGAATTTTCAGTTCTAGAACATGCCTCCTCACGATGTTTTCCTTCACCGTTTTTGAGGGCAGCGATGATGAAATAAATTACATAAAGTAATGCACCTGCCTGGGTTCGAACCCACGGCTTACTACTCTTAAGTCAGGGCTACCACCACTGGGCCACCGCTGCTCTCTTGCTTTTAATATAGTCAATTTACAGGAACAGGAGAACAGACTTTGCATGTCTATTAATCTATACTGATATTTTAGAGAGGTTAAATTTGTTTGTTATTTTGTATGTATGGGGTAATCTTCGGAACTGCTGATCCGAATCCGAAAATTCTTGTACCAACAGGAACCTACATTATCCCAAAGTGTTATGGGCTATAAGCATTTAAAACGTTCCCGTGGGTTCCGTACATAACGGGTGCAAAGTCGCGAGCAAATGCTAGTTATGTACCTCATCATCAGCCTAAAGCAGTCCACTGCTGGACATAGGCCTCTTCAATCGCACGCCACTTAACTCGATTCTCGGCAACTCTCATCCAGTTGCTACCAGCTACCCTGCGAAGATCGTAAACACAGAGCCTGAAGGCGTCTCACCTTACGCTTGCCGATTCGCGGTCACCACTCAAGAACACGTCTACCCCAACGGTCATCGGTTCTACAGCCAATATGGCCGGCCCATTACCACTTCAGCTTACTTATTCTCAGCTATGTTGACTACTCTGGTTCGCTGTCTGTTATGCTATGAAGCATCTAATCGAACAAATGCATTTTAAAATGAAAATGTCATCACTCATGTATTAACTATCTATTCTGCCGGTTGAAACAAACTTGATTCAAACCCCATGAAAAATGACAACATCACAGACATAAATCTGCCATCACTTCAATCTCAAACACGAGAAGTATTTCACCGAAATAGAAAAGTAGTGAACAAGTAGAAAGTTATTCAATATCGAATATCTCTCGACATGAAACTTGAAACAATGCTTCAGTATTTGAGTAGTTTGCTACGAATATTTTATTCTCAGAAAATAGGCAATATTTGGAACATGTTCCTCGGTAAACATGTGAGATTAGTTTTTGAAGTTAAATTACTTATTGTGAAATCCAGTAGTCTCATCATCTGCCTAGCCTTTTACCAACTATCTTGGGGTCAGCTTCCAGTCTAACCGGTCCAGCTGAACATTTAACATGGAGTGACTGCCTATCTGACCTCCACAGTTAGTACTGGCTAATAACATACGCTTTGGTAAGATTGGTTATTAGACTTTCCACTGACTACCTGTAACGACTGTCAAAGATCTATAAATGACAGACGGGACCTTATTATTGATCGAAGGACGGGACCAACGGTTTGTCGTACTTTCCGAGGCACGGAAGAAACTCAGCAAGTCACCCATCCACAGACCAACCTCTGCAACCTTCACCTGAAGATTGATCTAAGGGGCTATTATTATAGCCACGAGCTCCTCCTGAAATCCAGTATTCCATAACCTCTTTTAATTCTTAATACTTTCAGTCAAATGTATTTTCCTACACAGGATTGAATAACAAATATAACAAAGCCTTTTGTATCGTTGTTACTTCGTTTTAAGATAGATCTTTTGATGCTGGTTTAAGGCAATTTGTTTAGAAAACAATCTTCTTTCTTGAGATTTCTGTGAAAAGAAATTTAAGATAGGGCGGCCTTTATACAGCGTGTTTTATTTTGTTAATGTTAAAAGAGATTTGCATCTTGAGATTTTGTAGAAAAATGGCTTTAAACGCTTCAGAGCTGTATTTTATTTTCATTGATAAAATAAACTGAAGTGCATTCACCGTACCTCACGATTGATATTAGAGTATTAATAGTAGAGTGATTGAGTGGTTTTTTATGAATTCACATTATTTAATGTAGGAAATTGAAATCGGAAGTACTTAATATAAAATTTATAACCAAATTTTTCGTATATATATATTTACTGATAGTTTTACGTGAATACATTTTAGTAAACATATGTAATTTATTAATTGGGTTGCAATAATAGCTCTTATATTACATTGATTACTGAAATCAATGTGATTTGAATCATTCAATCTCTATTTCAGCAAGTAAGAGCAAGAGCCTTCCTGTCCAAATGGTTACAGTCAGCCCCAAAAAGATGTTAACACGGACAAGGAACCATTTTATTGTCTACATCCATTATTCCAAAATTGTGTGTCCAATGCAAAGCCACAAAACATAGTAAACAATTCATTTCATCAAAACCACACAGGCCGGATACATAATAAGATATGTTTTTTTTTTTAAGTGGGCGTGGCCAAATCCGAAACTAAGAGGAATAGCGAAAATTTCGCAAAGAAGTCTCGAACTCGATTTTAATGAACCCATTGATTTTGAAAAACACAATCTGTATTATAACACCATTCGATAGTGTCGCTAATAAGGATCAAAATGTGAGAAGTAATGACATACGGCAAAATTAAGATTTTTTTTTAAATAATAGGTTTATCTTTTTTAAAATTAATGTCCTTGTTTAATGACACCCGCAGTGCAGTTGTTTTTACAACACTATGTTCTAGTTTAATTTATTATTGCATACTAGCTTTCGCCCGCGAGAAAAGGGAAATAGTATTTGACAAAAACCGTCATGGACACGTGGCGCTATCTATTATGATAAGAACTTTATTGTTGTTTTCCTCGGGAACAGTAGTTTTTTTCGGGATAAAAGGTAGGTACCCTATGTCCGTTTTTTATATGCAAATTTCAAGATGATCGGTTTTGTGGTTAAGGCGTGAAGAGGTAACAAACAAACAATCTTACTTTCGCATTTATGACATTAAGTTAGGATTAGGAAGTTAGGATGCGCGGTTAAACTCCTCAGTAAATAAATAAAAATCGTAAAAAAATGCAATTAGAACTTACGAGTTGGCGCCAATAGTGATGAAAATTGTGTGAAAATGTATCCTGTATAAATAACATTACATGACCAAGGTATACAGGCTGAAAATGTGATACGACTTGAAATCATTTTGGGGCTGACTGTACGTAAATCCCACAGCAAATACACAAAACAAACTTGACCACCTTAAACAACCAAAAATTAAAACAAAACCAACTACGTCGTTCCAGAAAAACAAAGTTAAATAACGCTGTCATCTCGTATTTGAACAGGATAACAATTGAATTGGACACTTTTTTCATTAAGAGCTAACAAACAATGGTATTGGATCGCGAAGTAAATTATTTTTATGACTTGTTTGCCACCGTCGCGTGTCTAGGCCGGAACACATAGATAACACGACGTGTAGGGAGGGGCTGCACACTTGTTTCGGGGCTGTATGATTCGGCATAGCTAGGATGTAACATTGAATACTAACAGTGAACAATACACAATTGTAGGGACCAGTCAGCACGTTCGACATTTGCACAACATCATCATCATCATAATTTCAGCCGAAAGACGTCCACTGCTGGACATAGGCCTCCCCCAAGTGACGCCACATTGACCGGTCCCGTGCGCCTCGCATCCAGCAGATCCCCGCAACCTTCACCAGGTCATAGTTGATCGGAACTCCTTAGCCCCTGAACTTGATATGGCTTATTGTGCTAAAAGTAAAGAGTATAAAAAATTGTTTCTTTAGGAAAGTTGTTTTTTATCATGAGTACAATCAAGTGTTTAAGTATCGGTCACTAATTACCAGTCACCCTATGTACATATACGTATGTATGTATATATATGTATTATGATTTATGGGTCCTAGTTGCCTGAAATAAAGGATATTGTATTGTATATAAGGCTGCGTAATGGGAGTGTGGAGAATGGCACAAGCAAGAAGTGGTGAAGTCAGGCTGTAGATGACGATGAAAGCGGCTATTTACCTAAATGTGTAGAGCAAGAGCAGACTGCCTCGGTGGTTAAGTGGTCACAAGCGCGACTGCTGAGCATGAGGTTCAATTCCCGGATTGGGCAAAGTGTTGTTGGGTTTTTGCATCAAGAATTACTCAGTGGCAGCCACGGAGTCTAATTTTGTGCCCGGTTGATGACAATAAGCTCGCCCTATTTCGTGGGACTTAAACACAACTGGCGAAATGTGGATGTACTATTATGTACACCTCACCGCCTATCTCTTTGGGGATTACAAGCGTGACGTTATGTTATGTAAGGAGCAACTGATATTTGTTTTGCGCTTTCTTGGTTGGTTCTGACTCTTTAAGTTTCCAGTTAGATATTTCGATTATCTACAGTACACCTTATACAAGGTATTGTTTTGCATCTTCGTCAAAATTCAGGATGTTGTCACAAAAGACATCAATAATCAATATAAATTACGGTACCTAGTTGATTATTAAAAAACACTGTTGTTTTTTGTTGTTCATATTTGTGTTTGTTAGTATTTCAGAATAAACCGCTTAACGTGGTTTATGGAATAAGAAATTATCAAATAAACGGTTGAGATTGTTTGTATGTGTGTAAGCGAGGTTATAAGGTAAGGATCAGACGAACCGCGTTTTAAACACGGGTAGTTCAAACTGACCTATATCTGTTAATTAAAAAAAAATACCTACCCATTTTATTATTGATTCGGGTCGAGAATCATTAGCATAGTTACCTCCTTGAATTTGACTAGGATGAAAAAAACACCTTGCATAAATGACACTATAAGCAAGACCAGCACGACACTAACAAAAGGATTGCTATCTATCCTCACGAACTTACGATACAACGCAAGTGGGAATACTCGCTTAGGAATTTAAGAAACAGTGTTTCTTTTTCCCGTACGGGTGAAATGGACGAAAATGCGAGTATTTATCGCTGTAGTCGGAATTAAGGTGAGATCGTATCGGGAGGGAGGCTTGATTTGTAGTTATAGTTTAGGTACCTACCCTCCGTCCGTGAGTGAGGCTATTGCGTATTTCCTGACATGAAGCTTATTTCGCTGTTCGGTTTTTGGAGAATAAATGCTCATACCGTGTGGTAAAACTCAGCTGTTTAAACCTGTGTTTTAGGGTTCTGCACCCAAATCAAATCAAAATATTTTATTTTACATAGGCCTATATAGGCACTTATAAAACGTCGACAAAAGATGCACGGTTCGGGTTGGTCGTTTCCTATGGAGAAGAACCGGCAAGAAACTCCATGGTTACTCTTTAAAAATCATTTGGTTTTACAATATTTGAGTGTTACAGCGTTAGTACATAACTGTGAGAGGACAGCGTAGGCCCGACTATAAGTCGTTGCTTACTACAAGAGGCAGAACAAGACAATAAAAAAAAAACTAGTTTACAAGGCCTACAATGTCCACACATTCACAAAAAATAGGTAAATGAAAAAGAATCTATACAAAAGTAAAAATAAAACATTAGAACACTAAATTAAACAATTGACACAGATGTTGTCATCAGTGCTGTAACTATTCTGAACAATTAATGAACGGTGCAATTATTTATAAACTACTGTAAAACATCTGAATAATAAAAACCCAAAGGGTCAAACGGGACCCTACTACTGAGACTTTGCGGTCCATCCGTCTGTCTGTCACCAGGCTCTATCTCATGAACCGTGATAGTTAGCCAGTTGAAATTTCTACAGATTATGTATGTCTGTTGCCGCTATAACAACAAATACTGAAAACAGAATAAAATAAATATTTAAAGGGTCTCCCATACAAAACAGTGATTTTTATGCTCGGTTTTATAATAATCAATGGTACGGAATCCTTGCACTTGGCAGGTTTTTCATATTCAAATGCCAAACTGATGGACTATGTTGATGGATGAAGAGAGAGAGGAAGACCAAGGAAACGATGGATGGGATTGTATAGGGAGGGATATGAAGGAAAAAGGAGTACATGACAGCGTGACGGTTGGCAGTGGAGAATAAAAGAAAAAACGTGTTGGTCCTATGATACTTGGGCTTGGCAAGCCCAAGTATCATAGGACAGTGGCAGGAAGATTATGATGATACAACGCTAAACTTAAATTTGGATACTACATTAGTTATACAAGGTGTTGTTTTGCATCCTCGTCAAAATTCAGGATGTTGTCACAAAAGACATAAATAATCAATATAAATTACGGTGCCTAGTAAATTATTAAAAAACACTGCGTTTTTTTGTTGTTTAAATTTGTCAATATTTCAGAATAACCCCTTTAACGTGGTTTAGGGCTTATAAAATTATCGAAAAAACGTATGAGGTTTTTTGTTTGTGTGTAAGCGACGTTATAAGGCGGGGATCAGACGGCCCGTGTTTAAAACACGGGTGGTTCACAGTTACCGATTTCAGTAAATAAATAAAAAAAAGAAAATTACCTACTCATTTTATTATTGATTCGGGTCGAGAATCATTAGCATAGTTACCTCCTAGAATTTGACGAGGTTGCAAAACAACACCTTGTATCATAATTATCAGTCTTCGACTGTTTGACCTAAATTCCATTTATGTTGAACTTTAAACTCTTTGACTTCTGAGTGATATGATGGTACCAGGGGGGTTATTACGACGTCTTACAGCAGTTGTAATTCCAGTTTGAGAAAAAGACCAAATGCTCATTAATTATGAGAACTATTCGGTGGGTAGTTGTTTTAACCGTAAATCTATGCTGCGTGGAGGTTCCCTAATATTAATCAAAAATTGTTTTAAATTTAAGCAACGTAATGACATAGTAGGTCTCTCGGTGGAACATTGCGTCGAACTGTCCTGTGTTGAGCTAGATAAGCATGTAATTGTGTGTGTGTACAGACCCCCAAACTATCAAAACTTTTCTTTATTTGAATCAATAATGGAAGATGTCCTGGCAAAACTTGCAGCTAGTAATAAATCTGCAATTATCAGTGGTGATTTCAATATCAATATTTTGGAAGAAAATTCGAATAGCAGCAGGTTATTAAATCTTTTTAAGTCATTTGATTTAGCCAACATTTTTAGAGAACCTACTAGAGTCACTCCATCGTCTGCTACTTGTATTGATAATGTTTTCTGCAATTGTGATTACTTAGATAAAGCCATAATAAGTTGTCTGCCTTCGGATCATAGTGGCCAAACGGTAACTTTTAGTTGTAACACACCAGTGCAAAAAGTTCAGATTAAATTTAGACCTATAACAACTAGCAAATTAAATAGATATAATAATTCCCTACAGAACAAGTTAAGTATTATGGGCCACCATTTGGACGTTAGTAATGTAAATCAGTTTTACGATCAATTCTTTTCAATAGTTCACACTGAATTCAATAAAACTTTTGAAAAGAAGATGAAAAGCATTTGCCCTAAATTTATATTTAGTGATTGGGCAACTACAGGTATAAGAAAAAGTAGGGAAAGACTATTTGAGCTGTATGGCCTTAAGCCTTTCATTAACACGGAAACTTTTAACAAATATGTTGCTAATTATTCAAAAATATTTCGAAATACTTGCAAGTTTGCTAAAGCATTGTACATTAGCAACAAGATCAAAAACGCAGAAAATAAAATAAAGACAGTTTGGAAAGTCATAAATAATGAGACTAACAGGAAAAAAATAGTTAACACTACCTATACATTAGATACAAAATATGGTCCTAAAAACTCTGATCAGGAAGTAGCTCAAGAATTTGTAAATTTCTTTACCGATATACCGTTTAAAACTACTGAGGCTCTAAATTCCTCACCTGAAGTCTCACTTGCTTTATTAAAGGCGAACGTGTCTGGCTGCTCGGCTGAATTTAAATTTAAACACATAAACCCTATGACAGTTATTAAAGCTTTCCGGCAAATAAAAATCAAACAGACCGAAGATCTATGGGGAATGTCTATCAAAGTTTGTACATCCATAGTTGAGACGATAGCACCTTACTTAGCTTTAATTTTTAATTTGTGTGTGGACCAAGGAGTTTTCCCTGATTTAATGAAATACAGTAAAGTCATCCCTCTTTTCAAATCCGGAGACAGTAAAGATACTAATAATTATAGACCTGTATCCGTGTTGCCAGTTTTTAGCAAGGTGTTTGAAAAGGTAATGCTTAATCAAATGCTCAATCATTTTAACACCAACAAAATTTTGCACGATCAACAGTATGGTTTCACCAAGGGACGTTGTACGACTGACGCCGGTGTAACCTTATTCAAGCACATATTTACAGCGTGGGAAGAGTCCCAAGACGCTATAGGAATATTTTGTGACCTCTCGAAAGCATTTGATTGTGTAAATCACGACACATTACTTTTGAAACTTGAGCATTACGGACTAGGTAAACTTGCACTTAGTTTGGTAAAATCTTATTTGAGTGAAAGGCAACAGCAAGTTCAAATAAATGGTGTTAATTCACAGGGTTTAAAAGTAAAAATGGGGGTTCCGCAAGGGTCTATATTAGGTCCTTTCCTCTTTCTAGTATATATTAACGATCTACCCTATTTATTAAAAAATCAACCTCAAAATATGGTGTTATTTGCTGATGATACTTCCTTAATTTTTAAGATAAATAGACGGGCCCAAAATCTAGATAACGTTAACAATGCCCTACTTCAGGTCCATAATTGGTTCACAGCAAACAATTTAGTATTAAATGAAAAAAAAACTAAATGCATAAGATTTTCATTACCAAATGTTAAAAGTAGTGATTGTAATATAATATTGAATAATGAGAAACTAGAATTTGTCGATAATACAGTGTTCCTGGGGATTACGCTTGATTCAAGGCTGCAGTGGGGTTCTCATTTAACATCTCTTGCGGGGCGGCTAAGTTCAGCAGCATATGCTGTTAGAAAAATCCGTCAATATACCGATGTAGATACCGCGAGATTGGTCTATTTTAGTTACTTTCACAGTATAATGTCTTACGGCATTTTGTTATGGGGACGGGCTGCAGACATCGAGTCTATTTTTATTCTGCAAAAAAGAGCCATCAGAGCCATATATAATCTCCGTAGGCGCGATTCTCTAAGGGAACTGTTTAAGGACATTAACATCATGACGGTACATTGTCAATACATTTATGAAAACATAATGTACGTAAGAAAAAATCTGCATCTTTTTGGTAAAAGAGGTGACAGACATAATTACAGTACTAGAAATAGGGACCAATTAGTTCAGCCAGGCTTCAGACTCGCTAAAGTAGACTCATCTTTCATGGGGTACTGTTTAAGATGCTATAATAAAATTCCACAAAGTATTCTTGAACTGAGTGAGATGAAATTTAAAACATGCATTAAACGCACACTATGTAAGCAAGCTTATTACAAATTGGACGATTATATCGCTGATAATAATGCTTGGCTCAATGCCGGTCCTGCTCCACAAGGACAGGGGCGCATGAATTGATAGCATTAAATAGTATTGTTGGAGCTGCTGAAGATTGTTTAAACTAACTTTGCATTGTATAAATTCTATTAATTTAGTATTGTATAGTCGCACAGCCCATATTGTGTGAGCACTATGTACTAGAAAGCTATCATTTACTGGAAACCTACGTCTTTTATTGACTTCAATGTGCCCTGGCGGTTAAGAGTATGTCATGCTCACTTAAATGTCACGCTGATGGTGGCGCGTGTGTCGGGTCATTTAGTTCCCTTCAAAATGGTTGAGTTGAATGATGGCTGATCCATGCGTGATGTTCGTGAACGGGCGCTGTCAGTTGTGCCTGGTCATCTCTTAGTTGCCTCGGCTTATTTCGAACTATTTATTTTATTTTTGAATTGTCTTTTTTTTTGTTTTTACTGTGGACACTTTTAACGTGCACGTCTTGCTACATCGTTCTCACATAATTTACCATCTCAACATGAATGATGTAACCAAGATTTTTGTAACAAGCTATTAATTTAAAAGAGTGTCCATGGAGTTTCTTGCCCATTCTTCTCCATAGAGATCTACGCTTTGGAATGGGCAACTACAGTACTTTCACAGTTATTATGTCTAGTGACTGGGACTGTAGCTTAATATGTTATTGTTGTTTGACTATTCAAAAGTGCCTGTAACTGGCCTACTTGAAATAAATGATTTTGATTTGATTTGATTTGATTTGACGGAGCTATATAGGACGTCTAGCGCCATCTCTTTCCCACTCTGCAATAAGATTAAAACAATACTGCGACATGGTAAGCCACCTGTTTGTTAATAATAATTACTTAGATGAAACCCGTGTTAGACTTTCTGAAAAATTGTAATATATAGTATGGATGATCTTCTCTAAAGGTGACCCAAAAGTAACAATGAACAATGTTGGGGTCGGTTTTCGTTCTAACTGGATGTAGCTGAATACGTACCAGTATTTTACATGGAGCGGCTGCCAATCTGACCTCCACAACCCAGTTAGTACTGGGTAATAAGATACCCATTGGTAAGACTGGTTATCAGACTTTCGGGCCACTGACTACTAGTAACGACTGTCAAAAGATCTACAAATGACAGCCGGGACCAACGGCTTAACATGCTTTCCGAGGCACGGAGGAAATCCGGTATGTAATGGGTCACCCATCCACGAAACAACCTAAGTACCTAAGCACAGCTAAAGCTAAATATCGATCGTTGTTATTTAGCCAAGAGCTCCTCAAAAGGTACACCAAAATATCAATAACTTATTATTAATTTTCAAATTGGAACGAATCACTTCAAACTTTCTTTAACAATTTAATCATAACTTTAGCATCAAAAACCCAAAAACCTTTAATATCTTTGCTCTTTTTTCTACTAGAAAAAGTAGTAAATATTCTTCAGACCTTTAACGTGATAGGTACGTAAAAGGCCAGGTATCATACTAAAGTGTTTTATCAAAAATGCCGAGACAAGGAATGTATATTTTTTATTTTTATTACAAAAGCTGATGATATTGCAGACACGTGTCGAGAAATTGCTCCGTCACTGATGAACGTGCCTCTCGCGTTGAAATGGTGAAACTTTAATGCCTTTTTGTGATTGCTTCGGCTTTGTAAATGGAGATTTATTTCTGATGTACTGTGTTATATACTAGCATTATTATATAATACAGCTTAATATTATAGTTCCGAGTTTTTTTCAACTTGATTGGTCCTCGTGCCTACAAGTAACCTAAAAAACTACTATTGTTGATACACATTATGGCGCAATTCGGTATCAGGTTAATTGCGCGAAGGGCACTTGCGCAAACGGACTTTTGCGCGAAGGGCCTTTTGCGCGAACGGATATTTAACTTAATTTCATGCTTAGGTCGCACAAATATCAAAATATTAATTTGAGGGTTCGTTGGAGTATACGTAAAACAACAGTAAATACCTAACCACGTATTGTGTTCGTACTTTACCTAAATTGCAGCCACCATTTCCTTTGTTGTTCCAAAGTTTCAAACACTGCTACTTATCAAAGTTATTTTTCGGGTCAGGTAGGTGATTGTAACTTTGGGAAGCATGACGCTGTGTTCACAGATTCTTTCAAAGTTTTGCGACCCTATTTATGCAAAATAGTACGTTTGTTCTTGGTTACAGAGTACTCTTGTGTTTACGTTGTGTTAACTTGGTTCTCTTTCTTTTGAGTATTGTAAAACCCGTTATTTTTAAGTGTTTAAAGGATCTTATTGTAGGCTGGCCACGTAGCACGAATGCACCCGGAGAAAGTACAGCGCCGTAGAAGTCGACCGCGGCGAATGTGGGGTCACGATCTGCTGGCCTACCATGACGTCTTAATGCAGTATTGTTTTATTCTTATTCCAGTGTGGGAAAGAGATGGAGCTATACAGGATGTCTAGCGCCATCTCTTTCCCACACTGGAAAAGGTGTAAAACAATAATGTTATAAGACGTCATGGTAGGCCACCTGATCATGTTTGCGGGGGCAACATGGCCAGAGATCGCACAGGATAGAGAGGTATGGGAGGAGAAAGGGGAGGCCTTTGCCCAGCAGTGGGACACGACGTAGGACGTTAAAAATGATCTTGTCGCTCGAATGGTTCTGAATGAGGTAGGTGAATATTTGTGAAATGGTTTTCAGAAATTCTTATGTTACGCAAACGAAGGTGAAGTAATAGTTTCGAATATGATCATTGTAAAACAAGAACTAAAAAAAATAGTAGGTACCCAGACAAGAATGTTGTTGAAAACGATATAATACGTTTCCCAGAAACGAATAAAAGAAAATTAATTTCTTTTTCTACAATGAGTAAATTGTGCTATTTACACAGATAAAAGACAGCGAAATAATGGCTTTTTTCCGAAAAATTCTTTCAATCCTTTTAAAAAGGAGTAAATAAGCAGTTGTCCTGCTTTAAAAAGTTTTTATAGAAGCTTAAAAATGAGCAAGGTGGCAGAGCACAATCTAATAAGTAACATAACTGTTACACCTGAGTATTCTCATTTGGTTCTATTTCGCTGAACTCATCAAATATTAACAAAATGAAAGGTCACCTCTACCTTCCCCTTTCAGGAAATACACTTATGTTATAACATTATCACTTATTACATTACCTACAACCCCTGTTCTCAGAATTAATATAATTTTATAGTTAGCTGTTCCTGCGGCTTTCGCTACTTTAGGGTGTTGAGTACCGGCACAAAAAAGATTGGAACAGAAGAACAACTCCATGCAACGACAGAAAACTCACACACACTTGATAAGTGCAAGTGCAGCCGCTTACACGTATGAAATAAATAAAAATTCTTTTGCTCAAGAGGTCATTGTACTCATCATCACAAAAAACTATAACTGAAAAAAAAAAATGCTACTTCTTCAATCGAGTTTTGCGACCTCTTTGTTTGCATCATTATGATCTGCCTAGCCTTTTACCTACTATGTTGGGGTCAGCTTCCAGTCTAACCAGATGCAGCTGAATACTTATATTTTACAAGGAGCGACTGCCTATTTGACCTCCACAACCAAGTAAGTACTGGGTAATACGAGATCCCTGTGTAATACTGGTGGTCAAAATTTCTGGCCACTGACTACCTTTTTTTTTTTTTTTTTTTAGGATGGGAAATCATCAAATGACTTCTTCCGCTCTGGGCGGAGCGGAAGGGAGTGTCAGACTTGACTGATTAAAACCCATCCATGTTCCTTCTTAGCCCTTTGCGTTCCAGGGGCACGGTATCTCTTTCGAACAACCCGCAGCCCTGGCAGGCCACTGACTACCTGCAACGACTGTCAAAGATCTACAAATGACAGCTGGGACCAACGGCTTAACGTGCTTTACGAGGCACGGAGGAAACTCGGTATGTAATGGGCGGTCAGCCATCCACGCAAGCTAGGCCAGCACGGCTTAACCTGAAGATCGACCCGAGTGGCTGTTATTATTTAGCCACGAACTCCTCTTTGTTTGCATAAATGGGTTTGGGGAACAGTATTTACTTCGCCATTTTCATGGTTGGGTTAGGTTTCAGGTTTTCAGGTATTTCCTTGTTTTTGCTCGTTGTTTTTAGCTGATCTTCCGTACCTCTCTTGTTTCTTCTTCTTCTTTTCTTCGGGCTACGTTGGTAACCTTGGTTCTCTTGAGGATGTCCTCATTTCTGATTTGATCACGCAAGGAAACTCCGAGCATAGGCCTCCCCATAGTCCTCTCCTTGCCCTAAGGGCGACTTTAAGCCTTCTGATGAGGCTCCGTTGTGGTACCGGGTTCCAATTAAGAGATAATGCAAGGGAAACAGCGAGTGGAGGGGATGACGGATGTTCAAGTGCCCAAGTTAGAAACGGTAGAGGTTTGGAGTGCGGCTGTCATTTTTGAGAGCTGTTTTGTACAGAGGGAAAATATTGTTGATATACCATGTAACTTTACTAGCTGATGTAGGTGGCTTCGCGTGGAGTTAGGAAATGGTCCCTTAGATTGTATCTACTGGGATGAATAATATCCCATATTAAATGATAATGATAAATGATGTTTATTTTTCAAATTGGTTTATGCAAACATTTTTACGTTTAGTCCACTCTCGGTCCCTAGAGAAATTAAATAATGTGTCCACCCCTAACTATAGTTTATTTTCGACTTGGGGGTCGACAGTGGATTTTATTTTCCAGCCAGTTTTAGTTTTAACAATAATAGACACGTAGTCTTTTTTTAAAACTAGATTAGGCCTGTGTTTCTTACCTGACTACTCTGAGAACGGTTATAAACAGTGTGTGCCAAATTTTATTCAAACTTTTTCATTGTTAAGACTGATGAAATAAGTGCAACCAGAAAATGCAATTGTTTGAAGTTTTGTGTTTTCGGGAAAAGCATACTATCACCAATTTTGGGGGTACCTATGAGGAACAGGTTGTAAAGTTCCTCGATACTCCATAGAAAAGGGAGGGTCCTCCGATCAAACAGGTGTTATGTCTGGTGGGCAACTGCCCGAAAGTTACTGTCGGGTTTCTGACTCTTAAGTCGACGATGTAAACTCTGCTTGCGCGATTCAGACCATATTAGTTCCTCTTTATAGATGGCGCTGTAGTAATTTTTGTTCTGAGTTGCTATTTTTTAGGTCGTAGTTGTATATCCGCTTGTCGCTTCTCCTACAAGATTTATTAATCTTGTAAAAGCTGGGTTGAGCCCCTTTCAGACACGATTATACATGTGCTGGGACACCACTCATATCTGATCCTTGAATCCTGCAGCATCGTTGTTTTGGATGGTGTAGTGCATTATTCAAGTGCATATCATATCGTATCATCAGGGTCATCATTGTACGTCTCGTCGTACTAACTGCTAAATCGGTATCCTCTTAAAAACACGACCCAATTCCAAAGAATAGAAACAAATATTCTTATACAAGGTGTTATCGCATCCTCGTCAAATTCAAGGAGATAACTATGATAATGATTCTCGACTCGAATCAATAATAAAATGGGTCATTTTTAGGGTTCCGTAGCCAAAGGGTCAAACGGGACCCTATTACTGAGACTTCGCTGTCCGTCCGTCTGTCACCAGGCTGTATCTCATGAACGGTGATAGTTAGCCAGTTGAAATTTCTACAGATTATGTATTTTTGTTGATGCTATAACAACAAATACTAAAAACAGAATAAAATAAATATTTAAGGGGGGATCCCCTACAAAAAAGTTATATTTTTGTTCGTTTTTAGGGTTTCGTACCCAAAGGGTCGAACGGGACCTATTACTGAGACTTAGCTGTCCGTCTGTGACCAGGCTGTATCTCGTGAACCGTGATAGTTAGCCAGTTGAAATTCCTACAGATTATGTATTTCTGTTTCCGCTATAACAACAAATACTAAAAACAGAAAAAAAAATATTTAAGGGGGGCTCCCATATCCCCAGCAGTGATTTTTTTGCTCGTTTTTAGGGTTCCGTAGCCGAATGGCAAAAAACGGAACCCTTATAGATTCGTCATGTCTGTCTGTCTGTCTGTCTGTCTGTCTGTCCGTCCGTCTGTATGTCACAGCCACTTTTTTCTGAAACTATAAGAACTATACTGTTGAAACTTGGTAAGTAGATGTATTCTGTGAACCGCATTAAGATTTTTACACAAAAATAGAAAAAAAACCATAAATTTTGGGGTTCCCCATACATAGAACTGAAAACCAAAATTTTTTTTTCATCATACCCATACGTGTGGGGTATCTATGGATAGGTCTTCAAAAATGATATTGAGGTTTCTAATATCATTTTTTTCTAAACTGAATAGTTTGCGCAAGAGCCACTTCCAAATTGGTAAAATGTGTGTCCCCCCCCCTCTAATTTCTAAAGTAAGAGGAGGAAAATTCTGAAAATATTCAGAATTGTAGAACGTAAAAAAAACTATCAACGAAAATTGGTTTCAATAAGATATAATGTTTAGTTTTTGAGATATGGGACTTTTTCATCAAACTGCAGCAGTAACTTTGTTTTTGATTAACATACTATGAAAAACCAATTTAGTTTTGCGGTTGACTTGAAGTTTACTAACTAATACTACTAACTAATGAATGACAGTTCAAAATATTGTTTGGGGCTATGGAACCCTGTGTGTGAGTAAGACTCGCACTTGGCCGGTTTTTATAAATAATGGTACGGAACCCTTCGTGCGCGAGTCCGACTTGCACTTGGCCAGTTTTTTTAAATAATGGTACGGAACCCTTCGTGTGCGAGTCTAACTCGCACTTGGCCGGCTTTTTTTCTTAATTTTGTGAAATAAGTAATTGTGAACCACCCGTGTTTTGAACGCGGCCCGTCTGATCCTCGCCCTATAACCGCGCTTACACACATAGTTACAAACAATCACAAACGTTTATTAGATAATTTCTTATTCCCTAAACCACGTCACCGGGGTTATTCTGAAATACTGACAAACTTAAACAACCAAAAGAATCAGTGTTTATTAATAATTAACTAAGTACCGTAATTTAGGATCCAAATGACGTCCACATTGGTATCGTATTACCCATTTACTGGGTTGTGGAGGTCAGATAGGCAGTCGCTTCGTGTAAAATACTGGTACTCAGCACCATCCGGATAGGCTGGAAGCCGATCCCAAGATAGTTTGGGAAAAGGCTAGGCAGATGATGAAATGACGCGCAAATGATTAAGTATTCTGCTAATCAAACCACTTTACCACATAATCTAAATCACTTTATCAGCGCTTGAACTCGGATCTAATAACATTACGTTAATAGCAATTTGCATGTAAGATTTTATAGCAATCATATTAGAGATTCGTTACTCAGTAGACTGTCTCTCAACAGATGCCTGCGTGTAAACGCTTTATGAGTCTTAGAAGCGATTTTGCAAAACAATATTATGGGGTTTACCACAGCATGATCAGCCTAAAATGTTCCCATAGCTGGATTTACAAGTCTCTCTGTGAAAGCGAGGTGACTGTAATCCACCACGCGTTCCTGTTGAGGGTTGGTGGACGTCACATATCTTTGGGTTTTTAGTTCTGGGACATGCCAGATTTTTTTATCGTAACATTTTAATGTTTTAATCTCTGGATACAATCTCGGCTCGTTTAACTTATCAAAAAAGTTTCGAACACAAATTGGGCTAATACACATAGCTTAGGTAGTCTTCCAAATTACAAATATATTTTCTTGTTTGTTTTTGTAGACATGAACTAAGGAGCTTATTTCACATAAAAGCTTAAGCAAATTAAGAGACGGATTTTTCCTTATTATTCCGGCTAAGTTACACAAAGCGGATTATAAGAGATTTCACGATGCAGGACGAAGCTCTTTCCTGTTTGTAAACACTTTACTTACGAAATTTTAGGTAGGTACTTATATTGATTGGATAGTTTAGACAGAAAATTAACTTTATTAAACGGCGACAATGACCAGTTGTATTCAAGCTTACTTTGGGAATATTGTTATTATCAAGCGTCCCGAATTATAATGAAAAGGGTTCAATTTTAATAAACAGCTGCCAGATGACAGGTGTCACACGGCAACCTGTCAATTCCGCAAGTTTCTTCCATCCAATTTCTGCTTTATTAGACAGCACCTGTCAAAAAAAGTATTAGAATTTTGAAATTTTCTTGACAGATGAGACTCGTATGTCGCATTGAGAGACTAGAGAGAGGATGGCCAAAGAAAAGGTGGATGAATGATACGAAAGAGAAAAGAGTGAATGATGCCGTTACGTAGGAGAAAATGAAGGGGAAAACGTTTTGCGCCAACCCCAGATAGAAGGGGACTAGGGCAGGTAGATGATAATTTGATTAATGTCGCATTGCCACTAATATAAAAAAAATTGGTTCAGTGCTTCAACCCTTTTAAGAATGAGATTAGAAGTGACCAAAGAGCCAATTAGGAACGCAGACTTTTCTAAAGTGCATGTTATTTATGTAACAGCCCCAGTGGGCTAAATTACTCTCCGCAATTTTGTGAACGCAAGGATACATATTCCGATATTATGTAAACCACATGTAAACGACATGACTTTCGAGTCTTTATCAAGTTTAAGTTCTAAACGAACTTGGATAAGTTTGTTTTACGTTATGGCAACATTAACGTCAAATCTTTTGGGGGAAAAGATAAATATAAGTTATTTCCGCGGTAAGACAAGTAATCTTTGGAAGTCATTAGTGTAATTCAATTTTGTGTTTTAATTTTACTTTAAGTTCTGCTGCTCGGTGTCTGTGTCTTTTGGGGGGGTTAAAACTTATTGAAGCTGTGTGTAGGTACTATACATAGACACTCAATTAGTACAAACCTTAGAACGAAACTCACCATGGTTCTTTTGCAATACACACTATCTTGATAGTGTGTATTTCAAAGAACAATGGTGAGTTTGGTTAATATTATAAAATCGAATGAAACTTGAACCCGTTTGCTTAATAAACCCTGTTTCTAACTACAAAGGCGAATGGGCGATATAGTTTCGGCTGTTCAATAGGCGTGTCTGTGTTAACTTCGTTCTTGTTTGGTCAGGTTCAGGCAGACAGTCGAGTATGCATCTCGAGTACTGAACCAATATTGTGTCGGGGAGTGTTGACAAAATTGTTAATGTATCCTTTGTTATATTACGAGTGTCGAATCGAAAGCTGGTGAATGTTGGTAAATGGAATCGTGTCTTTTTGACAGATGTTGTGAAGTTATTTTGTCGGTTTGTTATCTAAATTAAATCGTAGGTTTGTAGAACGTTAAAAATATTTCAACGAAATTTTAACGAAAATTGGTTTGAAAAAGATTTGATCCTTAGTTTTTGAGATTAACAGCAGCGGCTTTTGCAGCATTAACTTTGTCCTTCATAAAAATACTTTGAAAAACAAATTTAGTTTTGCTGTTGAATGTAAATTTACATGTTAATGAGCTATATTTTTATTATATTGTGGTTTGGTGCTACGAAACCCTGTGGGTGCGAGTGCGACTCGCATTTGGCCGGTTTTTAATTTTAGTTTTCTTTTCTTTGATTTCTTTTTTACGTTTTTTAAATACGATATTGCGTATTGCTGAATGGCACTTTTTTCTTTGTAATATAAAGAAAACAATAATACAACAGAGTTAACACACAGGAGTGATGAGATGGCGTTGCTTTAGAGTAATATTTGATTACGCAACCTCTTAGACCATCCTGGTGGTCATAAAGATATTTATAAGAAAAATGTGTTCAATATGTGTATATTAATTTATAATAAATACCCTACTAAATGAATTTAAATTGTTGCAGGATAATGTTTTTTAAAACAAAATTGTCAGAGTGGTTACAGGAAAAGTGTTTCTACAGCATTAAATAATTTTTAGAACATAAAAATATTTGATACATTACTAGTTAAGGAATTAATTGTAAATTAATTTAGGACATCGTATGTAATAAGAAAGGCTCTGTATGGTGTCGGACGTAAAGAATAGCACCATCCCATATCTTCCCGTGGGTGTCGTAAGAGGCGACTAAGGGATTTGCCAGAGAATGGGCAGCAGCGTTCTCTGTGCTTTTGTAACAACCGTACTGCGATCGCCAACCCGCCTGCCAAGCGTGGCGATTATGGCAAAACCCCACAAAATGTCAATGTGGTGACACTTGGGGGAGGCCTATGCCCAGCAGTGGGCGTCTTTTAGGCTGAAATGATGATGATGATGTAATAAGAATGCGTTATAGTATTGTGATAATAATGTAATATAATGTACTAACGATTGAAACTGCATAATAATTGTGATTTTTTAATTTTTATGTAATTATAATAATTGAGTTATGAATAATTTGCACGCTTTCTTACAGGCAGAATACAATGACTCTCAGACTGTAAGATCTTCCCTTGAAAACCATGTATTTTCTTTGCAAACAAACTATTTGAATTTGAATTAAAAGAAGGAATTAAACAAGTGCCTGCTCCAAATTATTTTGTTCTTTACAGGAAATATGATTACAAAGTTGATAAGGTTATAAACATGCTAGTGGTTACGGTAATTTGTTAAACAATTATTTAATAAACTACAACATTTATGCCTGAAACGCTTGGGTTAGGGATTTAGGTATGGGCAAAACAAAAATAAATTCTATACCTGTGAAGTTTTGAAAAAAATATATATATATTGGTTAACTGGGTTAAATAAAAGTAAAAGAGGTTGAGCAATAAATTATATTAGGTCTTTACCTATGAAATTGCCGTTTTGTTTAAAAAAAGTTAAAGTATTTTTTTTTTGAACTTATTTATTTCTTTTATTCAAAGTAATCACCCCTGCAATCAATGCATCTTTGCCAACGCAGTTTATGGATGCCCTTCTTGAAAAAATCAGCTGGACGGGAGACAACAAACTCTTCAAAGGCGTTTTGTACTGCCTCTCGGGAATTGATTTTTTTTCCCGCTAAAAAGTTGTCCAAATTTTGGAAAAAGTAATAGTCGGAAGGCGCAAGATCTGGTGAGTATGGCGGATGAGGGAGAGCTTCCAAACCCAACTCATGCAGCTTAGAGACGGTCTGTTGTGCAGTATGGGGCCGCGCGTTGTCGTGAAGTAGCAGTGGAGACGACCGATTGACCAAAGCTGGTTGCAGACGTGCGAGTTTCGCCATCATTGTGGTCAGTTCTTCAATGTACACATCTGCAGTAATGCTCTCACCGTTTTGTAAAAAGCTATGATGAATCACACCAGCACTAGACCACCAAACTGTGACCATCACCTTTCTAGGGGTCATTTTTCGTTTTGCACATTGCTTTGGTACCGAACCAGGATCTAACCAACTTGCTGAGCGCTTTCGATTGTCAAAATGAATCCATTTTTGTCGCACGTAACAATTCGGTTCAAAATTCCTTCATTTCTGTGCCTGTTAAGCAGCGCAAGGCAAGTCTCGACGCGTACGTTGCGCTGGCGATCGTTAAGTTCGTGGGGCACCCATCTATCAAGCTTTTTTATCTTGCCAATCTGTCGCAAATGGACCAATATTGTTTTAATGCTAACATCAAAAGCTGCTGCCAGCTCAGCTGTAGATTGAGTTTCATCAGCTTCAACAATCACCTTTAATTCATCATTGTTGACCAAAGTTTCCGGACGACCACGAGGTTCATTTTTCAAGTCAAAATTCCCAGAACGGAACCGAGCAAACCAATAACGGGTTGTGCGTTCGTTTGTACAGTTCTCTCCGTAAACGTCGTTGATGTTACGGGTCGTTTGTGCCGCGTTGGTGCCACGACGGAACTCATATTCCATAATTACACGAAATTTCAAAGTATCCATTATGAGGAAAAATGTTGAAATGTAATGAAAATACAACGCTAATCAATAAACAAAAGACTGATTTTGTAAATAGAATGTCATATTTTAAAAACCAAATTAATATGAATTTAGAACTCATAGCCAATCAAAACTTTTTTTTGTTTGAAAAAGTCTGTACTGCAATACGGCAATTTCATAGGTAAAGACCTATTATATACACTCTTTTGCAAAAAAAAGGGAACCTAGGGAAATTTACGCATTAAGGTCGATTTGAGTTAATTAAATGAAATTTAATTGTTTGACGCACTCTGTATACCTACTGATAATCGTGTAAATTAATACGAGTGAAGAGAAATTTGCCAATAAAAAAAAAAAAACTATGAATACATTAAAACCGATGTACACGAGGGTTACCTCCTCTTGCCAAAATCACAGCTTGAATCCTTCTGAGTATGCTTTCCACGATGTTTTTTATAACGTTTTGAGGAATACGTTCCCACTCTTTTGAAATGACTCTTTTTAGCTCCCTGATGTTTTGTGGAGCAGTTTGCACTGATCTTACCCGTCTCTTTAGACATCCCAAACATGCTCAATTGGATTGAGCTCAGGACTTCGAGCTGGCCAATCTAAACGACGGATCCTAACTTCTTGCATGTACGCTTTCATGTCGCCAGAACGGTGCGGGCGAGCATTGTCGTCCATAAAAATGGAATCTTCCCCAAGTGCAGTCAATGCCGGTTGTGCATATGGAATTAGGACTTCCATTATGTACCGGTGTGCATTTAATGTTCCATTTTTTAAGAAAACTAACTCCGTACGCTGCGTCAAATTAATTGCTGCCCGAAACATAACGGAGCTTCCGCCATAAGGAGTGATTTCTTCGAAACACACATCCGCATAGCATTCCCGTGGTCTTCGCAGCACTCGCCGGCGTCGTTCCCCTCCGCTCAAAGAGATTCTAGCTTCATCAGTAAACAATACTTTATTGCAGTCCTCCAGAGTCAATGAAGCACAGTTTCGAGCAAACTGAAGTCGAGCAACACGGTGCTCACGAAGTAATTTAGGGCCCCGAGCCGGGGGTAACTCCTGATATTGGCAGCCAAAAGCCTGACCGTCCACAAGCTAACTTCTACTCCTCTTATTTCTTCAAGGCTCTTCTTCAGGTCCACACTTGACGCTTTACGCTTCCGCAACGCCAGACTCACCCAAAAAGCGGTCATATCTTGGTTCTGTGCATCGTTTTATTCCCGAACCGTTAATGTTTTTTAGTAACTTTTTAGACTTATGTATACTTGATGTGTATGAAGCCAGCGCGCACGCATCGCGCAGGCCATGAGTCAGTAAATAACTAGTGTTCCAGCGAATCGGTTGTTTCATTTACTCTCCACTCCACATACGTATCAATACTTCTTATGCGTAGGAAGTTTCATTAAAATCTGTTCAGTCATTTCGGAAAATAACGACTTGAAAGTTTGTATGAAATGCCGTAGGGTATAAACGCTCTTAAAACTTATTGCTACATTTTTGCCAATGGGAAACCACACTGCTTGTTCTCAAATCCTTTATAGCCACACTGTGTTTTGCCCACGGCTTCACTCGCGTTATAGTCGGAGATTACCTATGTCACGGGAATGGGAAGTTTCCCATTATTGAAAGAATTTACGGAATCAGATCAGTATTTCCGAAGATTACACATACAACCAAACATAAAAGTTTACCTCTTTATAATATTTAGTATGGATGTGCTGCCCCTACAAAAAGAGCAAGTATTTGTTTGTAATTTTACACAGTTTTCAAATGATTCGTATGCAGCGCTACCAATCAATTTTCTTGGCAAATCGTTCCGTTATATAATGTCAGGGAGAAAATCAACGATTTACCTCTAGTGTTTTGATCATGAAGTACTTGCAAGCCTTGCTGTCTGTCCTTTCCTTCTTAGCTGTCTTTGTGACAGTGGAGTCAAAGTCAAGTAGGTTTATTTGTTTTTGCTTTTATTTATTATAATATACCAGAGAGCCTTAGACGAAGCCTTGAACATCTTCAACTTTTGTGGGGATTATTACAAGGAGTCACAGACATATTTCCTTTGCTGGCAGTGGGTAAATTCAGGCTGAGAGTGATGATGATGAAAAGCTTAGTAACTTATGTATACAGAGTGGAATTGACATCCACGCACAAACTGTGACCACTGGTTCAGTACATCATTCTGACATTAAAACAAAACCGCGGTTTCTTACAAAAGTGCAATACCTACACGGCCAAAATGAGTGGAACAGCTAATTTTGTTTGAAATTACCGTTTTTTGGGTTGCGTACCCAAAGGGTCAAACGGTGTGAAGTCAGAAAAGGTCAAGCAGCCAAGTCATCGAAGTTCAAACAGCGAAGTCTCAGTAATAGGGTCCCCTATTACTGAGACTTCGCTGTCCGTCCGTCCGTCCATCTGTCACCAGGCTGTATCTCGTGAACCGTGATAGTTAGCCAGTTGTAATTTCTGCAGATAATGTATTTCAGTTGCTGCTATAACAACAAATACTAAAAACAGAATAAAAAAATATTTTAAAAATCATTTCTTGAATCCAGGGCTCCAATTCATCTACGGGTTGTTCGAAAGAGATACCGTGGCCCTGGAACACAAAGGGCTAAGAAGGAACATGGATGGGTTTTAGTCAGTCAAGTCTGACACTCCCTTCCGCTGCGCCCAGAGCGGGAGAAGTCATTTGATGATTTCCCATCCCAAAAAAAAAAGGGCTCCAATTCATACATTTTTTTTTGCTCGTTTTTAAAAATAACTAGCTGTTCACGCAACTTCGTCTGCGTTACATTTTCCCCGTTTTCGCAACCTTTTTCATTGCTGCTCCACTCCTATTGGTCGCAGCGTGATGATATATAGCCTATAGTCTTCCTCGATAAATGGGCTATAGGTAGCCCATTTATCGAGGACGGCTATAGATTATTTAGGCTATAGATCAGTGTTAAAACACTGAAATAATTTTTCAAATCGAATCAGTAGTTCCTGAGATTAGTGCGTTCAAGCAAACAAACAAACAAACTCTTCAGCTTAATAATATTATATTAAAATATAAATATAAGTATAGATATGTCAGCGCCTTTGCAAATAGGGCCACACCCAAGAGGGTTGGTTGAAGGGATGCACCAGTCCGGTCCAGATGTGTGTCTATTCTGGTCGGAGGGACAGTGTCGTCCGGGCCACACCCAAGAGGGTTGGTTGAAGGGATGCACTCGTCCGGTCCAGATGTGTGTCTATCCTGGTCGGAGGGACAGTGTCGTCCGGGCCATACCCAAGAGGGTTGGTTGAAGGGATGCACTCTTTCAGTCCAGATGTGTGTCTATCCTGGTCGGAGAGACAGTGTCGTCCGGGGCTCACCCAAGAGGGCGGGTTGAAGGGATGCACTCGTCCGGTCTAGATGTATGTCTATCCTGGTCGGAGGGACAGTGTCGTCCGGGCCACACCCAAGAGGGTTGGTTGAAGGGATGCACTCGTCCGGTCCAGATGTGTTACTGTTGTTTGACAAGTTGATGGGGACAGTGTCGTCCGGACCAGATCCATTACGGATCGGTTGAATGGATGCACTTGTTCATTTCAATGTCTTATTATGATTGACTCTGTGTTTGACGCTACAATCGAAAACCTATGTAAAGTCCTGAATGTAACAGGATGGAAGAGCGGATGTCTTGGTGATTAGACATTGTTTGTTCCAGGAATACAATAACGCCTGAGGACGGTCGTATGCTTCGATGTCAGTCTGGCCGTGTCGGCGCCCTTGTAAAAAGGCTTCATATGATTCACGTTGCAAACTAAACTGTGAAGCGGTCTACAATTCTCTCTGGTGGAACGTCAAGTCGTTGCGGGCAGCCATATTGACTTAGGTGGTTGTCAAGGAAGGCGGAGCCTATTCAATGCAAACAAACAAACAATCAAATATTTTCTCTTTATAATATTTATTTCCTACATCAATCATTAGAAAATGCATTTTAACTATAAAATCTGAAATTCAATATGCAATAACTGTGACCTAAATACTTTGTATTTTGATTGACTCAGATGAATTGTCATCGTTACAAATGCAGCAGATTATGCACCCTGGACATCCAAGTTTTATGAGACGAACAGATACCGGAGATTCAGGTAAATCTTAATTTTAACGACCCCAAGTTTCAGTGATTAATAACAATAAGTTTAATACAGGATTTTGAACATAAATTATACTACCTAGTAACACTTGGTGAAGCATTAATTACGGTTAACTAACAGTTGAAACGTTCTATATGGCATGGTTCTGTATGGTGTCGGACGTAAAGAATAGCACCATCCCATATCTTCCCGTGGGTGTCATAAGAGGCGACTAAGGGACTTGCCAGAGAATGGGCAGCAGCGTTCTCTGTGCTTTTGTAACAACCGTACTGCGATCGCCAACCCGCCTGTCAAGCGTGGCAATTATGGTACAATCCCCCTTATGTCAATGTGGCGTTCGGGGAGGCCTATGTCCAGCAGTGGACGTCTTTCGGCTGAAATGATGATGATGAACAGTTGAAAGCAGCTCATGTTCAGGAGGTAGTTTAGCAAAACAATAACAGTCGCTCGGGTTGAGCCGCGCTTGCCCAGGTTGGTCGGTAGATGGGTGACCAACCATATCATTCCGAGATCCTTTCGTGCCTCAGAAAGCACGTTAAGCCGTTTGTCCCGGCTGTCATTTTTGGATCTTTGACAGTCGTTACAAGTAGTCAGTGACCCAAAAGTCTGGCAACCAGTCTTACCAAGGGGTATCGTATTACCCAGTACTAACTGGGTAATACATGGAGGTCGAATAGGTAGCTCTATGTCAAATACTGGTATTCAGCTGCATCCGATTAGACTGGAAGCAGACCCCAACATATTTGGGAAAAGGAGAGGTAGATGATATGATATGATGATGTTGTAAGCACTGCAACGGATAAGCATCGCCTGGACATGAGCCGTTATTATTCCGAGATTCTTGCATTGGAATTTTATAACGTAACGCACACATATAAAGTACAGTTTCGGTATTGCCTCGATTCTGGATTAGGTGCTTAAAATGAGGTGTGGTGACGAAGATCCTGTGCAGTGCTTGCTATGTGTCTTATGAGCTTAAAAAGACCTCTTTAAAGACTAATTAAAAAAAATCCTAATGAATATTATTATAGCTGGAAGGTACATCAAAATCTTTACAGACAATACTCGGAAGAAAGAGACTTTCAAGATATTACAACCTGTGTAGTTATGTATGTAGAAAAAGAAACTATTTTCAGATGCATTGGTGGCATTTCAAATGCAAGGTATGCTCCCTGGACAAGGTAAATTTAGTTTTTAGAATAGTGGAATAGGAAATTCTTTAAAAGTCATCATCATCATTCTCCTGCCCTTATCTCATTTTATTTGGGGTCCGGCGCAGCATGTCTTCTTCTTCCATATTTCTCTATTACTTGTCATCTCATCAGACACCTCCTTTACAGTCATTATAACTTTCACACAGTCCATCCATCGTTTCACAGGCGCCACGTTTAGAATTTCTCTTATGTACTCATTTCTTATTTTATGCATTCGCATAACAAGACACACCGCTCCAGCCCTCGAAATACGCCTGACAATTTTCGTCAAGGTCACAAAACATATCAAATATCAACGTTCATTCGCAAACATGCGCACTCGCGAATTTTTGGCGCGAAACACGGCGCACTTAAAGCTTATTATCTCGTAAACTACTGCAGCTACACAAAAACAAAAATACGGGTGTATAGCTGAAACAATACAGAATCTAACTATTTTAAAACTAATTACAACAACTAGATATAAGTATTTCGAAAAAAATGTGAACTTGAGAATATGTGTTGAATGTCAGTTTCTCCAATAAGAATGAAAGTTTTTCCAATTAGAATTGTAATTCGTATAATTAAAACCTATTTATAATTAAACTAGACTATATAAGCTTTGTTTTAATACCCATATGTCCTTACTTTGGCACTTTCTTAGTCTTAGTTAGTAGTTTAAAAACATTATCAAAATACCACGCTCGACATGGCGCCACTTTTACATTTCGATATTATCGTTTCAACAGACTTTTAACCTACGATGTTTTTAGATATTCGTAAAGCTTGCATGAACGAGGTTTATTTTGATATATAACACTATATATATTGGGTTAAAATAAAATAATACTCACGTTTTAAAACCAGGAAAATTATATCACATTAACTCAATACGGTGAAATTTGACACCTGACTTTTAAACCTTTTTTGACATTTAATTTTGACGGCTGATATTCTCGTTCTTTATGCCATAGACGCGGAATTTAATACTGTATCCGTAAAGGGGACCATAGATGGTAAATTCATAGAGATTTTAAAAGTTTTAGTAAGTTTTTTGGTACAACTCTTCGAGGCGTATAAGTACGCCCGGACGTTTGACGGGAAAAAGTTTTGGCTGTATTTTGAGTGCTGGACGTTTGACGGGAAATATTTTTAGGCGTATAAGTACGCCCGGACCTTACAACGGCTAACCGTTGTAACGTTGTAATTAGCATTCTCATTTCAGTCCACAGTCACAGTCTCAGTCAGTCATATAAAATTAATAAAAGAAACAATTTACATGGGGTGACACGACTTGAGGTGACAGTACTATAATTATCGATCTAAATGTATGGAACAGCTGATATTTTTTCCTACTTTTCAGCAACAAGATACTGCACCTTCAATGTCCACTGTGACGGCTGGATGCCAGACGCCACGAACAAGTGTTTGTGTGTTCACCCGGAGGAAGATAGCATCATCGGACATTGTATATGTTGAGTTTGAGAGGAAATGCGAATTGCCACAACGTTACCAAGGAGATTCAATTAAAGCTTCGATTAACATTAAATATTTAAGAAACTGCTAAAAGTTTTTTCAAACACTCTACTACAGTGTGCTCGAATTCGCACAGTCGAAATATTCACTTTTATTCATTTAAACAATTATAGACGCATCAGGTAGCGTAATTCTAGTGAGGATGAAGTCTGAAACTGTTCACCTGCGCTCTTATACTTACAATAGAATTGAGTTTTTTACAGCGAGCTTCAGAAGAGTGTGCTCATTTAAGGATGGGGTATAGACCAAGAAACTCGACAACCCATCCCCATGAATCAATCATCGTAAACACCTGGTCCAACAAATATCGCTCGACGCGGCTAAAGAAGTTTTCACTTCAATAATTGTTTCATGTAGCAATGTTATAGGTCTCCATCAAAATTACTGACAAAGACAACGTTTTGGAATCTGCAGTTGGTTACCAATAAGGTGTCCCTCTCGGGTCTGTCATTTTCAGTTTAGCTATTCATTACATAATACCGCAACTAAATTCAAAATTTAACGGATGCTATTTAGATGATGGAATGGCTAGGTGATGTTGACACAGTTTCGAATGACCTACAACTCCTCACATAGCAATTTAAATCTATTGAACTATTCTTAACCCCTCAAGTTGCGAAATACCGACAAATAATCGACTGTAGAGAAACTTAATGCAATAGCCCCACAAATCAAATGTTAGTATAAGAAAGAATTTGGGCAAGAATATAACTCGGATTTGTCCACCAAAACCGGTACCGCCATTTTTGCTATTAATTCAGCAGCTGCAGTTCTGTTATGCGTTTTTCTTTACACTTAAGCATGTGATTTAAATCCTACCAAAATGTACGTCAGGGAATGGTTTCCTACTGAGAAATGTAGTTTTTTAAATACGATAAATTGTTGTGCACTGAAATGTTTTACCAAGAAGTTTTTTTTTTGGCATGGCCCCTAAGATTTATAACAAAATACCTCAGTCTTACAAAGCACTGACTACAAATTTATTTAAAAAAGAGATTAGGAATTTATTAACAGACAAATGTTACTATAGTATAAATGACTTCTTAACGGATACCTTTTGACATATTATACCTTTTGACATATTATACCATTTGACATATTGTACCTTTTGACATTTTATACCTATTGACATATTGTACCTTTGATATATCTTACCTATACACATATTTTACCTTTTGGCATATTTCAATTCTATTTGCATGACAATTGGACAATATGTATTTTTTATTTGTATAACGTTTCTCAAAGAAAATAATATGCACATCAGTTATTAATGTTATTATAAAATCATGTCAAATCAATCAATCAGTAATCAATATGATCAAATCAATCAATCATTATGAATACACTCACAAAAACAATGGTTAAAATAAAAACTTTCTAATCTGTATAATTGTAAAAAATAAAACAAATTTGTACACCACACCAGGTAAAAGCATGTACGGACCTACCCTAAATAATAAGATCTTGCATGCTCAATTTTGTGTGTAAACGCATGTTTTTAACAAATAAATTGTCTTTATCTCTCTTTATCTTTAAGAAGTGGATTTTGTGTGTGTCACGTCCAAATTGAAGTGATGTATTTTTATTCCCATACTACTTTCCATCATCATCATCAGCTGCCTATAATGTTCCCACTGCTGGAACACAGCCTCCACTCCACTGCCTCCACTGCCTCCTCTCTATGAGCTGTAATCCACCACGCAGCCCAGTGTGGGTTGGTAGATGTCACATGTCTTCGAATTTTTAGTTCTAGAGACATGGTTTTGAGAGCACTGATGATGAAATAAATTACGTGGGTTCGAACCCACGGCTTACTACTCGTAAGTCGGGGCTACCACCACCAGGCCACCTCTGCCCTCCTCTAATACGATATCACCTGTGCCGAATGGCACTTTTTTCTTCATAATATTTAAAAAATAATTATTAACCAGAGTTAACATCAAGAGCGATGAGAAGGTGTTGCTTTAGTGTACCTAGTATTTGATAATAGAAGAAATTAAACAAGCATGATACTTGGCTCGACTTGATTCTCACATCTAATCCTTTCCTAGTCTCCTCACATGGTCAACATGTCGCTCCTGGCTTTTCCCATCACGACCTTATTTTCCTGTCTTATGTCCTTAAACCTCCTAAACCCAAATCTACGTTTCAGTACAGGCGTGCCTTTGCGCGGATGAATACAGAAAAACTTATTGAGGATGCTTCGATTATTGACTAGACGCACCCTGGAGAAGCCACAAAAGTAAATTATCTTAGTTCGGTTGTAGGCAAGTTATATGACACCCACGCTCCTGTCAGGAAAGTCAAGCTGAAGCGCTTATCTGCGCCATGGATGAATAATGGAGTTCGGATGGCTATGCGACGAAGGGATCGCGCGTTCCGGAAATATAAGAAGAATCGGTCCGAGTACAATTGGACCCTTTTCAAAACTGCTCGCAATTGTTATAATAAGATGATACGCAACGCTAAACGCCACCATTCACCACCATCCATTCTTAATAATATCACTTCTGCTTCTCCTGCTGATATTTGGAAATTCCTTGGAACTCTAGGCATCGGCAGATCGCGGCATTTAGACCTTCCTAAGGCGTTTAGTTTGGACGATCTAAATCGCCATTTCTCTACTGTCACTACTCTTGATAGTCTAACCAAATGTCAAACCATTGACTATCTTGCTGGTCTGACCTGTCCCAATATTTCTCCATTTGTCTTCACCGCAGTCGATCCTGGAGAGATCAAGAAGATTATCCAGTCCATTAAGTTCAAAGCCGTGGGCTTTGATAGCATCAGTCGTCACATGATTATGATGGCGGTATCAGCCCTTCTTAAAGTGACTGACGATATAAGACGGGGAATGGAAGACACTAAAGTTACGGTTTTGGTGTTAATCGATTTTTCCAATGCTTTTAATACCGTCAGTCACGAAGTCCTTTTATCCATCCTCTCCTATCTCATGGTCTCTCCTGAGGTATTGAAATGTTTTTCTTCCTATCTTCAGTGGCGTTAGCAGTCAGTTCTTGCTGGTGACTCTAACTCCAGCTGGTGTGATCTTGATGCTGGCGTCCCTCAAGGCGGTATTTTATCTCCACTTCTGTTCTCTATTTTTATAGATCTCATAACTACCCAGCATCAGTGTGTGTATCATCTTTACGCTGACGACTTACAGCTCTACTGTCAGGCAAGTATTGACAGCTTGTCCGGTGCGAGCGAGGAGCTAAACCGGGATTGCGTTTTGTCAAAAACTGGTCTGATCGTTTCGGGGTGGCGGTTAACCCAACAAAGTGCCAGGCTATTATTGTGAGGAGCTCCCATAGCCTGAGAAGGCTGAATGGATTAACAGTGCCACCGGTTACCTTTGAAGGAACAGTCATTCCGTTTAGCTCTGACGTCAAGGATCTGGGTTTACATATGTTGACACTTGCCTTGACTCGCGTAAGCAGGTCGCGATTGTGAGCAAGAGAGTGACCGGAACGTTGCGGTCGCTCTATCGGCTAAAAAAGTACAGTCCCTGATCTTCCCTATAATTGACTACGGTGATGTGTGCTACTACGACCTGAATGCAGATCTCCTCAATAAACTTGACCGACTTCTTAATAACTGCATTCGATTCGTATTTAATCTTCGTAGTATAACCATGTCTCCGCACATCGGTCACTTTTAAAATGGTTGCCCATCCGACAGCGCAGAGCGTTGAGAGCTTTGACTACCCTATTTTCCTTTCTTTATAAGCCTACTTCTCCTTCTTATGTGACTACTCATTTTCAATATTTATGCTCTGCGCTCAGTAAGAATCTTTGTTCTTCCAATAATCGTCTTCTACGTTGTCCTTCTCACCGCTCTGGTTTTCTCAAATCGACCTTCTTTGTCCAGGCTGTCTTCCTTTGAAATGCGCTCCCATCTGAACGTCAGGTTTGCCAACAGTCGGTTCACGTTTTAAATTAAAGCTGGCAAACACTTACTTAAGAAGCTGGCAGACTCATCTCATAATTAAATTGTTGTTAGTAGAATATATATGTATTTATGTATTTATTGTTATGTTATTTATGTATTCGTTATATTATTTGTAAATGTTTTGCTGCACCTACTATGTTTTCTCTCTGCATCACGCTAAGGTAGACTGGTAGAAAATGCCCAAGGCACTAAGTGCGCCTTTTTACAGTGTTTTTTTTTACGCTTGTGCCTAAAGTTTTAATTCATAAATAATAATATAAAGGTCTTGTCTTGTCAATTCGACACAATGTACAAATGATTTCAAACCATTTTGTTCTTCACAGGGAATATACTTGTAGTTACAAAGGTGATAAGGTTATAACCATGTAGGTTGTTATGGTAATTTATTAAACAATTGATTAATTATAAACTACAAAACATTTACGATCAAAACGCTTGGGTATGGAATCTAGGTACGGGCAAAAATAAAATAATTCTTTTACTACGAAGTTTTGAAAAAATATAAAAATTTGGTTGGCTAGGTTCAATAAAAGTCATAGAGGTTAAGTAATAAATTATAATAATATACAGTTAGAGAATGTGGAACGAAATCCCTTAAAACTTATTGCTTCATTTTTGTCAATGGCTGCTTGTTCTCAAAACTTTTATAGCCACCAGTCGGAAATTATGTCACGTGGTTATGGAATGGGAACTTTCCCATTATTAAAAGAATTTTCGGAATCAGATTAGTAGTTCCAAAGATTACCCATACAACCAAACATACAATGTTTACCTCTTTATAATATTTAGTATGGATGTGCTGCCCCTACAAAAAGAGCAAGTATTTGTTTGTAATTTTACACAGTTTTCAAATGATTTGTATGCAGCGCTGCCAATCAATTTTCTTGGCAAATCGTTCCGTTATATAATGTCAGGGAGTAAATCAACTATTTACTTCTAATGTTTGACCATGAAGTACTTGCAAGCCTTGCTGTCTGTCCTCTCTTTCTTAGCTGTCTTTGTGACGGTGGCGTCAAAGTCAAGTAGGTACATTTGATTTTTGCTTTTATTTGTTGTTCGTTTTAGCAAAGGTAATGTTTATTTTTAAGCCCGTACTTTAATTCAGTCACTAGTTTTTCTGTAAAAAACTTTTAGTTTCATCTTCCATTTTTTAAATCGTAGTTAATAAAAGTGATGTCTTACATTTATTTAATTGGATGGTTCATTTAGTTTGCTTCTAACAGAAGGTATGTAACATTCATCAATTGTTTATAAAAATACTGTAATGTTGGAATTTCATTTCACGACACTAAGCCAACAGTTTAAATTCAACAATAAAGTTATTAATTTATTCATTCACTGAGATGCCGATGAAGAATCGGAAATGTCGAGGTTTTCAAGAAATTTCGAGCATGACTAATTTTGCACCAAAAATATGCTGTTTTTATAAGACTAAGTATTTAACTTTATATTCGCTTAATTGCTATGCATTCTTGTATGGATTAGAACGTTGGGCCACAAAAGGGATGAATGAAAAGCATTTGCATGTTGCTGAGATATGTATATACTAAGGGGGATGTGTGTAAAATAAGAAATTAGTGCATACGAGGACGTCTTAAAGTTGCGCCGGTGACTGGAGAGATGTGTGGTAATCGGTTGTCGTGGTATGGGCTGGTGATGCGGAGGAATGACGAAAATGTCGTGAGGAAAGTTTTGAGTATGAATGTGGATGGGGACTGTGTGAAGGGTGATATAGCAAGAAAAGAGGTATCTCATGAGATGACAAGTAAAAGAAGAAAAAAAAAGAAAGAAGTATGGAAAACGAAGACATATTGCGCCGACCCCAAATAAATTGGGATAAAGGCAAGAGAATGATATGTGCCGCTTATATGCTAATAAGATTAGTTATTATCACGACCTTATGCCTAGTTCCAAACTCAGCACCACACATATAAACCGCGTTCATTATATGTCAGTGTGGTCACGGTTGTGGAATTTACAGTCAAAACTGATAATCGGAAAACGGACAGAACCACTTTTGACCGGTGTCCTTGAAAACCCTATTACGTTAAATGGCATTTCCTATATAAAAATGTTTTGTTTCAGAACGCCTTAGTTATAATTACCTAGAATAACTACAAAATGATGTTTTTCAAAGTGTCACAAAAAAAAACCTAAGTTTAAGCGGTCAAAAGTAGCTTTAAATAACAGTTTTGACTGAGACATGCACACAGAATGAAATGATGAAATTCACCTTGGTAAGATTTATACCCAAAATCCTTATAAACTTATATCCTCTAAAATACAATATTTTAAATTTTTTTTTTTTTCCAGGTTACGGCTGCACAGAAAATTGGCATTGCTACCAGCCTCCATGTGACTGCGCATGGCCAGAAGGAGACTTGCATGGACACTGTGCATGTGAACAAAACCAGCGCGGGCTCCCATTTGTCGCTCCGACTACGCCGACGCTTAAATAAATAATTAATGTTTATACACTCCTGATAAAAAGAAAACCGGAACAATAAATGTTGTTTTTTTTTCTTAGACAGGCTGGAAAAGACATCAACGTGAAATAGCTTACCACATACTCTGTACATCGTTCTAAACCGAAATTTTGCATCGGTATTAAAGAAAAAACAGCTGTTTCCTAAAGTGCATCATTTTTGGGGTTCTGTACCTCGAAAGGAAAAAACGAAACCCTTATATACTTTGTTGTCCGTTCGTCCGTCTGTCCGTGTGTCTGTCTGTTTGTCAAGACCCTTTTTCAAATACTCAGGAATTTATATCAAATACTCAGTTCTACTGTCCCTTGGAGCTGTGAAAAAATCAAAATTTTAAGCCAACGCAATCAAAAGATACAGCCGTGTATGCCGCAAATTTTCGACAATCGCAAGGGAACCAAAACCTACAGGGTACTTCCCGTGAATTCGGAATCTTAAAATTTGGTACGAAGCAACGTCTTCTAATACAGATAAAGGAAAAAATGCGGCAACTGCAAATTTTTTGTTACATCATGTAATAAAATATTTTAATATTTTTTGTACGGAACCCTCAGTGCGCGAGTCCGACTTACTTGGCCGATTTTTTTTAAAATACCGATGAAAAATTTCGTTGTGCAGGGGTTCAGAAGGATGTACCTACTGACGTAATGTAGTACATGGTAACCGATTTCGCGTTGGTGTACCATACACCCTGTATATTATGTAGGAACCTAACTTACCGCACCTAATAAGAAATTTAGATTTTTATTGGCCGTTGACCAGGTTCTTGACCCGCGTGTGAAATTTTTTTAACAACTTCCCTTTTTTTTGCTCGGAACCCTAATAATTTTGCTAAAATTAAAGTAGCCTACTACTTTGCTTATCATCAGCTATCTGCCTAGCCGTTTCGTAGATATACAGGTACAGACATACAAAAATTAAAAAAACAGCCAAGTGCGAGTCGGACTCGCGCACGAAGTGTTCCGTACCATTATTTATAAAAATGTATGTATGTATTTATAAAAACTTTTTTGTATGGGAGCCCCCCTTAAATATTTATTTTTTTCTGTTTTTATTATTTGTTGTTATAGCGTCAACAGAAATACATAATCTGTAGAAATTTCAACTGGCTAACTATCACGGTTCATGAGATACAGCCTGGTGACAGACGGACGGACGGACAGCGAAGTCCCAGTAATAGGGTCCCGTTTGACCCTTTGGGTACGGAACCCTAAAAAGAGCTTTTTTTAAGCCGCGTATTACTTAGGAGTACTTTCACATGTATTCCGTGAAAAGCTGTTGTGATTTAAAATTTGATTTATTTTTGTAGATGATGACATGTGTTTTGGCCCGCCTTCCTGCATAATATTTTCTACATCAATCATTGGAAAAATGTTTTTCCACTGTAAAATCTGATATTGTATACGCAATAACTGAACTTAAGTGACTTAAATACTTTGTTTGGCTTTCAGATGGATTGTCATCATTACCAATGCAGCAGATGATGCACCCTGGACCTCCAAGTTTAATGAGACGAACAGATACGGGAGATTTAGGTAAATCTTAATTTTAACGACGCTAAGTTGCAGAAAGAGCAGCGGTGGCCAAGTGGTGGCAGCCCCGACTTACGAGCAGTAAGCCGTAGGTTTGAACCCAGGCAGGCGCATTACTTTGTGTATTTTTTTTCATCATCGCTGCTTCTAAAACGCTGAAGGAAAACATTGTGAGGAAACCGGCATGTCGTAGAACTAAAAATTCGAAGACATGTGACATCTACCAACCCGCACTGGGCCCGTGCTGGATTAAAGCCCACTCCCTCTCATTGAGAGGAGGCCTGTATCCCAGCATTGGGAACATTATAGGATGTGAAGATGATGATGAAGTTGCAGTGATTAATTTTAATACCGGATTTAGAACATTAATTCAATTATCTAGTAAGTAACACATCGTGAAGCACTTATTAAGGTTACCACACAGTTGTAAGCACAGCACCGGATTAGCATCGCCTCAACTTGAGCCGTTACAATTCTGAGATCTTCTTTAGAGTGTTGTTAGTGCCTAACCTGCTGGCCTAGCATGACGTCTTAAAGCAGTATTGTTTTACTCTTATTCCAGTGTGAGAAAGAGACGGAGCTATACAGGATGTCTAGCGCCATCTCTTTTCCACACTGGAAAAGGAGTAAAACAATACTGTTTTAAGACGTCATGGTAGGCCATCTGGTGTCTAGAGTTTTTATGCCGCCCATGGGCGTCTTACTTAATTTTACATGCTGACGAGAAATATCTCTCAGGCGTGCTGGTTTTCTAAGGAATGTTAAACGTGACGCACTCATACGAGTATAAGGACAGTTTCGGGGTTGCCTCGGATCTAGATTAAGTAGTCATAATTAGGTGTGGTGACGAAGATCCCGTGCAGTGCTTCTATAGTTCTGTTTCTTAAGATCTTTAATCTTAAAAATCGTAGTGACAGGACCTTAAACTAATCTATCCTATCTATCATATTAAAATGAATCGCAGTGTTGCTAAGCGCAAATCTCGAGAGCAGCTAAACCGATTCTTTTTTTATAATAAGTATTCCTTGAAGTACGAGGATGGTTCTTGCGGAGAGAAAATTTTTAAAAATTCCCAGAAAAAGTCTAAAAACAACACTTTTCATTTCCATACAAAAGATTCGTAATGATACTTAAAAGTCAATTTGAACTTTATTCCCATATATATTTTCCGGGAAGGCAAAACAATTGAGTGACGTTAGTCTACACTAATATTATAAAGAGGAAAGATTTGTATTTTTGTATTTTTGTATGTAATGAATAAACTCAAAAACTACTGGACCGATTTTGAAAATTCTTTCACCATTAGAAAGCTACATCTTTACCGAGTAACATAGGCTATATATTATCGCGCTAATAACTTAGGGGGATGAGCAATATTGCATTTAGTCCACATTTCTCAACTGTTTGACAACTGACAACTGTCATGACAAGCATTAGAATAAACCGGCTATTTCAAACCATTTGTCATCAAAGTAAGTAGCCTGGCGGCTCTATGACCGCCCTGCCAAGCAAAAGGTATCGAGTTCGTATCCGCAGTCAGTATGCACTTTTTGTGGTAATTTTTTAATGCTGTAAGTTTTCCAAAACAACGCGGGTTCGATCCCCAACCGGTGTTCTCTTTTTGTAACTAGGTATTTTGTTTTATTATAATGCTTTATGATTTTCAAATCATTACAAAATAGTTTTCGTTTTTTTAACCATTCAAAATAAATAGTGATTAAAGAACGATTGGGTCATAAACAAAACGAAATTTAAGACATGATCGTTGGCGATTTTAAAGTATACACATCCGTAGACACTGTGATGGCTAATGACTCCGTTGAATTTTTCAACTCCCTGGAGCTAACGGGCGTGCCGTTCCCATAAGATGGAGCTTAAAGTTGGCGTTTTAGTTCTGCTGATGAGAAACTTTGATGTACCAAGACTGTGCAACGGCACCAGGCTTCGTATCACAAAGCTTGGCAGTAATATTATAAAAGCCACTGTAGCGGCCTACAAAAAGCAACTTACTACAAAAAGTGCTACAGCGTCATCTATGACGCGACGGAAGAACTAACATCAATTGCCTACATCTCGCAAGCAAAGTTTAACTTGCTTTCGACTTAATACTATATAGAGAAACCCGACAACAACTGTCGGGTAGTTGCCCACCAGACACAACACCTGTCTGGTCGGAGGATCCTCCCTTTTCAATGGCATATTGAGGAACTTTACACCCTGTTCCTCAAACTGCTAAACTGGTGACCCAGAAATGGACGTCAGCGCAGCCTTCGAGCAACGTGACGTCATCATCATCACTTCCTTCAAGCTTTAGTTTAGCGAGTCTCACAGCCAGCCAGCTTCAAATGCGTATTCCTGATCGCCAGCATGCAGCTGGAGCGCATTCCTGGTCAGCACCCTCAGCCTCTCATCAAGCGACTTTGGCACAGCACACTGCCTTTTCGGCCGGTCGAGAGCTTCTACTACCTCCCGGTCGACACCTCTCTAGCTGTCTGCCACATCGCAGCGCTGCACTACGTCCGACGCGCTGAAGCAAACGCAGCGCCGGCCCCGACTCACTGGGGTTCGCCTCACCACCACAGTCTGTTCCGACTCACCGTGAACAATGCGGCAACGAAATTCCAACTGGCACGGCATAATACTACAAGCTGACTCATTCGACTATCGACCTCCGGTCTCCGGAGGGGAGTGATGTAGCGACCTACAAAAAGCAACTTACTACAAAAAGTACTACAGCGCCATCTATGACATTTGTGTCAATTGTTTAATTTATTGTTCTTATTTATTTTTACTTTCTAATTGATTCTTTTTCATTCATATTTTTTTGTGAATGTGTGGACATTGTAAACTTTGTAATTTTTGTTTTCTTTTTTTTTTCACGTATTATCTTTTTCTACCTTTTGTTGTAAGCGACGACTTATTGTCGGGCCTACGCTGTCCTCTCATACTTAGGTACAAACGCTGTAACATTCAAATATTTTAGAACCAAATGATTTTAAAAGAGTAACCATGGACTTTCTTGCCGGCTTTTCTCAATAGGAAACAACCAACCCGAACCGTGCCCCTTTTGTGGACGTTTTATAAGTGCCCCTGTAGGCCTATGTAAAATAAAATATTTTGTTTTTGATTTTATGACGCGACGGAAGAACTAACATCAATTGCCTACATCAAGCAAGCAAAGTTTACATTGACTTAAGACTATGGAGAAACCCGACAACAACTGTCTGGTCGGAGGATCCTCCCTTTTCGATGGAGTATTGAGGAACTTTACACCCTGTTTCTCATACCGTTAAACCACCATTATTACAGGATTTGCTAAAGGAGAGAGCGTTTTAATTCGACGCATGCCAAATATTCCAAATAACTTGCCATTCCAATTTTAATTACCAGGTAGTTTTGCAATGACGATCAACAAATATCAGGGCCATACCTAAAAACTGGCAGGCAATTTTTTGGGTACGTACTCCATGCTTCTCAGACGGTCAATTATTTGTTGATTGTTCACGTGTTTCATGAAGCCAAAACTTGCACGTGGTTACGGTCATTGTTATGACATTTTTTATTGTATACAAAACTGTATTGGAAAGAATAAATAAATAGTGCCCAACAATGCGCCGTATTGTTCACTTTGAAAAAAATATGTTCCGACTTTTAAGCCATATTATAGTGTCGCTTCAACGCCTTTTAATTTTGTTTCGGACCTCTGCCGCCAAGAATTAAAACACCCTAAAGCACGCCCTTTGTAGTCATCACCGACATAATCACATTACGATCAGACCGTCAGTTCTCACACATAACAACAAAACATCATTCCTTACTGAAGGTGTATTTAATCGTACATCCTCATTTCGCCAGTTATGTTGAAGCTCTATGTAATAGGGGGCGATCCCCATCAACCGGGCCCGACATTAAATCCAGACTTCGTGGCTGCTACTCAAAAATTCCTGATGGAATAACCCAATAACACTTTGCCCGATCCGAGAATCGAACCCGGGACCTCAAGCTCAGCAGTCGTGCTTGCGACCACTCTAACAACGAGGCAGTCTCACAGATACACCTTAAAATTTCCGCGCGAACGAAGTCGCGGGTATCAGCTAGTATAGTATACTGTTAGGCGGTACGAAGTTCGCCGGGTCAGCTAGTTAAGAAAAAAAACCTTATTATTAAAAAATCTTATATAGTCGTAAGGTAAGCACTGCACGGGATCTTCGTCACCACAACTGATTTTGACTACTCACACACACACACACACACAAACACACACACACACTTTAAACACTACACTTCACACATGTAATATCTATCTATCCTATTGCCATCAACCCTCCTCTCTTCTCATCTTTTCTCTCTCACTCGTTATATCAAATATCACCTAAACCAAGATTATTGCACTTTTCAGCAACAAGATACTGCACCTTCAATGTCCACTGTGACGGTTGGATGCCAGACGCCATGAACAAGTGTGTGTGTGTTCACCCGGAGGCGGACAGTATCATTGGACATTGTAGATGTTGAGAGTTCGAGAGGAAATGCGAGCTGCCACAACGTTCCCTAGAAGATTCAAATAAAGCTTTTGATTTACATTAAATGTTTAAGAAAATGTTGTCAGTTATTTTCAAGCAGTCTATTACAGATAATTCGCACAGTCGAAACACTCACATAAAAAATAAGTTGAAAACTAAAACCAACTTCAACAAAAACGGGCACTATTTTGGGTAGGTATTTTATATTGTAATTTTTTGTGGTGCAGAAGAAAGTTAGCCTCTTTCATCTGATCACCTCTATCGTCTAACTGTTCACCTGCGCTCTGCTACTTACACAAGAATTAAATGTGTATCCAGCATGTTTCAGAAGAGTGAGGTCATATTTAAGTATAAGGGGTAAACCAATAAACTGAAAACCCTTCTCCATGGGTCAATCATGGTAATCACAGCTTAGCTCATCGCTGCAAAGATGCCACATTGTCGGTCTTCTACAGGCTGTACTTCAGCGAGTGTGCCCAAGAACTCCACGACCTCATCCCATCGGCCCGCTTCTACCATCGGACGTCTAGACGCACTACAAGTTACCATCCCTACCTTATTGTTATTTCACCAATACGCCACCACGCACTAAGCGTTTTCAAACGTCTTTCATAATGCCCACGGCAAAGGAGTGGAACTCTCTGCCTGCGTCTGTTTTTCCGAACGCTTACAACCCTAATCTCTTCAAAGTTAGAGTGAACAGGCTTCTTCTGGGTAAGCTTGTGTACTTAGGAGTCTTACTTGACAACTGCCTGTCTTTCGCGGCGCACATCAAAGCAGCTCGCGATCGAGCTGCCTTTGTTATGGGTAGGTTTCATTTCATGATTTTGGCAAAAAGCAAGTTGTCACTCAAGTGCAAGTTGCGCCTTTATATCGCGGTGATCCGCCCCATTATGACTTATGCTTGCGTCGTGTATACACACACACCAAGCCTAAGTACATCCATACGATGCAAACTTTGCAGAACCGGTTCTTACGTAGAGTCACGGGAGCCCCTTTTTATGTCCGTAATGACCGTCTACACGTAGACCTTAGAATGCCCACCGTCCTTCAGTTTATGAAACGTCTTTCGAAGCGTTTCTTCGATAACGCCATTAAACACCGTAATCCCCTGATCGCAGCGGCCGCCCGTTACGAACCCTCGCGTGTTAGTACAGTACGCCGTCCGAGGCATACCCTCGTCACTACCGATGATGCTATCACACTCCTCCAGGAGGGTAGTAAAGAGACTAGTACTCTTAAAAATTCAGACACAAACCGCCATCTTTCCGACCTCGCCGTCGAGGTCCGTCGCGACGTCCCGGTCCATGCCCTCCCCGACCCTCGCTCGAGCCAGCCCGCGATGCTGTGCCAGTAGTTTTAAATCAGCCCCTAAATAATGATATCATTCAGATCCAGCCTGTCCCCATGCAGTCCTCCCCCAGCGACGCCCTAAGCCGAGGCTCGTACCCCACAGGGGGTGTACTTAGCGTGTGGTCGCTTAGTTTGTAAGTTTTTATGCCCTGGCCGGAGGCCTTTTAAGGCACCCACAGGATAGTCCGGTTAAGCAGACGACAACCTCCTAGGTTGAACTGCGAGATGCCATTCACAAAAAAAAAAATGGGTAAGCTCGTACTATCGTCGACTTTGTCTCTGTCATCTCTGACAAAGACTAGAGCCAAGAGAAAACCCACCGAAAAAAAAAAGAAACTTGGATATGTTCGGCTATTTACACTCCACTTATGAACTCGTTAGCTGATTTGATTTCGCGATTACAATTTTAGTCCTATGGAGAAAGATACTGAGTTTGATGGTATATACCACATCCTTATGTAAAGGAGACCGACCCGTAAACACCTGTGCATCTGTCGCATTTTGACCATGGAGGTATTTCACTTTTGTAGGAAACAGCTGTTTTTTTTTTAATAATGACTGAATACGTGGGAGCCCTTTTCGCGCTGGTGGCCCTTTCATCTAAACTAATATTATAAAGAGGAAACATTTGATTGTTTGTATGTTTGTTTACATTGAATAGGCTCCGAAACTACAGGTCCGATTTGAAAAATTCTTTCAGTGGTGTATAGCCCATTTATCGAGGAAGGCTATACTATACTATTTATCATCACGCTACGACCAATAGGAGTAGAGCAGCAATGAAAAATGTTGCGAAAACGGGGAAAATGTGACGCAAATGAAGTTGCGCCGGACAGCTAGTCCTGTATAAATACTCCTTTGTATACTTGCCTACTCAATTAAGGTGATAGACATAGAATACACTGAGCCTGCTGCCTGCCTGCAGTGCCTAAATGTTATGAATATTCAGACCAAATAGTAACTGAATATTCATGAGAATCGTTTCATATTTACATTTACATACCTTATTAGATAATAAATAGGATCTTGGTAAAGCCATTGTTCAGGAGTAAGAGATGAATAATTAAACTGGTGATGGTACATTGCCGTTGCTAGAGTTATATGCTCATTTTCACTAACACTAAACGGTCCCGAAGTTAATGCTTAAATGTAACTGCACTGTTGGATGTTTAACTCTAAGTGCTCTGGGCCGAGCGTTGAAATTGCATTAATGTAGTTACTTAACACATTATTTATGTGTTTTTTGTACAGTTTGTGATAATGGGTATTATTTAAATTTAACTAGTACAGTTTTAACTGTTATTTTATTTATTTATTTATTTATACAAATACTTGCTGCACTTACAGTTTGCACCAAAGCGTGCAGCAAGCCAACAACCTAAAATTAACTAAAAGAACTTACGCAATAATTAAGTACAGCTTTATTGCTGCTCGTAAACACATCGAGATCCGGTTCCTGAGCAATCAGGGCATTTAACAGATTTATCGCCTAGGCTGTGGGCACATGTCGAGCAGTCTGGGTACGCACAGAGAGAGGCGCGAACAGGCCTCGCGGGGCACAGGCTCGCGACCGCCGCAGCCGGTCCGGAGCAAACAATGAATAGTGAGCCAGAGTAGTCGCGTCGTCAATTTTATTATTTAGTAGTTGATAGTAGTGCATCAACAGCGCACACTTACGTCTCAGTTCTAACGTGTTGATGCCTACCATTCCCGAGACAAACAGAGACGGATACAAATAGGGGTAATAACCATATTTTTTTTATATAGGTAGCGAGGTTATGTCTGTTAAGCGGCACAAAATTTGGCCCAAACATTAACAAACTGATAACAGGCGATTTTGGAATCGCGTATGAAAATTTTCGAGTGGCACTTTGTCAGGATATTTGTTTTTCTGAATTTGAAAGGGTAGTACAAATGTAAGTTCATTTTTTTAATAACTCTGACACTTAACGTTAGTTCGTTACTGGACCGCATTAAACACTTGTGAGTTAAAATTCGATATTAAAATGGTCATGCGTTTAATCTTTTTTGATTTATTTTTTGATTAATCTGTAGTCCTTTATGCTTCCAAAATTGAAACTCAGTGCCACTAACTTAAGCTCAAGTTACACAAGCTGTGTTGCTTCGGATCCAGGGGGCGAACGCAGCAATAGATTGCTGAATCTTTAAATGTAGCGCATAAAAATCTCAGGTAAGTCTCAACAAGGTATGACCAGATCGGCCTCTACACAAAGAGACCTAGAAGTGGCGGTATTAGGTGTACATCCGCGCGAGAAACGAATTTATCGCTCTCGCAATTTTAAGAATTTGGTTCAGTTATGGTTTGGGGAGGGGGGGTTCTTTTCAGACGCACGCACAGAGTTGGCAATCATCCAACCGTAGTGTGATACATTGAGCAGACACGTTTTACCATTCGTAGAAATCATCGGTTGTGAAATTTCATCTTAATGGAAGATAATGCCCGACATCACCGAGAATTACCGAATTGTGCTGGCCAGCACGAAGCCCAAACATGAATCCCTTAGACATGTCTGGGACATGCTTAAAATACGCAACAATCCAGTTCCAACCCTCCAGAGCCCATCAGTCAGTGGAAAACCGCTCTGGGAAGAAATACCCCATCTGGACATTAAAAACATTATCCACTGCTGCCTTATCGCATGCAGGCGGTCATCAGGGCCCAAGTTGGAAATATTCTCTTTTAATGTTAATTACTACTTAAGTAATTTTAAGTACTTTATCATCTTAATTTAAATAAAAAACATTTTCTCAAAACTCAGAGGTTTAATCTCTCTCTCTCTCTTCAAAGTTTGTACATCCATCGTTGAGACTATAGCACCATACTTAGCTTTAATTTTTAATTTGTGTGTGGACCGAGGAGTTTTCCCTGATTTAATGAAATACAGTAAAGTCATCCCTCTTTTCAAATCCGGAGACAGTAAAGATACTAATAATTATAGACCTGTATCCGTGTTGCCAGTTTTTAGCAAGGTGTTTGAAAAGGTAATGCTTAATCAAATGCTCAATCATTTTAACACCAACAAAATTTTGCACGATCATCAGTATGGTTTCACCAAGGGACGTTGTACAACTGACGCCGGTGTACACTTATTAAAGCACATATTTACAGCGTGGGAAGAGTCCCAAGACGCCATTGGAATATTTTGTGACCTCTCCAAAGCATTTGACTGCGTAAATCACGACACATTACTTTTGAAACGCATTACGGACTTGGTATACTTGCACTTAGTTTGGTAAAATCATATTTGAGTGATAGACAACAGCAAGTTCAAATAAATGGTGTTAATTCACAGGGTTTAAAAGTAAAAATGGGGGTTCCGCAGGGGTCAATATTGGGTCCTTTCCTCTTTCTAGTATATATTAACGATCTACCCTCTTTATTGAAAAGCCAACCACAAAATATGGTGTTATTTGCTGACGACACTTCCTTAAGCAAACGATTTAGTATTAAATGAAAATAAGGGGTGCGCCAAAGTTCACCTAAATTTTCAACTCCGATAATTGGAAATCCGAAAATGTTCTTCCTAACATTTTTCATCCTAACAATCGCAATTCCTAACTACTCTGTCTCTAATGTTCATAATTCCGAAGCATTCAACTTCATAATGTCAGTAGCAATAAACATCTATTATACTTTTATTTGTTTTCCTATATTTTCTCAACATAACCATCTTTTACACTATTATTCAAAGTCATATATTTTTTGTTTAGATTTCTTTTTATTCATAATAATCAGTATTATACACATTAATTTTGCGTAACTTTTACTTTTTTATTTATTGCGTTAAAAATAAAAGGAAACCCCCAACCCCTGGAAAGATATCCATGGGTTAGGTTAGGTTAGAACTGTGACCAACTACGCGCGAGCCGAGCGAGCGTAGCGAGCGGTGCCGCGGCAGCGGCCGGCGAGCGCTACCTCGAAATTGGTCGCAAAACTTTTCTAAGTATTTTTTTCATAGTGCCCCCAAGACGACACTCTGACCTAATCCCCACCCAAATTAAAACTATAAAATTAAATATACATATACAATGTGTTGTTTTGCATCCTCGTCAAATTTCAGGACGTTGTCGTAAAACACATAAATAATCAATTTAAAGTTCGGTACCGGTCTATAATTAATAAGCGTTGCTTTTTTTTATTGTTGAAATTTAACAGTATTTCAGAATAAAACCCTTGATTCAAAACTCTTAAAACAGAATCACCCAAGTACGCACACAGCGACAATGCAGCTGCTCTGTGTGCGTGAGAGTCGACAGTCGACGTCTGACCTACGAAATGCAACAGTGTTGCGACCGTGCGATGACCTACGGCGACCGGTACCTAGCAATTTTACCTAATTTTATTTCGAAAATCACCTACATTATTGTCATAAATTTCGCTTGATACTAAACTAATTTATAAGCATCATTGGAATACGGAAATCTTACTAACGACGACAATACTAGTGTGCCAAAGAAAAGTTCACTGACCTGTACTTACCTAAGTTCGGTAGTTATCAGATGAGTAATAAAATGTTAGTTTTGCTTTATTGCTATCTACACTAACACTCTGAACATTGTACGTAGGTAAATTCGTAATGATTTTGTTTGAATTTGTGGATTGAATTTATTGGTGCTTAGTACCTTAGTTGGTGTAGGTACCGATTTACTAAATCTAAAAATGTTTTTTATTCTTGTTGGAATTGGAAAGATGTGCTAGCTAAGTAGGTATGTAGAAATACTTTCGACTGTTAGGTATTATTGGCGTAGTTAAAAATTTGAAATCAACTTATTTATTACACTAATAAAATTGATTAAGCTAACAACGTATTTACAAAATGATAGTCTAGTACAAATAAATAAATTACCTACTTAAGTTACCCGGAGGCCGGAGGTATGTTCAAAGTTGCCACCACCACATTCTTGGCACAGTCGACAACGACGTAGCTGGTTTTCCTTCAGCTTACGTAGCACTATCACATTCCTTTTTAAAGTGTCGAAAGCACTAATTATCTTTTCACGTAATTCTGTAACACTTGCCACTTTCTCCGAGTAAACTAACCTTTTAACGTCTCCCCACAAATAAAAGTCTAGAGACGTCAGGTCCGGAGAACGGGCCAGGCCACAGGTCCTCCGCGACCCATCCAATGGTCACCAAACCTTTCGGTTAAGTACCTACTCGCGTACATGCCGACCATATGGAGAGGAAACACCGTACTGCTCCACGTAGGCTGTCTCCACTGATGGCATACGTGCGGACCATCTCTACCAACTCGACGTTTGAGTAATTGTCCGTCATCTTGCACTTTGCACCTACGTCTCAACGATGTACCTAGGAGCGGAATTCGCAACGCGTATGCACGCGTCGGCGACAAATTCACACTGTTTGGTTCCGGGACGGCGGCGGCGCGGCGGGGGTGGATAGGCGCGCGAGCGACAGAGTGCGCCCGCGCACCCCGCCGTGCGTGGTAGGGAATAGGTACCTATGAAATTATCGTATCTTCGTTGCGTTTGCGTTGTGTATGTATTGTTAGCGTTTCTTTGTGTGCGTTTAAGCGCGGTAACAGACGGGCCGCGTTTTAATACGGCTGGTTCACACTTACGGATTTCCGTAAATAAGAAAAAAAATATAAAAAAACACCTACCCATTTTTATTGTTGATTTGGGTCGAGAATCATTAGCATAATTACCTCCTTGAATTTGACGAGAATGCAAAACAACACATTGTATTTTTATTACACTTGGTAAATGTTTCTATCTGAGTATCAGTGAAAATATTATGGTCATTATGTTTAGGCATAAAAGCGTTATGATAAAAAACAGTAGGAGTTTAAATTATTTACATGAATGATATTATTAATTACAATTTTCGGAATCATGAGTGTTATGAACATCGCCGGTAGCACTACAAATAGTATGAATGAAAACTTTAGGATGAAAAATTTTAGGAAGAATGATCATTCGGATTACAAATCGTTAGGAAGAACAATTTCGGGTAAAGAACTTTAGGTGAGCCAATATGGACCCGAAAATAAGACTAAATGCATAAGATTTTCATTACCGAATGTTAAATGTAGTGATTTTGATATAATATTGAATAAAGAGAAACTAGAATTTGTCGATAAAACGGTTTTCTTGGGGGTTACGCTTGATTCAAGGCTTCAATGGGGTCCTCATTTAACATCTCTTGCGGGGCGGTTAAGTTCAGCAGCATATACTGTTAGAAAAATCCGTCAATATACCGATGTTGATACCGCGAGATTGGTCTATTTTAGTTACTTTCATAGTATAATGTCTTACGGCATTTTGTTATGGGGACGGGCTGCAGACATTGAGTCTATTTTTATTTTGCAAAAAAGAGCCATCAGGGCCATATATAATCTCCGTAGGTGCGATTCTCTAAGGGAACTGTTTAAGGACATTAACATCATGACGGTACATTGCCAATACATTTACGAAAACATAATGTACGTAAGAAAAAATCTGCATCTTTTCGTTTCTTCTCTTTTCGTTATTATGTCTTGTGACTGGGACTGTAGCTTCATTTTTATTGTTGTTCGACCATTCAAAAGTGCCTGTAACTGGCTTATTTGAAATAAATGATTTGATTTGATTTGACTTCTTCAACCTTTTGCCACCCAATGCTGAGTGTAGGTCTCTTCCAAATCTCTCCACTTTTCGCGATTATGTGTCATGGCTATCCAGTTTCTTCCAGCCACTTTAACGAGATCGTTTGTCCACCTAGTCGGTTATCTTACCACATTCCTCCGTCCCGTCCGTGGTCTCCACTCCAGCATTGTTCAGAGGTTTAATCTCTTTTTTGTAATTTGTTAAAATTTTAAGTTTTTTTTTCTTTAAATTGACCATTCACATTTAAAATTCAAAAAAAAATAAAGTTTTACAAGAAAGAAAATCCCTGTTTCGAGTTTCATTTTAATTAAAAGACATATCGCGCTTGATCCAGTTTCCGCACCGCTGAGTTTAGTTTATGCCAGAATTGGCTATAAAATGTACTCCTCGGGAGAATCATCAGTTAGTTGTAGAGGGGTTGGGGTTACTTCTGTCAATTTTCTAATAAATCTCTAATCACATTCTGACCGCCTAATCTACTGTCAAGTCTAATTAAATTCTGCTTCCAAATTATGAGTTTTTGGTAAGATTGATGGAACCCAAAACTGTTCTCGCAAATCCAATAAAACTTAATACAAACTTTGTCTTCGTCACTTGAAAGAAAAAAATCCGTCGAAGAAGCGAACTTTTGACTTTTTGCAACATCAGGAATGATTCCATTTGAATGAATTGAAACTTCTTTAGTCCGTCACAAAGCGTACTCATCTGGAAAACCATTTGATAATATTGTTTAAAACTAATCCGTTTAGTTCAAAAACATGTTTGAGTGTTGAACAGGGTAACTTTGTTGATTAAAACTGGCCATGCAGAAATAATGAGAAGCTAATGACAAAAAAACAACACATGTACATCTGAACATACCTGTAGTATAAGCGGAGATTGTTGTCAGCCGTTGTTGTATACACATACAGGCAAAAAAAATGTTGATTCCCGATGTCCACCACCGATTTGTCCACCACTGGTGGTAAGCGAAACAATTTTTAAAAATATATATTTCGCGCGATTACCTCTTAAGCACTAATTTCTTACTATAACCGTTCGCGTAACACCACACCACACCCCCCCTGTTCACCATCTGGTGGACAGTTGGTGGTTTATACACCGTGTGTACTCCCAGTGTGGCTCCAATCAGACTTACTCGTAGCTGTCTATTTAATACTAATCAATTGGTTAGAGGCTAGACAACGTGACAGTCTATTGGCGTTAACTATGATAGGAAAGTAGATACTGCTGCCCTTGCATTACGATCTACATCTACTGTACGAAGATTTGCCAGTGGCTCAGATTTAGCGCTATTCCACGCCGACGAACATGGTGTCTCCGTCGAAGAATCAACTTCTTCGATGTTTGTCAATTCCGTGCCGTTTTGTGGCAATAAACTACTATTAATAAGCGTAAAGTCTGAGAAGATTACTTACGTCAATCCGTCAATCTATGACGTCTTAAAGCAGCATTGTTTTGTTCTTATTCCAGTGTGGGAAATAGATAATAGCTATAGACGACGTCTAACGTCATCTCTTTCCCACTTTGGTATATGATTAAAACAATACTGTTATAAGACGTCATGGTAGGCCATCAGTTTTAGAAATACCAAACGCATTAAAAACGAAAAAAGTTTCTTGCTCATATTTTAAAGTATAAATAACTTCTAAGACTTATAGGTCTTCCTAAAAGGTTGATTTTCATTTCTCAAAATTATGCGATATGTAGCATAAAAATATTTTTTACTTCATATCATTTTCCATCTCACATTTAGGTACTGCGGAACCTTTATATTACGACACCCTTTTTGTCCGGACAAGCGACGTTTCATTTTTCGACCCATGACCCCGAAATTGAATCTCAAAAGAGGGTTTTTTGGGGTAAACAAAAATCAAAATAGGATCCTTTACGTAAAATATTATTCAATAGAAAGAAATTGTGAGACAAAATGGCGGGACGATATCTTAAGAAGAGTTTGGGATTCGAGTGTTGTTTTGCCCTTTGATAAAGACGGAAGTAGCTATCTACGCATGAGGAATACAAAATAGGGGTTAAATAAAAAAAATTACATCGAGTTCCGAGTGAGTATATTGCTTATTCCGATGCAAGGATATTAAAAAAGAATATCATCATTAATTTTGCATGTGAAGAATATTTAATTCTGTTTATTTTATGATGACTTGCAGCTATTGTGTGACACGCAAAAAATTTAATATTTACTTAGTTTTTATACATGCATTTTCCCACTGCTGGGACACAGTCCTCCTCTCTATGAGAGGGAGTGGTTTGTGATCCACCACGCAGGCTTAGTACGGGTTGGTAGATGTCACATGTCTTGGAATCTTTAGTTCTAGGACATGCCGGTTTCCTCACGATGTTTGCCTTCACCGTTTTAAAGGCAGCGGTGAAGAAATAAATATATACATAAACTTACGCCTTTTCTCAGTGGAGTAGGCAGAAACTAGGTATAAACCACCACCTGCTACGCTTGCTGCCTCTTTACATACTCCTTGCACCGCGAGCCCTTTCATCTAAACTAATATTATAAAGAGGAAACATTTGATTGTTTGTATGTTTGTTTACATTGAATAGGCTCCGAAACTACAGGTCCGATTTGAAAAATTCTTTCAGTGGTGTATAGCCCATTTATCGAGGAAGGCTATACTATACTATTTATCATCACGCTACGACCAATAGGAGTAGAGCAGCAATGAAAAATGTTGCGAAAACGGGGAAAATGTGACGCAAATGAAGTTGCGCCGGACAGCTAGTCCTGTATAAATACTCCTTTGTATACTTGCCTACTCAATTAAGGTGATAGACATAGAATACACTGAGCCTGCTGCCTGCCTGCAGTGCCTAAATGTTATGAATATTCAGACCAAATAGTAACTGAATATTCATGAGAATCGTTTCATATTTACATTTACATACCTTATTAGATAATAAATAGGATCTTGGTAAAGCCATTGTTCAGGAGTAAGAGATGAATAATTAAACTGGTGATGGTACATTGCCGTTGCTAGAGTTATATGCTCATTTTCACTAACACTAAACGGTCCCGAAGTTAATGCTTAAATGTAACTGCACTGTTGGATGTTTAACTCTAAGTGCTCTGGGCCGAGCGTTGAAATTGCATTAATGTAGTTACTTAACACATTATTTATGTGTTTTTTGTACAGTTTGTGATAATGGGTATTATTTAAATTTAACTAGTACAGTTTTAACTGTTATTTTATTTATTTATTTATTTATACAAATACTTGCTGCACTTACAGTTTGCACCAAAGCGTGCAGCAAGCCAACAACCTAAAATTAACTAAAAGAACTTACGCAATAATTAAGTACAGCTTTATTGCTGCTCGTAAACACATCGAGATCCGGTTCCTGAGCAATCAGGGCATTTAACAGATTTATCGCCTAGGCTGTGGGCACATGTCGAGCAGTCTGGGTACGCACAGAGAGAGGCGCGAACAGGCCTCGCGGGGCACAGGCTCGCGACCGCCGCAGCCGGTCCGGAGCAAACAATGAATAGTGAGCCAGAGTAGTCGCGTCGTCAATTTTATTATTTAGTAGTTGATAGTAGTGCATCAACAGCGCACACTTACGTCTCAGTTCTAACGTGTTGATGCCTACCATTCCCGAGACAAACAGAGACGGATACAAATAGGGGTAATAACCATATTTTTTTTATATAGGTAGCGAGGTTATGTCTGTTAAGCGGCACAAAATTTGGCCCAAACATTAACAAACTGATAACAGGCGATTTTGGAATCGCGTATGAAAATTTTCGAGTGGCACTTTGTCAGGATATTTGTTTTTCTGAATTTGAAAGGGTAGTACAAATGTAAGTTCATTTTTTTAATAACTCTGACACTTAACGTTAGTTCGTTACTGGACCGCATTAAACACTTGTGAGTTAAAATTCGATATTAAAATGGTCATGCGTTTAATCTTTTTTGATTTATTTTTTAATTAATCTGTAGTCCTTTATGCTTCCAAAATTGAAACTCAGTGCCACTAACTTAAGCTCAAGTTACACAAGCTGTGTTGCTTCGGATCCAGGGGGCGAACGCAGCAATAGATTGCTGAATCTTTAAATGTAGCGCATAAAAATCTCAGGTAAGTCTCAACAAGGTATGACCAGATCGGCCTCTACACAAAGAGACCTAGAAGTGGCGGTATTAGGTGTACATCCGCGCGAGAAACGAATTTATCGCTCTCGCAATTTTAAGAATTTGGTTCAGTTATGGTTTGGGGAGGGGGGGTTCTTTTCAGACGCACGCACAGAGTTGGCAATCATCCAACCGTAGTGTGATACATTGAGCAGACACGTTTTACCATTCGTAGAAATCATCGGTTGTGAAATTTCATCTTAATGGAAGATAATGCCCGACATCACCGAGAATTACCGAATTGTGCTGGCCAGCACGAAGCCCAAACATGAATCCCTTAGACATGTCTGGGACATGCTTAAAATACGCAACAATCCAGTTCCAACCCTCCAGAGCCCATCAGTCAGTGGAAAACCGCTCTGGGAAGAAATACCCCATCTGGACATTAAAAACATTATCCACTGCTGCCTTATCGCATGCAGGCGGTCATCAGGGCCCAAGTTGGAAATATTCTCTTTTAATGTTAATTACTACTTAAGTAATTTTAAGTACTTTATCATCTTAATTTAAATAAAAAACATTTTCTCAAAACTCAGAGGTTTAATCTCTCTCTCTCTCTTCAAAGTTTGTACATCCATCGTTGAGACTATAGCACCATACTTAGCTTTAATTTTTAATTTGTGTGTGGACCGAGGAGTTTTCCCTGATTTAATGAAATACAGTAAAGTCATCCCTCTTTTCAAATCCGGAGACAGTAAAGATACTAATAATTATAGACCTGTATCCGTGTTGCCAGTTTTTAGCAAGGTGTTTGAAAAGGTAATGCTTAATCAAATGCTCAATCATTTTAACACCAACAAAATTTTGCACGATCAACAGTATGGTTTCACCAAGGGACGTTGTACAACTGACGCCGGTGTACACTTATTAAAGCACATATTTACAGCGTGGGAAGAGTCCCAAGACGCCATTGGAATATTTTGTGACCTCTCCAAAGCATTTGACTGCGTAAATCACGACACATTACTTTTGAAACGCATTACGGACTTGGTATACTTGCACTTAGTTTGGTAAAATCATATTTGAGTGATAGACAACAGCAAGTTCAAATAAATGGTGTTAATTCACAGGGTTTAAAAGTAAAAATGGGGGTTCCGCAGGGGTCAATATTGGGTCCTTTCCTCTTTCTAGTATATATTAACGATCTACCCTCTTTATTGAAAAGCCAACCACAAAATATGGTGTTATTTGCTGACGACACTTCCTTAAGCAAACGATTTAGTATTAAATGAAAATAAGACTAAATGCATAAGATTTTCATTACCGAATGTTAAATGTAGTGATTTTGATATAATATTGAATAAAGAGAAACTAGAATTTGTCGATAAAACGGTTTTCTTGGGGGTTACGCTTGATTCAAGGCTTCAATGGGGTCCTCATTTAACATCTCTTGCGGGGCGGTTAAGTTCAGCAGCATATACTGTTAGAAAAATCCGTCAATATACCGATGTTGATACCGCGAGATTGGTCTATTTTAGTTACTTTCATAGTATAATGTCTTACGGCATTTTGTTATGGGGACGGGCTGCAGACATTGAGTCTATTTTTATTTTGCAAAAAAGAGCCATCAGGGCCATATATAATCTCCGTAGGTGCGATTCTCTAAGGGAACTGTTTAAGGACATTAACATCATGACGGTACATTGCCAATACATTTACGAAAACATAATGTACGTAAGAAAAAATCTGCATCTTTTCGTTTCTTCTCTTTTCGTTATTATGTCTTGTGACTGGGACTGTAGCTTCATTTTTATTGTTGTTCGACCATTCAAAAGTGCCTGTAACTGGCTTATTTGAAATAAATGATTTGATTTGATTTGACTTCTTCAACCTTTGGCCACCCAATGCTGAGTGTAGGTCTCTTCCAAATCTCTCCACTTTTCGCGATTATGTGTCATGGCTATCCAGTTTCTTCCAGCCACTTTAACGAGATCGTTTGTCCACCTAGTCGGTTATCTTACCACATTCCTCCGTCCCGTCCGTGGTCTCCACTCCAGCATTGTTCAGAGGTTTAATCTCTTTTTTGTAATTTGTTAAAATTTTAAGTTTTTTTTTCTTTAAATTGACCATTCACATTTAAAATTCAAAAAAAAATAAAGTTTTACAAGAAAGAAAATCCCTGTTTCGAGTTTCATTTTAATTAAAAGACATATCGCGCTTGATCCAGTTTCCGCACCGCTGAGTTTAGTTTATGCCAGAATTGGCTATAAAATGTACTCCTCGGGAGAATCATCAGTTAGTTGTAGAGGGGTTGGGGTTACTTCTGTCAATTTTCTAATAAATCTCTAATCACATTCTGACCGCCTAATCTACTGTCAAGTCTAATTAAATTCTGCTTCCAAATTATGAGTTTTTGGTAAGATTGATGGAACCCAAAACTGTTCTCGCAAATCCAATAAAACTTAATACAAACTTTGTCTTCGTCACTTGAAAGAAAAAAATCCGTCGAAGAAGCGAACTTTTGACTTTTTGCAACATCAGGAATGATTCCATTTGAATGAATTGAAACTTCTTTAGTCCGTCACAAAGCGTACTCATCTGGAAAACCATTTGATAATATTGTTTAAAACTAATCCGTTTAGTTCAAAAACATGTTTGAGTGTTGAACAGGGTAACTTTGTTGATTAAAACTGGCCATGCAGAAATAATGAGAAGCTAATGACAAAAAAACAACACATGTACATCTGAACATACCTGTAGTATAAGCGGAGATTGTTGTCAGCCGTTGTTGTATACACATACAGGCAAAAAAAATGTTGATTCCCGATGTCCACCACCGATTTGTCCACCACTGGTGGTAAGCGAAACAATTTTTAAAAATATATATTTCGCGCGATTACCTCTTAAGCACTAATTTCTTACTATAACCGTTCGCGTAACACCACACCACACCCCCCCTGTTCACCATCTGGTGGACAGTTGGTGGTTTATACACCGTGTGTACTCCCAGTGTGGCTCCAATCAGACTTACTCGTAGCTGTCTATTTAATACTAATCAATTGGTTAGAGGCTAGACAACGTGACAGTCTATTGGCGTTAACTATGATAGGAAAGTAGATACTGCTGCCCTTGCATTACGATCTACATCTACTGTACGAAGATTTGCCAGTGGCTCAGATTTAGCTCTATTCCACGCCGACAAACATGGTGTCTCCGTCGAAGAATCAACTTCTTCGATGTTTGTCAGTTCCGTGCCGTTTTGTGGCAATAAACTACTATTAATAAGCGTAAAGTCAGAGAAGATTACTTACGTCAATCCGTCAATCTATGACGTCTTAAACCAGCATTGTTTTGTTCTTATTCCAGTGTGGGAAATAGACGGAGCTATAGACGACGTCTAACGTCATCTCTTTCCCACTTTGGAATAAGATTAAAACAATACTGCTATAAGACGTCATAGTAGGCCATCAGTTTTAGAAATACAAAGTTTCTTGCTCATATTTTAAAGTATAAATAACTTCTAAGACTCCTAAAAGGTCTAGGTCTTCCTAAAAGGTTGATTTTCATTTCTCAAAATTATGCGATATGTAGCATAATTTTTTTTTACTTCATATCATTTTCCATCTCACATTTAGGTACTGCGGAACCTTTATATTACGACACCCTTTTTGTCCGGACAAGCGACGTTTCATTTTTCGACCCATGACCCCGAAATTGAATCTCAAAAGAGGGTTTTTTGGGGTAAACAAAAATCAAAATAGGATCCTTTACGTAAAATATTATTCAATAGAAAGAAATTGTGACACAAAATGGCGGGACGCTATCTTAAGAAGAGTTTGGGATTCGAGTGTTGCTTTGCCCTTTGATAAAGACGGAAGTTGCTATCTACGCATGAGGAATACAAAATAGTGGTTAAATAAAGATGTTTTACATTAAGTTCCGAGTGAGTATATTGCTTATTTCAATGCAAGGATATTAAAAAAGAAAAGCATCATTAATTTTGCATGTGAAGAATATTTAATTCTGTTTATTTTATGAAGACTTGCAGTTATGGTGTGACACACTGAAAATGGAATAATTACTTAGTTTTTATACATAATAAGTATAATCAGTCTGTAATTTTCCCACGGCTGGGACACAATTCTCCTCTATATGAGAGGGAGTGGGCTGTAATCCACCACGCGGGCCCAGTGTGGTTTGATAGATGTCACATGTCTTGGAATTTTTAGTTCTAGGACATGCCGGTATTCCTCACGATGTTTGCCTTCACCTTTTTGAAATCTGCGATATATATTCATAAACTTACGCTTTTTCTCAGTGGAGTAGGCAGAAACTAGGTATAAACCACCATCTGTTACGATCTTTACATACTCCTTGCACCTCATACACATTCATATATCCACATTATGATGTAGTTTTTGTTGTTATAATTTTCACTGTCTACATGTGAACAAAGGTATAATAACAAACCTTTTGTATGTACCCAACGCCAAAGCTTTCGACATATATCACGCTCACGCCATCATTTCCTGAACAGACTATAAAAGATACAGCATGATGACACGCAGTCTAGAAACATGTCTAGTCTCTTTTCAAGATTTGTGAGACCACGTACATACGTCACGTAAGGTCTGCTATACACAAGTTTGGGTTGGCATGATTCACCAATGTCGGGCGGCCAATTATCATCTGCCTAGCCTTGGTAAGACTGGTTGTCTGAATTTCGGGCCATTGATTACCTGTTACGACGATCAAAGGTCTCAGAAAGAAGAAACTCAGTATGTAATGGGTGGTCGGTCACCCATCCACGAACCAACCTAGGCAATTGCAGCTTAACCTGAAGATCGACTCGCGGGACGAGCCAATCGATAAGAAAAATAATCTCTAGGATACAAAAAAAAGGGTTACAAATTGTGGTACTTCAGTCCCTGATTCTTGTGCTAGTCGATAAACCTGTTTAACAAGAGCCAGTGCCCTCTCATAAGAGGTAATATGACTCAATCTTATGCAATAAAATATAGGCGAATATGTGCAGTAATTGCAATTGCTTCGAGCAAGTTTTGTAGCTGAACAACTGTTTCTGAACTCAACAACTGTCACTACTAACTAGTCTGCAACTTCGTCTGTGTCACATTTTCCCCGTTTTTTCAACATTTTTCATTGATGCCGGGGTCCGATAGGTCGTAACGTGATGTTATATAGCTTTCCTCGATAAATGGCTATCACTTAAATATTTTTTCTGCTCGAACCAGTAGTTTCCGAGAATAGTGCGGTCAACCGAACAAACAAACCCTTCAGCTTTATAATATATAGATTTATAATAGATTAAATTTGCCGACCTGACCGCGGGTGTACCTCTCTCATACGTACAACTCCATAAACAAAATATTCGTTTAATCCAGAATGCTCGTACTACGGAAATTGGATTTTTCTTTATTGTATACTGTGCATCTTTTGACGTCGCTGTCTTAAAGCGAATTCCGAGCGAGTTGACAAGCGGAAATAATTGTCATTCCGACTTGCGAGACACGCTGGACTGGAAAGAGGATTCTCTTATCCGAAATTAGATTTGTATGGGTTATCACCTTTTTATCAAAGATATTTGGGGACAATGTTAGTGTGAATGATGTTTTATCAGCGGTTTGATGTGTGAGCGGTTCGATCGGCAGTCACATATTAATCTACGGCCTTACCCTGCTATGCTAGACCGTCTGGGATCAAATGATTTTCAGGTAAAAGTCCCATATTTAGTAAATAGCCCAGCCATTTAATTCCCTGAATAGGCAAAAGACTTTTACAAAGACCATTATTTCAAGCTTTTGGGCAAATGTTTTTGGACTAGTTTCAACCAATGTTAATGAGGCCCACCAGTAATTATTTAAAATATAATTTAGTCTCAGTTTGATTTGTTTTAATTATTTTAACTCTGAATGCATGTATTGGTTGAAAATGCAAGACTAATGAATCCGATGCGCTCACGAAGTAAACTTAATTGTTTTAGAGTAAAGCCACTATATTCTATTCAATTAAAGGTTATTGGGTCAGTCCGCTCACAGCTGTGTTAGCGAGCGCGCGTGCACAGCGAGTGCTATACCGAGCGGTCATTGACCTTGTGAAGTAAACATGTCGTCAACAGTGAAGTGTAGTAACTGCAATGTCGTGATAAATGAGTTGCTCGCTTTCATTCAAAATAAGGCGGCAATCATGGATGAGGACAGTATGGTTCGCCTATGTGTTACTGCGTTTACAGAAGAGGAAATTACGACTGCAAAACAATTGCTGTTTGAGGCAGTGGATACATCTCGCCGAAAAGTCAAGCGAAGGAAGGAAGGCAAAACTCGAAGGGACATTCAGGATATAATTGCGTTCATAAAGGAAGTAGATCCAGAGTTATTGCCGATTTATGTTGCTAGATATCTCCACAAACTTCCGCCAGTAACGTTTGACCACCTGGACGCTACTAGGCTTCTGAGAGATATTATTAAACTGCAGGAAGATGTGACTGTTATAAAAGAAAAATACGTCACGAGGGAGGATTTTAATGAAATGAAAATATCAAGTAATTCTGGATATAGGAGCATTAATGTAAATCATAGAAGAGGAACGTGCTTACTTGACAATAATTTTGAGTACGAGAGTGGTCCAGTTGGTCTTCTAACACATGTTATACCGGAGAGGTCAACGTTCGAAACGATTGGCAGGTATGAAGGTGTAAGTGAGAGGCACAATGATACCATTATAAGTAATAGTGTCGTCTCGTTGGCGGCAGCGCGCACGCAGCCAGAGAATGGCAACGCTAGTTGTGGGAGGGGCAGTGTTGAGCGCGTGGAGGCCCCTACTGTGGTTTCACAGTACAAAGTTACAGAGACAGAGACACCGGCGGCGACAAAGAAAACAAGGGACGGAGCAATGAGGCCCACTGCGGCGCCGAAAAGTGTAAACAATTGTCAGATGTTTTGCGTCAGGGCGGTGAGTGGAGAAATGAGTCGCCAAATGAAGGTTGGATTAAGGTACAACGGAGACGTTTGAAAAATCGTTTTGTTGGGTTGAAGGGCAAGGCAGATATACTGCCGCATTGTACTTTTAAGGCAGCGGATGTTAATGTTCCTTTTTATATCTATAATGTAAACAACGAAACAAAAATGGAAGACATTGTTACGTATATTAAGGACAAAACGAGTGTGGAAGTTGTATTACGTAAGATAGACATGAAAAGGAACAAGGGGTACGCCGCTTATAAATTTTTGATACCTAAGCAGGAGTTGAATGTTTTTATGGATGTGAACCTTTGGCCCGCTGTAGTATCTTTCCGTAGGTTTGTTTACTATAACAGCGCAACCGAGCGGCGGCAGGGTGACCTGCAGCCAACTGACTGTGGTTTTAATAATAAGTCTCGTTAATGGAGGGCACACTGATTAATGATAGTAATAATTTATTCAGTAAATTTCTAAGTTATAACTGTAAGTCTCTAAAGAGGTCTTTTGAGTGTATACAGAACCTCTGTAAGTCTGTTGATATCATTGCGTTGCAGGAAACCTGGTTGTTGCCGCATGAGTTGACAATACTTGGTAGTTTGGATGATGACTTTGGTTATTTTGGCAAGTCTGCGGTGGATACATCGGCGGGGGTATTGAAAGGAAGGCCATATGGCGGGGTGGCTCTTTTGTGGAGAAAGTCGGTATTTACATCCGTGTCAGTAATACCTTGTGTGAGTGATCGTATCGCGGCTGTCAAAGCGACCTACGGCGATCGCACGATGTTATTGTTTAGCGTGTACATGCCGACTAACTGTATCGATAATATTAATGAATTTTGTGAGTGCCTCAGTGAAATTGCCGCTGTCGTTGAGAGTGCGGGTGTGGAGTACGCATATGTGCTAGGAGATTTTAATGCCCACCCTGGGGAATTATTTAGTCGAGAACTATTAAGTTTTTGCGATGAACAGAGTTGGCGCTGTGCCGATTACATTAAGTTCGGTGTAGACTCGGATACTTATACCTTTATCAGTGATGCCTGTGGGAGTAAACGTTGGCTTGACCATTGCTTGTTTTCTGTAGCAGCGTGGAAAACACTTGGGAATGTTGAAGTCTATCAAGATATTTACTGGTCTGACCATTTTCCACTTGCCATTCAAGTTAACCTTGGGATGGTTAGGCCAACAAATCCATCAGCTAAACAGGGGTATAAAGTAGTTGATAAGGCTATATGGGGTGAAAGAGATGTAGCACAGAGGGACTGTTACTATAGGTTATGTATGGAAAAACTTAAAAATGTGGACTTCCCATCTGAAATCGCAAACTGTTGTGATCATTTTTGCCATAAAAAGGAACATACTAAAATAATTGATGGATTGTACAGTAGGATTGTGACGTCGCTTAGGGAAGCGGCAGAGGGCAGTTCTAGATTATTAAGAGAAAGGAAGTGTCGGCGTACAGTAACTGGGTGGAACAAGTATGTCAGGGACGCTCACGGGAACGCGAGAAGGGCCTTTCTTAACTGGGTGTGGCATGGAAAACCTCACATGGGGCAGCAGTTTGTGGAAATGAGAGAGACGAGAAAAGTTTTTAAACAAAAGTTAAAGTTTTGTCAGGATAATGAGGACCAAATTAATATGAACATTTTGGCAACGGAACATAAAACGAAGCATTTTCAAAAATTTTGGAAATCCACAAAAAGATTGAGCCCAAAGCCTGCGGTCCCTGTGAGCGTTAATGGCATGATTGAGCCAGGGGAGATTGCGGACATGTTCAGAAGTCATTTCGGAGTATCCTCGCGGCTCCTATCGGAGAAACGAAGTTCTGTCGCTGAGAGTAGATTGTCTGGTGTTCCGATTACTATCTCATCAAAAGAGATACGGAACGTCATACAGTCGATGACCAGGGGCAAATCTCCGGGTCACGATGGCCTCAGCATAGAACATTTTCAATATGCCGGTCCGCATCTCCCAAGAGTTCTATTTGTGCTATTTAATCTTTGTGTGAGGCACTCGTATCTACCAGCTGATCTGATGAAGACAATAGTTGTGCCCATAGTCAAGAATAAAACCGGCGATGTCTCGGACAAAGATAATTATCGGCCAATTTCGCTAGCCACTGTAACAGCAAAGGTCCTTGACGGTGTGCTTGAGCGGAGAGTGACTGGACAGCTCAATCTACATGATGCACAGTTCGGTTTTAGAGCTGGGCTGTCCACGGAGACTGCTATTCTGGCGCTCAAGCACACGGTCAGGTACTATACTGATCGAAACACACCTGTTTATGCTGCTTTCTTGGACCTCTCCAAGGCATTTGACCTGGTTGATTATAAGATCTTATGGTCGAAATTACGTGAACAAGGTCTTCCAAATGAGCTCATTAAGCTCCTAAGCTACTGGTATGGCCACCAAATCAACCAGGTCAGATGGTCCGGTGCTCTGTCGGGGGCTTATGGGTTGGAGTGCGGGGTGAGACAGGGAGGTTTGACTTCCCCGGCGCTTTTCAGTCTATACGTCAATAATTTGATTGAGGAACTCAGCAGCACTGGTATCGGATGCTCTATTGATGGTAAGATGATTAATAGTATAAGTTATGCAGATGATATGGTGCTGCTGAGTCCCTCAATTGATGGACTCAGACGGATGCTGGCCATTTGTGAGGGGTACGCCACGTCTCATGGCTTATTGTACAATGTACGAAAGAGTGAGCTTGTGGTGTTCAGGGTAGGAACAAAGAAGCCTAAGACAGTTCCCCCGGTATGCCTATATGGGGTACCACTGGCTAGAGTGTCGCATTTTAAGTACCTGGGCCATATAGTGAATGAGGACTTGACTGATGACAGTGACATAGAGAGAGAGCGAAGAGCGTTGTCGATCCGATGTAATATGCTGGCCCGCAGGTTTGCACGATGTACTAAAGAAGTGAAACTGACTTTGTTCAAGGCGTTTTGCCAGTCATTTTACACGTGCAGCCTGTGGGTTAGACATACGCAGAGGGCCTACAACGTTCTTCGCGTTCAGTATAATAACGCTTTTAGGGTGCTGTTGGGGCTCCCGCGGTTCTGTAGCGCTTCGGGCATGTTTGCTGAAACGGATACAGATAGCTTTCAAACAAATGCGAAAGAGAACAGCATCCCTGATGAAAAGGATTCGGGGGAGCACCAACAGCATTTTAAAAGTGATAGTGGACAAGCCTGATTGCCCGTTCTTGGGGCACTGGACCCGTATGCACAGCTGCAGGTCTGGTGCACCAGGCAGCGGACTTAGTTATAGGTATCGGTTTTTAAATTAGTTTAATATTGACTTAATTTAATTTATTCCAATTTGATTTAATGTGGTTTATTTTGATTTAATTTATTTTAATTTAATGTAATTTATTTTGAATTAATTTGCTTCGATTTGATATATTTTAATTCTGTTTGTATTTTTATTTTTATTTTAATGAGAAATTTTACTAACATAGATTATAAGTGTTACTAACAACAATATGAATCATTTGTGTTCGAATTAAATAAATATTATTATATACCCAGTATCAGTACATACAACTTCACAGCCTTCCTAATAGCCCCCTGAGGCTCTCTCACGCGGCAGTGACGTCATTTATCCGTAGCTCGTGGCTCACAGAGGACACAAACAGCCAGGAATTGGTCGTGTATTGTGAAATACAATGGCGCGAGTTTCCCTAGGGTCGAGTTAGTTTGCAGGCACGATACGTCTGTGGTGCAAGTTAAGAGAAGTAGGTTGGCTATTTCAAAGTTTAAAAATAGATACACAGATCTACCATAGCCGGAGATTTTGTTAGTTTTTCATAAACTTGCGGCAGTGCCAGCATGGTTCTTGTAGCGCTTGGAATAAATTGTCAAGACGGCGCTGCTGGTTGTTTCGTGGAAACTCAATGTTGAGGAAATGTAAATAGTACCATCATCGAGGTCGGCTTCTAGGATGCAGCTGAATACCAGTATTTTAAATGGAGCGATTGTCTATCTAACCTCCACAACACCTTCAGTACTAGGTAATGTGATACCCCTTGGTAAGACTGGTTGTCAGGCTTTCGGGCCATTGACTTCCTGTAACGTCTATCGAAGATCTACAAATGTCATTTATCATCATCGTCATCATTTCAGCCCAAAAGACGTCTACTGCTGGACATAGGCCTCCCACAAGTGTCGCCACATTGACATTTTGGGGGGTTTTGCCATAATCGCCATGCTTGGCAGGCGGGTTGGCGCAGTACGGTTGGGACAAAAGCACAGAGAACGCTGCTGCCCATTCTCTTGCTAATCCCTTAGTCGCCTCTTACGACACCCATGGGAAGATATGGGATCAAAATCAAAATCAAAATATTTTATTTTACATAGGCCTACATGGGCACTTATAAAACGTCAACAGAAGAGGCACGGTTCGGGTTGGTCGTTTCCTATGGAGAAGAACCGGCAAAAAACTCCATGGTTACTCTTTTAAAATCATTTGGTTCTACAATATTTGGATGTTACAGCGCTAGTACTTAAGTATGAGAGGACAGCGTAGGCCCGACAATAAGTCATCGCTTACTACAAAAGGTAGAAAAAGATGAAAAAAAAAAATACAAAGCCTACAATGTCCACACATTCACAAAAAAAATATGAATGAAAAAGAATCTATACAAAAGTAAAAATAAAACTAAGAACAATTAAATAAACAATTGACACAAATGTAGTCATCAGTACTGTAACTATTCTGCACAATGAAAAAACGGTGCAATGATTTGAAAACTATTGTAAAACATCTGAAAAAAATGAATAGAATAAATAAAATTCGGAATAGTTAGAGACATCCACATATTTGTGTCGTTTTTTGAGCTACCAGGGAAGCCGCATGAGCAGAGGGAACTACAGCCAAACTTCTTTATCTTCAACATAGTCCTTAATTTTGTAATATGCTTTTTTAATAAGGACACGTTTGATGCAATTTTTAAACTTTCCATCGGTCAGTTCAATAACTGACTTTGGCAACTTATTATAAAAGCGTATACTGTTTATAAGAAATGACTTGCTAGTTTTTGTTAATCTAAATTTGGGTATTACAATTTCGTGTTTACTGCGTGTGTTTATATTATGGAAGTCGCTTCTAATTTTGAAAAGCCCTCGGTTTTTGCGGACGTATAAAATACATTCTAAGATATAAAGTGAAGGCAGAGTCAGTATATCGATCTCTTTAAATTTTTCTCTAAGGGACTCGCGAGGACCCATTTTATAGATCGCGCGAACTGCCCTCTTTTGCAATATAAAAATTGAATCAACGTCTGCTGCCGATCCCCACAGCAGAATTCCATAAGACATAATACTGTGGAAATACGCGTAGTATACTAACCTAGCTGTGGCTACATCAGTCAACTGCCTTATTTTCCTAACTGCACAGGCGGCTGAGCTTAACCTCCCCGAAAGAGTTCCAATGTGCGCACCCCACTGCAGTTTAGAATCGATAGTAATTCCTAAGAATACAGTTTCCGCGATAACATCAAGTTTTTTGCCGTCAAGATTTAAATTAAGGTCACGTTGAGTTACATTTGGTAAAGAGAACTTCAGACATTTAGTTTTGTTCGTATTCAGTAAAAGATTGTTAGCTGCGAACCATTTCGAGAGAACAGTTAGACTTTCGTTGACATGTATGACATCCTTATCTTTCCTATGAATTTTAAAAATTAGCGAGGTGTCGTCAGCAAACAGAATTATATCCGATAATTTGGCCATCATATATGGGAGATCATTAATATAAACAAGAAATAGGAAAGGACCAAGAATTGAACCTTGGGGCACACCCATCCTGACTATAGACCCAGAGGATGTCGCCCCATTTACATTTACTTTTTGCTGCCTGTTTGATAAATAGGAAAGAACAAGATCAGCAGCTTGTCCACGAATTCCGTAGTGATGTAATTTACAGATCAGCGTGTTGTGGTCGACGCAGTCGAACGCTTTTGAGAGATCACAAAAAATGCCAATAGCGTCCTGGGACTTCTCCCAGGATTCCAGAATGTGACTGATGAGTTTTACTCCCGCGTCCGTTGTCGACCTACCCTTCGTGAAACCAAACTGCTGACTATGCAGTATCCCATTAGAGTTAAAGTGAGACAACATCTGGTCCAGCATGATTTTTTCATAGATTTTACTCAGTGCTGGAAGCACAGATATCGGTCTATAATTAGAAGGATCACTCTTACAACCCGATTTGAAAATTGGTACCACTTTACTATGTTTCATCAAGTCAGGAAACTTGCCGCTGTCCAAACATTGATTGAATATGCCTGTTAGGACAGGCGCAATTGAGTCAATAATGTTTTCAAGAACCTTGACCGAAATCCCCCATAAGTCTTCAGTATTTTTGATATTGAGACTTTTGAATGCGTTTTTGATTGTGTCAATACATACTGGTTTAAATTTGAAGTTTGGTATGTCTTTTGTGAAGTTCTCTTTAAGAAGGCCCTCAGCTAATTCAACCGAAGAGGGGAGAGATTTCGTAACCTCTAACGGAATGTTAGTAAAGAAATTATCTAGTGTCTCAGCGACTTCTAAATTGTCAGAAATTGTTTTGTTATCTATGTTTAAAGACAATTCACTCTTATCTTGTTGTTGAGTCTTACCGGTTTCTCTGTTAATTACCTGCCACACCGTTTTTATTTTATTATTAGAATTACCAATGGATGGTGCTATTCTTTACGTCCGACACCATACAGAGCTACAAATGTCAGCCGGGACCAATGGCCATAATGTACCACGCGAGTGCGAGAGTCAAAAAAAGTGCAGCGCTATGGAAACACCGTGCCCCATAGAATCAAAACAGCATGTTGGGCACACATATAGTCGTCAAAGTTCAATTTCTTCAGTATTATATTCGTAGTTAACGTGTTTATTTAGATATCGTAATTCCGCTCCCTCTTGTGACTTACGTAATCTTAAAATAAGACAGGTGTGACATTGTAGGTACATGAAAAGATACAAATGTCCAAGGAAAAAGTCGGAAACGAAATGTTTTCCGTGTGTCTACTTTGTCAGAACTTGCTTACTTTCTTATAAAGGAATAATGTAGATGTGTTCACACAACATGATGCTATTATTAAAGGAGAAGGCGGAAAACTTTCACCTGAGTCGGAATATGGACATAATTTTTTTTTTGGCACTAAATACCTTTTGGTGATTGATTCCCTGATGGGTGCAGTATGACTTCTAACAGTGGTGCGTTTTCACAGTTCACTGAGACGGAAAAAATAAGTAGATAACCTGAATTGCATTTAACAGAAAAGCAAGTTCTTCTACAATCGACTTAATGTAAACATCCCATCCGTATAAAGGCAATTAATTTGCCTTTCCATGTGGAGGCAAATTAATTTATGTTTGACAGCACAGTTGGCACAGTGGCTAAGTGATTGACTGCTACGCTGCGTGTTGCGGGTTCGATCCCCGCACGGAACAAATATTTGTAGGGCCTTCAGATAGTTGTTCGGGGTCTGGCTGTTTGTGTATGTTAGTGTAAATGTTTGTAAACGCACCCACGATACAGGAGAAATTCCTAGTGTGGGGAAACGTTTTTTTTTTTAAAGAAAGAAAAAAAAAGTAACATTCAACACGTTTTGTAAAAAATAAAAGATATATAACAATATAATTATGTAGTTAATGCTATTCGCAGTATGATGAAAGGAGTTACAGGAGAAATGTTGTCACAAAGACATAATATACGAAGAAAGTAGGTACCTTGAAATAACATTTATAGAAAGGCTTACTTCGCGAAGCAGTATTTTTATCTCTATTATTCATGTTAGTTAAAACGCTCTTATTTATAGAAGAGTCAAAGGAATTCCATTCTATGAAAAGAAAAGTAACCCTTCGAAGGATATTCTTATTTTCTAGATATAGCAGAAGGAATTGCTAACAACGTTCCATTTTTAGCAAGCTTTTACCATTTCAATCCTTACTTAATAAAATACTGAAGAGCGCGTGGGTAAATAATAACAGCCGCTTGGGTCGATTTTCAGGTTAAACCGTGCTAGCCGAGGTTGCTCCGTGGATGGGTGACCACCCATTTCCTCCATGCCTCGGAAAGCACGTTAAGTCGTTGGTCCCGGCTGTCATTTGTAGATCTTTGACAGTCGTTACAGTTAAGTACATGTTATATTTTATTTTTGGAGATACTCGTTTTTTTTTTTTTTTTCTTATTTTGTCACTTATTTTTGTGAATGCTGGGTGACTAGTAATTGGGGACGGTGTGTGTGTGTCCAGCTGGCCTACCATGACGTCATAAAGCAGTATTGCTTTTAATCTTATTCCAGTGTGGGAAAGAGACGGAGCTATACAGGATGTCTAGCGCTATCTCTTTTCCACACTGGAAAATGAGTAAAACAATAATGTTTTAAGACGTCATGGTAGGCCACCTGGACTGTAAAAACCTTTACTTAAGATATGTCGGTGGACCTACATAAACCTTTTTACTATCTAGGTGACATGTGAATGAATCATCATCATTCTCATGCCCTTATCCCAATTTATTTGTGGTCGGCGCAGCATGTCTTCTTATTCCATACATCTCTATTACTTGTCATCTCATCAGTCACCTCCTTTCTTGCCATATCATCGTTCACACAGGGCAAACAATTTGACAAAAAATTCCGGTATTCCTCTCAAAATCAAATTATTTTTATTTTACATAGGCCTACAGGGGCACTTATAAAACGTCAGCAAAAAGGTGCTCGGTTCGGGTTGGTCGTTTCCTATGGAGAAGAACCGGCAAGAAACTCCATGGTTACTCTTTTAAAATCATTTGGTTTTACAATATTTCTGTTACAGCATTAGTACTAAAGTATGGGAGGACATCGTAGGCCTGACAATAAGTCGTTGCTTACTATAAAACGTAGAACGAAATAAAAAGTTACCAAGGATCTAGGAATCTATAAGGCCTACAATGTCCACACATTTACAAACAATCGGTAAATAAGAAAAAGAGTCTATACAACAACAAAAAATAAATAGAAAATATCACAAAAAGACTAGATCAAATAATTGACACAAATGTTGTCATCCGTGCTGTAACTATTCTAAACAAAAGGTGTAAGTAATGATTTAAAAACTATTGTAAAACATCTGATTAAAAAGAAAGAAAAAAAAAATAAGATTGAGAATAGTTAGAGACATCCACACATTTGTGCCGTTTATGAGCTACCAGGGAAGCCGCATGTGCGAAGGGGCTAAGGCCAAACTTCTCTATCTTCAACGTAGTCCTTAATTTTGTAATATGCTTTTTTAATTAGGACACGTTTAATATAATTTTTAAACTTTCCATCGGTCAGTTCTATCTCAATATTACGGTGATACACGGTTTTTGAAAATGTTATATTTTCTTACTCAAATAACAAAGAAACGAGGATGATTTTATTATAAAGGGTACAAAAGGGTTCTGCAAACTAAAAATCCTTTTCAGTAACATTTAACTTGAAAGAAATTAATACAGTACCTCGTTGGTATAAGTGGTACAGACAGCGTCAGTATGTGCTAACCCCTCTACAGTCCGGCCGAGTACGCCAGGGGGGTTACTACTTAATGACGCTGTGTGTACGTGTTCGCAATCGCGACTGCTGAGCATGAGGTCCTGGGTTCTATACCCGGTTCGGGCAAATTATTATTGCGATTTTCCAGTAGTAGCCACGGAGTTTGGATTTATGCCATGGTTGATGGCAATAAACTCGCCCTCTATTACATGGGACTCACACATAACTGGCGAAATGAGGGTGTACTATTATATAAATATACTAGCTGTCCCGCGCAACTTTGTCTGCGTCACATTTTCAATGCTACAATATTTTTCAATGCTGCTCCGCTCCTATACAGCGCCGTCTATTGAATACTTACTCAATCCCGTAAACAGATACCGCCATCTATTGGAATCGTTTGGAGCTAACAGATAATTATGACTTAATTTACAATAAAATAATATTGCGACTATAAATTGAGATATAAGCTATTCTATCTTTCAAGTTGGATCAAACTACACACTGTGTGCAAATTTGATTAAAATCGGTTTAGTAGTTTAACAGTCCATTTCCGACAAACAACGTGACACGTAATTTATATATATAGATCTTATTTTATCCTATCTTATCTTACCTTACTATTAGGTATCTTACTGCCGTATCACTCGGTGATTACAAGCGTGATATTATGTTATGTCGAAATGAATACCTTTTCTATAGCTGAAGTATGGAAGGCACGTGTAATAGCTTACAATGAATACTTACTCAGAATATCAAATATTGATCACTATGATTGACAGATGATTAATCTTCGCCGTCTCCTGAAAATATGGGAATATTTTTACGGTCGCGTTCAGTTGGGAGGATAAAGTGACAATATGATACTTGTCAGGGAGTTTGATCAATGTATTACTTTATTTTATACCAGCACTTTGCCCGCGATTTCATCCGCGAAAATTGTGCTCTATGTTACTCTGTAATTTGTTTTTTTTTTTATATTTTGCTGGTGGTCTTTCTAATGGTGAAAGAATTAAAAGAATCGGTCGAGTAGTTTTTGAGTTAAATCGTAACAAACAATCAAAATTTTTCTCTTTATAATATTAGTTTAGATTGTGAACTTTATTTTGTTATTATTTATGTTTTTATTAGAATTTTACAATGACAGCTTCTGTGATACATTTTTGAGATTTTGATGGCGATACGGTATACGCTCCTATATTGTTGTTGTGGCTACAATTCATTGTTGTCGGTATATGCTCCGTAAAAGACTTCAGGCGTTGCGACTTGTGACACGACTTGCCCGAAGCGACACGCGCAAGAATCTCTTGTTTCGTTTGTATGATTACCGTCGTGTTGTAAGTCGCATCGCAGTAGCTCGGAGCATAGGTACCCTAAGCATTTTTTACAAGCTTTAATTTACCTTTTTTGTTAGTTAGTATGTACTGGCTGGTCAAATCTTGCAACTCAATTTCAAACCAATTTCCCCCACGTCACGGCATATACACGTCAAAATTTCCAGGTGAACGAAGTCGCGGGCATCAGCTAGTGATCATGAATCTACCATAAACTTGCATGGCCAAACTTTTTCGAATATGGTTGTTGTATCATGAATCTAGACATAATACTTCAGACTTTGTAATTTTAATACATAGTCTGAGGAGCTTGTGGCTAAATAATAACAGCCGCACAGGTAGATCATTAAGGTTAAGCCGTGCTAGCCGAGGTTGGTCCATGGATGGGTGACCATAATTACATACCGAGTCTCCTCCGTGCCTCGGAAAGCACGTTAATCGTTACGAGTAGTCAGTAGTCAAAAGTCTGACATCCAGTCTTACCAAGGGGTATCGTATTATCCAGTTACTGGGTTGTGGAGGTCAGATAGGGATTGCTTCATGTAAAATACTGGTACTCAGCTGCTTCCAGTTACACTGAAAGCCGACCCCAAGATGATTTGGGAAAAGGTTAGGCAGATGAGTATGAATCTAAACTAATATTATAAAGAGGAAAGATTTGATTGTTTGTTTGCATTGAATAGGCTCCGAAACTACTGGTCCGATATGAAAAATTATTTCAGTGTTAGATCTAGAGGCTATATCATCACGCTACGACCAATAGGAGTGGAGCAGTAATGAAAAATGTTGCGAAAACGGGGAAAATAAGACGCAAACGAAGTTGCGCCGGACAGCTAGTTTTTAATCCATCCATCCATTAATCTTTTATACCATGTTTTTAGCAAATAAATGATTATTATTTATTTATTTATTATTTAATACAGTAACTGTGTTACAAATTCGCAACTTCCCTGTAACCACTAACAATTTCGTATTTGCAAAACGTATTCTCTGTAGAATCTGTGAAAATTTCCACGTCCTTAAGCACTTTCCAAGGCTAGGTAGGTGCCTACTCTTATTATAATAAGTTAGCTTTTTCAAACTTAGCAAGAGCAAGAGTTTCAAACTATGAAAAACATAAAAGTTCTGAAGTTTCTTGAAGACCTGCAAAATCTAGACAGAGGAAAATTACGTGGAAAATATTGTTGATGAGAAAAGTTAAGGTCTTTAAAACATCTCTCGCAATTCTATACAATTTCGTAAAAAAAATAAAATTTTCAAATTTCTATCAAAAATGTAAACAACTTTAGTAGGTATGAAATAATTTAGCCTTGCATTACACTTTAAGACATTAATTCCGGAACTTACCATTTAAAGAAACTACATAGCGAGCATGCCACAAATAATCTTAACCACAATCAAATAAAAAAAAGACAAGTCAAAAAGCAACTTTATAACGTAAATCTTAAGGCGTGTCCTTACTTCGGAATAGGCTTCATTAGGCAAACAGCGCGATCCAAAGATATGACACTGAAACAAAGTCATTATGCTGGAGAAAATTGTGAAGAACAATCTGAATAAAGACAGTACAATTTTTGTTGTACTGTGGTTGTCAAAGTTTTAAAAATACAATACAATACCATTTTTTTTAATGTTGATGTATGGAGAGGGAGAGGAAAGCCTAAGAAAAGAAGGCTGGATGGTATGAAGAACGATATTAAAGAGAAAGGAGTAATAAAAGTAAAGGTAAAGGTAAAGGAATTAATGATGCCGTGACGTCTGACAGGGGAGAATGGAAAAAGAAAACGTGTTGCGCCGACACCAAATTAAATGGGTCAAGGACAAGAAGATGATGATGACAATACCATTTTTGTTTGTTTTTAAACTGACGTGGTCACTAATACTATCAATGTACTGTAAACAGATAGTTTATCCGTTATCATATGGCGCTTGCAACAGCGCAGAAATATCGGAAACTCAAAAAAAATAACAAACATGGTCAATATCCCGTTTCCAGCGTCATTGATAATTTTTGTTTGGTTTAGCACTCCCGATTATTGCTTTACTGTTTAAAAGACAAACAGGCAATTTATAAAATGCACTTAAAGAATTTCTTGCTCCTATGTACTATTATTATTGCTTTGTTGCCCCAATGTAGGGCCTCCAGTTACCTACGACATGTGGGCCACATTTAATTTGATTCTGACAATAATATGATTAAGGTATGGTACGTACAAATAATGGTCCTAAAGTCTGACAACCGGTCTTACCAAGGTGTTTCGTATTAACCAGTACTAACTGGGTTGTGGAGGTCAGATAGGCAGTCGTTCCACGTAAAATACTGGATTCAGCTGCATTCGGTAATACTTGAAGCGGACCCCAATATAGTTTAAAAAAGGCTAGGCAGATGATGATGGCAGAAGAATAATGCTATAATATTCTTCAAAAAAAATCTTGTCACTAAAAAAACCGGCCAAATGCGAGTTGGACTCGCGCACCGAGAGAACCGCACAATTTTTTAAAAAATATTTTGATTATATAATGTAACTAAAAATTTACAGTTTTTGCCATTTTTCCTTTACCTGTGCTATAAGACGTTGCTTCGTACAAAAGTACCCTGTAGGTTTGATTCCCTTGCGAGTGTCAAATATTTGCGGAAAGTGGCATAAACAGCTGTATCTTTTGATTGCTTTGGCTTAAAAGTTTTATTTTTTCACAGCTCCAAGGGACAGTAGACCTGTGTATTTGATATAATTTCCATTACTTGATACCTCCACGCGTTCCTGAGAAAAAGGGTCTTGACAGATAGACAGACGGATCTGCTTTTTCCTTTCGAGGTACGGAACCCAAAAATCTTTAAGGAACAAGATATTCATTAAAAAGTTGCTCAAACATTCTTATATTCAAAATCAAACGCTAACATGAACAAATAAAATTTTAATTCCTTTGTCTAAGAATTTCTGAGAAAACTGGAAGAGAAACGAATCTTTACGCTCAATATACCGCGAAAGCTCAGATCAAGGAAACTCATCATCCATCAAGATTTCCGGCTTCGTAAGTGCTCTTACATAAAATAGTTAGGTGCAAAAGGTCGATACTCTATATAATCAGCCTATAATGTTACCACAGCCAGGACCTTACTGACAGACCTCTCTGAGAGAGGGAGCAGGGGCAGGGGCGTGGGGCATGGTTCCCCAATGCGGATTAGACGTGTCTTAGGAAAAATTACCCAAATAACCTTTCCCTTTCCACTGATGGGAGACAGACCTCTTCTTTGTAAGCAGCAGTGGGTTGGTGGTTCCTTACATCGCACACAAAAAGACTAGTAAGTATGGTATGGGCATTGATAATATGTACTAGGAATCTGAAACAAATGCCAGTAATGAGTGTGTTCAGGTCAATCAACGGGCAATAATAAAAATACCAGCGTAATTGCGACACCGCGCTCTATGCCTTGAATATTTTATATAGTTAAATAAGCAGTACGCTTTCAGTGAACATATCGGGCGCGACTCAATCTCACTTATTACTTTTAATCGTTATCCTATTTGTATTACTGATTTACTGATCTTTAAACTAAATTTATCTTAATCTCACCCAACCTCGAACAGAGAGCTTCCACTCGCTCCACGTGAAGCATGTCTATTGTGTGTGCGTTTTCATTCGTTGTGTACAGCCGACCTTCTATGTATATCTATGTTGTGGCTCGTGAAGTCCTGACTCGTAAGTCTTCGGCAGTACCGGGTCGCGGTCAAATTCACGGAAGAGAAGCTATGCGAAAGTTTGAGATCCACTGGCTTCATGATCTGGGAAAGTTTTTGATGTACGCCGATGAGATTTTTACGCCCTATTGAGTTGGGAAGTGAGCTGAATTCGTATCAAGCTTGAATGTTTAATGTGTAGCTCTTGAAATATTCAGGAGATTCAGGACTGTACAACTTAATTAGTTTTAGTAAGTTAGAAAAGAATATCATTTTGGGTCCCTACAACACGTTTTTTTTCCATTCTACCCTGTTAATTGTCACGGTATCATTTCCTCCTTTTTCTTTTATATCATTCCTCACACAATGCACCCATTTTGTTCATTGGTTTTCCTCTCCCTCTCTATTAGTCAACATTTTATATGTCGCCGCGAGGACTCCTAGAAGCTAAGATTATTACATAACGCCTTTTATAACTAGTTATTACAATTTCTTATTCATCATTAACGATAATCCTGCCATCTGTGGGATACTGTTGCAACTATTATAATGCACCTGTGAGTGTTGTTTGAGTATCGCGATCAGCAGCGCCATCTATTGGCCGATATGTGAAGTCTTAATCAGTATCACTAGAAAATCAACGATTAAACTAAACTAGATGTTCTACCTAAAACTTTAGTTATAATTAAAATAAGAATATCCGTTCAACAACTTTAGGGTTTCTGTCATATTAACAATTAATAATTACTCACTTGATACCAAGTTTCTTTATGATTGGGCGTCACCGTCTGTCCTTGAGAATGGCGCGGACTATGACTATGACCATCAATATCGGAATGTAATAAGTTAATACGAGAACTAAGTAAGTTTCAATTATAGAATACCAACTATAAATTAATAACATTATTTTTTAAAGTAATTTACTAGTGAAAAGCTTTTGTTTAATTTAACTCTTTAAATTACCGGAAATGTTCTAAGGTAGGAAGATTGAGGCTGTAAAAAGTAATTAGATGACAAAATAATGATTAACGTTTAAAACACGTTGGTATTTGTGAATCTTGTTATTATTTAATTTAACACAATTATTTTAAGGTGTTTTATTATTGTTTTAAGTTTGATTTATTTTGAATCTACACTAATATTATAAAGAGGAAAGATTTGTATTTTTGTATTTTTGTATGTAATGAATAAACTCAAAAACTACTGGACCGTTTTTGAAAATTCTTTCACCATTAGATAGCTACATCTCTACCGAGTAACATAGGCTATATATTATCGCGCTAATAACTTAGGGGGATGAGCAATATTGCATTTAGTCCACATTTCTCAACTGTTTGACAACTGACAACTGTCATGACAAGCATTAGAATAAACCGGCTATTTCAAACCATTTGTCATCAAAGTAAGTAGCCTGGCGGTTCTATGACCGCCCGCCAAGCAAAAGGTATCGAGTTCGTATCCGCAGTCAGTAGGCACTTTTTGTGGTAATTTTTTAATGCTGTAAACTTTCCAAAACAACGCGGGTTCGATCCCCAACCGTTGTTCTCTTTTTGTAACTAGGTATTTTGTTTTATTATAATGCTTTATGATTTTCAAATCATTACAAAATAGTTTTCGTTTTTTTAACCATTCAAAATAAATAGTGATTAAAGAACGATTGGGTCATAAACAAAACGAAATTTAAGACATGATCGTCGGCGATTTTAAAGTATACACATCCGTAGACACTGTGATGGCTAATGACCCCGTTGAATTTTTCAACTCCCTGGAGCTAACGGGCGTGCCGTTCCCATAAGATGGAGCTTAAAGTTGGCGTTTTAGTTCTGCTGATGAGAAACTTTGATGTACCAAGACTGTGCAACGGCACCAGGCTTCGTATCACAAAGCTTGGCAGTAATATTATAAAAGCCACTGTAGCGACCTACAAAAAGCAACTTACTACAAAAAGTGCTACAGCGCCATCTATGACGCGACGGAAGAACTAACATCAATTGCCTACATCTCGCAAGCAGAGTTTAACTTGCTTTCGACTTAATACTACCTATATAGAGAAACCCGACAACAACTGTCGGGCATTTGCCCACCAGACACAACACCTGTCTGGTCGGAGGATCCTCCCTTTTCAATGGAGTATTGAGGAACTTTACACCCTGTTCCTCAAACTGCTAAACTGGTGACCCAGAAATGGACGTCAGCGCAGTCTTCGAGCAACGTGACGTCATCATCATCACTTCCTTCAAGTTTTAGTTTAGCGAGTCTCACAGCCAGCTTCAAATGCGTATTCCTGACCACCAGCATGCAGCCGGAGCGCATTCCTGGTCAGCACCCTCAGCCTCTCATCAAGCGACTTTGGCACAGCGCACTGCCTTTTCGGCCGGTCGAGAGCTTCTACTATCTCCCGGTCGACACCTCTCTAGCTGTCTGCTACATCGCAGCGCTGCACTACGTCCGACGCGCTGGAGCAAACGCAGCGCCGGCCCCGACTCACTGGGGTTCGCCTCACCACCACAGTCTGTTCCGACTCACCGTGAACAATGCGGCAACGAAATTCCAACTGGCACGGCATAATACTACAAGCTGACTCATTCGACTATCGACCTCTGGTCTCCGGAGGGGAGTGATGTAGCGACCTACAAAAAGCAACTTACTACAAAAAGTACTACAGCGCCATCTATGACATTTGTGTCAATTGTTTAATTTTGTAATTGTATAATTGTTCTTATTTATTTTTACTTTTTAATTGATTCTTTTTCATTCATATGTTTTGTGAATGTGTGGACATTGTAGGCTTTGTAATTTTTGTTTTCTTTTTTTTTTCACGTATTATCTTTTTCTACCTTTTGTTGTAAGCGACGACTTATTGTCGGGCCTACGCTGTCCTCTCATACTTAGGTACAAACGCTGTAACATTCAAATATTTTAGAACCAAATGATTTTAAAAGAGTAACCATGGACTTTCTTGCCGGCTTTTCTCCATAGGAAACAACCAACCCGAACCGTGCCCCTTTTGTCGACGTTTTATAAGTGCCCCTGTAGGCCTATGTAAAATAAAATATTTTGTTTTTGATTTTATGACGTGACGGAAGAACTAACATCAATTGCCTACATCAAGCAAGCAAAGTTTACATTGACTTAAGACTATGCAGAAACCCGACAACAACTGTCGGGCAGTTGCCCACCAGACCCAACACCTGTCTGGTCGGAGGATCCTCCCTTTTCGATGGAGTATTGAGGAACTTTACACCCTGTTTCTCATACCGTTAAACCACCATTATTACAGGATTTGCTAAAGGAGAGAGCGTTTTAATTCGACGCATGCCAAATATTCCAAATAACTTGCCATTCCAATTTTAATTACCAGGTAGTTTTGCAATGACGATCAACAAATATCAGGGCCATACCTAAAAAGTGGCAGGCAATTTTTTGGGTACGTACTCCATGCTTCTCAGACGGTCAATTATTTGTTGATTCTTCACGAGTTTCATGAAGCCAAAACTTGCACGTGGTTACGGTCATTGTTATGACATTTTTTATTGTATACAAAGCTGTATTGGAAAGAATAAATAAATAGTGCCCAACAATGCGCCGTATTGTTCACTTTGAAAAAAATATGTTCCGACTTTTAAGCCATATTATAGTGTCGCTTCAACGCCTTTTAATTTTGTTTCGGACCTCTGCCGCCCAGAATTACACCACCCTAAAGCACGCCCTTTGTAGTCATCACCGACATAATCACATTACGATCAGACCGTCAGTTCTCACACATAACAACAAAACATCATTCCTTACTGAAGGTGTATTTAATCGTACATCCTCATTTCGCCAGTTATGTTGAAGCTCTATGTAATAGGGGGCGATCCCCATCAACCGGGCCCGACATTAAATCCAGACTTCGTGGCTGCTACTCAGAAATTCCTGATGGAATAACCCAATAACACTTTGCCCGATCCGAGAATCGAACCCGGGACCTCAAGCTCAGCAGTCGTGCTTGCGACCACTCTAACAACGAGGCAGTCTCACACATACACCTTAAAATTTCCGCGCGAACGAAGTCGCGGGTATCAGCTAGTATTGTAATAAGTTGCTAAACCAAGAGTGTGCTTTTCCGGAAGTGAAGAAAAGAAAGATGTCGACGATATACGTAGAAATCAAGTGTGTGTGAGAGCTATACCCGTATCGTTCAAACTGTTATGTGTGAAATTAACAAAATCTGTAATTCAATATTGTATCCCGAAGTTGGAAGTAATCATTAAAGTTGTGGAACTAGTGTGCTTGTGTAATTTGGAACTTTACCCGAACACCGGACCCGCCGTTATTGAGGATGTCGGACGGGCACCACCACAATGGGCTTCCCGCCCCGTTATCAGAAGTGGTATCGCATCCGCGATCCCCTTCTGCCCTCGCTTCTGGACATCCAGACCAAGTACAAGGAAACAGCACTTCTGCTGCCGTGACCATGGCCGAAGGCGTGCCAAAGAAATTTTTCGACGAAGTGGTAACTATGATGCGTTCTATGAGCGAACGACTTACTGCCGCGCAGCTGCAGCCAAGAGTGAAGATTACTGAAATATTTCTCCCATCCCACGATCCTGATGGAAACATAGGCGTACGCGAATGGTGTGACCACATATCGACGGCTGTAAGTACCTATAGCTTGAGTGATTACGATGTACGAATGAAAGTTTCCAGCCTATTGAAAGGACGAGCTAAACTTTGGGCTGACGAGTGGCTAGTGACTACTAGCTCTTGGGAAGAATTGCGACAAAATATTATTATTACTTTTGAACCTGAACATCGATATTCTCGCGATGTGCTCATGTTTCGCGAGCACGTGTATGACGCGTCCCAAGACCTAGCCGAGTTCATCTCCAGAGCCTGGTTACTCTGGAAGAGGGTGACTAAAGATAAACTGAACAATGAGGATGCGGTTGAAGCTGTTATAGGAACTGTAGGTGATTCCCGCCTCAGAATTGAGCTTATGAATGCCAAAGCCACTTCAGTACCAGAACTAATATCTGTAGCATCATCTATTCGTCCTAAACGTGCTCATCAATCTCATAACAATTCACCTCTGGCCAAAAGGCCCCGTACTGATAAAGATATTCCTGTTTGTACTTACTGTAAAAAGTCTGGTCACTTGGTTGACGTTTGCCGAATTAAAGCTAAGGAGAACTATAAAAATTCTTCTACTTCAGAAAACACTCGCAGTAACTTACCTACAAAAACTTGCTCTTTCTGTTCAAAGCCTGGTCATACATTTGAAGTCTGCTATAAACGCCTCAAGTCTATTTCCCCTCACTCAAGTACTATTTCTGACAAAGATCCAAAACGTGTGAATATAATAGTTAACCCAGAGATTACATGCATGTACATTCAGATAGATAATAAGCGTCTGTGTGCTACTTTTGACAGTGGAGCAGAGTGCTGTGTTATTCGTGAAAGTATTGCAAACAAATTACCTGGCCGTAGGCGTGATCAGGTTAATTACCTGCAAGGAATAGGGTCATTCCCAGTAGTCTCTGTTTGCTCATTAGACTGTGTCTGTATAATTAATGACGTTCATGTTGAGTTACAATTCTTAATTCTTCCAGACAATGAGGTATCAACAGATATTCTCATAGGAACTAATTTGTTAAGAAAAACAGGACTTAGTGTTTTGATAACTCTGAAAGGTGCTCAATTGGTGTATCAACCATCTGTAATGCACATTAAAGCAAATAACTCTATTTTTGACAACATTGATCATGACCTTGAGGACATAACACAGATTGAACAATTGCACATTCTATTAAATAAGTATTCTCATTTATTCATTCAGGGTTATCCCAAGTCACGAGTAAATACAGGACACTTAGAAATACGGTTGAAAAATCCAGATAAATTTGTTGAACGTCGACCATATCGTCTTAGCCCCACTGAAAGAATTAAGGTGCAAGAAATAATTAGTGAACTTCTTACCAATGACATAATCCGTGAAAGTCAGTCTCCTTTCTCCAGCCCCATTATTCTGGTCAAAAAGAAAAATGGAGCGGACCGCATGTGTGTCGATTACAGAGAATTAAATGCTAACACTGTGCGTGACCATTACCCTTTACCGCTAATAGCTGACCAGATTGACAATTTGTCAGGCGGGAAATATTTCAACACTTTTGATATGGCCGCTGGCTTCCATCAAATCTTAATTTCTGAGAGTTCAATTGAAAAGACGGCCTTTGTTACTCCAGATGGGCTTTACGAATACTTGACTATGCCCTTCGGCTTATGTAATGCTCCATCGGTTTATCAAAGATGCATCAATCGAGCTTTAGGCCATTTGTTAAATGCAGGTAGTGCCGGTACTAGCAATAGTGGTCCTAATGATAGTGTAGCCCAAGTGTATATTGACGATGTTATAAGTAAGAGTAGGAATTTTGAAGATGGTCTAGTTTTCATGGAAAGAATTTTGATTGCCTTAGAAAAAGCTGGGTTTTCTATTAATATTGAGAAATGTCTGTTCTTTAAAAAATCTGTTGAATATTTAGGTAATATTATAGCAGATGGTAATGTAAGACCAAGTCCAAGAAAAGTTGATGCCCTTGTGAAGGCCCCAGTCCCTACTAATGTTAAACAAGTAAGACAGTTTGCTGGTCTAGCAGGCTACTTCCGTAGATTCATTCCTAACTTTGCACGCACAATGATTCCCCTGTATGAGCTAACAAAGACAGGAGCTAAATGGCAATGGACACACAAACAAGAAGAAGCTCGAGATAAAATTATTCAATATCTGGTCTCCTCGCCTGTATTAATGATTTTCCGTAATGAGGCTCCTATAGAACTGTATACTGATGCCAGTAGCCAAGGATTTGGTGGTATCCTCGTGCAAGTTGACGACGGCCGACAACATGCAGTGGCCTACTTCAGCATGCGCACAACAGAAGCAGAGAGTAGGTACCATTCGTATGAACTGGAAACACTTGCAGTAGTTCGAGCAATCAAGCACTTCCGACATTTCCTCTATGGAAGACGGTTCAAAGTAATCACTGATTGTAATGCGCTCAAAGCTTCAAAACATAAACAAGAGCTTTTGCCAAGAGTATATCGTTGGTGGGCATTTTTACAAAACTTTGATTTTGAAATTGAATACAGAAAAGGTGAGCGCATGCAACATGTGGATTTTTTCAGTCGCAATGTGGAAAATTACAGTGTCAACATAATGACCAGAGATTTACAATGGCTAAGAATAGAACAACGTCGAGACGAGTCTCTACGCACTAAGATCGACGCAATCCTCAGAGGAGAAACAGTCGGCGACTTCTTGATTGAAGATGACTTACTAAAACAAAAACATCATGATGAAGTTGTAGGTGAGCAAACCCTTATAGTGGTACCTAAGTCTTTTCAGTGGAGCTTGATCAACACGTACCACTCTAGTCTCAAACACCCTGGATGGGACAAAACCCTTGCCAAAATAAAAGAAACATATTGGTTTGATAATATGAACACAACAACACGAAAGTTTGTTGAAAATTGCATAGTTTGTAAAACATCAAAAAACACATCTGGCTCTATTCAGGCACAGCTGCATCCAATACCAAAACCATCAGTGCCTTTTGAGATGATTCACATGGACATAACTGGAAAATTGGGTACACCATCACATCAAGAATATGTAATTGTTACAATAGATGCATACACAAAATATGTATTGTTACATCATGCAAATGATAAAAGTCAACATAGTTCTCTTGCAGCACTCAAGGAGTTAATTTATTTGTTTGGTGCACCTAAAATGGTTGTAGTTGATGGTGGAAGGGAATTCCTTGGAGACTACAAGAATTACTGTGACAAGTATGGCATAGAAATTCATTCAATTGCTCCGGGAGTAAGCAGAGCCAATGGGCAAGTTGAAAGGGTTATGGGAACGCTAAAGAATGCCCTAACAATGATCAAAAATTATGAAACTGTTGATTGGCATACTGCTTTGGATAGCCTACAACTCGCATTCAACTGCACTAAACATCAAACTACAGGCTTAGCTCCTCTCACACTACTTACTAGACGTCAACATTGTGTACCTCCTGAACTGCTTAATCTAATCCAACTTGAAGAAATGACCATAGACTTTGATGCCCTAGAACAACATGTACAGAAGAGAATGGCCGAAGCAGCAGTCAAAGATAAACAGAGATTTGATGCTAGAAAGGCTAAAATACATTCCTTCCGAAAAGGCGAATTTGTCCTGGTAAAAAATAATCCAAGAAATCAAACTTCCTTGGACCTGAAATTTAGTGCACCATATGAAATATACAGGGTGCTCGAAAATGACCGCTACCTCATAAAACCAGTGGTTGGAAGAGGCCGCCCTAAAAAGGTGGCTCATGACCAGCTCCGTCGAGCGCCGCAGCCGGGTGAGCAAGTGACCGTGTCGCCGGCAGTTATTGAGCACCCAGCTGATATCCCAAACAAAACCACTACTGAATAAAAGGTGAGCAATTTTCAAAACATTATTTTCAAACTCACCTTAAAAGGCTCAATACAATGGCCAAATCAACCCACCTACATGATACTCATATGTGATGTGTTTCATGTACCAATTTTAACTATCTTCCTTTATACTTTTGCAAGCATGGTACTAAATTTGTAAGCAACTATTAACAATGATAATAACAAACAACGATAAGTGGTTGTGGAGACTTCTTATCATGATATTAACAAACTATTAATGGCCATGGAGGGCTGTTAATAAACAATACTCTCATGCTATCCTGCTGGGTCCACGGCGTACAAATCGCCCAGAGCCTGGTTCCCTACTTCCTATCAAATCAAAGACTTCGTGCCTGTCACGGAGCAACGGTCCTAAAAATCCTTACCCTTTAATCCTATCAAATCAAAGACTTTGTGTCTATCACAGAGCGGTGTTCCCAATCTTATCCTTCAATCCTGTCAAATCCAAGACTTTGTGTCTATCACAGAGCATTACCTTCCCATGAGAATGAACAAACAAAACAACTACTATAATCTACCTCAATAAACTCATCAAACACAATAGATATTGTAAAACAATACAAGCCAAAACCATTCTTCATACAGGTGAGAATGAAACTATTCAGCCAACAGCTGTTCAGATAATACTACTGCACTGTATTCAATAAAGACACATAGCAGTAACTTAAGTGTGTACATAGGTTTGTACCTAAGTTTGCTCATGAATGGAGTTACATCGGTACATTCAATTTCTGAAGGCATGGCAGATCTATTACAGGCTGTCAATGCAAATCAAATCCTACACGGCGGTGCATGTTGTAGGATACTATTAAGAAAAGCAACAATAATCTGCAAACAATTTTATCTCTACTATTTCAGACTACAATCACGACTTTCAACACTGCAGGGCATCGGCAGGTGCAGAGCGCGCACCACCGATCAGAATGGCCGTGTCGCCGCGAGGACTCCTAGAAGCTAAGATTATTACATAACGCCTTTTATAACTAGTTATTACAATTTCTTATTCATCATTAACGATAATCCTGCCATCTGTGGGATACTGTTGCAACTATTATAATGCACCTGTGAGTGTTGTTTGAGTATCGCGATCAGCAGCGCCATCTATTGGCCGATATGTGAAGTCTTAATCAGTATCACTAGAAAATCAACGATTAAACTAAACTAGATGTTCTACCTAAAACTTTAGTTATAATTAAAATAAGAATATTCGTTCAACAACTTTAGGGTTTCTGTCATATTAACAATTAATAATTACTCACTTGATACCAAGTTTCTTTATGATTGGGCGTCACCGTCTGTCCTTGAGAATGGCGCGGACTATGACTATCACCATCAATATCGGAATGTAATAAGTTAATACGAGAACTAAGTAAGTTTCAATTATAGAATACCAACTATAAATTAATAACATTATTTTTTAAAGTAATTTACTAGTGAAAAGCTTTTGTTTAATTTAACTCTTTAAATTACCGGAAATGTTCTAAGGTAGGAAGATTGAGGCTGTAAAAAGTAATTAGATGACAAAATAATGATTAACGTTTAAAACACGTTGGTATTTGTGAATCTTGTTATTATTTAATTTAACACAATTATTTTAAGGTGTTTTATTATTGTTTTAAGTTTGATTTATTTTGAATATTGTAATAAGTTGCTAAACCAAGAGTGTGCTTTTCCGGAAGTGAAGAAAAGAAAGATGTCGACGATATACGTAGAAATCAAGTGTGTGTGAGAGCTATACCCGTATCGTTCAAACTGTTATGTGTGAAATTAACAAAATCTGTAATTCAATATTGTATCCCGAAGTTGGAAGTAATCATTAACGTTGTGGAACTAGTGTGCTTGTGTAATTTGGAACTTTACCCGAACACCGGACCCGCCGCCGTTATTGAGGATGTCGGACGGGCACCACCACAATGGGCTTCCCGCCCCGTTATATATATATCACTATCCGATGCATGATTGTAAATGGAACATTGAAAAAACCCGAAAAAATAGTGTTACAAACACAAGTAATTTGTGTGTCATTGGTTTTCTCTGCAGGTTTCAAAAGCTTTATATCATTATCATTATAATCATTATCAGCCTATAATGTTCCCACTGCTGGGACACCGTCATCCTCTCTACGAGAGGGAGTGGGCTGTAATCCACCACGCAGGCCCAGTGCGGATTGGTAGCTTCATATAAAGAGGTACAAATAGGTAAACGCCCCCGTTTCGTGTACTATTGAGAAAATAGTGTATTTTCTTTGAACAAGCTTTTATCTTATCCTCGTTTTAAGAGTCGTTTACTAGAAATAACTGTTATAGGGTATGGATTTATTCATCGAAGAATAATATTATTCCTTTTACGTTCCAGAAAAATAACAAACAGTGTTTAGAAACATGTATCAGCATGCGTAGCATGAGTAATACAGACTTGTGAGTCTTTAAGTTAAAGTTAAGTATCTTGTAAAATCAAATTATTTATTTGCGAGATTCCGGGTAGTACAGACGAAATGGTAGTACTAACGCGGGTAGTACATATCCAGTATAATCTGACCTCGCTTTGTATGCTTCGGTACAGGGGGGAGACAGTTAGAACAAGCTCAACTTCAGTAAAGAAAGAATCGCCATCTATTTTACTTAACCGAGAAACTGTTACTATATTAGTTTCACAATTATCGGTAGATGTCTCTGTAATCCCAACTTTTATGCAAAAAAAGAAAATCAAATAATTAGGTTCTCTAATTAAGTTTATAGGATTTTTTTTGAAAATAATTGTGATATTTTTAACAAAATAATTACATTCGAACCTGTCTAGCATTATCAATTATGGCTACCTTGTCACCGAAATCCTTGTAATTTGATACTGACAACATCACATCACACAATATGGTCGCCCGTCACCGCAACTTGCGTTTTTGCTTGTTTGTATGACGAGTGTTCATTTTGTGCTTAAATATTGGTTTTTGAATGTTTTATCTACATTAAACATTGAGTTGAGTTTCTCCTCCGTGCTGTTGTTGGATTACTACCCGGAAACTAATAATTTGCAGTCGCTAAGTTGTGGCTAGCAATTTGAATGATTACATAAAGTATCAAACCTAATGCAAAGTAAACAATAGCTATACTAGCTATAGCTACCTATAAAGTCTTAGTTCCCGTTAAGATTTGTAGATGGCGCTTTGAATCAGGATGCTTCGAAATGGCACAAGAGGGCTATCTTCTCCCGTATTATTATTATACTCTTTGTTTCGGTACATTGAGAGATCAGTTTGCTTTGGTTTTGCGTTGGTTGATTGTTCCTTCGTACAAAGGACTAGTGATATTTTTTATTAAAAGTTCTTTAAACCATATCATACCGTGACAGATGTGCAAAAGATCTATAACAGTACTTTTTACCTTAACCAAAAACTGAAAACAAAAACTGTGTATTTAGCTTTATTGAGGACAATAAAGCTAATTACACAGTTTTTGGTATAGAACAACGTCTGGTAGCCATAAACACAAAACAACTTCTAAAAACCCGATACTAACCCAGACATGGCTTCATAAATAATTATTTCAATAAACGTAAATATACCTAATATCACTCAATATCGAGGCCTTGACATTATTGTGAAAAACACAACAGGCCCTAGAATTGTTGTGAAAAAGTATTTCGGTCGACATAACGATAATTCGATACCATCCATTAGCGCCTGCGGTTTGCTGGAAAAATGGGGGCCATTTTTGGGCAAGAATATTTCGAGGTATTAGAATTTTCCGGGCTATTGATTACGTGGGGTATATCCCTGCGAATAACTAAAGTGGATGACACAGAGTGTTTTTATACTTGTATATGTTTCGTACTTACAATTTTGTGATTTGTGTGACAGAATAATCTTGTCATAATTTAAATCCGAAATGGTTGATATACCTACGAGTAAATGTGACATGGCATTTTTTGTTATTACAATTTTAGTATTCTTTTTTATATTGTATAGGCTTGCGTTTGGTCACACTTAGCCTGATGAAGGGCGACGATGCATCCTTGGGTAGAGCATGCAAGTCTAGAAGAAAACGATGCACTCGAATTTTGAAGAGATCATCCAGATTATAATGGTTAGGGAACCGAAAAGGCGGTAGTAAACTCCACAGGCTGCGGGTTCGGACAAAATAATGTGGAAGCATAGCGATTTGTTTGGGTCTGTGGAACTTCAACTATACACCGTGGCATTTTAATCGTCTTACAACGGCAGCCCACTTCATGTATCCAATGATTAGTAAACATTCATAATAAAAAAAAAACATATTTATGAACATTTGAATAATTAAAAAAATGAAAATATTATTTATTATTATGACGCATGACGTAGTTTGAAACACCCTGTTATGAGCGCGGTCCGAGCATTGCGTTCCAAAGGCGGCACGGACTGAAGCGGCGGCATCTTTAACAGAGTTCATTCCCCCTATTGCAAAAATGTGTTTCTTACTATTGCAATAATAAGAAATTACTATTGCAAATAAAAAAAAAAAAATCGTGTCTGGAGGTATTTTATGTCGGATACATTGAGTGGACCACCTTTGTAAGACGATTAAAATGCCACGGTGTATAACGGTAACTCTCAGTGAACGGTGATCACATGGCAAATCAACAATCTCCTCGACTAACATTTGAGGAGTCTTTCGCTTGGTAGTTGGATCAAAGGCTTGATTCAGAAAGTAGTACTTCAGGACACGGCGCGTATTGTTAGGAGGTTCCTCTCTCAAGAGCCCTGACCATCGTTAGCTCGGACCCTGTTTCCAATGCCGGGTGAACGGTATTCTCGAAATAACAGCATTTTGATGAAAGCTGGAGCTCATATTGGACCATAATCTAAAACATTTTCTTTATCTCAACAGCAAGTCGACTTCGCCGACTGGCTGTGGAAAAAAAGAAAGAAAATGAAATTCATTATTATTATAATCAACCATTAATCAAGGCCAAGGGCAAGTCTATCCTACAGTAAAACTTAAAGTGAAAAATGTTATTAGATAATTGCTGTTGCCTTGTAGTTTCACAGTTGATTTTCAAAAGGAAATGTAACGGATAATCTGTTATCGCTGGAATTTAGATATTTATACATAACTTTTGTTTATTTGTTTGTTTGACTGGGTATTTAGTCTGAACGGCCCAATAGGAATGGACCGCGTGCCAAAAGACCGTAATAAAAAATTGTCTATGTTCGAAAGGACCGGCGCCTGTTTACTTGCGTGTCATAGTACAAGATTGTTTTGTTTCTCTCGATGATTTGTTGTTTCCTTTTTTTGTGCCAATTAAAGAAGACCTTTTACTGGCTAACTGATGTAAATTTAGTAAGTTCCAACTGTGTTGCACACGTCTTAAGACCGTAGTGACCACACACCATCTGGGCACAACCAGGCACAACTGATAGCACCCGTTCACGAACATAACGAATGGATCAGCCATCATTCAACTGAACCATTTTGAAGGGAACTAAATGACCCGACACACGCGTCACCATCAGCGTGTCATTTGAGTGAGCATGACATATTCTCAACCTCTCGGGCAATTCAAGTCAATAAAAGACGTAGGTTTCCGTTATATACAAGCAAAACCAAGCATTGCACTGAGTCTAAAAGGTTAACGGATTAATTTATAATCATAAATTCAAGCCAAAAGAGGTACGCATTAATAATCAATTTTATGAACCACAGTTTTTCATTAAAAATAAGAATGGAACTCCTCAGTGTGTTGAAAGTTGGTGACAATCATGAGGTTCCTGCTACTTACTTTGTTCTTTTCTGTTCTGATTTTGATTTATGTGGCTGCTTATAAGCACGTATCGATAGACCCACGTAAGTTATAGAAACCCACCTAGGTATTTGATTGTTTTGTCTGTTTTGTTGGCATTGATGCTGTGACTGACTCGTTAGTCTAGTGGAAGCAATCGCAACTGCCGAGCTCATAGATCCTGGGTTCAAGTCGGCCGAATTGTTATTTGGTTTTTCCATCAAGAATTTCTCAGTAGCAGCCCCGGAGTTTGGATGCATGTCCGGTTGATGGCAATAGGCTCGCCTTACATTACATGGAACTTCAACATAACTGACGAAATGTGGGTGTACTATTAGGACACATCTGTTTTACCCTTCGGGATTACTCGCGTGATGTTATGTGTGTGTGTGAAGCTTTGTCGTAGAGCCATTGCTGTCTCTGACAGTGTCAATAGAGATTGACACTGTCACATTATAAGTTTTTAAACTGACATGGTCACTAACACTATCAATAACACTAGTAACGGGATATTTACCATGTTTATTACTTGTTTTGAGTTCCCGATATTTCGGCGCTGTTGCAAACGCCATGATCACGGATAAACTGAAGTTATTGCGAGTGGATGTTTATGAGCAGACAAAACGGTCTACCCTCTTTCTTGTTCGTTTTTTGCGCGCCGTACCGCCGTACACTCTTTCGGTTTTTACACAGTTGAAACACTGAATTCCAGGCTCTTGACAGTTGAAACCCATCCTCCCGATTGAAGTTCTTATATTTAGTAAAACCCAGACCCTGACTGGTTAGAGAAGCTATTGAAATTACTAAATATAAGAACTTCAATCGGGAGGATGAGTTTCAACTGTCAAGAGCCTGGAATCCAGTGGTTTAACTGTGTAAAAACCGAAAGAGTGCCATAAAAAGTTTGCGAGTGGACACAGTGAGTTTCGTGTGTCGGGAACAGAATCGAGTTGTGAGTGACAGTGGTAGTGGTACTGTCACATTAGTCCATGAGCTTGGACCAAGAACTTCTGTTCTTGGTCCAAGGTCTTGGACTAATGTTAATAATAACGGTTCAGAGCCAAGAAAACGGACTTGCGATTTGGTTTTAAAAAATTGTGAAATGAAATCTGTGCATTGGCTAATTGACTGCCTCGTTGCTCCAAAAGCCGCAATTGTATTTTGTCCTGGGACAGAATCCAAGGTCGAGCAAAGTGTTATCGAAGTTTTGAAATGTATCCGTAGCAGCCCGTAGCTTGTTTTACACCCGGTTGACGGTAATAGGCGGTGTCATCATCATCTGCCTAGCCTTTTCCCAAGTAGGTACATATGTTGGGGTCGGCTTCCAGTATAACCGGATGCAGATGAATACCAGCATATTATCGGTTTATCTGACCTCCACTACCCAATTAGTACATTCGCATTCACTTTTTAAGGAAATATCTCGTCGACTTGTTGACACTTCGCGAGACCAGAGGGCTGGCTATTTCTTTGGGCAAAGAATTAGCATTGCCATTCAACGTGGCAAGCTGCCAGTCTTCTGGGCACGCTTCCGGATGACAGCGATGGGGAGGAGTATTTTGACGCCTAAGCCTCCTATTGTTTTTAAGTTAGTTTATAGTTAGTTAGTTTATGTAAATATTTAGTTTTTAAGTTAGTTTATATTTAGTTAGTTAGTTTATGTAAAAAATTAGTTTTAAAAATTAGTACTTGGTAATACGATAGATACCCTATGGTAAGACTGGTTGCCAGACTTTCAGACCACTACTACCGGTAACGATAGTCAAAGATGAGATGAGATGGCAAAAGACAGCACTAAACGTGCTTTATGAGGCACGGAGGAAACTTGGTATGTAATAAGTTATCACCCATCCCCGGGTTAACCTAGGCAAGATCTATCCGAGCAGCTGTTAATATTTTGCTACGAGCTCCCCAGTAATAAGCGGTGTATGTCGGACTAAACGAAGATGTCCTGGGTAGGTGCGCCTACTCTTTCCTTTACCAATGTGTCCTATCAATCTATTCAAGCATTTTTTTTTTTCTAGCAAATGAATGCGCAACTGATGAAGATTGCCAAGTGATGAGTCAAAATTGCTTCTGCATGCTAGAGTACGACGACGTCATGCGATGCGAGTGCGAGGCTTAATCATAAAACCACCAATTTCAACTGGATAAAATGTTGCAGCAATTAAAACTGTTTTTATTTTCCGCTTTCCTCTTTTTTTTCCTTATTGGTGATGCTTTTCCGAAGGAGTTGGTGCATGGTTCTCGCAATAACAATCCTGATCGTCCGTTTCATGATTTGATCATGCAAACGTGGGCGAAACAAAAATATTATAGGTTCAATAATCACGCGATAATTTGCGGAAATTCAAAACGTTCAATGTTAAGAGCGGTGCTGCATCCTTCATCCTGGACTGGATCTTTTTCGCGGCATTCAAAGTACATAATTACGACATGGAAACAAAAAGAAAGAAAGGATCGTTGCAAGTGGTTTTCTGCAGTTTTTCCCAACCCCATTAGAAAAGGACGATGAGTTTATCTGCCAAAGTATGTTTTTTCCTGTCCATCGTTTTTACCAGACTTATGTTGCTCAAAAAGACACTAAACTGAAGTGGAATTGGCCACGTCTGCCACTTTTCTGATGATCTAATGAGCTGAGGACCAAAATAGTTAAATGTGGAGCCCAGACGTAACCAAAAGGTGCCTTGGTAGACCTCCAAAAAAACCGACCAGGGGCCACTATGGCCCAGGATCAAAAAAACTCGAATTTATCTAGAGCAAAAGCAAATGCCTTTGCTGAGAACTCCTAGAAGTGTGATAAAAGACGGAGGCTAACAGCAACTGCCTTAACAGAATTAAATTAGTTTCGACTTAGTAACAGAGATGTACTACTAGCTATTACCCGCGACTTCGTTCACGTAGAAATTTTCGAGTGTAAGTGGAAGAAAAAAAATCTTATGTGTCCTTCAAAGCTACAATCTTTCTCTGTGCCAAATTTCATCCCGATCCGTTCAGCCGCTATGGCGTGATTGAGTACCAAACTATCCATCCATCCAAACTTTCGCATTTTTAATATTAAGAGGGAACTCTAGTCCCGAGGAATTTGAAGAATAGGTGTTTGAAGAAACTATTGCCGTCGCGCTGCGCCCGACCAAGCCCCCGTAAAGTGCGAAAGGACAACTGCAGCTCAGGCTGATTTTACCTACAACAATCTTGATTAAAAGATGTTTTGTATTCCGCTGTTTTCTTCTTCAAAACTAAACTGAACTAAATAATTTTTATATCAAAATTTAGAGGAAAAGTAGAGATAAGATTCTATTATTTTCTTTTTTGGTAAAAACTTATCTAATTTGTCTGATAGTCGTCTGAACATGGCGGTAAAAACCGGCTTTTTTTCGGTTTTTTGGATTGTCATTATTCTTTTAGTGATTATGTTTTGAAAAAAAAAAATGATAGGGGCATGTATTAAAAAGACTTAGATTTTTTGGAAAAAAATCATTTCTCTAGACGCATTATCCTCGAAGAAAACAGCTGAATACGTTTGTATGAAGAAAGGCCCACTAGAGATCCCTCTTAAGCATAGATCGGATCAGATAGAGCACGGAATCGTCCCATCTGCGCGTCGTCTCCATGTTTCCTAAGTAATCGCCTCAAAAACATTTTACCATTGATGTATTGACTGGGAAGCAAAGATACACAACATTGTTTCAGAAACATGACACTGTGGCCGTATTGATAGGCAATCAAAGTTGCGCAACTGTGTTCCAGATCCATTCAATTATTTTCAATGAATAGGTACATGGTTTTACAATGTAGGTAAAGCCACGTTGTTCTAGTGGTTGAAATCACAACTGCTGATTATGAGGTCCAGGGTTCGATTCCCTGGTCAGGCAAATTGCGATTGGGTTTTATAATCAGGTGTTTCTTAGTAGGAGGCACGGAGTTGGGATTTATGCCCAATTGATTGACAATAGGCTCGTTTACTATTATTCTTAAACTGAGGATCGCGACCACATATAATACGTCTCCAAGCCATGCGGTCTCCTGCAGTGTGAACCGCCTTCTTGATTGCGTCTACCCATCTTGCCGGTGCCCTGCCTTGCGCGCGTTTACCTTGTGCCCGGCCCAGTATTATAAGCTTTTCCAGACAATGCCGAGGTGAACGCATAATATGTCCGAAAAAAGCTTACTATTACTTAGGACTTAAACATAACGGGCGAAATGTGGGTGTACTATTTAGGTACACCTCTGCCGAGCACTTCAGAAACTACATGCGTGAGGCTATGCTATGTAAAGCCGCGTAAAGGTATGACTGATTGACCACAGTCTACCTTCACCCTAACCACGCATGCCATCTAATCCAATCTAAAATTTAATCTAGAGCAAAGTTGGACGCATTTATAATCAATTTATATGTACTAATATGATCATATTTTTTTTCATATAAATATCTGTGTCTGTCTTGGATCTACTGTTTAGTAAGCTAGGAACACCGGTATGATCACCATAATGAGGTTTTTGCTATTTAGTCTGTTGGTCATCGCTGTCTTAGTGGCCAATGCTGCTGCCTTTAATTTGATATCAGTTGATCCCCGGGCGACTACACGTAAGTAAACTTTGTTTTATGTTGAGTGCTTCGTTGGGTCAATGATGGCAAGGGAATCTATTGGTTTTGGTATCCTGGAATGGAATCTAAAGTACAGGTTTTGGGATATTCCTATCATGAATTGTCATGGATATTAACATAACTGTGCGAAACTTGAACATGCTAGCCGTAGAAACAAGAATTGTCATTATCTATCTCTCATTATAGTTTCATTATCGTTCTGTATGGTGTCGGACGTAAAGAATAGCACCATCCCATATATTTCCGTGGGTGTCGTAAGAGGCGACTAAGGGACTTGCCAGAGAATGGGCAGCAACGTTCTCTGTGCTTTTGTAACAACCGTACTGCGATCGCCAACCCACCTGTCAAGCGTGGCGATTATGGCGAAACCCCCCTTATGTCAATGTGGCTTTGGGGGAGGCCTATGTCCAGCAGTGGACTTCTATCGGCTGAAATGATGATGATGATGAATGATGATCTTTCACCATGTCGATTCTTCCGTAGACTAAACTGGTTTCTACTGTGGTCATGCTACGGCTTCTGCTATATACCCTGCTATGTTATCGAGTAATGAATCCTGGTAATTTCAAAGAGCTAAGTTTTCAGGAGAGCGTGTCACCCTCTAATACGAAATATCTTCGGGAACATAGAGAACTACTTTGTCACCAAAGGTTGCTCCGAAGGTTGCAATATGCTGCACTAGCTTATGCCAGCGACTTCGCCCGTGTGGAGTTCGGCAATTGTCCCACAGGATTGCACTGTTGGGATAAAAACTATGTATTAATCCAGATTATGAATAATCGTTGTGCCAAATTTCATGAAAAATCGTTTAGTAGTTTTACGTGAATGAGTCTCAGACAACCATCCATCCATGCATCCATCCTCACAAACTTTCACATTTATACATATATACAGGGTGTAACGGAAAGGGTATATACATACTTAAGGGTGTGCTACAAACCATCAAACTGAACATCTTTCTCCATTGAACAACAATCGTAATAGCGAAAAAAATATCAGCTACCCCAATCATTTGTGTCGATTAGGTATTGAAATTTGGTATGGGCGGCGGATAATTTTTTCGCTATTACGATGTTTGTCTGATAGAGAAACAAGTTCAGTTTGATGGTCTGTAGCACACCCTTAAGCATGTATATACCCTTTCCGTTACACGCTGTTTATATTTTTTTAATTTACTTATTTATCTACTTACATCTACCATTAAAAACAAATGGCGTATGATAGAAAAAGAAGAATGTGCAACTATGTATAAGAGCCAGGTAGTAGATAAGATGATTGAAATGAAGGATTTGGAAGGAAAATCTGTGAATGAATGTTGGAACGAGATGGCGGACTGTATAAGGAGAGTAGCAAAAGATGTGTTTGGAGAATCGAAAGGGAAAGGTATGATAGATAAGGATACATGGTGGTGGAATGAAGAAGTACAAAAGAGTCTGAAAGAAAAGAAGATTGCGTTTAAAGAATGGCAGGGTGTAGGAATCGGGAACGACAGTTTGAAGAAAGAAAAGAAGAAGATTTATAAATGATGGAAGAGAAAGGCAAAAAAGGCGGTAGCAGTTTCCAGGGCTAAGGCGCAGGAGAAGTTATGACTCACTGGACAGTCCTAGAGGCCAAAAGGAGCTCTACCGGAGAGGAGAGCGGAGGAGAACGAGATATATAAATCATATAAAGTGTGTAAAAGATGGCGCTGGTAAGGTTCTATCTAAAGATGATGAAATAAGAGGGAGATGGAAGATTTATTTTGAAAAGTTGATGAATGAAGAGAATGAATGGAGCGGTGTGCTTAATGAGGTACAAGTAAATATGGGAATGGTGAAGGAAATAAGCATGGATGAAGTGAGGAATGCAGTTCGAAGTATGACAAATAGAAAGGCCAAGGAAAAGGTGTTTAAAAGAAGACGGATGTATGTGGCTGATTTTATTTTTCAATAAGCTGTTGAGCAAAGAAGCAATCCCACAAGAATGGTGCAATAGTTCGCTAGTGCCCATTTTTAAAAATAAAGGTGATGTGCAGGATTGCAACAACTATCGAGGGATAAAGCTCATGTCACATAGTATGAAAGTTTGGGAGAAAGTAATAGAGAAAAGATTGCGAGAGGAGAGTGAAATTAGCCAAAATCAGTTTGGATTTATGCCAGGTCGAGGAACAATGGACGCCACTTTTGCACTCCGCCAATTAGGTGAGAAGTACAGACGTGCGCACAAGAACTTGCACATGGTGTTCATTGATCTAGAGAAAGCGTATGATAGGGTACCTCGGGAAGTGTTGTGGTGGGCCTTGAAAGAGAAAGGTATGCCTGGGAAGTATGTAGAGTTAATTCGTGCTATGTACAGCCAATCTTGTACCTACGTCCGGTCAGCTGCTGGCAACACCGACGAGTTCAGTGTGGCTGTAGGCTTGCATCAAGGGTCGGCTTTGAGTCCTTACCTCTTCCTGTTGATTATGGACGCTTTGACGTCGGACATACAGGAAGAGGCACCCTGGTGCATGCTGTTCGCCGACGACATTGTTCTCGTTAGCGAAGATGGACCAGAGATCCAGAGCAGATTGGAGAAATGGCAACAGAAGCTGGAGAATGTTGGCCTGAAAATCAGCAGAACTAAAACCGAATACATGTTCTGCAATTTCGGCGGTCTCTCCAGTCCTGGAGTCATAGCGCTAGATGGCGCGTTTCTTCCTGTCTGCTCCGACTTTCGGTATCTCGGTTCACTCGTGCAAAGTGATGGCGAAATAGATCGTAGTGTTAAGCACAGAATAAACATTGGATGGATGAAATGGCGGCTGGTCACGGAAACTATCTGCGACTCCCGCATTCCCCTTAAACTTAAGGGGAAGATTTATAAAACAATGGTTAGGTCTGCTATCTGGTATGGGTCAGAATGTTGGGCCACAAAAGGGATGAATGAAAGGCACTTGCATGTGGCTGAGATGAGAATGCTAAGGGGGATGTGTGGTGTTACGCAAATGGATAGACTAAGGAATGAGTACATTAGAGGAAGTCTGAAAGTGGCGCCGTTGACTGAAAAGATGCGTGGAAATAGGTTGTTGTGGTATGGGCATGTGATGCGGAGGAACGAGGAAAATGTCGTGAGGAAAGTGTTGAGTATGAATGTGGATGGGTATAAGGGTAGAGGAAGACCAAAGAAACGATGGATGGACTGTGTGAAAAATGATATGGCCAGAAAGGAGGTATCTCATAAGATGACAAGTAATAGAGAGGTATGGAAGAAGAAGACGTACTGCACCGACCCCAAATGAATTGGGATAAGGGCAAGAGAATGATGATGATGATCTACCATTACAAGCTAACCCAATGCGATAAATGCACCTTAAATAAAAATAACTTAATTGTATACTATGACCAATATCTATAACTAATGACAAACAATCCATAATAGTAAGTTTTGACCCAACGGACTCACCATTTTTAGCCGATCACGTGCACAATATCGACGTTGGCACATGTAGTAAGGATCGAGAAAGCTGTTGAAATTGCAACCTTCCACTCAACACTGAAAGTTCAACATCCAACAGCACTGTAAATTTTTACTTACTTGATTGCTCGAACTACCTCGTTGGTCTAGTGGTCGCAAGCGCAACTACTGAGCATGAGGTCCTGGGTTCGATTCCCAGGTTGAGGCAAAGTGTTGTTGCGATTTTTCCATCAGGAATTTCTCTATAGGAAAATAGGAGTGTACCATTACGTACACTCTGCTCGGATAATGATTATTTGTTTATGCCTAGAGGTTTTTCAAAATAACTTTTATATTTTACAGCACCACAAAACTACAACCTCTGCACTGCACACTCGGACTGCCGAAACTTCGCTGATGACTGCTTCTGTGGGTTGGGCACTGACGGCCTCAAGCATTGTTATTGCATAGGAACACTCCCATAGGCAATAAACACACGAAAAAAGAAGACTCCCGTAGACGACGCGTTACCTCTCCTTTTCATAAAGTCTGCTAATGTAAGATAGATAAACAAAAACTTTTTTTTTTTACTTTTTTTAAATATTTGATTGATGATATTCTAAAGACTAAATGAATGGGTTGGTTAAACAATAAATAAAATGATTTGTATTTTTTGTATTACCTTTCTCCATCTGTTAACAAGGATGGCAATTCTTTGGCCAAGAGACCAACCGCTTGGCGATGTCCCGAAATACTAGATGAGCAGTCGGACCACATGGCCTCTAGTATTTCAACCCCAAACTCCCAAAAATTTGTACTATATAAAGCAGCCGTCCCAGCACAGCTTCATAAACCCAAGCTGATGAGAAACAATGAAACATATAAAGTAGGAGTGGCCCTGCATACATTAAATCAGCTGAGAGGTAAAAACTCTGACAACATTGTACACTTAATTCGCAAAAAAACATTTTGACTTTGACAAGAAACAGCCGAGACAAGCTCAGAAGTCACTGGCCCCTTAAAACTCCAGAAATTGGTCACGTCATATGAGGACCACGCAGATTGGTGTCTGAGATGGATTTTTGAAGAAAGAACCACACAGATTTGAATGGACCTGTCCAGTCAGTGCAAGCATTTGTCAGTAATCGTGTAGCTCAACTCACAATTCAAGGACCTCAACGACACGACGAACAATACCAAAAAAAGGACATTGGGGTAGGCCGCATTAAGTTCGCCGCCGTGGGACCTGGAGACGAAACCCGTTTCGATACTGTATCAATGGTGCAAGGACGCCAAGGATTGGGGCGAGAAGCTGGTGCACAATTTTGCCTCTTAAAGCACGTTAATGGATGTCATTTGACATCTCATCTCATCTCATCTTTGACTGTCGTTATAGGTAGTCAGTGGTCTGAAAGTCTGACAACCAGTCTTACCAAAGGATCGTCGTATTACCTACTAATTGGGTTGTGGAGATCAGATAAACGGATAAAATACTGGTATTCAGCTGCATCCGGTTATACTGGAAGCCGACCCCAACATATGTACTTGGGAAAAGGCTAGGCAGATAATGATGACACCGCCTATTACCGTCAACCGGGCGTAAATCCAAGCTACGGGCTGCTACGGATACATTTCAAAACTTCGATAACACATTGTCCGACCTTGGATCCTATCCCAGGGCAAAAGACAACGCGGCTTTTGGAGCAACGAGGCAGTCAATTGGCCAATGCACAGATTTCATTTCACAATTTGCATGCATCCGTGCCGCCGTGCCAGTTAGAAATTCGTAGCCGCATTGTTCACGGTAAGTCGGGCCGGCGCTGCGTTTGCTCCGGTGCGACGGACCTTGCACAGGGTCGCAACGTGGCAGACAGCTAGAGGTGTCGACCGGGGGGTATAAAGCTGTCGACCGGCCCAAAGTACAGTGTGCTGTGCCAAAGTTGCTTGAAGAGGCTGAGAGTGCTGACCTGGAATGCGCTTCCGCTGCATGCTGCATTTTTAAACGAAATTGCAAGCCCGTTTCCCTGACTATGAACCGTTTTTTTAACATTAGTCCAAGAGCTTACACCAAGAACCTCTGTTCTTGGTCCAAGCTCTTGGTCTAATGTGACAGTGTCAATCTCTATTGACACTGTCAGAGACAGCAATGACTCTACGACACAGCTTCACACACACACATAACATCACGCGTGTAATCCCCGAAGGGTTAAGCAGAAGTGGACCTAATAGTACACCCACATTTCGCCAGTTATGTTTAAGTCCCATGTAATGTGGGGCGAGCCTATTGTCATCAACCGGACATGCATCCAGACTTCGTGGCTGCTACTGAGAAATTCCTGATGGAAAAACCCAATAACAATTTAGCCGACCCGGGAATGGAATCCAGGCCCTCATGCTCGGCAGTCGCGATTGCTACCACCAGACTACCAAGGCAGTCACAGGATCAATGTCAACAAAACAATCGAATACCTAGGTCCTAGGTAGGTACCTAGGTAGGTATCTATAACTTACGTGGGTCTGCTGCTGCGCAGGTCTAAGCTCCGACAGGTAATGATGGCGGAATGGCGGACGAGGCTTGAGCTGCCTTCCGCCGCCCGGTGCCATCACTGCATCCATTGTCTGGAGTGTGCCGCGTGAGATGAGCCACGACGAGCCCTCGTTACAGAGGTAGGCAGCGCAGAGTCCTGGGATGAAGTCCTCCTGCGAAGCAGTCATGTCGCAGAAGGAAGCTGCGGAGATGACGAACTCCCGCCCAACCCGCAGCAGACTCACCGGGCGTCGGAAGAGGGCTTCTTCTGGCCCCCCTAGACAGGTCTTGGGGTGGTGAAGGACATCCGTCGCCCCCCATCACACTAGAGCCGAGACAGCAGTGCGTTGTGTTCCACGCGCACTTTTCTCAGGCGTAACGAGGGGAAGTTTACACCTCACTGCCCCCCGGGACGAGGCCCGCAATTAAAACGGGCCGAAACCAGTCCGGGCCAGCGGAAGTTGCATTAGATCCCACTGCCCACCGACGCAAGTGTGCGAGGGTACACCGCTGTAGTTTTAGTCAGTACGAGTTTAGATTCGTATTGCCTCCCCGCTCTCACCAGAGGCAGAGAGGCAACGGACATCGATTGGGGATTTCGAACTAGAGGATAAAAATAAGGCCGCATAAAGTACTCGAAACTGCCAGACTATCGTTAAATTAATATTTTTCCTGTATCGTAAAAACATTAAAAGTCACATACATAAACAGCCAGACTCGGAACTTCCTGTTGGCCACACAAAAAAATGTTCATTTTGAATCGAACCTGTGACACGCAGCTTAGCAGCCAATACCTCAGTCACTGCGCCGACCATGCCGTCAATTTAAATGAAAATCAGTATTGTTCCACAAATACATTTATCTCAATAAGCATAAACAATAAAAAATTCAGGAAAAAAAAACAATAGATTATTTAAAAGATTTACTAATCCACAAATATGTATGTCCGTTTGTTCTCGCTAGTTCGATTCATCAGTTCGATCGTCGAACTAGTGAGAATTTTTCTTCTCAATAGTTCGACCGTCGAACTACTGAGATTTTTTTTTCTCATTTGTTGGACTTTCTTAGAAGATGTGGGGTGATAGTATTTTTTGTCTTATTTTAAGGGTACCTATAAATATCTATGGAAATGAATCTGATGGTGTGGCTTCCAGCGTGGAGCGATGACGGGTGTGTTGTTCTTCGACATAGCAAAGGCTTTCGACAAAGTCTGGCACAACGGCTTATTATATAAGCTGTATAAACTAGGAGTGCCAGACCGTCTCGTGCTCATCTTACGAGACTTTTTGTCGGATCGCACCTTCCGCTATCGCATCGGGAAGGCACTGTCTTCCCCCCACCCCATTAGAGCTGGAGTTCCTCAGGGCTCCGTCGTCTCACTCCTTATCTTTACTCTGTTCACCAGTGACATCCCCAAAATCAAAATCAAAATATTTTATTTTACATAGGCCTACATGGGCACTTATAAAACGTCAACAGAAGAGGCACAAGAGCAAGAAGGCTCAGTTAGCCCTGTTCGCGGACTACACGGCCATTTATTACACTGGCCGCAGTCACGACACTATTGACAGCATCCTTCAAACCTAAGCCAACGTCTTAGGCGCTTGGTTCCGGAAATGGAGAATCGAGGTGAACCCCGACAAGAGCCAGGCAGTTCTCTTTTCTTAACCGCGTAGAAATACTACCTGCGATCAACCCGATCACTATGTACGGCAAGCCTATATTCCTTGGGAGAAGCAAGCCAAGGACTTAGGAGTTCTTCTCGACAACCACCTGTCTTTCGCGGCGCACATCAAAGCAGCTCGCGACCGAGCTGCCTTTGCTATGGGTAGGCTTCATTTCATGATTTCGGCAAAAAACAAGTTTTCACTCAAGTGCAAGTTGCGCCTCTATACCGCGGTCATCCGTCCCATTATGACGTACGCTTGCGTCGTGTACGCACACATCAAGCCTAAGTACATCCATAGGATGCAAACTTTGCAGAACCGGTTCTTACGTAGAGTCACGGGAGCCCCTTTTTATGTCCGTAATGACCGTCTACACGTAGACCTTAGAATGCCAACCGTCCTTCAGTTTATGAAACGTCTTTCGAAGCGTTTCTTCGATAACGCCATTAAGCACCATAATCCCCTGATCGCAGCGGCCACCCGTTACGAACCCTCGCGCATTAGTACAGTACGCCGTCCGAGGCATACCCTCGTCACTCCCGATGATGCTATCACACTCTTTCCCGTAGTAAAGAGACTAGTACTATTAAAAATTCAGACACAAACCGCCGTCTTTCCGACCTCGCCGTCGAGGTCCTTCGTGAAGTCCCGGTCCATGCCCTTTCCCGATCCTCGCTCGAGCCAGCCCGGGATGCTGTGCCAGTAGTTTTAAATCAGCCCCTAAATAATGATATCTTTCAGATCCAGCCTGTCCCCATGCACTGCTCCTCCAGCGACGCCCTAAGCCGAGGCACGTACCACACAGCATGTAGCCGCTTAGATTGTAAGTTTAAGGAGGCCTTACTCTTAAGGCACCCACAGGATAGTCCGGTTAAGCAGACGACAACCTCCTAGGTTGAACTGAGAGATGCCATTCAAAAAAAAAAACTGTTGGCGTAGAATAATGTAGTCCATGGACTTAGGATTAAGTTTTATACTTTTTTAGATGACTGATAAGTCAAGGATATTTTCCTATTAATTTTTACATCAGGTGTACTCGTAGTATTATTATTTTTTGCATAGACAACATTTTTACGAAGTAGTACCAAAATTAAAAAATAAAATGTTTGATTAGTAATCTTTGCAAAACTTGTAGGCATTTTAGAACTTTTAATTATAAACATAGGTCTGCTACGGCATCAACTATGATAAATTTCAGTATATTCACGTCCGAAAATCATTTAAAATGTTTTCAAATAATTTGATTTAATTTTTTTTTAATTTTTCTGGGATTTGTTATACAAAAACTAAAAATCGAATTAACTCAAAAGTTATTGAATTTCGGTACAACATTTGGTGGCTTAATTTGTTGCATTTTAACCCTACTATGACTTCCTGCAAGGATTACGTCGAGCTAATAATATTCCTGTATTTCAAATTCAAAGTCCTGACTGACTGACTGACTGAGATATCAACGCACAGCCTAAACCACTGGTCCTAGAGACCTGAAATTTAGAGGCTGCGTTCTTTTTGAAGAGTAAGTATCCACTAGACCCCTAAGGGGGTAAATAAAGGGATGAGCGATTGTATGGAAAACCGGCATTTTCAAAATTAGAAGCACGTAATGTCATCATATAGAAGCTTTTGGTTTGAAATAAATAAATAAGTATTTTAGCGTTTTAGAATCTATCCCCTGAGAGGGTTAGAAAGGGGTCGAAAGTTCATATGCAGAATTCGTCATTTTTGAAGGTAGAAGAATGTAATTTAATAAGAAGTTTGAGCTAAAATAAATGAATATGTATTTCGTCCTTATTCAAAATTCATCCTAAACGTATAAAAATGAAAAAAAGTATCTCAGACTTCCATTCCATACAACCATCATCTGCCTAGCCTCTTCCCAAACTATCTTGGGGTCGGCTTTTTTTTATTGCACTTTTAAAGAAGATGACGTCGTTTTTATAATAATTTGATCTTCGTTTCGTTTTACCTTTCTTCTGACCTTGTGGTCTATTGTATATACTTAAATTATTTTAAACTGAATATGGATTAATGTCCTTCTGAATTTGTTATTATGTGAATTATGAATAGTTAATTTTTTTTATGTAATATTTTTTTAATGTTTTCGATTGTAATGTTTTAATGATATTGTTTTATTTTACAAAATTTCTACACAATGCATGTTGTTTCGAAATAAATGACTTATGACTTATCCAGTCTAACCGGTTGCAGCTGAGTACCAGCATTTTACATGAAGCGACTGCCTATCTGACCTCCACAACCCAGTAACTGGGTAATACGTTACCCCTTGGTAAGACTGGATGTCAGACTTTTAGCTTCTGACTACTCGGAACGACTTTCAAAGATCTACAAATGACAGCCGGGACCAACGGCTTAACGTGTTTTCCGAGGCACGGAGGAAACTAGATATTAATTATGGTCACCCATCCACAGACCAACCTCGGCAAGCACGGCTTAACCTTAAAGATCGACCAGGGTGGCTGTTATTATTTAGCCACGAGCTCCTTCATTCCATGCAACCATTTATCCTTTATTCATAATTACACGCGAGCGAAGCCGCGGGCAACAGGTAGTATTTATATAAAATTGTGTTTTAAAATCACACCCTTGCGGCCTTGTGATGTTTCGCTTAGGAATGATTTTACATAAGTGCTGAACATGTAAACAAAAGCATAAATCTAACTTAATAAATAATGAGTCTCCCATACTTCATTTCATATATCTGTTGGCGCCTTTGCAAAAAGGCTTCATTATGATTCTCGTTGCAAACTAAACTATGACCACAGACGAGAGAGAAGCGGTCTACAATTCTCTCTGGCGGAACGTCAAGTCGTTGCAGGCTGCCATATTGACTTGGGCGCCGACGTCTGTTTTCTTAATCTAATTAAATCTGGTGCCACATATCATAAGTAATTCCGTTGCAGCGGGTAAAAGCCTTTATATCTTTTGGAGTTTTTTGGAGACAAAAATAAAGATTCTACCCTTCGAAAGAAGTGACATACAAATTTAATGATAAAAGCTGTGATCAATAGCGATATGATATGTATTTAAAAGAGCGCTAACACATCGTTTCAAATGTGTTAAAACAGTCGGACTAAAATATTCAGGAAAAAATAAACAATAAATAAACTAATGTTTTAAAGGTGAAGAATTTGTTTGTTTGTTTGCTTGAACGCGCTAATCTCAGGAACTACTGATTTATCGAGGAAGACTATATATCATCACGGTACAACAAAAAGGAGCGGAGCATCAATGAAAAATATTTTAAAATCGTGTTTTTAAACGGTTTTATTTAGCTCACCCCGTTTGTTTTATTTATTTATTATTCTTGTGTCAAATTTAGTAATTCAAATTTCACCCTCTTCCTGTCAACCGATTAATCTGAAATTTTGTATATGTTAACAGAAATGTATGAAATCCGTCATTGTATAAAATTCCTAGGAAATGTGTACAATTCCTAAAATCCATAGGATATGTATGAAATATTTTTTAATTAACACTTTTCCTAGGAAATCTATACATTTCCTAAACCGTGATAGGAAATGTATATCAGTAGTCATCGCTGCGCCGATCGCTCCATTCAAGCGAGCATGCAACATGCAGCAGGCAGGGTTTCTGTCACGGCTCCGGCGCTGCGGGCCTCCGGCGGCCCCACGCGTGCTAATCTTCGCAGACGGCTTTCGCTCACCACCGCAAGTTCGGCTTGTTGGCCGGCTTCGCCGGCCAGCCTCAGCCGCGGCGGCTCGCTCGCAGCCGCCTGCTCCTCAGCCCGCGGGCCGCCTCGCCCCTCCGCGCCTACGCGATTTTAAATTACACTCTAGGGGTAGGACAAACAAGACTACGTGGAGTCGGTTTTGCAGCAATTCGGTTCTGTCACTAACTTTTGTTGCAAAGCATATTCAATTTTTAACCAACAATATTATTTAATTGTTACAGAAACTATAGCAAATTGGTTTGATTAGAATTATGTATGGGGCACTACAAGTTCACGACCACCATTTTCACCCAAAGTCTCACAACATCTAATATATTCTTCAGATTAACTTATAGTATAGTTTTTAATTTTATACATTTCCTTCTGTCATATAGGAATTGTATAGAGTTCCTAGGAAATGCATACAATTCCTAGGAAATGTGTGGAGTAAAAAATAATTATGATACTATTTAACACATTTCCTACATAGACTCGGAATTGTATACAATTCCTAGGTTTCACACATTTCCGGTAACATATACACTTTGGATTTTGGTGACAATACAATTATGTTTATTCATTATCATTATAATTCGCGTCCAATACAATAACGCATTCAGGGTGCTGATGGCGTTGCCCCGATACTGCAGCGCATCAGGGATGTTTGCTGAAGCTCACGTGGACTGTTTCTACTCGGTGATGCGGAAACGGTGCGCATCCTTGGTTCGCAGGGTGCGGGGCAGCGCCAACAGCATCCTATCTATGATAGCGAGCAGGCTTGACTGCGAATTTGTGAACCATTGCTGCAAGGTTTCGGCTGGGCCTGTCACCTTGCAGCAGTGATGTCACAATCTGCTTTTGTCTTGTTTTAATTCTTGTAAGTGTATTACTAACATAGTTTGTAAGTACATTGTTACTAACACTATGAGTCTTATTACTTGAAATAAATGTATAATAATAATAATTATAAATTCAAGATGGCCGCCGCTACAAAATGGCGGATAATTTATGTTTTATTAATCCCATCAATATGGGTATCAAATGAAAGGGCTCAACCAGTATAATACAATGTACTATATAAAATTAAAATCCAAGATGGCGGCCTCTACAAAATGGCGGATAACTTAGGTTTTATAAATCCTATCAACATGGGTATCAAATGAAAGGTCTCAACAAGTAGAATACAATTTACTATGCAAAATTGAAATCTAAGATGGCCGCCGCTACCAAATGGCTGATAACAATTTTTTATCAATCCCACCAATATGGGTAAGTCGTATACTTAGGTGCGAAACTGTTTGAAGAAGGTCAAGCCTACGTGGCTCTTAGTATAGTAAGATCTTTGCAGGGACTACGTATAGAGGAGTTGGACTGCAATAAACTAACGGGCAAGAAACCTTGCAATAATGAAGCACTAAATGAATAAAACAGAATGCGAAATAAAAACCAAAAACTAGAAAATAAAAATAGGTAAAAAAACTTTTTAAGTTAAACGGTTTTATGTTAAACATACATTGCAATGTTTAAGATAAATGTACTAAAAACCAAAAAATAATAAAATAGATACAGTCGTGGGAATTATAAACATATGCATAGACTAGACTAAAATAAAACCGTGGGGCACGTCAATTGTCTACAAATTATCGACTTAAGTGTGATAGAAGAATCGTTGTAGACAATTGACGTGCCCCACGGTTTTATTTTAGTCTAGTCTATGCATATGTTTATAATTCCCACGACTGTATCTATTTTATTATTTTTTGGTTTTTAGTACATTTATCTTAAACATTGCAATGTATGTTTAACATAAAACCGTTTAACTTAAAAATTTTTTTTACCTATTTTTATTTTTTCCTTATGAGAAATTCCGCTGCGTGCGCTGCGTAAATGGTTAAACTTTCGCAAAAATTATGTACGACAGAATTGTTCCCCTTTAAAAGTTCTCAAAAGTCCGCGACAGCCTATGTCTATCTTTTAAGATTGACTCACTATAACCTTTTTTATGCTACCCAAATTTGTTCTAAAATAATGCACTATTTTCGAAGGTGTTTTTATACACAAGATATTAATCCTTATCCAAATAAATACTTTATCCATCGCAAATATTCAATTTATAACAAAATTGCCCTTAGCATCATTCGATTTCAATGATCATCTTAGGAGATGTCGCATTTTTAAAATAACATCGCAGCATAATAATGATCAAGAACTGCGCGAGCATTTATGATGTGCAAGGCAGTCATGAGATTTACGCCAAGAGTGTTTTTCGCACGGGCAACTATATGTTGCCTGCCTGGTGAAAATCAATATCTACCTCTACCGGAATGAAACAAAATTAAATACACACATCAAAAGTGTCTAGGGATCAAGCATTTTTATGCGGATTTCTTGAGATTGAGATGTGGCTTTGTAATAAATTTATGATTTTATAAATTTATATGGATCCTTTTTGGTGCATTTCATAATTTGAATCAGGAACTGTGAATCAAATTCGAGTAAAAGATGAAAATCAGCTGTCAATATTTTCCCTATAAAAACATACAACGCATTGAAGACATTATTAGTGCTACTGTTTCCCTACTACTGATTAAAACCAACGTTATTATGGAGCGGCGACGTCATTTAAGCAGGGAAGAAATGCTCAGAGCCGTGGGAATGATAGAAGCTGGTTCCCGGCAACGTACTGTGGCTTTAGCTCTGAATACAAGTCAGAGTGTTATCAGTCGACTTTGGACACGTTACCGAAGCACTGGTACCGTGGCTGAGCGCCATGGAGGACGGTATCGCTGCACCACACGGAGACAAGACCGATACATTCAAATCTTAACTCGAAGAGCTCCAACAATAACCGCCATGATGTTAGCCGTGAGGCTTCATCACTCTTCAGGGAACTTAATTAGCGACCAAACAGTCAGAAACCGCTTGCATGAAGTGAACCTTCATTCCCGAAGACCGCTACGGGTACCACCTATAGCAATGCACAATCGTAGGATTCGATATCAATGGGCTCTTGAACACAGAAATTGGGCAGAAGAACAATGGCGTTTCGTGTGCTTTTCTGATGAGTCTCGTTTTGGTATGAGACCGGATACAAGACGTATACGACACTGGAGAACCCCTGGACGCCAACAGCGATTAAAATCCTGCCAGGAAGTCCATCCTTATAGTGGTGGAACCATCATGGTATGGGCGGGTATTTGGATCGGCGGAAGAACTGAGTTGATTTGGATCAGAGGCAACCTCAACGCTCAAATTTATGCTGAGACGATTGTATCAGACGTCATCGTTCCTCTACAAGTGCAAATCGGTCCCTTATTTCAGTTAATGCATGATAATGCACGACCGCACACCGCAAGAGTTGTAAGACAGACTCTCGCCGCAGCTAACATCAATGTCCTGCCCTGGCCTGCTCAGTCGCCAGACTTGAACCCGATTGAGCATGCATGGGATATGCTACAGAGAAGAGCTCTGCCGAATATGGAGGGTATCCAGTCGCAAGAAGACCTTTTTTTGTTGTTGCAACGAACATGGGCGGCCATTCCACAGCGTGATTTGGATGAACTCATTTTGAGTATGCCAAACCGATGTTCTTGTGTTGTTAGTGTTCGCGGTAGAAACACGGATTATTAATTGTTTAAGTTACCCAATAAAATTTTAAAGAAAGCTGTTATTTCAGTCTTTTTTTCGAACTTTAATGTTAGTGGTTCAAATGTCAAAAATCCCTTTATTAGAAAATGGCAAATTTCTTTATTAATGCAAAGGTGACTTGGTTTATCGTTACTGTGACAAACGAAAACACTTTATTTGATGAATCCTTAAAGAAAATTTTAATTAATATCAATCAGGAGAAAAGTTATTGCAAAAATATATGTTGATCCCTAGACACTTTTGATGTGTGTATATAGTGTACACGCAAGTACTTTAAAATAACATTAGTTTTGAGTTTTTTGAGAATAACCTACAATCTCCATGATATAACTTTTACCTAACGTTTCAAAGTTCCATTCTTACTGATAAAAGCGTGATGTAGGAACCTAAAATAACTCCTTATCGTACGTATTATTTAAATATATTTTCACCTTCTACATAAACAAAGTCGCGGGTTAAAGTTAGCGTTAGCCCAAAGTAACTATTCCACGCGGACGAAGTCGCGGGCAGAAGCTAGGAAATAAATAAGACAGTTGATTATTTAAAAGATTTATATTATTGGCGGTTTTAATTAAACATATTTTCAAACAATTATTGCTTCACACTTAAAAGGTAGAGACAATGAATTTATGTTTGGTTATTTGCATTTGTGTTATGGTTATACACTAACCTATAAATATCGATGGATATGAATATGTTGGCAGTGTACAACGTGTTTGTGTGTCATCATGAGGTTCTTGCAAGTCGCGCTATTGTTCACGTTCCTAATTCTGTTTGCAAATGGAGCTGGGATACAACGTAAGAATATTTTTTATTGTTTGCAAAAAGTCGCTTAATATAGCGGCGAGTGTGTTTTTGTGCCCGATAATGCCATTGAAATTTTCTGGTTACGGAAATATTGAAGGTCAGAGTTCCAACCACGTTTCAATTTGTACCGTGCAAGACCCACGCCTGCAATGTTTGGCGTGCGTTATATTTTGATTTGCAGAAAAAAGCATGTTTTCACAACATCATAGTATTAATATTTTTGCTGTACGAGACGTCTAACTTCCTTTTGTTGCCCACACTGAAATAAAATTAAATAATAATGCTTTAAGAAGTCATGGTAACACCCCAGTGGTGATGAAGTAAATAACAAAAGATACTAATCGGCAGACCACCGTCACTCTTTAATTCAGTGACTTTATAGGTACTTATATAATCTGATTATATCTATTTTACAGCCCATATCTGCTATTCCGACGCCGAGTGTTACCAGCCGTCCGTTGCTTGTTTCTGCATCGGAAATGCGAGCCTCAAACAATGTGAATGCACTGGAGCAATAGTCCCTGGTCAAAAAGGATTAGGAGTGGGTTAGATTTGATTCTTAAGACTAACCGTCTACAGCATACCGAGTGATCTGACCAACGTTTCTTTCAATTTGTTTTTCCTTTTGAATATTTTTTTTTGGCGCTGCCTTTAATAATGAAGAAATGACGTTAAAGGCAAAAACAATACTACACTGTTATGATAAATAAACAATTTACTTCAAGTATTAATTTGTTTTATTTCCCATCGAAATATTTAAAATAGTTTAGTCAAGTCGATACAAACTGCTGACATAGTTCCGAGCGAATATGGACACATATATACATACAACTAATGGTGTATCTTCTCCATATCGGTTTGACAGAGTATTTAGTCGAAAGTTGATATTGAGTAAGCCTTTTATATGGCGTTGTGTGTGTTTTGTTACTTGCTACATGTTCGAATAATATTTATATCATTTTGATAAACGATTTCAGTACCTTAATTTTGAAGCCGGTCGCTTATCTGGGTTCAGGCCCAGGTACAGCACGGTTTCCACCCTCCTTAAAGTGACTGGCGATATAAGAGTAGGACTAGATTATATCAAAGTTACTTCACTACTGCTGGTGGATTTTTCGAATGCCTTCAATACCTTGAGTCACGACATCCTGTTAGCCATTTTGTTCCCATATTTTAGTTTCTTCCGAAGCACTGGAATGTTTCTCCTCTTATCTTTATGAGCTTCGTCAAGTTTGATCATGTTGGCGATTTCTCATCATGTTGGTGTGCTTAAAAAACTGGTGTTCCTCAAGGCAGTATTCTTTTTTCAATACTGTTTTCCATTTTTATTATTCTTCTAACATAAGCTGTGTGCTTATCATATGTATGCTGATGACTTGCAGTTGTACTATCAAGGAAGGAAATGAAATACCTTACTTGATCGAAACTTTAAATACAGACGTCTTGACGCCCATAAAACGTGATCAGATAAATTTAAAGTGGCCATTAATTGGGACTTCTCGTGGCCTAAGTAAGTTGGGACTTCTCGTGGCCTAAGTAAATTGGGACTTCTCGTGGCCTAAGTAAGTTGGATTGTACAAGGTTGTTTAGCACTCATTGATATAATTCTGAACTAGCGTACTGAAGTCGCTCGTGTCAGCCAGAAGTGTACTGTTACGCTGCCAGTTCTGTATCGTTTGAAAAAGGAAATACCTACAAATGTGAAGAAAATGCTCCTTTTTAGGGTTCCGTACCCAAAGGGTCAAACGGGACCACCAGGCTGTATCTCATGAACCGTGATACTTAGCCAGTTGAAATTTCTCCAGATTATGTATTTCTGTTGCCGCTATAACAACAAATACTAAAAACGGAATAAAATAAATATTTAAGGGGGCTCCTATACAAAAAGGTGATATTTTTGCTCGTTTTTATAAATAATGGTACGGACCCTTCGTGCGCAAGTCCGACTCGCACTTGGCCGGTTTTCAAATTTTTGTCTGTCTGTACCTGTATATCTACGAAACGGCTAGGCAGATAGCTGCTGATAAGCAAAGTAGTAGGCTACTTTAATTTTAGCAAAATTATTAGGGTTCCGAGCAAAAAAAACGTGAAGTTGTTAACAACTTCACGTTAGAGAAAATGTCCTTAACATTAAGCCCGCCTCTGCACAAATGTTAGATAAATAATAAAGTGCAAGAAGTGTTAAATAAAAAGCGGGGCAAGTAAAGGTGACGACGAGGATGATTAGATTTGGACGTTGACAAAAGAACGACAGATGACTTTTGCAGATAAACTAGCACAAAAATGCGCGATGTAAACGTAACGTAATTTTGGACCATTTTTAGAACCCTAAAGGAGCTCGTGGCTAAATAATAACAGCCGCACGGGTCGATCTTTAAGGTTAAGCCGTGCTTGCCGGGGTTGGTCCGTGGATGGGTGACCATAATTACATACTGAGTTTCCTCCTTGCCTCGGAAAGCACGTTAAGCCGTTGGTCCCGGCTGTCATTAGTCGATCTTTGACAGTTGTTAAGAGTAGTCAGAAGCCAAAAGTCTGACATCCAGTCTTACCAAGGGGTATCGTATTACCCAGTTACTGGGTTGTGGAGGTCAGATGGGCACTCGCTTCATGTAAAATACTGGTACTCAACTGCATCCGGCTAGACTGGAAGCCGACCCCAAGATAGTTTGGGAAAAGGCTAGGCAGATGATGATTTTAGAACCCTTAAAATTTGTGTCCACCTTTACCGTGATAGATATGAAAACAATCTAAAAGTAATTAAAGCAAAAATAGCATTATCAGGCTTAAAATCGATTGAATCTACATTTCATCTTTGGACATTTGCATCGTCCAACACAAACAAAGTAATCAATCTATAGCAGTTCAATGCTGGACGTAGGCTTCTCCGAAGCTGCACCACAACACCCTGTCATCCATCTTCCACGTGCAGTCTAACCCAGCCACCTTTCCAAGGTCGTCGGCCATCTTCAAGAAGCTGGGGTTTGTCCAACTGCGCTTGCCGATATGTGCTTACAAGTAATAATAAATAAATAAATAAATAAAAAGTATTTATTTCACAAAAAACATAGCACTTTGCACTGTTAACATTGTTTGAAAATATTTACATTATGATGCAATAGTAGACTCTATCTTTTAAACTAGGACTAGCCTGTATCTTAAAAGATAGGGTTCGGCCAAATAAATGCGGGTAATATTTGCAACAAAAATAAGTGAAAATAGTGACAATGGTTTGTACTAACAGTCGACAGAAAAAAAAAAAAAATTAAAAAAATTAAACGTTAAAATAAAAACAAAAAGAAAAACTAATCATAGTAACACAAAAGGGTGTGAATGACAGCTGCCATGCTTGTGTATGTATATATGTCGGAGGTATGTGTGGGGGTGAGTGTGTATGTGTGTGTGTGTGTTATTCCGTGAATGTGAGTATGTGTGAACCTGTAACAGTATGTATGTTGGATATAAATTGTGTGATGTGATCTGTACGTATGTATGTGATATTATAAATTAAGAGATGTAAGTTAGCAGAATCTCTGTTTCCACATAATACGTTACCGAATATATAGATTAAGTTGGTATAAGTCTTGTGTCTAGGTTGGACGAAGCATTCGTTATAGCAAACAAAGTGCTGAGTAAAAAATCAAATGGAATCTAATAATAATAATGTTTTTTTTTAAATAGTATGTATGTTATAAAGAATCTTATGAAGAATATTATCTATAGATTTAAATTAAGTAAAAGTTAACAATCAAATTAAATTTCTTATTAGAAATCAATTACCGTTGACACAAAGCAATTTGTTTGCATAGTAACTTAAGGTATAAATAGCTATTTTAGGTAATAAATAATCAAGAATATTTCTACAGCTGAGTGTTACTCTGTGTCGTCATGAAGTTGTTGCAAGTTGCGCTGTTGTTCACGTTCGTGATGCTAATAGCTCATATCTCTGCTTACAACCTTAGGTCAAGGCGCGACGAACAGTATACGAGTATAAACGGTAATTAAAGTTTTGAGCATCTATCCTACAACATTGTAATGAAAACTTAAATTGTTACCAAATTAGTTAACTAACAAGATTTTGTAATGACCGTATAAATATTAGACATCTTAATTTCTTTTATAACTGGACTTGGCTATCGCACTGTAACATAATCGCATACAATAATCTATTAATTCAAATAGTCCTAATTGAGCATAACGCTAGCGGACCTATGCATTCACCAATATAAATAAAGCGCATAAGACACTTGCGCGGAAGATACTTACGTGTACCCACTTGCGCGAAAAGACATTTCCGCGCTTTTGCGCGAGCGGACAGTTGCGCGAGTGTCTCTTAACATTTGCCATTTATGGCGCGAACCCACTCCGTGACTGGAACGCATGGCCACTGAGGTTCCTTAGAGACAAAACAAAACATCACGCCTGATGACAATTGCTGAGTTGTAATTGGGTATGGTAAGTCCAAGACGTACTGGATAGTTAGGATCGCTGTTTTTATTAAGTTGGTTGTTGCAGTTATAATATCAGCGGGAAAATTTTAATTTTTTTATTGTGAACATTAAATTTTCTAGTAAGAAGGAAATCTGAAAAAGGATGGTCTGGTGGTCTTCATGGTCCTGTGAAGTATAGATGGGGTTATGACATTTTCGATTCGGGTATGATTTTTAATCATTTTTATTTACACACTACCATACTTTTTTACGTGAACACACTACATTAACTACATATTACATTGTATGTGTATTTATCTGGAAACTTTAGGTTGTAGGAAAAATAGGACAAAAGGCGAAAAAAAAACTACTACAACTAACATTTCCTAAATATTTAAAATGTAAAATACAATGTCCAAATACAATCCCAACGGTATTGGTAACAGGTATACTCATAAAAAACATTCCCAGAGTGCGGAAAGGTTTGAAATAAAACAGGTCAGCAGTTAGGACAGGACAACCCAACTGTCAACGGAAAGCTGACTCAGGTTTATGTCAAGACTCTTGGCTTCTGTGCCACTGGCTGTCACGACGGCGAAATGATCCCTAAGTCCTACGTGGGCAAAATCAAAAATAGTTTATGCAAAGTAGGCCAGCTCTTTTTGAACGTCATACTTATATTACAAAATGTCCTGTTTGGCGTACCAGTTTTTATGGCAGCCTAAACAGGTGGCCTGTCATGACGTCTTATAGCAGGATTGTTTTAATCTTATTTCAGTGTGAGAAAGAGATGGCGCTAGACGACTTCTATAGCTCCGTCTCTTTCACACACTGGAATAAGACGTCATGGTAGGCCTGGACTGATGATTGACTTTAATTCGATTAAATTGTGTTTCGGGCGCCGCATTGAGTAGTAAGCCAATGAAAAGACTTCGTCTTACTCGTATAACTGCTGGACGACGGCAAAGGTTTTTAAGGCGATAAATATAATTAAAACAAAATGTATTATGACGTTATAAAGTTCATTTGGAAACTATACTTAAAGCTAGAATAAAATGAGGTATCTACACATATGGCGGAACTGTTAGTCTACTTTGTTAACGAAAACCTAACAACCACTCATTATATTAAACAAACGCATCATCATCTAGCCTTTTCCCAACTTTATTGGGGTCGGCTTCCAGTCTTACCAAATACTAGTAACAGCTGAATACTAGTATTTTACATGGAGCGACTGCCTATCTGACGTCCACAATCCAGTTAGTACTGGGTAATACGACACCCCTTGGTAAGACTGGTTGTCAGACTTTCGGGACACTGACTACCTGTAACTACTTTCAAAGATCTACAAATGACAGCCGGGACCAACAGCTTAACGTGTTTTTCTAGGCACCGATGAAACTCGGTATTTATGGTCACCCATCCACAGACCAACCTTGGCAAGCAAGGATTAACCTTGAAGATCGACCCATCATCATCATAATCATTTGAGCTCAAAAGAGTCCACTGCTGGGCATAAGCCTCCACCAAGCGTCGCCACATTGACACAAGGGGGGTTTTACCATACTCGCCACGCTTGGCAGGCGGGTTGGCGATCGCAGTACGGTAATAACAAAAAAAAAGCACAGAGAACGCTGCTGTCCATTCTCTGGCAAATCCCTTAGTCGCCTCTTACGACACCAACGGGAACATATGGGATGGTGCTATTCTTTACGTCCGACACCATACAGAGTCCCGTGCAGATCGACCCGTGCGGCTGTAATGATTATTACATGGAAATTTAATGCAATTCTTTCTTTAACAGCATCATCAGCGATAACTATATCATTAACCAATCATGTAATTATTTGTTCAGATCGAATCAGATGCACGAAAGACAGCGACTGTCTACCCCAGCAAATATGCGAGGTAATGCTCGGCATTTGTAGGTATCCTGTTCTACTGAGGAAAGGAGACTTCGACCGCGCGAACTAATCGTTGGAAGTACAGAGCTCTTGAACATCTATAGAGATCCTGTACCAACGAAAGGAGACGTCGACGACGAGTTGATTTGGAGAAAGAAGAATGACAGACGACTTTTCCAGAGACCCTAGCACAAAGTTGCGAAGTAAACCTAACGTTAGCACAGACGATTTTTAATCAAGCACACAACTATTCCATAGCATTTTTGGGACATGCACCTTTACCTTATTCCATAGTAAACAATCTTTAAATTACGAAAACATTTTAAGCCAAACGAGCATTTTAAAGTTTAAAATTGGCTGAAGTTACGTTACGTTTACTCCGTGTGTCTGTGCTTGGCCGAAATCTATGTATCTCAAATATGTTTAACGGGTTAATTATAATTCTCAATAGTATATTTTCCCAAGCGGATATTCCATAAATAAATAAAATTATCATACCTTCTTCCCAACTCTTTCCCCAACTATGTTGAGGCTTCCAGTCTAAATATATGCAGCTGAATACCAGTATTAAAAAGAAAATGATATGGCCACATCATACCTGATGTTGCTTAATAGTCATATTTAAAAATCTGTTTTACGATTCATATAAAAATGTGAAGTGGTGCCATCGATTCTGTTTCTACTCTTGCAGCTCTACTGAAATAATGTGACCGCCTTTGGGCATTTGCACCCTCGTCAATCTAACGCAGTTCAGTGCTACTTTACATGACACAACCAGAAACAAATAAACACTACAATATAACATGGAGCGTCTCCTTATTAGGCCTCTACAACCAAGTAAATTCATAATAGGAAAGAATCATCATCATTATCCTGTCGTATACCAACTTCATTGGTTGTTCCACATGTCCACTTCCATACTTCTCAAATACTCGTCATCTCAGTCATCATCATCATCATTTCAGCCGAAAGACGTCTACTGCTGCACATAGGCCTCCCCCAAGTGTCGCCTCATTGACATAAGAGGGGTTTTGCTATAATCGCCACGCTTGGCAGGCAGGTTGGCGATCGCAGTACGGTTTTTATAAAAGCACAGAGAACGCTGCTGCCCATTCTCTGGCAAGTCCCTTAGTCGCCTCTAACGACACCCTCGGGAAGATATGGGTGGTGATATTCTTTACATCCGACACCATACAGAGTCATCTCAGTAGTCACTCCTTTCTAGCCACCTTTTACACAGTTCATCCGTACTTCTCTAGTACTCCTCATCTCAGCACTCACCTTTGTTCTAACCATTTCATCCGATATACAGACCATGCATCTTTTCTTTGGTCTTCTTCTTTTCTTACAGCCATCCACATTCGTATTTTCACGCAATTTTCCTCATTCGTCCTCATCACATGCCCATACCATGACAACCGATTACCACACAGCATGATTATGCGTTTACATTGTTGTAATCATCTCGTCTATAAAAACGATAACGATATCAGCATATTTATATATTTGCCACGCTTTGTACGCACGCACGTGGCGCACACAACCATAACAGCCAGTTAAAAAAAACAAAATGGCCACTGTTTTACGCCAATTTTATTATAAGTCCAACAATTTCAGGTACCGCTAGAAAATAGGTACTGTTAGACCTGGAGCTGGCCTGGCCATGTATAGTTTTTAATTATATGCGAGGACAGCTTATACTGGTTTTTTTAACACTGATGTGCTGGCTTATTGTACAGTGCCCTGCACCATTACTGGATCCATCTCACAAAGCAAAAAAGCGGAAAATGGGTCAAGTAATGCTGGTAACTGACTGTACTATGTCAAAGTCAAAGTCAAAGATTTATTTGCAGATAAATATGGTTACAAAAGTTCTTACAATGGTAGTATTAGTAGCTTAACATATTCAATCATAACATAATGACATGCAAATTTTTGGTATAGGTAGGATTCGAACATTAATTTAATTTATAATCAAGAAATTCTTTTATATTATAGAAGGGATGCTCGATTAACCACCTGCGTAAAGCCCTTTTGAAGCGGACCATTGGAAGTTCTTTAATTTGGTTAGGAATCTTGTTATAGATCTGAATACACATAGGATAACAACTTCGCCTATATAGTTCCGTTTTTATTCTTGTAGGATTTATTAATCTATTAGGATATCTGGTTTTAAAGTTACATTTATCTCCCAATTTTCCAAACATTTCAGGGTGAGATTTGGTAAATTTACATACTTCCTCAATATAAATACCAGTTAATGTAAGTAGTCTAAGTTTTCTAAACAGCGGTTTACAGGATGTGAGTGGGTCTACATTACAAATCGCACGTATACACCGCTTTTGTGCGATGAAAGCTCTTCCGAGATGCACCGAGTTCCCCCATACCAGTATACCATAGCGCAGTATTGAACCAACATATGCATGATAAGCCTGCAATGTGGCTTGTCTACTTGTAAGATTAGATAAACGCCATAGAGCATAAGCAAACTTACTGAGTTTTCCACATATCATATCAATATGGTTAATCCAAGAACACCTCTCATCTAGAACTATCCCAAGAAAAGTAATACTATCTGATTGTTGTATTTGTTTACCTTTATAAGTTATGTTTAAATCCATTTTAGTCCAGTTTTTGTTTTGAAATTGTACATATTTGGTTTTATCTATGTTAGGTTTAAGGTTATTCTTTGGTGAACTGAAATATGGTTGATATCTTTTATCCTATTAATGTCCAAATGTGGTCTAAGTTCCCTTCTCTTCGGTAAACAACTGGTATGCACACCAGAGGTCCATCCTTCTTTACACGGCCGCAGTAGGAATGAAAAATACTGGAGGGGCAGTCTTCGTCGGTCTGACATTCCTGTAGCCGTGCAACTATAACGAAAAAAAAAATCCTATAACAATAAACGGTGTAAAAGAAAGAAAACTTTGTAAAACTATAAAAAGTCAAAGTACACTAATCATTTCCAGAACACATCTTTCATCAGGTTTTTTAAGTATAGGTAACTTTCCTTACCGTAGTCGTCAGCAGCTACATAAGCCACCAGCATCACGCACGTGAACAATAGCGCGACTGCCCAAACTTTCATGATGACTAACAGCGATTATACTGAGCTACTAAAATATTAAAAAAAACACCTTTTTTCCCAACTTTTTAAAGCATACTTTATCATCCGATAAATTGATTTATATCCATTTACACGCCATTTACCATTTAATGATCGTCTTTTTTTTCGGAATGTTATCTCGCAGTTCAACCTAGGAGGTTGTCGTCTGCAACCGGACTATCCTGTGGGTGCCTTAACACGTTCGTTGCGGCAGTGACTTTTCGATATTTTCCATTCCTGCTTTACAAGGTCTATACACCTGGTAAATAAAACTTCGATTGTCGCGGCACAAGGCTTATAGACCCTGTACACCATGGAGTCTATTTAATAATACATCTTAGATATATATTCATCTTTTTCCTACACCGAACCTAATTGAAGTTATGCCTTCCGCACGACAAGGAAGTTTACAATTTTCTTAGCCGCACTGTAAGCGAGACGTAATACAAGATGTTTAGACCTGGTATCGCACTCAACGTGTTAAGAGTAAGGCTTCCAGCCAGTGTATAAAAACATACAAACTAAACGACTACACCCTAAGGGCACCTCCTGTGGGGTACGAGCCTTGGCTTAGGGCGTCGCTGGGGGAGGTCTGCTTAGGGACAGGCTGGATCTGAATGATATCATTATTTAGGGGCTATTTTTAACTACTGGCACAGCATCGCAGGCTGGCTCGATCGCGGGTCGGGGAGGGCAAGGACCGGGAATTCGCGACGGACCTCGACGGCGAGGTCGGAAAGACGGTGGTTTGCGTCTGAACTTTTTAAGAGTGCTAGTCTCTTGACGAGTAGTAAAGAGACATCATCGGGAGTGTCGAGGGTATGCCTCGGACGGCGTACTGTACTAATGCGCGAGCACAGGCGGCCGCTGCGATCAGGTGATTACGGAGCTTAATGGCATTATCGAAGAAACGCTTTGAAAGACGTTTCATAAACTAAAGGACGGTGGGCATTCTAAGGTCTACGTGTAGACAGTCATTACGGAAATAAAAAAGAGGCTCCCGTGACTCTACATAAGAACCGGTGCTTAATAATCGTTAAATACTTGTCACTTTAAATAGGTCACTTGGTATAATATTTATGTTATTGCATGCCTAATCACCATTCTCTTGCCCTCATTCCAATTTATTTGGGAGCTTCTTCTTCCATACTTGTCTTATATTAGTGTTTTCATCTGACACCTCGTTTCTTATCATCCTTCATACTGTCCATCCAGTTTTTTTGGTATTCCTCTACTCTTATATCCATTTACATTCATACTAACTTTCATAACGACATTCTCGTCATTCCTCCGCATGACTTGATAGGACTACAAAGCGATTACCACACAACCTTTTACCGTCATACACGAAAATACGAGTAGCTCTGAAGGTACAGTCAGCGATAAATGTCACTTTTAACGCTGTCTTGCACATCTTAGTTACTGAATTTATTATTACTTTAAATCAGGTCATAAGGAAACATGAAATACTATATGAAGCACTGATCAATTTATGAAAACATAAAATTATTCGAGACACTATCTAATAAATTTATGTCAGTTTAGAGAAAGTGTGTGTCCACATTCGTAGCACTACACAAAAACAATGTTTTAGTTTACGCCTTTGATAGTAAAACCATACCTACATACGTCTATTAAATATAATATAATATTAATAGAAAATACACTTCTTATCAGCATCCAATTTACTTTACACACTTATGTATCGCAATCCGAAGTATTTTGAAATAACATCCTAATCCATGTTTGTTTAAAAACTACATAATATAAAAAAAAATCTCATCATTTGCATAATACACACATGACGCAACAAAAAAGGAATACACATCACGAACAAGTTAAGACAGACAATACTCCCTCATCAGTTATTATCTGCCCAGCCTTTTAACAACTTCGTTGGGTCGGCTTTCAGTCTAACCGGACGTGTAGCTGAATACCAGTATTTTACGTGAAGCGACTGCATTTAAATTTTGATTAGTGTCGTGTATACAAGGTGTTGTTTTACAACCTCGTCAAATTCTAAGAGGTAACTATGCTAATGATTCTCGACCCGAATCAATAATAAAATGAGTAGGTAATTTTCTTTTTTTTATTTATTTACTGAAATCGGTAACTGTGAACCACCCGTGTTTTAAACACGGGCCGTCTGATCCGTGCTTTATAACGTCGCTTACACACAAACAAAAAACCTCAAACGTTTTTTCGATAATTTTATAATCCCTAAACCACGCTATGGGGGTTATTCTGAAATATTGACAAATTTAAACAACAAAAAAATGCAGTGTTTTTTAATAATTTACTAGGTACCGTAATTTATATTGAATATTTATGTCTTTTGTGACAACATCCTGAATTTTGACGAGGATGCAAAACAACACCTTGTATAATGACACTCGCAAGATTAAACCAATTTGATTGATTTAATCAAAATCGGCTAACGTGTATGGTCTTTAGAGTGCGGGCCATATCGAAATTTTTAATCGGTAATTTAAATAAAAATCAGCTATTTCCTACACTGTCAAAAAATCAGCAGCATGTGGGGAGGCTCAGAATGGTGTGCTGAGTACGTGTTAACCGTTTTCGCGTCGGGGTCCCTTCCACCCTCTATAGGCTGATAAACACATAACACTCCGCCGGTCGGATAATGAATCGCAAGCACGCCAGTGGTAACATCACACGACCTACTTACAAGTCTACCCATACCCACAGCGACATGCAGTGTCTGAACGACTTAAAAGAAAAGTTTTTCAAATTCCTCGCAGTTCCTCTTAGCTTCGCTAGTTAAGAGGAATACGGTTACGGTACCTTTTTTTAAGACTCTATTACCGTCGCTCTTCCCGCGGAGAGTGCGATAGGGATAGCTGCAGCTCAGACCGATTATATTACAAAAATGTTGACGAAATTGACGTTTCGCATTCCCTTTTTTCTAGGTTCATATCAAAACTTTTCGAATTTGAGTAGTAGATCACGGTGGTAAAAATGGGGCATTTTATGACCATTTTGGTGGGTCATTTATTTTCATCATTTAATAGTTGCTGAAAAAAAAGAAATAATAGAGACGAGTCTAGAGCAGACCTTGATTTTATTAAAAGCATTGGTTGGACATGTGGCCAAACCAATGCTTCCTTTTTTTAGGGTTCCGTAGCCGAATGGCAAAAAACGGAAACCTTATAGATTCGTCATGTCTGTCTGTCCGTATCTATACAATATTAACATTGATAATAAAACATATCATCATCATTATTTCAGCCCAAAAGACGTCCACTGCTGGACATAGGCCTCCCCCAAGTGTTGCTACATTGACATTTTGAGTGGGTTTTGCCATAATCGCCACGCCTGGCAGGCGGGTTGCCGATCGCAGTACGGTTGTTACAAAAGCACAGAGAACGCTGCTGCCCATTCTTTGGCAAATCAATTACTCGCCTCTTACGACGCCCACGGGAAGATATGGGATGGTGCTATTCCTTACATCCGACACCATACAGATCAGAATAAAACATATATTTATGCTAATATAGGGTATATATTAAATAATAGATTTTTTAGTAAACGTTTCTTAAACAAACCCTAAGGGGTAATGGTTTGTTTCCGGCATTATTAAATAGCTGTCCGCAGGGTACATCCTCAGGGCAGTCATTGTCATTGCTGCAGGTCTTCCATGGACCTAAACAATTAATAAAATATGTTAATCTGTTGTTAATAACAGCCGCCCAGGTCGACCTTCACGGTTAAGCCGTGCTTGCCGAGTTTGGTCTGTGGATGGGTGACCATAATTACATAACGAGATTCCTCCGTGCCTCGGAAAGCACGTTAAGCCGTTGGTCCCGGCTGTCATTTGTAGATCTTTGACAGTCGTTACGAGTAGTCAGAAGCTAAAAGTCTGACATCCAGTCAGTATCAGGGTATCGTATTACCCAGTTACTGGGTTCTGGAGGTCAGATAGGAAGTCGCTTCATGTAATATACTGTTACTCAGCTGCATCCTGTTAGACTGGAAGCCGACCCCAAGATAGTTTGGGAAAAGGCTAGGCAGATGATGATGTTAATCTGTTATAAAAACACACTGACAGTTTGGTCATCTTAGTTCTGTTCGTCGCCACATACAGTTTTACAAGGGTCTTTGAGCGCTTAGAACTATACAACAACAGACAACTATGGTTTTGTAGCTATGCACGTTGCTTTATTTTGAGCTACATCATCATCTACCTAGCCTTTTCCTAAACTTTGTTGGGTCGGCTTCCAGTCTAACCAGATGCAGCTGAATACCCGTATTCTACATGAAGCGACCGCTTATCTGAAAGATTCACAAATGGCAGCCGGAACCAACGGCTTAACGTCCTTTTCAAGGGACGGAGGAAACTCGGTATGTTATGATGGTCACCCACACATGGACCAACCTCGACAAGCGTGTCCTAACCTTGAAGATCGAGCCGAGTGGCTATTATTTAGCCACAAGCTGCTCTTGTTTGAGCCACATACTATTCGTCTTTATCTCGAGTTGAGACGACGCCGATCTGATTAAAATAATTTTAATTGACGACACGGCTGGCGCTGTGTCTGAGCGATCGACTGCTGCGCTGCGTATCGTGGGTTCGATCCCCACACGGAACAAATATATGGCCTACAGATAATTGTTCCGGGTCTGACTGTTTGTGTATCTGAGTTTAAATGTTTGTAAACGCACCCACGATACAGGAGAAATACCTAGTGCGGGGAAAAGTAAAAAAAAAAAATACCTTTTGGATAACGTGCATCATCGCGCCTTGACCTAAGATTGTAAGCTAAGACATGAGCCAGCAGCATCACGAACGTGAACAACAGCGTGACTTGCAACAACTTCATGACGACACACTGTAGCACTGAGCTAGAGAAATATTATTTATTTCCTTTGAAAAGTTTTTATAGCTGAAGTTATTATCCAAACAAATTAATTTGTGTTCATAGTAATGAATTTTTAATCGATTTTAACCTTAAAATACTCGTTTTCATAACAATGAATGAATGGATGGATACTTATTGTGTCCCAAAAATACTATGGAACAGTTCATTTAATTTTACCATTTATTTATGTTTTTTTTTAGTATACAGAAAATAACAGAGAGACAAAGATACATGTAACAATAAATCTTAAGATTGACTGTACTAATTTGTTCTTGTGTTACGTATGAGTGTGACATTCATATTTGCATATCATTTATATATTATATTGCAGTAGAATGTACATACCTCACACAAATATTAACACCATACTAAGTAAATGTACACAAAGTTACAATTAAACACTAGGGACTTGTAAATAATTCTATTTGTTCTATTGCGCTTTAATTGAAACTATTGTAAACAGCGTGTTAAATAATATTATTGTTCTTTAAACTAATAAATAAGTTCTCATTCTGGACAGTTAGCGAGATGTTAAAATTGTCTGACATCGTTCGTTAAATCATATCTTTGCCAATTTAACTTAGAGGCATACAGGTTTATTTAGGAGGCGTTTTCCGGCATTATTAAACAATTTTCCGCAGTTTTTTCCGGGAGGACATTTTCTGCCAGTTTCGCAGGGCAGCAATATACCTAAACAATAAATGACATGTTAATATATCGTACACAATCGATTACGGGATATCTTCTGTGATTATTTATTTTACTGTGAGCTCCGGCTATTTGGACGCTGTTACAAGCGCCATGATCGAGGGATCGAGCTCCGGCTATTTGGACGTTGTTGCAAGCGCCATGATCGAGGGATGGAGCTCCGGCTATTTGGACGTTGTTGCAAGCGCCATGATCGAGGGATGGAGCTCCGGCTATTTGGACGTTGTTGCAAGCGCCATGATCGAGGGGTGGAGCTCCGGCTATTTGGACGTTGTTGCAAGCGCCATGATCGAGGGATGGAGCTCCGGCTATTTGGACGTTATTGCAAGCGCCATGTTCGCGGGATGAAATCAAAATCAAAATATTTAGGCCTACATGGGCACTAATAAAACGTCGACAAAAAGGTGCACGGTTCGGGTTGGTCGTTTCCTATGGAGAAGAACCGGTAAGAAACTCCATGGTTACTCTTTTAAAATCACTTGGTTTTACAATATTTCTGTTACAGTGTTAGTACTTAAGTATGGGAGGACATCGTAGGCCCGACAATAAGTCGTTACGTACTACAAAAAGTTACCAAGGATCTAGGAATCTATAAGATTCATGACATGAGAATGCGGGTGGATGGTAAATAACACCATACTATGTAAAACTACACTAAATTACAAATACTGATACTGTTAGCCTGCATCATCCGACTGCTGCGCAAAGACTGGTCAAAGGCCTCTTCCCATGACTTAAATTTTGTTTCGATTGAGGACCAATGAGGACCACTGTTCGCTGGTCTTGTCCAGCTCGTCCCGCCATCATCTACGAGGTCTGTTTATTTGTAAATATTTTACTGTGAGCTCCGGCTATTTGGTCGCTGTTGCAAGCGCCAGGTTCGTGGGAAGACTGGAGGATGCGGCTGGATGGTATTTAATAATTAGTAGCAGACAAATCAGTCTACCCTCTTTCTTTATCTTTTGCTACGGCACGGCAAAATACCAACAGGTTTTGGTGGAGTCGTTATTATGACACCGGCTGTTTCTAATTTCAATACCGGGGAGCTCACAATAAATTATAATCACAACAGATATCCCTTTAAGTCATAGTGAATGTTTAGTTATAAACCTTTAAAGCTTAAAACAGTACATGTTAATATGTTATTCTAAACGTAGTGACAGTTTCGTCAATTTGTTTCGGTTCGTCAGCGTACCACATGCAGATATAAATGAATATTTTGGCGCTTACAACTATCATCATCATCATCATTTCAGCCGAAACACGTCCACTGCTGGACATAGGCCTCCCCCAAAAGTCGAGGGTAGACGGGCTGCCGAGTACTAGGGGCCATTTTTTTTGCGGGTGTTTTGCCTTAATCACCACGCTTGGCAAGCGGGTTGGCGATCGCAGTACGGTTGTTGCGAAATCACAGAGAACGCTGCTGCCATTCTCTGGCAAGTCCCTTAGTCGCCTCTTACGACACCCACGGGAAGATATGGGATGGTGCTATTATTTACGTCCGAAACCATACAGACGGACTTACAACTATGCTGATTATCATTGTAGCTATGAACTTTGTTTTAGTCTGAGCAACATATTATCGTTACTATCTCGACAACTATGCAAATAGACAATTATGGTTTTGCAACTTTGCACGTTGCTTTAATTTGTTTTTAGTTAAAGCATTGGTCCTTATCTCGTTCCGATTAAAATAACAACACATTACCTTTTGGATACCATGCATCATCGCGCTTAAACCAAAAGTTGTAAGCAGAGACATGAGCTAGGAGTATCACAAACGTGAACAACAACGCCACTTGCAACAACTTCATGAAGACACACTGCAGCACTGAGCTACAGAAATATTCTACATTTTTCGTTTCAAATTTATTTATTCTGTATTTTATTACCCAAATAAATTAATTAGTGTTCTTAATAATTGATTTTTTTATGTGAAATTTATTTTGATTGTTACCTACTAGTGCCCACATTGTGTTGTGATTTTATATTTTTGTAAATTATAGTATTGGCTTACTACAGACACTTTATACTCACACTTATCATCCATACTCATACTCTTATTGGTTTTTCATTAGCATTTTACCAATCGTTTTAATTTTTATAAATATTTTCTATAGGTCCATTGTTGTGACATTTTTTTTACATCAAATATGTAGTACTTTTAATTGTTACCAGCCAAATTCTCTATGAAGGTTTCATTTAAATTTTATATTACTAAACTGATTATCACCAATACGTGAGTTCAATTGTTGTATTTTTAAATAATTACGAATATTTGCTGTGTAAAGATATTCTAAGTTATAATTATAAAAATATTATGGGCAAGGTTTTAGACCGATTGTTGCTGGCTGTTTTGAATACTGGCAAGTTGCGAGCGCAACAATTTGAATCTGAAAAGAAATAAATTGGAAAAGGATTGACGAGACACGGAGGATCAGAGTGGAGGCAGAGATTGAAGTGATCACCAGGATATACTTGAGTGGAGTCAGAGGTCTTTTTCGGACGACACTGAAGAGAGGAAATAAGCACAGTCAGGCTTATTCCTGAATCTAACTGATTTGGTCACTGCCCAGGAGATCTCACTACGGGCTCCTGGGACCTTTCATACTATTTCGGAGGCTGCCTTGTCTGCTCTTATCAGCTGCTGAATCTACGGGAGCTGCTGCTGTCTGTAGCTGATGTTCATCGGGAACTATCCTGCGGGTCCTGAATCGTCATCCTCAGCAATCGAGTGGATTATTCCAGAAATCCCCACCGACAAATCCCCACCAGTAGGGATTGTTACTTTTTTTTCCAGAAATCCCCACTAGCTATATAGTGGGGATTTCTGGAAAAAAAAGTAACAATCCCCACCATGTGGGTGTTTCAGTATCCGTGATCCACCGTAATATGCAACGATACAGACAGACAGGATCTTACGTGCGCAGGCGAGGACAAGGCAGAAATCGTGCAACCAGTGCCCTAGACGACCGTTTTATAAGAGTGCAAACTTTGGAGGGAGAAATCGTCGTCGAACGGCTGTTCAGACCAGAAATGTTTTGGAAGAAGTGCGTAACGTACATGTTAATGAACGAACAGTGAGTAGAAGAAAAAAGGAAGGAAGAAGGTTAAATGAAGTTGGTTTAAAGTTATACGCGCCAGCAAAAGCGCCAAAATTCGAGTTGAGCCATCGAGTAGCTAAATTAGCGTTCGCCCGTCAGCATCAAAATTGGTCCGATGAGTGGAGTCTAGTCTTATGCTCTGATGAAAGCCGTTTCTGCGTAAATTTCATTGATGGAAGGGAGAGGATGTGGAGATATCAAGGAGAACGTAACAATCAAGCATTTTTTTCCGAAACAACGGCTTACGGTGGAGGGTCTGTAATGGTGTGGGGCGGTATAAGTTTAACGGCACGCACAGGTCTAGTCATCATTGATGGCGGTTCTCTGACTGCACACAGGTACATAACTGAGATCTTAGAACCCCATGATATCCCTTTTGCTCTATTCAAAGGCTCAAATTTTGTGTATAGGCACGATAACGCACACTGCGCGCATAGTGCGGGATCATCTTAATGAGACCGGTTTAACGCAGATGGACTGGCCAGCACGATCACTAGACATGAATCCAATAGAACATGTTTGGGACATGATTGGACGAAGGGTCCGAGAAAGAATCCCAGCCAGGTTGAAGAATGGGACACTTTGCTTCAGGAAATGATTGGAGGTGTCATCAGGAGCATGGGTAGACGTATTCAAGCCCAAAAAAGAGCGCGTGGACGTAACACACGCTATTAATTCTGACTTTTTTTTATTAAATTTAGCACTTCTCTATCAATAAATTCTAACAACCCCATTTTGCTGTTTTGTTTCATAAAATATACAAATACACGTAAAAAAAAGAAATCAATAAATGAATACATTTAATCTCAAAAACTGACTCAATTACTTTTTATTGTGTTCCCCAAATTTTGCCCAATTTTGTTTTGTGTGTGTAGTTGTAAATATGTTTGCTTTTCATTTCAATGCAAACAATCTATAATGAAAAAAAAAATTGTTTAATAATTTAGAAACAATACATGGTGGGGATTGTTACTTATTTTTCCAAAAATCCCCACTAGGCTGAGTTTATATAACTAGTGGGGATTTCTGGAAAAAAAAAGTAACGATCCCCACTGATGGGGATTTGTTGGTGGGGATTTCTGGAATGATCCAATCGAGTTTGCCTTTTAGAGACGTTAAGTGTGGGTTTTAAGTGTTTTTATTTTTTTAAATAATAATTTGTAATCACATCTCATCAATAATAAATATATTCATTTTCCTTCCTTTCTTTTTAACTTACTATTTTAATGTACAAATTAGCTTATTTCCTCCTCACTCATCAAGGATTAAACAAGTTTGTTACAAAATAACAATTAAAATGAAGATGATTAACATATTTGAAGTATTTACTCATAATACTGTCGACCTAGCGCTAACACGCAGACTAAACTTTTTGTAAATTTAATCAATTTTAACCTTAAACCTTACTCAAAAATCTTAAGATTGTTTTCATAACCATGAAGGTTTAGAAGGAGTAATAATTTATCAAATAGTCCCAAATGCCTAGGGCCCAGTCCTAATATTATAAGAAACTCACTTTTACCTGCGACATCGCTCGCTCGCTCGTTATAATCTAAAATTTTATACACACCGTACACCGTACACCGTTCACCTTCACCTTTTATAGTAAACGTTTAGATTTAGATTAAAACATAATTTTGTTGTTTGTTTTTGTTTGTCAGTAATCAATTCAATTTTCAACGGATGATAGGTTGCATTATAAATAAGTATTTGCGACAAATAACGATTATATTTGTATAGCTCAGTGTTTCTGCGTGTCGTCATGAAGTTGTTGCAAATCGCCCTGCTGTTGACGTTCGTGATGCTGCTGACTCATGTGTCTTAACTTTATCCATATTAATCTTACGTCAAGGCAATGATTTGGCCTAGTAGGTACGTCTAAAAGTTATTTATTTAAGTTCGAAAACATCTCAACCATCATTATCAGAAACAAGAGCAAACATTTGCATGGCCCACAGATAGTTGTATAGGATATATGTGTATGTTAGTTCAAATGTTTGTAAACGCACCCACAATACAGGAGAAATTTCGAGAGTGGGGCAAGGTTTAAAAAGAAATCATTTTTGGGATCGGCTTCCAGTCTAACCGGATGAAGCTGAATACCAGTATTTTACACGGAGCGACTGCCTATCTGACCTCAACCCCTGATGTCGGACGACAGCACTGTCCGTATAGGTACTAATACTGTGTGTAATATGTAGCAGACGTCCACTACTGGACATAGGGCTCCCCCAAGGGGGGGTTTTGCCATAATCGCCACGCTTGGCAGGCGTTCTTGGTTGGCGATCGCAGTACGGTTGTCACAAAAGCACAGAGAACGCTGCTGCCCGTTGTCTGGCAAATCCCTTAGTCGCCTCTTACGACACCCAGGGGAAGATATGGGATGGTACTATTCTTTACGTCCGACACCATACAGACCAGCCAGTAGCTGCATATAATAGTATAATTCTCTAGAATACAGTTTCCAACAAATGAGGAGCTCGTGGCTAAATAATAACAGCCGCCCAGGTCGATCTTTAAGGTTAAGCCGTGCTTGCCGAGGTTGGTCTGTGGATGGGTGACCATAATTACATATCGAGTTTCCTCCGTGCCTCGGAAAGCACGTTAAGCCGTTGGTCCCGGCTGTCATTTGTAGATCTTTGACAGTCGTTACGAGTAGTCAGAAGCTAAAAGTCTGACATCCAGTCTTACCAAGGGGTATCGTATTACCCAGTTACTGGGTTGTGGAGGTCAGATAGGCAGTCGCTTCATGTAAAACACTGGTACTCAGCTGCATCCGGTTAGACTGGAAGCTGACCCCAAGATAGTTTGGGAAAGGCAGATGATGACAGTTTCCAACAAATGAACGGAAATTCTCCCTAAATTTGTTTATAACCTGCCAAAACGTATTTCATGTCCTAATCTTGGCAATTTTTTATCCTAATTATTAATCTAGTAGCCAAATATTCAAAGTTAGAAAATAAACACACGGATGAACTAAGTAGAAATAAACCAAACGCAGCGACAAACAGGCATCTCCAGCTTTTCATAATTATTGGGGTTTCCATTTCTTTTGACATTGAAGTTAGTTTAAAGCGCGTTGAAATTAATGGCGCGTAGGTGTCTTCCACTCTCAGTTCAGCGCTGAGAAATAAAATTCCATCAGTGTAATAATATTTCGGTATGCGCATTCATTAGGATTTATAGAGAAATATTGAAGAAGAAGACATGCTGCGCCGACCCCAAATAAATTGGGATAAGGGCAGGACAATGATGATGACTTAGGCAACGCTTAAAGTTAGTGTAAACTGATAAGATTTCTGTAGACATATCTTTCTTATTCGACGGATTAACAATCAATGGTTTTACAATCAATTTACTATAGCGACACGATATCATAATATAATTAAAATAATAAATAATCTCATCAGAAGTATAACTAAAGCATTTACAATGGCTACCGACCAATTCAATCCAATCTATTTTTCATCACATATTCCGTACTGATATTATAAACGCGAAAGTAAATCTGTCTGTTACCTTTTCACGCCACCACTGCTGAACGTATAACATTTTCTGGCACAACGCTGAACCTGGGTAAAGACATAGGTAACTCTCAAAGCCCAGTACACTGTACGATACGTGTACGGCGTTGGTCGGTGACGGAACGGACTAGTATAGTTTCTTACTTATCAAAACAAAGAATATTTTTTTGCCTTCTACGGTTATAGCACCGTCATGGTATGGTACGGTGTAGTTGACAGTATCCTTTATCAAGGTGGTACATTCCCTTGTGATAATTTTAGACGCTGGTATCATCTGGATGTTTGATATTATCTCATGCCGTGGGGACCCGGGCTCAAAAGCTAGTCACTTATAATATAAATACGCAAGCAATAGTGGTTACGTTTGCAGTGTTTCTGTGTGTCATCATGAAGTTCGTACAAGTCGCGCTGTTGTTCACGTTCGTGATGCTGCTTGCTCATGTAGCTGCTAATGGACCGAGAAGAACGCGATCCTTATTCGGTAATTTAATTATAATTATGACGCAAAAGTACCTATAATAATGGATATTACTAAGACCATACACTGTGTAAGTTCCGCAGACAGGTCAGTTATAAAGTGTTCGAGTCTAAGGCTCGATTGGACAGACATGGCGTACTACCTAAGGGCAACGCACACTTATAAGCACAATATCGGGCCGGCTAATCGGTTCGCCGATAGCCATTCGTCCATCCAACGTAAACACGCGACCGTATCGGCTCAGCATCGCTGGGTTGATGACGATGGCTCGCTGCAAGCTCAGTGACTGCAATTTATTAGCTGATTTGTATGCTTATGATGCCTTCTTTGAATAAACTGTTATAGCTGGAGAAGAACTCCTATTCAAGTTCAGCGAAAGCCAGAAACAACAATAGCTAAAAACGGCGGAGAACATCGACATGACGAAGAAGGATTAGCTGATCCCGAGCTGGGCGAGGCCACGCTGCTTATAAGTGTGCGTTGCAAAGTGGAGTTTGACAGACTGAATGCCTGAATCCGGCAGTGCTTAAACTTGTGTGTTGACCTCTGTGCTTGTTTTTGCCAACTCTGCAACACAGGCTGTTGGAATTTCAACTTACGGAGCTGAGTCGAATGCTGAAAATTCAGCAACGCTCTTTTACATTTAAGTGTTTTAAATTTAAGTTTATTCTGTGTGGTGTCGGACGTAAAGATTAGCACCATCCTATATCTTCCCGTGGGTGTCGTAAGAGAAGACTAAGGGAATTGCCAGAGAATGGGCAGCAGCGTTCTCTGTGCTTTTGTAACAACCGTACTGCGATCGCCAACCCGCCTGCCAAGCGTGGCGATTATGGCAAAACCCCCCAAAATGTCAATGTGGCGACACTTGGGGGACGCCTATGTCCAGCAGTACACGTCTTTTGGGCTGAAATGATAATGATGATGAAATTTAAGTTTTACAGAAGTCCAAAATTATCTATTTTTTATCTATTTCATAGGAGGAACACCATGCCATATTGATAGCGACTGCCCTTCTCGTGCACCCTACTGTGTCCTTCAGTTGTCAGACAGGCTTCGTTACTGCCTATCAGAAAATGAACTGACACGGAGTACGGCACAGGGTAACTGGTATTATTAAAATTATAATTATCATCGCCAATGTTCTCGAACAGGATCAGAATTTGATAATAATTAAATGGTATAAAATAAACCCCGTGTTGTTTTTTAACTACATTTTGCCCAACATTTACTATCGGAAATTATCTCATGGCATCGTACAGACAACGTCAGTATGTGCTAACCCCTCTACAGTCCGGCCGACTACGCCAGGGGGGTAACAACTTAATGACGCTGTCTGTACTGTTACCAGGATACAAAGTATAAAATCACACCTGTAATCCCAAAAGGGTAGGGCAAAGGTGTACTTAATAGTGTACTCGTTTTTAAGTCTCACGTAATAGGGGGCGAGCATATTGCCATCAATTGGGCACAAATCCAGACTCTGTAGCTGCTATTGATTAGAAAACTCAATAACACTTTGCCCGATCTGGGAATCGTACCTGAGACATCATGCTCAGAAGTCGCAGGGCTCGTCTAGACCAACGAGGGAGAATGTTCTATGTTCTCAATCTAACCATGATGAAATGAAATGATATTTATTTTTGCAAATAGGTTTTAAGGTCCAGACATCATTATCGTCATCATCATCGTCAGCGTATAATGTTCCCATTGCTGGGACACAGGCCTCCTCCCTATGAGAGGAGTGGACTGTAATCCACCACGCGGGCCCAGTGCGGGTTGGTAAATGTCACATGTCTTCGAATTTTTAGTTTTAGGATATGCCGGTTTGATCACGATGTTTTCCTTCACCGTTTGTGAGGGCAATGGCGATGAAATAAATTACACAAAGTAATGCGCCTACCTGGGTTCGAACTCACGGCTTTCTGCTCGTAAGTCAAGGATGACCTGGGACTGGGCCACCGCTGCTCCAGATATAATCTTGGCCAACTCACATGAGGACTATGCAAATAAGTGTCTGAGATGGTGTCTTTTGAAGAATGAACCACACATTTTTGAATGGACCTGTCCTGCCGGTGCAAGCATTTGTCATTTACCGTGTAGTGAGCTACTCATAACTTAAGAAGCTCCATGATTTATACGTGTGCTTTTCATACAAATCCGTTCAGTCGTTTCGGCGTGAAAAGGTACCCGACCGACAGATATACGGATAGGAGAACTAATACAAGGTGTAAACAGACTATTCATGAAGCCGTCGACCAAGCAATCTGTACGTCAAACTAAGTAACCTTACGCAAAAATCATTGCTGGGAAATGACTTTTTTTAAGGAGAAAAATCTTTTTTTTGGTAAAACTCAATGTAACGCACTCAAAACATTGTGCTGATTGATGCATTGAATAGGAAACTGGCCATGGAGGTATTAAAAGTATAGTTATAACCTTAAAACCCAGTATTTAAAAAAAACTCGTGAAAAGTTGGGACTTTAACCTCCAACCTTTTATCAACGGTGGTGTTTAAGAGTAACTTACCAAAGATATTGTTTAGACCGCATATTCTATTGTGTCTGATCCAGGCTTCCTGAATCAGGGCGACCGTCTTATTATCTACCTCCAGCACTCTGCGTAAAGTGGCTACCGCTATTTGTTTGTGCTTGGGGGAATTACGGGCTACGCAGGACGTCATCTCTTTCCCTGGTAACTCCCACAATATGCAACGGCGAGCTTGCCTCCATCACACTCGAACCCTGTTGGGCAACTACGCTGGACTGCGCAGGAGCGGAGGCTACTGCAAGGTGCGTAGCGTATGGGTATAAAGCTCAGCGACAGAATTCGCAATACTACAACACCCAAAACCGGGACTCGTTGATGTGGGCAAATAATACTGCTGAGTTGAAGCAGGATTGGGCGAGCCATGTGTGTAGAATGCTTCAAAACCAATAGGCCAGAGTCGTCATGCAGTGGGTGCCAGAAGCCGGGCGTCGTCGTTGTGGGAGGCCGTCTGAAACCGCGGAGAGAAGAGTAGAATGGCTATCGGAGGGGCGACTAGCAGTGGGACAATATAGTTGGGAAAATAATCATATTTAAGATGAAATTTACCAGTTACTGATGTCTTGTTGAAAGGAGCTACAGGAGCCACCAGCATCATGAACTTGAACAACAGCGCTATTTGCATGAACTTCATGTTGACTCACTGTTATACTGTTGAGCTAGAGAAGTGCTCTAAATTATTTTTGTATCCTATAAAACTATTTATATTATTAGTTATTGTGCAGTTGACTGTGTCTATAGCAAATGACTAATTGAGATTAGTTTAGCTCTATTGAACAAATTTTGTTTTAAACTAGCTGTCCCGCGCAACTTCGTCTGCGTCCCATTTTCCCCGTTTTCGCAACATTTTTCTGTGCTACTCCGCTCCTTTTGGTCGTAGCGTGATTATATATAGCCTATAGCCTTTCTCTATAAATGGGCTATCTAAAATTGAAAGAATTTTTCAAATCGGACCCGTAGTTCTTGAGATTAGCGCAAACTTCAAGCAAACAAACAAACTGTTCAGCTTTATTATTATGTATATATTGGTAGGTACAGATTACCACAGTTAAATGTAGGTTTATCGGGAGTTATCAGGGTATCAAATCAGTGCTATGCGAACGCCGCTACGCACCCTATATGCAACGATTAATAGACGTAGTCCACTCAGGGATTTCTTTGCACTGTCTTCGACATATTAAGTTGTATTTCCTTGTTAAATATTTGAAAACACCAACAGTCCACTTCTTTCATTATAAGTCCATCCTACTTTGTGAGGATGAATGGATAGTTGTTTTTCTCTTTCACGCGAAAAATACTGAACGGATTTGGCCCACGAGTTGTTGGTAACCTGGATTAACTCATAGAATATTTTTTATCCCGGGTAGTACAATTCCGTGGGAAATTTACCGAATGCGACGCGTGCGAAGTCGCGGGCATGTGCTCGTTCAGTTTACTATATGAAAGTTACTAGCTGATACCCGCGACTTCGTTCGCGCGGAAATTTTAAGGTGTATCTGTGAGACTGCCTCGTTGTTAGAGTGGTCGCAAGCACGACTGCTGAGCTTGAGGTCCCGGGTTCGATTCTCGGATCGGGCAAAGTGTTATTGGGTTATTCCATCAGGAATTTTTGAGTAGCAGCCACGAAGTCTGGATTTAATGTCGGGCCCGGTTGATGGGGATCGCCCCCTATTACATAGAGCTTCAACATAACTGGCGAAATGAGGATGTACGATTAAATACACCTTCAGTAAGGAATGATGTTTTGTTGTTATGTGTGAGAACTGACGGTCTGATCGTAATGTGATTATGTCGGTGATGACTACAAAGGGCGTGCTTTAGGGTGTTTTAATTCTTGGCGGCAGAGGTCCGAAACAAAATTAAAAGGCGTTGAAGCGACACTATAATATGGCTTAAAAGTCGGAACATATTTTTTTCAAAGTGAACAATACGGCGCATTGTTGGGCACTATTTATTTATTCTTTCCAATACAGTTTTGTATACAATAAAAAATGTCATAACAATGACCGTAACCACGTGCAAGTTTTGGCTTCATGAAACACGTGAACAATCAACAAATAATTGACCGTCTGAGAAGCATGGAGTACGTACCCAAAAAATTGCCTGCCAGTTTTTAGGTATGGCCCTGATATTTGTTGATCGTCATTGCAAAACTACCTGGTAATTAAAATTGGAATGGCAAGTTATTTGGAATATTTGGCATGCGTCGAATTAAAACGCTCTCTCCTTTAGCAAATCCTGTAATAATGGTGGTTTAACGGTATGAGAAACAGGGTGTAAAGTTCCTCAATACTCCATCGAAAAGGGAGGATCCTCCGACCAGACAGTTGTTGTCGGGTTTCTCCATAGTCTTAAGTCAATGTAAACTTTGCTTGCTTGATGTAGGCAATTGATGTTAGTTCTTCCGTCGCGTCATAAAATCAAAAACAAAATATTTTATTTTACATAGGCCTACAGGGGCACTTATAAAACGTCCACAAAAGGGGCACGGTTCGGGTTGGTTGTTTCCTATTGAGAAAAGCCGGCAAGAAAGTCCATGGTTACTCTTTTAAAATCATTTGGTTCTAAAATATTTGAATGTTACAGCGTTTGTACCTAAGTATGAGAGGACAGCGTAGGCCCGACAATAAGTCGTCGCTTACAACAAAAGGTAGAAAAAGATAATACGTGAAAAAAAAAAGAAAACAAAAATTACAAAGTTTACAATGTCCACACATTCACAAAAAAATATGAATGAAAAAGAATCAATTAGAAAGTAAAAATAAATAAGAACAATAAATTAAACAATTGACACAAATGTCATAGATGGCGCTGTAGTACTTTTTGTAGTAAGTTGCTTTTTGTAGGTCGCTACATCACTCCCCTCCGGAGACCGGAGGTCGATAGTCGAATGAGTCAGCTTGTAGTATTATGCCGTGCCAGTTGGAATTTCGTTGCCGCATTGTTCACGGTGAGTCGGAACAGACTGTGGTGGTGAGGCGAACCCCAGTGAGTCGGGGCCGGCGCTGCGTTTGCTTCAGCGCGTCGGACGTAGTGCAGCGCTGCGATGTGGCAGACAGCTAGAGAGGTGTCGACCGGGAGGTAGTAGAAGCTCTCGACCGGCCGAAAAGGCAGTGTGCTGTGCCAAAGTCGCTTGATGAGAGGCTGAGGGTGCTGACCAGGAATGCGCTCCAGCTGCATGCTGGCGGTCAGGAATACGCATTTGAAGCTGGCTGGCTGTGAGACTCGCTAAACTAAAGCTTGAAGGAAGTGATGATGATGACGTCACGTTGCTCGAAGGCTGCGCTGACGTCCATTTCTGGGTCACCAGTTTAGCAGTTTGAGGAACAGGGTGTAAAGTTCCTCAATATGCCATTGAAAAGGGAGGATCCTCCGACCAGACAGGTGTTGTGTCTGGTGGGCAACTACCCGACAGTTGTTGTCGGGTTTCTCTATATAGTATTAAGTCGAAAGCAAGTTAAACTTTGCTTGCGAGATGTAGGCAATTGATGTTAGTTCTTCCGTCGCGTCATAGATGACGCTGTAGCACTTTTTGTAGTAAGTTGCTTTTTGTAGGCCGCTACAGTGGCTTTTATAATATTACTGCCAAGCTTTGTGATACGAAGCCTGGTGCCGTTGCACAGTCTTGGTACATCAAAGTTTCTCATCAGCAGAACTAAAACGCCAACTTTAAGCTCCATCTTATGGGAACGGCACGCCCGTTAGCTCCAGGGAGTTGAAAAATTCAACGGAGTCATTAGCCATCACAGTGTCTACGGATGTGTATACTTTAAAATCGCCAACGATCATGTCTTAAATTTCGTTTTGTTTATGACCCAATCGTTCTTTAATCACTATTTATTTTGAATGGTTAAAAAAACGAAAACTATTTTGTAATGATTTGAAAATCATAAAGCATTATAATAAAACAAAATACCTAGTTACAAAAAGAGAACACCGGTTGGGGATCGAACCCGCGTTGTTTTGGAAAACTTACAGCATTAAAAAATTACCACAAAAAGTGCATACTGACTGCGGATACGAACTCGATACCTTTTGCTTGGCAGGGCGGTCATAGAGCCGCCAGGCTACTTACTTTGATGACAAATGGTTTGAAATAGCCGGTTTATTCTAATGCTTGTCATGACAGTTGTCAGTTGTCAAACAGTTGAGAAATGTGGACTAAATGCAATATTGCTCATCCCCCTAAGTTATTAGCGCGATAATATATAGCCTATGTTACTCGGTAAAGATGTAGCTTTCTAATGGTGAAAGAATTTTCAAAATCGGTCCAGTAGTTTTTGAGTTTATTCATTACATACAAAAATACAAAAATACAAATCTTTCCTCTTTATAATATTAGTGTAGATATATCTTTCAAATAATAAACTACGCATCAGAAACACCATAGCACGTGATCATGGACTGTAGAAGCGTCGCAGATTAACGGGCACGGACTCTTCAATCACCGGTTTAGCCATAATCGCCACGCTTGGCAGGCGGGTTGGCGATCGCAGTACGGTTGTTACAAAAGCACAGAGAATGCTGCTGCCCTTTCTCTAGCAAGTCCCTTAGTCGCCTCTTACGACACCCACGGGAAGATATGGGATGGTGCTATGTATAACGTCCGACACCATACAGAACAGACGTACAATGATCCAATAAGGAGACTAAGTGTGGAAACAGCCCAGCTAACCTAACGTAACCCAACCTATGCATCTGGCATTCTACATTATTGTAGTAGTGTATATTCCGCTCCCTATGGTATGTCTCGCATTTCCTTATACTCTAAACACTCCTCTACCTCTAATTACGTCTGCTCTGAGAATAGTCGTGATGCTAAGTTAGTATTTATAATCAGCGGAGTCGTAATTTCTAATTCCATGTCTTTTTGATAAGAAAACAATACTGTAGGCCATTGTGTATTTGTGTTGAGTATTGTGTGTGTGTGTTATTGTGTGTGTGGTTGTGTTATTGTGTTGTGTGTTGTATTTTCCTTAAAAACGAAATTTGTTACAGGAACGATAAAAGCCAATTTAAATAAAGCCAAGGCAAATTAGATCCAACGTGAAACACGACGTATCGTGGGGTACTTCCATTCATCCTCAGATTCATCAACTTTCATTTAGAGATTGTCACACTACCTAGATTGAAAACGCCTGACGCCTGCAGGCCCGGTGGAGCGACAATATTATAGTAAAGCAGTGTTGTTTTACTCTTATTTTAGTGTGGGAAATCTCTTTCCCACAATAAAATAGGAAAAGGAGTAAAATAATAATGTTTTACGACGTCATGGTGGGCCAGCTGAACTATAATGTTCTTGTACTTTAAATTTTCCACTATAGCTCTTACTAACTGATCCGCGCAATTTTGTCTGCGTTACTCTCAAAAGAAATATTTTTTCGTTCGTTTGCAACATTTTTTATTGATGCTCCGCTCCTATTGGTTGTAGCCGTCGTAGGTCGTAGCAGTAAAATAATTGTTCTATTAGAACCTGAGATTAGCGCGTTCAACCAAACATAGAAACTCTTCAACATTATATAATAATATAACTATAGACAATGTACGCAAGCGAAGTGTCGCTTCTCATTATGTGTAATGAGAAGCGACAGCTCTTATCGGATGTCGGGCCTGAAAATCTTTCCAAACTAACTTTATTTAATTAAATTCGTCCGATAACAAAACGGATCCGACATCCTACAAGTGGGATCGGGCTGAAACGGTTCTTACTTTGAATACGGAACATGTTAGCCGAACACTATATGCCACCAAGTAATTCAGAAGGTAATAGTTAACAGATTTGCGCGACTTGCAAATAAAATTGGGAAGCCATGGAGGCCTTTGCACAGCAGTTGGACCGAGCAGACTGACATTAAAAAATATATTGTTAATATATCAGAGGTTCCTGCAAGACTGATATAACCAACCTATGAAGAAACGATAAGGGCCAGGTCCTATCAACGTGACCCAACTCTAATCATGATGTTTCGCGGCGTAATTCCATTAATCATCAGACTATAATAGCAGTTAGACCATTGCTGCATTGTACATAGATTGCTCCAGCCGCAAGCAGTTTATCCCAATATTTAGCAATCAGCCACACAATAAGAACGCGCTCCACCAATACTGAAGGCGGCCGACGCCGGCTATCTTTTGATATACTGGTTGATAATCCGCGATTTGCTTCGATTGCTTAATGAAATGAACGATCAATGTTCTTCAATTTCTCAATTATATTATAGCTCTTGTAATGTGCGTGAATCAACGTGTTTTCTATGAGCCTCGTTCTTGTCACAATTTTCTTTTTCACCCAATCATTATTTAATTTTGCGATTATTTAAAGTGACTCGCAACAACTTTATGATGACGCACAGTAGGTAAGACTGCAGAACTAGAGAAATTTTCTAGATTATTTCCCAATAGTTACGGCTGTTTATATTATTCGTTGTTATTGATTTGTGTCCATAGCTAATGATAAATAAATTAAAATTCGTTATGCTGGTTTTGCGTGAACAAATTTTTATTTACATGTAAAATCCGCAGTATTTGATACACATGAAGCTTGTAAATAAATCTTGATACGAAGTAATTGATACAAATAATTATTGAATGATATCTTACTGCTATTAAATTTCTTACATTAATCAAATGCGTAAGTTTGTGACGATGAATGGAATTTTTGTTACTGTTTCACGCAAAAACCCCTGAACGGATTTAAATGAAATTTGACAGACAGGCAGTGTATAACCTGGTTTAGCACATAAGATAATTTTAATCCCGGCAGCACGATCCCTTGGGACAATAACCGCGATCGAAGCCACGAGCATAAGCTAGTACTTGTATATTCCCACTATTTTCTTACGCGTGGCTTCGAGTATTGCACGTATTTGTATTGCATAAGTTTGTTTGGTTAGATTATTTATAATAACAAGTGTAACACAGTTTTATAATAATCAATTTATTTTGTACCTACGTTTTTTTATCTGCGGTTCGTACTAGTACTTACTAGAGGCATGGTGTTTGCGCATTTTCATGGACATTACTGACCGCTATTAAGAAAGTGCTCGGTAAATTCGCTGTGATAGTTACTTTATTTCATAGGAATAAATGTCGTTTTTGTAGATCAATTGCTTAACATTAAAGTTTGGCCCAATGAGATACATTTGGAAGCCGTCAAGTGCTATCAAACAGTAAGGTTACTTTCAGTCAAGTGACTGATCATGAAGTTTTTGATTTTTTTAATGTGTTTCTTTGTCATGACTTATGTTGCTGCTTATCATCGAAGATTAAATGACAATAATCTACCACGTAAGTCCCTTTTTATTTCTATGTAAAGCTAGGATCTGAGGAGACACAGACAGTGAGAGATTTCTACTGAGATGTTGTCTCGCATTAACGATCGAACGGGTCCATTGACTCGGTAAAGCTGCACTTGCCACGGTCGCTCAGTAAATACCGTAAGTGGGTTACCATCAATTTCATAATGAAGACTCTCAGATCTTCCACAGTTTATACAGAAGACCGAAGAGTATAATCAGTCTTGCATTTGTGGGTTATGAGAATTAGGCTTTTAACTCTAACGAGACTTGATCTGATTTGGAGTCTTTAAAGCGATGTCTTGAGTGGAGACCGTGAATAAGGAAGAACACACACGGCCTAGGTGGAGCAACTATCTCCGCAGGATGCCTGTTAGCAAGTGGATGAGAGTTGCCGAGAATTTTTCAAATATTGTGTAAATTCAGCTGCAAATTATTGCCAATAAATAAATAATTATGATTAATCGAGCTAAGTGGAGTCCATTTGAAGAGGCCTGTGTCCGACAGTGACCTACTGGAGGATGATGATGACATACGTGTACCTGTACATTGTGGGTAGTCAGAATCATGAATGATTGTTAACCTGCATTACCAAGTGGCTGGGGGTTTCTACTGAGTTTCTGACCAACTTGTTAACATACCATAACATCACGCTTGTTATCGCCAAAGGGTTTAGGCAGAGGTGCACCTAATAGTACACCTACATTTCTCCATGTAATAAGGGGCGAGCCATTTGCCATCAACCAGGCACAAATCCAGAGTCGTGGCTCCATGGCTGCTGCTGAAAAAATCCTGTAGAAAAACCCCAATAACACTTTTCTCGACTTGAGAATCGAACGGAGGACCTCATTATCAACAGTCACACTTGCGACCACTACAGCAACGAGGCAGTTGACCAACTTGTTAATTGTTCGAAATAATCGTAGAATATGTTTTCCAGAGTACTGCCTTGATGACACCTATTGCAACAAATCCCAGGGGTGTCGATGTGCAGTCATGAATATTGGCCCGAAGCAGTGCAGTTGTTACATAGAATTCCCCCTAGATACAGACTTCATTAAAAGAAGAAGCTTGGGAACGTAGAGCCTTTCTTCTTTGGTACGAGTTAGGAAGACATGTACATTAGATAAACATATCCATTAAATATTTACATGAAATACTTACCTAGTACCGACGTAAACTAGTTGAAATATTGACTTAATACCGACGTGACCTAGTTGAAATATTAACTTAATACCGACGTGACGTAGTTGAAATATTAACTTAATACTGACGTCACCTAGTTGAAATATTAACTTAATACCGACGTGACCTATTTGAAATATTAAATTAATACTGACGTGACCTAGTTGAAATATTATCTTAATACCGACGTCAACTAGTTGAAATATTAACTTAATATCGACGTCACCTAGTTGAAATTGACGACGTTATAGTCTGTTTTTTATCATCTCCATCATCATGTGCCTAGTGTTTTCCAACTATGTTGGGATCGGCTTCCAGTCTAACCGGATGCAACTAAAAATAAACTTACAAAAAAAATATCATTTACCGTTTAATAATAATAATAATAATAATAATTCTTTTATTTGGGACAACATAGGAACCATTTTTGTTAGTACCTTAAAAACTACAACTTATACACTAGGATTAGTAACAAAACTTAAAATTCCAAATTAGTGAGTCATGTACTTAAGAGGCATTTCATGCGGACAATGATTCCGCATGAGATGCCTCAGTACAGGAGCTCTCGGGTCCTCAGCTACGACTTTCAGGATGCTATTGCTGCTCCCCCGAATCCTCCTCACAAGCGAAGCCACCTTTTTCCTGATGATAGCATGGAAACCATCTGTACTCGCTTGGGCAAACATCCCCGAGGCACTACAGAAACGAGGGAGTTTCAACATCATCCTGAAAACATTGTTATATTGGACGCGCAAGGCATTTAGCGTCCCCCGTGAACAGCTGAACCACAGACTTCCCGTGTACAGGCCTTGACAGTACGCTTTAAACAAGGTTATTTTGACCTGATCAGTACAACGAAAAAATCTGCGCGCCAACATATTCCCGCGGACCGCCAATGCCCTGCGCTCCCTCTCCACGTCATCATCGTCTTTAAGGTCGTCGACAAGTATATGGCCCAAATATTTAAACTTGGTCACTTGTCTTATATTAGCGCCGTTCAAAGTGATTGAAGGAATAATGTCAAACTAAATAATGTTTAACTTCACTTCTTTTGTTTTAGTAATTTTTAACCCTTGGGGTTGACACATTGTAAACAATAATGTGAATGCAGTTAAATTGTTTTTTTTAAGAGTTTTAGCAGGTTATTTTACCAAGTGTTAAAATACAGGAAAAAAAATACAATAACATTTTTTTCTATTAAAAACGAATAAGCCCCCAAATAAACAATCATGTAACTCTGTTTTACAATATAACTTGAACATTTATATTGCAAGTACTTATTAAAATATTGTATTGTTGTTATGAAATTGTTTTATTTCTACAAATAGAAACACTATAATATAATTGCACATTTCCAAGTTATATTGTACCTAAATATCTATAACGATATGAAGATTAGAGATTAGAGATCTAATCAATAAAAATAATATAAAGTTTAATAATGAAAATAATAAAAAGTTTATAATGACAAACACAGAGCTTACAAAAATATTCTAATCGGAATACTGCGTAACAGTGGCAAGTAAAACAATTAAGCGTAATAAAACAATTTAAAAACTGTGCTTCTCTAAATATGTATGAATGTTTCCAAACGGGAAAAGATATTTAGGTACAAGCTTTAAGGTTAAAGTTCCACAAATTTAATTTATAAATATAATAAAAAACGATCCAGGAATAAAAAGGTCTCTGACCTTGTCAGGGGGACACAAGCAGAGCAGGAGTGGTTTATAGCCGGTTCGAGTCCGGCACTACCCCGACTGTTTCCAGCTGTGAGGCAGTCGAAACGTCCGTGAGGATTTTCAAAATAAAAAAAAAAAACTATGTGCAGGTGGGACAACGATCTCAAAGCGACAGCGGGGTCAATGTGTGAGAGAAATCCGTTACGGAGCTGTAGTTATTCAATGTGTCACTACAATGTGTACATTTTGTGTCTACATTTCGTACAATGATAAACGAAACCAACTGTAGGGTCTATCAGTATTTTGATATGAAAGATGCACCTGACTGCGGTCGACCGATGCTATTGACGGTTCAGAATTTCAGACTGTTTCACTGGTACACGGCACAGCAAAGCCACCCTGTAACGTTTCCACCTCTGGAACATAGGCCTCCTATCTGTGAGAGGTAGGAGGCCATAATCCACACGTCACACGTCATTCACATCATCGAACGATGTTGAATATCGAATATAATGTTATAAAGCGATCACTATGAACTGGACGTCGTCAGAGTCGATGGATCGTATTCTAGTCACACCTTGTGCATGACCGGTTTCTGCCAGGCACGGTCCCGACAATGCACCGTTGGACGGGGTCACCTTGTTTCGCAAACAGAAATTTCACAGAATTTCTCCCAGAAAATGTTTCACATAATATTTAGTCCATGTATTTTTATTTCAAATATTTTTGTTTCAACTACTATTTATTTGAATGAAACATATTTTACAGAAAAATAATTAAATGAATTTTATAGAGACGTTTTTTTATTTCACAAACTTATCAAACAGTAGAATTATTTTTTAACGAATATTGTTTGTTCGATGTATGTTTCCATCGTATTTTATTTCACCGAATTTTTTAACCTTCAATTAAAATATTGTCATTAAAAGTCAATACTTAGTGCTACAAAAGTAAGTGACAGAAACGAATGGCTGCAAAACCGACTCTACGTAGTCTTATGTGCCCTACCCCTAGTGTGTTATTTAAAATTGCGTAGGCACGGAGGGGCGCAGCGGCCCGCGAGTTGAGGAGCAGGTGGTTTTAACACTCGCCGCCGCGGCTGAGGCTGGCCGGCTAAGCCGGCCAGCAAACCTAAGCCGCGGTGGTGAGCGTGAAACACATCTGCGACGATAAGCTCGCATGGGACGGAGCCGGAGCCCCGCAGCGCCGGAGCCGTGACAGAAACCATGTCTGCTGCATGTTGCATGCTTGCTGCAGTTTGCATGCTTGCTTGCATGATGCATACAACATGCAACAGGCGTGGACACTATCAGTGAGAATAACAAGATTATTTCCTGCTTGACAAGAATTTACCCGCATTATTTTTGTGAACTCGGTGTTGTAATTTTATAGGAGGGTACGCATTTTATCAAAGGTATGAATTGAAACGTTAACATACTGTCATTCGATTAAATGTTATTCCTGGTAATAAGTTTTATGTGAAACAAACAATATGTGAATGAAGAATATTTGATTATTCTATGATATGAATATTCTAAAATTAAACTTTATTTGAAACAATAATCGATGATTTAAATTTCTTCAAAGTAAGAATTCTGCGTATTGATTATTCTATGAAATGATAATATGAAAAACAATTTATGTGAAATGAAATTCGATTAAACAATTAGCGATGAAACAACGCACAACCCCCGTTGTACACTTATGTATGAAGCTCTCATCATCGCTCCCCCGCATCATCTACCTAGCCTTTTCCCATACTATCCTGGGATCGGCTTCCAGTCTTACCGGATGCAGCTGAGTACCAGTATTTTACATGAAGCGACTGCCTATCTGACCTCCACAACCCAGTAACTGGGTAATATGATACCCTTTAGTAAGACTGGATGTCAGACTTGTGTCTTCTGACTACTCGTAACGACTGTCAAAGATCTACAAGTGACAGCCGGGTCGGGTATGAAGCTCAATGGAAGCTTTTTGTCGAAACCTGGCCGAGCTAGGAGCACTGTAGGATCGAGTCTAAGAGAGTCTATGAGCGCTTGTTGTCGCTCAACATAGTCACAGTGCATGCCAACAGAATCACAACTCTTTCCGGCTAGAAATTGGGTTCATGTACAACTTGTGCAGGTAAGAAAAACGTCCCAAACAAGAACCCTAATGATGCCCAATTATGAGGTGTAAGTACGTGCTCCCTGAGTGTGTAATCATTTTAACATGATTGAAAAGAAGATTGTGTTTTTTTATTCTGCTACAAGTTTTTACTTAATTAAATTATATGTCAGATTTAACGCTCTGAATTGCTGAGAAGTTTTTATTTTATCAGAATTGTTAGTTTTCTGTGAAATGAGGTACTTAACAGTCGCGGTGTAATCTATTTATTTTTGTAATTTAGTGACTATATGGTTCACCTGCATGACGCTGGTAATCAATGTTGTATGTGAGGACTTGAAATCAAATGAAACATTAGCTAGAGATCTTGGTCGTAAGTAAAACTTTTATGTACAGTACATTAAGAGCGTTTATACCCCCTACGGCATTTCATACAAACTTTCAAGTCGTTATTTTCCGAAATTACTGAACAGATTTTAATGAAACTTCCTACGCATAAGCAGTATACATAGGTCTAAAAAGTTGCGATTGCAATATAATCTATTTATGTCGCTGTGCAGTGATGAGCCAAGGCCCCAAGCAATGTCGCTGTCCTAAATCCGATACAAATAACCAATGGATGTGGACAGTAACTTTTAGACCTATGTACCCTGCTTATGCGTATGAAGTTTCATTAAAATCGGTTAAGTAATTTCGGAAAATAAGGATTTGAAAGTTTGTATGAAATGCCGTAAGGTGTAAACACTCTTATGCCACGGTTGCTTAGTTTGGTCAGTAGATGTGAAAACCACCCATTACATACCTAGTTTCCTCCGTCTTTCGGAAAGCACGTTAAACACAGCTGTCATTTGTAGACCTTTGACAGTCGTTACTGGTAGTCAGTGGCCCGAAAGTCTGTCTGTCTTACAAAGGGTAACATATCACCCAGTAGGTATTAACTGGGTTGTGGAGGTCACATACGCAGTCGCTCGTGTCGTCGACGTGGTTAGCTTTAGTTAAAACGTAGCCTTAAAAAAATTATTCAATTTGGATGTTATAATTGGCATTTGCCTAAAGTTTTTTTGAAACTATTTATTTATTTATTTAAGTACACACAAAACACTGAACAGGACAATACATTAAGATACAAGAGCACAAAGGTACTGATTATTTCAAAAGAAATTTCTGCGCACACTCATTAAATAAGCTGATGTAAAGTCTGTAATGTTGTATTTATACTTTAATTTTCTTGATTTTCTTTCTTGAATTTATAAATATATTAGTAGTATTTAACATCATTTATTCTTGTATGTATGTACATTACGTAAATTTAAGTTATAAAAGAGTGGTGTCCTAATACAGGCAACTACTTGCTTAGAAAGACACTTCTATCACTAGCTATGTAGTACAAACCTGTTATACAAATAATCTGTTGTTGTATTTGCAGTGTGTAGTAAAGATAAAACAGGAAAAAAATAACTATATTGGGATCGGCGTCCAGTCTAACCGGATGAAGCTCAAAACCAGTATCTTACATGAAGCGACTGCCTTTCTCACTTCCACAACCCATTACCAACTATGGGTAACACGACACAGATCGATTATCGTACTTTCAGGTTACTGACCACACGAAATATCATAGTATTTCGCTTTCTGAAGACGCTAGTATTTTCAAGATATTAAGATCCTGAATATAGGTACTAACATCTTTAAAATATTTTTAATAACGTGAGAAAGAAAATGTAATAAAGAACAGCAAAACATAAGAGAACAAACATAATTTTCTTTTACATACAATATCGAAGCAGCCAGACCAAATATTTGAACGAAGAGATTCCTTCCCAGGAATTTTTATAGGAACTTTGTATACAAAAAGTCTTCATGCTGATGAGTAGGTAAAGTAAACATCAATTCTTTATATTCCTGTGTGAAAACACATAGTACAAGAATGTACGGAATTGTAAATTTGTTATAATGGTATGTTTTGAAGCGACTTTGTTAGAAGTTGAAATTATTCAATACATGTTGGCTCATGTTAATGAATTTGCTTAAGGATGGGTTCGAGTCGTCTCGCATTGGGTTTCAGATGAGAGCATTGTCGGCGAAGAAGGCCTAGAGGCATTTCTGGGAATCTACTACAGATTGCACCACGCATACAGAGAAGCAGCCATCTTTAGGAGAAACCTTTGCCCAGCAGTGGACAATACAGGATGATAAGAAAAAACACTAACAGTCGCGCAACTGCGTAATTTTAGGTGTAACTTTTTAGTTTATATTTTTTTTCTTGACCTCATAGCATTCTTAATATATATCCATCTGCCACAATATAAGTAAGCTACCTGATTGGTTCGTACTCAATCTAGTCGCCGTATTACCTAATATCTAATCAAATAAAATTAGTAGGTATCATCTTCATTGCGACAACGTTCAATCCAATTAGAGAGTTTTCTATGGTTTGTGATATAAGTTAGTCATGAAAGCGATTTCTTCTGGACAGACAAAGGCCGGCTTGGTGGAGTGTTTAAGTGTCCTTACATCTGCACTTAATAGGACGACTCTCGATATGAAAGAAGTAGAAGAATGCTGGAGCCTGAGGGCTTAGAGAAGTAGCAATCGTTTACAAACCACGTTTTTAACAGGATTGTCATCATTCTGAATGGTAGCTTAATATCAATCCCACAAATTTTAGATTTTTCCGTTATAGTTGTCCGACGTAAGGCTACGTACTTACTGATAAGCACCTTGCTTAGCACCTAGAGCCTAGCGAGTCGCCTTGCGCGTCGCCCTGCGGCCATGTCCTCTTCCAAGACGAGGTGCAGATAATCACGTTGGTAATCGCACCACGAACGCCTTAAAATTGACGTTGCGGCGCGACTCAAGCAGTTGCACTCTCGCAACGTACCCGGTCTTCTGACGCACGTTCTCCAAGATGTTCTCCGCCGTAGTCGTGTCCGTGTAGTGTACGCGGGAGTGTTTGGTTATACTGAAGTGTTTGATATTCTGAAGTCCGATGGTGCAGGCACACACACACCACTAGGCTATCACCGCGGACGTAAGAGCTTAGCGGCCTTTAGGCTGCCTGTCCATAGAAGCGGAGTGAGGCTGCGGAGCAAAGAAACTGAGAAATATAGTATTAACCAATAGGATAGCGGAGCCGAAATTTTATGCAATCGTATTGGTTATTTTTTCATAGATTGTGAAAAAGTGTTATAAACACCGGATGGATGGAATAACTTTCGCATTTATAGTGTCATCCATGACAACAACTACAAAGGCTAAAATGGCGATAAACGCAGGAAGTAAATCAGCCGAAAACACGTTTTACAGGCAACTTCCAATAAAGGCCTTTTCGCAAAGGGTACAAATTAGGGATGATTAAAGATAGCCCAAACCTCGCCTCGGGGTCTACCCATTCATTTCTCAAATAAAGACTCCCCGGAAATTCTGAGGACAGATTACTATTTACGTGAATTTATTTTCTTAATGGTTAATTAGAGTCAAATTAAATAGATGGACCCTTTTTTCGAATTCAGGTTTCTTTTTATATAAATTGAAAGTACACCATTGTAGATATTCATTCAGACCGATACTTAGCAAGATTATAAAAGTGAGACTGTTCAGATTCAAAAGGTGGAGGAACAAGGTGGTGTTTCAGGATTTTGCCATTCATAGATTTTACTAGTAGTACGGATTTTAGATTAGTGACCGATAATTTGGCAGAGACAATAGACTTAATACTCTGGCCTATGAATCTATGATATGGGATTTCTAAACAAGGATTTCGAGCTGGATAATTTCCGTAAGAACTGGCAGGAAGACGTCCTGACGTGCCAGACGTCGTTTTGGTCCACGAAAAGTGTAAGAAGTGGACGGCCTTTGCCCACGAGTGGGATAGAATAGGCTAGAGAATGTCCCTCGCGAAAGCCTTTGAAGAATAGAAGAGATGCTGCCGTATGAATTATTTTTATCACCGCAACTGTAATTACATCTCCTACACTCGCTACACACACTTTTGAACATTTTGAATCCCTTCCTTGAAAACTGATATCTACACTCGTGATACAGTTTGATCTGAATTTTACGACAAGGCTGAAGGGCTTCAAAAAACTAGGTCTATCCAACAAAAGAGGTCGAATGGTTGGCAAGGTCAACCGTACCGCGGTCGCTTTGCTCATAAAATATTGTGAAAACATATAAAAGCTGGGGAAGACCTCTCGAAAAAGAAAAAAAACTACCCACATTCCTGTGTCTAGACGTTCGTTCATTAATATGAAAAGAGAATGCTAATAAAATTATGCTTATGACAAGCGGCAACGGACAGGGGGATAAATTACCTCCATGCATAAATATGATGTACCTACTTTCATTTGACTAATATCGATTTTTTGGATCATGAAAATAATGTTGCTCATAATAGTAATTAGAAAAGCTTGCTCTAATATCGCCCTACACTACTGCCCTGCACCTACTCTGTATGGTGTCGGACGTAAAGAATAGCACCATCCCATTTCTTCCCGTGGGTGTCGTAAGAGGCGACTAAGGGATTTTCCAGAGAATGGGCAGCAGCGTTCTCTGTTCTTTTATAACAACCGTACTGCGATCGCCAACCCGCCTGCCAAGCGTGGCGATTATGGCAAAACCCCCCAAAATTTCAATATGGCGACACTTGGGGGAGAGGCCTATGTGCAGCAGTGGACGTCTTTTGGGCTAAAATGATGATGATGATGATGAATATCGCCCTAAGGTGATAGGCGAGAGAACTGATACTGTTCTACTCAGTAGGTTCACTCCATGTATTGTGATGTTTGATCCTACTGTGCAGAGGTGAACGGTGTGTCTAGTTTCTTTCTTTTTACTTTTGAATTACTAAGATTAGTTATAAGCAAATTTTTGTTACCAACAACCTAGCTTTCCCTGTGGACGTTTTTTTTGTCTAAAATAACCCTTTTTATTAAATTACAACAGAGCATTAAACAGTGGCAATCACTTTTAAAGCGGTCCGTATTTCTACAGCACTTTTTAAAAGCTTTTTGCTTGTCTTGTATTGACAAAGGCGAAACGAAAAGGAGAAAAGAGTTATTTCTTCTTGTATTTTTTTTTAATCTTGTGGGTCACGGGTACAGCACAAACATCAGCCAAGAATAAACTGACGATAAAAAACACAAAAGCAATACAAGAGCTTTGAAACATTTTAGCGAAATAAATTTTATACAAAGAGAGGCAGATAACGACGAGAACAAAACGACAGATATGCTGGTAGATAAACTGGGGATTTGGTTACAAAAAGCCTGACCCGGCTATAAGAAACATAACAATATCGTTACGTTGATTCTACATGAACGTTTTACTGATATCAGCTAAAAACCGAGGGCTTAGCACGAACGCGAGACGTAAACGTAGCGTGGATTCGAAAACATTGTGGATTTAAATAACAAAAATAAATTATATTATTACACTTAATTATTAATATATTTAAATAAAAAAATAATGAATAGATATACTTGAATACATAATAATAATATAATATAATAAGTAAACGGAAATACAAAATAAGTCGCTGTCCGGCGCAACTTCGTTTGCGTCACATTTTCCCCGTTTTCGCAACTTTTTTCATTGCTGCTCCACTCCTATTGGTCGTAGCATGATGATATATAGCCTATAGCCTTTCTCGATAAATGGGCTATCTAACACTGAAAGAATTTTTCAAATCGGACCAGTAGTTTCGGAGCCTATTCAATGCAAACAAACAAACAATCAAATCTTACCTCTTTATAATATTAGTTTAGATAAATAGGATATAAAATCATTAGAAATTATAATAATTGTAACTTTTCTTACAAGGAAAATTAGAGAAGCACTCTTCCTCTCTACTTACTTAAAACTTGCTGTGCCCGACAGGGTTCATAATTGTGTTTATTATTTTTTATTTGACTACTGATTTGATTAGAACTATTCGATAACATTTTGGAGTATTTAAACAAAACACAATTAAGATCACTCATGGATAGGTACGAGTCCATGAGATAGGTAAATATTGATGATGTCCCAGACGGGTCATCATCATCATAAGCCTATAATGTTCCCACTGCTGGGACACAGGCCTCCTCTTTATGAGAGGAAGTGGGCTGTAATACACCACGCGGGCCCAGTGCGTGTTGGTGCGGTACGTAAATATTATCTCTCAGACGAGTGTTTTCAATTTAAAAAAACTTTTGAATTTACGTTATGTTTGCTACGCTTTTTCGTAGGTCCAAAGCTAGAATTAAGTTTCTGAGTATATTGAAGCTGTCTTGTTAAGTTTGAGTAATTGATATTGCTTTAAAAATGTCCTTAGTTGTTTATTTTGCAATAAAAAAAGGTTTTAAAAGTAATTTAACGTACTTCGTTTAAATAAGTTAGTGTTTTCGCTATTTGCAAGAATTTTACTTTTTAATTAACTGTTTTACAAATGCAAATAAACACTGATAAAATCACTGGTTAAAACTTGTTCGAAATAAAACGAAATGCTCATAGTCTTAGCTAACCGGATATCGTAAGAAAAGATCTATTGGCAGCTTTTGTCCACTAAAACGGAACTAATGGGCACTACGAGACACTCGACCTGACAGTTTCAATTGCGCAAACACTGGCATTTAGGCCTAATGGTATTACCATAGCAATATCATTAACATCGGTCGTGACCTGTAAACTGGATACCTATTTATTAGTATATATTCATCTGTACACATTACACCATAAACACACGCCCGTTTTCCCCGGAGGGCTGCGGGACTGTTCGAAAGAGATACCGTGGCCCTGGAACACAAAGGGTTAAGAAGGAACATGGATGGGTTTTAGTCAGTACAAGTCTGACACTCCCTTCCGCTCCACCCAGAGCGGGAGGGGTCATTTGATGATTTCCCATCAGAAAAAAAAAAGGATTAAGCAGATGTGTCCAGTAGTGTGTGTATACCAGTACATTCACATTTCGCCAGTTACGTTTACGTCTTATGTAATTGGAGGTAAGCCTATTTCCATCAACTGTGCCAAAATCTAGAGTCCATGACTGCAACGTAGAAATTCCTGAAAACCCAATAACACATTGCTCCTCCTCGGAATCGAACCCAGTAGTAGTTGCTCATGCTCAGTAGTAGCGCTTCAAAGCAGTCATATTCTGTACGACAATTTTCAAGGCCTTTTAACATACATCCTTCATTACTGAGTTTTTCTATCTTGAAGTGAAAAGACTATGATTTGACTCGAATATAAAATGCGCCATTGTGTCGCGCAGCAGCTGTATTTGAGTTCTTGCAGTCGAAGTTGTGTATTGCATGCGTTCATTTTAGTCATGGCATTATATCTATACAAGCAGCAATCTTACAGGTAAATAGATTATAAAAATATAGTGTATAAAAATAAAACAATATTCCATGTAAATATATGTCTTAACTAATACAATAATTATGGTATATAACAAACTTATAGTTATTAATATCACGTCAGTCTTCGATTAATTATCAACTGCCGAGCTCTTTCCCGAATGGACACTAAAACCAATATATTTGGAGCAACTACTTATCTGCCTTCCACGTCCACAACCCAGTAACTGCTGTACCACATACTTTGGGACTCTTGCCTACTCTTAACGAATGACAAAGTTGAATGATGATGATCTTCGCATTACATCCGAAACTAACCGTTTAACTTGTTTTCCGAAGGAGGGGTCACGATGTGTGTGATACTTATCCGAGAGCACTTCTTCTTACTTCATCATTGTCAGCCTATAATGTTCCCACTGCTGCGACACATGCTTCCTCTCTATGAGAGGGAGTGGGCTGTAATCTACCACGCGGGCCCAGTGCGGGTTGGTAGATGTCACATGTCTTCGAATTTTTAGTTCTAGGACATGCCGGTTTCCTCACGATGTTTTCCTTCAACGTTCTTCTTCTTACTTATTATTGATAAATGATTCATTATGAGATCAAGTTCAAGTTATAAAGGAAATAATTTCAAGCATCGATGACCCTCCTCTTATCATATCATCATCAATTTCGTAGTCCAAGCGTTGTTTCTTGGGATGCGTTGTTTTCTTTGACCATTCGGCTTTCGTCGGACTGGCAGAAGTCGTACTCTCAACTTTCAACGTTTCGGTGAGTTTTTTATTGGCGTGATATTCTATGGTTCCAACTCCATACTCTTGACATCCACATATATGTTGTATGTGAACGCAAAAACATGGAGGAATGACATCAGTTATGCAGTCGTCGTCATACTTGCAGTGTACGGCTGAAAAAAAAGTAAAATGAAATAAGACGGCATTTAGGAAGCGGTCGCCATATTGTTTTTTGGTAGGAAAACAAACAGGCTGCTCTCCTAGTGGAAAGATATATACCACCCATATAATATATGTAAATAAAAGACAGCTGAAATACTGGTAATATAGCTGCATTTAACGGTAAACGATCCTGGGATGATACTGGAACCATCACCACAGAGACAGAGAGGTTGGAACTTAAAAACTAAAAATAGAATTTACTTACTGTCAGGATCAGAATTTGTTGAAAATAAATCGAAAAAGAAAGCCTTAACATTACAATGTTTCACTATTAAAGCAAAAAACTCAAAAACCTGCATTTCTTCACAACGCCATTGAAATACAATAGTTACACATATACTTGCAATAGTATTTATACAGTTGATAAATTGATTTGAAATACTAGACTGCTAAAGGACCAAAATCGATTTGTTTCCACTAACCTTACATTACAGTTTCTGTTAACAGGGATTTTTGTAACAGAGGTATGGTCTTCAGAAAAAAATACCGTTAACTGGCAACAAATGTCCAAGTAAATTAATCATTGTACTTATAATTATATTCACATTCATATACCTACAAATATGTACATGTATAAAAAGCAGAAAATCTTAAATCACCATATAAAAAATGGTCTTTATGTCACTATTTCATGAAATAGTCATTGAATAGGATAAGTAATTTGAGCGTAGGGCATGATGATTTTAATTATTATAATTATGTAAAGTCAATTTTTTTCCACCTGATACAAAGCAGCAAATTTTGAAAACGCCTATTTGATTAACCCCCGAACCAAAATAGTAAGCCCAAGCGGAATACTATACCTGCGAGGGCTGCGGTACTGTTCGAAAGAGATACCGTGGCCCTGGAACACAAAGGGCCAAGAAGGAACATGGATGGGTTGACCTCCCGCTCCGCCCAGAGGGGTCATTTGATGTTTAACAAACCACAAAAAAGGTGTATACTTCAGTGCACCATTCATTTTAACGCGCTTTACACTAACTAAAAATTAAATGTCAAAAGAATTGGAAACCGCTTTATATAATTATGGAAAGCTGGAGATGCCTGTTTGTCGTTGCGTTTGGTTTATTTCTACTTTGTACTTCTATGTGATTATTTTGTAAATTCTATGAGGATAGAGATTCCATGAGATAGTATTTCTTATAAAAAAGATGAGCCAAGATTAGGGCAAAGACTACGTTTTGTTCCACTAAGTAAGTTTAGTTAGTTATCGTGGAATCATCTAAACATACAGGTTAACTTGGCCGTAATGCCCCATATAAAACCCTCGAGCTTTCTTTTGTCATGAAACGCAAAGTCAGTAAGTTTTTTTTTTTATTTAGAGCACTGCACACGCGTCATTCAAGTTCAAGCAAGGAGTTTACACGCAATTAATAAATTGTCTTGAATTGTTAACTAAACATGAATTTCATTGCAATCTCGCTACATATTACTTAAATACTCAACTAATGTTTTTATTAAACGCTTATTTTTTGTATCGAAACTATTTTACGTCAAAGTTATTTTATATTTTTTACACTCCGTCATTGTATACCTACGTAAGTATTTGCTCTTAACGTTTCTGAACGAAACTTTTGTATAATCTGTGGTGTGGACAAAAAGCCCGCCACCCGCCTAAAAAATAGTTCACGTATTTCGTTATAATACACACATCAAAAGTGTCTAGGGATCAACATATATTTTTGCAATAACTTTTCTCCTGATTGATATTAATTAAAATTTTCTTTAAGGATTCATCAAATAAAGTGTTTTCGTTTGTCACAGTAACGATAAACCAAGTCACCTTTGCATTAATAAAGAAATTTGCCATTTTCTAATAAAGGGATTTTTGACATTTGAACCACTAACATTAAAGTTCGAAAAAAAGACTGAAATAACAGTTTTCTTTAAAATTTTATTGGGTAACTTAAACAATTAATAATCCGTGTTTCTACCGCGAACACTAACAACACAAGAACATCGGTTTGGCATACTCAAAATGAGTTCATCCAAATCACGCTGTGGAATGGCCGCCCATGTTCGTTGCAACAACAAAAAAAGGTCTTCTTGCGACTGGATACCCTCCATATTCGGCAGAGCTCTTCTCTGTAGCATATCCCATGCATGCTCAATCGGGTTCAAGTCTGGCGACTGAGCAGGCCAGGGCAGGACATTGATGTTAGCTGCGGCGAGAGTCTGTCTTACAACTCTTGCGGTGTGCGGTCGTGCATTATCATGCATTAACTGAAATAAGGGACCGATTTGCACTTGTAGAGGAACGATGACGTCTGATACAATCGTCTCAGCATAAATTTGAGCGTTGAGGTTGCCTATGATCCAAATCAACTCAGTTCTTCCGCCGATCCAAATACCCGCCCATACCATGATGGTTCCACCACTATAAGGATGGACTTCCTGGCAGGATTTTAATCGCTGTTGGCGTCCAGGGGTTCTCCAGTGTCGTATACGTCTTGTATCCGGTCTCATACCAAAACGAGACTCATCAGAAAAGCACACGAAACGCCATTGTTCTTCTGCCCAATTTCTGTGTTCAAGAGCCCATTGATATCGAATCCTACGATTGTGCATTGCTATAGGTGGTACCCGTAGCGGTCTTCGGGAATGAAGGTTCACTTCATGCAAGCGGTTTCTGACTGTTTGGTCGCTAATTAAGTTCCCTGAAGAGTGATGAAGCCTCACGGCTAACATCATGGCGGTTATTGTTGGAGCTCTTCGAGTTAAGATTTGAATGTATCGGTCTTGTCTCCGTGTGGTGCAGCGATACCGTCCTCCATGGCGCTCAGCCACGGTACCAGTGCTTCGGTAACGTGTCCAAAGTCGACTGATAACACTCTGACTTGTATTCAGAGCTAAAGCCACAGTACGTTGCCGGGAACCAGCTTCTATCATTCCCACGGCTCTGAGCATTTCTTCCCTGCTTAAATGACGTCGCCGCTCCATAATAACGTTGGTTTTAATCAGTAGTAGGGAAACAGTAGCACTAATAATGTCTTCAATGCGTTGTATGTTTTTATAGGGAAAATATTGACAGCTGATTTTCATCTTTTACTCGAATTTGATTCACAGTTCCTGATTCAAATTATGAAATGCACCAAAAAGGATCCATATAAATTTATAAAATCATAAATTTATTACAAAGCCACATCTCAATCTCAAGAAATCCGCATAAAAATGCTTGATCCCTAGACACTTTTGATGTGTGTAGTTGTGTTGACTTGTGTATTTAAGCTATAATTCATAATTATTTATTTACTCGCAAATGTGATGAAAAATATTGTATGTTTCACGGGCGGTACGGGAATTACGAGCCTCGACTCAGAAAGCCCTCAGTCTTCGACTTCGGGCTTCTACTAGAGCCTTGATCGTAATTCTTTACTTACCGACCTTTAATACACAATGTACTATTACGGAGGAAGCCGTGACCAAAGGCTATTTGAAATTAAAACTGCGATAATTTCACACCATTTTAATTATACTTCTGGGATTAAATATACAATTCAATTATTCTCTTTTTCTTGGCGATCAAGTGTCTCTTGCTTTTTTTCCATTCTTCGTTTAGTAGTAGTGCCTCGACGGGGTTTCGTGCATTAGGACACAGAAAGGTACTCTGGGTGGACAGTCCCACCTTAAGAATAAACAACATAATTATTTCTTAGTTTAATATTCTTTATAAGTTTATCTTAGCTATCACTAACATCGGTGAGTCATGACTAAATAATAACAGCCACACAGGTTGATATTTGGGTTAAGATGCACTTGCTTAGGTTGGTGCGTGGATTCGTGACCACCCATTACATACCGAATTTCCTCTTTGCCGTCATTTGTAGATCTTTGACAGTCGTTACAAATAGGCAGTGGTCCGATAGTTTAGCAACCAGTCTTAGTAAGAGGTGTCGTATTATCCAGTACTAACTGGGTTGTGTAGGTCAGGTAGGCATTAACTCATACTTTAATAATAATAACATAATAACGCATACTTTGAGGTCAATCTTTAAGGTTAAGCCGTGCTTGCCGAGGTTGGTCTGTGGATGGGTAACCATAATTACATATCGAGTTTCCTCCGTGCCTCGGAAAGCACGTTAAGCCGTTGGTCCCGGCTGTCATGTGTAGATCTTTGACAGTCGTTACGAGTAGTCAGAAGCTAAAAAGTCTGACAATCAGTCTTACCAAGGGGTATCGTATTACCCAGTTATTGGGTTGTGGAAGTCAGATAGGCAGTCGCTTCATGTAAAAATACTGGTACTCAGCTGCATCCGGTTAGACTGGAAGCCGACCCCAAGATAGTTTGGGAAAAGGCTAGGCAGATGATGCCGTCGCGGACAACTTTGCTTGCGCGATGTAGGGAATCGACTTTAGTTCATCAGTTTGTTATACTAGATGGCGCTACTTATTGTTTCTATAGTACTGTTTGTAGTGCAGCTACATAATCATTCACTGTTACTTGAGACTCAAACATGGCGAGCGAAATGTAGGCGTACTATACGCTCACCTTCTCCTAACTTACTTATTTTGTCTGTCTGTCCAGTAATGCGCTCAAGCACAACTTGACTAATTTGCGTGTTTGTAAATTCTGTATTATTCAATATGTGGGATCCGGTCATTAGTACGGACAGAAAATGAATCGGCAAGCGCGCCAAAGGTTGCACGCGACCTACTTACCAGACTACCCACACCTAAGCGCGCTTCTACAGAGTCGTGATGTTTCGAGCTCGCTGTGAGGCGGACAGTCTGTGTCTGACCGCGGCGGAGTCAAGACGTCCCGAAACTGTTCCCCGATTCATGGTGCCTAGTGTTATTGTGTTGGATTGTAATTTCAAGTAATTTGTGAGTAGTAAGTGAGTTCGACAAAAGCAGTGTGCCTCGCGCGTTTAATAATTTCTTATTCCCTAAACCACGTTAAGGGGGTTTTTCTGAAATACTGACCATTTTAAACAACAAAAAATAACAAAAATTTTAATAATTATCTAGGTATCTTAATTTAAATTGATTATTTATGTCTTTTATGACAACCTCCTGAATTTTGACGAGGAAGCAAAACAACATCTTGTATACATAATCTAGTCAGCACATTTGAACTGGCAGTATTTGTTGAACAACAAAGCCTAAATAATTACCCAAACTCCCTTCTTTTTAACCGACTTCTAAAAAAGGAGAAGGTTCTCAATTCGGATGTTTGTATTTTTTTTTTTTTTCTATAAATACATTCACACCTTCTTTTCCCAACACAATCGGAGTCCTTCTCGCAAATCATCCTATCTGCATGAAAAAAAAGAGAAACATACAACTCGATACCCACCAGCTTCGCTTTGGAACATTGGTCTTATACCAATATTCCAAAGCGAAGCTGGTGGGGCCGGTATGTTTGGCCGGATATATGCTACATCTTCTGAAGGTCGAATTGTAACCTCCGACGTTTGGCCTGTCGTACAGGTAGAAGCCATAGATGAGCTGCAGTTGTCCTAGTCACGAGCAGCATGCAACGCAAATAGTGACTCTATTTGCAGTGGAACTAGTAAGAGTAACTCATAATTGATGCTCTTTTCCATGAATAGCATTCGTCATCATCATCTGCTTAGCCTTGTCCCAACTACAAGTATGTTCAGTTCGGTTTCCAGTCTAACGGCATGCAGTTGAGTACCAGTACTGTACATGGAGCAACTGCCTATCTGACCTCCACAACCCATGAACAGCATTATTTGCCTATGATGTTCCCGCTGTCGGGACACAAGACTCCTTTCTAGTCTGTGAATGGAAGCCGATATCCACCACGCGAGCCCAGTGTTTATTGGTGGATGTTTCACAATGTTTGAAAGTACTTACTCGAGTACAAATGGAAGAATAACAACTAACGAATAACTTGCAAAAAACTCATGATTATTAAAAAATATTTCCAAGAAACGTTTCGTTCCGATATTTTTATCTGAAAATCCATGATAATTGATTATGATTTGTAATTAAAGAACTTATTAGAAAAACATTATAAATAATTAAAACAAGCAGCAAAAACAAAGTTAGATAAACAGGTGAATGGTATTTATTGAATACATGTGTTTACATAACTTATAAACTATCATCATCATCTTCCTTCCTTTGTTCCACGTTATTTGCACCGTGTTTCTAATATTGTCCCATGTCATTCGTTACGCTATCATTTAATTTTACTCCTTTTCCCTTCTTATCATTTCTCACACAATCCCTTCATATTTTCTTTGGTCGTCCTCCCTCTTCTTCTATTAACATATATTCATCACTTTTTAGTCACATGTGTTCCATCCTTTTTCGACACATGTCCATACCAAAACAGACGACTCCCTTTACTCTTTTCTGTAACAGGTGCAACTTTCAAACTTCCTCTTAATTGTGCTAATTTCTCACTTTATGTATTTCAGTCACTCCACTTATCTCTACATTCTCATCTCAGCTGCTGCATGCATTTTTTTTAACCAGCTTGTACCTTTAGGCCACTTTCCTAGCACAAGGTCGTCAACCAACTGCATACACCGGGAGCATCTTTCTGGATGTCCGATGTAAGAGCGTCTATTATCACCAGGAAGAGGTAAGGGCTTAGAGCCGACTCATGGTGCAAGCCAAATGCCACATTGAAGCTGCCAGTATTACCCGCTGTAGACCGTACTTGGGTTCTACTTCGACTGTACAACGCACGGATCATCTGCACATACTTCCCACAAACACACTTAAAGTAATAATAAAAATATGTAGAGGTGGCAAAGCAGAAAATAATAAGAGGGTTTCAAATAATCGTCAGCATCACTGTGAGTGCGTTTACTTTGTATACCAATTAATATTTTGTCCTTTTGTTATCACATTTGTATTTCCCATTGCAGGAAGAATTATAACGATGCTTTACTATGTGTGCGTTGCAGTGCGGAGTTCCGTAGAATTCCTATCGGCTACAGTTAAGGCAATGCTGATCCCGTGCAGTGCTTAAAAAGTGCGTTGACCTTTAACCAGCAAAAAGAATGTCAACGATATCACTGCAAACACAATAATTATTTGGTCCAAAGATACATTGGCATTGGCTTTTCTCCTCACACTGGGCATCCGTTGTGCAAAAATAGCCGTTCTTCTTGCAGGAAATGTTGCCTGTAATTATAAAAATAAAATTAAACACAAGCTTGTTTTTTTAGTCATGAACCAAATCCGATGGGAGATATGCAAAGAGGAGACGAACGGGAGCTGTGCAAAGCAGAGGAGAGGAGGTGTGCAAAGCGGTATGCTGCATAGAGCTCACAACTCACCGCCCGCCGCTCACACCACACCTCTCACCACACGCCACATACAGCACACCGGATGCCACTCACGTCTCTTCTCGTTTACGCTGGCATAAACAATTACGCGAGCAATTGTGAGAGCAGCGGTGGCACAGTGTTGGTAGCACCAACTTACGAGCAGTAAGCCGTGGGTTCGAATACAGGCAGGCACTTTACTTTGTGTAATTTATTTCTTCACCGCTGCTCTCAAAAGCGGCGAAGGAAAACATCGTGAGGAAACCGTTCTAGTAATATTCTAGAACTAAAAATTCGAAGACATGTGACATCTACCAACCCGCACTGGGTCCGCGTGGTGGATTACAGTAACTCACTCCCTCTCGTAGAGAGGAGGCCTGTGTCCCAGCAGTGGGAACATTATAGGCTGATGATGATGATGATGAAACAATTACGAAGCATCTCTTCTTTTCTCTGCTCAACCGTTTCCACTAAAGCTAAGCGGAGACGTAAAGAGTAAATAACGAAGTTCTTTTGGTGGTCACAACACATCTCCTGTCCTCTCATCTCGCCTGCGCTTTGGAGTCCGGCCTTTAGGGTTCCGTACCATAGTGGCGGTGTTGGTGGTGGTTGCTATGTATGATGCCGCACGTAAAGAATAGCACCATCCCATACCTTCCCGTGGGTGTAGTAAGAGGTGACTAAGGGATTTGCTAGAGAATGAGCAGGAGCGTTTTCTGTGCTTTTGTAACAACCGTACTGCGATCGCCAACCCGCCTGTCAAGCGTGGCGATTATGGCAAAACCCCCAAAATGTCAATGACCTCTGCTGTACAGGTAGAAGTTCTACGGTATGGCTAATGAGCTGCTGTGGTCGCAATCACCAGTATCAAGTTACACTAATGGAGCTTCAGTACAACAAGTACTAGGCCAGTCCCAAAAGTACCCTAACTGGTCGCCTAAATGGCCCTAACTGGACGTGTAAATGGTGGTTGTTGTGTGAAAGTAGGTAGGTAATGTCTTTGATAGAGACTACCAACCATATAAAACTAAACTTTGGAATTTCAAGCCGCCATATCATACCCTGAGAACTAAATTCGAATTCAAATTCAATTTTTTTATTTCAGACCATGGATCCATATAATGTTAGTATGAACTTATCCTATGTTAGTAAATAACAAATTACATGAAACTTAAAAATAACTAATTGGCTACATGAACATGTGCACGCACATTTCTGCCAGCCCAGAGTCTATTTTTTTTTATTTTTTTATTTTCCTTTATTGGCCAACCAACAATTATTTACACTTTAACAATTTAAAGTAACTATCTACCATAATCTAAGGTTAGTGTAATAATTTATTACAGGTTAGCACCGCATGCCCCATAAACATAATTTAGGTGTGCCACAAGCACTGAACTAAAGAATTAAAATAATATCTAATTAAGTAAAACTAACAATTTTAAATAAACATTATGTGTACTTTATATTAACTAACACAAAAAGCAAAACAATAGAAAAAAAATTATAATAATTAAATGTTACTCGTAATTGTACTATGGAACTTGGCGTATGAGTCAAAGTGCACGTCAACTAGATCGCTGTAGCTATTTAGCAATTTGCAAAGTCGAGGAACGACAGAGTTTGCACCAAGTATTGTTCTACGTAGTGGAGGGTGTAAGGGGGTAATAGGAGCACGTGTTATAAACATTTTTTGCCACAGGATGTCATAATTCACCAGGTCAAACGCCTTTGACAGGTCCAGAAAACACCCATATACAGGTGTCTTCATAGTCATAGTCATAGTCATCATTTATTGCATTCATGTAGTTTACAAGTTGTTACTAGTACAATTATTTAGGTTTCATACATGAACCCTGCTAGGGCACAGCAATATAAACTACACTACTACTACTTCCTGTCCGTGTAGTACTGCACAGTCTGCTTGAGACACAGGATGGCACTTTCGGTCGACAAACCGGGTCTAAAACCAAACTGCGCGTCGTTGAGTTTGATATGCATCTTCAACTGTGACCGACTGTTCACTAAAGTGACCTAAGACGAAATTTGCATTTTATGGGATATAACAAAATTTTGTTTCGTTTTGTTGGGAGTTTGCAATAAAATATGTGATGAAATATTTTTTTTGTCCTTTCTAGCGCGATATCGTCATATTTTGATTCACTGGTCTATAATAGTTATTAGGATTCGCCGTGATTTTGAGTTCGGTCACTTTTGTTCTTACTGTGCGCTATAATTCACTGAATTTTCGAACATGAAGATAATTTGTCACCGTTGTTACATGATACAAAACTTTCATTTGAAACACATCAGTCCATCCAACATCAATGCCCAGTTAGATTCTTTTCTGGAGGAGTCGGCTACACCATTTACAACAATAAATATTAGGTGGCCGAGTTTAAATAACGCCATATGAGCTGCTATAAGATGAACATTGTAGTGGTCGACCAAATGAGGGGACTACAGCTGAAATGGTAATAAAAATCCAAAAATTTTGAAAGAAACTATTGAAAGTGCGCAAACTAACAGATAAGATATTAATCTCAGAAAGTCTGTTCGTTGTATCTAGACCGAACATTGGGACATGAAAAGGCTGTGCCCAGGATAGCAGACGCGATTCCTCAGAATGGAACAAAAAAGAGTATCGAAGATGTTTCAGTCGACTGTTAGGTGAAAATTCTGGGCGATAAAGCCGAGTTTTGAAAACGTACAGCGAGGTACCTGCGTAGAGGAATCAATATAAACAATAAGCTCCGATTTTAAGTGTTTTCTAATTTAGTTCGGATATTTGTGTGTGTAGAATAAAGCCTACTTTGGCTGTAACCAGACTGCCTGCTGCAGAATCTACCCACAATCTACATAGGTATTGTTTCTACTGCTGAGCAGCTCTAGTCAACCACGCTTGCCGTGGGGGTTAGAGGTCACATGTCTTCGAACTTCTGATTGATTGAGTTTGTTTCGGCTGTTTCTTCCGAAAGTAGTCAAGTACGAAACACCAGACTTATCTACTTTAAAACATAACATGATGTGACATGAAAAAGCGTTTCTTTTTGTAACATTTTGTAAAACTGTTTTGCCAGTGTTTTGGGCGCGTTTTTGGATGACAGCGGTGTGGAGTGAGGTAAGCGTCCTGTTGTTTATTAAGTTCGTTTATATTTGCTTAGTTATTTGCTTAGTAATTGGGTGTGCTACAAACCATCAAACTGAACATATTTCTCCATCGGACAACATCGACATAGCCAAAAAAATATCAGCTGCTTCATGCATTTGAATCAAGATACAAGATATTTATTTTAAAACTAAAACATAAGTATACACAAATAAATGCAAGATGTTAAATAAAGTTTAATTGAGTCACTATCATCTTGACTCGTTGTCATCTCGTTGAGTCGAATTGGTTTTGATTTTTTTTATTTAGCACACCCCTAAGTATGTATATACCCCTTTTGTTACACGTTGTATACTAGTCTGTTTTTGTTGTAAATATTTAGTTTAAGAAAATAATTAAGTAATGTAATATTTATTAAGCTTGATTTTAGTATTTATAAAAAGTTTCGAAAACTAAATTACAAATAAATATTATTTATGATTCTCGAACCTGGCGGTCTTCTCACAATGTTTTTGTTCACCGTTTTAAGAGCTTCCCACTAGTAAATAATAGTAATAGTTAAAGTTCTTACCTGCAAGAACAAACGGAAGAATAATTGCGACAAAAATAGTGACCAGCACCACTACTCGCAAAAACCGCATCATTATCAAAAAATATTAAGTACTTTATAAACAAACGTTCCGGTACGTAATTTTATCAGAAAATTCGCGGTAATTGATTTATATTCGTTATGATTGTTGATTTACATTACAAATAATTATAACAAATTAATATATGACTTTTTGCTACACGTGCGTATAATTCAGCTTTTAAACATTCAATTGCGCGTCGAAATTTCCTACCGCACCCACGCTCTTCACAAAAAATATCATCATTTGCAAAGCCTTTTCCTATGTTGAGGTCGGCTTTTAGTCTAACCGGAAGCGGCTGAAAACCAGTATATTACACAAACCGACTGCCTATCTGACCTCCACAAACCAATTAGGACTGGGTAATACGATACCCCTTGATAAGACTGGTTGCCAGATTTTCGCATCACTGACGGGTGATTCCGTATTTTCCCAAACTCTAAGTTCCTCACAGCTTATTTTATTAAATAAAATTGTACGAATCTGTCTTGACTGACCTCTAGAATGGTATCGTCGCCGAATCAATGCCTAAAAAACGACTGTCAAAGATCAATTGACAACTGGGATCAACGACTTAACGTGCTTTCCGACTCACGGAGGAACCTTGATACGTAATGGGTGGTCACTCATCCATGGACAACCTAGGCAAGCACGGCTTAACCTAAAGATAGACCCGAACGGCTGTTATTATTTAGCCATGGAAAATAAAATTATTATAAGGACATTGATTGTTTCGCAAATTAAATTATTCGTAGGTAATGACTTTACCATAGACCCATGTAATAGAAGGCGAGCCTGATGTAATCAACGAGTATAAATCCAGACATGGGGCCTCCGTCATCTACCCCGGTCGCACCGGAGAATGGAACCGGCGAGAGGTGTCGTGCGGTGTCCCACAGGGATCGGTTCTGGGGCCGCCCTTGTGGAACATCGGCTACGACTGGGTGCTGCGCGCCGACCTCCCTAGCGGTGTCAGTGTAGTCTGCTACGCTGACGACACGCTGGTGCTGGCACAAGGGAGGTCGCACGAGGCGGCGGCCGAACTTATGACACGCGGGGTTGCGATAGTCGTGGAGAGAATCCGGCAACTGGGTCTCGAGGTGGCATTGCACAAGTCCGAGGCCATGTGCTTTCATGGGCCTCGGAATGCGCCACCGTCGGGATCCATACTGACGGTAGGAGGGGTTCCCATCGGCGTCGGGTCGACGCTGAAGTACCTAGGGCTTGTCCTCGACAGCCGGTGGAACTTCGTGGAGCACTTCCGACGTTTGGCCCCCAAACTGGAACGGGCAGGGGCTGCGTTCAAGCGGCTCTTGCCCAACCTGGGGGGTCCAAACGCCTCCTGCCGGAGGCTCTACGCGGGGGTCGTGCGGTCCATGGCCCTTTACGGGGCCCCGGTGTGGGCGCGTTCTTTGAGGCGGCGAGCCGCCCATTACCTGAACGCGCCCCAGAAGGTGGTAGCCGTAAGGCTGATCCGGGGGTACCGCACGATCTCCGGCGAGGCGGCGAGCCTCTTGGCCGGATTGCCGCCATGGGATCTGGAGGCGATAGTCCTCGCGTGCCTGCACGAATGGCGCGCGGAGGCACTACGCCGGGGGGAAACTCCGCTGCCGCGGCAAATTGTCGCTCAGCGGACAGACCTCCGGCGCGATCTCATGGCGACATGGAGAGAGCGACTGTCGCAACCCCGTGCAGGGCACGCCACAATAGTGGCGATAAGTCCCCTCTTTGAGGAGTGGCTAGAGAGGCGCCACGGCGCCCTCACCTTCCGCCTGACGCAGGTCCTCACCGGACACGGTTGTTTCGGGAGGTTCCTGCACCGAATCGGGCGGGAGGAAACGCCCGGGTGTCACCACTGCGAGGATCGGCCGGAGGACACGGTGGAGCACACTGTGGAGCTATGCCCCGCTTGGGCTGAGCACCGCCGTGTCCTCGTAGCGGCGATTGGCGGCGGCGACCTCTCGCGTCCGGCCCTGGTTCAATCCATGGTCCGGAGCGAGAGGGAATGGGAAGCCGTGGCCTCCTTCTGCGAAGCAGTCATGCTAGCGAAGGAGGTGGCGGAACGTGAGAGGGAGAGAACCTCACGTCCCAGCCGCCGCGGGAGACGCCCCGGGCGTCGGGGGGCAACCAGTGGCCCCCGGCCACCGTAGGCGCGGGCCTGTGGACGGTGAGTAATGGGCTAGCTCACCGTCCGTCCGTCTTATGACGACAGACCGTGCCGACGGCGCGTTCGTGTTCCACGCGCGCCTCAAGGAGATGTCAGCAAATCGGAAGGGGTCCGAGAGGGATGCCTGCCAGGGCTGCGGGTTGTTCGAAAGAGATACCGTGCCCCTGGAACGCAAAGGGCTAAGAAGGAACATGGATGGGTTTTAGTCAGTCAAGTCTGACACTCCCTTCCGCTCCGCCCAGAGCGGAAGAAGTCATTTGATGATTTCCCATCCTAAAAAAAAAAAAAAAAAAAAAAGACATGGGGCCTGCTACTAAGAATTTCTTGAGGAAAAACTCCATTACACTTTACCCGATCCGGGAATCGATCACTATAACTACGATGCAGTCTCATCTACCTAGCCTTTTCGGTCTACAGGTAAATGAATAAAAGAAAAATCTTATTATTGGCTAGAAGCTCCAGCTATTGTGTCCTGAGCTCAACTTGTCGGAGCCTCCACGTTCACTTAAGTAACCGAACCATGAAATATGAGCTACGGCTAGCCAAATTGACGTTAAAATATAGGGCGGCCTTATTGTGCTACCTGATGAGGTGGAACTATTTTCCCAAAATATATTGATAATAACAGGTGCTGGTTTGTTGTGGTTCGTTAGATCTTCTTTTGACTATGAGTCAGAGCTTGTTAGTCGAACTAAATAAAATAAATATATTGGTTGATTGGCAATTAGTGGCCGATATCTTAACACATGATTGTGCTCATGATAACAAACAACTTTCCCTACGAATGTTTTTTTTAATACTCATTAACTTTTATCACAATAACACAACAGCCGTATGAAATTCGCGCGCGCGCGTCTTTTGCCTATCAGCTGTTAGCCGTGTGACGCTGTTCGGTCTCATTACTATCGTACAGTGCCCTGCACCATTACCTGACCCATCTCACAAACCAAAAAAGAGGAAAATGGGTCACGTAATGCTGGCGACTGACTGTACAACAGTGGGCAGGCAGATACCCGCGCGGCTCGCAAGCCCACTGCGTAAGCGTCGCTTGCGCCACAGGCCGGCCGCCACGTGCCGTTTGCAGTGTACAAGCAGTCTAGGTACCTAAATGTTTAGGCTGTTGCTAGAAATTAAAAAATAATATCCAAACACTGCGAGTTTGTCAGTAGTAGACAGCTGATAGGTCACAGGCGCGCGCGCGCGAATTTCATACGGCTGTTGTGTTAAAGTAAATGAGTATAAAAAAAAGTTTCTTAGGGAAAGTTGTCTGTTATCATGAGCACAATCACGTGTTTAGGTATTGGTCACCAGTCACCCTATATATTATAAATCCGGTTTTAGGCTAAACAAGTCAAGTTAAGCCTAGTCCTAGTAGGTCAAACTAAAGCTAATCACAAAAGGACGATCATAGAGCATCCAGTCTAAATGGGTTAGATTAGGTTAGAACTGTGACCAACCACATCCAAGTTGTGCGAATTGTAATTGCTTTGTTAACAGCAATCTACTGTTTCATGGCAAGATAAATCAGTTAACCTACCTTGGGACTCCTCAATCGCTCCCTTACATAATGACGGCACGGTTGGCGCAGTGATTAAGCGGTTGGCTGCTATGCCACGTGTCGCGGGTCCGATCCCCGTATGGAACAAATATATGTATGACGTAAACGCACTTGTCCCATATCTGGCTGTTAGTATACATGAGTTTAATTGCTTGAAAACGTGCCCACGATCCAGGAGAAATTCCGAGAGTGGGGCAACGTTTTAAAAAAAAATACACATGAACAAATTACTTGGTGAATCATAGCGATAAAAATTAGCAATTTTATTTTCCCAAACGGCTATGGCGTAAAGTCATCTACGTTCCTAAATACATAAGGAAATCCTCCGTGTATAGACTCTTTTTTCGTGAATTATTCTTCAAACGTTATGAATATCCTTATAAACATAACAAATTGAAACCCTGTGGCGTAGAAACCTCATTCGTTCTTTCTTTTGAGGAAATCCAATTGAATATAAACCTTTTGGTCTTTGAAATACTGCCCAGTTTTTATCTCACAGTGTTGACATGGATCAGCCAAATCCAAAAGTTGCCCATAAAGATAACAAGGCAAATAAGCAACTATCATTTAGTATATAACACGATTTTTTTACCATTAAAGGTAAGAATTGCATTGCTGGCGCTGTTTGAAGTGAAGCTAGCTTCCCACGGTCCGCGATTCTACGGATCATCACGCACAGCCGACGACCACGGACGGCAACGCACACAGACAGGGCTCTTTCAACAGTGCGAGTCGTCGGTCTGTGTAGATCTTTTGATGGCTTCATTTAGTTTTAACTAATTAATTTTAACTAATTTTAATTTTAAATAATTAGTTTTAACTAATTTTATTTTCTATTTGTCACCCATTAGTAGCAATGGGATCACGGTAGATAATTAACGAATGATATAAAATATTCCCTGTCCTGTGATCGTACCGGTGGGATCATGAGGAATGATTCGGAAAAACTTAAGTAAATTAATCTTGGGTTTTTATCCGGTTCCCTGCATCGTATGCATCAGTTTTGTTTTTATGTTCCAGCGCTGTAGAATTCCATAAAGGTGGTTAATTTTGATAAAAGATTCAAAAATTCAAAAATTAGTTCGTTTGTCCACTCCATTTCTCCGCAACCGTCTACTCACAACACCACTACACGTGTCAGCGAAGAAACAAGTTCTGACCTGTCGTCTGTGCTACCACGGACGCGTTCGGACCACGTCGTACGCGCTCGGATCGCGTCGCACCGCAACTTTGAAGTTAACGCCTCACGACGGATAGCGGCGCACCGCCACAGACGTCCTGTGCTACCACGGACGAGACCCTTCCCACAGTGTGTCGTGCGAGCTGGTCCGCGTCCGTCCGCGATATTGCGGACCGTGGGAAGCTAGCTTAATACGTTACTTAAAAGACGAATAGGTATACCATGACTTCACGTTCATATAAATATTCATATTACGAGAGTCTAGATTTGAACTAAGTTAGGGGAGGTGAGCTCGAGCGTGCGTCTCATTTTTAAGGAAATTTCCCGTCAACTAATTCGACACACAATTCGCGTGACTAGAGGCCTTTCTTACTTACTTACTGTTAGCCTATATCATCCCACTACTGGGCAAAGGCCTCTTCCCATGACTTCCAAATCCTTCGATCCAGGGCCATTGTAGACCACTGGTCGTTGGTTCTGTCCAGCTCGTCCCGCCATCTCCTGCGAGGTCTACCGCGTTGCCTTCTGGCTGTGTCAGGGCTCCACATCGTGGTTATTTTGGCCGACAGCTGGTCGGCCTTTCTTGGGCCAAGTAATTATAATTGCCCTTCTACGTGTCGATGCGACCAGTCTTCTGGGCCAGCGATGTGAAAGAGTGCTGTGTCGCCCGAATGTTCGATTTTTAAACGTATGGCTTATCATTAGTTAGTTAGTGTTATAATTATTTATTATTTTCTAATATTTAGTTAGTTCTATAATATTGTAGTTTAAGTACGTAATCTTTATTAATTTTTAATGCTAAGTATACGTACGTGTGTTTCAGTCTATACTTAAATTTCAGCTTCACCTTTGATCATTCCTCCTAGCTTGCCAATTGAGGAAAGTAGCATGGTTAGGAAGATATCCCATTACTTCGTTAACACTTTTAATCTGAAAGAAAAGAAAATAAAACCCGAACTGTTTCCAAAGTGTTTATTTTAATATAGAAAAGTGATAGTTTTGACAGACGTTCCAAAATCTTCTACATGTAGGTAATCTTATACTAAGCTATAACTACTCTTCTAATAAATACATTTATAATCGTTCGAATATTTTACAATATTTACAAGACCGTAACGAACCTACCGTTACAAAAATATTTGTACAGTTCATAATTATGTTTACAAAAAATATCTACTCTACTCTATTGAACCTTAGGAGCGTTTACACCTTACGATATTTCATACAAACTTTCAAGTCTTTATTTTCCGAAATTACTGAACCAATTTTAATGAAACTTCATACGCATAAGCAGGATACATAGGTTTAAAAAGTTACTAAATTTTCGAAAAATAGTGTTACAGCTAAATTAGAACGATTATAAATTATCTATGGAAACAGAAATTTACAGTTATCTTTTTTTTTAAAGACATTTCGAAAATGTTTTTAATAACTTTTTAGACCTATGTATCCTGCTTATGCGTATTAAGTTTCATTAAAATCGGCTCAGTCATTTCGGAAAATAAGGACTTGACAGTTTGTATGAAATGCCGTAAGGTGTAAACGCTCTTAAATTTTCTTCTGCTCTAATTCTCTAATAAGATAAAGTACACAGAAATCCGTCCGAATTATTAAATTATTAAGTAGGATTATTACATCGATATTACGGCAGCAGAACTTACAATTCACAGTTAATTAACAAGCATCAAGTAAATAAACAATAAAACGGAAACAATAACAACATCAGTACAATAAATGTATAATTACGAGTAACACAAGTTTTCACAGAACTTGTTCCACCACTTCCTCCTTGTTTCAAGAAATATTTGGATGAATTCAAAGCGTTCTTTGTGAAGCTATCTAGTAGATTGTGTTAGTTGAAAGATAACAGTACTTGTTTTTAATTACCTCGAAATAAATCCACAGTCTAGTCTAGTGGTTTTATAAGTAACACTTTTATCTCTAAAAAACTGTTAATGTTACTATATTGACATAATCGTAGTCATCAATCGTAGTCTATAAAGTGTGAACTACTATGACTATTTTAATCAAACATGAATTCAAATTATACACATTGAAAATAATCATTATCGCAGAAAACTGTACCTATGTAACCTACCTTGATATTGATTATATATTTATTGGGTAGACGGAAATAAACCGGAATATCTAGTTCGAGGAATCATCAGCTGAACATATAGCTGATGATTTCTCGAACTAGATATTCCGGTTTATTTCCGTCTACCTCCACCAGTCTGCCACCACAGGTTGTAACTATTTTTCGCATCTACCATCACTGGTGGTGGTTGCATCTGACTCAGTCGCATTTGCTCCTTCCTCCGCCACCACTCGAGACAGACTCGACGAGCAAGTAGCCGTCTGAGACGAAGTATTTCAACTAATAAATAGACAGAAGGATGACCTTTCTGGGCCCAGCTATACACTACTGTCTTGAAATATATATTACAAAAAAAACTGTAACTTCTTTATCAAGGAAAGCACAAAATAATATAGTTACAACAATTTTTCCAAGGCAGACCGGTGGGGGTTGCCGGGAATAAACGGATATTGCTGAAACGTTGATAATAGTCATCTGAATGGGCTAGGCAAATGACATAGGTATATTACCCAATGTCTGGGTATGTACCTAGACATTGGGTAACTCGAAACGCTACGCTTGGTAAGACTGGTCGTCTGATCTCAATCATATGTGTTACATTAGAAACAAAATAATAATTTTATAAGTTAATTCAGTATTTCACAGAGATTTTTCCAAATAATATCAGCTTACAGACACAGATGATATTATGATAGTACAGTTTAATCGGCAAAGGAAAGAGTAAAACGCCAAAACTCTTAGAACAGTCTTCAAAAAGTTTGCTTCATAAAGATCATGACCACAAGCATTAAACTGAAAGCACGCCAGAGGAAACTACTTCAGTAAATCCTACCTAATCCCTTTACTGCTCGTTAAAATTTCACCCGGCAAAACTTAGAGCTGCTTTCATTAACTCGTCTTTGTAGAACTGGAGCTAATTTCAGATTTCTGCAGCTTTATTACTCATGAGTGTTATTTCATTGAAACGAGTCTTGGTGAAACCTTGAAAGACGTTGTTCAGTGCCGACTCTAATTAGCTGCCATCTTTCTAGTAAGGTCAAAGTTAAAGCGTGCTTCACATTTTCGTTTGCTTTAGTAAAATTATGATTATGATTTCGAAGAACTTGTCTTAATATCTGTGTCAACACAATATATGATATAATTACTGGTGTAAGAATAAACATACAATTCGGAGAAAAAGAAAAATGTTCTTGTCTGATATTTTTTGTGTTTGTGTAACACGATCGTCGTGTTGGGTCAAATTATAGTGCCCTGGGGGACACCTCTTGGAATTGCTCGGAGTTTTTGATACTAAGAAATGTAGATTTAGGCTAGCGAGCTTTAGTTTCTGTATTTTATGAGCGTATTTAGTTGTGGTAATATACTGGGGCCAATTAATCAGAAAACTTTGATACCTGAATATTATGAAAATCTAGTTCTCATAAATTTAAAATTAGTAGTAGTAGTTGAGTTACTCTATGAAAATGTGTTTTTTTTCACACACAGATAATGTACATCTTTATTAGATACTAAATGCTAAATTTTATACAGTAAAGGTATTTGCTCGCCTGAAATAACAATGGATCAACAAAATCCAGCGAACAAAATTGCGTGTTATTACTGGAAATGAAACGTAAACCCAGGCTCATTCAAAACATATGCGCAATTCCACGTTTAATTCAGATGAAGGATTAAGTCATCACTTCTGTTACAAAAGAATTTCTATGTATAAACCCTTTTTTATTTCATGTTAGTCAATCTAATTAAATTATTTAACGTGTACTGATTCTTTTGATTTTATTATTCTAAATGTTATTAACTACAAAATGTCGTAGGATTTCTAGATGTGATTTTATTACAGTAGTCTTCACCATCTATCAATTACGTTTATCACACACACTGTCTCATTATTATCATAATGTAATTATTACGAGAACTATCTTAAAATAGAATCTTTCAATTCCCGTCTGCACTGAATTTTTTTTTCCACCGTCGAATTCCAATGCAATTTTTTATATAAGCCAGGCAACCCGACTGCCCTCTCTTTCGACTATAACCTCCTCGGGTGCGATCACAATTTCCGCGGGCGCGGTAGCGGGTAGCACAGGCGCCTCGCTCACTCGTCTCCGTGTGAGCGTGCGCTGCGGCTCCCGTCAAGTCCCGCAGTCGATACGCGCGCATATCGCTGCGCTGAGTAGCGTAGCGGCAGCGAGCGCGATTTGCACACAAGCGATGACTACTAAGTCGCGGGATGATGGTGTTGTGTCTTCTTCGATGGGGCCATCGCTGGAAGAATAGAAAAGTTAATATTCGCAAAAAATTACAAGACTTAATAAGTGACAGATACAAGTAAATGTATCACTCCAAATGTGACCACAAACGCAAACCGCCATATGCTGTAAGCATGACATCTGTAACAGAACAAAATCTAAGAAAATGCCAACGACATTGCAACCTGTTGCCGCTTTTATGTCTGATGTCACCGTTCGAACTGTACCTTAATAATTCAAAGCCAGTAAATGCTTTAAAAATGGGAGCGAGGTGTTCCTTATTAAATTCCTTACTTTCGTATTTTTTTTTATCATTTTCGTCGAAATATTCATATCGTTGACAATTCACAAATATTCTGTTACATAAATATTTAACGTTGTTTCCTTCGCTCGGTTTTTGAATATTTCATCAGTTTCTTTGTTTTTGTATCTCATCTCGTCCGTTATCTGATTTTAAATACATTTAATATTATAAGGAATGTCTGTGTCCACTTATGAATTTGTTTGGGTTCATTTGATTTTATATCCCGGTCATTATGTTAAACATTAAATTGACTTGCCAGTATGGTCGCGCTTTGTAAATGTATTGCATAATTTTCTCTACAAATCACAGTGGCCCCAGTTCCTAAGAAGTGCGGTCATAGGGGTTGCAGGTCGGATTAAAAATAGAGGAAAAACGTTTTTACCTAAGAAATTATTGTTTTGAGGTTTAATGGGTAGTAACAAGTAAAAAAAAATATTTTTAAAAGCATGTTTTATTATATATACTCAACAAAAACAAACCATTAATCCATACATAGTAAAATATAAGTAGGTAACAATAAATTGGTTTTTATACATTTATTATTTCTGAGTATAGCTTAGATGGCATATAAATAATAAAATTAATCAGCTTGAGCTTGAACCAGCTATCAGCGTGTCGGCGCAGCGACTATCGGAGCTTGAACCAGCTATCAGCGTGTCGGCGCAGCGACTATCGGAGCTTGAACCAGCTATCAGCGTGTCGGCGCAGCGACTATCGGATCAGGTGCGGGTCATCCAACTTAACCATATGTTGGATGACACTGTACTTGATCGACTACGCCTCGACTCACGGAGTAACCCAGTTACGCCTGCTTCGCCAATGATCGCGGCGCAGATGCAGAATGTATCCAGTGCTTCGCCGCGATCCGATCGCGGTTGTGAAGAGGATGTTGACGAAGTTATAACCGTGAGTAGTGCAACGCACAACTGAGGAGCGCGTTGGAGGGTGCGTTCCGAGAGTATCGCTCCACACCGCCTGAACTTAGACCACGTTTACCTCGTTTGCCTATGCACAAGAAAAACAAGGCGCTGGTCTGTACTCTAGATTCGCTGCTGTCAAACTACTTTGACAGCAGCGAAGACCTTGCTGATACCCACTCAATATTGTACTGTGCAGCCGTAGCGGCATCTACACGACCAAAATTAGCTGTTCCAGCTTGGCAGTGCAGGATTGAGCGGCGTATCGGTGAGGCTAGAGTACTCATCGGCAAGTTAATCTGCTTTAGGGAGGGCAATACTCGCCCTAGAGTGATGCGCTTTGTGAGGCGGGCGTTCTCGGGAACTGACATTAGTTCTCGTGATTATTTGGCCTGCGTCACAGAGCGTATCGACTTCCTGAAGCAGAAGATCTGTGCATGGGCAAGCCGTATTCGTAGGTACAAGCGGCGAGTGGAGCGATACACTCAGAATCGCACATTCAAAAGCGATGAAAGGTGGGTATATAGGGCTTGGGAACGACCAGACCAAGGGGTGACTGACACGCGCCTGCCGGATGATGACGCCATGTGTTCGTTCTGGCGCAGCATCTGGTCGGTGCCTGTCAGTCACACTGAGGGCGGTTGGACCCGGGAGGTTGAACAAGCGTGTGATCCAATACCAGAAATGGGGACAATTATCATCAGCCCCCAAGACGTAGCTCGTGCAGTCCGTCCGTTACCAAACTGGAAATCTCCGGGGCCGGATAGACTACACAACTTCTGGATCAAATGGTTCCAAAGATCGCACGATCGCTTGGCGTCCCAGTTTCAATCTGCCTTAGAGTCAGGGTCGCTGCCCCAGTTCCTGACGACAGGCATTACCCACCTGCTCCATAAATCAGGTAGTACTGCGGAGCCCAAAAATTATAGACCTATCACTTGCTTACCAACGGTCTATAAGGTTCTTACATCCATTTTGAGAGCTAAAATTAAATAACATATTGAGAGTAATTCCATCATGTCTCCCTCTCAGAATGGATGTAGGAACGGGTCCCGTGGTACTAAGGAGCTGCTCCTCATTGATATGGCCATTAGCCAACAGGTTCGCCGCTCCCGAAGGCATCTGTCTACATGTTGGATAGATTATAAGAAGGCCTACGACTCGGTTCCGCATACATGGCTCATAAGGGTGCTGGAGTTGTACAAGATAGATGCAACTTTACGCGCCTTCCTTGAGTTGTGTATGGGGCAATGGCGGACGGTCCTTCGCTATCCAGGATGTCGACAGATGCAGGGGAACAGCGAACCGATAAGGATTGAGCGTGGTATATTTCAGGGTGATAGTTTGAGTCCATTGTGGTTTTGTCTAGCCTTGAACCCTCTTAGCACACTGCTGGAAGGTTCAGGTCTAGGCTATCGGTTGAGGAGAGGTGGTCAGGTCATATCTCACCTTCTTTACATGGATGATCTAAAAATCTTTGCCCCCAACAATTTGCAACTGATGAAGCTACTGAAGGTAACTGAAACTTTCAGTAGCGCCAACAGGATGGAATTTGGTGTGGACAAATGTGCAGTCATGCATGTGAAGCGAGGGGAGATTACGGAATCCGTGGGAACTCAACTCTCGGATTCCGTACACCTTAGATCCCTCTCCTCAACAGAAACCTACAAGTATTTGGGTATGTCGGAAGCATTAGGTATCAATACTGCTGACATGAAACAATCGTTGAGGGAGCGTTTCTTTGGCCGCCTGAATAAGGTGCTAAGCAGTCTTCTGTCAGGCGGAAACAAGGTGCGCGCCTTCAACCGTTGGGTCATGCTGGTTTTGATGTATTCTTTCGGCATACTCAAATGGTCTCAGACAGAACTTGATGCCCCAGATAGGAAGGTCCGCGTACTGCTTACTGCAAATCGGATGCATCACCCACGGTCGTCGGTGATGAGACTGTATACACCGCGGAAGTGTGGGGGTCGTGGCTTCTTAAATGCTAAGACCCTGCACAACCGTGAGGTATGCAGTCTCAGGGAATACTTCCTAGAAGCCGACGTGGGGATGCACCGAGATGTGGTCTCAGTCGACAAGGGCCTTACCCCGCTCTTCTTGGCTAACGAGAACTGGCGCAAACCTGTAGTATTAGACACTAATGACCGCAAGGAGGTATGGCAGGGCAAGGAGCTTCACGGACGCTTTTACCGGGCCTAACATGGGCCCGATGTAGACTTCTTAGCGTCCGTATCCTGGCTGCGTTTTGGTGACCTCTTCGGGGAAACTGAAGGTTTTGTCTGTGCAATAATGGACGAAGTTATGCTGACGAATAACTACCGCAAACATATTATGAAGGACGGGACGGTGGACGTGTGTCGGGCATGCCACCGTCCGGGTGAGTCCATCAGACATATCATTTCTGGTTGTTCTCGTCTGGCTAACGGAGAGTACTTGCACAGACACAACCTTGTTGCCAGGATTATCCACCAGCAACTTGCTTTGAAATACAACCTTGTGGAATCAGAAGTGCCATACTATAAGTATGTGCCCGACCCAGTTCTCGATAATGGTAATATCACGTTGTATTGGGATCGACCTATCATCACTGACAGGACTATTGTTGCCAATAAGCCTGACATTGTGTTGATAGATCGATTGGAGCGTCGCGCAATGATTGTTGATATAACGGTCCCGCATGATGAGAACCTCGTGAAAGCAGAGAAAGATAAGCAATTCAAGTATCTAGATCTGGCTCGCGAGGTTGTCGACATGTGGGACGTGACTACAGCAGCCATTGTGCCGATAGTCGTGTCGGCCAATGGCTTAATAGCTAAAAGCTTCGACGAACATCTGAGAAGTCTTTCGCTTGACAGCTGGATCAAGGACTTGATTCAGAAAGCAGTACTTCTGGACACGGCACGAATTGTCGGGAGGTTCCTCTCTCAAGAGCCCTGACCACCAGTAGCCCGGACCCTGTTCCCGATGCTGGTGGGCTACTATTTTTTATATTTTTAAATGTTTTTTTTTAATATGTTGTTTTGTAAAAATATTTAAAAATGTTAAGGATATGTTAAGAAAATAAATAAAGGAAATAATAAATTAATCAGATAATAGATAGCGGAACAAAGTATTTTAAATAACATAAGGGTTATTTACGTATTAGGAAAACATTATAATGAACAATATTTACATTTTTGAAAAATTGCAATATATTTCAAGTACGTTATGTTATGTCGTCTGCATTACGAGAACATTCTAGGATCACGTTCGAGTTTAGAATGATCCAGTATGTCCAGAAGATTCGAGAATATTCCTAGAATGATCCACGATGGGAATGTCTAGAAAGTTTGAGAGAGTTCTGGCACTTTCTAGAAGGATTGGGTCCACTATGGAGCTATCTAGAAGGTTCAGGAAGGTTGTGAAGTTTTCTCAAAGATGGGTCGGCCACATAGTCGACGGGGTTTCAGGAGCAGTCAGTCTAATTTCGACTACGAAACGAAGCGAACGAAGTGAACTAATAGTGCGATAACTAAGCAAATAGTGATGATTAAGTTGAAGTTTTTAGTGTTGAATAAAGATTTTAGTGTTTTATTCGTTGTGTGTTAATTTTTTCTATACCCAGCTCGTAACAATAATAAATTCAACACTTCTTTTGCGAATACAGACTTCTTCATACACGGTAAATTTCTTATACAAGAAATAAGTGCTCCATCAGAGCTCCCAAGTATGCACTTCGATCTCATTTAACCAGTCACTGTATTTGGCTACCCAGTTACTTTCAATATGCAGCAAACCGTTTGCAGAGACTCTCAAGTAATCCGTCAGGACATTTTCAGTATCCGGTAAAGAGTAAAGAGCATTCCAAATACTTCATGAGATCTATCTGCCTCATTTTCTTTATTCGTCACCGATAATCAGGTGTTTAGAACAACTATTCGAGGAATAGAACACTTGTTTTTGAAAATAGACAAAAAAAATATATTTTGATATATTTTTCATCTTTGGCGACTCGTTCCTTCCTAAGTCTAATTGAATAATTATACCAAAGCACCAAAAAACAAAAATATCCGAAGTCTCACTTTCACGGCGCTGGTTACCGATAATGACAGAATAGGATTAGAAATATCGTACAAACATTTCTTTTAAAGATCCATGGCACAACAAAATCACAAACAATAAATTACCGAGAAAAACAACACTTTGAAAACAAGACTTTCGGCGAAAAATTAACGCTAATGAGCAATAATGAAGAGTTACCACTTCGGGTGCACAAAATTAAATGTTCCATGTATGTTATATCAATTAATTTTAAACCTGGGGGTAAAAGGGTTATTTGTGTATCCTTTTACGATAAATGACATCCTAACTTGACCGTCGGCATTTCAGCCCTATGACCTATGACGGGACCACTGTGCAAATTTAAGATTTAATTATTATCCTTCCTACGATTTTAATGATCTCAAAAAAAAACAGATTTACTTAATTGCCTCAATTCAACTGTCAAGATTGGAGCAAGATTATTGAAAAGACAATTTCTCGTAATCTTTTGGGTAGCAAATATATGTTTCAGATTTTCTTGGAAATATAATAATTAATGGATTTTTGCTTTAGAATTTTTCCTATAAAAGGTACAATTATTTGTGAGACTGAAAACGAAGCTTCTATTGTGTATAACGTGCTGACTCAGAATATGATGTCTACAATCTTGGCAACACGGATTTAATATTGTAAATAAATGGCTTCAAAATAACTTACTAACTCTAAATGCAGAGAAGACAAAATACATTAAGTTTTCGATGCGCAAACAAATATCAAATATCCCTATAGCGTTGCATGCTCATTGTTGCCCAGTCCCTGGAGATAACCAGTGTAAATGTCTCAATATTAAAAAGACGGATACATTAAAATACCTGGGAATTATATTAGATGAAACCCTTTCCTTCAAACAGCATATGGAAGCTCTAAATAATAGAATTCGTAAGCTGATATACATATTCAAAAAGCTACGATTTATCGCAGATTCTAAAATAATTAGGCAAGTATACTTTGCTCTTTGTCAGTCAATATTGACTTAATGCATCACTTCATGGGGTGGGACGAGTAAGACTTTGCTATTGGCCATTGAAAGAGCTCAAAGAGCTATTCTCAAGGTGGCTACTTGCCGCCCTTTCCTTTTCCCCACAAACCTCCTGTATAAATCCTGTGAAGTGCTAACAGTTCGACAGTTATTTATAATGAGCACTGTACTAAAACAACACGCAGCGCTTCCATACAGCACTGAATGTACTAAAAGGAGACGGAAAGATATAGTTTGCCCTCAAAAAAGTACAAAACATGCTTTCACAGCAAAATTTTATATGTACCTCGGACCGCTACTCTATAACAGGCTAAATGAAAAAGGGAACATGTACTCCCTAAATTATAGTAACTGCAAAAAATTCCTTAAGGAAACTCTCCAAGCTATGTCCTATGAAGATACAGAGAAATTATTACTTGTGCTAAAGTAAATATTGATAGTATTTCTGTTCTTTTTTATTTTATTTTTTGTATTAGTTAGTAAGTTAAGATAAGTAAAGATAATTTTATACACCTTTTTACACATGTACCAATAAGATTAATATGATATGTGATTATTTAATTAATTAATGTTACCTCCAACCTCCAATCGCCTGAAACACAGGATTACCTAGTTCAGGCACAAACCATGAGTGAACACGACATAGATTTAAGAAAACTTGTATTTATTGTTTACCTTATATTTTTTGAATAAAAAATATTATTATTTAAATTATTACCCTTGGTCACGCCATGACTAGAGAACTACTTAATTCATCTTTTTTTTTAAGGTTTTCTAATACTTTGTAGAAGATTTTTAGGTAGGTAGTAGGTAGGTCAGTAATAGGTAGATAGTAGGTAGCTATAAGGTAAGTAGTGGGGTAGGAACAAGTGCATTGCAACGCATGCTGGGATCAGGTAGTAATACATAAATATTAGAATCCGATATGCCGTACTGGATCGGTTTGACCAAACCTTAGGTCAAAAGCTCGTACAAACACTTGAGGTTTCTGGTCCTGCAATAGGTAAGATTGTTTCCAAATAAAAAACTTACCCATGATCAATGCCAGGTGGATCCAGGATAGTTCTGCAGCACTGCACAACCAAGGCTACAAGCAGACAAGCCGCTGCGGCCCACAGCACGCTAGCCGCTCCCGCGCCCGCTCCCGCTACGCCTGACATTGCGCTCCAACCCCTTGACGTGTGGATCGACACCGCTGCAGGAAACGTGAAATTGTTGTAGAAAAGTGTGAATGTTATTAACGGAAACTGAACAGAGGTTTTTCACTCAATCTTGTTTAGACAGCTCAGCAGAGATATCTTCCTCCCTATATATCTATAGGTATATAGGGAGGTAAACTGTACATATAATTTGTGGTGGTAGGGACACTGATGATAAAACAGTTATTATAACGTAGATGAAGATTTTTTATTCGGGTACTAAAAAAAACCAGCCCAGTGCGAGTCGGACTCGCGCACGAAGGGTTCCGTACAATTATTTATAAAAAGTAACAAAACCGCTTTTTTATATGGCCCCCTGAAATATTTATTTTATTATGTTTTTAGTATTTTTTGTTATAGCGGCAACAGAAATAAATAACCTGGAGAAATTTCAACTGGCTAACTATCACGGTTCATGATATACAGCCTGGTGACAGACGGACGGACGGACGACAGTCACACAGATCCTATAACAGAGACAGTGAAGTCTCAGTTATAGGATCCCGTTTGACCCTTTGGGTACGGAACCCTAACAAAGGTCGTCTCCTACAAAGCTGCAATACTGTAGGTATTGCAGCCGGTCAAAATGTATGGAACAGCTGTTAATTTTTAGGGTTCCGTACCCAAAGGGTCAAACGGGACCCTATTACTGAGACTTCGCTGTCCGTCCGTCCGTCCGTCCGTCCGTCCGTCCGTCCATCCGTCCGTCCGTCCGTCCGTCCGTCTGTCACCTGGCTGTATCTCATGAACCGTGATAGTTAGCCACTTGAAATTTCTATAGATTATGTATTTCTGTTGACGCTATATCAAAAAATAATAAAAACAGAAAAAAAAATATTTAAGGGGGCTCACATACAAAAAAGATTTTATTTTTTCGTTTTTTATAAATAATGGTACGGAACCCTTTGTGCGCGAGTCCGACTCGCACTTGGCCGGTCTTTTTAATTACTAACGAAAAATGTCGATGTGGTGGTTCAGAATGATGCATCGAATATGAGGTAATCGCATTACCATCGGCGTCCCTTTCACCTTGTATATTATATGTACAGTTTCTTCCAATAAGCTTCTTGTCCTCTCAGAGTAATTATAAATCTCTGGTTTGATTTTGCATCACTATCGAAATCACTGCTCTTTATTGATCTTTACTGCTCATGACAGTAAAGTTGTTGTTGGGTTGCTATTCTCAGGGGTAAAATAACTGTGAAAAGAGTATAGTAACGATGGCAAACACAAAACCATGCGCTCTTTCTTGTAACTCCATCCACTATTTCCTCCAGCGGCCTTCCTTACCGGGAACACTACTAAAAGGTTGGTATTACATTTCCGTAAATGGTAGATTTAATGGGAATCCGTCAGTAAAAGTGAAAGGCTTTATGTCTGACAACGAAACCCATGGAAATTTACTGAGTGGTTGGTAAAAGTTTTCATGAAAATTTTCACTTTATTTGTTACTTTTCTTTAGGGCAATAATAATTCTTACTAGGATCCTGAAGCAAACCTGAAGCATTTAGTGCCCGCCGCTTGCGACCTATGATATGGGACTGTATTAAAGAAAAAATTCTGACCATCATCATCTGCCTAGCCTTTTCCTAAACTATCTTGGGGTCGGCATCCAGTCTAACCGGATGCAGCTGAGTACCAGTATTTTACATGAAGCGACTGCCTATCTGACATCCACAACCCAGTAACTGGGTAATACGATAGGTAACTGGGTAATATGATATAAAAAAACACAATGTAAAAATAAAACTTAATCTAACCAGAAGTACTACAACCAAAAAGTCGTCTACTCGACGTTCTCCGTCCAGCTGGCCTACCATGACCTCTTAAAGCAGTATTGTTTTACTCTTACTACAGTGTAGGAAAGAGACGGAGCTATACAGGATGTCTAGCGCCATCTCTTTCCCACACTGGAAAAGGAGTAAAACAATAATGTTTTATGACGTCATGGTAGGCCACCATTTGTGCAAACGTTGTACGGTTGATCAGTTAATATCTGTAACTACCGGAAATCATCATTATCATCATCATTTCAGCCCAAAAGACGTCCACTGCTGGACATAGGCCTCCCCCAAGTGTCGCCACATTGACATTTTGGGGGTTTTGCCATAATCGCCACGCTTGGCAGGCGAGTTGGCGATCGCAGTTATTGTTACAAAAGCACAAAGAACGCTGCTGCCCCTTCTCTGGCAAGTCCCTTAGTCGCCTCTTACGACACCCACGGGAAGATATGGGAGTGGGAGTACCGGAAATACGATTACAAAAATATAACATAACATAAGAATAAAGTCAGACGCATCAACGAACTAAAGTTAAATTTTATTTCGAACACTAGTCCCGATATTTATTTAACTTTATAATTAGGTGTTCAGAAAATTAGTTCGTATCGTGAAGGTAGTTTTTAACAAGCGCCTCCAAACTAGGTAAACTCATAATTGGTTAAAAACAATTTAAAACTAAATAACTCTGAACTTGAGTTAAATCATTTGAAATGGGACTCGAATATTGGAGCATTTTCGGACTGAGTCGATCCTAAATTTTTGGATAGATTATGTTTTGTTTTGTTTGAACTACAGTTTTTCTGCAAACCCTGTTTGTATTTTCTGAACTATTTGGTACATTTTCAATGGAAATAAATTATCTCAAATAACTTCAAGAAAGATCGGATATTTCATACTTATACTACCGATCTTATATCGCTCTTGTATTCTAAGTATTAGAACTCAAAATACTAACCATCCATCCATAAATATGTATGTATAATTACAGGGTCCATATTGGCTCACCTAAAGTTCTTTACCCGAAATTGTTCTTCCTAACGATTTGTAATCCGAATGATCATTCTTCCTAAAATTTTTCATCCTAAAGTTTTCATTCATACTATTTGTAGTGCTACCGGCGATGTTCATAACACTCATGTTTCCGAAAATTGCAATTAATAATATCATTAATGTAAATAATTTAAACTCCTACTGTTTTTATCATAACGCTTTTATCCTTAAACATAATTACCATAATATTTTCACTGATACTCAGATAGAAACATTTACCAAGTGTAATAAAAATATATGTGGGTATAAGATGATATTTATAGTTTTAATTTGGGTGGGGATTAGGTCAGAGTGTCGTCTTGGGGGCACTATGAAAAAAATACTTCGAAGAATTTTGCGACCAATTTCGAGGTAGCGCTCGCCGGCCGCTGCCGCGGCACCGGTCGCTATGCTCGCTCGGCTCGCGCGTAGTTGGTCACAGTTCTAACCTAACCTAACCCATGGATATCTTTCCAGGTACACACCGCAATAAATAAAAAAGTAAAAGTTACAAAATCAATGTATATAATACTGATTATTATGAATAAAAAGAAATCTAAACAAAAAAAAATATGACTTTGAATAATAGTGTAAAAGATGGTTATGTTGAGAAAATATAGGAAAACAAATAAAAGTATAATAGATGTTTATTGCTACGGACATTATGAAGTTGAATGCTTCGGAATTATGAACATTAGAGACAGAGTAGTTAGGAATTGCGATTGTTAGGAGGAAAAATGTTAGGAAGAACATTTTCGGATTTCCAATTATCGGAGTTGAAAATTTAGGTGAACTTTGGCGCACCCATAATTAGAGTGGTTTAAAGTACTTAAGAACAATTTGAACTAAACTGTGACCTCAATGGGCTTCAATGTTTGTTACTCTTTCATGCAAAAAACTACAAATATACAGGGTGTAACGGTAAGGGTATATACATACCTATGGGTGTGCTACAGACCATCAAACTGAACATGTTTCTCCATCGGACAAACATCGTTATAGCGAAAAAAATATCGCCTTCCCATACATTTGGGTTGAATAGGTATTGAAATTTTGTATGGGGAGCAGAATTTTTTTCGCTATCACGATGTTTGTCCGATGGAGAAACATCTTCAGTTTGATGGTCTGTAGCACACCCTTAAGTATTCATATACCCTTTCCGTTACACCCTGTATAGAGATAAAAATTTGCATAGCGCATAATCTCTTTTTGAAAAGTAGTAGTTTAAGATATTGACCTCGCACAGGACTAGTTTAATTTCATCTTTTTTTTCTTTTGTTTTCTTTTTTTTTTAATTTCTTTTTTAAGATTTATAATTACTTTTTCTTTCTTTCTATAGAAATATCGTATCGTATCGTTTCGTATTATTAAATTGAACACGTATTGACCTACGCGTTCAATATAATAATGCACTGAGAGTGCTGCTGCGGCTGCAGATAATAATATTAATGGTTTTGCCGCAATTATTAGGAATAGGTGTGCATCTCTGATGACTCGTGTTCGCGGCAGCATCAACAGTATTCTCAGTGTATTCGTAGATCGGTGGGATTCCCCGATGATGCGGAGGTGGATGCGGCTCCACGCTGAATTTTAATTGTTTATTTTTCATCAGTCTGTAACCTTAGTAGATTTAAGAAGACACTAGAATTTATGTAAAATTGTTACTAACCCTATGGACTCCGGTCTGAAAAAAAAATTGTCTATTCTATTCTATAGTGTTCTACCTGCTGCTAAAACGCTGATGCCTCCAGCCGGGATCCCGAGTCCCATGTTGAACTTCTGTCTCTCTTCTATGAAGGCCACACTGCCCATCACCATGGCTGATATACCGCATACTATCTGTAAGAGCATTAAGTTAAGTTTAATTAAATTTAGAAGCCTTTTTATACTGGAAATGTATATCTTGACATGTCGTATGTTACAATTTGCGCCAAGCTAGGCGCAGTACACGTGCTACGCTGGACAAATTACGTCCACATCATAATTCATGTCAAACCGAATATGTGTCGCACCCTATTTTGACTCACGGGGTTGTTTTGTATAGGGTGTAAACGGAACCACGAAGCCGTCTAGCATTCTGTCGGTACATAAAACTAAGTAACATTGCAAAAAAAATTTGTTGCTGTAAAACGATTTTTTTTGGTATGAAAAGTATTGTTCAATTTAACGTGCTCAAAACATTGTGCAAATGGATGCATTGAATAATACGGAAATCACGGATGTATTTCAAATAAAGATAAAAAATAAGAATAATTAAAAAAAAAACAAAGTTTAATGGTGGTAGTGGTGGTGGTGGTGGTTAGTGGTGGTTAGGTAATGAATAAAATGAAAGGTACCCAGGACCACCTTTATGTCGACGTTTTATAAGTGCCCATGTAGGCCTATGTGAAATAAAAATAATTTGATATGAATTGTACAAAAAAAAATATCGCAATGACGGGAACACTACATGCCTTTCGACTTTGTTGTCAGTGTTCTTACAGCCTATAAATAAAAGTGGAAGTTTTAATTAAACATTCGAGCATCGATACATGGCACGGTACGGAACAGCCGACATAATAAGACCCTACCCGGTACCATTAACCTCATTCATCTCTAATTCAGTGCAGGTAAGTATTACATCTATTGATTAGCTCCACCATTAGCAAGCTGCATAGTAATGGGAGCATTGAAACCAGCACAAAAGGGAGTGGAACTAATTTCTTAATTAGACTAGTCAAGCGGGACTGACCATCCAGGATACGCACACCAGTAGAAGCTGTTAATCATCGTCATTATCATTTCAAGCAAAATACGTCTACTGCTGGATAAGTCGTCACATTGACCGGAATGTACTCCTCGAATCCAGATGATTCCCATGGACTTTCAAGGTATAGGCAATAGGCTCGCCCCTTAGATATAAGGCGATTATCACACTGCCACGCATCACGCTGCATGTTGCGTATCAACGCACCTACGCGCGTACTTGCGGGAGTGGAGATCTGCATCATCGTGCGGGTTTTTTTCGCACTGACGCGCGTATTGGCGTTTTGTGGATTCACGACGGCTCTGACTCATTTCATTCAAAGCACACACACCGAGTCTCTCAGTGCCAGTTGCCAGTGCAAAATCACGCACGGCACTGAGAGACTCGGTGTGCCATACCTTGCGTCTCGCCCCGCAGCCACGCGCGTGTTCCCATGTTTCTCCGCTTGTAGGCGCGTGATCTGAATGAACGCGCGTGGATGCATTGTCTGTGTGTTGGACTGTGCGTATTTTCTATACAAACGGAGATACTTACAAGCAACGTCAAAACACGCATTCACGCGCTACGCTACGTGGTGCATGGCAGTGTGTTTAAAGCCTAACTGGCTAAATGTGGGTGTACTAATGAGTATACCTCTGCCTAAACCTCTGGAGATTAAAGGTGTGATGTTATGTTTACCAGGTCACCATTAAAGGTGCCATGTGTGAGGGTTACCCAAGCTAACCTAAAGCTTATTATTTTATCATCATCATCAGCCTAAAATGTTCCCACTGCTGGAACAAAGGTCTCCTCTCTAAGAGAGGGAGTGGGCTGTAATCCACCACGCGGGCCCTGTGCGGGATGGTAGATGTCACATGTCTTCGGATTTTTATTTCTAGGACATGCCCGTTTCCTCACGATGTTTTTCTTCACCGTTTTGAGAGCAGCGGTGATGAAATAAATTCCACAAAGTAATGCACCTGCCTGGGTTCGAACTTACGACTTACTGCTTATAAGTCGGGGCTGCCATTACTGGGCCACCGCTGCTATTATTTTATAAAGTTACCCAATTTCATTAATAGATTAGGATTTTACTGTCCTAATAGATATTAAACTAAATTAAAATTATAGTGAAATTGTTACAGGCGCCAAAATACATAGATCGTGTTGGGTGGCTAAGCGTAATAGATTTGAAAGTTTCCGATAAAACTTTACGAAATTGGATCGTACCCAAAGAGATTATGATAATAAAATCACAGTCCCTTTTGCGTAGATCTATTAAAGGTACAGTTTAGATATTTTGATGCTTCTCTATAATAACTATTTGTCGAATTTTGTGATCGCTTTCGTGATAACAAAGGTTAATGCCTAGTTGCCTTAGGGGTCCGCTTTGTTTTGTGCTTGTGCTAAGCGGTCTACTTAGCGGTCTCCGGACTCTACGACGCGACGCTTGGATTATTTTATTTTTGTGTCTTTAGAGATTTTTTTCTGTCGGGGTTTTTTTTAAATTTTAAATTTAATTTTGATTTAATTCTTTAAATTTAAATTATTTTTTCTTAGCCTTGACTGTCCCACTCCTGGGCATAGGTCTCCTCCCATTACTTCCACTTTACAAGGTGTTGCGCTTCTTCTCGCTAAGTAACGAAAACAAAGAATGTTATAATTATATATTTTTTTAAACCCGATCTTTTAGGTGGGAGGAGGGTGTGCAGCTCCCCCACTCTGGTGATGCCCATGGTGACAAATGACTATATTTAAAATTTGGAATCGACCAGACCGTAGAAGTTGGATTGTTGGATCAAAATCGGTTCATACGTTTAGGAGCTACGATGCCACAGACAGACATAGAAACACCGATACACAGACACACAGATACACACGTGAAACTTATAATATCCCTCTTTTTTGGTCAGGGGTTAATAAAATGAACAACTGTGTCAACTTTACGTATTCTTTATTAAATGATGAGCTATACGCGACCTCCATGAAATTATTATTAAAAGTATATTTATTTTATTATATTATTGTATACTTTCATAATTAATTTTATTATATTATTGTTTACTTTCATAATTAAAACAGATTTTGTTGAAAACTTTAAAGGTTCTTGTATTTTTTTCTCGGAACGCTCTATCCTTTTTCTAAAATAAAAGTAGCCTAGTATGTAACTCGTTATAACATCATCCCATCAAAATCAGATCAGCTGTACCGCAGATTAGCCGAAGTAAACAAACAGACAGACAGATAGACCGACAGACAGACAACAATTTTTTTTCTGGTCCTGTTATTTTGAGATGACAAACAGACAATTAATTTTAAAGGTGCAAAATAAATATTATTTTATTTGTAACTAACGTTACACGTGTTTCACTTTTTGGGTTAAGTGTACTCGATCACCCTCGAGGTCAAGCGTAAACTTTTTAAAACAGATGTTATTTGTTTTGCGAATCGACCTAGCGGAAAATTGACAGAACGAGAGTAATTCATACCTGAATCAATAACCGTTTCAAAGAAAAAAAGAAACTACTTAATTTCTTTCTATCCACAAAAATGCTGCAATTCGAATCCTACGTTTTAGCTCTTAAGCCAATTAAAAGACGTCGAGAGGCAATAAAAAAACTTAACCGCTTTGGTGGTTTGGTTTCAGCTGTAAACGGACGGAGTCAGAAAGCAAAGGCAATAGTAACGACTTTACTTCGAGCAACGTTGGTCGTAGGTACTTATAGCTGAACTTTATTGCTTGGGCGAGCCACAATGCGAAGAGAAATAATCCGTTTCGCCGTCAATCGCTTTGGGCTAGGGTTCCGTAAAAATCATATTAGTTCCCGTAAACTACAACAAGTTTTTCTATGCGAGGTTTATTGATGTAAGCATTCATACACACACGTAACAACCCGAGCGGTGTTTTTATTAAGCCACGAGCTACTGAGAGATTCCTGTTTTAAGGATATAGCTTCAGGTATGTACGACTGGCTAGCTGGCTCTGAAACTATCATTATCATCATCATTTCGGCCCAAAAGACGTCCACTGCTGGACATAAGCCTCCAAGTGTCGCCACATTGACATGTTGGGAGGTTTTGCCATAATCGCCACGCTTTGCAGGCGGGTTGGCGATCGCAGTACGGTTTTTACAAAAGCATAGAGAACGCTGCTGCCCATTCTCTGGCAAATCCCTTAGTCGCCTCTTACGACACCCACGGAAAGATATGGGATGGCGCTATTCTTTATGCCCGACACCATACAGAGCCAACACACAACAAACTATGCCAACACACAATACAAACAATATTTCGGTATGTTCTGACACATGCAATGGCGTTAGCATACTAAGGGATTAAAATATTGCCAGGGCTGCGGGTTGTTTGAAAGAGATACCGTGGCCCTGGAACACAAAGGGCTAAGAAGGAACATGGGTTTTAGTCAGTCAAGTCTGACACTCCCTTCCGCTCCGCCCAGAGCGGAAGAAGTCATTTGATGATTTCCCATCTTAAGAAAAAAAAAGGGATTAAAATATATTTTTTTCTAGTTTGACAAAGATGATAAAAGGTGTTTTACGATTTGGAACACTACCCAATCGTAGCACATCATGACGCCCGAACTATTAAATTTTCCATTGATCACATTCGGTGGTAGTATTATTAATACGGAACCCAACCGCACAAGTCTCGTAGACTATCCTCATATTTTTTGCTTTTACAAGCCACCATCACCATTGTGGGGACTTCATTGGCTTTTTACAAGATACGTTGGTTTGACGATTGGCCGTAATCCGATTGAGAGTTAAGTAAAGATAGAGGGACGACTTAATCCAATTTGTGGTCTTCCATTTCGCGGAATATAAAAAGAAAAACCTCTTTTTAAAGTAACTTCATTTCGGTTTTAGGTTGGTGCTCGTATAATAAGGAAAAAAACTGAAAAAAACAACAATTTCAGGTGGCTCTTAGAAGTTTTGATGCTGTTAAGTTACTTGTAGGTCGTCATTATCATTCTCCTGCTCTTATCCCAATTTGTTTGGGGCCGGCGCAGCATGTCTTCTTCTTTGATACTTCTCTATTACTCGTCATCTCATCAGACACCTCCTTTCTTGTCATATCATCCGTCACCCATCTATGGTTTTTTTGGTCTTTTTCTGCTCTTATACCCATATTCATTCATTACTAATGCTACTATTCAAACACATTCATTCATTCATAATCCATATTCAAATTCACCTATTTCTTTTAGTTTCGAAATAAAGCTGTTAAAAATATAGAGGGCTATTAAAATTAAAAATATAGTCGGCTATTATAAAAACCTACTCCAAGGAGAGTCATCATCATCCTATAATATTCCCACTGCTGGGACACAAGCCCCGTCTCTATCTGTAATCCACCACGCGAGCGCAGGGCGGATTGGTAGAAAAAGAGATTACTCTTTTTCTACCAATCCGCCCTGCGCTCGCGTGTTACTCTTTTTTTTACCAATATGAATAGTACCGCATTTTTTTTTCAAAAAGTTATGGAAAACTAGAATGCGTTTAGGTCTATAATCATGTACTTATTGTATCCATGATTAAATTAAGTGTCACAATTCCTCCAACACTGTTAAATGGCTCGAACTTTAAATCAATTAGAATTCTAGATCAAACTGACGTCATAAACAGCGTTCTATAAGCAATGGAATACGTCATTCTATCTCAATAACTACGTAGATACATGCAATAGATTGTGCGATCAATCATTCTGAGGGACACACATGTTTCAAATGGATGGATATGACATCTTGTCTGGGTATGAATTACACATGCCCTGTATACAGGGTGTAAAGGAAAGGGTATATACATACGGGTGTGCTACAGACCATCAAACTGAACATATTTCTCTATAGTACAAACATAGTAATAGCGAAAAAAATAAATCAGCTGCCCCATACATTTGGGTCGAATAGATAGTGAAATTTTGTATGGGACGGCTGATATTTTTTTAGCTATTACGATGTTTTCCGATGGAGAAACATATTCAGTTTGATGGTCTGTAGCACACCCTTAAGTGTGTATACACCCTTTCCGTTACACCCTGTATATCAAAACATGCAGTACATGTTGTGATCAAAAGACGATTTATACATTTGGTTGGTTCGTTGGGAGAAGCTGTTTTCTTCTGAAGTACCTGCTGGCACTGTACCTTTATTTATTGCTATAGCTGCCTTTATATTATAGACTCTTAGGTAAGGGTTTCACTAAAACAAACAAACATAACATAATGCCTGTACTCCTAGAAGGGTTGGGCAGAGGTGTACATACATAATAGTATACCCACATTTCGTCACTTATCTTTATTTCCTATGTATTGGAGGCGAGCCTATTACCATCAACCGCGCACAAATTCAGACTCCATGGCTTCAACTGAGAAATTCCAAATGGAAAACCCAATAACACGTAGCGACCTACAACCCGTCTTCCTGATACCTACCCCTAAAAACACTTTGCCATACTTTACAATAAATAGCGCCGACGCAGTTATCGCGCGAATTTCAATTAGGATGCCTATTCGAATTCAATATGTTTGATCGCGCGTTCGTACGAACCAAGTTCGTGCGAATAGATTTACAAACATTTGAGTCGCGCGACCGCGTCGTGCGATTGTCAGTTAGGACACTTATTCGAGTTCAATATGTTTAATCGCGCGTTCGTACGAGTAAAATTCGCGCGAACCTACGATGATCGCGCAGTCGCGTTCTATTAGGACGATGCCTTATGCTCAGCAATAGTGCTTGACCAACGAGCAAACAACAGAAATATAAATTACGACATAACATTACGCTACTGTTTCACGAAGGAGAGAGCAAAGCAGTATAGTAAAACCCTTATTTTGCGAGTTATGTTTAAGACCCTTTTATTTTTTTACGGATGGAAAATCTTCAAGTGACCCCTCCTCCTGCTCTGGGCGGAGCGGAAGGGAGTGTCAGCCTTGTACTGACTAAAACCCATCCATGTTCCTTCTTAGCCCTTTGTGTTCCAGGGCCACGGTATCTCTTTCGATCAGTCCCGGAGCCCTGGCAGGCATTTGCCCTCCCGGACTCCTTCCGATTCGTCGACACGGCCTTTCGTCATAAGACGGACGGGGTGAGCTAGCCCATCACTCACCGTCCACAGGTCCGTACGTTTAAGTCCTATACTTTGAAATTGAGTCTTTTGTTGACCACCGTTCACAAATGACGTTAATTACCCATTGAAAAACCCATTAAGAAATCATAAAGGTACATCAGCGTCAGAATCGTCGCCAGTTACCACTTTTAAAGGGTATGCCACTAATGTCAGCTTATTTGCCAACCTCAATACCTGCTGGTACTAATTAAAAATGCTGTCATTTTAAACACTTTTTTCACGTAATTGGAACAGCTGAAAGCCTCTTTAATTAACGTGAAATTGAGTGAATACCCACATTAATAATGACCCCTCTGCCCTACTCTTTTCAACTGCGGTGTTTTATGAGGCAAACAAGTAAAATAAGGTTGGTACATTGCATTTATTTTTTGTCAAAAGCTGTTGCCATGATGTGTTCAGTATTAATAGCACTGTTTTAAACGTTCACAGTTTATAATTTAACTTACATTTGGATCTCACAATAATTGATACTCACGGAAGATATCCCGTACGTGACAGTTTTAGTTTAGTTTTAGATCCATACCTATACAATGTGTTAAAAAAATCCTGTCCGATCCGCGAGGGATCTTATAGAGGAGGGATATTATTAGGTATCGACATTAGATTCTATATATATAAACCTTTTTGGATAACAAGTGAAAAAAGAACCCAGACAAAAACTAAGTAAAATTTACTAAAATGAGGAAACTGACATGGCAACACAGAACAACACTCCAGTCGCTTCTCAGGTAGTGACGTCATAAATAAAACGACAATCGGCTATACTAATGCCGAAACTGGTGTTGTCACGTTTTAAAAGTTTGTTGGATTATAGGGAAATAGTTGTAACTTGGGCATTAAAATCAGGTTTTTACAATCATTATCATTTTCACTTTCATGCATACATATTTTTTTTTATTGTATTTGGTAATGTCATTGGCATACCTATATGCCTTTCGGATCGGATAGGGTTTTTTACATATTGTTTACTTAGTTAGTTTTATAAATGTTTAGTTAATGTTTTAGACCTGCTGTCTCGTATGGATCAGAATGTTGGGCCACAAAAGGGATGAATGAAAGGCATTTGCATGTGGCTGAGATGAGAATGCTAAGGGGATGTGTGGTATTACGCGAATGGATAGAATAAAGAATGAGTACATTAGAGGAAGTCTGAAAGTGGCGCCGGTGACTGAAAAGATGTGTGGAAATCGGTTGTCGTGGTATGGGGCATGTGATGCGGAGGAAGGAGGAAAATGTCGTGAGGAAAGTTTTGAGTATGAATGTGGATGGGTATAAGAGTGGAGGAAGGAATAAAGAAATGATGGATGGACTGTGTGAAGGATGATATGGCAAGAAAGGAGGTGTCTCATGAGATGACAAGTAATAGAGAAGTATGGAAGAAGAAGACTGCGCCGACCCAATGATGATGATGAGTTAGTTTTATAAATGCGACAGTTATTGTGTCTGTCTGTTACCTTTTCCTTATCTTGTCATCATTTGTATGGTGTGCACAGGATACCACCGTTACCTAAAGTTATTTTCGATTCTAAGATGGCGGTGGGTAAACGGAACAATTGCAATGGTGGTTCACATCTCTGCTAGGACGTGTTCAAAAGAAATCTTAACTCTTCTGCAATAGATTTAGATGGAGAAGCTCGCTTCACAAAGGTTTTCATGGGGGGGGGGGGGGCAGCCTCCTCCCTCTTTTGGCAACGCCCATGGTGACATGTGACAAGATTTCAAATTTCAAACTGACCAGACCTGTGGAAGTTGTTTAAATCCCTTCATCAACTAGAAAAGAAGTGGTGATCGTCAAACGGCTGAGCAGCTTTTCTTGTAACATAGCTAAGAACACTTCACTAAAATCGGTTCATTCGTGCAGGAGCCACAGACGGACACACAGATGCAAACGTCAAACTTATAACAACCTTCTTTTTTGGTCGGTTGTTAAAAAGACAAAAGCCCTCCTATACCTACAGCTGGCCAAATTAACTGCTATTGTGAGTATAAAAAAACTGAATTCGGCCTAGCAAGTTCATTTCGAGCACTCGGAAATAGTTTAAGTTTAATTTAAGGGTCGCCGTTATCGAAATCGATATGGAGGACTATAGGATACTTCTGACTAGTTACCGATGGAACGTTCGTCCTCCACGCAGGCGAAGTCTTGGGAATAAGCATCTGCAATATAAAGTTACCAACATGTTCTACGTTCGAAAATTGCCATCATTAAATCAAATAATTTTGGTCTTCCAGTACAATCGGAAACAACAAATCCATTTCCACTGAAATCAAGTGACATTTTGCTTCACTGTTACCGCAGAGTCTTGCCTCATTTAATATTAACAACACAAGATATTTCAGTCCCTCCGAAGTCGTCTGAACTATGAATATTCAATGTTTGAGGTATAATTGCCTGGCACTCGACAAGTGAATGATCAATCGATATCATTCCGAGGCTTTATTGAGAACTTGGAAGTCTTCTACTTCTAATGAGCAATCTTCTTCATCTCGTAGTCTTGAATTGATTTATGGAACTGGGTCTGTCGCCTTTTTGTGTTTTGGTAATATCATAGATGCGAACAAAATAAATGTGCAGCACTAATGTCTGCGTAAAATTTTTGGTGAAATCACACCATGACATACAAATAATATTCTATCATCTTCTTTATCCCATATAATCTACTATTTAGCTAAGATCAAGCTTACTGGAGAGGCTGCATGTGTTCCACTTCCGCAGGTACTCTAATGTAAGCTTTATGGTACTACCGCGCTCATAGACGGTCGACAAATTTGAACCATATTTCTCAGGGCATAATGGTTAAAAGTGGTGGTCCGTTAGTGAGCGCGGTAGTACCTAGAGAAAAGGAAGAGAAAGAAAGAAATTGGACTAGTGCGACTATGCAAAGGCCTATCCACACACTGTTTGACTTCAATGACGGCCAAAAGTAACCGACACGATATAGTAAGATGTCATAATAAATAGAACCAGAAACAATTTTCAGACAGACCGAACACAAATAATAAGAATATTTTCTCATATCATCTGTTCTGATACTTTGATCTCACTGTATCAAAACTCAACGTGTGAAGTTCCCTTGGAACGGTCTAGAAAAGAATGTTTCGCAGTAACCCCTTGTTATCTCAACGGCTGCGGTTACCATAGCAACGATTTTTCCTCAACCAATATTGAAGCTTCGCAAGAGATGTGCATTTGATATTTCTGTTTCATTTTTAGATCAAATACGGGTTACGGTTTGTTTGTTTTGAGCTCTGTGTGTTGATGTTACACCCTCAGAAATTAATTAAATTGTTATTTGATGGTGCTCGTGGCTCGTTATTTTCCAGGGTGAGGTTTGGAGTCGTGGCCTCTCGATTTTAAATCAAATAAAACAATAGTAGGTACCTGGGCGACCGTGCTCTACTCGGAATCAGAGAAATAGAGAATCTCATATTCCCAGATATGAGACCTAGCCAGATCGATGTTTTGCTTCCGGAAATTGCAACTTACATAGAAATTGTTAGAGCCGTTTTCGAGAACGTGACAACAAATACTTATTGGTCATTTAATAGTATGGAATGGGATATGATTTAGGTTACAGCCAGATCACAATCACAATTCAATGACGTCGACTACCGCGTCAAAAACTCAAATAGGTACGTTCGAATATGTCTTCAAATCGTCAATTAACTGAAGCTCAAAGTCTGGATTAATCCTAAAGGAATGAATTAATCATAGATTGATACTCCAGTAAAGGAGCTCGTGGCTAAATAATAACAGCCGCACCCGGGCCAATCTTCAAGGTTAAGCCGTACTTGCTGAGGTTGGTCCGTTGATGGGTGACCATACATACCGAGTTTCCTCCGTGCCTCAGAAAGCACGTTAGGCCGTTGGTCCCGGCTTTCATTTGTAGATCTTTGACTCAAAAAGTCTGACATCCAGTCTTACCAAGGGGTATCCTACTACCCAGCTTTGGGTTCTAAAAGTCTGATAGGATAGGATGTGGAGGTAAAATAATGATACTCAGCTGCATCCGGATAGACAGGAATCTGACTCCAACAAAATTTGGGAAAAACTAGGCAGTGTTTGCAGTGTGTGTGTGATACGCCAATATTGTCTGGTATTGTACTTAAATTAAAACACATTGTAAAGACTTACATTTAGATTCTATTAGAAGATATGAGAATGAAATTACGTCTACTTATTAATACCGAAGAACCGTCTTCATTGTTGGAAGAAAAAACTTTCTCCCAACTGTGTAAGTAGTTCTATCGTAGTTATTAACAAATATAGAACTGTACAAAAACTCAGTGAAGATAAAAGTTGGTCTTGTACTTGTGATAGTCGAAGAGACGACGATTTTATTTCGCAGCTCATCACTTTGTGTATGGTCATCGATTTGTGCAAGCGATGTCGTAATATTTTTATGCTGTTAAAAGACTGCTTGGTGCCGGGTGACTAGTGCGATTGTAACGTGATTTATTGAAGCAATAAGAAGTGCTGAAAAGTTAGCTGATTTCGGAATTTCAACTTGCAAAAATTGCTTAAGTCTTATTACAACTAACGAATTAGAATTTAAGAATAATTGTGTTTTTTTGTTGTGAATTTAAAACGGAACCTGTTGAAATCGGTCTGCCCGTCTGTCTGTCTGCGACAGGACGGTGCCAACAATCTCGGACAGACGTCCGAGATTGTTGGCACCACACAGTTGGAATTAGGAGCGTAGCCTAGATGCCTTCTCTATGAATGGCTACAGAAATGTGAAACAATGAAAAATAAATCGGGATGGCTTTCTATACATGTAACTGAGTGCTAAAAAAAGCTATGTATATAGGGTGAATGGTAATTAGTGACCGATACTTAAACACGTGATTGTGCTCATGATATCAAACAATTTTTGCAAAGAAACATTTTTTTATACTAACATTTATCATGATAACGCAACAGCCGTATGAAATTCGGGGTTGCGAGCCGTGCTAGTGCTCTCTGCGTACCCACTGTGGCACGGTACGATAATAATGAGACAGAACGGCCCGGCGGCGGCTCGCAGCTAACAGCAGATAGGTCACAGACGCGCGCGCGTGTATTTCATACGGCTGTTGTGTTATTGTGATAAAGCTGAAAGGGTATAAAAAAAGTTTCTTAAAAATGATATTGAGGTTCCTCAAATACTTTTTTTTCTTAAGTCAATGGTGCAGGTTTAATACTTTTGCAGCAGTAACTTTGTTTTTTATTAACATACTATGGAAAACAAATTTAGTTTTGCTGATGAGTGTAAAGTGGTTTGGGTAAATTGGCATGATTTTTTAAGTCTGCGGCCTCTAATAAAAATATTTCATTAGTAAGAACACAATAAGACATTCATTTTCTTCTATGAACAATTATTTTCAAAATGCATCGGAGCCAAAATATACAGGGTGAACTTTTCAAGTGGGCGGAAGGCCAAATCCGAAACTATCAGGAATAGCGAAAAACACCCTGTCTTATTATACCATTGAATAGTGTCCCTACTAAGGATCAAATTCTGGGAAGTAATGACATACGGAAAATGATAGGAAAGAGTTAATTTTTGATAAAATACATAACAGTATGCAAACTGTTAGTAGGGACAACACAACTTTGTAATCAGATATTTCAGGTTCGATATAATTTTCGGCAAAATTCTTTAAGGAGTTATTATTATCATATATCTATACTAATATTATAAAGCTGAAGAGTTTGTTTGTTTGTTTGCTTGAACGTGCTAATCTCAGGAACTACTGATCCAATTATATATCTTATTATATATCATTACGCTACGACAAATAGGAGCGGAGCAGCAATGAATAATGTATCAAAATCGGGGGTTTTATTTTCGTTTTGAGAGCTTCCGCTGCGTGCGCTGCGTAAACAATTGTTTCCTTTTAAAAATTCTAAAAAAGGTCCGCGACATCATATGTCTGTTAACTCACTATAACCGTTTTATGCTAACCAAATTTGTTCTAAAATAATGCATTATTTTTGAAGGTGTTTTTGAAGTGAAACTTTTTATGCGACTTCCAACAAGGTCGCGTTAAACGTTTAACGCTACCATGAGGGGTAATAGAAAGAGACAGAGCGAGAATGCGTGGCACTCGAAAGCCGTAGTATACCTGTTACAACTTGTTTGCTTGCTTGAACGCCCTAATCTCAGGAACTACTGATCCGATTTGAAAAATGCTTTCAGTGTTAGTTAGCCCATTTATCGAGGAAGGCTATAGGCTATATATCATTACGCTACGACAAACAAGAGCGGAGCAGCAATGAAAAATGTTGCGAAAACGGGGAAAATATGACGCAGACGAAGTTGCGCGGGACAGCTAGTTCCACTATACGTTAGCAACAATTATCTTTGTGGCCGCTGTAAAACAAAATCATGCCACTGGTCCATAAAACTTACCTAATGCCCTTTACATATGAATGAGCTTTCAAAATATTGTTTAGATTCTACTGTCAACTGGAAAGACAGGATGCCCAACCTTGTTATTGGGAAAAGGCTCATCACATGATGTTCTTAAACACACTTGTAAGATAAAAGAAGCAGAATTGTCTTTGCGCCTCAGTGAGCTTGTAATCACAGCATTCTAGTAGGTAGCCACTCAATCAAGGAGCTAGTAAATAAATCACATCGAGAAAAATCTTTTCCTTTTTATGGGCCTTTCTTTATCCTCAAATTAAGACCCCCAGGGCCATGACACAGATCAATGACAGGAAGACAGATCTTTGAACAAAATGGATAAAAGAGGAAGGATGTTCTGTCGTTAGTTCGGATCCATTGATATGTGTTGCCGGCGCAGCCTCTGAGCCTCATCATTCAAACACATCTATCATATTTATTCGTAAGGCGACACGTTTGTACGTTTTTTCGTGAGTGGAATGCAATATTCGTAAATAATATTTTCCTTGACGAATCACCTAAGTTCTTTTAGCCTTCTTTTGATTAATGAATTAAATAACAGTTTCAGCAGATTGTAGTTTGTTTGATTGCGGTTTGGAGGTAACAATGTTTCGCAAACACTTTACAAAGGTGTAAGGATAGAGAAGTCTATGATCTAGGAACGATTAAGAGAAGAGAGGAGGTGCCTATTCATTTACCTCTTGTGGTACAAAACTTACGTTTTACTAATTATTGATATGCAACAGTGTGTATGATAATTGATATCATACACCAACCACTTGGTCACAATTTATTTGCACAAGCAACCCGCGTGTTGTGAAAGTGTTTGTGAAGAAAACAAATGAAAGAAATCGCTTAAATCACGCCACGCGTGTCTCTTTGCAAGTTGCAACACACGAGGTCGTGCACACGACGCAGAAATACCAAGGCGAAACCCCACCAAACACAAAATACTCTAAGCCGTAATATCATAACAAGTACTCACCTGTAACACACGTAGTCTTAACACCAGAGCGAGAGGGTAGCCAAACCCGTGACGAAATAGCGTGCTATCCCTTTCCCCCGTCAACGGAGCCGCCGACTCCTTCCGTCGAGATAGGGCAGTCTGAAACAATGTATCAGCTTGAGCATGGTTGGAACCTTTTCCACAAAAACCGGATTATAAAGTTCGGTGGGCGGTTTTTAAAAGGTTTAATGGATTAATATATTCGGAGGTGGGAGATGTACTGGCGGTTTGTAAACTCACTGTTTAGGGGAGTAAATAAATGCAGAAAGATGCATAAATAAAGGGTGTACATAGACTCTTAACGAAACAAAAAGGCACTTATCCTCTCCGTCATAGAGATTCTGCATGCGGTCTCCGACAGTCGTTTCTCCTTTGGACTGATCACCGACAGGAAGTTTCATTTTTGAGTATTGGAGGTTAAAGTTCCAAGTTTTTTAACAAATTTTTTTTGAAACAGCATTTTTCGGTTATAATTTTACGTTAAATACCTTCACGATACAACTATTCAATCCCTCCCCGTACTATTAAAAATTGTTTCCTGGCTTTTTTTTTGCGTAAAGTTTTAGTTTGATGTTTTTTTTTTTTTATATGGCCACTCGCAGATCAACCTGCTAAGGTTATTTCTGCTCAACCGGGCAATCCTGTGGTGACCTCAAATGAATTTAAGGCCCCCAGCCAGGGCTTACAAACTAGGTACAATTAAATGACCGCTCGCTAAGGGCACCCCCTGTGGGGTTCGGACCTCGGCTTAGGGTGTCATTGAGGGGTGGGCAGCAAGGGACAGGCTGGGTCATAATATTATTATTTAGGGAATTTAACGTTACATGCTCAGCTGCGCGGGCTGGCTCGTCGAGCAAGGGTCGGGGGGGTTTTAGTTTTATGTACATGATGCATGGTTCACGGCTTTTTGGAGGGTCTGTCAACACTTTGTATACTCTTTGTAGCAAATACTCAAAAGAATCGCTATTAGTGCGTTTTTCAGTTTGAAGGCTTATCCTAGGTTCGACATTTCAGTGCATCATCATCTTCCTGCCCTTGTCCATTTTATTTAGGGTCGGCGCAACACGTCTCTTTCCTCCATTCTCCTCTGTCATTCGTCATGCTTTCATTTACTACTTTTTCCTTCATAACATATTTCACACAATCCATCCATCTTTTCTTTGGTCTTCCTCTCCCTCTCCATCCATCCACATTTATATTCATCACTCTTTTAGTTACATGTGTTCATCGACATTTTAGTGTGGTAAAATGAATATAAGGTTCTCCCAGTATTGCGACAGATTGGCTTAGAGCCAACAGTTTGTAAGGCTCAAAATCTATTCATAAATCTTCGAGCCAACTGACACGTTGCTTGTCTGTCGTTTTGGCATCATCGATTTTTCATTACTCAGAAAAAGTTATCCCAAACACCAATATAAATACCTATTCTCATAACAGAACGTAATTATGAAACCATAGAAGCAGAATTCTCCTTGCAAAAGATTAAACGCTGGTGTGAACAGCTTCACTTCTGTAAAAGCTACTAAACAACCCAAACTCAAAAAAGAATTCACCACTAATGGACTACTAAGAATCGCCCCACACACAGTGACGTTCTACCAAGATTAAAACTATATTTTATCCTAACCGGGGCTTAGTCTTTTCTATAATACTACTTTAAGACGTTAAGGTAGGCCAGCAGATGTATGAACATGAACGAGGAAAAAGGAGTATGTACGGATCGTAGCAGGTGGCGTTCCGTGGTTCCTGCGTACCCCCCATGGGAACAAAGCGATAGTTTACGAGTATGTATTTAAGTACAATGTACATATGTATAAAGGGTCCTACCCGCCCCATCGGGATCACAATATATGATATGTGGCACCAGATTTAATTAGATTAAGAAAACAGACGTTGGCGATCCGTCAACGTCTTGTTACGCACCTTCCTTGACAACCCCGCTAAGGGTATAATATGTTCTGTGCACAGAACATAATATACCCTGTTCTGTGTTGACAACCAACCAAGTCAATATAGCTGCCCGCAACGATTTGACGTTCCGCCAGAGAGAATTGTAGACCGCTTCTCTCTCGTCTGTGGTCACAGTTTAGTTTGCAACGTGAATCATATGAAGCCTTTTTGCAAATGTCAAAAATGTACCAAGTTTGACATGTATATGTCAAACTTGGTACATTTTTCCTTTTTTTTTAAACCATGCCCCATGTTAGGAGTTTCTCCTGTATCGTTGATTCGTTTACAAACATTTAAACTAACATACACAAACAGCCAGCAGCATCAGTTTATTTTAGTTCTGTGTTTTCCCGCCTGCATAGATAAGTTATTTGAAGTGTAAATTAGCATGAATTTTCACCCTAATATTACAAATAACCCTCAGCTGTTTATTATAACCAGGTTCCCACTAGCACTATTCGGTACCATTTAGTACCAGGTTAAGTTTACGCGCATGCGTGAAGCAACATTTACCAAAGCAACCGCTTGTTTACAAATATAATATTAATAACGTTGTTAGGCACTCAAATAGCCTTTATTTACTCGAAGTATTTCTCCTGGCGAACAATTAGCTTCTAAGGGTTCAATAATTACGTTAACGTAACATTTTGTGGCTTTGAAACTCGTCCAGACTTGGTATGTATTTAATTTAGTTTGTGTAATGTTTTTTACAGTGCTCCATTACATCTGCCTAGCCTTTTCCCAAAGTATCTTGGGGTCAGCTTCCAGTCTAACCGGATGCAGCTGAGCACCAGTATTTTACATGAAGCGACTGCCTATCAGACCTCCACAATCCAGTAACTGGATAATACGATACCCCTTGGTAAGACTAGATGTCAGAATTTTGGCTTCTGACTACTCGTAACGCCTGCAAAGATCTACAAATGACAGCCAGGACCAATGATTTTACGTAATTTCCGAGGCACGGAGCAAACTCAGTATGTAATTATGGTCACCCATCCAAGGACCAACCTCAGCAAGCACGGCTTAACCTTAAAGATCGACCCGTGCGGCTGTTATTATTTAGCTACGATCTCCTTTTTAACAGTGCTCCACGGATATTTTTTGTTTTGACTAGTATTGTTGGTAAACATTTGTGTAAATGTTTATGTAAATTATTATATTGATAAAATAAAATTGTGATCTTAGTTTATGACTATGCACCAAAACATTTATGCATTCAATTTTGTTTATGTTTTCAGGTAGAATAGTTTTCCAAAAATATTAAATACACTTATTAACAATAATCTAGTCCTCTTTGAAACAAGTAGTTTAAAAAAAAAGCTAAATGATGCAAAAAGAAAGAAGTCTTTTATATTAAAAAAGGTACAATTTGTATTTGTCTTCCCTTCAAAGTTTTTTGACGTGATTTGGGTCCCAGAGTTAGCAAGAGAGAAAGTTTGGACAGGAACATTTAAATCACTTTGTCTCAATCCGGGAACCGATTTTCTGTTCTGTTCAACATGTTCTGTTCTGATCAACGTTTCATGTAGTGAAAATTAATGTGTTTTTTTTAAGTGAAAAATTCTTTAGAGGCTTTGTGTACTTTTGTGATGGGTAAAAAATGACAAACTCGCGTCAGGTGCCACGTGTCCTCATCGAACTGAGAACTTGAACTTTATGATGTACTATCAGAAAAGTGGGAAAAGGCTAATTTTTCAAACAAAATCCCGTGTACACGATGACCACATCTGTTTAACACCCTTACTTCTGTTGGTCCACACAAATAGCTTGCGGACCAATATATACTTAATAACATTATAATATAATAAGTATAAAACTACTAATTTATATCCCTGTGTTTTTGACTGGGTTAGATAAATGCATATTTTTTATTCAACACCGGAATATCTTATAGAGCAACGGTTCGTTTGGCTCTTGAAACTCACTGTCACAATAGCGCTGTTGGTGAACATTTGCGAAATTATCTGTGAACATAATGGCGAGGTTAGTTTACACTATTGCCACACGCCAAAATAACAATGCAGAACTAAAAGTATAAAGTAGTTAAGTCCCTCCTTCCTCAAGTCGTGCTCATCATTACTGAGGGTCGTGATCCACCCTTGCAACATCTTTTTCGTGACGATATTTCGCCACCTCAGTCTATTCTTGGCCAAGTGAAGCGCATTATGGAATTTTCCTGTCAAGAGCAAAGGTTATCTGGTCGGACCTTCGCAAAGGGCTACAACATATTGGTCGTTTACCATCCACCTTGCCGGCAACCATCAGTTTTTCGAGGTGATTGCCATCAGATCGTAGAGAGTCTGATCTTTATTTTGAGCTCGCGTAGGATGGACTTATTGCTGCGGAATGCACTCCAGGGTATCTGAAACAACTTCCTCCAGCACCACATCTTGAAGGCGAAAATAGTTAAGTAGAGCTCATTAAAAAAAAACTTTTTTGTTTTCAGACACTTAAACTCTCTTAAAATGTTCGAGGATTCAGAGGACAGCGATGAAGAACCGCAGCTGCTACCACGCCGTAATTCTTCCTCAGAAACCAGTTACGATGAAGATGAAGAAGAAGCTAAAAAGACACCAATTAAAGAAGATGTTTCTCTTCTTAAACTTGAAACTTTGGTCCAAGCAGGTAATAAAGTTTATTTTACAATTTTTAAAATGGAACGGAATAATTGTTACAAATGTGATGCTTTCTATTAAATATGTCTCTTCCAGCTTAAGTTTATGCTGTAAACAATCATAGAATGATCAAAGAATCTGGTGAAATTAAGAATAGGGCACTTTTCTAACGTAAAAGAAACTCGCGCGGCATACTTATACCAGCGATATTTGCGATCATTTGTCGTACTGCCGATGTGGGTACGTGTAAAATAAAATTTCTATTAGGGCACTCGGCTTGGATATAATATCTAGGGAGTCTTGGACAGTCAGAACTGCTACCTCGCTGACCAAATATTTATACTGCAATGAATTATTCTATAATTTTTCGTGCAAATACAATCAGAGATGCAAAATGGTTAGAAACAATAATGAGTTGACAGAAACTTTAATTAAATTGGTTTTTAATATATGTCATACTTCCAAAGTAATAATTTAGGTCGGTATATTAATATTGTTAGTAACAATCTGTTAACCCAAGCTGCTCCAAAGGTATCTAGGATGGAAGTCGGGTGACAGAAGTCGGGATGCCCCATGAGAGTCCCGCTCTGACACTTTGAATATGATAAGGGTTATAAAGTTAACATCGTAGACAGTTTTGAGTCAAAGGATCTTAAAATTACTGACACGTTTTAATAAAATATGAGATCTTCAAAGAATGTACGTCAAAAATTTGGTTAAAAAATCCAGTTCTTGACTCTTATCATCATCATCATCGTCAGTCTATAATGTTCCCACTGCTGGAACACAGGCCTCCTCTCTATGAGAGGGAGTGGGCTGTAATCCACCACGTGGGCCCAGTGCGGGTTGGTAGACGTCGCATGTCTTCTAATTTTTAGTTCTGAGACATGCCTATGTTTTTGAGAGCAGCGGTGATGAAATTAAATACCACCCACGGCTTACTGCTCGTAAGTTGGGGTTGCCATCACTGGGCCACTGCTGCTCTCCAGACTGCTGACTCTTATCATAGGTATAAAAAACAGTAAATATAGTGCATTCTAAATCTGCGATGCCTATCGCACTGATACGGCCCAGTACATAGTTGTTGTTATTTTATTTGCCCAAAAAAAAAAACCAAAACATGAACAGAAACTCTTTTGCTTTCATTAAAAAACTTCAAAAGATAATAAAGTATCATGACAAAATAACACACGTCATGACATGACACAAAATAATATTTACAAATAACTGCACTAAACCATCGAGATTATAATGGAATCTTACATTCTTATTCGTATTGTTTGGTTCCAGTACAAACGGAGGAAGCTAAAATGTCGAAGATAAGCACACAACCTCAACCTCGTAGAAAGAGGTTCGTACCAAAATATGAAGTTGAAGGTGTATACAAAGTTACTCTAAGTGAAGATACACAAAAACATACAGAAACACTAGTAGGAACTCATGTTAATGCCCAGTACCCATGGAAATATGTAAGCAAAGCAAAAATTATCGAATCTTTAGACATGGGTGGTGAATTGTCAGATTTTTATTTGATTCATGAGCAACTCGAGGCATACAGCGAAGACGAAGTATTCATTGGATACATATTTGATGAATCAACCAACACGGACGACTTTTACATATGTTGTACACTAGAAGCAAGGGATCATTGTAAGCAGCAATCTGACAAGTTTCTGAGAAGGCAGGAAAAGAAATTAGAAAAAGCTGTCTATAAAAGACCTAAACTTTGGAAGAGTTTAGGAAGTGATGCAGAAATTATCGAACAGAAACCTGTTAACCAAAGAGACTTAATCGAGATAGAGATAAAAACTAAGTTCCCCAAGCAATATGAACCTGGAAAGTTTGATGTTAGAGATACTTTCTCTGTCAGGGATGGTTCTATAGAATTAATATCGTACAAAGAGGAGTACAATAATATTGTGCGACGAAGAGTTGATTGTGTATCTCAGATTACTCCAGCTCTTGCAGACAGAGATGCACAAACTCAGCTTACTTATCCAAGCAATAAGTGGACACAATCTATAGCAGACGCTTTAGGTCAAATGGAAGATATCGAAGGTGGCGGTGACGTTAGCCAAGTGGGCCTGGAAAAAGAAGATGATGGAGAAAAAAGTTCTATTGATGACGATAAAGTACACATGCAATCAGTTGATGAAGAGGGACTAGCGACATTTAAAGCTGCACTGGCACGTATGCGTCGTCCGTCGTATCTAAAAATGATCAACAAATACGTTAAAACACGACAAAATGAAATAGAGTCAGTAATAAAACTAAACGCAGTGATGGATATGTATCATAATGACTATGCAAATCTTGCTAATCAAGTACATTCTGACGAGCTGGCTACCATGAATTTTGAAGAGTATGTTTGTTTTACAGACGTTAGGGCTAAAAACAAGTTTGTATCTTGCGCAACATTTCATCCGATGTGGTCTGGTATTGTAGCTATATCGTACGCTGATAGTACTCGGACTGTTATGAAGACACATTCCAGCACCCGCCAAGATCCCATTCAAAGGGCGGTATATGGTTTAAACCCCGTTTTGATTTGGAGTCATATAGACAGCTTAATTCCAAAACTATATTTAGACGCACCCCGTGAAGTTAAGGTTCTCTCATTTTGTCCTTTTAATGAAAATATTCTGGTTGGTGGTTTAGTTAGCGGACAAGTAGTCATGTGGGATTTGACTGATAAGTTAGAAAATGTTGAAAAGATTGAAATCCTGAGCGAGACTAGAGAAAAATACCGAATTGCTATGAACGCTCATATGGGATGGATGAAATATTTGGATGACAGAGCAGTGGTAAATGCTACTGTTTGTAGTAGTCTTATGAATTGTCATTTGAATTCAGTATCTGCTATCAGATGGGTGTCACCAAATTTTTTAGTAACACCTACAGGCAAGACGATTCCCACACCAGATAACAAATTGTCTCTGCAGTTCATATCAGCTTCAGTAAATGGAAGTATTCTGGTCTGGAATATGTCAGTTGACAACTTAGGATTCGTTGAAGACAAGAAGGTTAAGAAATCTACGCGAGTTGCTCGAAAACCATCAGGTTTGCTTACTGACACTTCACCCTTTAAAGTATTAGATCGCATTTTACAGCCATGCTACAAAATTATATTAAGTGAAGCAGGTCAAGTCGGGACGCATTCCATACAGAGTTTTGGCATGACTCCTCCAAGTGTTAAATATGTTTACACTCCAAAATATAACGGCACTGGTAGAAAATATTTTACTTGTGAAGTTTTAGAACAAAAAGAAGAGGACATAAATTCAATTTTTTATTTTGGTTCGCAGCATGGTTCTGTGACGCGAGCATCTTGGGAAGGCCATGAGTTCAACACTGGTGAAGCAGTTAATTCCGAGTATGCTGACATAAAATTTCGTACTAAAATACATGATGGTATTATAGTCACCACTCATAAGAACCCTCTCATTGATTCCATAACATTGACAGTGGGTGGTAAAATGTTCGCAATTTGGTCGGACAAATTGTTGGGTCGACCAATCATATGGAAGAAGCGTCCTTATCATTTGACCGACGGCGCATGGTCACAGCATAAGCCTAGTATACTTTTTATTACTAATGATGAAGGGGGTCTTGAAACCTGGGATCTGTTGTTACGAAGCGACAAACCAATTTCTGTGCAAACACTTTCAGGGAAAATGCTCACGGGACTTAGCCTTCATACTTTGCCACTGACCAAAAATATAATGGGAGTGAGTGACGTCAATGGTTCCTTCAGAATGTTTTTAAAACCACCGATATTTATGTTGGAAAGCCCAAACTATAAAGTACGCATGGAGGCTATGATAGATAGAGAATTAAAAGTAATGCAATCTTTTATAACTTGGCAAGATAATTTCATAAAAAAATATCCTCATGTTTTAGAAGAAATAAAAAGAAAGGAAGGTATGCTTTTGGCTGAAAAGGAAGAAGAAAAACGTAAGCAGAGGGAAGAATTGGGGAAAAAGCACGAGGAAGAAGTCGAAGCAAGAAGATTAGAGAAAATGAAATACGTTGGCCCGGAAGAGAGATGGCAAAAAATCATACAAAAATTAATAGAAAAAACAATCGCTGTAAAGAAAAGAATTAACAGAGCATTATTAATAGAAAACGAGAAACCATTAAGAGAACTAGAAGCACAGCGTTTAGAGAAAGAAAGGCGAATGCTGGAAATCATGAAAAACCAAAAAGTAATTTTTTTAGACACTGTAGCTATTCTTTTCCCTGAGGCTATAATGAAGCCACCTAAACCAAAGAAGAGTCTTCTTTCGGACGATAAAGAGGCACTTAAGAAACAATATCTGGACGAATATAAGCACACAAAAAAGGTTGGATTGAAAATAGTAAAGAAAAATCCGTATCAGGTAGAGTTCAAATGGGATGCCACTCTTTCTGAGGGTAAAGAAAGGCGAGGCGCACTCAATGCTGACGAAAATATCGTGAAAATGCATTTTAAGAGAATTCGGGAGGAGGCTGGTGGAGCAGACTTGACCTCAAGACCTGCACAAGAGGTACCTAAGAAACAAATAGAGGTGGAAGATGATGAAGAGTCTGTGGACTTATCTTAGAACTTATTGCAGAATTTGTTTTGTTTTCGAAGCGATATTAAATTTAGTAGGTAACTTAAACTTAAAATTTTTTGTGGATTTTTATCTCGCTGTTCAACCTAGGAGGTTGTCGTCTGCTTAGCCGGACTATCCTGTGGGTGCCTTGAGTGTAAGGCCCAGGAAATAAACCTACTTACAAACTAAGCGACTATACGCTAAAGGCACCCCGTGTGGGGTACGGGAAAGCTCTCTGGTTGTTTAGATTTTTTTATTTTTGTGCCCAGTGGGCATGCACTCTTTAACCTAAGAATATTTTTTCTATTCTGTTTGTATTAAGTATCTAATCATTTGTATTTAAGTAAATGCTCGTATTGCTTTTTAGTTTTTTGTAAGAATCATGACATTTAATAGTATTTGATTAATATAGGAGGAGGTTTTCATACTATTTATTTTTTTTATTATTGATGGTCTCGTATTTTTTATGCATCTACGATGTCATTTTTATGATTAGTTTTGTTCGTGTTTTAGTTTAGCTATAAATAGAGAACTTTAATACATTCCTATTTGGCAAAGATTCTGTTCAGTTTAAATTTTATGAATTATAATACTTTCTATGAAATAGTGTTTTTGTTTTTGGGAGTTTGTTCACCACTCACATATTTTTATCAAAATGTAATGGTGCGGTACCACCAAAAGTTGTGCACTTACATTTTGTTCGTAGCCGACACAGGCCAAAAAAAGGCGTGACGATCTGGACTCGTTCTTAACGAATTGGTCGGAAAAGGCAAACGTTAAGGAAAATTAGGAAACCATGGGGGAGGCCTTTGCCCAGTAGTGAGAGAGAGTAGGATAACATAAAAAAAAAAAAACGTTGTGGGCAGCACAAGATTTTCGCGCACTGAGTTGAAGAACCGTCTCAGCCGGCAAAGCTGTGCGTAACTTTTGTAAGAGCTTAGTACAGCACATTTGTGAACCAACATGTTAGTACGGGAGCCCATTACTAAAATGTTTGCCTCATGACCAAAATCGTTTAAAATCGATAGATTAGGTTCTGATTATTGTTCTGAAAAATACATTTTAGGAATCTTAATTCATGAACAAACACATTGCGAATAGGTTTAGATGGTATTAGGTGATCGCAATTTATATAGTATTATTGTAATTTTATCAGCCAATATTTACTATGCTTGAAAAAATATATTTTTATCATTCACCGCATACGGCGGTATCGTACCGTAATAGAGTAACATCCTAGGGCCGCCAGACCTTACTTCAGTTCTGATTAACAAAACGTGTGGAATCGAGTTGCGTTTAATTTTAAATTTTTATTTTTTATTTGTGATGGATTTGCTCTTGAATTTAGTCTAGGTCACAGATGACAGAGATAAAGTCGATGACGGTACGAGCTAACCCAGAAGAAGCCTGTTCACTCTAACATTCAAAAGAATAGGGTTGCAAGCGTTCGGAAACACAGACGCATGCAGAGAGTTCCATTGCTGTGCGCATTATATAAGACGTTTGAAAACTCTTAGTGCGAATTGGTGGAATAGCCACAAGGTAGGGATGGTCTGCTTGCAGTGCGTCTAGATGTCAATTCTGACACTTCCCGAAGAGGAAACGTAACGTGATTTATGTAATAGTATGAGTCTTAATTTTAATTTTCTGACACTTCCCGAAGAGGAAACGTAACGTGATTTATGTAATAGTATGAGTCTTAATTTTCATTGTTGCTACTCAAGGTATATTTCAGTATTTACTGTGGGAGACCAATCGCAAGCCTAGCATAAGACTGCTCTGATCGCAATACATACATACATAAACTCACTGCTACGATTATTCTTCTTTTGCCTCGCCTACGTTCATATATCGTAATTTATGTTGGCCGTTTTGTATTTAAGTTTTTTTTTGTGATTATTTTCGGGGTGACTGAAATACTGCAATAAAAATTACTTTGAAAATATTAGTGTACAAGAGCCTTATTGAAATACACACATCAAAAGTGTCTAGGGATCAACATATATTTTTGCAATAACTTTTCTCCTGATTGATATTAATTAAAATTTTCTTTAAGGATTCATCAAATAAAGTGTTTTCGTTTGTCACAGTAACGATAAACCAAGTCACCTTTGCATTAATAAAGAAATTTGCCATTTTCTAATAAAGGGATTTTTGACATTTGAACCACTAACATTAAAGTTCGAAAAAAAGACTGAAATAACAGTTTTCTTTAAAATTTTATTGGGTAACTTAAACAATTAATAATCCGTGTTTCTACCGCGAACACTAACAACACAAGAACATCGGTTTGGCATACTCAAAATGAGTTCATCCAAATCACGCTGTGGAATGGCCGCCCATGTTCGTTGCAACAACAAAAAAAGGTCTTCTTGCGACTGGATACCCTCCATATTCGGCAGAGCTCTTCTCTGTAGCATATCCCATGCATGCTCAATCGGGTTCAAGTCTGGCGACTGAGCAGGCCAGGGCAGGACATTGATGTTAGCTGCGGCGAGAGTCTGTCTTACAACTCTTGCGGTGTGCGGTCGTGCATTATCATGCATTAACTGAAATAAGGGACCGATTTGCACTTGTAGAGGAACGATGACGTCTGATACAATCGTCTCAGCATAAATTTGAGCGTTGAGGTTGCCTCTGATCCAAATCAACTCAGTTCTTCCGCCGATCCAAATACCCGCCCATACCATGATGGTTCCACCACTATAAGGATGGACTTCCTGGCAGGATTTTAATCGCTGTTGGCGTCCAGGGGTTCTCCAGTGTCGTATACGTCTTGTATCCGGTCTCATACCAAAACGAGACTCATCAGAAAAGCACACGAAACGCCATTGTTCTTCTGCCCAATTTCTGTGTTCAAGAGCCCATTGATATCGAATCCTACGATTGTGCATTGCTATAGGTGGTACCCGTAGCGGTCTTCGGGAATGAAGGTTCACTTCATGCAAGCGGTTTCTGACTGTTTGGTCGCTAATTAAGTTCCCTGAAGAGTGATGAAGCCTCACGGCTAACATCATGGCGGTTATTGTTGGAGCTCTTCGAGTTAAGATTTGAATGTATCGGTCTTGTCTCCGTGTGGTGCAGCGATACCGTCCTCCATGGCGCTCAGCCACGGTACCAGTGCTTCGGTAACGTGTCCAAAGTCGACTGATAACACTCTGACTTGTATTCAGAGCTAAAGCCACAGTACGTTGCCGGGAACCAGCTTCTATCATTCCCACGGCTCTGAGCATTTCTTCCCTGCTTAAATGACGTCGCCGCTCCATAATAACGTTGGTTTTAATCAGTAGTAGGGAAACAGTAGCACTAATAATGTCTTCAATGCGTTGTATGTTTTTATAGGGAAAATATTGACAGCTGATTTTCATCTTTTAATCGAATTTGATTCACAGTTCCTGATTCAAATTATGAAATGCACCAAAAAGGATCCATATAAATTTATAAAATCATAAATTTATTACAAAGCCACATCTCAATCTCAAGAAATCCGCATAAAAATGCTTGATCCCTAGACACTTTTGATGTGTGTATTAACTTGATCATAATCCTATGTGACAATTTCCTTTTGGTATAAATATTTTAATCTTTGTATTTTCTCTTTGGTGTCAACCATGAATATGATGTTTTATGTCAAAATAGTGTAACTGTAAAAATATTGATGTAATTGTAATAACAATTAGATATTGAAGATCATAATAATTATTGGGTGAAGTGCTAATTCAAAAAACTCAGATGTCGTCAATGGAAGCGCAGCCTCAACCGCGAAGAAAGAGGTTCATTCCAAAATATGATGTGAAAGGTGTTCACATAGTAACTTTGAGTGAAGAAACACAAATACTTATAGAAGCCGAGGTAGGAACTCATGTTAATGCACAATTCCCTTGGCTGTATGTAGCCAAGGATAAAATTCAGGAATCCATTTTCTTAAGCGCCGAATGTTCCGAATTTTATCCAATACGTAAGGAGATAGAGGAGTATCCTGAAGATCAGGTGCTCCTTGGTTACATAGTAGATGAATCAAGTAATACCGATGACTTTTACGTATGTTGTACAATACAATCCAGAGATCATTGCAAGCAGCAATCTGACAGATTTATTAGAAGGCAGGAAAAAAAATTGGAAAAAGCTGTCCAGAAGAACCCTAGACCCTGGATACATTTAGGAAGTGATATTGAAATTATCGAAGAGGCTCCCGTAAATACAAGAACTTTAATGGAGTTAGAGATAAATGCAAAGTTTCCCACTGAATATGAACCCGAGAAGTTCAATGTTAGGGATACTAACTCCGTCAGGGACGGTTTTATAGAGTTAAAACCGTACAGACAGAAGTATAATACTGTCATGCGGCGAAGAGTAGATTGTGGATCTCAGATTTCTCCAGCAGTTATTAATAGTTTTGCTCAAACTCAGCTTAAATATCCAAAAAATATGTGGACACAATCGCTTGCAGACTCTTTAGGGGCGATGGCTGATTTTGTAGGTGCCGGTGACGCTAGTCAAGGTCAAGATGATGAGAAAGAAGACGACAAAAGTTCGGAGGAGGACCAACAAGCGGAAAAAATACCACTTGACCCGGTAGGACTGGCTTCATACAAAAATGCACTTAGGCGTTTGCGTCGACCATCATATATAAAATCTATTAATAGGTACGTTAAATCTCGAGAAAGTGAATTAGACTCTATGATTGTACTCAACACAGTGATGGATATGTACAAAAACGATTATCCAAATCTTGCGACCCAAAAATACCAAGATGCTTTTGGTACCATGGCTTTTGAAGAATATGTTTGTTTTGCAGACGTAAGGGCTAAAGACAAGTTTGTATCCTGCGCAGCATTTCATCCAATGTGGTCTGGTATTGTTGCTATTTCATACGCTGATGCTCACCCTGCTGTTATGCACGTACCTATGGTAACACGACAGGATCCAATTCAAAGGGCGGTATATGGTTTAAACCCTGTTTTGATTTGGAGTCATATAGATAGCCTAATACCAAAACTGTATTTGGAGGCACCCCGTGAAGTCAAAGTTCTTTCATTTTGTCCATTTAATGAAAATGTTCTGGTTGGTGGTTTGATAAGCGGACAAATAGTGGTATGGGATTTAACTAATAAACTTGAAAATGTTGAGAAGATTGAACTTCTGAGCGAAAAGAGAGAAAAATACCGAATAGCGATGAACGCTCATATGGGGTGGATGAAGCCTGTTCATGATAGGGCGGTAGTAAGTGCCACCGTTTGTAGTGGGCTACAGAATTGTCATTTTCATACAGTTACTGCTATCAAATGGCTATCACCAAATTTTTGTGTTACTCCTACCGGGAAAATGTTACCTATTGAGGATAAAAAATTATCGATGCAATTTCTGTCTACTGGAGTTGAAGGACAAATTTTGGTATGGAATTTGTCCGTTGACAACATAGGATTCGTTGAAGGTAAGAAAATCAAGAAATCAAAAAGAGTTCCGCGGCGGCCTTCAGCGTTGACAACTGATGTTTCTCCTTTTAAAATATTAGATCGTATTTTACAGCCAGTCTACAGAATTATATTAGGTCCAGCAGAGTTTCCCTGGGCATATTCCATTCAGAGTTTTGGTATGACTCCACCAAGTGTAAAATATACTTATACTCCAAAAAATACTGGCCTTGGTAGAAAATATTTTTCGTGTGAAATTTTAAAACAAACAGAAGAAGACATGAATACGTTTTTTTATTTTGGTTCGCATCACGGTTCACTTACACGGGCATCTTGGGAAGGCCATGACTTCAACACTGGTGAAGCAGTGAATTCAGAGTACGCTGATATACATTACGTCGGTAGAATACATGATGGTACTATAGTTGCTACTCATAAAAATCCTCTAATTGATTCTATAACATTAACAGTTGGTGGTAAAATATTTGCGATTTGGAGTGACAAAATGTTGGGTCGACCACTTATTTGGAAGAAGCGTCCTTACCGCTTGACCGACGGGGCATGGTCACAGTATAAACCAAGTATTATTTTTATTGCCAATGATGAAGGTGGGCTTGAAACCTGGGATCTACTGTTAAGAAGTGATAAACCAATTTCTGTGCAAACACTTTCGGGGACCATGCTCACCGGAGTTAGTCTTCATACTTTGCCGTTGACCAAAAATATAATTGGAGTTAGTGACATTAATGGTTCCTTTAGAATGTTTTTAAATCCACCGATATTTATGTTAGGCAGTCCAACCTACACAGCTCGCATGGAGGCTATGATTGCGAGAGAATTAAAGGTGATGCAATCTTTTTCGATATGGCAAGAAAATTTCATTAAAAAAAATCCTCATGTTTTACTGGAATTAAAACGAAAAGAAGACGTACTTTTGGCTGAAAAAGAAGAACAAAATCGTCGACAGAAGGACGAACTCGAAAAACAGCTCGAAGAAGAATTAGAAGCAAAGAGATTACAGAAATTAAGAGTCATTGGCCCGGAAGAGAGATGGCAGCGAACCATACAAAAATTAATAGAAAGAACAATTGCAGTTAAGAAAAGAATAAACAGAGCATTGTTAATAGATCACGAGAAACCATTGAGAGAATTAGAAACACAGCGTTTAGAGAAAGAAAGACGAATGCTGGAAATCATGAAAAGCCAACAAACTATTTTCAATGACACTGTTGCAATACTTTTCCCTGAAGCTATAGAGAAACCAGTAACAGCAAAGAAGAGTATATTTGCTGAAAATAAAGAAGCAGTTAAAAGAGCTTATCTTGAAGAATATGAATATATTAAAGCAAGTGCAGCAAAAATGGTAAAGAAAAATCCATATAAGAGAAATTTCCGATGGGAATCTACTCTTGCTGAGGGAAAAGAAAGACGAACTGCTTTGAATGCTTCAGAAGATTTTGTTAAAATGCATTATATGAGAATAGAGGAGGAATTTAGAGATGTGACTTCAGGTTACCCTGTAGTAGTAGAAGAGGAAGAACCTGATACGCGTGTAGAGGAGGAAGAGAAAGCTGAAAATTAACAGATTTTAGAGTCTTAATAGCTCTTAGAAAACGTGTTGACCATGTTGATCCCTGTCTGTAAACCCGCTATACTAAATTTCAACTGCCAGCTACAAAAGTATTAGTCATTTTATGAAGAGGTTATGGACGTGAATAATGATTGTTTGAAGGGTTTTAGGTGTTGCTGTTTTAGGTATTTAAAGAAATATTTTGCATTAAGCAATTAATATCTTTCTTTAAGATTGGACAGTTTGTTTTGTCTGTGCACTACTTAGCTTTGCATATCATTAAACAATTACGCAATGTTGATATTAGGCGTGTAGAGGACCTAGAAGACAAAGTTTAAATTTATCGACTCGGACTTGGTTCCGTAGCATATGTTTAATGCTCGTTGAAAGGTTAAATTTTTTTCATCATAATTTAATGAAAAACAAAAGTTAAGTTTAATTATTTATTATCTATGGCCTGATTTCACATACTACTGAGTGGGTATAGGCTTCTCTTTGTGGCAAGCTTTTTGTGATTAGTTTAGAGTCTTTAGAGGCATCCCAGAATATCTTTTTGTTATTTTTGACTTAATTATTTTTATGAATCTTTTTGTTATTTATTTTATTTATAATTAATCGTGAACAAATTACATGTTATGTAATCTCTTTGATTACATAACATGTAATGTGATGTGATTAGTTCAATAACTCAGAATATTTTTGTTCTAACTTACAGTTACTCTAATTACATTTGATTGTTTTTTCATGTTATGGTATCTCTTAATATATTACATGTTATTTATTGAAACTTTTTTTTTCTTTGTGTTTGTCATGCATGGACTGTGTGAAAAATGATATGGCAAGAAAGGAGGTATCTCATGAGATGACAAGTAATAGAGAGGTATGGAAGAAGAAGACGTACTGCGCCGACCCCAAATGAATTGGGATAAGGGCAAGAGAATGATGATGAATGATGATGTTTGTCATGCAAGTCTAAACAGAACATGATTATTGCCCTAGCTAGAAAGAAAAGGCAAGTTTTCAAAGATTTTTGTCATTAAGTCCTACAATTTCTAAGTGGTTGCTTTTGGTTTTGACATGTTTATGAATCCGGATTTATGTAGCAGGACAATGCCTTAACAAGCATAGCCTTCTTATGAAGCAATTTCGTTAATCAAGCTTGCTAACACTTTCTGCCCATTTTCACCATCATTAGGATACTTTAACAGATCCCCAAAATTTGCACTTTTGGAATGTCAACTCTCGGCATTGATATTGAATGGGCATGTGATGCGGAGGAATGAGGAAAATGCCGTTAGGAAAGTTTTGAGTATGAATGTGGATGGGTACAAGAGTAGAGAAAGACCAAAGAAACGATGGATGGACTGTGTGAAGGATGATATGGCTAGAAAGGAGGTATCTCATGAGATGACAAGTAATAGAGAAGTATGGAAGAAGAAGACATGCTACGCTGACCCCAAATAAATTGGGATAAGGGCAAGAGAATGATGATGATGATGAATGACATGTTTAGGACAGTTTTTAATAACTAGCCCAAATTTTTATTTTCCGTCAAATATCATCTAACAGATATTAATTTACAACTTTCTCTATAAAACTAAGTTTGCATTAAATAATTATGATGTTTATGAAAAAGCAAATCTCAGTTAAAAGTGGGTTAAAGTGATTCTGTAGCGAGTGCCTTTGGCGAAAGTTCGTGGAGTGGACAAAATCCCAGTGCAACTACGAAATAGAGAAAAACATAAGTATCAAATTTAAAAGTTAAAGAGGCCAACTAAAACCATTAGTACATTATAATGGCCGGGTCATGTTTGTCTCGCATATTTAATGAGCCATCATGAGTATAAATGTTTGGTTATTTTTATTTCAACTGTCATACCGGTATCAGTGCTTGCCTAGGTTGATCCGCGGATGGCTGATCACCCATTACGTAACGAGTTTCCTACTTGCATTGGAAAGCATGTTAGGCCGTCCCGGCTGTCATTTGTAGATCTTTGACAGTCGTTACAGGTCGTTAGTAGCCTGAGAGGTCTGATAGGCAGTCGCTCTAGTCCAGTGTAGTCTGGTGTTCTACATGGAGCATACATCAATCTATATAATATATAATATATAAATTACGTGTCACGTTGTTTGTCGGGGATGGACTCCTAAACTACTTAACCGATTTTAATAAAATTTGCACGCCGTGTGCATTTTGATCCAACTTGAAAGAAAGAATAGCTTTTTTTTTTAGGACGGGAAATCATTAAATTACTTCTCCCGCTCTGGGCGGAGCGGAAGAGAGTGTCAGACTTGACTGACTAAAACCTATCCATGTTCCTTCTTAGCCCTTTGTGTTGCAGGGCCACGGTATCTATTTCTAAAAACCTGCAGCCCTGGTAGGCATTGGCCCTCTCGGACCTCTTCCGATTTGCAGACATCTCCTTGAGGCGCGCGTGGAACACGAACGCAGCGTCGGCACGGCCTGTCGTCATAAGACGGACGGACGGTGAGCTAGCCCATTACTCACCGTCCACAGGTTCTTCTTCCCGCGCCTACGGTGGCCGGGGGCCACTGGTTGCCCCCCGACGCCCGGGGCGTCTCCCGCGGCGGCTGGGACGTGCGGTTCTCTCCCTCTCACGTTCCGCCACCTCCTTTGCCAGCATGACTGCTTCGCAGAAGGAGGCGACGGCTTCCCATTCCCTCTTGCTCCGGACCATGGATTGAACCAGGGCCGGACGCGAGAGGTCGCCGCCGCCAATCGCCAAGGATAGCTTACATCTCAATTTATAGTCGCAATATTATTTTATTGCAAATTAAGTAACAATTATCTGTTAGCTCCAAACGATTCTAACAGATGGTGGTATCTGTTACCTGGATTGAGTAAGTATTAAATAGATGTCGCTGTATAGGAGCGAAGCAGCAATGAAAAATATTGCGAAAATGGGGAAAATGTGACGCAGACGAAGTTGCGCGGGACAGCTAGTCATGTATAAATAGTAAGCAAATAAATAACAAAGAGGTGACATTAAGATACAGCATCCCAACTATTATCACCACCATCATTAATTCTCAGGAAAAGTGAACAGTTGTATAACAGCTCACCACAACCAAAGATTGATAATGATTTGAATAATCATCGTCATCATTACCAATCTTTCACTCTCTTCTGAGTATCTTTTACCCATTGCTATGTGCCGTTGAGTCACCAGTTCTCTTAGTACTTTTCTTACAAAACAAAAACACTAATAAAATACTCATTTACTTCTGAGATTGCGACTCAAGACTCTCGGTTAAATGAAATTTATTGATGTCTGACGCTTAACTCGGTTACCTGTTTTCAGATAAAGTAATTTCTGAATCACGCTTTGTTCCTCTTTTCATTAAATATTCATAACAGCGGATCGGGTCTTGAAAATTTCAATTTCTTGGAATTTCCTTTGTAATGGCAGTACGTAATGTAATATTAAAACTCTTTCGAGATTGCGGTTCAGTTAGAACAGCCATAGGTCAATCGTCAGGTCAAACAATGCTTGACGTAATTGGTTCGTACATGAGTGACCATCCATCATATCCCAAGTCATACGTGTCTCGGAAGGCACGTTAAACTTGTGGTTCCAGCTGTCATGGTTGACTGCAGTTATGAGCAGTCAGAGGCTCAAAGGTCTGGCAACCATTCTTCCCAAGCGATATCGTGATACACTGGGTAACATGATATCCACAGGCTGTTGTATTGAGGGGACCAGTCCAGCTGGCCTACCATGTCTTAAAACATTATTGTTTTACTCTTTTTCCAGTGTGGGAAAGAGATGGGCGCTAGACATCCTGAATAGCTCCGTCTCTTTCCCAGACTGGAATAAGAGTAAAACAATACTGTTTTAAGACTTCGTGGTAGGCCAGCTGATAGGCAGTTGCTCCATGCAAAATAATGGTATTCAGCTGCATTCGGTTTGAATGGAAATCGATCCAAACACCGTTGCGAAAAAGCTGGGCAGATGATGACTAAAGCTAATTCGACTTGTGGCTGATAAACAATGCGTCTTCGGAAGACTACTGTCATTCACTTTAAGTGTTTTTGCCCCAGGGCTAGGATGGGCCAAAGAATTCGATTTAAGAACGGAAAACTGTTCTTACTCAACTTGTAACTGAAGAATTGGTTACCTACTGGATAGAATTTAAGGTAGACTTAACATACTCGGGCTCGAGGAGCTCGTGGCTAAATAATAACAGCCGCACGGGTCGATCTTTAAGGTTAAGCCGTGTTTGCCGAGGTTGGTCCGTGGATGGGTGACTATTATTACATACCGAGTTTCCTCCGTGCCTCGGAAAGCACGTAAAGCCTTTGGTCCCTGCTGTCATTTATAAATCTTTGACAGCCGTTACGAGTAGTCAGAAGCTAAAAGTCTGACATCCAGTCTTATCAAGGGGTATCGTATTACCCAGTTACTGGGTTGTGGAGGTCAGATAGGCAGTCACTCCATGTAAAATACTGGTACTCAGCTGCATCCGGTTAGACTGGAAGCCGACCCCAAGATTGTTTGAGAAAAGGCTAAGCAGATAATATTAACATATTATATTCTCGCAGACGTTTGCTGCTCAATATAATTAACTTTTCGATGAAAATAAGAGTCTATTCATTTTTACATTATGATTAGTGAACTGTGGCCCCAGTACTTAATTATATTAAGTTCAAAGTGTTTCAAATAAAACAGGGAAACATCCCCACTAGCCCACTAGGTTCACATTCCACTAACGAAGGACCTAATCACGAAATTCACACATTTGCTTTGTAAAGAGCGGTCGCCATTGGTCCTGAATAAATACTTCGTTCAGAGAACATGTGGACCAATAAGATTAACGATGAAACGTAGTTGTGTTCTGATTCAAGTTAATCCTCTAGGTAAACCTTTGGGTCCCTTGATAAAAGGAGGATTAATGAAGGGGATATTATTAGGATACTTAAATTAGGTAACTGACTGTCTCGTTGTTCGAGTAGCCATATCACTCGGGCATTCCTCACAGTGTTTTCCTTCTCTGAAGCAAGTTATATTATACAACACGCATATGAATCTGAAAAATCAGAGGTGCGTGACTTGGGTTCAAACTTGAGACCTATGACTGGAGAGTCTGACGGTCACACCACTAAGCTATCACTGCTCTATTCTGCAGAGTTTTATTAAAAGGGAAATAATAAACCGAGCGAATAAATAATATAATGGACTACTGTTAATGAGCTGCTAGCAGTGGAAAACAGTTAAGTCTAAGCCAGCAAAATTCCAAGTGGCCGAATCAAAAACTAAATAGAGCGAAAAAAAAATTACTGAGTGAGAGAAAATAATACAAGGTGAGTAGATTATAAAACCGATTTGAGTTCATACATGAAGTACTTCAAAAAATACCGTTTTGGGATTCGAATTATGTCGTAACTGGTAGTTGCGGACTCGAGAGCGAGCGAAGCGAGCTCGGGACGTGCGGTACCCCGACTCGGACAGGTTAAGTTCGAAGTGGATGGCGGGGTCTAGTGAGCGAGCGGAGTGCGCGAACTATGACCCCGACATCCCCTTCGTGTTAGGTTACTGTAAACCCTGTAGACAGAAAATAACCGACTAAGCCTAAATTTGAGTATTTTGTTGCACAACTAGTAATTTAGATTTGTTCGCTTAAGAATTATTATGCTGATCGTTCTGAATAACTTTTGCCTCAATTTTGTATTTTTAAGGCGCCGTTTTCAATATTTGTGTTCGCTCTCAGTCTGTCGCTCATTTAGTATTTCAGTACGCTTTAACAGTCATGAGCGATCAGTATTTTTGACAGCCTGATTTTCAATTTAAAGTCGATCGTTTAAATACTACCCTTATTAAAACAAAATAATATAAAATATACATATTTCTTACCACATTAAGCTCCTCCATGTCTTCACAATTAAACGATGTTCTGCATAGTTTGCGCTTCATATGTGCTGGGTTCAGATTAGCTGTTTCAAGAAATTCACTGGACGAAGACACCTCGCTTGAAGATCAGCATCTGAAATGAAAAAAAAAATCGTATATTTTTTTTTACTTTGTGAATGCTTGCTGCCTGTACAAATATACCACTGGCATCGCTGTAAACGCAGAGTATAAACAAAGCTAACAACCAAGCATATCGTACATATAACAAAGTAATTCTGCGCAAAAGTTGCAGTTGAAAATATTTGATTTTTGCCGTGAAAAAATATGGTTTGCGATAACAAACCATAAAATATTGTGCTGGTAGATGCATTGCATACTACAGTGATCATGGTGGTATTTAAAGTAAAATTATAACATTTAAAACGTCTAGATTTTTGACCTTCAATATCTAGGAACTAGAAGTTCCCAGGTATGGTCTAGACTCTTTTTTGCATAGGTGAGCTCGGCTTTTCATAGAATTAATTTAAAAGTCGTTTCTTATGGAGAAGAACCGGCAAGAACCTCCATGGTTACTCTTTCAAAATAAATTATTTGCTTTAACAGCTATTAACAAAGCGCTCTTCTAATTAATGGACACCAGCAGGTTAAACTACCCGAAACTGTCAAATTTTCCCAATTAACCTTAAACCGTGTCCTCTAACGATAAGGTTGAAAATCTATTGAAGAAATTTGACAGATTATTGTAGCTTGATATGAGCTCGCGTCTGTACTATTAGATGATTTTACATTACGGTGTTATTTATTCTGAAGTTCTGTGTTGATTTTGTTGGGATATAACGTTAATACCTTCTTTTAGCGGGGGGATTACATAATCTGATAATTTATGTACACATTCTGTTGTTAATCCAACCTTTTAGTAGAAATTACAGACATCTCTACTAAATTATGTACATAAGCGCTACTCTAGTGAGAATTACACCATTACCTTTTAAGCTTAGTTTTTACGCACCTACGTAAACTGTTAGGTATTTTTGCCATGTCTATTCATATGTGATAAAACGCCCACGACTTATGAGTGGTCGTTGTTTCGTGTTAGGACTCAGACCAGACAGGCACTTTACATCGTGAAAATTACTCTATCATCACTGCTCTCAAGACTATAAAATAAATAGTCAGCCAGCATGTCCTAACTAGAACTACAAAACAAACTTATAGTATATAGTAAAAAAAAAAACAAGCTTTTATAAAATACGTATGATGTAATATTTTTTTCACAATATTCTTTGCTAACCTTTTTATTGAAACCCAAATTGTGGAGGGGTGTATAAAAAATATCTAGTCCGCCATAAATGATATCACTTATTCAAGCTAATATTGACACTATAGGACCGTGTTTTTTCTAATTTGTTTGTGGACCAAGGAGTCTTCTCAGACCTTATGAAAAACAACAAGGTAATACCACTTTTCAAATCCGGGGACAGTAAAGATAGCAATATCTATAGACACGTGTCCGTGTTGCCGGTTTTCAGCAAGGTGTTTAAAAAGTTAATGCTCACCCACTTTAACACCAATAAAATCTTACATGAGAAACAGTATGGTTTCACCAAAGGACGTTGTACGACTGACAAGTTGTGACAATTTTTGAATTATTGATTTAATATTTTACTCCGCGTATTTCTACATCGTTCTCAGATATTTTACTCAACATGAATGATTTAACCAAGATTTTGTAAAAACATTTTGATTAAAAAAAGTCCATGGAGTTTCTTGCCCATTCTTGGGAGGCTTGCGCGGCAAAAACTTCCGAGTGCGCGCGGGTGTATTAGCGGGGTAGCCATTACTACCGCCGACTTTTCACCGGATAACCATGGAGATCTGCGCTTTGGAATGGGCAACTACAGTACTTACACAAGTGATTATGCTTTGTGACTGGGACTTCGTGTGTTTTTTTTTTGTTTTTTGACTTTGAAAAGTGCCTTTAATGGTCTAATTGAAATAAATGGTTTGAGTTTACCTAATCATGTATTGTCATCCAAACTATTTCCCTGGCCTAGTAGGTGTTTCGGCCGCTGATTTTCGTCCGATCCGGTCGAAACAGGAATATCATTTTTATTAATATTTTTGAGTTGTGTTTCAGACTATACTTTTTTCAAAAAAGTTTTGTACAGTCAGGAGAGGAAGCCTGTGACCGAGAAGTGAGACATTATAGGCTGCCTTTGTATGCTTTTCATCATCATCATCATTTAAGCCCAAAAGATATAGGCCATAGGCCACAGCCATGCTGGACATAGGCCTCTCACAAGTGTCGCCACATGGGGGGTTTTGCCATAATTGCCACGCTTGGCAGGCGGGTTGGCGATCGCAGTAAGGTATTACAAAAACACAGAGAACGCTGCTGCCCATTCTCTGGAAAGTTCCTTAGTTGCCTCTTACGACACCCACGGGAAGATATGGGATGGTGCTACTCTTTACGTCCCACACCATACAGAGCATGCTATTAGCATTAATAAATTAGGAGCGAATGAATTAAACTTCAAAGCCTATCAGTACTTAGCGCTTAGCCGATTACTGAAACTGGACCAAGAATTTACTATGACACCTTTAAAAAACCTTTATTAAGACGGTAGGCAATTTATTACACGTTTTAGACCCGATGATGCCCTGAGGCTCGTTTATCGGGATAAAACATTGCCCCTTAGCGATAGTACCGACCGTAAATCACCTATAAGCTGTAGAATATTCAACGAAAGAGATCAGAGGTAATGTACTCAACCTGTCTGGGCTGAAAATAGAAGAACGCAGTGAGAGAGGCTAATGACCGGTTTCATAGACACTAGACGACAGCCATCATCATCATCAGCCTATAATGTTCCCACTACATGAGCCCAGGCAGGCCGTTACTTTGTGTAATTTATTTCATCACCGCTGCCCTCAAAGCGCTGAAGGAAAACATCGTGAGGAAACCGGCATGTACTAGAAATAAAAATTGGGCACTGGGCCCGCGTGGTGGATTACATCCCATTCCCTCTCATAGAGAGGAGGCCTGTGTCCCAGCTGTGTGGAACTTTATAGGCTGATGATGACGATGATGATACATCATCTTCCTGCCCTGGTCCCATGTTACTTGGGGTCGGCGCAACACGTTGTTCTAAACCATACATGGGAACCTAATAGTTACGGAGATTTTGGTCAAGCTTGAACAAAATAGACTTGGTCGGGCGTCCGGTTGTGGCAAACTTTCTTCTTGTATCTAACTGCGGCCCAAACTTGTGGTCGAGCCCACGTAGTGCATGGGGTCCCTTGGAGTCGTTATTCGTAGGGCCAATTTTAATTAATACTCAACACTAATATTTCTGTATTGTATCATACTAGTGTCTTCGTTCCATTGTTTTAAAACCCATAATTCGCATTAATGAGCTTCAGTTATCATTTTGTTGAATGAATCTCGTATGAAATATTCATTGTTCCGACGTAAATCTTTTGATTTTCAGGTTGTAACGGTTATTTTGATATTTTTTTTTTCAAAATATTCAATTTAACTCACGTGGCAACTTTTGTTGGAGTTATTTGTAAAACTCCAAACTGTGGTTCTGTATATTATTGGGAGAAAAAAAAACTTTACCAAAAAAAAAACATTTATTAAAATGTTTTTTTTTTGGTAAAGTTTTTTTTTCCGAAACATTGCACGATACATCTACCTATTCTATTTATTCTATCGTAGAAAATTATCGAATAAACGCTTAAGATTGTTTATATGTTTATTTATGTATTTAGGACAGATAGGATATCGCTCCATGTAAGTATTTCTTGGTATTTCGATTCATCCGGCAGCCCTGTGCTTTTGTGACAACCACACTGCGATCGCCAACCCACTTGCCAAGCGTGGCGATTATGGCAAATCCCCCCATGTTATGTCTATGTGCCGAAACTTGGGGGAGGCCTATGTCCAGCAGTGGACGTCTTTCGGCTGAAATGATGAATGATGATGATGATAGGCAGATGATATTGATCCTATCGTTGAGACGTTACGTAGTAAATCATCCATTGAATTCGTGGAAATTTATAGTAGGGGTGGTTTTCATATTATAATGTGTGTAATTTCAGTTCAATGCGCTATACAATCTGTTGTTTTACATCCTCGTCAAATTCATGGAGGTAACTATGCTAATGATAATCGACCCGAATCTATACATACATACATACAAATAAAATTGAAGTGTCTGTTTGTAATATTAAAATAACCGCTTTTTACTATATGCATGATATGAATGTATATGTTAACGGAAATGTATGAAATCCGTCATTGTATAAAATTCCTAGGAAATGTGTACAATTCCTAAAATCCATAGGATATGTATGAAATATTTTTTAATTAACACTTTTCCTAGGAAATCTATACATTTCCTAAACCGTGATAGGAAATGTATATCAGTAGTCATCGCTGCGCCGATCGCTCCATTCAAGTGAGCATGCAACATGCAGCAGGCAGGGTTTCTGTCACGGCTCCGGCGCTGCGGGCCTCCGGCGGCCCCACGCATGCTAATCTTCGCAGACGGCTTTCGCTCACCACCGCAACTTCGGCTTGTTGGCCGGCTTTGCCGGCCAGCCTCAGCCGCGGCGGCTCGCTCGCAGCCGCCTGCTCCTCAGCCCGCGGGCCGCCTCGCCCCTCCGCGCCTACGCGATTTTAAATTACACTCTAGGGTAGGACAAACAAGACTACGTGGAGTCGGTTTTGCAGCAATTCGGTTCTGTCACTAACTTTTGTTGCAAAGCATATTCAATTTTTAACCAACAATATTATTTAATTGTTACAAAAACTATAGCAAATTGGTTTGATTAGAATTATGTATGGGGCACTACAAGTTCACGACCACCATTTTCACCCAAAGTCTCACAACATCTAATATATTCTTCAGATTAACTTATAGTATAGTTTTTAATTTTATACATTTCCTTCTGTCATATAGGAATTGTATAGAGTTCCTAGGAAATGCATACAATTCCTAGGAAATGTGTGGAGTAAAAAATAATTATGATACTATTTAACACATTTCCTACATAGACTCGGAATTGTATACATTTCCTAGGAATTGTATACAATTCCTAGGTTTCACACATTTCCGGTAACATATATACGGTACATATACCAAAATAACATTTTTTACAATTTTTGTCTGTCTGTTTGTTCCGGCTAATCCCTGGAACGGCTGGACCTATTTTGACTGGAATTTCACCGGCAGATAGCAGATCTAATAAGGAGTAACTTAGGCTACTTCTATTTTAGAAAAAATCTAAAATTATTAAAAAAAAAAAAAACTTAAATGACTTTTTTGTTAAATTCCGCGCGAACGAACTCACGGGCATAGCTAGTCAATAATAAAATGTTTGTGTAGGTTTTGTTTTTTTTGTGTGAACACACGAGTTTGAACCACCTGTGTTTTAAACGCGGCCCGTCTAATCCTCGCCCTTTAACCGCGCTTTCACACATACAAACAATCTCTAACGTTTTGTCGATAATTTCTTATCCCGTTAAGTTTAGGAGATAAGAAATTATCGAACTATTTAGAGCCTAAACCATGTTAAGGGGTTTATTCTGAAATATTGACAAACATAAACAACAAAAAGAAATAGCGTTTATTAATAAATAACTAGGTATCGTAATTTAAATTGATCATTTACGTCTTTTGTTACAACCTCCTGAATTTTGACGAGGATGCAAAACAACACCTTGTTTATGAGTTACACTCCCACTGTAAGTAGTTGTATGGTTTGAAGACATACAGAACAGAAATATAAGCAAAACTGACACTTATCATCTAATACTTAGGGTACTGAAGCTCCATTTACATAGAAATCAAAATAAAATCGCTTAGGAAGAAGTTGTCAAAAAATCAAGCCTACTCAGCACTCGGCACGGAACCGGTCCCGATCCCGATTATTTCGGGAATTAAATTTTTGATTGGAACGCAATTTAATAATAAAATGTCGATACCAATTACACTTCCAATGCATGATTGAAATGGAAAGAAGATTACTGCGGAACCCGTGGGTAGGATATTAAAATCTGCCATTTCTTCGGTTTCGAGACTATCTGTACAGAATGTTTTTTGAGATGGGGCTTCAGTTCTGTGGTAAAAATATCAGTAATTCAGCATAGAAAATATTCCACCTGGACATAAGTTGCTATTGCTGACCTGGAAGTCCTGGAGGTCCAGAGTGGGTGAAGCTAGGAAAGCCTGCGCAGGTGAAGATTCATTCATTCGAAAAACGATGGGTCACTTAAGATCGTGTCCTGTTGTTTGTTCATTACAGAAAATGATGAACGCTGCAGAAGGCACCCAATTAGTGGCTCAGTTCTGGGCCGACATAATTTAGATTACCATCAACATGCTAACAAGAAGATTCAGCGTGGAGGCTTCTTACAAATTTTTCCAGCAGTAAAAGTAAAAAGTAAAAGTGACAATAATATGGATTTGATTTGATTAAAACTTGGGTTAATCATACACCACACCTTCTTTTTCGAGGAATATAAAATTACATGTGTGCAACTCTGCAATTACTCTTAGAAGTGTTGAATAGGTAATAAGTAGCAAATAGTAAACTAATCTATGGCTTGTGATTTTGATTGGTAATAAGGAAAGAGGCTGTGGTGGAACAAAACAAAATACAGTTAAAAAAACCCTATCAAAGAAAAAAATACCGAACCATGATTGAAAATAACTGTATAGGTATTTTAAAAGAACTTGATATTATTTTATAAAAAAAACCTTTTTCACAAAATTTACTTTGAAAATAATTTGTGAAAAAATACACTAAAGATCCATTATCTTGGCACATTTTTTTCCCCAAAATAAATAATGTTGAATGAAGCGAAAACCTGTTTTAACCCTTACTTGCCAAGAATGAATGCTAGGTATAAATAGACACTCTGTTACGCGTAATTTCAACTACAACTCCATGTTTACGTTCGCACAAAACAAAATAATGTCTACCTAAACGACGAATAAAATAACGGTGAAAAGGCCAAATAAAGAAAGAGTGTAAGTGCTGTTTTATAAAAAAATATCACCATAACATTTTATCGGATCGTTTAATATTCAAGCATAATCTGACTAGTGTCTGGTGGCATATAAATGGTAGCATATGTCAACATTACTATTAACGAGGGAATTACAAACTAATTAGTTTGCAAAAAGTGGTTTCGTCGAGAGTTCGCGAAATACGAAATTAATGCGAAAACATGGTCTCATTGCATGTTACAATATAATTAGTATTAATAAAGGCACATGAGCAATGGTTTTTAAGCTGCAAAAACAATACTAAAAAAGTCTTATTATATCAGCAAGGTAAAACAGTATTATTAAAGACAAGATGTATACCTAGTTTTACTAGAAGAACACCTACCTAGAAACTAAAATTAAATGGTTTTGAAATTAGGTCTTTGCAACACTTTTACACGGTAATGAAAAAACTAAATATAGGTGTTTTTTTTTCTTGCGACCACTCTGAAAAGAAACAACGTGACAAACTCAGATGGTCACAGTCTCTTAAAAATCCCTGATACAATCTTATGCTATTTTTTTTTCGGATGGGAAATCATCAAATCACTCCTCCCGCTCTGGGCGGAGTGGAAGGGACTGTCAGACTTATACTGACTAAAACCTATCTATGTTCTTTCTTAGCCCTTTGTGTTCCAGGGCCACGGTATCTCTTTCGAACAGTCCCGCAGCCCTGGCAGGCATCGGCCCTCTCGGATCCCTTCCAAATTTGCTGCGCCGTCGACACGGCCTGTCGTCATAAGACGGACGGACGGTGAGGTAGCACAGTACTCACCGTCCACACAATCTTATACTAACATATGAGGAACCGGCAAATTGTTATCTTACATAGTAATTTGAGGAAAGAACCACACAATCCAGTTGAGCTAATAATCGCGTAGCTCAACGCCGTTTGAGTATAGCTAGAGCAGCTCAATAATTCGATTCAAAATAAAATAATATTTTTAAACACATACCACACACACACACACACCTACCAACCCATGAATTAGTTATAAACCCTTGTATAGTGTGTCTTTGTTTGCTCAATATTGCTTACCGCATCTGTGTACGAGTGCATAATAATTTTAAAATGTGCTTCCCAAGGGGTGGAGAGACCTGGTGTCCTGAAATACAGGCTTTTCGTCTAGCTTAGGCACCAGTCTCCCACAGTATTATAAAAGCCATGTATTGTTCACAAAATTAAATAATGTAATTAAGTATTGTGGTGAGAAATAAATAAATGTTTATCTTTATCTTATCTTATAAACAGCCTAAAACATAAGCAATAGAAAACGGATAATATAGACATATCAACACATACTCGGGATAATGCCAATAATATCATGGAAAAGATGTCGATTACCAAGTACCCCGAACGTGATGACAGAGGCAGTTTTTTTTTAAGACCGCTATTTGAGTTACGAGTATCAGAATAGGGGCAATGTTGAGCTGTTACAATTTATAGGTATACAAAAGAGCTTTATCACATAGTAGAAGAATACTATGGTGATTCTCACGAAACTGTGCTCCTCCGCGCGGTCGGGCGGAGGCCACGAAGCAAGTGTATGGACGGATCGCCGCGCGGAGAGGTGGTGAGCACCGGCCGTCTGCGGTCAGGTGGTTACAGGGCCTACTTGTGTTAGGCATCAACGGATTATCATACAATTCTTACAAATCTATGCGACGTGAGATTTTACCACCCGACCGCGCGGGCTAGCGGTGGCGTGTGAGAATCACCAAAGTATTCTTTGATTGTTTCCACTTAGGAGAGAATGAATGCTTTCAAATAATGTTTCAAACAATTTGACCTTAGCAGCGTTAGACTATCTTTACTAGGTACATATTATATTTTAGTATTGTATCGAAAAGTAAGTTCTTAGTCGAAGTTTCAAGAAGTGGTCCAAAATAATTAGCCTACAAATCCATCAAAGTTTTTAAAAATAAATATGCTAGAACTCAGAACTTTTACCCGCAGATTCATGACTTTTTCGTCTCAAACGCCTAACGAGAAGGTGCTGCTAAAAAAGGAAAAAAAAAGTTTTATACATCATAGACTCTTTTGTGAATTGATTAAAAGTCCGTACAAAGGAGGGTTGGAGGTGGCCCGAGGCTAACTATTTATTACTTTATAGGGCCCTATAATAAAAAAGTCTATTGCTTTCATGATGGCCTTTTGAAAGAGGACAATGCTTTTGTTTTAACGTGGATTCGTGATATTCTTATCACTTGAGTAAAGAAAAAAAATAAGGGCGTTCTTCGGGAAAATAAATAAAGAAAATGTGAAATTGAATCGGTGTTGTGTTGGTCAAAAATATCAAGGAAAGTTAGGTCGTTTGGATAGGGATTTCCTCGTTATTTGTGGATGTCGTAAAAGTTAGTCTCCTGAGGATGGATTGACCGGAGTGATGTTCTCTTTTTTAGGGTTCCCAGTAAACTTTCTCGTTGGTCTTATGGAAAAAAAGGCTTTGGAAATTATCTAGCAGGTTTTGGTCTCTGGTATGTTTATCGACCATTCAGAAGTAATAGTTAAAAGCGTTTACGCCTTATGACATTTCATTCAAACTTTTAAGTCCTTATGTTCCGAAATGACTGAACCGATTTTAATGAAACTTAATAGGTACGCATAAGCAGGATACATAGGTCTAAAAACATTCTCGAAAAATAGTGTTACAGCTAAATTAGACCGATTATAAATTATCCATAGAAACAAATTTCCAATTATCTCTTTTTAAAAGACATTTTAGTAAATTTTCAGACTTTTTTATCTTGTTTATGCGCATTAAGTTTCATTGAAATCGGTTCAATCATTTCGTCAAATAAGGACTTGAAAGTTTGTATGAAATGCCGTAAGGTGTAAACGTATGTGCGGTAAGCAGGATACATAGATCTAAAAAGATACTAAAAACATTTGGAAATTTATGTTTTTTTTTTAAAAAAAACATTGATTTAATCATTTCGGAAAATAAGGACTTGAAAGTTTGTGTGAAATGTCGTACGGCGTAAACACTTTTAACAGCAGTCGTTGGAAATGTCAATGTTTATATAGTCCAGTTGTAAATACCGTTCAAACAAGGGGCTGATTGCTAGTCTAATATAAAATATTCCATTACTTCTAATTGAAAATGACGTTATAGCTTCTTCTAGCGTTGGCTTTAGTCCTAAACTGAATAGGTACCTTTGTTGGCTTCTGTTCACTTTTGACTTGATGTAATGATAACAAACATAATATTATGTACATGTTGTTCATTATGAATTGAATCTATTGGAGGGTACTGAGGGTTGGTATTCTTGGTTTGTGTTTCCGCTCGTGTGCACTTTATCCCTGACCGCACTGTAACCGAATTTCACCAACATTGTTACTGTTGCGTGCAAGTAACGTCAAGGCTTTGCGGAATTATGAACAATGACAGATACGTGCAAATCGCGTAATTGGTAAATATTCATTAGACATGAATATTTACCATATCGGTAAGTGATTACCCTTCTAGTTATAAGAGTAGGCACTCAACGACAAATAAATATTGCATGACGGGCTTACCTGTAAGAGATTGGTACACTGGTCTATAACTCTATTGGATGTATGTATTTGATATCGTTATATTGTTGTATTATTTAGTTATCGGTGTGTTCTTTAGTAGGTAAGTCAGTTTCGAACCCAGGCAGGCGCATTACTTTGTGTAATTTACTTCATACACCGCTGCCTTCAAAAACGGTGAAGGAAAACATCGTGAAGAAACCAGCATGTCCTAGAAATAAAAATTCGAAGACATGTGACGTCTACCAACCCGCACTGGGCCCGCGTGTTAGATTACAGCAAATTACCTCTCATAGAGAGGAGGCCTGTGTCCCAGCAGTAGGAACATTATAGGCTGACGATTATGATGTTTTTTTAGTTGGTGAGCCCGCGCCTTAATCGTATACTTTGTTGTTTCCTCTGGAAAGAAAAACCAGGAAATATACTAAAATTGTCACTGACTGTCCTATCTACTGTCACTAATGGAGTATGTGTCACTATTTGAGCTAGATATAATATCACAATAGATAGAAAACAATATATATAGATATAAAACTGTAAATTCATCGTTGAAATTACTAGATAGTATTTTTAGCTAGAAATACCAGACTGTAATGCAAAACACTAACAGTGTGAAAATAATAATAAATACTGGAATGTGACTTAAATCAGCATCATTTATATATGAAACTGCAAAAATAGTCGTTTATTAAAAAGAAATTGTGCTGTAAAAATTTCCAAAGCAATATTCGAGATATATTTAGACATGCAGACAGATGAATGTATTCCCCGATACGGGAACTGGCATTCATTGTGTTGCTGCAAAATATATATATCGTGGAAAACGAGATATTTTGTGAAAATATAAAGGACTGTTTTATTTGCTTGTTTTCTTTAGTGTTGAGAAGAAATATTGTCCTGTAACTCGATGCTCTATTGAATTTTACAACAGTGCTCTGTATCGTTTCCGACGTAAAGAATAGCACCTTCCCATATCTTCCCGTGAGTGTCGTAAGAGGCGACTAAGGGACTTGCCAGAGAATGGGTAGCAGCGTTCTCTGTGCTCTTGCAACAACCGTACTGCGATCGCCAACCCGCCTGCCAAACGTGGCGATTATGGCAAAGCCCCCATGGCCTTATGAGCGCAAAAAAGAAATGGCCCGCAGTACCCGGCAGCCTTTGAGGGAGGCCTATGTCCAGCAGTTGACGTCTTTCGGCTGAAATTATGAAATATGATGAACTACGCAATCATATTTACTCACTACCTGTTCTCTTTTATGATTTTTCAAATATACTTCTTTAATTCTCATTTTCTGATAAGGAACACTTGTGATTGCATGGTTTTAGATTCAGCAGTTTAGGAGGTGCGTTGTTTATTGTATTTTATTTTTGCTTGGAAGTAGGCAGAAAATACAGAGTGCTTACAGCACACGTAGCTTGACCACTGTAGAAACGATTTTTTTCTACGGAAGAATCGACATAATGAAAGATAGAGACAATGGGTCAGTTAGTCGATTATCCGTCGACATAGTCCGTGTCTACGGCGGTCATGCTATGCGTGCAGCTACGATCCTTACATACTCCTAGGGGTAACGTCCACGCTCATACATCTAGTTATATATGGACGCCCTTTCTGAAGAACCTCACCACTAAGGTGAATCATCATCATCATCATCATTTCAGCCGAAAGACGTCCACTGCTGGACATAAGCCTCCCCCTAGTTTCGCCACATTGAAATAACATGGGGGTTTTGCCTTAATCGCCACGCTTGGCAGGCGGGTTGGCGATCGCAATACGGTTGTCACAAAAGCACAGAGAACGCTGCTGCCCATTCTCTGACAAGTCCTCGCCTCTTACGACACTCACGGGAAGATACGGTACTAAGGTGAATACTTAAGTGAAAAAAAAAATTAAAACAATTAACTTTTTTTTTATTAACTGAATGTGAGTTTATTCGTGAGTATTATTTGTCTGTCAGTGAACCTAAGATGGTACGGCAAGTTTATTACTCCATTAGTATAAATACATTTATCAATATTAATAATAAATTAATTTTCCCATCACAATTATTACAGTGAACAGGAATTATTTAATCTAAGACACAGGTAAACATTTGTGAGACTGGTGTCCGAAATAGGCATACAATACCTGTGTTACGGGTCACTATATTAGTGACAGTAGATAGATAGGACAGTCAGGTCCGCTACCAATCTTGCTGATTGGTCAGTTTTCTACGACTATCGATATCAATCAAATTCGTCACGGTGCCATTTGGAAAGTGAAAAATAACCTAACACATTGGAAAGCCGCCTGCCACTATAAATCGTTACTCTATTTTTCGTCACCTCCTTTAACAGAGTAGTAAACAAACTGCTCGTCTCAATTTTCAACTGTATCCAGCTGCCATTTAAAATTCAATTCGTTTAAAGTTTCAGTTGTCGAACACAGTTAAAGTGAAAGAAGTGACTGGGACAGTTCTGTGTTACCTATAAATTATTCGACGCCATATTGGTTTTGTCCGGGGCTCTGGGTTTAGCTTTGCATCGATACTTGTGCCATATTGTAGTGCCTGGAATTGGCTTTAGGTTTTGTATATGATGTGAGATTTTTCAAAGCTTTATGTTTCCCTTAGTATGTTTTGGATTGTTTTCTCATTAGTGCTTCAGTAGAAACGGTTTGTCGTTTTACATAAATTCTTTAGTGACATGACACATTATGCGTTGCATAGTAACATGCGACGTTTCAACGGATCGACGGACGAGAATTTTGAGCAGGCGTAAATAGGTACTGCTTCATCCGCTATAATAAAAAGTTCAGTGTTTTGAACACTGTTGGATAAAAAATACTCGGGTTTAATGGAATGTGGTCACCAAACCACTTACAGTAACGATAATATTTGTTTTTGCGTAAAATTGTGACCATTTTCATTCTGCGGTTTGGTGATTCCATTTTATTAGTTTAATTTGTGAAGGCAGTTTAAAAAGTTAACGTATAGTCAATACATTGATGTTAAACACCCGAATTCACATAAAAAGTAAAAGAACGACGATTAAACCGCCATAATTTAGTGAAATATAATAAAGTATGCTAATAAATAGTAATAGCTCGAGTTACTACTTCTATTTTATATTAGTTAAGATTTTTATTAGAATTTTGCTCGGTAATTAAGACAGAAAACGACTATTGCTGTTGAACGTACAATACAAAAACCGCAAAAAACGTACCTGCTAAAAATATAAATTTTAATATCTCTGGTTCCTTTTGAATAACTAGAAATTAATAGATTTAAATACTTAAAACGTCAACCGAAGGAATTAAATTAAAATAACTCTGAACTAAAGGGGACATCGGATGAATTTTATTTGAATATTAATAAATAAACCTTAACTCGTATTAACCCTACGGCACTTACCCAACTCATTTATATAAGTTTACCTCATAAAGTTGGATATTTCGTTAGTTATTTTTAGTGTGTAATAGAGTGAACGAACTATAGTTGGATGGTTTTAAGGAATTATGCTTGAATTTGGTACAGTCTGCTGAACATGAAAATTCACTTTAGTTTGCTGACAAGTAAAGGGTGTTCAGCGGACATTTTTCGACTTAAGTTAATGAACTTAAACTTTTAAGGTGAAAAAGGTATCGTTTGACGCGCCTAGATTATGTTTTTGCCCATCGCATTGAGTCACTGCTTTAGAACACACCACGCATTATCGGTTGAGTATTTTTAATGCGTTGTTTTGTCCCCTGTGTACACTTGGTTCGACTGCTTAGTCCGATCGATCGGACGACGTGAACTTTTTACTCCTTTCGGTCGAATTCATCGGACAAAGTGAAACCGCAAATTCTCATAGTCCGATCGATCGGACAACGCGATTTATATGTATAAGTTTTTTTAAACTGACATGGTCATTAACACTAATAATAACACTTGTAACGGGATATTTACCAAGTTTATTATTTGTTTCGAGTTCCCGATATTTCGGCGCTGTAGCAAACGCCATGATCACGGATAAACAAAAAAAAAACAAATACACAACAAACAAACAATAGATAAATAATAAACATGGTAAATATCCCGTTACAAGTGTTATTAATAACGCGATTTATTTTTTCCCTTTTGTCCGATTCATCGGACAAAGCAGAATTACAAATTCTCGAGTTTAGCCAGTTTTTTAAAGTGTGTGTTTCCTCACTGGCGAATGCTACACAGCGCCACGCGGCGACTATAGCATTTTTTAGGTCCTCTAAAGTGTAGGTGTTGGTACACTTCGGATACTCAAGTAAGTGGAACATCGTCTGGTCGGGAGCACCGCATTCACACTGTGTATCAGAAGGATCTGTCATCATCTTCCTGCGCTTGTCCCAAGTTACTTGGGGTCGGCGCATCACGTTTTTTACTTCCATTCTCCTCTAGTAACCATCACGCTAGGAAGGACCGCAAGGATCTTTAATATCGCATTTTGCCAAATTGTGTTTATAAAGGCCTACTTGGGTGCGCAATCGGTTAAGTGCTTTCGATACAGGTCACTGCAAATTTGTGGATGATAAGCTTTGCCATGTCCTCCCATACTTAAGTACTAACGCTGTAACAGAAATATTGTAATACCAAATGATTTTAAAAGAGAAACCATGGAGTTTCTTGCCGGTTCTTCGCCATAGGAAACGACTAACCTGGAACGAGCACCTTTTTGTCGACGTTTTATCAGTGCTCGTGTAGGCCTATGTAAAATAAAAATATTTTAATTTTTACATGAAGCAACAACAGTTAACTAAACTCCTCTTTGACCTTATTTCAATTTTATGCGTATTCATCTTTTATGCCAGCACGCGAAAATGTTCTTCCTCACCACGCTTGCCTTTGTTGTTTTATGAGTAGAACTTGCAGTGTCCTTTGTCAATTCTATGTTTGGAAATTATTGCAGCCTGCTCATTCGCGAGCAGATAACAAAGGATGATTGAATCAAGGCAAATTAATCAAAGCAATTATAGAACACACACGTTGTAATTAATTAAGTACGGTTTATCATAAGACGTGAAACTACATAGATTAGATCAGTTATAGGTTGTTCCACTCCAGTTGTAGTTCGAGGAGATCGTGACTTCACAACACAGCCGCTCGGGTCGCACGCACTTGCCTAGGCTGGTCCGTGGATAGGTCATCACCCATTACATACCGAGTTTCGTCCATGCGTCGGAAATCACGTAAATTGTTAGTCCCGATCCTTTCGGGCCACTAACTACCTGGTTGGTGGCCCGTAAGTCCGACAACCAATCATATCGTATGACTGTATTACGTTGCTCCGAGGTTCAAAATACCGATGTACGGTATACATAAAGTTCGTAAGTACGAATTACGTTAGTCAGAAAGTACGCTATGACGAATTTCATTACTCATCATGTTCGTCACTCCGATGTGCGTTACTCTGAAATTACCCAGAAGTAAATGGGTTATGGAAGTCAGATAGGCACACGTTCTATGTAAAATGCAGGTATTCAGCTGAATCCGGTAACACTAGAAGCCGACCCCAACATGGTTGGGAAAAGGCTAGGCTGCTGATGATGATAGGTTGTGCTACTGTTATTGCATACCTTTTATTCAGCCTTAAGCAAATGTGTTGTTGTTCCTCAAATAATGGAACACATGATATCGCGTCCTACGTTCCCGGATACCCTGCAAGAACTTCATCCCGCGATCATGGCGCTTTAAAACAGAGTTTACCCTGCAAGAATTTATGGACACTAGCGATAGCGCTAAACGCACGGTTAAGTTTTGGGCAGGCTCATTCAAGATTGCCATTAAATCTGTAGTCAAGCCAAGGCAAAAGGCATAAGGTGCATCCGATATTATATTCATTTAATGGATGGTTGGTATAAGAAAGAAGTTTGAAGCTTTTGGAAGAGACTGTCCCGCAAGTTTTGCCAAATAAAGTTCATAATGTTTAAGAAAACATTTCTTCAAATGTACATGCGGTTTTACTTTATAAAGCCATTGAAAAACACTCAACTGTTCACAAACAGTTAGTACAATGGGTGTTTATTCAATGTACTGTAGCCCAGTTTCTCCGAGGACTCAACAAACACTTGATAAAAAGACGCCATTGTTGATTCTATCGTTCAATTGATCCGTCGGGTCTGTTAGAAAACGTTTGTTTGTTACAAACAAACCTCCTTTTATATAATATAAACGCCTTTTATACTGTTTTAAAAAAGAAGGGAAGAATAAAGATGAATGGCACTTGACAGATGTTTTCTTTGAAGTAAGTGTCAATTAAAAAGCTTGTACCTATATTACGATGGTGATGGTGAGTTTACTTTTAACGGAAGCTCATACTGCCCGTATGAGCTTCCGTTAAAAGTAAACTGAATTATTTCTTTGGGGGTTTGAATACACACTTGTTAAGAATACAAAAGTGTAAGGAAAGTAAAGAGCAACATCCTGAATAAGCATTACTCCAGTTCTACACTGTACAAGACCTTATATCTTTCCCTACAAAGGCTAATAAAAGCGCCTAACTTACCACTTTTTCTATAAATTAAAGGCCTAGCAAATTTTAATTTCAAGCTATCCTTAGTCTTCCAAAAGTTACAGGCCAAAAATAATAACCGTAATGTAAATTAACTCCTAAGATGAACGAGTTTATTGAATTTTACTCCTTATAGTGACGTATTCCGAGCTAATGGCTTGGCCACAAGCTGCACGTTCAAGCGACATGCGTCTTGCGGCAGCGACTTGCGGTTTAACTGTACTCAAATGGCACGAATATGCAAAGAGGTCATGGCTAAATAATAACAGCCGCATGGGTTGATCGATAAGATTAGGCCACCCATGCTTAGGTCAGTCCGTGAATTAGGTGACCATTCATTACCTACCTACCAAGTTTGCCTCGGATAAAAACGTTAATTCGTTGGTCCCGGCTGTCATTTATAGATCTTTGACAGTCATTACAGGTAGTTACTGGCCCGGAAATCTGACAACCAGTCTTACCAAGAGGTATCGTATTACCCAGTATTAGCTGGGTTGTGGAGATCAGATAGGCAGTCGTTCCATGTAAATATTGGTATTCAGCTGCATCTGGTTAGACTGGTAGCCGACATCAACATAGTCGGGAAAAGGCTAGACAGATGATGATGCAAGTCGCAGCGCCTGAGGTTGCAAACAAGGCATACGTTTCTTGAACTTTGCCTCTTACTGTGACGTATTATGAGCTAACTTCGCCACACAAAGCTCTAAACTCAAAATTAATAACTTTCACCGACCTAAGTTGCAAACACCGCGGTTTGGACTTACTAACAAATTAATTAATTCAGTAATTAATTTTGACATCACATTTGATAAAGGGTGCTCTTGAGTAAATGACAAACACGTGAATTGACCTATCAGCAGGGTAAATCAATGTGGTAATTCTGTCTAGTCATCTAGAAGATGGATTTTTATTCTAAATAGGCTAGCGTAACAAATTGTGCACATTGATCGCAGAATTGGCCGATGGGGCAAAAAAGTTCTGTAATGGCGACCGCGAACCGGAAGACGGTGCGTTGGATGGCCTCCCACTTGTTGGACCGATGACCTGGTGAAGGTTGCGGGGATCCACTGGATGCGACTCACACAGGACCGGTCAATGTGCCGACACTTGGGGGAGGTATGTCCAGCAGTGGACGTCTTTCGGCTGAAATATGATGATGATGAACAAATTGGGCAAATGTTCCTTTTTTTTTCATAAAATCAGTGTTTATGGCGGAAATAAAAGCTTAGGGGTTACCTAAGAGTAATATGAATTTACATTGGTAAAGGTTAATTGTACCGAACAATTTTTGGTGAAACGACGGATGATTTACGAGTATGTCGCCTCCTGTTCCAATATATATTTGTCGCAGTTAGATGATTTTATTCCGTTAGACACGGTCATCATGTGGGCAGAACATGGGTTTCGTGCAATGAAAACACACACTACACACGGTACACTGCTTTTATCAAACTAACAAATTACTTGAAATTACAATCCAACACAATAACACTAGGCACCATGAATCGGGGTACAGTTTCGGGACGTCTTGACTCCGCCGCGATCAGACACTGACTGTCCTCGTCGCAGCGAGCTCGAAACATCACGACTCTGTAGTAAGCGCGCTTAGGTGTGGGTAGACTGGTAAGTAGGTCGCTTGATGCAACCTTTGGAGCGCTTTCGATTCATTTTCTGTCTATACTATTGATCTGATCCAACATATTTATAAGTATATTTTTTTATACAAAATAGGCCGAAATTCGCCTGATGTGAAGCGATGCGGCCTAGGGTGTAGTATGCTTGCCTAGAAGAAACCGATTCACTCGAACTAAAAATGACCATTATTTACATATCCGATCCCTGTTATTGTATACCGGTAGGTCAACCATGCAACCCTCACAAGTAGGTGCTTGTAACAGTTGTTAAGGGCAGTTACTCAAATATTCTAAAACTGCTCAATTTTACTCGTCAATCTTATGTAGGAACATTTAGTACATTGTTATAAATTTTAGGTAACTAAAAGAACAATAAACTCGTTAATTACTGTAGTTTAAGACGTTGAAAGGATTATTCTATTTATTCTTAAGAAAAAGCAACAGTGATTTTTTTTCTTTCTGGAATTTAACTTGAAATATTAAACAGACAAACATTAAATGGAAAACAAAACCATTTTCTACGGCTGTCGAGCAAAAACAGACGTAATACCGTAAAGTGTTTATCTTGACGTTAGTTAATGTATTCAGCACACACCCATGCCTTTTATAAAACCATTTTCATTATCACATTACAAATAAAATAGAAAACAAATAAAGATATCACCTTCATGAGATATATGGAAGCAATTTTCATAAATAAATTGCTAAGTAGTATAAAGGTTAATAAAGTAGAAACGTATCTAAATTAATGGTGGTAGAAAACCTATAAATATTGTACTTTAGCGCGCCCTTGTGGGGACAAATGGACCTAACGTTATAATAAATATTTTCTTGCTAGCCATTCATTTGTTGGTGCTACGTAATTATACCTATGGGCCTCTCATTTGTCGATGGCCATAATATATATATATAAATACACAATTGTTTGTGTCAAAAGTTCCGAGCTGACCTAAAAAAAGGTGGCTTAAGCTGGATCCAAAGAAATAACCTGGATGAGTTCCTAAAAGTTGTGTACATCGACGCTGCAAAGTCGCCAGCATATCGTATGGTTTTGTATCGGATACATTTCGGGGAGTGTGCTTTTGGAATTCCCCCATTCCTATTCTATCATGGAACGAGTTACAATACGGTGAAGCTTTACCGTTATATGGTCGAAGTTCGACAAACCCGAACAAAGCGCTTTGCTTCCACATTAACTGCCTCGTTGGTCTCGTAGTCCCAAGCGTGACTGCTGAGCGTGGGGTCTTGGGTTCGATTCTAGGGTCGTGCAAAAAGTGGCTAATGGGGCTTTTCATTAATAATTTATCAGTAGTTGCACGTTCTTTCCGTGCCTCGGAAAGCACGTTAAGCCGTTGGTCCTGCGCCTGACCTTTTTCGGTCGTGCCCGATTGCCGTCCCATCGGACTATGAGAGTAAGGGAACAGAGAGTGCATCTGTGCCTGCGCATACACTTGTGCACTAATCTCCACCAAGATTGGCCGTTGTGACCGAAAAGGGTCATGAGGACTATATACATATATATTGTGCGAACCGCTAGTGTGTGAAATTCACTGCCGGCTTCTGTGTTCCCTGATCATTTCTTCGAAATTCGAGTGAATCGGTTTCTTCTAGGCAAGCGTGCTCTACCCTAGGCCGCCTCATTGCTTCGCATGATCATGCTTCGCATGAGGCGAGATGCGGTCAAACGCAAGTCTATCTTGTATAAAACAAATCATCAGGCGTTTTACCAAAAATTGATCATCATCATCAGCCTATAATGTTCCCACTAATGGACACAGACCTCCTCTCAATGTGAGGGAGTGGGCTGTAATCCACAACGTGGGCCCTGTGGGGCTTGGTAGATGTCACATGCCTTCGAATTTCTAATTCTAGAACATGCTGGCTTCCTCACGATGTTTTCCTTCACCGTTTTAGAGGGATCATCATTTCAGCCGAAAGACGTCCACTACTGGACATAGGCCTCCCCCAAGAAGGGGGCGTTTTGCCATAATCGCCACGCTTGGCAGGCGGGTTGGCGATCGCAGTACGGTTGTTACAAAAGCACAGAGAACGCTGCTGCCCATTTTCTGCTAAGTCCCTTAGTCGCCTCTTACGACACCCACGGGAAGATATGGTATGGTGCTATTCCTTACGTCCGACACCATACAGAACAGGGATTGAGGAGGAGGGATTTTGAGGGATGCCGTGATGAAATAAATTACACAAAGTAATGCGCCTGCCTGGGTTCGAACCCACGGCTTGCTCGTAAGTCGGGGCTGCCACCACTGGGCCACCGCTGCTCTTCAAAGCTTACAAAAATGTATTTCTTCCAAATAACCTTTACCAATGTAAATTAATGTTACCCTTAGGTAACCCCTAAGTTATTATTTCCGCCATAAATACTGATTTGATGAAAAAAAAGGTCAGGAACATATGCACAATTTGTTACCCGTGTGCAAACAAAAATGTGTAAACAAAGTTACGTCGGCCAATCAATTGGACGAGCCAACTGCGTTATTATGGCGTTATTTGCTTGCGTGAACTGAGCACTTTATTTGACTTCGTTTATACCAACAGTATGACTCGGTAAACAAGGGACCTGATACATACAGCACATGATAAAAATGGCATGTAACTAAACAAATATTATATCTTCATCAACTACTGTTAGCTCAGGATAAAATTTGAATACTAGTTGATTCTATGTTATTTTGATTCGCACTCGAGCGGTTGTCGAATCAATATCTCCTGTACGTCTACCATGAGTTGTCATAGTTAGATCGCTTGACGTAACTGCAATAGTTCCGTCAATACGCAAATACTATAGTTAGCTTTTTCAATTGTACCATGAGCTGTGTTGGTGCTTACTACTAATGTCATAGTTACAACTACACAGTGTTGTTATGTTGGCATCATTTTATGAAACGATGCTCACTTCACATTGCATATTTTCATCTCTTTTTAAATAATGCACGATGATAGAGACAAAAGACAGGTCATATGGTACTATTATCCAACAAAATGTAGAAAGTCGCCTGACTCACTCTTCTCAATGAAATCTAATGCAGCCCAAATTTATTCGTGTTACGACGGTTCATCAGCTTGGTGTCCGTTATGCAAGAAATCACACAAATTATCAAAAGCTTCTTTGGTTAACTATAAAGTTACCCAAACCTGGTATCACTTAAAGTTTCAAGTGGATTTCCAAGTAGAACACGCATCTCACTTTGAAACTTTTTTGTGTTTGCGTCGTTCATTTTCTAATTCGGCAACGGCTTACATTTCCCATATCTTCCCGTGGGAGTCGTAAGAGGCGACTAAGGGACTTGCCAGAGAATGGGCAGCAGCGTTCTCTATGCTTTTGTAACAACCGTACTGCGATCGCCAACCCGCCTGCCAAGCGTGGCAATTATGGCAAAACTCCCCTTCTTGGGGGAGACCTATGTCCAGCAGTGGACGTCTTGTAACTGTTAGGACTACGCAGGGTAGGATGCGTAGGCCGCTGACAAGTAGGTAGGTAGGTTGTTGTTCAGTAAAACAGCCGGACTAGTTAATACATATATTTAGACAATGCTAGGTCGCGGGTACGCTGTCACTGAGTTCTGTTCCGTTCACTATCACTGTAATTATCCGGAGGGTACCGTCCCTTGGCAGCACGTGCAGACGTGGGGGGCCTGTCAGTACAGGCTCAGTAGTAGACCTCCGGAACTGTAGCGGCCAGGGTTGCGCAGGGTAGACTGCGCAGGCACCGGCTCGCGTGGCGGTAGGCCGCAGGTGAGCAGGCCAAGACCTGGTCAGCGCACTGGCACAGCAGTGGGTAGCTTGCTTAGCTGGCGAGCGTAGGCAGCGTGCAGGAGCAGGCAAGGGTACAGCAGTAGGTAGCGTGCTTGGTAGCGCGCTTAGGTAGCGCGTGTGGCGTAGGCAAGGGTACAGCACTCAGCCTGAGCGAAGAGCCCCTAAAACCGGGGCTCACACTCACAGAATCTTGAGTTCAGAGAATAACTTCCTTCAGCTAAGCCAGCGGAAAAGAAACGCTCGAGCCATAGCGTCCTGTCAAAAACTAGAGTTGTACCGCGTTTTTAGTGAGGTCCCTAGTTACTTACTAATAGTCACATTTTAGAATCACTCGACTAATTTCAGTTGAGAACCTCACAACGCTAGTCTTTTGGCTGAAATGATGATGATGATAACATTTCCTACACAAAAAGTGATCTATTAAACATTATAATTAAAAAATAACAAAATTGATCGCAAACTATAGTCTTTTCACGGAACAAAATGTCGGTGAGTGCTGCAACTACAATAGTAATAGTTCGTTACTATGACATTTGTCAAATTTGTAACTCACGGTACAAAATTCTAAGCAAATGAAGCCCAAACTACAGTCGCTGTAGTATAGTTTACTACACGGTGACGTAGGATAGATAACTATGTGACTCATACTGCGCATTTTAGTACCCAACTATCCGCTAGAGGCGCTGTAAAAGTTTTCATACATTTTTTTAACTACAGACGCTAGCTTGTACAGATTGTTAAAACTCATGGTAGACGTACTGAACATGCGAAACACGAGTCGAGTATAGTTTTAGGTGCTATGCATATTATTATAACTTTTCCTGCATGTGCATATTTTTTGCGGGTGGGAGGACGGTGCTGCATCCTGCATACAGGCCTGGATGTTTTTTTGCGGAATTAAAAGTATTAACATGGATTTAGTCAGAACTGTACCTACCTAACAGTACACCCATATTTCGCCAGTTATATCTGCTTGAACTGCCATACATACTAATATAGTATGGATGGATGTTAAAGCGTATATTCAAGTCCAATATAGTGGGGGGCGAGCTTATTGACATCAACCGGGCACAAATTAGACTCCGTAGCTGCTACTGAGAAATTCTTGATAGAAAAACCCAATACCGTGGAATCAAACTCAGGACCTCATGGTCAGCGGTCGTGTATGCGACCACTAGACTAACGAGGCAGTCGAGGCAGAACCACTATTTCATAATTTTATAATTGGGTACTCTAAATGATGATAATGATGATCTGCCTAGCCTTTTCCCAACCTATCTTGGAGTCAGCTTCCAGTCTATCCAGCTGAGCACCAGTATTTTTCATGAAGCGACTGCCTATCTGACCTCCACAACCTAGTAACTGGGTAACACGATACCCTTTGGTAAGACTAGATGTTAGGTTTATGGCTTCTGACAACTCGTAACGACTGTCAAAGATCTACAAATGACAGTTAGATACTCTAAATATAATTTAATATTGTCCATAGTTTAACTAGTCACCCTGCGTACTTTCCACCCATATTAATTGACATCCATTAAGGACTCTACCTACTTGATAATAGTGACCAATACTCTAATGGAACCAAATGGGAAGTGATAGAAAGCGACAGGTTTTTGTCGAAGGAATATTTCACAATTGGACATTTTTGCAACGTAGGTGTGTTGATGAGGGTTTAGAGTCCTTGCAGGAAAATAGTTTCTCAGATTTTGCTCGTCGGTAGTTTTTGTGAAAACCGTTTTCCTTGTTCTGTATCTAGTAAATCATCATCATCATTTCAGTCGTGTGTGAACCGCGCTCGACGGCGGACGTAGTTGATACGCGTTATAATATTATTATTATAGTAAAGCGCGGCGTAAGCCGACGCTCGAAACTTTTGTTGCCATGTGTGAGACACTTGTGGCAAACGAGCTGCTGGCGTTCCTGCAACAGAAACTGGACGTGATGGACGAGGTGTCCGCCGTTCAGATCTGTGTATCGAATTTCAGCGAGGACGACATTGCTGCTGCGAAGCTGCTGCTGTTTCGGTCGCTCAACAAAAGCGACCAGATGGTGTCTCGTAGGCGTGACGGGACAAAGAAAAGCGTGCAGGATATCATCACGCTGCTGAAAGCGACCGACCCTGACGACGTGCCGACGTTTGTGGCGAGGGATTTGAACAAATTACCTCCAGTCACTTTCGACCACGTCGACGTGACAAGCCTGCTGAAGGACATTGTCTTCCTAAAGGCTAGTTTGGCTGATGTGCAGAGAAATCTGGCTACATCCCAGAGTACCGTGGAAGACTTGCGCTCACAGCTAGAAGAGTTGCGCAACTCGGTGGCATTAACTAGGTCACCGGCACGTGTAATTAACGTAAACACGCGCCGAGGAGCCGGCTGCCTCGATACATCGGCTACGAGTTTCGCGTCAGCAGTTTTGTCGCCCGTGCCGATTGCTGAGTCTGCGTTGCGCGCTGTAGGCGCGCCTCGCAGCCCCGCTCCCGTCCCCGCAGCTCCTCCCCGCAGCGCTGCCCGTCCGACGCGACCAACTGAGCCAGTGGTCATTTCCAGAACCCCTGCTTCTCACCCTGCGCAGCCCGTGCCTACGAAGGCAACAGACCGGGCTGATGATGACGGTTTTGTGACGGTGCAAAGGAGGAAACGTCGTCAGCGAAACTGTCAGAACCGCTGCGGTAAGGCTCCTGTGGAGCCCAACGTTAAACTGCGTGCCGCGAAGCCGAATACCCCGGTGTACATCTCTCGTCTACACTACACCACTGAGGCAGAGAACATCGAGGAGTACGTGCGCCATAGATTGAATTACACGCCAAGAGTGCAGCTGCTGGAGTCGCGCCGCAACGTCAATTTCAAGGCGTTTGTGGTGCGCATACCAACATGTTATGTGCATTTGGTGTTGGAAGAAAGTTTTTGGCCGCAGGATGTGGTGTTCCGTCGCTTCCGCGGACAAATTCCACATGAACGCACACAACATCGTGCAAGTGAAGTGTTACTAACTTAATTATAAGTTTTATGTACTAACACAATTGTTATAGTATGTATATTTAGGTTAAGGTATTTATCTATGGGTCGTTGTAACCTGAAAATAAATTGATTATTATTATTATTATTATTTCAGCCCAAAAAAGTCCACTGCCGGACATAGGCCCCCCCAAGTGTCGCCACATTGACATTTTGGGGGGTTTTGCCATAATCGCCACGCTTGGCAGGCGGGTTGGCGATCACAGTACGGTTGTTACAAAAGCACAGAGAACGCTGCTGCCCATTCTCTGGCAAGTCCTTTAGTCGCTTCTTACGACACCCACGGGAAGATATGGGATGGTGCTATTCTTTACGTCCGACACCATACAGAGCCTAGTAAATCATTTGTAAGTAACTACGTAACTAACTGATACAGAGAAAATACTGTCATTTTTTTATGCAAGATGATTTTTCAAGAGTCAAAAACGTTTTGACAAAATGAAATTTAAGCAAAACCATACAACAAAGCCGCCTAACCACACTGCTTGAGAAATAAGAAGCTTGATTTTCTTTCTTCACTATCTTATTTACACTTTTCTGTACCTAAGTACTTACTGACAAAGTGGATCATAATTCCAGGTACAATTCGCTTTTTCTTTGAAAGACCATAACGTTAGAAGAAAAGCTCCCTCATTATTTGCCAGAAACACTAAATTCCCAAACAATATAACGAAGAATCCCTGGTTCTTACAAGAAAATATTACCTCGAGAATTCAGTTTTCTCTCACTAATTAGATGGGTGATAACTTCTGCTTACATACAGAAAATTAGGAGTTATTCACGATAATAACTGTGGGGTAATTTATTACGATGAATTAGGGTGATTTTCTTAGGGCGCGCGCAGACAGCGACAAGCGTTTCGGAATGCCGAGTATACCTTAGAATGTGACATGTATAATGAAATGCTTTTTGTCTGAACGGTATGTGTGCTTGTGCTTAACTTGAAACTCAAAACAAAGGAGATGTGCTCGACCTGGGCAGTATTGTTTTTACTGTCAAGCGCCAGAGCTATAGACGACGTCTAGCACCTTCTCTTTCCCACTCTGGAATAGTATTGGAGCAGCGCTGCTTGTCCACGAGATACATACATGTTGTGATGGAGACTTCATCTTCCTGCACTTGTCCCATTTAATTTAGGGTCGGCGCAACACGTCTTTTTCCTCCATTCTCCTCTGTCATTCTTCATGCTATCATTTACACCTTTTTCCTTTAGATCATTTTCCATACAATCCATCCATCTTTTCTTTGGTCTTCCTCTCACAATCCATCCATCCACATTTATATTCATCACTCTTTTAGTCACATGTGTTCCATCCCGCCTCATCACATGTCCATACCAAGACAGACTCCCTTTCATCTTTTCTGTAACAGGCGCCACTTTCAAACATCCTCTTATGTGCTCATTTCTAACTTTATCCATTTTAGTCACTCCACACATCCATCTCAACATTCTCATCTCTGCTGCATGCAATCTTTTTCCATCCGTATTTTTCACTTCCCAGCATTCCGATCCATACAGTACGACAGGTGTAATCACGGACTTGTATTTTGTATTTTCCCTTTAACTTGAGGGGCATCTGTAGGTCGCTAGTTGTTCCTGTGACCTGTCGCCATTTCATCCATCCTGAGTTCATCCGGTGCGTTACATCCCGGTCTACATGACCATCCCCTTGGACAAGCGACCCGAGGTACCGAAAATCGGAACAGGTTGGTATGGACTTTCTGGCAAGGGCTATAGGCACAGGACTGAAGAGACCGCTGAAATAACAAAACAAGTATTCCGTTTTGGTTCTACTTAGTTTCAGGCCAACATTCTCCAGTCTTTGTCACAACACCTCTAATCTGCTCTGGATCTCTAGGCAACTCTCGGCAACTATTACAATGTCACCGAACGCGGTGTCCCCAAACAGCATACACCAGGGAACCTTTGGGAGCCGATGAAGACTGCGGAAAAAAAATCGAGTAAACGCTGCTACTCTCGCGAAGGAAACAAGTGTCACTCAAACGTGTCTCTTGATGTAAGGCGTGTCATCAGAGGACGTGGACGAAGCCTACGGAAGGCAAGGAAGCGTGTGCCTTGCGGTAAAATTATGTTAGTATACATTACTTTGATAAAATATCCTGTTTCAGCGGTACCTACTAAGGACGTAATTAGCGATAACTTGGACCGCTGGAGATGAGTATACGCAGTTTCATGATAAATATTTGTGTTAGATGGGGATATTTTTATTGAAGCTATTAAAACACCTGCAACAACAACCCTACTGAGAAATAGTTTTTAGAAATAGAAAGACTGTTTCTCTTAACAATGTTTCTAATAATCCATTATTTTTTTAAGCGCAATAATCTTCTCCATTTACCTAACTTTACATATACAATTTTCTACTTTTGTGACGTGTCCTTTGCTGAAAGAACTTTACTATTATTTAAGATGATTTATTCAAAAAATCGTTAAATGTATATTTGTTTGTTTCAAACACTCGTAGTTGAATCAAATACGAGTGGTATTAAGCTGGGGATACACAAACCCGTAGCTTGCACACTAGCATAACAGCTCCTTGCACGTGCACCTACAGTCATGTGTATACGCTAGCTGGCATGCCTGTTACTGGCATACAAGTAGCTAGCATAACATTTGATTTACTTGCATGCCCGTTGAGGGAGGGGACGCGGAGGTTTGCCAAACAGACACGTGTGATAAAACGCAACAGCTACCAGTATACCAGTAGCTGACTCTTTGTTATTTTGTCCCCCATTTTTCCTAACAATTCATCATGTTTTCTGGGAGCATTTTTAAATGGTTTCTGTAACCATCAGGATCTTCTTGACGCATTTCTTTGAGCAGACAACTACTGGCTCTAAAATCTTCCCTTCTACTACTCCAATCTCTTTCCAAAACCCCCCGTTTTTACTTTTTATCTCTCATTGATTTAGCTACACATTCAATTGCTAGTAACAACACGATTTTGTTTAATTCACTTCGATTGTTATCCATTTTTAGCGCAAGAATAGATACGAGTGATTCTCACGAACTGTCCTGTGTAAACGCGATAGTAATACTGGTATGCAAAGGCACAACTTGCATACCAGTATTACTTGCAAATGTATCCGCAGTGTGCCAGTTATTTGTACATGCTAGGAACTTTCATGCCAGCTACTTTCCCGATTTACTGGCATGTGTATCCCCGCCTTTTGTTTTTGGTATAAGAACGGAACAAATCATTAACATTTATATTCTAGTCACAAAACTAAAAGTCCGATATTTACAAACCATTCCCTTTGTTTAAATCATAATAATCGTCTTGATTCCAGAACTTTATCGAAAATCGAACTGATTAATTTCCTCGTCTCCACCCTGAACAGGAAAAACGTCTAATCTCATCGGGGTGTGACTTGATTCGCCCCAAGTCTAATCAACTTTATGATTATTTCGCAAGAAAATTAACGGGGTTTCTTTCAATAACCTTTTCCAATTAGTTCACTCCAAAAAATGGGGAAAAGTATTTTTATGTCATAACTCGTTTTCGCAATGAATGTAACTTTTCTCGAAATCGGAATAACAGTGTTTTTCCTTATTATTGAAAGGTTTTTAATTTATTTAAACAATGTAATCGAATTAGAATTTCGAAATTTTCTTAAATATTTTATACTCTTTGAAACGTCTGAAAAACCCACTTTTCAATTTACACAATTACGACGACGATTACGACGATTACTACGATTTTGTTTCGAGTCAACATTTTTTTTGTAAAGTCGTGAAATTATTGGTTAACAATTTCTCCAGCATAAATATAGCCCGTCACTCCAAATCACTAGTGCTACAAAATCTTTCTTTAACAGATGTATGATATCGGTATAACATGGACCAAGCGTATTACAACGCAGGTACGTAATTTGAAACATACATTTTGCTCACATAAATTTCACGTAACGTTACCTATGAATGTATTTAACCATGTTAATCCAAGTTCGAACAAAATTGTTCGTATCGAAACGCATCGGATCGATTGCCAATTCATCTGGAATGACCTAATTGCTTGTTTGATCTAGATAAATGATTAAATTGGGAGATACTTACATTAGTAGACTTTCATTCTATGTTGGGATTTTATAACAATTGAATAAGGCAAATGATGCTTCATGATAAAATATAGGTACTGGCAAATTGCGAGTTTGTGATTTCAGACCATTACTTTTTAGAAGTACTTAGCGGGGACGAATCTCGACGTAAATTAAAAAAAGTGTAAATTATATCGAAAACACTGCACTTAAAACGGTAAAGGAAAGCTGCTAGCAATACACATAATACGTCCGTCAAGCCTGGGTACGTGTGCTGAATTACAGCCCATTCCTCAAAAATATAAAGCTTAAAAAATTAATTTTGATTTTGACTGCCTTATGGGTCGAGTTGTCGTAAGCGCAACTGCTGGCCATGAGGTATTGGGTTCTATTACCGGGTCTGGCTAAGTGCTATTTGGTTTTTCCATCAGGAATTTATCAGAAGCAGCCACAACTTACGGCGCATTAAAAAAACTGAAATGTTTTATAGAGAGCTTATTAAGGAAATGATGCGTTAAAAGACGTGTCTAGCTTGCTGAGCGTTTGCGATTTTAGTTACCTAAGGTTTCATTCGTTATGAAAGTAACTGCAATTCACTTTTCGAATAACTTTTAGAAGGAGGTGTCTTCATACTTATAAAGTTATTCAAAGGCACAGGCTTCGGAACAACTTCTGAAGTTGTAACAGCTTGCCAGCTATTTGCTTGATGCCATTTCCATTGGAAAAATGACTCCATTATAACATTTAACCCCTTTTAGGGATTAATATGAATAAAATCTTCAAAAATCTTTCAAATTCAATTATGTTTATGGTTTGTTACAGGTGATATATAGGTTTATAAAGTTATTACATCGAGGCAAAATATCTTTTAATACAGTTGCTCAAAAAGTGGCTTATTGCAGGGACGTATAGCGTTCGGGATGTGGGCTATTACACACTCGAGCTTTTACTTTACCTTTCCCGAACTCGTGCGTTCTCTTTCCCAACTGTCAAAATAATGTCTATTAAAAAGAAAAAAAACCAACCACGGAGTTTTTACTAAAAAAAAATCATAGAAGTTTTTATGATTCATGCAAATATTTCTAAAAAGAAGCTACTAATTTGTTTCAATATCAGATTTAATGATTTGATTCAATGAGTTAGGTTAGGTTTCATTTCATTTTCATTTCATATCAATAAAAAAAAATCTACTGAAGACTTGGCTGTATGGGCATAGTTCCCTTTGCCTACCCAGAAGGGATGAAGAAAACAAAAAAATATCTCTGCTTATATTATTTTACGTTTGGCGCCATTTTCCAAAAATGTTCTTTATTAAATTGCTTCATTTTTTCGCAACTGTATTAAAAATAGTTGTTCAGTACACGTGCGGAACCGTCATTGCAACTTGTTCCGACTGTCAACCCTCACCTTCGGCTGCGCCTCGGCTCGGGTAGACATTTATCGGAACTCTTTGCAATGACAGGCATTCCGCACTCGCAATGAAATATACTATTCTTCTATGAATTCATGTTTCCAGACCAAACGGTTGAGACCGTATTGTGTGTCAATGAATTTAAGGTTTTTGACGCAGATTCCTCAGAAAGTTAAATGTTGCTATTTAGGTAAATCATCATCTTCCTCATCTTCTCATGTTACACGAGATCAGTGCGTCATGTTTTTTTCTTCCATTTTCCTCTATCAAATGCCACGCTATCAGTTACTCCTTTTTAGGGTTCCGTACCCAGAGGGTCAAACTGGACCCTGTTACTGAGACTTCACTGTCCGTCCGCCCATCCGTCCGGCCATCGTCCGTCCGTCCGTCTGTCGGTCCGTCTGTAACCAGGCTGTATCTCATGTACCGTGATAGTTGAAATTTCTACAGATTATGTATTTCTGGTGACGATGACGCTATAACAACAAATACTAAAACAGAATAAAGTAAATATTTAAGGGGGCTCCCATACAAAACAGTGATTTTTTTTATCTTTTTTATAAATAATGGTACGGAACCCGACTTGCGCGAGTCCGACTCGCACTTGGCCGGTTTTCTTTCATATCCTCATACAATAAAACCATCGTTTCCTTGGTCTCCTTTTCTCTTTCCATCCATCATCAACATTTATGTTCATAACTCTTTTAGTCACATGCGTTTTCTTATAATATATTATACTAGCTGATACCCGCGACTTCGTTCGCGCGGAAATTTTAAGGTGTATGTGTGAGACTGCCTCGTTGTTAGAGTGGTCGCAAGCACGACTGCTGAGCTTGAGGTCCCGGGTTCGATTCTCAGATCGGGCAAAGTGTTATTGGGTTATTCCATCAGGAATTTCTGAGTAGCAGCCACGAAGTCTGGATTTAATGTCGGGCCCGGTTGATGGGGATCGCCCCCTATTACATAGAGCTTCAACATAACTGGCGAAATGAGGATGTACGATTAAATACACCTTCAGTAAGGAATGATGTTTTGTTGTTATGTGTGACAACTGACGGTCTGATCGTAATGTGATTATGTCGGTGATGACTACAAAGGGCGTGCTTTAGGGTGGTGTAATTCTGAGCGGCAGAGGTCCGAAACAAAATTAAAAGGCGTTGAAGCGACACTATAATATGGCTTAAAAGTCGGAACATATTTTTTTCAAAGTGAACAATACGGCGCATTGTTGGGCACTATTTATTTATTCTTTCCAATACAGCTTTGTATACAATAAAAAATGTCATAACAATGACCGTAACCACGTGCAAGTTTTGGCTTCATGAAACACGTGAAGAATCAACAAATAATTGACCGTCTGAGAAGCATGGAGTACGTACCCAAAAAATTGCCTGCCACTTTTTAGGTATGGCCCTGATATTTGTTGATCGTCATTGCAAAACTACCTGGTAATTAAAATTGGAATGGCAAGTTATTTGGAATATTTGGCATGCGTCGAATTAAAACGCTCTCTCCTTTAGCAAATCCTGTAATAATGGTGGTTTAACGGTATGAGAAACAGGGTGTAAAGTTCCTCAATACTCCATCGAAAAGGGAGGATCCTCCGACCAGACAGGTGTTGGGTCTGGTGGGCAACTGCCCGACAGTTGTTGTCGGGTTTCTCCATAGTCTTAAGTCAATGTAAACTTTGCTTGCTTGATGTAGGCAATTGATGTTAGTTCTTCCGTCACGTCATAAAATCAAAAACAAAATATTTTATTTTACATAGGCCTACAGGGGCACTTATAAAACGTCGACAAAAGGGGCACGGTTTGGGTTGGTTGTTTCCTATGGAGAAAAGCCGGCAAGAAAGTCCATGGTTACTCTTTTAAAATCATTTGGTTCTAAAATATTTGAATGTTACAGCGTTTGTACCTAAGTATGAGAGGACAGCGTAGGCCCGACAATAAGTCGTCGCTTACAACAAAAGGTAGAAAAAGATAATACGTGAAAAAAAAAAGAAAACAAAAATTACAAAGCCACACATTCACAAAAATATGAATGAAAAAGAATCAATTAAAAAGTAAAAATAAATAAGAACAATAAATTAAACAATTGACACAAATGTCATAGATGGCGCTGTAGTACTTTTTGTAGTAAGTTGCTTTTTGTAGGTCGCTACATCACTCCCCTCCGGAGACCATAGGTCGATAGTCGAATGAGTCAGCTTGTAGTATTATGCCGTGCCAGTTGGAATTTCGTTGCCGCATTGTTCACGGTGAGTCGGAACAGACTGTGGTGGTGAGGCGAACCCCAGTGAGTCGGGGCCGGCGCTGCGTTTGCTCCAGCGCGTCGGACGTAGTGCAGCGCTGCGATGTAGCAGACAGCTAGAGAGGTGTCGACCGGGAGATAGTAGAAGCTCTCGACCGGCCGAAAAGGCAGTGTGCTGTGCCAAAGTCGCTTGATGAGAGGCTGAGGGTGCTGACCAGGAATGCGCTCTGGCTGCATGCTGGTGGTCAGGAATACGCATTTGAAGCTGGCTGTAAGACTCGCTAAACTAAAACTTGAAGGAAGTGATGATGATGACGTCACGTTGCTCGAAGACTGCGCTGACGTCCATTTCTGGGTCACCAGTTTAGCAGTTTGAGGAACAGGGTGTAAAGTTCCTCAATACTCCATTGAAAAGGGAGGATCCTCCGACCAGACAGGTGTTGTATCTGGTGGGCAACTGCCCGACAGTTGTTGTCGGGTTTCTCTATATAGTATTAAGTCGAAAGCAAGTTAAACTCTGCTTGCGAGATGTAGGCAATTGATGTTAGTTCTTCCGTCGCGTCATAGATGGCGCTGTAGCACTTTTTGTAGTAAGTTGCTTTTTGTAGGTCGCTACAGTGGCTTTTATAATATTACTGCCAAGCTTTGTGATACGAAGCCTGGTGCCGTTGCACAGTCTTGGTACATCAAAGTTTCTCATCAGAAGAACTAAAACGCCAACTTTAAGCTCCATCTTATGGGAACGGCACGCCCGTTAGCTCCAGGGAGTTGAAAAATTCAACGGGGTCATTAGCCATCACAGTGTCTACGGATGTGTATACTTTAAAATCGCCGACGATCATGTCTTAAATTTCGTTTTGTTTATGACCCACTCGTTCTTTAATCACTATTTATTTTGAATGGCTAAAAAAACGAAAACTATTTTGTAATGATCTGAAAATCATAAAGCATTATAATAAAACAAAATACCTAGTTACAAAAAGAGAACAACGGTTGGGGATCGAACCCGCGTTGTTTTGGAAAGTTTACAGCATTAAAAAATTACCACAAAAAGTGCATACTGACTGCGGATACGAACTCGATACCTTTTGCTTGGCGGGCGGTCATAGAACCGCCAGGCTACTTACTTTGATGACAAATGGTTTGAAATAGCCGGTTTATTCTAATGCTTGTCATGACAGTTGTCAGTTGTCAAACAGTTGAGAAATGTGGACTAAATGCAATATTGCTCATCCCCCTAAGTTATTAGCGCGATAATATATAGCCTATGTTACTCGGTAAAGATGTAGCTATCTAATGGTGAAAGAATTTTCAAAAACGGTCCAGTAGTTTTTGAGTTTATTCATTACATACAAAAATACAAATCTTTCCTCTTTATAATATTAGTGTAGATAGAGAAAGATTTTTTTGATAGTATTTAAGTAAATACTTTTTTTTAGTTAGGCTATTAAGCTTTTCACTGCTGGTCCAAGGCCTCCCCTTTCTCTTTCCAAACCTCTGTGTCCTGCTGGACTACCATGACGTCTTAAAGCAGTATTGTTTAACTCTTATTCCAGTGTGGGAAAGGGACGGAGCTATAAAGGATGTCTAGCGCCATCTCTTTCCCACACTGGAAAAGGAGTAAAACAATAATGTTTTAAGACGTCATGGTAGGCTAGCTGTGCAATATCTGGCCATGTTTTCCCCGCAAACAAGTTCAGATCGATAAAAAAAACAATTTCTAGTTTTCAGATTTTAATACAAGTACATTCTGGAACTTATAAATAATAACACAAATGATTTCAAAAGTGCTTCTCCCTCTTGACAAGGATATGCCCTTAGTCATGTTTTGTGCCCCAAATGGAAACAGAGAATGAATGTAAAAGATTTCACTGAAAAGGTAAGGTTTTATAAGTATTCCTTACAAATGTTGGCTCTTTTTATACTTTCACGGCTGTAATTGGGTCCCTACGGGGTCGGATTATGTTGAAAATGAATTCCGAAATATTTAAATTAATTGGGCCTACATGTACCCAATGTGTTTTTAAGCATGTTCTTTTTGGAAAATATATCACATCAGAGGTATCAAATCTAGCGCTTATTGTTTTTATTTGTTTTCTCAAGGATCCTTCTTTATCAAACAATCAATCTCTATTTAGAATAAACAAAGGAGTTTTGATGAAGTTTTCCTCAAAATGTTTCGTGCTTCAGGAAATCAAACGACGCCGCAGTGCGATCCATCTTGTTTACTTAATTATGATGTCAATAAACAAGAATTGAGTCACTCCAATATCTGGTTGTTGATCCTCGTCATGTCTATAATTATCTAAAGCAGAAATATTTATTTGGTAGCTGTTTATAGAATATAAATTAAGAAATCGTTTCATCATCATCAACCTGTAATGTTCCCACTGCTGGGACACAAGCCTCCTCTCTATGAGAGGGTGTAGGCTGTAATCCACCACGCGGACCCAGTGTGGGTTGGTAGATGCCACATGTCTTCGAATTTTTTGTTCTAGGACTTGCCTGTTTCCTCACGATGTTTCCGTTCACCTTTTTTAAGGGCAGCGGTGATGAAATAAATTACACAAAGTAATGAGCCTGCCTGGGTTCGAACCTACGGTTTAGTACACGTATGTCGCGGCTGCCACCACCTGGGCCACCGCTGCTCTCGAGAAATCGTTTATTTCGATCATAGGTAGGTAAGGTCATGAACAATAAAATTTGATCGGTAAAAATATTAAATACTTCGATTGCTCAGTAAACGAACTGTTCAGCAATGGTTTAGGAAAGTGGACAAAGATTTAAATCGTTGAATATGCTATCACCGTACTTAAGTCGACTGAAAAATCCTACAAGTAGTAATACTGTTACAAAATAAAAACTTTTATGTATTTTTGCAGTCATAGAGCAAATCTAATGACTTAAATATTTGGTTTAAGAATTTTATTTTAAACATCCCTTTTCTTTTCGTATTTTTTTCTTTGTGTATTTCGTAGATTGGGATTTGATAAGGTTTCTCCCACAAAATTTTTCGAAGCAAAAATATATTTTCCGTATTACAACAAAAAATAAAAGTTTTTCTTTAAAACGAACGAGGAGTAACCTTACAAACATTTTACTACGACCTTTCCTGTAAGGTTATGTAAAAGGTTTCATTAAGAAATAAAAAAAACTGGTCAAGTGCGAGTCGGACTTGCAGACTTAGGCAGAGGTGCACCTAATAGTACACCCAAATATCGCCAGTTATGTTTAAGTCCAATATTATAGGGGGTGAGCCTATTGACATTAACTGGGCAGAAATCCAGACTCGTTGGCTGCTACTGAGAAATTACTGATGGAAAAACCCAATAACACTTTGCCCTATCTGGGAATCGAACTTGAGACCTCAGGCTTGGCAGTCATGCTTGCGATCATTATACCAACGAGCCAAAACCAAGAAACCTTTTTAAAGCACATTATACTATTGCATTCAGTTACGCGAACGCATGTGAAGGTTGGGGCTCCTAAATCAGCGACTTGAAATGTTCTCGCTTCTTAGTCTAGTATTATGAAACTAGAACTTTTGATGTCGCTGATGTAAGTGTCACTACACTTGCCAAGATTAATTGGCACAGGAAGACTAGTCCAGCCGAGATCCCAAAGGCTTGCCTGAAAATCGGCACCATGATATAAGAGATATACTTTTTTTTTACGGATGGGAAGTCATCAAATCACGCTCCTGCTCTATGCGGAGCGGAAGGGACTGTCAGACTTGTACTGACTAAAACCCATCCATGCCGCAGCCCTGGCAGGCATCGGCCCTCTCGGACCCCTTCCGATTTGCTGACATCTCCTTGAGGCGCCCGTGGAACACGAACGCGCCGTCGACACGGCCTGTCGTCATAAGACGGACGGATGGTGAGCTAGCCCATCACTCACCGTCCAGAGGCCCGCGATAAGAGATATACTTTACATAACATAACATTACGCCTGTAACCCTCGAAGGTTTTATGTGTCATCATTCATCATCATTTCAACCCAAAAAACGTCCACTGCTGGACATATGCCTCCCCCAATTGTCGCCACATTGACATTTTGGGGGTTTTTGCCATAATCGCCACGCTTGGCAGGCGGGTTGGCGATCGTAGTACGGTTGTTACAAAAACACAGAGAATGCTGCTGCCCATTCTCTGGCAAATACCTTAGTCACCTCTTACGACACCCACGGGAAGATAAGGGATGGTGCTATTCTTACCGTCCGACACCATACAGACCGTGTAATTGAGGTTGAGAGATAGACATGTAATTTAGGTTGAGCGTATTGTCATCCACCAGGGACAAATCAGGACTCCGTGGCTGCTACTGAGAAATTCTTGATGGTCCTTAAAACCTTAACACTTTGGTTATTTTATGGACTTGGTCAAAAAGATAGCAAGTGAGCTTTAAGGTTAAGCCGTGCTTGCCGAGGTTGGACCATGGATGAGTGACCATAATTACATACCGTGTTTCCGCCGTGCATCAGAAAGCACGTTAAGCCGTTGGTCTCGGCTGTCATTTGTAGATCTTTGACTGTCGTTAAGAGTAGTCAGAAGCCAAAAGTCTGACATCCAGTCTTACCAAGGGGTATCGTATTACCCAGTTACTGGGTTCTGGAGGTCAGATAGGCAGTCGTTCCATGTAAAATACCGGTACTGCTGCATCCGGTTAGGAAGGAAGCTGACCTCAAGATAGTTTGGGAAAAGGCTAGGCAGATGATGATGAGACAAACTGATAGCAAATGAAAAAATTAGGTACCTCCACTATCTTCCCGTATAAAATAAAAGCGAAGCAGTTGAAATAAATAACTTTATGAAATCCGATAAGATATACCTAACTAAGCAAAGGTCCTAAAAGTGATGATTTAAAATGAAAGAAAGAAAGAAAGAAAGAAAAAATATTTATTTGTCGCAGGGACATGACGTGCATACAAAATGAAAACAGTAAACATAGGTACAAAGCATAAGAAACATTTGTAAGTACAATAACATAAAATATACAACAGTAAGATTTTAAAAAATAACAAAATAACACAGAATTTAAGTAAAAGATTCGTCAGCTTGCACGTCGTGACTGCGACAAACAGGTTCCCACTCAGCATGATGCTGTGCTATGGGGGGCCCACAGCACAGCGCTGGTTTTCAGAGGTCACCCGTAAAAAAAAAAAAAAAAAGAAACGTACGGACATCAAGACAGCGTAAACATTTTAATACATGACTAAGGAAAATAAAACGAACAGTACCTGCATTTAAAAAAACCATAATGAATATCATAAACACTACAAAAACAATAAAAAATAATTGGGAAAATCACTTTCGGAGAAGAACCAAAATTGATTGGAACCCTTTTACACTAAGCTTTGGTCTTCAATGCAAATGAGGGTAGGTATAACGTCTGCAAATCCGATTCTACAGCTACATATTTAATTCCTACGTTTTAAAGCCTAACTTATTGCAGACTGTTGAACTTTAAACGCTCAGATGAGCGGTTAGAGTTGAAATTCCAACAGAATTGCTTAGTGTTAGTGAAGAGTTCTAGAGGTCGAAGCACTTTGCTTTGTTAACGATATTAGATTATTTTATGTTTTACTAAGACCTAAAATAGTTTGAATTTATTAGTGTTTTAATAGTAAACTGTGCTTTATAGTACGGGCAAATGAGAGGGATATTAATTCAGTTTTATGTGCGATTAGAGCAGTATTTCTTAGTGAAATAAATAGGATGGGCGGGCGTTTAATCTTTAAGTTTCAGTAGCGAACTTCGAACGTCGCACCAAGATAAGATTATTGATTTCATGACTTATTGATTAAATTATGGAGTGAGTGGTTAGATGGACTGACAAAGACATTTATTCGTAGGAGATTGTAGACACAAAGTAGGTTATAATAGCGTAGTTCAAGTTGCCTACCATGACGTCTTAAAACATTATTGTTTTACTCCTTTTCAAGTGTGGGAAAGAGATGGCGCTAGACATCCTGTATAGCTCCGTCTCTTTCCCACACTGGAATAAGAGTAAAACAATACTGCTTTAAGACGTCATGGTAGGCCAGCAGGACATACCTATCCGCATATATTTAATTGATTACAGTTATTTCACTAAAATATATACTTACCACTTAAAAACAGTACAGTGAAAAGCGGTTGTTAAAATATTATGGACTCGTAAATTTTCAGCTTTTGAAGGTCTGTGCTCAAGTGAAAATACGACTCCACAAGTAAACATTGGAAGCTTTTAATGCTTTGTCCTTTCATCTGAGTAAAAAGAGATGAAGTAAAGAAAACGAATAGATCCGCTATTTTTTTATTTTATTTTGACCGTAATTCCATTATGATAAAATCCAATTTTATATTTTCATTGCCTCAGTACAGCTCAATGAATTTTCCCGATTCAAGTGCACTCGTGATGTGGATGCCAATGCATTCTGATTGTGTTCCGCTATTTTCTTTGTTGGCAAAATTTTAGATAAACGTGCCTGATAAAGTTTTTGGCAAACCTTCTTTCAGTTTTCGTATCAACGCTATTATTTATAGATACCGTTTACCCTAATGTAGGTTAAATTTGCTGTGGAATATTTAATTTATATACCTAAACGAAAATTGCTAATAGGTATTTGATTTGTCTGATGAACGAGGGACGATATAATACATCTCTGGCTACAAGACTAGAGCTATCTCTCGATAAAGTACATGAAAATTGGACTTCAAATTTTAGCCAAAATTACTTAATAAGTAGTCAATTTTCTATTTGATGATAAGTGGTTACCACTGCCTATGGATACCAGCAATTACAAGTGTACCGCAATCAGCAGATGTATTGCAATTTAAGAGATATAACTGACATGGTTAAAGTGTTGAACTCTCAAAAGTAATCACATAGATGCTATCCATCTTTCCTCGAATAATTGGAACTGCATAACTATTTGTGACCCACTCAATCCCATTATTCATCGATAGGAAGAAAAAAAGAAAAACCATTTTATTGACACAAGCTAACATGTAGGTACCTACGCACAATATAAAACAAAAATAATATAAGAAAAAAAAAAACCTTAATCTAAACAAAAAGTATAACACTGTGTGCCTCACGGCTGCGCCGAACAGGCCCAGTTCAGCAAAATGCCACACTTTGACAACTAGTGCCCGAAGTTAGTTTTCATGCATGATAGCAGATTTATCTTTCTCGGTCCTCCCCATCGATCTTCATGGCCGCACCATCACACTGCGAACTGAATACCAAGCTTTACTTAAACACGCTGGCAGTGCACGCTGCTAATGTGTTCCACAATTTATCTTCCAAGGCACCTGCCGACGTCACGTTTTGCCGTGACAAATTTGTTAAGCAAGCCATTTATGTCGTGAGGCTTACCGTGGTAAGTAGTGTTGATTTATTTGATGGAGGCTTTCGTGAATATGATTGGATGAGATTTTTGTAGGTGTTTTTTTGAATGGTATATTTTTAACACAAAATCGATGGGTGGTGAGTTTTTCTGGTATCTAGCTGTGTTGTGAAGGCAAATATGCAGTAGCTGCTCCATCTTAGTTGGAAAAAGGCAGTTGATGAGATGTGTGGTAAACACCACCACCTTATGAATTATTACCATAGTGCATAATCAAAGGGAAAAGAGACTTAATCCGACTGAAAACGAGTTCTGACTTTACACAAGCTTGAACCTTTGCGGCAGTTTTTGTGATTTGAACTTAGATCCATAAACTTTTTAATACAAAACAAACCTCGAACTTAGTTTCGTGCAATCTGAGTGAATTCGCAAGAGTTTTGTTGAATTATATTAGTTATATTTAAATATTCATATTCTGTGTTATGTCTGATTTTATATTTAGATTTTTAAGTATTAGCCGTAAGTTTATTTTTCAATTTATTTGGTGTGTTTGCAAACCACTAGGTATTGTATTGGGGTTATCTTGTCAAGATAGTGTTTGTAAGATAAATAAATAAAATAAATCAATAAATGTCTTTTTTGAAGATTTTACGAATATAATAGAATAAAACGTTACTTATGGTACACCCTAAAAATAAAACATAACGGTTTGCAAGTTGCGTTTAGAAACGTTTCATCTTTTTACATGAACATTTTAGTGGCATAATTTTCCAATCAACGCAGCAACGTATCAAGACGTACTTTGCGGCCTGATCAAAATTCTGCAACACTATCAAAATGTTCGAAGTATAAGTACTTGGATAACTACTTTACTTCACCAAAATATTCACTCGAAACTCACATCGTTGCGACTAACCTAGTATACTACCTGCATTAAAACAAGAAACATGGATTTAAGACCTTTAGGTTCATATTAGCAGAACAGGGAAGAATCATACACGGGGGGACAGTTCAACTACTTCTTTCTCTTATTGAGCTACTATGATATATTAAAGTTATTAACTTTTTATTTTTTATTACCGTCGTAGTGAAACAACACTTCGTTGCTTCACTACGACGACATAACGACATATTAGCATGCCTTATGATTTTTTCAGCAGCCACCATATTTTCAAGTTTCTTTCTATATCTTTTCTGGGAAACGACTTGAGGATATATATATTTTTTGTACTTTGCGCCACACTAGGAATTTCTCCTGTATCGTGGGTGCGTTTACAAGCATTTAAACTCACTTACACAAACAGCCAGAACCTGGAACAACTATCTGTAGGCCATACAAATATTTGTGCCGTGCGGGGATCGACCTCGTGACATGCAGCGCAGCAGTCGATCGCTCAACCACTGCGCTAACCATGCCGTCGAAATATAGGCATGTTCACATGTTTCTAGTCTGTTAGTGGAAACCGTTAGGCTGATTCTATTTTTGTTTGACGAGAAATCCATAGGTATTTCATTTGTCGTTTGAAAAAGCACACCAATTTCATCGAATTTGTTTTGCTTTGCTTTGTTATGTTAAGAGAAATACAAGAGGAATACGTTGCAGATATTTTTTCTGCGTATCAACTTCAAAAACATGTGCTACTTTCAATACTTATTTTAAAGAATATCCCTTAGCACAAGTATAACAGAATGTTGGCATAATAGCCGACTCTTAAAAATATCTCGTTTATATATATATTATTCACAAAAGTACTATACTAGTACTTTTGTGAATGACTTTCTCTTCTCTTTTTTTTTCTAGCCTACATGGTGTCCCATTGTTGGGCAAAGGTCTCCCCATTTTCCTAGCATAATTTTCTATCATGTTCGATCTCTGGCCATGTTGGTCCCGAAAACATGATCATCCCCCGTATTCACAAACGCTCGGTTTTGATTTCGATTTGGAAAGTCGTATCTCGTCTATCTCGCTCGCTTTCGTAATGCCAAACCAAGTAGGCATATGACTTATCGAATCGAAATCGAAACCGAGCGTTTGTGAATACGAGGGTTGATCGTCACGCCTACTTCGCCGCGATCTACAACAACGGCGCTCTCCAGATGCATCCTCGCGACGTGGTTTACCCAGCTTCAGCCTGGCTGTTTTCTCTCCAACATCAGCTACTTGAGTTATGGAGCGTGGTATTTCTGTCGCAATCTGTTGGCTTAACACCTATTAAGCTGCGCTCCACTGCTCGCTCGTATCTTTGTACTTCTGCTGATCAGCAAGTGACCAACTTGGAGCACTTTTCTCTTTTACTTAGGACGAGATTTTTTTGGAACTCTAATGATGTGGCGAGTCTATTGCCATCAAACGAGCACACATGCTTAATGATTTCAGGTTGCCAATGAGAACTTCCCGAAAAAAGTATTCTACATCCTAATACAGATTCTGGTATACCTTTGTGCCTGTTTCGTCGATATCCGTGCAGCCGTTTAGGTGTTCAAAGGAACAGACAGCCACAACTACTTTTACATTAATAGTTCCTATTAGTTCGGAAGTATGCTTTAGAAAATAAAAGTAGTAAACAAGTTAGTTTAACCCGGAGTTTATTTTAGTTACTAGTAGCTATTGTGGTGCGGTATTGTTACAATGTTAAAGTTTGCTGCTGTTCCATTTAGTACAAACTTCTGGTCGGTTCAGAACAGTAGAACATAGATTCATAGAGTGCATTGGAAGTGAAGTCTGTTTTAAGAGAACAAACAAAAGAAGATAATAGTTATTTCTGTCTCTAGTAAGTAAGTGATATTTATTTTTATCGAAGGAAATGTTTGAACCATCATTTTCTGCTTATGCTGATCTAGGTATTCGGGATGTACAAATAACACATAAAATTACATCACACCTGTAATCAATGAAGAGTAAGGTAGACCACCACAATCCTGGGGGGGTAGGTAAGGAGAGACGTAAACAAGCAACACTACTACTATTTCCTCTATAACATAAACTGTATATACATAACTTAATCACCTTAACAAAGGAAATTGGATCACCTCACATACTTCCTATAAGGAAAACTCAGTCTGCGTAAAAACTTTTTTATTAGTAACATCCTTGTTTTACTTTACTGTCCCACTCCCATTTTATGCACCGTAAAGATATTTTCCTTTTTCGTTGATGACAGTTAAAACAAAATGGCTCCCTTTTTTGTTAACTGAAGTTGTTTTTTACCTTTTTATTTTATGTCTTTATAAGGACATTTTCAAGTTGCTAACGGCCCTAAAAATAAAATAGGGATCCTTAACAAAAGAAATACTTGTATTATGAGTCAGTGTATTTATCTTTTTATTTTTAATCCTGTTTTGAAAATATATCATGATAAACACAAATTAAAAAGAAAAAATACACAAAATATGATGCCGGCTCTGTCCAGTTTGCTACTGAGAAAATTCTAATAGAGCAATACTATTGCGATGCGAGGAGATGGAGGGGTCAAAGTAAACTACATGTTAGTTACTACTCCAAGAGTCGATTACTCTTCCACCTTTAATTAGCAACATTATATACATAGTTACGACGTGATGTTATGTCGATAATCTACAATCACGTATTCACATACTATCTACCTTAGCATATTATACTACGTGCTGTACGTGACGTGCTGATGTACGTGACATCACACCACATCACCCCCTTAAATTTTAAAAAAAAATTTTTTACAAGGTTTTTTTTTTTTTTTCCATTACAAACTATTACTCTAACTCTTACAATACAATTTTGTTCTATTCTTATGTACTATATCTATCTTATTTTTATACTTAATCACAACATTTGGTGACTCGTCTTTTATAACTTCAAAAGGTCCATTATAAATACATTCCAATTTATTGCCAGTTTCATTCTTAATCATAACTAAATCACCTTCCTTATAGGTTACAGAATTAAGATTCTTATCATAACAATGTTTCCTAGCTAATTTACTCGCTATTAAATTCTCCCTTGCATCATTTTGTGCCCTTTGCAATCTGTACTTAAATTCTAAAGGATAATCATCAAAATTATACAATGGTTCAACACTTTCTCCTTGAAGACTACTTGGTAATCTGCATTTTCTTCCAAACACTAGCTCATAAGGTGTATATTTGGTAACAGTATTAACTGTCGTATTATAAGAAAAACACCAAAATGGAATCCAAGAACTCCATGATGATGGGTTATTATCCGTCTGTATCCTCAAATATGCACCTAATGTTTTATGTACATTCTCCAAAGAACCTATACTCTCATGATGATATGACGTCGACATGACTTTATTGATGTTCAAGATATCACATAGCTCTATCATTACTTTCGAAACGAATTCACTACCCCTATCCGTAGCTATTGTTTTCGGTATTCCATATCTCAAAACAAAATTCTCTGCCAAAGCTTTTGCTACCTCATTTGCGGATTTATTCTTTAACGGATAAGCCTCTACAAACTTCGTAAGTTCACATTGAAGAGTTAATATGTAAACATTGCCTCTTTCGTCTCTATCAAGGGGTCCTACTATGTCTAAATAAATCTTCTCAAACGATGTTGATGCAGTAGTCGTAATCGTCATGGGTTCCCTAGTATTCCTAGAATACTTTTGCTTACAACACTTATCACATTTACCAACGTACTCCACTACGTCTTTCTCTATAGAAGGCCAATAATAATACTTCTTTATATTATTCACCATCCTACGTATTCCTGCATGACCACTCGTGGGTAAAATATGGAAATCATTCAAAATAACCTTCTTCTCATCTTTCCCTTCTATTCTCCGTAAATCCTTCACTACACACAGTTTAAAATCCCCACAAATCGAACTTCTATTTTCCTTTAAATATTTTGCCATTCTTGTAATAAAATCAACGTTATAACGATTCTTCATAATAATTACTTCTTTAATGCCTTCTTCAATACAAAAACTGACTATGTCTTTCGATAACTCGTCTCGCGAAATTCCCGATAAAGATTCATAGTTTACATAAATACTCGAGTTTTCTGGCATATACACTAAATTGCGCGACTTTGAAAATATCTGCCTACAACCATTATTATTATTGTTGTTATTATTATTGTTACGTAACATTTTCTCCCAATCATCTAAACAAATCTCAATGTCATTTCCTTGCTTCTTAAGTACTTCCACGATCCTAGGGTGATCAGTCCCAGATACCACGGAGTCCCTATCACAAACATTTGGCTTTCCCAACTGCTTGTACTGCGCCCTCGTCATTACGGATATCGTCTTTTCCCGTATCAATTTCAAATCCTCACTCGTTATCACTATTCTAGAAAGTGCATCCGCTAGTACATTCTCTTTGCCCTTAATATATTCAACCTCAAAATCATACTCCTCTAAACACAAACGAAACTTAGTCAACCTACTAGATGGATCTGTCATGTTAAACAAATACAGTAATGGCCGGTGATCCGTCTTTACAACGAACCTCCGTCCGTACAAATACGGTCTAAAATATTTAACTGACCAAACTATTGCCAACAACTCCTTCTCTATTATCGGATAATTTAACTCACTCTTCCCTAACGACCTACTAGCATATGCGATGGGTTTTCCGTTCCCATTACACAACACACTCCCTATTGCATATCCAGAACTATCGGTTTGCAATATAAAAGTATTGCTATCAGAAAAATCAGGATAATCCAACACCGGTGGACTCATTAACGCTTCCTTAAGCAACAAAAACGACTTCTCGCACTCATCGGACCAACTAAATACAACACCTCTCTTACACAGCTTATTCATAGGTACCACTATATCAGCAAACTGTGGTATGAATTTCCTATAATAATTCGCAAACGCTACAAATCGCTTTACCTCATCAACCGTCGATGGACGCGGATAACCTCCAATAACTTCTACCTTCTCTGGATCTGGTGAAATACCTTCGGCCGATATTACATGCCCCAAATAAAGCACTTGCTTCTTCAAAATTTCACATTTAGACGGATTCAACTTTAGATTTACTTCCCTCAAGCGTGAAAATACTGATATTAGGTTCCGATTATGTTCATCTAAATTCCGTCCAAAAATAATGAGATCATCCAAATAAATCAGACACCTATCGTAATTCAATCCAGACATGGCCACAGTCATTAATCTACTAAACGAACTCGGACTTATCTTCAAACCCATTGGTAACCTACACATTTGATACTGCCCCTTGTCTGTTGTGAAAGCAGTATACTTCCTACTACTCTCCTCCAAAGCACACTGATAATAAGATTGTGATAAATCACAGTGACTAAAGTAAACTGCGCCTGACATCGAATCCAAAATCTCAGTTATATTCGGCAATGGAAACTTATCATCCTGTATCTTTTCATTCAACTGCCTATAATCTATAACCACTCGCCATTTCTTCTCCCCACTACGATCCGTCTTTTTGGGTACCACCAAAACAGGACTAGACCACTCACTAACCGCCTCTTCAATGATATTACTCTCCAGCATCTCCTGCACTTGCCTATCAACCTCCTTCTTCTGTGCATAAGGTATCCTATACTGCCTCTTGTACACCGGAGTAGCACTCTCTTTCAAGCGTATAGACTGCTCATATACGTTAGTGACAGCTAATTTATCATCCGGGAGATGAAAAACATCCGAAAACTTTGCACACACTTGCTCAACCGACAACCGCTCCTCGGCGTTCAAATAGTCGAGTTTAAGTAAAGAAAGTACCTCTTCTACACGCTCAACGTCCGTCCCTGGCTTCACGAAATTACAACAATCAAAATCACTCAACGGACAAACTTCCACACCGGACATACTACACACAACTTCCTCGGAGTTCGTATTTAAAATCCTAACGGGTACCATCCCGCCTTTAGGCCTTACTAACACACTAGCCAAGAAAACGCCTTTCCGCAATTCTTGCCTAACTACCACACAATCTTCCGCTCTGTTAACGGGGTAATACCTAACCACCTCACAACGCGGTGGAATAGTCAACAAGTAATCATAGGACTTAAGTGGCATCGAAACCACCCGTCGTCCACGATCCCTAAGAGAAAACCTATTCGCCGAAAAATCTATAATACCACCATACTTCTGCAAGAAATCCTGACCTAATATACCAACCGACTTACATGGCAAATCATCAAATATATAAAACTTATGCGTGAAAGAACACCGTCCACACTCCAACACTAAAGATACATAACCTATAGCCCTCAAACTACCTCCTACACCATTAATCACTAACTCTTCCTTAACTACCTCACAGCACAAAGCATTGTTCAACAAGAAACCACTTTTTACAGCCGATATTGACGCGCCCGTATCTACTAACCATTCCGCATTTATATTATTCACTAGAAAATTAACCCAATTAATACTATCGCAAGCTAAAATACGCTTAGTCTCGAAAAAACTGCAACTGGTGGTCAGTCGCTTCATTACGTCGTGACATTGACGTTCCGCCTGAGTCAGCATCACTACGCGCATGCTCGAAATACGCTACACGCTTCCGACCTTGTTGAGTCGAATGACCACGATGAGCATTATTGCTACGACCGCGCATTCCACGATTATGCCATGCGGTGGCATTTTTGCGCGTACGCTCAACAGCTGTCTTATGTTGCGCGTATCCATTTCCTACTGTAGACCGCCTATAACCATTTCCGCGACCTCTATTATCAAAACCACCCCTCGCGGGCCAACGCTGATACGCCATGACCTGTGCCGACGATGCACAACCTTCGTCTTCTGCTACCCTGATCGCATCCTTCAAACAAGTCAAATTCCGCGCCGTAATGATCGTACCTAAACGCTGATTGCGAAGCCCGTCAGCAAACTTCCTGATCGCGTACTTTTCGTTCAACGGCCGCAAAATCTCATATGCTTCCGAACTTTCCCCGGCTTGAGAAATAGTCAAATTAACCATTAACTTCTCTATCTCAGCCCCAAAATCCGCGACCGACCTATCATTCTGCCTAGCGCGAGCAAGCTTCGCTTGCACAGCTACGTCTGACTCTACTGTTAACAAATGCTTCTTCATATCAGCTAACAGACAATCTACCGTTGCGTAAGTAGAGGACAACCGAATCCTAGCACCCTGGGTAAGTCGTGTTGTCAAAACAAATTTAATTAAAAGAGCATTATCTGCTTCCACTAACATAGAACTATATAATCCTATGGCATCAATCAAGTCTTGCGTAACTTGTTCATCGCCACTCATCTTCGGGAGTAGGCCAACTGCCGTTCTCAAAGAAAACTTTTCCGCCGCCATGTTTTGTTCCGTTTCGGTTCCGCTCTCAAACTTAACAGTGTCTACGTATAACGCTTCTATCTTACATACCAACTGAGCCAGTTCTTCCGAGAACTTACTAGATTCTGAAACTATACACTTAAATTTACGATAGAGCGCTTTCACCTCACTGATCTTACTATCAAAATTTCTGCCTTTTCGCCTACTAGGGCCTAACTTGACAATAGATTCCCTTAATAACTTAAGTTGTACAAATAACGACGTTAACTCCACTTCCATTTAAACCAATGTCTCCAAATTTAACGATGACCGCAAGCACCGACACACACTTATTCACATTCACATAAGAAACACTCACTTCGTTCCTCCGACGGCTCCTGGTCAAACCATCTGTACAGCCTTCTGGACTTCCCGCTGTCTCATCTTTTCTTCAATCCAGTTGTGGTGACATCTCCGATACATGCGAACCGCCAAACCTATGATGACAACTGCCATACACACAGCCACAAACAGCAACACGGTCTTGATAACCGCCAGCTGCTCCTGCGTAGCCGTTGCGGTATTTGCACCACTCGTAGACGCCTGGGCAATAATCACCTCTTCCTTGGACGTCGTGCTCCCCATGGCCTGTGACGCGACGCGACTGACGTGATACTCAACGAAGACAATCAAACCGCGAACCACGAACCGTGACTAGCTCCTGGTCGGACAACTATAACGCCGTCCAGCCGACTGGCAGGGTCGCCATGCGATGCGAGGAGATGGAGGGGTCAAAGTAAACTACATGTTAGTTACTACTCCAAGAGTCGATTACTCTTCCACCTTTAATTAGCAACATTATATACATAGTTACGACGTGATGTTATGTCGATAATCTACAATCACGTATTCACATACTATCTACCTTAGCATATTATACTACGTGCTGTACGTGACGTGCTGATGTACGTGACATCACACCACACTATGACCAAACTAGTAATCGAACCGAAGACCTCATAAACATCAGGGACGCTTGCGAACACTGCTCTAATGATATGACGGCGCCTTTGCAAAAAGGCTTCATATTATTCACGTTGCAAACTAAACTGTGACTACAGACGAGAGAGAAGCGGTCTACAATTCTCTCTGGCGGAACGTCAAATCGTTGCGGGCAGCCATGTTGACTTGTGTGGTTGTCAAGGAAGGTGCCGCGAAACAAGGCGTTGACGGATTGCCGACGTCTGTTTGCTTAATCTAATGATATATGACGGAGAAAATGTCTCCGTTCCGTTTTTAAAAAGCGTGACGTCAGCATAGCTGACGTCACTGACTATGTTCAGGGTAATCACTCATCTTCGATCTTCCAAGTAAAACACCACAAGTACACTGTATGACTCGTTTATTCAACCGACAGCGTAACGACTTATTTACATAGATCCGTACAGTTCGGCGGCTCAAGCAAGACTGACTCGATCGCCTACAGTGCGGCCGTATTTATAGGGCTCGACGTACGTGCACGTTTAATTTTAGGTTAAGTATTGAAATTACAATGATGACATTCATTTTACATCGTAATAAATTCAAAGTAATCAACTTATGGTTTTTAAACTAATTTTTAGGACAATTAAATGATTAAACTTAGTTATTCTAGGTTTTTCTAGACGAATTGTTGTAGTTGCGCCGATACGGCCATACTGACAGGCGGTGCGCGCTCTGCACCAGCCTCGTTGGTTCTCGTCGATTTTTGTGGATTCTCGTAGACCTGAAAGAATAGAAACAAAACTTCCTCTGAGTAGTACATCTGTAAACAACTTGCGTTGTTTTGTCTTTTGAGAATATCGATTCTGATAAGGTTAGTAGGTTCTCGGAGATTTTATTAAAGGGTTCTCGGAGGTTCTCTTAGAGTTCTCGGAGGTTCTCGTAGAGTTCTCGGAGGTTCTCGTAGAGTTCTCGGAGGTTCTCGTAGAGTTCTCGGAGGTTCTCGGAGGTTCTCGTAGAGTTCTCGGAGGTTCTCGTAGAGTTCTCGGAGGTTCTCGTAGAGTTCTCGTAGAGTTCTCGGAGGTTCTCGTAGAGTTCTCGTAGAGTTCTCGGAGGTTCTCGTAGAGTTATCTGAGGGATATTTAGAATATTTGAATTAAGTTACTTACGGTTTTATTCTGATGAATTACGGTTTTCCGATTCCGATACGGCCACACTGACAGGCGGTGCGCGCTCTGCACCAGCCTCGTTGGTTCTCGTCGATTTTTGTGGATTCTCGTAGACGGGTTTATTCTGATGAATTATTTTCACCCTGTACATAACAATGTCTCGGGAGTATCTGTTCTCAGGTTCAAATGTGGTGATGATGTTCTTTCGTAACTCTTCCCAGGTACTACTGGTCACCATCCAATCATCGATCCACATTTTCGCACGTCCCTTCAGCAGACTGCAGACTTTCATACGAACGTCGAAATCACTCAACTTATATGCCTCAATGGCCACTATCAATATGTTGACACCACTCACGTACTCCGACATGGGTATCCGGGTCGAAAGATGGCAGGTAAATGCCTTTGATCCTTATTATTGATTCGGTAGGCGGAGCACACAAACGCTCTGACATTCTCTGCATCATTTCCATCATCTGCATAAGGAATTGTGGTGGTATTCCGTCCATCCGCATTCCTTGATCAGGGTATGTATGCGGTCTTGATTGATTCATGGCTTCCATTGATGTATTGGAGACCAGTCCAGGCTCCTGACGCCGAATGTTGGCTGGTTCCAGTTGCTCAGGTGGTAAACGAGCTGATGAGGAAGTGGCTTGAGTAGAAATCTCTTGCGATCCCACTTCTGATGACGGAGAAAATGTCTCCGTTCCGTTTTTAAAAAGCGTGACGTCAGCTATGCTGACGTCACTGACTATGTTCAGGGTAATCACTCATCTTCGATCTTCCAAGTAAAACACCACAAGTACACTGTATGATTCGTTTATTCAACCGACAGCGTAACGACTTATTTACATAGATCCGTACAGTTCGGCGGCTCAAGCAAGACTGACTCGATCGGACCAAGGAAATCGCTGCGCCCCCGCCAGGGGGCGCGCGGTTGACGGGGTGTGGACATAGTCCTTTTCCCGTGGGGGAACGGTGTGCCCGCGAATACGGGCACCCTCAACTTGGGCGCCTTGTATAGGCTTGGATGGGGGCGAGCGCGCGCACGCAACTCGCCTATGTCTGACTCGATCGCCTACAGTGCGGCCGTATTTATAGGGCTCGACGTACGTGCACGTTTAATTTTAGGTTAAGTATTGAAATTACAATGATGACATTCATTTTACATCGTAATAAATTCAAAGTAATCAACTTATGGTTTTTAAACTAATTTTTAGGACAATTAAATGATTAAACTTAGTTATTCTAGGTTTTTCTAGACGAATTGTTGTAGTTGCGCCGATATATATAATTATATCGTATGTGATTCCGATGGGGAGTGTAAGAGCCTTTAGATATGTTAATCTTACTGTTATTATAAATATACATGTGTGAAAGTTTAGATGTATGAATGGGTGGATGTTTGTTGCTAAAATGATCAAACCAGAAAGGCTGAACGGATCTGAATGAAATTTGGCACAGTGATTAAAGACTGAAACAGCGCAAAGGTTTTTATCCCGGAAGTACGAACCTGTGGGCAATTCCCGAATTCCACTCGGGCAAAGTCGCGGGTAAAGACTAGTTGTTATTAAATCTTATAAAATTCTCGTGTCACGGTGTTTGTTACCAAACTCCTCCAAAACGGCTGAACCGATTTGTATGAAATTTTGTGTGCATATCGGGTAGGTCTGAGAATCGGCCAACATCTACGTTTCATACCCCTAAAACCCATCAAAATTTCTACGCAAACGAAGTCGCAGGCAGCAGCTATTTTATACAAAAACACTCATGTGCTACATGATGTGACCGGATAAACGAAAATAGGTCTCAGGTGACGAAGCCAACAGGAAAATGAGATCCTTATCGCGATGAAAAAGAAGATTATCGTCCTCGTAACTTTAAATGATTCCTCTCAGCACTTTTACGTTAAGGCATTCTTTTATATTTTGTGATTATTTAATTCGACTATCTTAGATAATGTTTTTTTTTTCAACTATATTTTAAAGTACCTACTTTTTTTATTTGCTATGGTTTTGCTCTTAACTCAAGTCTATGTCAAAGATGATAGAGACAAAGTCGACGATAGTACGAGCTTACCCAAAAGAAGCCTGTTCACTCTAACTTTGAAGAGATTAGGGTTGTAAGCGTTCGGAAACAGACGCAGGCAGAGTTCCACTCCTTTGCTGTACTTTGATTATTTATAGCATCTGAAGTTAGTTACTAGGTAACAAAATAATCTTTGGTTTTTGCGCACCATTATAATCTACGAGAACTGATGGAGACATAAAAGTAGCTTTTTACTGGAACATTCAAAAATACTTTTCATAAATAAACAGTATATAAAAAGAACTTTTGGTAGGAGATAAGTGTATTTGAGTATCCAGTAGAACATTAACTTTAACAACATGAAAACAGATACTATAAAAATACTTTTACCGTCTACAAAAAACGAATAAACCATCAATACACTGAGGAATTGCCGAATAAGATCTCAATAACATTACCCATTTCATGAGGGATACTCAATTTTATATCTTTTCACCCACAATACCCAGCTGCCCAACTAAAAGCCGGATCAACCGTTTACTTAACGTTAAGACCCCATAAACCCTGAAGATGCGATCCCTTAATATTTTATATGAAGATATTTTAAGAGCCTCTTATTACTGAGCCCATATTTCCTTAGGTAATTTTCTGTATTATGAGATTCCTGTCTCTAACGTTGTTATAATAAGGGGCTAATGAAAGGGGCGTAATAAGGGATATTGTATTACGAGATATCAAATAATATTATAGTATGCGTAGCGTGTCATGTGTGTCTACGAAGGCCTACGCGGGTTTTCTAGCGCCTACTTGGCTGCTACGAGCAGCTACGCGGGTTCTACGAACGCCCACTTGGCTTCTACGAGACCCTACGCCGTTTCTACGAGCGCCTACGCGAGTCCTAGTAGCATCGATGTGCGTTCTACGAGCGCCTACGCGGGTTGATCGACCACTTAATCTAGATTCTATGGGCGCCGAGCTGTTACGCTATTCCTACGCTGGAGCTTCAATGTGAAGTCACTGTAATGGTTTCAGTTGTGTTTCATTAATTCATCATTCTAATTTCATACAATTGTATGTTAATGGAATGAGAAAATAATTACTCTGTGAAACCGCAACAGTCGTTTTTCTTTCATGTCAGGTACTAACATTCGCAGTTTAAAACATTACGATCCATTATTATTTAATTGAAATCTCTGTGGGGTGCGTAAAATGTTAGTATTTGTTTTCTGATAATGGAAGAATTTATTATGGGCATTTATTTACATAATACACAGTTTGCTTTCTGTACACGAGCATAACTAAGGCAATGAACAAAATTAAAAATTATTTTTAGTTATATTTATGCTCGGACTGGCTCGTTGGTTGGCCAGTGCTACTGCTTTGTGCCCTTGTGTGTCCTTGGTTTGACTCTCAATTCGGCCAAATTTTTATGGGTTTTTCCAAGAGTAATATCTCTGTGCCGCAGCCTAGAATGTGGGTTTGTGCCCGTTTGATGGCAATAGGCTCGCCGCCTACTACATGGGACTTAAACATAATTCTGCAAAATATGGGCGTTCCATAGGTGCACTCCGGCCTGATCCTTGGGAGTAAAACAATCATGATCTTCTTAGCGTGTCGATGGCAATCTAAATTGTGTCGGCCCAGAACTGAGCTACTAGTTTTGGCGCCTTCAGTAGCGTCCATCAGCTCTTCTAACGAACAAATAACAGGACACGCAAGACATAACATGGTGCTATATTAATACGTCAACGTTTTCCGCAGTCTTCTAGCTCGAAGACCACTCAGCTGAACTCAAACATATATGTATAACGCTTCCAGAAATCCAGCTTGAATTCACCCAGCTTTTGTATATTCACTGGCCATCTATGTTCCAAAGGAGAAACTAGACCATGTCGACCGGCTCTCCAATGTACTTGTATTTATGTTTCATAGAATTCGTGAAAGCAAACCGTTGAATTTACTGACAAACAAACGACGCGTTACAAGTTTGTGTGTGTAGGTTAATCGGCTTTGTAAGGTACTGAGAATAAAGGTCATATTTGAATGCCATCTTGGTGAAATTCTTCGAAAAGATCAGAAGTTACTAGGTCTTCAATTCAGAGCGTTACAAAAAAGTCGAATCAATGACAAATATTCATTGCTTGCGTAGGAGGTACTATAGTGAATACTTTCGTTTATTTTTTATTACCTCTATTGTACAGACTTGTACCTTCAAACCAGGTTTTGTGTATTTCTAATACAAATATAAGAAGAAGTTTAAACCATGCATAAAGAAAATCCTTGATTCGTATTAAGATTTAAAAAAAACCTAAATTCGTGATAAGATTTAAAAAAATCCTAATGAGATTTAAAAGTTTTTTAATAATGAAAACGAAATTCGAGAAACTTCTTTTATTATTCTACGATACATGCCTTTTTAGAATGTGTTTGGGCCTATTGGGAATTCTAATAAACTTTTATATTAGTGCATTAGCGAGACGAACAGTTAAAGAGTTATTAATGAGATTCCAAGTCCGGGGTTGTGTTCATTTTTTTTTGTTTAAAGTCATTTGTCATGTATGTATTTTTTTAAAAATTATAGTATCAGACGTTACTTTGGTTTTGTTTTTTTTTGGTATTTTAAAACAAATACATGCCGTAATTCTGGTTTGTTTATCATCGTGGTTCTCAGTTGAAAAAAATGACCGAGACACTGGAAATTGGACTTATCGAAGAGTCGCTACGTCTACCAGTCTTTGGTATCTCGCATCACCAACCGTTCTGCGAGCAATCTATTTGGGACTCCAAAATCCAAACATTGGTTAATCTCTTAGCTATAGTACCGATAAAACATTGCAGCACATTTAAAAATTATCTCCATAGAATTATATTCTTGAAACTTACCAATCTTAGTAACGTGGTTTACCGCCACTGTTTGTATTCCACAGAGAGTAAAGCACTTGTTTGTTCGGAATCTTTGTCTTCGTTACTCAAAGGAAGAACTTTTGGAAAATTTTAACATACAAATAAATAGAAAAGCTGTTTGCCTGATGAGCTTTCCCATCTATAAAAATAACGAATTTCTTACAAAAATTTTCTCTTTTGTTTATGAGCGTTTACGCCGTATGACATTTCATACAAACTTTCAACTCCTTGTTTTCCGAAATGACTGAAACGATTTTAATTAAACTTAATACGTTTAAGTAAGATACAGAGGTCTAAAAAGTTACTACAAAAACATTTTCGAAAAATAGTTTTACAGCGAAACTAATTGATTATAAATATTATCTACTAGCTGATACCCGCGACTTCGTTCGCGCGGAAATTTTAAGGTGTATGTGTGAGACTGCCTCGTTGTTAGAGTGGTCGCAAGCACGACTGCTGAGCTTGAGGTCCCGGGTTCGATTCTCGGATCGGGCAAAGTGTTATTGGGTTATTCCATCAGGAATTTCTGAGTAGCAGCCACGAAGTCTGGATTTAATGTCGGGCCCGGTTGATGGGGATCGCCCCCTATTACATAGACCTTCAACATAACTGGCGAAATGAGGATGTACGATTAAATACACCTTCAGTAAGGAATGATGTTTTGTTGTTATGTGTGAGAACTGACGGTCTGATCGTAATGTGATTATGTCGGTGATGACTACAAAGGGCGTGCTTTAGGGTGGTGTAATTCTGGGCGGCAGAGGTTCGAAACAAAATTAAAAGGCGTTGAAGCGACACTATAATATGGCTTAAAAGTCGGAACATATTTTTTTCAAAGTGAACAAATACGGCGCATTCTTGGGCACTATTTATTTATTCTTTCCAATACAGTTTTGTATACAATAAAAAATGTCATAACAATGACCGTAACCACGTGCAAGTTTTTGGCTTCATGAAACACGTGAACAATCAACAAATAATTGACCGTCTGAGAAGCATGGAGTACGTACCCAAAAAATTGCCTGCCACTTTTTAGGTATGGCCCTGATATTTGTTGATCGTCATTGCAAAACTACCTGGTAATTAAAATTGGAATGGCAAGTTATTTGGAATATTTGGCATGCGTCGAATTAAAACGCTTTAGCAAATCCTGTAATAATGGTGGTTTAACGGTATGAGAAACAGGGTGTAAAGTTCCTCAATACTCCATCGAAAAGGGAGGATCCTCCGACCAGACAGGTGTTGGGTCTGGTGGGCAACTGCCCGACAGTTGTTGTCGGGTTTCTCCATAGTCTTAAGTCAATGTAAACTTTGCTTGCTTGATGTAGGCAATTGATGTTAGTTAGTGTCAGTTCTTCCGTCGCGTCATAAAATCAAAAACAAAATATTTTATTTTACATAGGCCTACAGGCCACTTATAAAACGTCGACAAAAGGGGCACGGTTCGGGTTGGTTGTTTCCTATGGAGAAAAGCCGGCAAGAAAGTCCATGGTTACTCTTTTAAAATCATTTGGTTCTAAAATATTTGAATGTTACAGCGTTTGTACCTAAGTATGAGAGGACAGCGTAGGCCCGACAATAAGTCGTCGCTTACAACAAAAGGTAGAAAAAGATAATACGTGAAAAAAAAAAGAAAACAAAAATTACAAAGCCTACAATGTCCACACATTCACAAAACATATGAATGAAAAAGAATCAATTAAAAAGTAAAAATAAATAAGAACAATAAATTAAACAATTGACACAAATGTCTTAGATGGCGCTGTAGTACTTTTTGTAGTAAGTTGCTTTTTGTAGGTCGCTACATCACCCCCCTCCGGAGACCGGAGGTCGATAGTCGAATGAGTCAGCTTGTAGTATTATGCCGTGCCAGTTGGAATTTCGTTGCCGCATTGTTCACGGTGAGTCGGAACAGACTGTGGTGGTGAGGCGAACCCCAGTGAGTCGGGGCCGGCGCTGCGTTTGCTCCAGCGCGTCGGACGTAGTGCAGCGCTGCGATGTGGCAGACAGCTAGAGAGGTGTCGACCGGGAGGTAGTAGAAGCTCTCGACCGGCCGAAAAGGCAGTGTGCTGTGCCAAAGTCGCTTGATGAGAGGCTGAGGGTGCTGACCAGGAATGCGCTCCGGCTGCATGCTGGTGGTCAGGAATACGCATTTGAAGGTGGCTGGCTGTGAGACTCGCTAAACTAAAGCTTGAAGGAAGTGATGATGATGACGTCACGTTGCTCGAAGGCTGCGCTGACGTCCATTTCGGGGTCACCAGTTTAGCAGTTTGAGGAACAGGGTGTAAAGTTCCTCAATACTCCATTGAAAAGGGAGGATCCTCCGACCAGACAGGTGTTGTGTCTGGTGGGCAACTGCCCGACAGTTGTTGTCGGGTTTCTCTATATAGTATTAAGTCGAAAGCAAGTTAAACTTTGCTTGCGAGATGTAGGCAATTGATGTTAGTTCTTCCGTCGCGTCATAGATGGCGCTGTAGCACTTTTTGTAGTAAGTTGCTTTTTGTAGGTCGCTACAGTGGCTTTTATAATATTACTGCCAAGCTTTGTGATACGAAGCCTGGTGCCGTTGCACAGTCTTGGTACATCAAAGTTTCTCATCATTCATTCATTCATTCATTTCAGCCGAAAGACGTCCACTGCTGGACATAGGCCTCCCCCAAGTGACATAACATTTGGTGGATTGGCGATCGCAGTACGGTTGTTACAAAAGCACAGAGAATGCTGCTGCCCATTCTCTGCTAAGTCCCTTAGTCGCCTTTTACGACACCCACGGGAAGATATGGGATGGTGCTATTCTTTACGTCCGACACCATGCAGAGCAATACTCTCATCAGCAGAACTAAAACGCCAACTTTAAGCTCCATCTTATGGGAACGGCACGCCCGTTAGCTCCAGGGAGTTGAAAAATTCAACGGGGTCATTAGCCATCACAGTGTCTACGGATGTAGATATGGAGTGTATACTTTAAAATCGCCGACGATCATGTCTTAAATTTCGTTTATTGTTTATGACCCAATCGTTCTTTAATCACTATTTATTTTGAATGGTTAAAAAAACGAAAACTATTTTGTAATGATTTGAAAATCATAAAGCATTATAATAAAACAAAATACCTAGTTACAAAAAGAGAACACCGGTTGGGGATCGAACCCGCGTTGTTTTGGAAAACTTACAGCATTAAAAAATTACCACAAAAAGTGCATACTGACTGCGGATACGAACTCGATACCTTTTGCTTGGCAGGGCTGTCATAGAACTACCAGGCTACTTACTTTGATGACAAATGGTTTGAAATAGCCGGTTTATTCTAATGCTTGTCATGACAGTTGTCAGTTGTCAAACAGTTGAAAAATGTGGACTAAATGCAATATTGCTCATCCCCCTAAGTTATTAGCGCGATAATATATAGCCTATGTTACTCGGTAAAGATGTAGCTTTCTAATGGTGAAAGAATTTTCAAAATCGGTCCAGTAGTTTTTGAGTTTATTCATTACATACAAAAATACAAAAATACAAATCTTTCCTCTTTATAATATTAGTGTAGTGGAGTCCGTTTCCGGTATTAGAACTGTCAACAACGTAACGATAACTCTGACGAGAAATTAGTGATTAAAAATAGATATAACAATACACGAACATTAACTTCGGCGTCAAATTAAAGTAAAACCACCAGGAAGTGATTACGAACAATCAGTTTTATGTGATTATTGGAGATCATCGAATAATAAGAAGCACAAGACCTGGAAAATTCGAGGTTAGAAAACATCAAGTTCATATTTTAAAGAAGTCAATGACAACGTCAAAAATACAACGTCAACAAAACTGACATTACAGCCAGTGTTGCCAAGTCAGGAAAATTACCATAAACTACCACTACGTTTCGTTTCATGCAAACAGAAGTACATCAAACAATGGAAGGTCAATTTCAATTACTATTTGATAAAATGAAGATCGAGATGCAAAATCAAACTGCTGAACTTAAGGACTCCATTACAAAAAGTATTATGGACACTATGGAAGAGAAATTAATTCCTATAGTGGAAGAAAACAAAAATTTAAAAATCAAAGTAGAAAAATTAGAAAAAGAGATAGAGAGTCTGAAAAGAGTGGAAAGAAGTAATAATATTGTGGTATTTGGCTTAGAAGAAAATGAAAAATCTACTACCGAATTACTGCAAGATTTGAAGGATAATGTTAAACATGATTTGAATATTGATTTAAATAGTAACGAAGTAAACAAAATTCATCGTATAGGGAAGAAAGATCCAGAACGCAGCAAGCCAAGGCCGGTAATATGTTCGCTTATAAATAATTGGAAAAAGAACGAAATTATCAAAAACAAAAAGAATTTCAAAAATATTTATATCATGGAAGATTATTCAAAAGAGGTGTTGGAAAAGAGAAAACAGTTGCAAACAAAGTTAGTTGAAGAGAGGAAAAAAGGCAATATCGCATATCTAAAATATGACAAACTAATAGTTAAAGAGAATCACACAAGCCAAGAGAAAAGAAAGAGAGAAACATCTACTTCTCCTCCTTCTTCTAACAACCAACCAAAAAGACAACTTACTCTGTCTACAACCAAGGCAAGCAGGACAAATGCTTTCGATATGATGCGGTCTAGATCCAACTCGTTTACTAGCGTACAAAACACCAAAAATGAATAGCAATTAAGAAGCGGCAAACGGAAACCAAAACCAACCGATACCAAAAGTAACAAGAAAGAAATAACAAAACAACAACCTCCCCCAAGCCGACTGGTCCTCGTGGGGGAAAGAGACCACAACCCTCCAACAGGAAAAGATATGAAGGTAAAAAACAAATATTGCAAACATCAAAAATCTAGTATCTATATTGCAGCCCTAAATGTACTTACTCTGAAAGAAGAAGAAAATCTCACAGAATTAACCTATGCTTTAGAACAAATCAAATGGGACATCGTCGGCCTGAGTGAAGTGAGAAGAATGGGAGAAAGTATCACTTCTCATGCAGACTATTTACTCTACCATATAGGGGAGACCCAGGGCCATCACGGCGTTGGATTTATTATTAAAAAAAAAATGTCGGAGTATTTAGAAAAATTTGTAGGAATATCGGAGCGTATCGCAATAATGAATTTGAAACTACCAAAATACAAAGACCCTTGGTCTATTGTACAAGTTTATTCGCCTACTGAACAATCGAACCTAGAAACAATAAATGCATTCTACCATGATCTCAACAACGCTATTCAAGAACATGCTCATAAAAATCTAATAGTAATGGGAGACTTCAATGGGCAACTTGGAGCAAGACGTTTAGAAGATAACACAATATTAGGACCATTCATGTACTGCGACAAAAGTAGAAGCCGTAATGGAGAAAAAATTACAAACTTCGCGCTGGAGAACAATCTGACCATCCTTAATACTCTGTTCAAGAAAAAAAGGAAAAACAAGTGGACATGGATCTCGCCCGATGGCAAAACTAAAAATGAAATTGATTTTATAATGACTAACAGAAACAGATACTTCAACAACTTCTCCGTCATAAACAAACTAAATTTTAACACCAACCATAGACTGATCAGAGCGGAATTAATTAGTGAGCAACCAAAAAAGCCTAGACCAAGACAAAACTTAGGAAATGCAAAGCTCGGAAAAAGTCAGCTTGAGCAATTAACCGTAGTCTTGAGAGACAAATTCACAGACTTCAAAGTTAACACCAAAGATCTAGGAGTACAAGAAAAATACAACTGGATGGAAAATACTATTAAAACGCAGGCCCAACTCATTGCGAATGCTAAAACCAAACCAAACAATTGGCTAAGTTCAAGTACTAAGAAACTACTCGAAGAAAGAAACCAACTAATCAGCACAAGACATACACACGACAGAAGGAAACAACTTGCCAAAATCAGTAAAGAAATTAAAGATAACATACGGAAAGACAGGAAAAGAAGCAGATTGGAAACTATAGAAAAATATATAGCCAAAACGGGTGGAGTTAAAAAAGCCTATAAAGAACTGTCACATTCAAAGGATTGGATCGTAAAAATGAAAAACAATAACGGAAAATGGAAGCATCGCAGAGCAGATATATTAGAAGTAGCTACATCATACTACAAAAATTTATACGAAAGTAACATCAAACAAGACGAAACTGAATTAACAGAAACCTCAGACATTCCCTACATCCTTCAGGCTGAAGTCGGGAAAGCTATAGATACCCAAAAAGAAGATAAAGCTCCTGGACCCGACGACATAAACAACGAAATACTGAGACAAAGCAAGGAAGTCTTGACACCTGTCCTCACAAAAATATTTAACGAGGTATTATACACGGAAATTATCCCCGAGCAATGGACAGGGTCTAACATTATCTTGCTATACAAGAAAGGGGACAAACATGAAATCGGAAACTACCGTCCTATTAGCCTTATGTCCAACATATATAAGATTTTTGCCAAAATCATTCTAAAAAGGATTGAAACAACCCTAGACGAACATCAACCCATCGAGCAGGCGGGATTCCGTAAAGATTTCTCAGTGATCGATCATATTCACGTAGTACGTCAAGTCTTAGAGAAATACCATGAATACCAACTCACATATTACATTGCATTTATCGACTACAGTAAAGCATTCGATTCTTTACTTCACGGAAAAATATGGGAAGCACTAACGGAACAAGGAGTCGAACACAAATATATCAGAATAATAAGAAATGTATATTGCAATGCTACAGCGAGAATACAATTGGAAAAGAAAGGCCCTCCATTCATAATAGGGAGGGGAGTCAGACAGGGAGACCCCTTATCCCCAAAACTATTCTCGGCGGTACTAGAATCAATTTTCAGAAGACTCAGTTGGGAACATCTCGGGATCAAGGTAGATGGAGAATCGCTGACGCATTTGAGATTTGCTGATGACATAGTGTTATTTGCTAAAACATCAGAAGACTTAAGCAAAATGATTAATGAACTCGCGATAGCAAGTGCGTCAGTAGGGCTAAAACTAAATCCGGATAAAACTAGACTGATGACAAATGGAAAACAAAGCGTCATAAAATTAGGAAACACCCCAATTGATTACACCGACGAATACATTTATCTGGGACAGATTATTACTCAAAGAGATTCTATACGCAGAGAAGTTGAGAGAAGAATTACAAACGGATGGAGGAGATACTGGGGTTTGAAAGAAGTTATGAAGGACAGAAAAGTACATCTAAAATTAAAAAGCAAGTTATTCAACACCTGTATACTACCTGTCCTTATGTATGGCTGCCAATCATGGGCTTTAACCCAGGAAATGACAAACAAACTCACAACATGCCAGTATGCAATGGAAAGGAGTATGTTGCATATAAAAAAATCAGACAGATTGAAAAACTGTGCCATTAGAAATAGAACAAAAACTATAGGTGTCGCAATGAAAATCAGAAGACTTAAATGGAGATGGGCAGGGCATATGATCAGAGGTCACGGCAAATGGAGTAAGAAAGTTACAAGATGGTACCCCAGAGAAGGAAAAAGGAAGAAAGGTAGACCACAAAAAAGGTGGGATGATGACATCAGACAGGTGGCAGGAGTGATGTGGAACAGAGTGGCCCAAGAAAGGTCAGAATGGAAAAGGTTGGAGGAGGCCTTTGCCGATTGGCAGACAGATCTGCATAAAATAAAGAAAAATCAAATATTTGAATAAGTTTAAGTTTAATTTTGTAAGAAAAATTTTGTTTCTAGATTTAAGGTCTAATATTTGAATAAGTTTAAGTTTAATTTTATAAGAAAAATGCTGTTTCTAGATTTAAGGTCTGAATAAATGGCTATATTATTATTATTCCCTTTATTCATTTTACAAACATACGTTTTACATTTTTAAATATTTTTACAAAATTATATACAAAAACATTTAAAAACATAAAAAATAGTAGCCCACCGGTATCGAGCACAGGGTCCAAGCTACCGGTGGTTAGGGCTGCAGAGACAGGAACCTCCTCACAATGCGGGCCGTATCGAGGAGTACTGCCTTCTGAATCTGGCTCTTGATCCAACTGCCAAGTGAGAGCTTCGACAGATGTTCGTCGAGGCTCTTGGCCATAAGGCCATTGGCCGTTACGACAATCGGCACAATGATAGCCGAGTCCACATGCCACATGCTGACAACCTCGTGAGCCAAGTCGAGATATTTTATTTGCTTCTCTTTCTCAGCCTTCACGAGGTTCTCGTCATGCGGGATGGTAACATCGACTATCATTACGCGGCGCGCTGATCGGTCTATCACCACTATGTCAGGCTTATTGGCAACAATAGTCCTGTCCGTAATGATAGGCCGATCCCAGTACAGCGTGACATGGTCTTTCTCGAGAACTGGGTCGGGCACATACTTGTAGTACGGTACCTCAGATTCCACAAGTTCATATTTCAAGGCAAGTTGCTGATGAATAATCCTGGCCACTTGGTTGTGTCTGTGTAAGTACTCGCCGTTAGCCAGACGAGAACAACCAGAAATAATATGTCTAATGGACTCACCCGGACGGTGGCATGCCCGACACACGTCCACCGTCCCGTCCTTCATAATATGTTTCCGGTAGTTGTTCGTTAGCATAACTTCGTCCATAATCGCACAGACAAATCCCTCAGTTTCCCCAAAGAGGTCGCTGAATCTTAGCCAGGACACGGATGCTAGAAAATCTACATCAGGCCCATGAAGAGCCTGGTAGAAGCGACCGTGAAGCACCTTGCTTTGCCATACTTCCTTGCGGTCATCGGTAGTAAGTACAACAGGTTTGCGCCAGTTCTCTTTAGCCATGGACAGCGGGGTGAGTACCTTGTCCACTGCGACCACATCTCGGTGCATACCCACCTCGGCTTTCAAAAAATATTCTCTGAGGCTGCACACCTCGCGGTTGTGGAGGGTCTTCGCATTTAAAAAGCCTCGACCCCCGCACTTCCGCGGGATGTACAGTCTCATCACCGATGATCGTGGGTGATGCATCCGGTTTGCGGTCAGCAATGTACGGACTCTCCTATCTAGGGCGTCCAGTTCGGTCTGAGTCCATTTGAGTATGCCGAAAGAGTACATTAAAACCGGCATGACCCAACCGTTGAAGGCGCGCACCTTGTTTCCGCCCGAAAGAAGGCTCTTTAATACCTTCTTCAGGCGACCGAAGAAGCGTTCCCTCAACGATTGCTTCATGTCAGCTACGTTAATGCCTAACGCTTCCGACATACCCAAATACTTATAATTTTCTGATGAGGAGAGAGATCTGAGGTGTATGGAATCCGAGAGTTGGATTCCCTCGGATTCCATAATCTCTCCTCGCTTTACATACATGACTGCACATTTGTCCACACCAAATTCCATTCTGATGGCGCTACTAAAAGTTTCAGTTACTTTCAGTAGCTTCATCAGTTGCAATTTGTTAGGGGCAAAGAGTTTCAGATCATCCATGTAAAGAAGGTGAGATATGACCTGACCACCTCTCCTCAACCGGTAGCCTAGGCCTGAATCCTCCAGCAATGTGCTTAGAGGATTCAGGGCCAGACAGAACCAAAGTGGACTCAGACTGTCGCCCTGAAATATTCCCCGTTTAATCCATACAGGCTCATCGTTCCCCTGGATCTGTCGACATCCTGGATATCGGAGCACCGTCCTCCATTGCCCCATACACGACTCAAGAAAGGCGCGTAGAGTTGCATCAATCTTGTACAACTCCAGCACCCTCATGAGCCATGTATGTGGCACAGAGTCGTAGGCCTTCTTGTAATCTATCCAGCATGTCGACAGATCCTTGCGGGATCGACGAACCTGTTGGCTAATGGCCATGTCGATGAGGAGTAGCTCCTTAGTACCACGGGACCCGTTCCTACATCCATTCTGAGAGGCCGACATAATAGAATTACTATCGATGTGTTTGTTAATTTTCTCTCTCAAAATGGATGTAAGAAGTTTATAGACCGTCGATAAACACGTAATCGGTCTATAATTCTTGGGTTCCGTAGGACTACCTGACTTATGGAGCAGGTGGGTAACACCCGTTGTAAGAAACTCTGGTAGCGACCCAGACTCTAAGCATGACTGGAATTGAGATGCCAGGCGAGTGTGTGAACTACTTAGCCATTTGAGCCAGAAGTTGTGCAGTCCGTCCGGTCCCGGAGATTTCCAATTCGGTAACGGACGAACTGCCCTGGCAACATCTAAAGGTGTTATTGAAATTTTTTCCATTTGTGGGATAGATTCACACACTCGCTCAACATCTCGAATCCAGTCAGCCTCCGTATGACAGACGGGCACCGACCAGATGCTGCGCCAGAATGAACTCGTGGCAGCATCATCTGGGCGGCACACGTCCGTCACACTTTGTTCGGGTCGCTCCCAAGCTCTGTATACCCACCTCTCATCACTCTGGAACATGCGATTCTGCGAGTACCGATCAACACGCTTCTTATACCGCCGAATACGGTTTGCCCATGCATAAAGTTTCTGCTTCAGGAAGTCGATGCGCTCTGTGACTCGGGATATGTATTCTTGAGGGCTGATTCCAGTCCCCAAGAATGCCCGCCTCACAAAGCGCATCACACGTGGGCGTGTATTGCCCTCCCTGAAGCAGTATAGTTTGCCGATGAGTACCCTGGTCCCGTCGATACGGCACTCGATCCTGCGTTGCCAGGCTGGTACAGCTGGTTTTGGTCGAGTAGCTACGTCAAAATTTGGGAATTTGACGTTAGCTAAACGACAAGCAGCTACAGCCCCACAATACAGTATCGAGTGCGTATCAACGAGGTCCTCGCTACTCTCAAAAATATTCTTGAGTTGCGAGTCCAAGGCACACACCAACGCCCTATTTTTCTTATGCATGGGAAGCCGTGGTAAACGGGGCCTAAGTTGGGCAGGAGTGGATCGATACTCGTGAAGCGCATCTTCCAGAGCGCTCCTCAAACGTTCGTTGCACTGGCTACTTACCGTGGCAACCCTATCATCCTCCTCTACAGCACCAAGATTGGACCGCGGTGGTATTGCGTCAATAGATGACGCTTGCACCGCGATTTGCGCCGGAGTCAAGTCGATGTGGTTGCTCGGTACCTCTGAGCGCAGCCTATCAAGCGCGGCGTCGTCCAACATGTGATTGCGTTGGATGACCCGCACCTGATCCGACAGTCGTTGGGCCGAGACGTTGACGGTTGGTTCAAGAGTCTGAAAAAGAGACAGCATCCTAACACGGTACGCAGTGAGGTTAGTTCCCCCCTCTGTAGACCCGTAATATGCGCGCATGACGTTCTCGTTTATAGACTGAGTCCATCTCATGCGCTGCACACAACCACCGGCAGCGGGGACCCGGCTCGGGACCGGTTGGCCCCTAGGTCCGAAGCTCGACGGTGGCCGGCCTCGCCCCGGCCGACGTACAGGTGTTGGCGACGTCGGCGGGGAGAAATATTCGTCGCTGGAACTCGACGCTACTGCCGCTGCCGGTGACACAGGTGATCCGGGGTCCGGCGGCGGCGAGGCGGAGCTCAGCGACGAGTCCGGGGGTGGAAGGCGTGCGCGTTGTGACGCAGCTCTGGTTATCATCATTTCATCATACCATTTTTACAGAATTTTTTCGTGTATTTTTCCTTTTCGTTCTCGCCTTATAACTTTGACAGACGTCATATTTCTGCAGTCTTGATTTTGGCTTATAATTGTTGTTTTTTTGAGATTTTTCCAAATATTTAGGGGTTTAAGAGTTTTCGACCCAGTTTAAACACTGTTGGTTTACTATTTGTGTATTGAAATAAATATTTTATAATAAAAAAACGAATATGAATGATTTGACGTGTTGACACACACAGAGTTGCCAGTTTATTATTATTATTATTAATATTAGTGTAGATAGAAACGGAAATTTCCAACTATCTTTTTTTAAACATTTTTCGAAAATATTTTTTGATAACTTTTTAGACCTATGTATCCTGCTTATGCATATTAAGTTTCATTAAAATCGGTTCAGTCATTTCGGAAAATAAGGGCTTGAAAGTTTGTATGAAATGTCGTAAGGTGTAAACGCTGTTATCACTTATTTTTATCAGTTCCGAAATCTTGTGAAAATTTTTATGTTTCCCGACCTCGCGGTTTGTATTGAGTAGGTCTATAGGTGATAGTTGTTTGCTCAGATATTTTATTTATTCCACAATATTAAGATTTCCCACGATAATGTCAATAAGATGTTTGGCGTCTACATTTATAAGATTATCAGATCAGGATTGTGTAGGTGTGTAATAAGATAGATATTGGGTATTCAAGTGTCGTCTACACCACCTGTCCTCGCTCAGTTTCGTGGAAACTCAAGACTTCGAAGAAAAAGCTTGCGTCTTTTACCAGGAATAAAATTCTTATTGACAGATTGTGGGTAAATCGTCAAATGTTTCTATGCTTCTGAGGAATCTACACTTCTACACTAATATTATAAAGAGGAAAGATTTGTATTTTTGTATGTAACGAATAAACTCAAAAACTACGCGACAGATTTTAAAAATTCTTTCACCATTAGAAAGCTACTTCTTTACCGAGTAACATAGGCTATATATTATCACGCTAATAACTTAGGGGGATGAGCAATATTGCATTAAGTCCACATTTCTCAACTGTTTCACCACTGACAACTGTCATGACAAGCATTAGAATAAACCGGCTATTTTAATCCATTTGTCATCAAAGTAAGTAGCCTGGCGGTTCTATGACCGCCCTGCCAAGCAAAAGGTTTCAAGTTCGTATCCGCAGTCGGTATGCACTTTTTGTGATATTTTTTTAATGCTGTAAGTTTTTCAAAACAACGCAAGTTCGATCCCCAACCGGTGTTCACTTTTTGTAACTAGGTATTTTTTTTTTAATGCTTTATGATTTTCAAATCTTTACAAAATAGTTTTCGTTTTTTTAACCATTCAAAATAAATAGTGCGATTAAAGAACGAGTGGGTCTTAGACAATACGAAATTTAAGACATAATCGTCGGCGATTTTAAAGTTTACACATCCGCATTCACTGTGATGGCTAATGACGGTAGTCCTGCACACCCCGTTGAATTTTTCAACTCCCAGGAGCTACCGGGCGTGCCGTTCCCATAAGATGAAGCCTAAACTTGGCGTTTTAGTTCTGCTGATGCGAAACTTTGATGTACCCAGACGGTGCAACGGCACCAGGCTTCGTATCACAAAGCTTAGGTAGTAATATTACAAAAGCCACTGTAGCGACCTACAAAAAGTACTACAGTGCCATCTATGACGCGACTGAAGAACTAACATCAATTGCCTACATCTCGCAAGCAAAGTTTAAATCGACTTAAGACTACAGTCTTAAGTCGATTCGGGTTTTCAACAGACTGTCGGGCAGTTTCCCAACAGACACAACACCTATCTGATTGGAGGATCCTCCCGTTTCAATGGAGTATTGAGGAACTTTACACCCTGTTCCTCATACCCCAAAACTGGTGACACCGAAATGGACGTCAGCGCAGCCTTCGAGCAACGTGACGTCATCATCATCACTTCTCTCAAGCTTTCGAGCAGCGAGTCTCATAGCCAACCAGCTTCAAATGGGTATTCCTGACCACCAGCATGCAGCCGGAGCGCATTCCTGGTCAGCACCCTCAGCCTCTAATCAGTGGCACAGCACACTGCATTTTCGGCTACTCGAGAGCTTCTGCCTCCCGGTCGACGCCTCTCAAGCTGTCTGCCACATCGCGGCGCTTCACTACTTTTGACGCACTGGAGCAAACGCAGCGCCGGTCCCGACTCACTGGGGTTCGCCTCACCACCGCAGTCTGTTCCGACTCACCGTGAACAATGCGGCTACGAAATTCCAACTGACACGGCATAATACTACAAGCTGACTCATTCGACTATCGACTCTGGTCTCCGGAGGAAAGTGATGTAGCGACCTACAAATACTACTACAGCGCCATCTATGACGCGACGGAAGAACTAACATCAATCGCCTACATCTCGCAAGCAAAGTTTACATCGAATTAAGACTATATAGAGAAACCCGACAACAACTGTCGGGCAGTTGCCCACCAGACACAACACCTGTCTGGTCGGAGGATCCTCTCCTTTTCAATGGAGTATTGAGGAACTTTACACCCTATACCCCTAAACCACCATCATTACAGGAGTTGCTAAAGGAGAGAGCGTTTTAATTCGACGCATGCCAAATATTCTAAATAACTTCCCATTCCAATTTTAATTAACAGGTAGTAATTTCCCTTAAAATAAGCTTTTGCAATGACGATCAACAAATGTCAGGGCCATACCTAAAAAGTAGCAGGCATTCTTTTGGGTACCTACTCCATGCTTCTCAGTCGGTCAATTATTTGTTGATTGTTCACGTGTTTCATGAAGCCAAAACTTGCACGTGGTGACGGTCATTGTTATGACATTTTTTATTGTATACAAAACTATTGGAAAAAAAAATAAATAGTGCCCAACAATGCGCCGTATTTTTCACTTTGAAAAAAATATGTTCCGGCTTTTAAGCCATATTATAGTGTCGCTTCAACGCCTTTTAATTTTGTTCCGGACCTCTGCCGCCCAGAATTACACCACCCTAAAGCACGCCCTTTGTAGTCATCACCCACATAATCATATTACGATCAGACCGTCAGTTCTCACACATAAATCAACAATACATCACGCCTTTAATTCCCGAAGGTGTACTTAATCGTACATCCACATTTCGCCAGTAATGTTGAAGCTCTATGTTATAGGGGGCGAGCCCCATCAACCGGGCCAGACATTAAATCCAGACTTCGTGGCTGCTACTGAGAAATTCCTGATGGAATAACCCAATAACACTTTGCCCGATCCAAGAATCGAACCCGGGACTTCAAGCTCAGCAGTCGTGCTTGCGACCAGTCTACCAACGAGGCAGTCTCACACATACACCTTAAAATTTCCGCGCGAACGAAGTCGCGGGTATCAGCTAGTAAGAAATAAAGATGATGACTGGGTAAAGAAAACGAAAGTCTATTTTGTACGTCAGTCAGGTTATACAAACATACTAGACACGTACTTTTTGTATTATCAAATTCAATTACATAGTTAATAAGCATTAAAGTTGGAGGGTGGGAGATCGCTACGTCACAACTAGGTATAAAATTTAGTCAACCGTGACGTCATGCGCCATTAAAAAATTTCGTGATTGCAATTTTTTGATTAGGTACGTGAAAAAAGAAAAAAATACTTGTCCCATCATCATTTCAGCCCAAAAGAAATCCACTGCTGGACATAGGCCTCCCCAAGTGTCGCAACATTGACATTTTGGGGGGTTTTGCCATAATCGCCACGCTTGGCAGGCGGGTTGGCGATCGCAGTACGGTTGTTACAATAGCACAGAGAACGCTGCTGCCCATTCTCTGGCAAATCCCTTAGACGCCTTTTACGACACCCACGGGAAGATAAGGGATGGTGCTATTCTTTACGTCCGACACCATTCGGAGCAACTTTTTATTAATCTACCTGATAGACAAAGGAAAATAAATTATCATCCCTATTCTATGAAAACTACGAGTAGTGTCACTTCATGCAAGACCAATGACAGTTCATCGAAAATTGCAAAAATACATTTAAAAAAAAGAGCCAGCCATGAAAAGAAAATAGTTCATACACCACAGTCTCTACAAAACTAAGAATATAAATAATGTTCATATATGCAAATTACTTTACTTGTTTTTACAGGAATGAAAAAGTTTACCTACCCCCTGAAACCGAGTGCTTAACGCAATTATATGACAGTGTAAAACGAATTATGCGGAGTGGATGTATTTTCGAGGCGGGCGTGTGTTTATGTATGTCATCATCATCATCAGTCTATAATGATCACACTGCTGAGACACAGGCCTCTTTTTTATGAGAGGGAGTGGGCTGTAATCCACCTCGCGGGCTCAGTGCGTGTTGGTAGATGTCACATGTCTTCGAATTTTTAGTACTAGGACATGCGGGTTTCCTCACGATGTTTTCCTTGACCGTTTTGAGAGCAGCGGTGATGAAATAAATTATGTATGTATGTTAAAGAAATTCACCTCATTATTATCTCTCCACGAACACTGAATTGTGAAACGAAGTAGATCGTCTGCATTCATTTGTGACGTCATGTTCTATTCCAACTCGCTGCTAGAGGTATAATACGTATTATTAAAACGAACAATAAAGACACAAATATCTACATATATATTTATTTACTTTTTTTTTATATGTGTATTATACATAAGTAGATAACTTTACTTTTGTTATTTAAAATTTTTGTGTAGTAGGTACAACCACTGACTACCCCCCTTTTTTATTTTAATTCCATAATGTCCATCCGAAGGTTGTCTGGAAGATATCGCTATCAGCGATAAGACCGCCTTTGTAACCATAAAATTATTAGTTTTGTAAGCCCGTTATGTTTAATTTTTGGTGTACAATAAAGTTTTATTCTATTCTATTCTAAAGTAAAGCTGGACCAGATTAATCATATCATCTCCCTTACATTTTCCTAGCTATTTTAAGATTAGTCAGCAGTCTAACCAGATGCAGCTGCATCTGAATACCACCATACTGCTACTATCTACCTTGAATCGATTGCCTATTATTGCCGACCAGGTGGCCTACCATGACGTCTTAAAACATTATTGTTTTACTCCTTTTCCAGTGTGGGAAAGAGATGGCGCTATACATCCTATACAGCTCCGTCACTTTCCCACACTGGAATAAGAGTAAAACAATACTGCTTTAAGACGTCATGGTCGGCCAGCTGATAGGTATTTCAAACCGTAGTATCCACCGCTAAAACTGTTTGTCAGAATTTCGTGTTTCGCACTATCAGTCACCACTGACACAGATGAACAAACCAAAAGGATTATTGCAAATTATTTGCTAGTTAGTTGCAATCGAACAAAGTACAGCTCCTGATGAAGAATGTTTCTTTTGAGAAACTAGGTAAACTAAAATATCTCTCCACTTACATTATTATAACCTATTGCAGCATTATCACGCTGTTTTCGGCTGAATAAAAACTATTCTGTTCGTGTAAGTCGACCTCATTTCTAATCAATTTACTTTTTCTTACTTCGGTTCAAATTTAAAAATATGACGATTCCATGGGATGTCACGTAAGAAAATTTTTCTCAGATGGGCGACGAATCTTTGGAAATAACAGACATATTATTCCGTTTCGTAATTTAATTGATAAATTATTTGTAGTCTAAAGTCAAAAAAGACCTAAGAAAGATAATTTACATTTTGTAGTGCTGTACTGAATAGTCGGTTATAAGTGATTTCACCAAGAACCGGTATGTATTTGAAACATTTTAAATTTTTTCTGCTTAAAAGATTCTCTCGGAGCATGGTGTTAATTTTTCTGTATTTTTCTCACCATAGATTCGCTCAGAATCGGTTCTAGGACTTTTGTCCTAGCTAAGATCTAGTGACCCATATACTTTCGGCGCCGCGACTCAAGGCCGACCAGGGGTCGGGAGACGCGTACTGGCGGTTGGCTCCGAGGCTTGCCGCCTGAGACCCGGAGCAACAGCGAAGATCCGATTTCGAGCGAGGATCCGGACCTTCAGGGAACAAATTTTGTTTTAATCCTTTTTTTTAATCTTTAGCAATAGTATAGTTTCTTTTTTTTGTACAATCATTTAATTTATTTAAACCCTATTCGTGTCAAAAGGTCGCGCAATGTATTTTTTCCGGTGTAGTATTTAAACTCGGATACATTTTGATCTCGCCTAGGGCTGAATAGGTGTTGCAACCCCTTTCTCACCTTGTTTTAATTTTCAAAATTACAGATTTTATACAATTCTGAACAACCCATTTCGCTGCTTTACATAAAATAATATTACATGTCGCCCATTATTTAATTATTTTTTTTGATCCTTTTAAATTTTATATAAAAAATTGTATTAGGTTTTTTTTTTTATAACAGCAAAATTATACGTATTAACATGTAGCTGTGACGACTTTTATTTTTATTTACGCTACAAAAATGGCGCCCGAACAACTAAAGTAAGTGTTTTTACCTAATAACTTTGAAATTTGAATGATTCTACATAAAATCTTTTTTGCCTTATTGAGGATGGTCACTCCCTCCGGGAGCTAATGATTCTTAAGCTTATTTGTTTCAGGACACGGATATTCTTTCATTCTAGAAAGGTATTCTGGGATTTTTACCACCAGTTCAGATCTGTGAAGCTGTCATTTTTCCTTGACATATATATATATTTTTTCATTAAATGTAATTTATTTTAAAGGAAAAATAATTTTGTGAACTATATAACACATAACTGTCTTTTATTTTACCCACTTATCGCAGCAAATATAACGATAGGTCTCCTGATTTTTATTCCATATCCTTAGCTAGCGGTAGTTAGAACCCGTAGAGTATATATGGTGACGTATGAATTTATAGGCGTCGGTTTTCAAGGTAAGCTTAGTATGAACGGTTATGTAGCTTGTATCTTTGTTTAATAGCTTGGCGTTCACTGACTGCTGGTTGCTGGATTATTTTTATCCGTCTGTTCATGCCGTGCCTATTTTTTCGCTAGGATTCAATCGCCTTTTGTCTGTTCTTTCATATGATATTAGGTCTATTCTAGTTACATCATGTCAGAAGAGGGGTTCCCTATTGTTGAGACTCCACGTCGTGCTAGTCCCATTATTTCGCGACCACCACCTCCTCCTATTCCACCAAGACCTTCTCACGCTTCTTCACAGAGTATCATTCCTTCTCCAATAAGATCTGAGGAATGCCTACAATTTACCAGGCAGTTCTCTCTTACTAAGTGGAAGATTGTTTTCGATGGTAAGACCTGCGTACGGGAATTTTTCACGAGTTTAGAGGAGTGCAGGGAGGCCGACAATTTGTCTGATGGTTATTTAGTTAAGCGGTTCCATGAAGTCTTGTCAGGTGTTGCACTTCAATAATTATTTTAGGTCGATCCGTCGACCGGATCTTTCTTTTTCTGAGATCAAAGATGCCTTTTTTCAGACATTCGGTACGACCGATTTTGAATTTAAGATAAGCCAGGAGGTCCGTAACCTCAAGCAGAAACCGGAACAGCTAATAAGATAATTTATTATCGAAGTTTCTTACTTAAACGCTAAACTGAGCAAGCCTATTGAAGAATCGGAGTTGTTGCAGATCATCACTCACAACATGTTGCCAAAGTATACTCCTTGCCTGTCTATTCAAAAATTCCATGATGTCAATAATTTAATCGAGGCCGTTACTCATTTCGAGTCCTTTTTAAAACCTTCAAAGGCGGTAGCCAGTCTCGACTGTGTTGCCGACCAGTCGACTTCTCAAGTATTTAACCCACCAAAACCTAGGCCGAACAAAACTTCCCATCAACCAACATCTAGTAAGCCTCAGATTTGTCCTGGTTGTAGTCAGTCTCAGCTTTGTTTAAAATGTAACAAAGTTGGTCATTCTTACCGTTCTTGCCCAGAGATCACAGGCATGATTTGTTTTAAGTGTCGCACTCCTGGATTTATTACTAGGGAATGTCCGAAATGTAATCCAAAAAATGCATAAACCACTGGCGATACGCTTCTTTCCGTACAGTATCCCCAGTGTTTACTTCAGATTCATTTGATAACCTACCGTTTATAGAAGTATTATTGTGTGGTAGAGTTGTTAAAGCATTGCTCGACTCTGGTGCTCAGATGTCGCTTGTTAGCGATAATTTTATTCAGCAACTTGGTGTTTCTTTGACATCAAAAGACGCTTGTCCCCGTGTTATATCGGCTAATAATTCGCCGATTGATATTCTTGGTTCTGTGTACCTTCCAGTTAAATTTAATGGTACAACTTTTATTCATAATAATAATAATAATTGATCGGTACTCGCAGAATCGCATGTTCCAGAGTGATGAGAGGTGGGTATACAGAGCTTGGGAGCGACCCGAACAAAGTGTGACGGACGTGTGCCGCCCAGATGATGATGCCACGAGTTCATTCTGGCGCAGCATCTGGTCGGTGCCCGTCTGTCATACGGAGGCTGACTGGATGCGAGATGTCGAGCGAGTGTGTGAATCCATCCCAGAAATGGATAAAATTATAATAACACCGTTAGATGTTGCCAGAGCAGTTCGTCCGTTACCGAACTGGAAATCTCCGGGACCGGACGGACTGCACAACTTCTGGCTTAAATGGCTGAGTAGTTCACACACTCGCCTGGCATCTCAATTCCAGTCATGCTTAGAGTCTGGGTCGCTACCAGAGTTTCTTACAACGGGTGTTACCCACCTGCTTCATAAGTCCGGTAGTCCTGCGGAACCCAGGAATTATAGACCGATCACGTGTTTGGCGACGGTTTATAAACTTCTTACATCCATTTTGAGAGTGAAGATTAACAAGCACATCGATAGTAATTCCATTATGTCGGCCTCTCAAAATGGATGTAGGAATGGGTCCCGTGGTACTAAGGAGCTACTCCTCATCGACATGGCCATTAGCCAACAGGTTCGTCGATCCCGCAAGGATCTGTCGACATGTTGGATAGATTACAAGAAGGCCTACGACTCTGTGCCACATACATGGCTCATGAGGGTGCTGGAGTTGTACAAGATTGATGCAACTCTACGCGCCTTCCTTGAGTCGTGTATGAGGCAATGGAGGACGGTTCTTCGATATCCAGGATGTCGACAGATCCAGGGGAACGCTGAGCCTGTATGGATTAAACGGGGAATATTTCAGGGCGACAGTCTGAGTCCTCTTTGGTTCTGTCTAGCCCTGAATCCTCTAAGCACATTGCTGGAGGATTCAGGTCTAGGCTACCGGTTGAGGAGAGGTGGTCAGGTCATATCTCACTTTCTTTACATGGATGATCTGAAACTCTTTGCCCCCAGCAAATTGCAACTGATGAAGCTACTGAAAGTAACTGAAACTTTTAGTAGCGCCATCAGGATGGAATTTGGTGTGGACAAATGTGCAGTCATGTATATAAAGCGAGGAGAGATTATGGAAGCCGAGGGAATCCAACTCTCGGATTCCATACACCTCAGATCTCTCTCCTCATCCGAAAGTTATAAGTATTTGGGTATGTCGGAAGCGTTAGGCATTAACGTAGCTGACATGAAGCAATCGTTGAGGGAGCGCTTCTTTGGTCGCCTGAAGAAGGTACTAAATAGCCTTCTTTCAGGCGGGAACAAGGTGCGCGCCTTCAACGGTTGGGTCATGCCGGTTTTAATGTACTCTTTCGGCATACTCAAATGGACTCAGACCGAACTGGACGCCCTGGATAGGAGAGTTCGTACACTGCTGACCGCAAACCGGATGCATCACCCACGATCATCGGTGATGAGACTGTACATCCCGCGGAAGTGCGGAGGTCGAGGCTTTTTAAACGCGAAGACCCTCCACAACCGCGAGGTGTGCAGCCTCAGAGAATATTTTTTAAAAACAGAGGTGGGTATGCACCGAGATGTGGTCGCAGTGGACAAGGCACTCACCCCGCTGTCCATGGCTAAAGAGAACTGGCGCAAACCTGTCGTACTTACTACCGATGACCGCAAGAAAGTATGGCAAGGCAAGGTGCTTCACGGTCGCTTCTACCAGGCTCTTCATGGGCCCGATGTAGACTTTCTAGCATCCGTGTCCTGGCTACGATTCAGCGACCTCTTTGGGGAAACTGAGGGTTTTGTCTGTGCGATTATGGACGAAGTTATGCTGACGAACAACTACCGGAAACATATTATGAAGGACGGGACGGTGGACGTGTGTCGGGCATGCCACCGTCCGGGTGAGTCCATCAGACATATTATTTCTGGTTGTTCTCGTCTGGCTAATGGTGAGTACTTGCACAGGCACAACCAAGTAGCCAGGATTATTCACCAGCAACTTGCCTTGAAATATGAACTTGTGGAATCTGAGGTACCGTACTACAAGTATGTGCCCGACCCAGTTCTCGAAAAAGACCATGTCACGTTGTACTGGGATCGGCCTATCATTACTGACAGGACTATTGTCGCCAATAAGCCTGACATAGTGGTGATAGACCGATCAGCGCGCTGCGTAATGATAGTCGATGTTACCATCCCGCATGACGAGAACCTCGTGAAGGCTGAGAAAGAGAAACAAATAAAATATCTCGACTTAGCACACGAGGTTGTCAGCATGTGGAATGTGAACTCGGCTATCATTGTGCCGATTGTCGTTACGGCCAATGGCCTAATGGCTAAAAGCCTCGATGAACATCTATCGAAGCTCTTGGCAGTTGGATCAAGAGCCAGATTCAGAAGGCAGTACTCCTCGATACGGCCCGCATTGTGAGGAGGTTCCTGTCTCTGCAGCCCTAACCACCGGTAGCTTGGACCCTGCTCCCGATACCGGCGGAAACCTGTTTTTTATATTTTTAAATGTTTTTTTACCTTTTTTGTTTTATAAGAAATATTTAAAAATATAGAAAATAAGATGAAAAATGAATAAAGGAAATAATAATAATAATAAGGTCTACAGAGGGGGGAACTAACCTCACTGCGTACCGTGTTAGGATGCTGTCTATGTTTCAGGAACTTGAACCAACTGTCAACGTTTCGGCCCAACGGTTGTCGGATCAGGTGCGAGTCATCCAACGCAATCACATGTTGGACGACGCCGCACTTGATAGGCTGCGCTCAGAGGTACCGAGCAACCACATCGACTTGACTCCGGCGCAAACCGCGGTGCAAGCGTCAACTATGGACGCAATACCACCGCGGTCCAATCCTGGTGCTGTAGAAGAGGATGATAGGGTTGCCACAGTAAGTAGCCAGTGCAACGAACGTTTGAGGAGCGCTCTGGAAGATGCGCTTCACGTGTATCGATACACGTGAAGCGCATCTGCCCAACTTAGGCCCCGATTACCACGGTTACCCATGCATAAGAAAAATAGGGCGCTGGTGTGTGCCTTGGACTCTCAACTCAAAAATATTTTTGAGAGTAGTGATAACCTCGTTGATACGCACTCGATCTTGTATTGTGGGGCTGTAGCGGCTTGTCGTTTAGCTAACGTCAAATTCCCAAATTTTGACGTAGCTACTCGACCAAAACCAGCCGTACCAGCCTGGCAACGCAGGATCGAGGGCCGTATCGACGGGGCCAGGGTACTCATCGGCAAACTATACTGCTTCAGGGAGGGCAATACACGCCCACGTGTGATGCGCTTTGTGAGGCGGGCATTCTTGGGGACTGGAATCAGCCCTCAAGAATACATGTCCCGAGTCACAGAGCGCATCGACTTCCTGAAGCAGAAAGTTTATGCATGGGCGAACCGTATTCGGCGGTATAAGAAGCGTGTTGATCGGTACTCGCAGAATCGCATGTTCCAGAGTGATGAGAGGTGGGTATACAGAGCTTGGGAGCGACCCGAACAAAGTGTGACGGACGTGTGCCGCCCAGATGATGCTGCCACGAGTTCATTCTGGCGCAGCATCTGGTCGGTGCCCGTCTGCCATACGGAGGGTGACTGGATGCGTGATGTCGAGCGAGTGTGTGAATCCATCCCAGAAATGGAAGAAATTTCAATCACACCATTAGATGTTGCCAGAGCAGTTCGTCCGTTACCGAACTGGAAGTGTCCGGGACCGGACGGACTGCACAACTTCTGGCTCAAATGGCTAAGTAGTTCACACACTCGCCTGGCATCTCAATTCCAGTCATGCTTAGAATCTGGGTCGCTACCAAACTTTCTTACAACGGGTGTTACCCATCTGCTCCATAAGTCAGGTAGTCCTGCGGAACCCAAGAATTATAGACCGATCACGTGTTTATCAACGGTCTATAAACTTCTTACATCCATTTTGAGAGAGAAAATTAACAAACACATTGACAGTAATTCTATTATGTCGGCCTCTCAGAATGGATGTAGGAACGGGTCCCGTGGTACTAAGGAGCTACTCCTCATCGACATGGCCATTAGCCAACAGGTTCGTCGATCCCGCAAGGATCTGTCGACATGTTGGATAGATTACATGAAGGCCTACGACTCTGTGCCACATACATGGCTCATGAGGGTGCTGGAGTTGTACAAGATTGATGCAACTCTACGCACCTTTCTTGCGTCGTGTATGGGGCAATGGAGGACGGTCCTTCGATATCCAGGATGTCGACAGATCCAGGGGAACGATGAGCCTGTATGGATTAAACGGGGAATATTTCAGGGCGACAGTCTGAGTCCACTTTGGTTCTGTCTAGCCCTGAATCCTCTAAGCACATTGCTGGAGGATTCAGGCCTAGGCTACCGGTTGAGGAGAGGTGGTCAGGTCATATCTCACCTTCTTTACATGGATGATCTGAAACTCTTTGCCCCTAACAAATTGCAACTGATGAAGCTACTGAAAGTAACTGAAACTTTCAGTAGCGCCATCAGGATGGAATTTGGTGTGGACAAATGTGCAGTCATGTATGTAAAGCGAGGAGAGATTATGGAATCCGAGGGAATCCAACTCTCGGATTCCATACACCTCAGATCTCTCTCCTCATCCGAAAGCTATAAGTATTTGGGTATGTCGGAAGCGTTAGGCATTAACGTAGCTGACATGAAGCAGTCGTTGAGGGAGCGCTTCTTCGGTCGCCTGAAGAAGGTATTAAACAGCCTGCTTTCAGGCGGAAACAAGGTGCGCGCCTTCAACGGTTGGGTCATGCCGGTTTTAATGTACTCTTTCGGCATACTCAAATGGACTCAGACCGAACTGGACGCCCTAGATAGGAGAGTCCGTACATTGCTGACCGCAAACCGGATGCATCACCCACGATCATCGGTGATGAGACTGTACGTCCCGCGGAAGTGCGGGGGTCGAGGCTTTTTAAACGCGAAGACCCTACACAACCGCGAGGTGTGAAGCCTCAGAGAATATTTTTTGAAAGCCGAGGTGGGTATGCACCGAGATGTGGTCGCAGTGGATAAGGTACTCACCCCGCTGTCCATGGCTAAAGAGAACTGGCGCAAACCTGTAGTACTTACTACTGATGACCGCAAGGAAGTATGGCAAGGCAAGGTGCTTCACGGGCGCTTCTACCAGGCTCTTCATGGGCCCGATGTAGATTTCCTAGCGTCCGTGTCCTGGCTACGATTCGGCGACCTCTTTGGGGAAACTGAAGGTTTTGTCTATGCGATTATGGACGAAGTTATGCTGACGAACAACTACCGGAAACATATTATGAAGGACGGGACGGTGGACGTGTGTCGGGCATGCCACCGTCCGGGTGAGTCCATCAGACATATTATTTCTGGTTGTTCTCGTCTGGCTAACGGCGAGTACTTACACAGGCATAACCAAGTAGCCAGAATTATTCACCAGCAACTTGCTTTGAAATATGAACTTGTGGATTCTGAGGTACCGTACTACAAGTATGTGCCCGACCCAGTTCTCGAGAAAGACCATGTCACGCTGTACTGGGATCGGCCTATCATTACTGACAGGACTATTGTCGCCAATAAACCTGACATAGTGGTGATAGACCGATCAGCGCGCTGCGTAATGATAGTCGATGTTACCATCCCGCATGATGAGAACCTCGTGAAGGCTGAGAAAGAGAAACAAATAAAATATCTCGACTTGGCACACGAGGTTGTCAGCATGTGGAATGTAAACTCGGCTATCATTGTGCCGATTGTCGTTACGGCCAATGGCCTGATGGCTAAAAGCTTCGACGAACATCTGTCGAAGCTCTCACTTGGCAGTTGGATCAAGAGCCAGATTCAGAAGGCAGTACTCCTTGACACGGCCCGCATTGTGAGGAGGTTCCTGTCTCTGTAACCCTAACCACCGGTAGCTTGGACCTGAATTGAATTTAAATGTATGTTAAGTTAATGAATAAACGGAATAATAATAATAATAATCATTTATTTGCTAAAAACATGGTATAAAATATGGTTATGTTAATAATGTGAACAAACATGTTTTGCTTAATAGATATAAGCGTGCAAATGCGTGCATAACGAAACAATAAGTCATCATGCAATTTTATGTTCCAGGAACTCCTTAACACTGTAAAAACTATTAGCAGAGAGCAATTTGTATAATTTACTTTTGAACATTCTTGTATTTAATGCTTTTAATTCATTTGGTAGTTTGTTGTATACCTGGACACACATAAACATACAGCTTTTATTATATTTCGCAAGCCTTGGGAGGACATCTAACACGAGCCTGTAGGGGTCGCGCCTGCTGCGAGAACTTACATCGCTTGCTTTCGCAAACAATTCCCTATGCCTCCACACAAACAAACAAATTTCAAAAATATAAAGGGACGGTAACGGTAACAAATCAAGTTTTTTAAACATCGGCCTGCAAGATTCGTCAGGCTTAAGGCCACATAATGCTCTTATGCACCTCTTTTGTGCGACAAATGCTCTATTTTGATCAGTGCTGTTTCCCCACATAATTAAGCCATAGCGTAGCACTGATTCAACATATGCATGATATGTTGTTATAGACGTTTTAATGTTTGTTATGTTTCTAATCTGTTTTAGTGCATATACAAACTTATTAATTCGTTTGGATACTGTATCAACATGTGCTTTCCAGTTGATATCTTGATCCAAAGTTACTCCTAAAAATTTTGTTTGCGTTACTTCGTTAATTCTATGTATATTCATTTTAATATTTTGTTTTGTATTATTTGATTTATTGAATTGAATATAAACGGACTTTTTTAGATTTATGGATAAGTTATTCTCCTTTAGCCATTTTATCAATCTTTCAATTACATTATTAATTTCTGTCTCGTGGTCTTTAATTGTATTACTTTTTTTATCAGATGTCACAATAATAGAGATGTCATCAGCGAATAGTATACATTTATGATTAGTTATAGTAGTGATAGAATTAATATACAATAGGAATAAAATAGGGCCCAGTACACTCCCTTGTGGGACGCCTTGTTTATTGGATTTAAAGTCAGAAAAGTGAGATGTCAAATTGTTACTTGTATCCATTTTAGTAATAGTAACGCGTTGTTGTCTATTACTTAGATATGACGATAACCATTGAAGTGTAATGCCTCTAATCCCAGTTGCCTCCAGTTTCTGTAATAACAGGTCATGAGAGACTAAATCAAAGGCCTTTGATAAATCGAAAAACAGCCCTGTAGTAAGATAGTTATCGTTGATATTCGTTAATACTATTTTTATAAGACTGTAAATAGCTAACGTTGTGGATTTATTTTTTTGGAAACCAAATTGTTCTTTCCTAATAATGTTAAATTTAGTACAGTATTCAATCAGTCTTTTATACATACACTTTTCGAAGATTTTAGATAGAATAGGTATCAAAGTTATTGGGCGATAGTTGTTCACGTCTGATTTTTCACCGGTTTTATAAAGTGGTTTAACAATTGATAGCTTTAGTGCTTCAGGAAAAATGCCAAGTGAGAATGATAAATTAATTAAATATGTCATAATTTCAATAAGTTCATTAGCACATGCTTTAATGATTTTCGTGTTAATTTCGTCATAACCTTCGGAGTTTGTGTTATTCAATGACATAATCTCTGCTCTAACTTCACTTTCGGACACAGGTTTAAGAAACATCGAATGGACTATTGAACATTCGTTACTGTTTATTTTTGCTCCCTTACTTGAAGAGTGTGCCATATTAGTATAGTGGTTATTGAAAGCTGTTGCTATTTCTACAGGATCAGAAAGTACTGTGTTATCAAGTAGAATATTTTCTATGTTCTCCCTATCGTTATTGTTCCCGACTTCATCCTTTATTACTCTCCAGACAGCTTTACATTTGTTTTCACTATTGTTTATGTATTTGATGTTTGCGTTCTTTTTTGATGTGTAAACGCATTTCTGTAAAATCTTTGAGTATTGTATATATTTAGTTTTATTTCGTAAATTTTTGGTCTTATAATATTGATAGCGCAGAGACCTTTTCGTTTTGCAACTTTGTTTTAGACCTTTGGTTATCCAGTTCTGTTTCTTTTTACTATTAGTATTTACTTTCACCTTTATTTTTGGGAAACATAAATTATAAAACGAGCCTAACAATTCGTGAAAAGAATTGAATGCCATATTTAAGTCTTTCTCACCGTAGACTTCCGACCATGACACATTTCGTAAGCACTCCTTAAATTTCTGGATATTATTCAAGCTATAATCTCTTTTGTAGAAAAAATATGTTGCCAGGTTTTGTATTTTATGTTTCAAGGGAAAACTCAACATTTGTGCTGTGTCATGATCGGACAGGTGAAGAGGCATTACAGTAGCATTAGCATTAGGAATGTTACTGAGAATGTGATCGATACAGGAAGACTTACGAGTTGGACAATTAATATGTAGTTTTAAGTTATAATTATATGCGAGTTCTTGTAATTGAATAGTAATATTACTGTTTTGGAGAGTGTTAATGTTTAAGTCACCTGCCAAGACCACATTTATTTTGGAATTATATTTTTTGAATACGTGGTACAAAAGACTATTTAACTTACTCAAAAATTGGATGGGGTCAGACTGGGGTGTCCTATATACACAAATAATAATCAGCTTTTGATGTGTCAGTTCTATGCCGCATGCTTCAAAAGTATTTTGTGTTGCATATGTATTTATAAAAGGTAACTCTTTAAAAACTAGGTTTTTTTTAAGCAGAATGCACGTACCCCCCCTTTGTTTATCTCTGCAAAAGTTAGCCGTCATATTGTAACCATGGATTTTAACAAGAGATTCATTACCTTTTTTTATAAATGTCTCGGAAAGGCATATTGCGTCTGGACTATTATTCATTTCCTGGAGTTCCTGCAAGGTTAGTTCAAGGAGTTCCCTTTTGGACAGGATACTGGCAATATTTTGATGCAGTATTTTAAAATTATGATGTATTACAGATGGCGGAGTTATGGGCACGAAAAAACTTTGAATAGTTTTTTATTACCGGAAAATAGTACGGGATAGTTCCTTTTTGGGGTTTCTCAGTGGGATTTATTACGTTTTCTAATTTTTGTTGACTGAGGCTTTTGTGATCAAAATAGAACGGAATTGTTCCCTTTTTAGGTTTATTAAATTTGGCGTTTACTTTAAGAACACTTGATTTGTTACTCATTATTCGTTTCACAAGGTTGCTAGGGTTTAAATAATTTTCATTATAATCGTTACAGTCAATTAGGTAATTAATTTTTATACACAATTCGGATATCTTATTAGATTGGTTTTCAAGGAATTTACATTTTTTATAGTTTTTACATACATTTTTAATACGATTATTAAGTTTATTAACATCTAGATACTCATTTTTAAGCACATTTAGTACAATGATCATGTTGTTATAAAATGTATCTAGTATAATTTGTAATTGGGATAACGTTTCTTTTAAATTGTAATCGTTTTCTCCTATACATATCACAAGTTTATCATTAGGATTCAACTTAGCATAACGGCAGCTCATTAATATTTGATTACTGAGTGCATTTGGTTTCGTATTTGCGATAATCCTATACTTTTCATACCTTGTACTTTGTCTTGCGTGTATCATGGCAGCTGCTAGACCGACGCATTGCTGAGAGCCAAAGATAAATACTCTACTCGTCGGTTCATGTTTTTGCTCTTCGGTGTAAGTAGGCGTTTCTGCGTTAATTTTTGATACCAGAGATTTTTGTGGTATTTTATTGCTGCTTTTCATTGTTTCTACTAGTTTTGTGAGAGTTTCGATCTGATGTTGTGATTCTTTCAGATTTTGTTGAAGATCCGTGATTTTTTGTTGAAGACGTATTATTTCAATACTCTTTCCACAGTCGACATTCGACTTATTTGGCAATGGAGTACAAGGTGTGGAGAGCGTGTGTTGAGGTAGTAGAGAGTCTTTTCCTCTTATGTTTGATGGATGAGCAATTTTCAGAGGTAACTGGGGAATAACAAAGTGATTTTAGCATTTTTGTCTCTGCTGTTAATTTATTTATTTGTTGGTGGAGGTTACTATTTTCCAGTAAGGTATTTTCTAGCTCATTTTCTGCACTATTCAGTCTAAGCGTGAGTTCCTTTATGGTGTTTTTCATTTCTAAAACTGTCAATGTTTCTGATATTTCAGATATTGTGCCGTCAACACTATGAGACAGTTTGTTAGGTGTATCAAAAGATTCATCTGATGTTTCATATTCAGACAGTATGTGCGAATCCAAGATATCAGAAGTTCCCTGGACGGCAGGTTTCACTGTTACGGGTTGTTTATTTTCCTGGAAGCTGTCACTAGGTCCTGGTGATGGGCTGTTCAGGTTTAGGTTTGCTCGTTTTCTCGTTGTAATGTTTGATACATCGGCTACCTGGTTGATAGTTAGAGCTTTTTTACTTTTAATGCATGTTTTACAACGCCATTTTTTCCTAGATTCCTGGTCCATTAGCCGATAGGTTTGTTCCGGATAACCATCACAATCTGGTTCATATCGGTTGGTGCACACTGAACATAAAGCTGTTTTCTTAATGTCGACTGCCTTCTTGCATTTAAAGCATATAACTTTTTCTGGTATCTTGCGGTCTCCTTTTAGAACATTTTTAGAAGACATTTTTTAAAAAATGAATTAAATCAAAAAAATAAGAAAAAATAATGCAAAAAGTGGAAATGCAAAAAATTTGCGCGTTCGTTAGTCGGATTCGAACTTGAACTCTATGAGATGGCGGGCGCCCTGCCTGACCGCTCGGCTGCGGACGCACTTGTTCATTAACTCAAAAAAATTGTCCTTGTTGCTCAAGTGTAAGTTTCGCAGCTAAAGATCGTTGTCATTCGGCCAATAGGGTTCAATATGACCATTTATGGTCACGCATCGCACATCACGCACTCCGTAATGAGTCACACTGTGTCACTGGTTCACAAGTCCTTTGTTTAACTTTGATTTTTGCTGCTTCGTTTTTTAATGTTTATAGACGCACTGTTTAACTTATATGAAAACTGTTTTATTAATGATTGCACTCGTCGCTTTACGCATAGATTAGTATCGATTTAAGTGCTGAGTACTTGTATTTGTAATTTATAGAAATTTTTCCGACGGAGCTATCACTCTTTGTGTGCGCCAGCGGGGACGCGCGCGCGGGGATACATCGCGGGGATTCATGAGTTTTTAGTTGCAAGTTCGATGTCATCTTCTGTTATTTTAGGTATCGAATTTTGGAATAAATTCGGGTTGACGTCTATTTTTAGTCAGGCTTTTAATAAAAATATTGATGGTAATATGTTTATCCCTTCTGTTCAGCACTCTTCCCCTCAAGTTTCCTCTGTCGGCGAGGTCCGTTATATTCATCCTCGTAACATCCTATCGCCGGATCAAGAGTCTTGTCTTCAACAAGTTATTAAAGAGTACGAAGTTATCTCTTCGGAAAAAGTTGGTCTTGGTAAAACATCTTGGTTGTCCCATAAAATTAATACTACGGGTTACCCTATCCGTCAAAGATATTATCCCTTATCCCCTGTCAAGTTGAAGATTCTCAATGAAGAGATTGACAAAATGTTAGATATGGGTGTTATTCGTCCATCTCGTTCTTCATGGGCTAGTCCAGTGGTAATGGTGACAAAAAAAGATGGTTCTGTTCGGTTTTGTGTCGACAGTAGAAAACTGAATAGTGTGACAGTTAGAGATTCATATCCTCTTCCCCGTATTCACGATATCCTCGACAACCTTCGTGGTGCTAGATATATTAGCTCATTGGATTTTAGAAGTGCTTTCTGGCAAATTCCACTCGCTGATAGAGAAAGTTGTGAGAAAACAGCGTTTATTGTTCCACAACGTGGTCTCTTTGAGTTTGTTAGGATGCCTTTTGGTCTAACGAACGCTGCTTCGGAGATGCAACGCCTTACTGATATGATCGTTAATTTCGAGTTTACTTCTACCAGCGACGATTGTATTTTTGGGTACGTCGACGACTTGATAATCGTGTCTAAAGATTTCTCTAGTCATATGGCGCTGCTCAGGAAGGTGCTTGCTCGACTTAAAGAAGCAGGCTTAACTATAAATTTAAAAAAATGCGAGTTTTGTAAAAGCGAACTAAAATATTTGGGTTATATTGTTAATGAAAAGGGTCTTCAAACCAATCCCGGCAAACTTGATGCTATTAAAGATTATCCTACTCCTACTTCAGCTAAGTCATTACGCGGTTTCATTGGTATGTGTTCCTATTATAGGCGTTTCGTTAAAGGGTTTTCTTCTATAATTGCTCCGCTTACTGCCCTTATCGGTAAGAGAAAGGGTAATGATCCAATAAGTTGGAACGATGCAGCCGATCAAGCTTTCACTCAGTTGAAACAAGCGCTAATTGATACGCCTGTTATGGCATGTCCTGATTTCTCGAAGCCATTCATCCTGCAGTGTGATGCGTCAGCTGTTGGTCTTGGTTCGGTACTGACACAGAAGATAGACGATGTGGAACATCCAATCGCCTATTATTCGCGTTTATTCTCTCAAACTGAACGCAATTATAGTACTACAGAGCGTGAACTCTTGTCAGTTTTGGATTCAATTAAACATTTTCGATGTTATTTAGATGGTATGAAGTTTTCTGTCATAACAGACCATATGGCCCTTAAGTGGCTCCTCTCTCTTAACAACCCATCTGGTCGTTTAGCTCGTTGGGCTACTATTATCTCCCAATATACTTTTGATATTGTGCATCGTAAAGGTTCGCAACATATAGTCCCCGATGTTCTTTCCAGGATCCATGCTAATCCTGTGTCATTTGACAAGGGTCCTGAACATACTAATGACCGTTGGTATAAGAAGATATATATAGGTGCTCGAGATACGCCACAAATGTTCCCAGCATACGCTATAAATAACGGTATCCTTATGAGACGCATGCCTGTTTCTACTCCTTTATCTTCTGAACCATGGCGTGTGGTGTTACCAGCTGAAAAAGTTCCAGACGCTATTTGGGAAATTCACAATAGTTTTCCTTCGATACATCCCGGTGTTACAAAAACGTATCTAAAGCTTAGGGAGTTGTTCTATTGGCCAAATATGTTCCGTGACGTTACTTCGACGTTAAGTCAATGTGAGGTTTGTAAAGCCTATAAAATTTCGAACACACAACCTCGCGGTCGGATGTGTTACCCTAAAGAGGTTTCCTTGCCCTTACAGATGATTTCTATCGATATAATTGGTCCGTTGCCCTGCGCTTATTATGGCTATAAATATATCCTTTCTATGGTAGATGTTTTTTCCAAATATGTTTGGTTAGTTCCTCTGAAAAGGATTGACGCTCTTTCTGTTATAAAAGCGTTAGAGTCCGAAATTTTCTTTAATTTTGGGGTACCGCGTACTATTCTTTGTGACAACGCTACAGTTTTTCGTAGTAATCAATTTCTTAATTTTCTCAGATCTTTTCATATTCAATCACCTACTTTTACGCCATATTATACACCCCAAGCAAATACGGTTGAGCGATACAACCAAAGCGTTATAACATGTTTAGGTATTTTGGTTGGTGAAAACCAAAGAAGTTGGGCTAAAATGTTACCTAAAGTTAAGCTTTACCTCAATTCTTGTGTTAATCTAGCCACTGGTTTTACGCCTAACTTTCTTATGTTTGGTAGAGAGGTCCTTATGGATAGCAGTCATGTAAATAGTCAGACTCGAAGCTCTAATTTGGCTGACAGTCGGGCTCGTCATGCTACAAACCTATCTTCTCTCAGCGAAGTTTATGCAAAGGTTGCTGATAATCTTTCTTTAGCTTTTCTCCGTAACTCTTGTACATATAATTCTAATCGATCAGCTGTCACTCTGAATGTTGGTGATACTGTATGGAGAAGGAATTTTTCCAAGTCTTCTGGAGGTGATTTTTTCTCTGGGAAGCTTGCTCCACGTTTTATTAAGTGCCGTGTAATAAGAGTCATTTCAAGGACCACCTATTTGCTACAGGATTGTGATTCAGTCCACTCCGGACAATATCATATCAAAGATATCTTAAAATAAATTGGATTAAATTCTCTTTGTTCCATATTGACATTTGCTTTCTAATCCTTTTTCCTCTTTGGAATATTTCTTTGCATAAGTTTTTGATTAGATTAAAAACTTAATAGATTACCTGTTAATAGTGACATCTATTTATTTCTGTGTTATGTCAACTTGTATTCTAAGGTTATTTTGTTTCTTTTATTTTAACACAGATGGCGTGACATTCAACATTTAAATTTGAATTTAAACTTGAGTTTTATGACTTGAGTTGTCTGATTTAAGTTCTATGTCTTGAGTTCATCTTTGACTTAATTGATTTAAGTTTTCTTTCTTACACTTAGTTTTTTTTTGTCCAACTTGTCTTTTGTTTCTATAACTAAAGGTTGGACTTTACGTGTTCACGTTAATTATTTTTGGGGATCCCCAAGTTTTTTTCTTATAGTTGATAGGTTATTTGATCCCCAAGTTTTTTTCTTATAGTTGATAGGTTATTTGATCCCCAAGTTTTTTTCTTATAGTTGATAGGTTATTTGATCCCCAAGTTTTTTCTTATAGTTGATAGGTAATAGTTAAGTCTTATGTTAAATTAGGTTAGTTTTACTTAGATCTAAAGTTCACTGGTTGTTCTTCATAATTGTAAGGATGTGGTAGGTTAGAATTTGGCTCTAACTGAACAATATATATTTAGATTTAGGTGTTCGTTATTTTCTTTCATATTCTCCATAGATGTAATTGAGATATCGCGAGTTCGCGCGGATAACGTTTAGATGTGGTGGCCTCCGTGTTTATTCAGTATCTGTTACACTTCGATATCGTTTGATTCAGATATGATGCCTGTTTTTGTTTTTGCCTGATCCAGTTTTTTTCTTCTTTCTCACTCGTACTTACGTCCTTTTTTTTTCTTAGAAAGAGGGTATTGCAGCATTATCACGCTGTTTTCGGCTGAATAAAAACTATTCTGTTCGTGTAAGTCGACCTCATTTCTAATCAATTTACTTTTTCTTACTTCGGTTCAAATTTAAAAATATGACGATTCCATGGGATGTCACGTAAGAAAATTTTTCTCAGATGGGCGACGAATCTTTGGAAATAACAGACATATTATTCCGTTTCGTAATTTAATTGATAAATTATTTGTAGTCTAAAGTCAAAAAAGACCTAAGAAAGATAATTTACATTTTGTAGTGCTGTACTGAATAGTCGGTTATAAGTGATTTCACCAAGAACCGGTATGTATTTGAAACATTTTAATTTTTTTCTGCTTAAAAGATTCTCTCGGAGCATGGTGTTAATTTTTCTGTATTTTTCTCACCATAGATTCGCTCAGAATCGGTTCTAGGACTTTTGTCCTAGCTAAGATCTAGTGACCCATATACTTTCGGCGCCGCGACTCAAGGCCGACCAGGGGTCGGGAGACGCGTACTGGCGGTTGGCTCCGAGGCTTGCCGCCTGAGACCCGGAGCAACAGCGAAGATCCGATTTCGAGCGAGGATCCGGACCTTCAGGGAACAAATTTTGTTTTAATCCTTTTTTTTAATCTTTAGCAATAGTATAGTTTCTTTTTTTTGTACAATCATTTAATTTATTTAAACCCTATTCGTGTCAAAAGGTCGCGCAATGTATTTTTTCCGGTGTAGTATTTAAACTCGGATACATTTTGATCTCGCCTAGGGCTGAATAGGTGTTGCAACCCCTTTCTCACCTTGTTTTAATTTTCAAAATTACAGATTTTATACAATTCTGAACAACCCATTTCGCTGCTTTACATAAAATAATATTACATGTCGCCCATTATTTAATTCTTTTTTTTGATCCTTTTAAATTTTATATAAAAAATTGTATTAGGTTTTTTTTTTTATAACAGCAAAATTATACGTATTAACATGTAGCTGTGACGACTTTTATTTTTATTTACGCTACACTATGTAAACAGTCTGTATTAATTTGTGACGTCATACTATATGCAAACTCTTGGTTAGAACTCTTTGCTATTAAAAATGACAATAGCAATACATACATACGTATGGAGATCAGACTCATCATCTGCCTAGTCCTTCTCATTCTAAGTTCGGGTTTGCTTCCTACCACCTGGAAGCAGCTTAGTAATAGAATTTTACTTGGAATACGAAAATATAATTTCCAGAATAGAAAAGTAAAATATGTATCTAAAAATAATATTTCAGCAGGTAACCTGCAAAATAAATGCAAATTGTTACCTACGTCCTGAAATCGAGTGTTTTATATATTTACTAGCTGTACCCGGCTGCGTTGCAATGCCCTTTTTACTACCTACCCTACCCTACCTACCTACCTATTCTACCCTACCTACCTACCCACCTACCCTACCCTACCCTACCCTACCTTACCTTCCCTACCCTACCCTACCTTACCTACCCTACCCTACCCTACCCTACCTTACCTTCCCTACCCTACCTTACCTTCCCTACCCTACCTTACCTACCCTACCCTTCCTTTCTGCTCTTCTTTTAGACCTTCCCGGGACTACGACAAACATTTCAAAACCAAAATCAACCAAATCGGCCCAGCCGTTCTCGAGTTTTAGCGAGACCTACGAACCAACAGAACAAAGTCTCCTCGTAACAATCTCTCCACGAACACCATGTGGACTATGTGCATTCATTATGTGACGTCATATTAGATGCAAACACGGTTAGAGCTCTCTATTATTAAAACTGACAATGGCCAGACCAGACTATGGAGTGATAAAAGGTTATGAGCTTACATGCGACCATGTATGACGTGTTGGTTTGTGTTGGTGAACTCATTCAGAATTATGGCAAAAATGTTGGCTTGTTGGATAAAAGATTACTGCGTCTATTAATAAGTCAATGCACTCTTTATGATACGAATATCAACTGCCAAGTATATTATAAATAACTAGCGAGCCGTCCCTGCATTGCACCATAACCAGCCTATAATGTTCCCACTGCTGGGACACAGGCCTCCCCTCTATGAGAGGTAGTAGGCTGTAATCCACCACGCGGGCCCAGTGCGGGTTGGTAGATGTAACATGTCTTCAATTTTTTTTGCTTTCTGTCATGTCGGTTTTGTTGCGATGTTTTCCTTCACCGTTTTGAGTGTTTACACTTTATTAAATGTTAGTTTAATATGCATTAGTGTACTTTCTTTAGAAATATTTTTGTAGGCTTCATCAAACCTGTTTCTTAGTTTAGTTCACTCAGACAGACACGAAAAACGTTGAAAGATGACTTGATTGACTTATTGCAAACACTGATGTTTTATTGAAAGCTTTAGATGGAATTCAGGTGTTGAAATGGCTTGTTTTTTACGTAGAAATTCTCATCAATCACGTCGCCTTTGATCGATTTTCAAAAGGTAACCACAAATCCCCAGAATATTAATTTTACGGCATTTCTAGTGACACCAAAATAATGTTGAAATCATGGTAGGTACGTCCTGAAAGACAGGCAAGAGTTCTGAATGATTAGATTAACTGGATTACCGTTTATACGAATCACGAAGTTGGAGATAATGGGGATTATGGCAATGAACACCAAGCTTGCAGGCAAACGAACGAATCACTCCATCCACTTTTTCTTTGGTCTTACTTTTCGTAACCATCCATCAACATTTTACGTTCAACACACTTTTAGTTAAATACGATTAATCACTGTTTATCAAATGCCCATAACATGCATTTTTAAAACTTCTTCTTCATCACCATCTGCCTCGCCTTTTCTCAAACTATCTTGGGGCCGGCTTTCAGTCTTACCGGATGCAGTTGAGTACCAGTATTTTACATGAAGCGACTGCCTATCTGACCTCCACAACTCAGTTACTGGGTAATACGATACCCCTTGATAAGATAAGACTGGATGTCAGAGTTTGGGCTTCTGACTACTGGTAATGACTGTCAAAGATCTACAAATGACAGCTGGGACCTACGGCTTATCGGGTTTTCCGAGACAAGGAAGAAACTCGGTATGTATTTATTGTCACCCATCCACGGTTGGTCCGTGATGGGTGACAATACCTTGGCAAGCACGGCTTAATCTTAAAGATCGACCCGTGCGGGTGTCATTATATAGCCATGAGCAGCTCCTTTTTCATAAAATATGTTAATTAATTATTACCTACCTTATTCATTGATAAAGATCATAATTGATGAAAGTATGTACCGGCTCACACCTCACACTCTACTTCGATGCGTTTCGCTAGTTTTCATACCAAATTTAGTACCACTAGCAAGAGGTAATAAATTATCAATTAATCACAAAACATAGAAACTGTTGTCTCTTGACATAAATTCTATTTCATTTTGACCCAGATAAGAAAGATAAGACCCAATTACAGTTATTTTTATCTTCTAAAAGCAAAGATAAATAAAAATGGACCGAAAAGCTTCTCATTTTGATTAATACTTGATGTTTTCATTTGGTACTAGAACGTCAGACCGCCATAAGATGTACTTATTGAGCATTATGTGCTACTTATCGGAGAAATGGTTTGATATTTTTGTGAGAGCAATAAAGTATGTTGTTATTTCTATAATTTTCCAGAAGCTTATTTGCTGTTTTATTGAGTCTTTGTGTATAGAATGAAAATTATATATATTTTTTTTTAATATTATTATTGTGTGTGTGCGTGACTGACATCAAATAAACATTTTTTTTTCTTTCTTTCTTTTTTGTGCCAGAACCTTTTTGCCAGATTGATTTTAAATTACATATTTTGGTTCACTAATGTTTCATCAAAACTCCTTTTACAAATGTTAAGTTTACAACCAATGTTACATAATTATATTTACTATTTATTTCACAAACAACTTATTCCGCAAATATTTTGTTTTACATACATTAATTTGGCAAATGCTTCTCTTTACAAATGTTTGACATGATAATTAATCACGTATATATTTTTCATTTATGTTGATGATTTTGGCAAAATCACGTTTAACCTAAATATTATTTTATAATAAATCTCCTAAACCAGTTACAAAGTGATCTTTAGGATACGTTATAGAATATCTTAAATTAAAAGTTTGACATACCTAACAGCTATGGTTTAAAATATCTATGGTTATAAGTGCAAAATGCCTACGATGACATGGTGCTGCTGGTTGATTACATGGCGGGGAAGCACTGTACATTTTGTGACGGCGTGTTTTTGAAGGCGTAGTCGACTACGCCTCTTTTTTCTGTTTGCATGGTTTAAAGTAACCAAAGCCTCGAGCTCGTTTTGCTCGCTCTTGAATCCTAAGTATTTGTTGTTATATTAATTACCGTATTAAGCCCTATTTAACCCTATTAGTAAATTAAAGAGTACTTTTTTAGGAAATTGCATACTGGTGCAAATTGCGTAGTAATGCAATATGTACAACGTTTTAAACTCAAAAGTTGTTTTACGAGATGACATGAATATATAAAGAATTGTTTGTTAAATAATACGTTATCAAATAAAAGTTTATCCGGTAAATATTTTATTAAGTGAATTATTTGCCAAACTTCTTTTTGTAAAATTATGAAATAACCCTATAATGTTTTTGACAATCGTCGGTTTTCAAATGAAATTCTGAAAATTATTTTTTGGTGAAAAGGCAGGATTAACATGTATTTTACATTCCTAAGTGTTACTGCTAATTTGGAAATTACTTAAATCGTGTGATTTCGGAATTAAAATTGAATTTTCATAGTTTTCCGAAAAGCTTTTCGAAAAAGACAGTAAAGTAGTAAATCTTGTCGTTGAATTATTTTTACAATGCTTTAAGCTTCTAACAAATTTGACATCACTTCTGCATCTTTTGCAAGTTCAATAAACGCAGAGCTTTTAAAAAATATAATCCTAAATAAACGAGAGTACATTTTCGTTTATTCTGTTTTCGAAAGCAATGATAAGTTGACTTAAAATGCTATTTAGGAAACAGATGTAACATAGTCATAAATATCATACGGATAACCGGAACTTGAAAATCTAGGTCGTTAGTGGTGAGCTAAATGATTATTTATTTATCTCGATGTTTAACTGTGATCATTAGACGGTAGCGCAAAGTCACAAATAAGCTCACACAATACCATAGTTTACCTCCTTGCTTTATTTCAAAAAAATTCGCGTATTAAAACAAAATTAAATACTTTTATACTTGTTATCAAGAAGCTAAAAAATTATACTTCTGAAAGCTGTAATTAAATTAACAACGAAAAATGACAACGAACGTGCCAAAATTAAACTTATCTAAAGTAAAAACTTACCTCATTTACTCCTTTTAATATTCAGTCACAACTTCACACAAAAAAAAACACTATTCGGTATTCCTAATTCAAAATTCAACTAACACACACACTTTTTAAATTAATAGAGCACTCTTTTTGAATTCCGAATAAATAAAGTACGAAAGCTCAACCGATGAGTCTGGCTGACAATCGACGAAGCCCCGCGTCCTGTTAGTTCAGAGGCTGTCGAGCTACTGAGGGTGAACTTCAGCCTGTTGGTATAAATATATAATACAATAGCTTAATTGTACTCGCGACTTTGTCCGCGTCGAAAAATCATAACCTATGGTATTCGGCAATATTTTAGAATACTAACAGTGAAAGAATTATTGAAATCGGATGTGAAGTTTCAGAGAAAACCTCACTGTATAAAAACTTACAAACTTTATGCCAGTACGAGTATATAAAGTACCTATAGATAATCATGTATAGCATAGTTGCTTAAAGAGAAAAAATCCATCGTTATTACATAAACTAGGTACTCCGTAGTAAGATAAAAAATTCAGATTTTATTATTCATTAAATCGAATGATCAAAATTGTGTTCGTGTTTCTTTGGCTAGTATTTTTTTCTTTTTAATATGAGAGCCTTATATATTCTGGGGCTGTATTAAAATACTTTATTGTTAGTGTTTTTCTTACATAGTAAATTTACTTTTGAAGAAATACGCTATCCATTTGCGCAAAGAATACTTTAATTGGTGGAAAGGTAAAACTGAAAAGAAGAATCTTTTGTTTTCTTCTAACTTAATTACCTTTCCATAAAAGGAGACTTGTTTTTGAGAAAACATTAATTCTTTTGTTAAAACGAAATTGGTCTTGTGGATGTTTATAGAGTTAGTCGAATTTTCTAGAACTTTTTATATTTGCGACAGTCAGAATAGTAATGCACCTATAATATACAAGGTGTAAATGAACCTTTAATGAAGCTGTCAATCAAGCATTTTGTACATCAAATTTAGTAACTCTACGCAAAAATTATTGCTCGGAAATGACTTTTATGTTTAGGGTGTTAAATCACGTTTTACGGTGGCACTCAAAGTAACGTACTCCAAACATTGTGTCGATGGATTCATTGAATAGAAACTGTATTAAAAAAAATTGTGCGGAAATATAGTGCTCCGCGCGGAAGAAGTGAAACTTCGTAATGTGAAAATGAGTGCTTTCATACCCCCTCCATGGTAGCGTTTAACGCAACCTTGTTGGAAGTCGTATAAGAAATTTCACTTCAAAAAAATAATTGTTGTGAATAAATTAAATCGCCCTGTATGGTGTCGGACGTACAGAATAGCACCATCCCATATCTTCCCGTGGGTGTCGTAAGAGGCCACTAAGGTACTTGCCAGAGAATGGGCAGCAGCGTTCTCTGTGCCTTTGTAGCAACCGTACTGCGATCGCCAACCCACCTGCCAAGCGTGGCGATTATGGTAAAACCCGCAAAATGTCAATGTGACTTGGGGGAGGCCTATGTCCAGCAGTGGACGTCTTTTAGGCTGAAATGATGATGATGATGATGAATAAATTGAAAGTAATCACTAATCGGTTTCATACATTTTAGCAGTTAACTTAATACTCATCTTACGCTTGCCGATGACGCTCTCCACTCAAGAACACGTCTATGTCTATTCCAATGGTCATCGGTTTTACGTCTAATATGGCCGGCCCATTCGATTTCAGCTTAGTTGTTCGGCAAGCGTTGGGTGGGATGCCCTCAGGCTCGGTGAAGCGAAGATCTTCGCAGGGTGGCTGGTTGCAACTGGATGAAAGTTGCCGAGAATCGAGCTAAGTGGTGTGCGATTGAATGTCCAGCAGTGGACTGTTTTAGGCTGAAGATGATCTTCATACTCAACGTAAAATTAATCTGACCGCATGCTCTCCTCGACCACTCATTTTTTACTTCTACTCATTTTGAGCCACGCAAATCACACCTTTTTTTTTTTTTTCGGATGGGAAATCACACCTGAGTTACATTCGATCCCCACCTTAACTCAAACCAAAATTGACCACCAAGCCACCAAGCTTTTCCATTTTGATAAATTGCTGCGTACATACGCAAACAGCGTTGTTTCTGAAACTATGATTGTTTATTTATTTACTGAGATTTGTTGAGTGCGCAAGTGTACGCAAAGTAAATTGTATTTGCGTTTCATAAGGTCGATGTATACTTGTGTGGGTAAGGAGATTACTTTCCTGTGGCTATTTGTGTTTTGGAGAACTTGTGTATGATACTTAGTGTCATTGTTTCCTTGTCCAAGCGCTCGGGTAGAGTGTTATTGAGTTTTTCCACCACTAACTATTTTTTTTCAAAGACAGCTCGGAGTCTGTATATGCCCGGTTTACACTACACCTAACTGGTGAATTGTTGTTTTACTATGATGTACATTTTCCTCTGCTTATCCTTTTACACATAACAGGAGTGATGCGTGAGGCAAATGCTTACAAAACTTTCTCGTAAATTGGTAGCAATTTGCCTTAAGAAATAGAATCTTAATCTCACATTGTTAGATATTATGCTTTGCCTACAACCAAAAGACAAACTCATACCACGAACGCGCGTAAAAAGCGTAAATATTGCGAAAATTCAGACGAGTTGAAATTCAAAATACTCGTTTTACGCATTACCATGTTTTTCATTTCGAGGACTTTATTCATAGCTAATTAGGAGACTTTGGTAAGTCTGACATCCAGTCTTACCAAGGTGTTAGATATGCAGGTATAGGACGGACAACCATCAAACACGCTAGTCAATGGCACACTGTTTAAATAACGACTTAACTACGGGGTCGCAGCCGCGGTACGCTACACATATATAACACACGGGGTATCGTATTCCCAGTTACTGGGTTGTGGAGGTCGTCAGATAGGCAGTCGCTACATGTAAAATACTGGTTCTCAGCTGCATACGGTTAGACTGGAAAACGACCCCAAGGTAGTTTGGGAAAAGGGTAGGCAGATGATGATGATGATGATGATGGTTGATACCTTGTTGTATTGTGCATTCATGACGTATAAATTAAACTAAATAACTAGTAACCACTCTCATTTGTATTTTCCAGTACTAAAATCAATCTAATTCACTTAATATTTACTTCGTGCGTTCATGCTAGGCACAAAACACTAAAATTACACTACAAGATTCCTTAATTAAATTAGCACAATTCAAATAAGAAATGCTACGCGATTTATGTTCAGATTTAAAGTCCTCAGAATTTACGCTCGAATTAAGTTTTAACCAACTTAAACTTTTACGTAGAAGTTACGTTCGTTTATTTCGCAAAGAATAGAGCCTGTTGACAATGTCTGGTTCAGAATATTTTTAGCGCTCATTCTTGTTGTTCTTAAGGTTTATACTTGGTTGTTTATGAAACTCTGTTTACGAAAGTTCTTAAAGGAAACAATGTTGGTTCTATGTGAACTCTAGCAAATTTCAAAGCTCAACTCATTCATAAGTTTATTTATATAAAGAGGCTGCATTGTGAAAGTTGGCAACGTCGCAAAAGCTGTGAAATGTTTCTCTGTTTTCATGAATTTATAAATATTGCTTAATTAAATTGGGAGTGGGCTAGCCACGTAACACGAATGCGCCCGGAGAGATGGGCAACGATCGTCACTCACTCGAATCCTGTCGGAGAAATCGCCCAGGTAGACCGCGGCGAAGGTGGTCTGACGTTCTGATCTTGTTTGCGGGGCGAACATGGCCAGATATTGCACAGGATAGAGAGGTTTGGCAAAAGTGAAAAATAGGCTACAAAGAACTTTTTGTGTTAAACAGTTCGAAGGTTGATTGAAATCGTAAGAAGTTACATCAAAACACTGAATATTTAGTTTTAGGTGCAAAAAAAGCACTTTGAAACCTGTCATAATTTGCAACATGCATAATTAATCTGATCTCAATCATAATTTCCGTTACTACTGAAATAGCTTACCCTTTAAAAAAAATGTAAGTCAGTGACATCAATAAATTGGTTGATTCGATCAACAGAATAATTGATTGGTTGAGCATTCTATTGGTTTACAATTTCATATCTGAATACGGATTTATGAATTCCGTATCATCCAGTTGAGCATTCTATTGGTTTAAAATTTCTTAACTGAATACGGATTTATAAATTCCGTTTCATCCATTCCATTATGCTGGGTGTACGGGACTGTACACCGAGATTCAATTATTTGATTCAGTTATGTTTTCATTGGTTTGTTTAAAATTAATTAGATTTTTCGAATTAAATTGGTTTTCAGTTACAATATAAGCAATTGTGATGGACGCAGTAACATAGGAGCTCTTGGCTAAATAATAACAGCCGCTCAGATAAATGTGTTAGCTATTTAAATAGATTTATAAGTAGTTTTAAGATTCTTAAGTATTATTGTAAATTGCACAATTGTTTTGATAAAATTATTAACTCATTTGATTCGTTTAAAATGCTAAAATGGCGCCAACGAATATTACAATGTCAATTGACTATTTAGTCTGGTAAAGAGGAGGGATTTAAAAAAGTCACGAGGCAGCGCCATTTTAGCAAGGCAGTGTTGGTTGAACTGTGAAAGTGTAAGGAGCTTTTTTTTTTTTTTTTTTTTATGAATGGCATCTCGCAGTTCAACCTAAGAGGTTGTCGTCTGCTTAACCGGACTATCCTGTGGGTGCCTTAAGAGTAAGGCCTCCAGCCAGGGCATAAAAACTTACAAACTAAGCGACTATACGCTGAGGGCACCCCCTGTGGGGTACGAGCCTCGGCTCAGGGCGTCGCTGGGGGAGGACTGCATGGGGACAGGCTGGATCTGAATGATATCATTATTTAGGGGCTGATTTAAAACTACTGGCACAGCATCGCGGGCTGGCTCGAGCGAGGGTCGGGGAGGGCATGGACCGGGACGTCGCGACGGACCTCGACGGCGAGGTCGGAAAGACGGCGGTTTGTGTCTGTACTTATTAAGAGTGCTAGTCTCTTTACTACTCTCCTGGAGGAGGGTGATAGCATCATCGGGAGTGACGAGGGTATGCCGAGGACGGCGTACTGTACTAATGCGCGAGGGTTCGTAACGGGCGGCCGCTGCGATCAGGGGATTACGGTGTTTAATGGCGTTATCGAAGAAACGCTTCGAAAGACGTTTCATAAACTGAAGGACGGTGGGCATTCTAAGGTCTACGTGTAGACGGTCGTTACGGACATAAAAAGGGGCTCCCGTGACTCTACGTAAGAACCGGTTTTGCAAGGTTTGCATCCTATGGATGTATTTAGGCTTGGTGTGAGCGTACACGACGCAAGCGTACGTCATAATGGGGCGGATCACCGCGGTATAAAGGCGCAACTTGCACTTGAGTGACAATTTGCTTTTTGCCGAGATCATGAAATGAAGCCTACCCATAGCAAAGGCAGCTCGGTTGCGAGCTGCTTTGATGTGCGCCGCGAAAGACAGGTGGTTGTCAAGTAAGACTCCTAAGTACTTGGCTTGCTTCTCCCAAGGGATAGGCTTACCGTACATAGTGATCGGGCTGAGCGCGGGTGGCTTATTCTTACGCGGTTTAGAGAAAAGAACTGCCTGGCTCTTGTCGGGGTTCACCTCGATTCTCCATTTCCGGAACCAAGCGCCTAAGACGTTGGCTGAGGTTTGGAGGGTGCTGTAAATAGCGTCGTGACTACGGCCAGTGTAATAGATGGCCGTGTCGTCCGCGAACAGGGCTAACTGTGCCTTCTTGCTCTTGGGGATGTCACTGGTGAACAGAGTAAAGATAAGGGGAGAGAGCGGGGAGCCCTGAGGGACTCCGGCTCTAATGGGGTGGGGGGAAGACAGTGCCTTCCCGATGCGATAGCGGAAGGTGCGATCCGACAAAAAGTCTCGTAAGATAAGCACGAGACGGTCTGGCACTCCCAGTTTGTACAGCTTATATAATAAGCCGTTGTGCCAGACTTTGTCGAATGCCTTTGCTATGTCGAAAAACAACACACCCGTCATCGCTCCACGCTGGAAGCCAGCGCTCAAGTGTTCTACGATGCGGTGGGCCTGTTGAATGCAAGAGTGTCCGGTCCTGAAGCCGAACTGTTCGTTGGGGATGAGACTCTTAGCCTCGGCGAAGTCTTTGAGTCGCTTATACATAAGTCTCTCGTAGATTTTACCGAGTGCATTCAGGAGACTGATAGGTCTGTAGCTCGAAGGCTCAGACTTGGGTTTGCCTGGCTTGGCGAAACCGATGACAGTGGCCTCTTTCCATATTTGGGGAAACGTGTTGTTGCTCAGGGCGCCATTGAAGATGGCCGCCATTAACACGACGAGCTGAGCGGGGAGGAGTTTGAACACCCTATTGGTGATTCCGTCGGAGCCGGGTGCTTTCCGCGGTTGAAGTTTGCTAATGATGTCTTGCACTTCGTCAGCTGTGACCGGAGGCAGAGGATCATCAGGGTCTTCTTCGGGGGGCAGGGCGGCTCTACGTTCGACGAATGCGTTCACCTCATCGAGATGTCGCTTGTCTACTGGTTGCGAGCTGGGGGAGCACTGGGACTCCAGGCTGTCGGCTAGGCATTCGGCCTTCTCAGAGTCGTCGAACGCGACGCTCTTATCGGGTCGGGTGAGGGGAGGCATCGAAGCCTCTTCGGTGGAGCGCATCTTGCGTTGCAGCTGCCAGAAGGCTAGGTGGGTAGGCTCGAGTTCGCTTAGCGTTTTTTCCCATTGATTATTACGAAGCTCACTGGTGCGATCCTTTACAGTACGCTGTAAATTACGCATGTGGGCTTTGTTTGCCTCGCAGGGAAAGCTGCTGTAGGCACGGATGGCCGCGTTCTTTTCGTTTATCAGTTCACGTACGTCAGCGGGTAGTATCCAGCGTTGATCGCTCATTGCTGGGACTTCCCGTGAGCAGTCCTTCAGTACGGATTGCACGTGTTCTGTAAACGAGTTGATGGCGGCCGTCGTGTCTGCGGCTGAGACTATGTGGTCGGGGATGGCCTCTAGGTGAGGCGACGTGGTGGATTTCAGCTTTTCGCTGACTTTCCTCCAGTCGGTTATCACTTGGGTCGGCGGGGGCTGGCTGGGGTCAGAAGGACCCGAGCGAGGAACTAAGTGCATGAGCACTGGTCGATGATCTGAGTTAAGCTCATGTAAAGTCTCGATGGAATGCAACTTAAGGTTGACATTCTTGAGTAGCGCTATGTCGAGAACGTCCGAACGTTGGTCGGGGTCGTGGGGATAGTGGGTGTGCTCCATAGGAGCGATGGGATCGAAGTTTAGGGACTCGCCCAGGTTATACAAGTGACGTCCTCTAGCAGAGGTCGTCGTGCTGTTCCAGGCGGGGTGTTTGGCGTTGAGGTCGCCCGCTATGATAACGGAGTCGCTCAAGCCGAAGAGGACGGCAAGGTCTTTGGTGAACAAAGTGTGCTCCTCGGACGTGCCGCCGGGAGGGATGTACGCAGAGGCGATAGTGATCGGTTGATGGCCGGTCATGCCTAGTCGACACACTGAGGTCTCGAGTAGAGACTCCATGGGAGGGGGATCTAAGGGGATGCAATGCAGTTCTTTCCTATAATAGATTAGAGTCCCGCCCTTGTGGCAACGTGACCGATCGTTGCGAACTATGCGATAGTTGGCAATTCTCGGATCGCGGTGACTGGGCTTGAGGAAGGTCTCCTGTACGAGGAGGATCTCAATTTGATGGTCGCGGAGGAAGGTGGCGATCTCATCACGCTGGCCTCTAATGCCATTGGCATTAAAGTACCCTAATTTTAGGGATCGGGGTTTGGTGCACGTTAATCTCGTATTATCCATTGGAGTTAGTCGAGGTTAAGGTTGCGGAGGAGGTCGCCTAACTTGAGTAGGGACTTGACGATAATTTTAAGTTTATCGCCACCAGTGTTAGCCGCCCTGAGATCAGCCGCCATGCGGTCTGCTTCGGGGGTGACTAACTCTGCTAGCGACTCTAAAATTACGTTGTGAGAGGGGTCCACGGCCGCGGGGCCGGGTGGCGTGGGACGAGCGGGCGACGGTGCGCTCGCTTGGGCCGCGGGAGTGGGGACAGGGGCATCTAATAGCCCGGGGATGGGGTTGGACTTTGCTTTACTGAGAGCCGGGAAGGCTTTCTGGTGGTTCAGCGTGGTCCAGGGAGAGGGCCTCTGAGGGCTGAGTCTCTCCGGCATCTGGGCAGAGGGTAGCCTCACCGATGGGCTTTCTCTTTGTTGGCGGGCGCTTGCACGCTTCACCAGGTTAGAGGAGGAGCCTTTGGGGGCTTTTGAGCAGCCGCGGTAGTTGGCCGTGTGGCCCGACTGGCCGCAAAGCACACAGCTCGGTGGCTCCGTGCAAAGCGACTTGTCTTTGGGACGGGGGCAGTCTGCCGTGCCATGGTCGCCTAGACACTTTACGCATCTGTGCGGTGCATGGCAGTTGGCTTGGCTGTGACCGTACATCTGGCAGCGGTGACACTGTCCGACTACGCTTGAGCGGTAGGGCTTCTCTATTGAGATGCCTGTCAGGGAGCAAACCGACTTCACTTTGAAGATCGGGTGGTGACCTTCTACTGGGTCACAGATGACCAGTACCATATCGTAATGGTCTCCGCCTCTCGCCTTATGAAGGCGGTGGACGGCTGCGACCGGGATGTCCTGGCCTAGGAGGTCATTGAGGATGTCCTCCGTGGGGATTTCCTTCGGGATCCGCCTGATCACCACGCGGGTGGGCTTCTCCTCTGGGAGGGAGTAGGTGTGGAAGGCTATGCGCCTTCCGATTAATTGGCGGGTTAGTTCCCTGAAGTCGGTTGTCGTAGGGACCACCACTTTTATGCCCTGGTGTAAGGAGCTCTGTAATACCTGTGTAAGTACCGTGAATTCTGCTAATATAATTATAAATGTAATGTTGTAGTTATTTATACCTGTGTTTATTTTGAATTTTATAAATTTTTTTTTTTTATTTTTTTTTATATATAATTGTAAATACATCATGCTTATTTGATCAAATGAAAGCTTTTTATTTACTCCTTTTGCTCTGGCTAGTCCTACAAATGTGTAGCCGCGTTTCCCAAAGTCAAAGTCAAATTTTTTATTGCGAGCTAGGTGTACAATATTGGTGTTATTTTATGTTGTTACTTAAGACTTAGCAGCCTTTTACAAGTATTGCAATTATCATTCGCCTGGCCTTATCGACCTAAATTAGCATGCATTCAATATTATTATGACTTAATTATTTCCTTTAGATTGGTACAATTAAATTGAGAAATTTTATTTATGCATAAATTAAATGTCAATAGTTATGAATTCAATACAATGATTCAGCAATATTAATGTCATTCGTTTCAGGTAGTACAAACTATAATTATGATTGTAAATAGGATAGATTAATCATATTTTGTTTTTATAGCACAGATCGCCACTTTTGTACTTACATGAGAGAAAATCGTTATTTTAAGCTAGTCTCTAAATATTATTTTACTAGGTTGGCCTAGGTTGGTCTGTGGATTGGGGACCTCCCATTACATTCCGAGTTTCCTCCGTGCCTAGGAAAGCGTGCTAAGCCATTGGCTCGGCTGTCATTTGTAGATCTTTGACAGACGTTACATGTAGTGAGTGGCCCCAAAGTCTGAAAACCAGTCTTACCAACGGGTATCGTATTACACAGTACTAACACGTAAAATACTGGTATTCAACTGCATCTGGTTAGACTGGAAGCTGATCCTAACATAGATGATGACGATATTCAAACAATTTTAAATAATAGAGAACAGAGAAATATCTGTCACAGAATTTGTTCAACAAAATGTTTCTTTTGTTTCTTGTAGAGTAGGTACTGTGCTTTTTTTCAACAGGTTGATTTATTCACCCCAAAATGTTTATTCTACCCTCTAAAAAAGCACTGAATTTATATAGCTGTTATTTTTTTTTTTTTGAAGAGCAATGGTCCGTAAGACTTGAAGTTAAATGGGGCAGGGTTTTGTCCCAAACCGCTTTTTTGAAAGGGTGGAACCTGAAAAAGATTATTTGGTTATTTTATTTTATAGTATATTTCATTGCGAGTGCGGAATGCCTGTCATTGCAAAGAGTTCCGACAAATGTCTACCCGAGCCGAGGCGCAGCCGAAGGTGAGGGTTGACAGTCGGAACAAGTTGCAATGACGGTTCCGCACGTGTACTGAACAACTATTTTTAATACAGTTGCGAAAAAATTAAGCAATTTAATAAAGAACATTTTTGGAAAATAGCGCCAACCGTAAAAGAATAGAAGCAGAGTTTTTTTTTGTTTTCGTCATCCCTTCTGGGTAGGCAAAGGGAACTATGCCCATACAGCCAAGTCTTCAGTATTCTCCTCTAAGTACAATCAATTTAACGTGAATTTTTTCACCCATTATCTAGCGATACACAAGTCATATCGAACACTAATGAATATTTCGAATATTTATCTACCTAGAAAATACAAAGGCAATCGGTATCTTTGGAACAGATAATTTTTGGCAACAGGCTTGCTCCAGTTACATGAGGCTTACACATCACAAAATGTGTTAAAAAGGATGTGCTATTAAGTACACCTCTGCATAACCCTTTGGGGATTACAGGTGTGATCATAGGTTGTGTCAATATTTACCCATCATTCTTGCTCATCTGCCTATCCTTTTCCCAAACTATCTTGGGGTCGGCTTCCAGTCTAACCGGATGCAGCTGAGTACCAGTATTTTACATGAAGCGACTGCCTATCTGACCTCTACAACCCAGTAACTGGGTAATACGATACCCCTTGGTAAGACTGGATGTCAGACTTTTGGCTTCTGACTACTCGTAACGACTGTCAAAGATCTACAAATGACAGCCGGGACCAACGGCTTAACGTGCTTTTCGTGACACGGAGGAAACTCGGTATGTAATTACGGTCACGCAACCACGGACCAAGCTCGGCAAGCATGGCTTTACCCTAAAGATCGACCCGTGCGGCTGTTATTATTTAGCTACAAGCTCCTGCCATCATACTTAATATTACTCCTATTTCTCTCTGAATAAATTCCTTCACCTACACTCTCATAAGTGCGACTAACAGAACGTTATATCCTAGTTTAACTTCAACGAGTACGCTTTCCTGCTTACATGAAGCCATTACTGCCCGAGAGCCTAGATTACTTTTATAGTCTTCTGGTACTACCTACACCGGAGCCAACTAGTGCTAGAGATCTTGTTATAATCATCTACACTTATGTAAGTGCTTTTGTTGTGTACTTAGTCAAGATTTGAGAGTGTGAATAGTATTAGTTATTGGGATCTTGATGTGTTTTATATGTTGCCGGCAATCTATATAATCCGGTATTCTAAGCATTCTGTAGAATGCTTAAAACGTTCCGGCAAAGTGTGTAATATTCATTCCATAGTTTGCCTATGCATCCTATGAATCCGAGCGTTTGGTTGATAACGCGGTTGGCGGGAGTGACTTCAGTAAGCCGTTTTACGCAGATGCTTCGAGCTTCGAACACGCCGGCTGCTGCCGCAGGACAGCTCGCTTCGGTCAACTCAGCTCGCGACAGTTGCAGTACACTATTATCAACGTTCGGCTTTGCACCGAGACTTGGAATTCCAACGGTCCAATTTAATCAGTCTCGTGTATACAAAATTGTCACTCATTTGTTTGAAAAACTGAAAGTCGGCATTTATTGGTGATCCCATTAGTGCATATTTGCCTGAAAGTGATCGCGAATTATCGCGAATGTTCGAGCGATGTTTCACTTGATCAGAATTAGGGCTAAAAAGGACTACAAAAATCAAAAACACACATTGCTAAAAAAGTTATATTCAATTAATTCATAACAAATAAGTTATCAATAGTTATATTAAACAACATATCAATAATAATTAAACTATTAAAATGCTAAGGCGACTTCAAAATAATTAATTATGAATTAATTATTCTCAAACAAATCAGCTGTACACTCAAGAAATTATGTTTAACTTAAGTAATGTATTATCTTATGAATTCTAATTATTTGGTGTTTGCTCGTAACAATAATTATAAAAAGTGTCCCTTTGTTATAAAGTATAATTAATTATGATAACTTATTGTACAAAATTATGACTATATATAAAAGATTAAAACAGTATTACAGTAATATTAACAATAGTACTATGTTCGTTGTTTTGTTAACAAAAATCTGTAAAACATTTTGTTGAGGAAGTAGAACGAATACATTCCCATAATTAAGAAAAGTGGATGTAGTAGACATGACTTTTGCAAATGAAATATTTGTTTGCATCTGATTCACAAGTACAACTCCGATAGATGCCAAGTTTTTACGCCAGTTCATACATTTACACTGTTCTTCAAATAACTATTGAAAGTCAATTGACGACGCCGCGTAAAAAAAATATTCTTCTTATAGAGGTGAAAGTGGCAGTTACCGTCTACAAATACTATTATGTCAAACGTTTCATTATTGCGAAGCCTTTCACCAGAGTCTTGTTTGTAGCAAAGAAGTAAGTAAAAAGTAGTGTAAGCCCCCCGACGACTTCATCGAACCTGCCGAATCCCTACAAGCCGGGCATGCTTTGCCGTGGCCGACTTGGAAATCTTTAAATAGACTCCGAACCCAAGTCGGCCGGAGCAGGGACAATCTCTATAGATGAGGGTTCGTGGACGGCTCGGATCTCAAGTGTGTGTGCGGTGTTTCTCCGCAGACAATGGCCCACCTTCCATCTTGCGCTGCATGCCATGTCAGCTGCGCACTAGAGGATCTTATGACTGCATCAGCGAGCGGAGTTCGATTGGCTGAGTTTTGGGCTAAATATATTTAGCGATTTGCCGTCGACAAGCTAAGAGGAAGTAAGTAACCATAATACTGACTTGCTCTAAAGTCCTATTACATCCTAAAAACTGAAAACAACATGGTAAAGTCTAAAAGTTTCCGGCTTTAATTATAAAACTAAGGATTAATATCCATACAAAAATTGATTGAAATAAAGGCAGACTAAATAGAACAAAAATACAAGGTGTTGTTTTGCATCCTCGTCAAAATCGTTTAAAACAGGGGTGGTTCACATTTACCGATTTCCGTCCATAAGAAAAAATATAAAATAACCTACCCATTTTATTATTGATTCGAGTCGAGAATCATTAGCATATTTACCGCCTTGAACTTGACGAGGATACAAAACAACACCTTGTATAACTGTGGCAAAAATTTCAGTAATTTTGAGACATGATAGTTTTCTATCTCTGATTGATCTAGTGTATGTGAAACTTTTGGACCTTACTATATTCAGGAATAACATGATTTTGTACATGTAGTATTATTTCTTATTACCTATGGCACAAGGTTGATTTAAAGAAGTATGGTTCGAAATACAGTCAATCACACGTCCGAAGTAACCATTGGAAATTGAACGCGACTTTAAGTCGTTGCAGTAAAAGTGGTTTTAGTTTTGTTACTACTAACGTATGATTGACTGAACGTGGTACGGTGTAGGTCCAAGACATAGGCAATTAAAAGTCGAATAGATAGTAACTTGACACAGATATAAGCTTGATTTCATAAAAACTCAGTAGGTACGTCGTTACATAAATAACAGCAATTTTATGGAAATCATTTACAGACCACATTATTGGTTCTACCCTACCCTAACTAATTGGGGTCCACGTAATTTTGTTGAAATTATTCAAACTCACCAGAAAACCAATAATGAAAATTATTTCATTGAAAATCGAGTTTTCAATATAAGTTTCACTTAAAATAACAAGTGATGGATAGAAACATAAACAAATAAATTATTTATTAGTAACTCCATGGCCCCGATCATTAACAAAATCGAAATAGCAGGTATTATTTGATATGCATGAATTGATGGTCTGTGTTTCACAATAACAGTAAATCTTTCATAGATTCATGATAATAGAAAAACCAGTGGGCCTAACCAAGTAGCAAACTTTTTTAAGTCTTTCGTATTTCTACTACAACTTTCAACAATAATAGTATCAAAACGATTACATTACATTTTTTCTTTATCGCTTGTTACTGCCCTCTGAACATGCAAAAAGTTTTTTATTAATCTTCTAGTATAAGGCATAAATTGACATAAATTTTGCATCATTTGTACATTTATAGGCACTTATCTAACATCTCCTAGGTCACAAGCACTCTCAACTAGATGAAAAGTAAACAGGAACTAGTATCAAAAAGCAATAAAAACCACGAACTTTTAACTAACCAATCCGAAGTAAGTCCAGCTTCTCTAAAGTACTAAACAGATCCAGCGTCTAGTCTTTTAAAACCAAGTTTCTAGTTTAATCTAAAGTTATTGCAAAAACAACCTTATGATCTTGATTTTTATTTCTCTTGTCAACTGTTCCTGCTTACCAACATCCACCATCTATATCGCATAAGTCACTCTAACAATCAAATCCGAAAAATCAGTCGTGAGCATCAGACTTTAATCCACCTTCCTCGTCTTCTTGATTTCCAAGAACTTCAAGATATTCAGGCACCAGAACATGGCAGAGGCCACGAAGAAGGTCTGTAATGCCGTGGCCACTGCTGGGCTAGCAATCATCACACTCCTGGTAAGGAAAGCGAGGGCAGAGCAACGGATGACTTCCAAGAGAGGAGCGTGCTTTGAGTTGTCAAAGGCCATTCCGATGATGGTGAGCGAAGCGATAACGTAGAGCACGCAGATCAGGACTGAGATTGGCGTCATGCCCTGAAAGAGAAAGAAAAATATTGTTAAGAATGTTTTTTAACAGGAATAGTCTGTAGGCAATACCTCGCGTTGTCTGACCAACCCACATCTTCTTTGTAAAAGGGGTCCGGTATAGTAGGTTACTGATGGTATTGATAAGAGAAATATAGCACTTTTACGTTACTATATCCTAGTAAGATATCATCAAAGTCGCGGGGAATACCTGGCTAAGGGACGCACAGAACCGATAAGTGTGGCAGAAAAAAGGGGAAGCCTATACCCAGCTGTGGGTGATTCCGGGCTGATATGGTAGTACGGAGATGAAGAATAAATCCAACGATTGGTAGACTAATCAACATAATGAGGCTTTACTTTCTGTAAAGTTCTTTTTAAAAGGAAAAATGGGTTAGATTACTTATGTTAAGCTTTCATTGTGAGCAACTAAACTTGACAATGCAATTGTTCTGTATGGTGTCGGACGTAAAGAATAGCACCATCCCATATCTTCCCGTGGGTGTCGTAAGAGGCGACTAAGGGACTTGCCAGAATGGGTAGCAGCGTTCTCTGTGCTTTTGTAACAACCGTACTGCGATCGCCAACCCGCCTGCCAAGCGTGGCGATTATGGCAAAACCTTATGTCAATGTGGCGTTGGGGGAGGCCTATAATCAGCAATGGACGCCTTTCGGCTGAAATGATGATGAACTAAACTTACACTCGCGATTATGGCGCTTGCAACAGCGTCGAAATATCAAGAGCTTACTATATTTGAAATCACGAAAGATATCTTTTAAGTGACAGTGTAAGTTTAATTGTCTATTGTTTTCGTTGTTACCCGTAATCTACAAAAACATTAAGTTGAATTTATATTTGACTCAAATAACTGAAGAGTTATCTGTGAAGCTATGTTTTAGCACAAGCCTGTCTGATACAGAGATTGAATTGTTCATAAGCAATTACTATAAGTGTTTCTCGGAGACCCTTACCGCTACAATCATCTTAAGATTAACTTAATGTCTCGAAAGATAAGATACTGCGCTTCATTGTAATTTGAATAGAAATTCACAGAGTAGATGGTCTCGTCTAAAATTTTACGGCGTATGACATATCAGAACATATAAAGTAAGATTGTCGGTTTCGAAACTTTGGATTTCGGGATCATTTGGTTTTACAACTGTGGCTGTAAAGCTGGCTGTAACTTTGTCTTTCAATATTGTGGTCTTTTGCTTGGATTAAAATGAACGTCCGAACTTTATTGTTCTTTGGTTTTCTAGTGTTTAATTTTGATATAGTGTTTTTTCCCAATTAAACCAATGTTAGAATAAATTCATTATTATGATCTATTAGCTTCTGCGAGCGGCCTACTTCGAAATTATTATAAAATGTTACTTCCCTAATAGAATCGGATTTCTTAACAATTTCTTTTTTCCAAAATGTAAGTACCCGAAATTAACCTATATAACATCAGCTATCTGCCAGTAAAAGTCCCATCAAAATCGGTCTTACCGTTTTGGAGATTAGCAGGAACAAACAGACACACAAAAATAAAACATGGTTTTTGTTTGAAGTACGTACTCGTATATACTTTAAGCTTTCAGTAAAAAGCTGTTATTGTGAAATTGCTAATAACAGTTTTTTTTTTAGATTCCAAAGTTTTACATATTTAGTTCTGAACCCATATTTATCTTTTAATTTACTTTCCTAAAATCATTGTTGTGGAAATTGTAAATCTTTTAAGTTCGCAGTTGCTGTGAAATGATAAATTATTTGTAAAGCATTCAAAAAACTTCTAAACAACTATTCCACTCAGTTGATGAGTCTTCGAAATTTTATCGCCTACGATCACCAATTCATTTTAAATTCAGCCCCGTAGGATGTTTCGAGTTGAGATTTCAAACAACTTTTTACTTTAAGATTTAAAGAGTAAACGACCATTGAATATTTTAAAGACAGGTAGGTGTAATACCACTTGGAAATTTCTGAAGGAAATACGAAAATGATGAAACAAGAAACAATTTTGTTACTGTTCGTAACTCAGAGGTTTCCGAATTGTGTGTTTAAATTAGATAAAAGTTCGTTTAAACATGGATTTATGACACACAAGAAAGTTTCGACTCCGTAACTCCCTTCAGGAATTTCTCAGTAGCAGCCACGTAGTCTGAATTTGAGCCCCTTTTTTACGGATGGGAAATCATCAAATGAATCTTCCCGCTCTGGGCGGAGCGGAAGGGAGTGTCAGACTTGAACTGACTAAAACCCATCCATGTTCCTTTTTAGCTCTTTGCGTTCCAGGGCCATGGTATATCTTTCGAACAGTCCCGCAGTCCTGGCAGGCATCGGCCCTCTCGGACCCCTTCCGATTTACTGACATCTCCTTGAGGCGCACGTGGAACACGAAAGCGCCGTCGACCCGGCCTGATTTGAGCCCCTCGTGTTGATAGTAATAGCCTCGCCCCCTTATCATCAGTTCAGCCGAAAGACGTCCAATGCTGGACATACGCCTCCTCCAACGCCACATTGACATAAGGGTGGTTTTGCCATAATCGCCACGCTTGGCAGGCGGGTTGGCGATCGCAGTACGGTTGTTACAAAAGCACAGAGAACGCTGCTGCCCATTCTCTGGCAAGTCCCCTAGTCGCCTCTTACGACACCCACGGGAAGATATGGGATATGCGCCCCCTTATACATGGAAATAAAACATAACTGGCGAATTGTGGAATAGTTTAGGTATACCTCTACCTAACCCTTCGGAGATTACAGGCGTGATGCTGGGTTGGTGCCCAGACGATGGCAGTATTATTATTTGGGTGTTTGGGGATCATAGGCTTTATTCAAAAGATTACTAGGTTACTTACACAATCTACAATCAAATCAAAAATTAAATTAGCAGTTTAGTAAGCCCATGTTTCATTTTTGGTGTTCAATAAAGTTTTATTCTATTCTATTATAGTGGCATGAGGAACAGGGCGTAAAGTTCTTCATCCCCTATAGAAAAGGGAGGATCCTCCAACCAGCCAGGTGTTGTCTGGTGGGCTATTGCCCGACAGTTGCTGTCGGGTTTTCCTATATAATCTTAAGTCGATGTAAACTTTGCTTGCGAGATTCAGACCATATTAATTTTTCAGTTTGTTCATAGGTGACGCTGTAGTACTTTTTGTTATAAGTTGCTTTTTGTAGGTCGCTACACTACCAACTAAATCTCGTAGCTCTCAAAGCTTTGGCGTTGTATCTTAAGGCTCATTATTATTACAGTCAGTCATGTTTTCAATAACAACAAGTCAAGGTGAGAATACAGATACACATCCCTCCATACATAAACAAGCTATGTTACGTAGCACATACTAATATTTGTTTACGATTGCGCTCCAATTTCACGATGTTATGACAAAGATTCAGTGTAGGTGCTACCGAGTTCGCTAACGGTCAACCATTTTACACCCCTATAGCCTAAGAAATAAGGTCTAAAAGTGGTCCACCGTCAATGAACATGAAACAGAAGAAACATAGAAGGTAGGCTTCGTATGAGGAGTGAAAATAGGTGTACGTACACATACACGCGTATGTACGTGCAGAGATATCAAACTATGTATGCCAAAGAAATGACAGTTGACAGACGCGAGTGTACAGCTGTTTTTTTTTTAAATGAGCGATGGAAATTTTTGATGTGGCAGTTTTAGAATGATGTGATGAGTACATGGTATACGATTTCGCGTTGATGTCTCTTTTTGTATGAAGTCAACCTTCTATATATAGATTTATTGTGATAGCAACGTGATAGTCATTAATTTGTGCCTAGAGGTGGTAGTATTAATGTGTTATATTGTTACTCTAGGGCCCTGATTGGATTCAGGTTGGGTAGACGTGTCACGCATCGACTAATAAAAAAAAACTCTTATTTATTATTATGAATATTTCAACGACATAAAGAGACATTATCATTGTTTGATTTGCCTTATTGTAGTATTACATAAAAAAAAATAAAAAAATATCGACATGAAAAACAAACTAAAAACTGAAACTTTGCTTTTTTCTGTTTTTAGGGTTCCGTACCTCAAAAGGAAAAAACGGAATCTCTATCAGCGGCAACCAAAACTTACGAGAAGTAAAGGGCCCAGGGGCCCTCGGAACGAGTCTGAAAGCGAAGACAGGTTGATGAAGAAGGCTTCATTCGTGAGGCGAAAAGGGTAGGGTAGGCAGGTAGGGTAGGTAGGGGTTTCTTGCCGGTTCTTCTCCATAGGAAACGACCAACCCGAACCGTGCCTCTTCTGTCTACGTTTTTTAAGTGCCTTGTAAAATAAAATATTTTGATTTTGTTTTTTTTTTTTTGAGGTTAGGCAGGTAGGGTAGGCAGGTAGGGTAGGCAGGAAGGGTAGGCAGGTAGGGTAGTTAGGTAAGTAGGTAGGTAAGAAAAAGTGCATTGCAACGCATGCTGGGACAGCTAGTTATTGTATAAGATTATTTTGTGTATTTATCAATGGGCCTTTAGTTAGGTACCTGAAATAAAAGGATTGTTGTTGTTGTAATCGGATCACTTTGTTGACCGTCTGTCTGTCTGTCTGTCAAGACCCTTTATCTCAGGAATGTGTGGAGGTATCAAGTGAAATAAAAACGTAATATGTAGATCTAGAGTCCCTTCAAGCTTTGGAAAAATCTAACTTTAACGTTAAAGTAAAAAAAAACATACGGCCGTTTATGCCGCAAAAAAACGTATTTTTCGTCACTCTCAAAGCAATCAAAATGTGTAGGGTACTTCCCGTTGACCTAGAACTATGAAATTTGGCAAGTAATATCGTCTTATTCCTACTACAAATACAGGAAAAAAAACATGAAAAATTATTAAATCATATTTTTGAAATATGATTTCATTAACGAGCATAACAAAAGAGGATTTGTACGGAACTATAGGTAGGCGCGTCCGATTCGCACTTGTCTGGTTTTTTCATTCAAAGTGCCTGTATTAGTCTAATTGAAATAAATTCTTTAAGTTTGAGTTATTTAAGAGAAAATTGAATATATATTATTATTTAGCCGACACCTAGTTTTACTGAAAAAGGGCATAAAATATATTTGAATATAGACTACAATGTGACGACCTACAGGCGTTTGTGAGAGATTGGCAAGAGAAAACCGCACGGAGGGAAGAGTGGAAGGTTATGGGGTTATTGCGGGGCAAAAGCCGCCTTTGCCCCGCAGTGGGAAAAAAATACAATCAACTCACCATATGTCTAGAAGCTAGCTCAAAGAATCCATACAACACAATACTGTAATGTGCCACAAGGTAGAAGTTGCACCAGGCAGGTAGTTGCACGTCGTATTTATCTCTGTTTTCCACCTGCAAACAAATAAACATTGATGTAACTTCTTGAACATGTCCTGTTTTATCGGTTATAATTATCGGTATATTATTATAAAGAAAAGATCATGCTATGGTAATAATATAATATAAATAAAAATATGGTATAATTATAATGATCATAATATGGTATAATATATAGGTAATAATATGCTATTCTCCACCGATAGCATTTTAGATTTTAGACTTAATAATAAATACCTGGAGCATAAAATTGGGTGGCGTTACTGTGTTTAGAGCTAACAAAATAGATCAAAGGCTCTATCTAAGTTGAAATTGGTTGGGTGGGTATGCCCGAAATAACGTAGCGTCTATGTTTAGACCAAACACTCCTTTTGGTTACCCTTTCCTTAAGATAGAATATTGCTTATTATGGGTACTGGGCTATATGGAGACGGGACATAGTTTAGCTTGCCCCTTAAGGATGAATGACATGGTAGCGTATAAATGCCTGGAAAAATTTAATTGCTCCATCATTTTTGTTATACTTAGAATTCCTTTACTCGTGTGGTTGTTATAGTGGCTAGTGGGCGTTTAAGAAGTATACTTCTTACGCCTAAGTTCCTAAGTTAGAAGAGTTTGGAAAAATTTTAAGCTTTCCAAAAATAAACTTCGTTCCACAAAAATAATAACTTTTGTTATTATCTGTTTCCACCTCTTCGCCTACATAACCAATAATATTTAAATTATTCTGGCCTTTTAAGTTTGTTGGTAAGAAAAGTAATTTCTTAATTTTGTTTTGTATTTAAATTTTTTGACCTTTATAAATAATTAAGGGGTTTTAACGCCCAATATCGGTGTTTAGGCGTTTCTTTAACGGCGAATATTTACTTTCTAGATTATTATTCATATTATTTTAAGGATGTTATCTTATTATTTATATCGGTTATAATATAAAGAATGACTTATGTTTTATTTTTGTTTTATATTAAGCATTTTCGTTACGTAACGTAGGTACGCAAAAACCATTTTTTTTTTTAATAAATTCCCCCAGCTTTAAATCCGATGAATATAACAATAATTCGATTTAAATTTAAAATTTGTTCGAAGCTGTATTTAAATTTTAAATGTAGTACTACTTATCGGCGATCTAGCAATTCAATAAAATTACTCTAGCTTTCCCTTGGGATAAGGGCGATCGGTCTATGGTGTAGAAACGAAGAGTGTGGGATTTCTTCCTCACTAAAACCATCATCCGCACATGGGAAGGAAGAGGCACCGTTTCCTGGGATTTTATATACTGCCGTACGGATAAACTAGACTCTAGACTAGACTAGGCTTCTAGCTCACTCTATTCTAGTAATATAATTCCAGGGTAGGTTTATCTTTGACACCTAATTTATGAACACCAAACTAGGATCAATAGGCATTTTAACCGATACGTGCTTAGAAGCTTATGTACTCAGTAAAGATGGGTAGCTAATAGTTTGGGATACTCAGTTTATTTATCAGTTTGTTTATTAGGCAGGGTTTGTTTATAGCCTAATGGTATGACTGACGGACTGCCATGTCATAGGTCTTGAAGGTTAGGAGTTCGAATTCAAGATACGAACCTCTGATTTTTCAGATTCATGTGAGTACTGTATAATTTTCACTTGCTTCGGTGAAAGAAAACCAGCATGCCTGAGGGGAATTTCTCGACGGCATGTAAAGCCAAATCCTATAAAGATTTTGTTCAGGAGAAAATATTTGCTGATACTTTTTGTAAGTAAAAAACATTGCCCGTTATAGAGTTGGGTCACGACAATCATCCAAGTCCATCAAATCAAATTATTGTTACAAAACTCTACTTGTACCAAATACATAATCATAAAATAATGAAAAGCCATGCCACAGCTCCCAAAGAATACTTACATCTACCTTCATATCTTCGTCTCCCAATCGAGGGGTTCCCGGTTCCCAGCTAGGTCCCCAGAAGATAGCCTTCAGCTTGTTCTCCCAGGTGTCCAGCTTACGGAACTTCTCTACTACGTAGTTGTTGTAGAATGCCTGGAAATAATAAAAGAGGGCAGTTACAAAATTTGTACTATTTAAGTACTTAGTAGTGTAGCGACTCTGTATGGTGGCGGACGTAAAGAATAGCACCATCCCATATCTTCCCGTGGGTGTCGTAAGAGGCGACTAAGGGATTTGCCAGAGAATGGGCAAAACCCCCCCTTATGTCAATGTGGCGACACTTGGGGTAGCCCTATGTCCAACAGTGGACGTCTTCTGGGCTGAAATGATTATGAATGATGTAGCAACATCTACTCGAAGACTAGCTTCTATACTGCCCCGCAGGCGCGACCAACAATCAAGCTATGCAAAACTAGTATAAGATTTTATTTTTACTTTATTTATTAAGGACAAAAATAGTTGTACGTTACAATGTTAATCTTAAGGATGAAAGATAAGGAAAAAATTTTCTCTAATTGTATGGGAAGCTCATACAAAGCGAGGTCAAGTTCTTCAAAACCCCAACCAATTAAGAACTTTTTAAATTATCTCAAGAGAATGTTCTCAACGTTCATCATTTGTTTAATGTAACCAACTTAATCATGTCTCAACCTAAATAATGAATATAACAATGGAAATTACCCAGCCTCGATATAATTCTCTTAATGTTTATTTTTTGTTAGCAATCATTGTCATGACAGGCCACAAAACCTTATATTAAAGGTTAACGTATGCTCATTATGGCATGTTACGAACGTAAGGACGTGTTCTGACAACGCAATATTCGAGCGCCTGGAGAAAATTAGCGAGCAACAATAGCACAAAAGAAAACAATACGCTTATTTCTCAGCAGGGTATTATAGGACTCACTATTGTATAGAATCTGTTTCTTTTAACCTAACATTCAGATGTGTTGCTGGGGTGTTCCGCCACTTCTTCTCCCCAGCTAAAACACTATTAAGTGACGTAGGGCGGGCATTTTGGGGACTATCTCTCGTAATTTTGATGTTCAAAAAGTGCTGAATATCAGGCTAATTTGAATAAATGACTTTTGATTTGATTTTAATCATGGAAGCGCTTCACCCAAGTGTATCCTAATGTGATCACTCATTTTTCCATGGTCCACAAGTGCCATAAAAATCAATATGTAATCGCAGTCTGATGATGTCTTGATCTACCGTTGTACATCATCATCTTTTTGACCTTGTCCCCATGTTATTTTGGGTCGGTGCAACACGTTTTGTTCTTCCATTCTCCTGTCATTCATCACGCTATAATTATTTACTCCTTTTTCCTTCATATCATTTCTCACACAATCCATGTATCTTTTCTGTGGTCTTCCTAGAAATACTGCTATACATACATAGGTCATCATCTGCCTAGCCTTTTCACAAACTATCTTGGGGTCGTCTTCCAGTTTAACCGGTTGCAGCTGAGTTCTAGTATTTTACGTGAAGTGACAGCCTATCTGACCTCCACAACCCAGTAGCTGGGTGATACAATACCCGTTGGTAAGACTGGATGTCAGACTTTTGGTTCCTGATTACTCGTAACGATTTTCAATGATCTACAAATGACAGCCGGGACTAACGGCTTAACGTGTTTCGTGGCATGGAGGAAACTCGGTACGTATTTATGTTGACCCATCCACGGGCCAACCTCGGCAAGCACGGCTTAACCTTAAAGATGAACCCGTGGAACTGTTATTATTTAGCCACGAGCTCCTCCACCGCTATACATAGGTATGGTGAATAATTGCTAAACACTACTATTGCAATTCCGTTTCATTGGCGACCATTGTCTCAATTTTGGCTGGGTTCAACCACAATACCTATCTTTAAACTTAGGCAAGAACTTGGCAGCCATATTCGTTCGTTTTAGTACCTCCATAATATTGGTAGTACAAAGGGATCAAAACCCGCTCTGTGTAACCACCTCTTTATAATCCGTAGTAAAGTTGAACTTTTTGCTGTCTTGCCCCATTTTCAGAGGTTAATTGCAATGTTCTGTTTACACAACGCATGTTCAGAATATAATATCATGTTTATTATATATTTATTTAAATTATTCGGTTTTTTGTTTGGTTCCGAATATAGGATTAAATATGTTTGACATATTTAGGTAAACATGGCTTGGCTTTAGTAAATATTATCATATTGTGATATTTGCATGGAGTTTTTTTGTTTGTTGATAGCTTTGTATGTTGGTTTAGTGATTGCAAGTGCTACTACTTAAAATGCGGTCCTGTGTTCGATTCCCCGGTGGTGAAAAGTCTTATTGGGTTTTCTCATCAAGAAATACTTAGTAGCAGCCACAGAGTCATGATTTGTCCCCGGTTGATGGCAATGGGCTCGCCCCCTTTTACATGGTACCTGCTTAAACATAACAAGCGAATTGTTGAAGTGTATAGGTACACCTCTTTCTAACCGTTCGGGGAAAGGCATGATTTTATGTGTTTATTATCATATCCTAATATTTGCATATTAGGTTAGATAAATGCTGCCATCGAAATTTTGTGCTCTGTTATGATTAATAGGCCAAGGTTCTAGGCCACGTAGGTTTACTAAAGGATTATTCAAAGTGGTGGTATATCCTCATTTTGCGCCGAGTATTATCTGTCATGGCGAATGCCTTTTATTAAGCGTGGCTTACTGTGATACAAGCTTTTATGAAATTGCTGTAGAGATTTTTCATTGTAATGGTGTCGAGTGTCGTTTAAACTGAAATGTATGCGAACAAGATGCCATCATCTCTGCTTAAGAGCGTTTACGCTTTACGGCATTTCATACAAACTATCAAGTCCGAAATGACAGAACCGATTTTAATGAAACTTAATACGCCTATGCAGGATACATAGGGCTTAAAAGTTACTAATAAAACATTTTCACTCTATTGTACTCATCTATGTATCTATTGTATATATGTATCTATTGTATCTATGTATCTATTGTATCTATGTATCTATTGTATCAATGTATCTATTGTACTCATCTATTGTACTCCTCTATTGTAATCATCTATGTTTCCAATAACTAATGAATTATTTGCACTTAATATACAAATTCTGTGTGTTATTACGTTTTACGTTTGAAAAGCCTTAATTTGTGGTAACGTTAATTTGTTTCAGAGAATCGTGAAAATGTTTGTTTAGAATTACGCTATTCATGAATACCGTAACGTTTTAACTGGTGTATTTTATATTGTATTATTAAATACTTAGCATATAACAAGGGGTATCGTATTACCCAGTTACTGGGTTGTGGAAGTGAGATAGGCAGTCGCTTCATGTAAAATATTGGTATTCAGCTGCATCCGGCTAGACTGGATGCCGATCCCAAGATAGTTTGGGAAAAGGCTAGGCAGGCAGATAGCATTTAACATCATGCCTGCACTCCTCGTAGAGTCCTCCTGTAGGTACTCGTACAGTTGGGCAGAAATGTACATTTAATAGGTACATCCACCTACATACCATGTTTTAGCGAGCGAGCCTACTGCCATCGTAGTAGTAGTAGGTACTTTCATACAAGCCTAAAGGCTTGGCTTGCCCTTGTAAGGGTTTCTGAACAGTCTGGTCACCTTATGGGCTTGACGCATTCTTGGCCCCTAGACACCCAATAGGCTATCAGCCTATTTCCTCTAATAAAGCGGAGGCCAGTGTCTCGCAGTCATCATCATCAACATTTCAGCCCAAAAGACGTCCACTGCTGGACATAGGCCTCCCCCAAGTCACATTGAAATTTTGGGGGGTTTTACAATGGCATACCGCTTGGCAGGCGGGTTGGCGATCGCAGTACGGTTGTTAAAAAAGCACAAAGAACGCTGCTGCCCATTCTCTGGCAAATCCCTTAGTCGCCTCTTACGTCACCCACGGGAAGATATGGGATGGTGCTATATATATGATAGTAAATTAAATAAATACCTGCAAGTAAAGAGGGTTGAAAGAAGGCTGGTTGTATATGAGTCCGTAGACGATCTCAATCTTATCGGTCTCCGGTCTGAAGGTGCCGAACAGACGGTCCCAAATGATCAGCACACCTCCATAGTTCACGTCCAAGCAGTACTTGTTGCTGCCTGAAGAGAGAAAATGGAAGAACAATTAAATAACATACTGCGTACTTGAATGTTTTGAGGTCGTGTTAGGTGGATTATTCTTGCAAGGCGGCTGTGAAACATACAACAGTAAGAAGGTATTGGAGACTTTTTGGTCACGCAAGGAGGATAAGTTTCTAACCAGCAAGCGTAGCATGACCAATGTAGAAACTAGTTTTGTCTAAGGAAGAATCGACATTATGACAGATAGACGATGAAAATGTGTCAGTTTGTCGATTCTTCCGTCGACATAGCCCGTTTCTACGGCGGTCATGCTACGCGTGCTAAGGTCTATCTAAGGCCTTTCTAGGGAGGCCAAATCAACAAAGCCATGAAGGAACCAATTATTCGTTATTTAATCAATATTAGGAAAATTCTGCAAAAAAATGAGTCTCAAAACCCAAATCCTTAGCGTTTTCGAGTGACTTACAATACTGCCGTCCTATCACTAGAAAGCCGTTAACCCTCAAATGGTCAATTTTCACTTTTTGATGCTACGTGATAGAGTAAAAAATTCTCTACCTTTCTGTCTAAGAAACATTTTTATAATATGAACCATTCCAGAGATATAAAAAAATTGTAGGCCGTTAAGTAACAGAATTTATGATGATTCCTTCACTTGAAAGCGTCTAACCCACATTTCTTCGCTAAATGTACGTTAAAATACCTTAACTGCCGGATCTTTCGATAATTTTCTGGTCTTTTACTTATCTACAAATACGTTATCTGATTTTTCTTGACTATAAAGACGCTAAGGGACTATAACTACTTTATAAATCAGCATTTTCTTATGCACAAGTTTTAAAATACTAGATTAGATGCAGTTATCCGCCCTTAACGGCATTTTAGTTAAGTATTTAATACTTTGGTTGAAAATAATTCTTGCCTGTTTGATGAAAACGGTGGAAAAAAGGTAAAATATGCTTAGCTACAAAGCAGCTAAGCCACATCACTTAGCTAAAAGGCAGTTTTCTGACTCTCGCGCTTTGTTCACGGTTCGGTATTCTATGTCTTATTCCAGATCACGTTCTACCATATGCCAAATTTCTATGAAATTCGATCAGACGTTGAGGCGTGATGAATGAATGAACACCTTAAATTTTAATATGAAACTCTAGGACTTTCAAATACATACTAGCATAATGATGGTGGATAATTGATGGTGATGCCATCCAGCCGATTTCGGCTACAGCAACTGTGTTTGGCGTTTTTGTAGGAGTTTTGGTGTGGTGCTCTTTCATGTGCTCTCAAGTTATTAGCATATCTAACTGTAGGCGAAAAACTATGAGCACAAAACGGACATGTCAGAACACCTTTGACGACATTGTAAGTTATAGCTTTAGTTTTATATAACTTAAGGTCCATTTCGTACCCACATTTTTTTAGTAAGTATCTATTTTTAACTTTGTAACTGAGCTAGACTAAGAAAATCACACAATACATAACGAAATCTTAAGACAAAAAGGGCAGGACCCCAAGTCACACAGACTGTTAATCAAAGAAAGGTTTCTACCTTGGACGAGTTTTTTGGCACCAGAGATTGGCAAACTAGTGAGGAAACGTAATGTCGGTCGGAGAAAAAAGTCTTGGCTGAGAAACATTTTCGAATAGCACGGAATCAGGAGCTGCTGCTGAGCTGTTCTGGCTAATGGCTAACCTTCAGTCATTGAAAGAAGAATTCTGAACATGCTTGAAGCTTAAAGGTACGCTTAGTCTCTCATCGTGAATTTATAAGACGTATCCAAACCAATTTAGCTGGCGTCTCCTCAACCAGGCCTTTATGCTCGGACTTTGGCTCGGCTTCAGTGTTGCGCTCTTGCAAGTGTCCGCCAGGAAGCACAGGCCATCAGCGTACCTACATAATCTTTGTATTGCCGGTATATTAGACTTTTATTTGGTTTTTCGGGCGGCTATTATCAGTAAGGAAACGAGTTCCAAGGCCTGAAGTACGTTTTAAAGTTTCCTGAATGATGACAGCAAAGAGTGTAAACACAAGTAGGTACAGATCCTTGCATATATACAGTTAGCATCTTAAGACAAGAAATCGTCCTCCATGAGTCGTTTTATCAGAATTAATACATTTTTTAGAACATTCTTGTTTTATTAACAGCTCCTCGGGAAACACTATCAAATGAAATTTCAAGATCGACAAAACAGAAGTACCAACAGGGGTCCACAATGTCCTTTACTTTATTTACACTTGTATCTGGCGAAAAGAGAACATAGCTTCAAAAGTTCCGCTCCCAAGACAGAAACCAAATTAACCAATCTGGTTTCTGGCTTTAGAAGGATTGATTCTGAATAGGGCGGTTGAAATGGATTTTCGCACAATTCCACGATAAGAGTAGCACTCTGATCGATCGAGTTTGTTCCTAATATGAAGTGTGCTTATTGGAGTTACTTTTAAAGTATGCACCCGCTCTTCGTTCCACATGGCCACGAAGAGATACCCGATGACTTCATGAAATCTCTCACCTTCGTACTTAAGTAGTTCCCATGGGATGTCATCAAAACTGACCAATTTTTTTGTAAGTAACATCTTTGTCTTCTTTCAAAGTAAGAGGCTCGTCTCGCCCAGTGGCTGTGGTAGTGGCAGCGTGGGCAATGTGAGCATAAATATAACATAATATCATATTTGCTTAACCTCACTTTTAATTAACCTATAAAATTTTGATTCATAATTCAGATTTTTACAAAAATCTCACATTTTCCCTATTTTTGCTAAACTAAAAAGAAGTTAACCCACAACCGAAATACTTTTAGCCACCTTTTAGTTAAGTAAGGTAGTTAAGATTTTACAAAACTTCCAAATAACATTGGCATAATTAGCTTAAAAGCAGCTAAAACCCCGTAACGTCTTATTAGGAAAGTTATTGTTACTCTATTTTGAGCGGATTCCATAGCTATAAAGCAGTTACCATCACTTAACGACTTTCTTGTTAAGTATTTCTACAAAAATATTAACAAATGTTATGAACGTAAAAAAATTAAATAAATTACTTCACTAAAAAGCCACTAAGTTATAGTTAACGGCCTTTTAGTACAGAAATAAGATGCAATAACTAAATTATATGCTTAACTAAATAGCAAAAATGAATTTAAAAAATAAGTAAAAATAGTTTGTGGACAGACATCATTCTTAAGGACAAGCAGAAAGAAATACCAATCGATGTGTCCAACAATCATTAACCTAAGTTTCATAGTTTTTAAGAAGCAATGATTCGCACCTTTTTTGGCATTATTTCGAAAACAACTTTTTGGGGTTAACGGCTTTATAGTGATAGGACGGCAGAATATTACTCAGTTCACACTGGTTCCGTTTTCTTGAAATATCTCGCTTGAGACCATTGATAAGCACTTGACTTACCATGATGCACCCTGTGATGGCTAGGAGTGTTGAGGATGTACTCCAGCGGTCCAAGACTCTTGATGGCCTCAGTGTGGATCCAGAACATGTACAGGTAGCTGAACTGATGATGCATCACAAATTGAGCTGGAGGGATTACCAGCGCTAGTGGAAGGTAGAAGGCCTGGAAAAAAGATGGATTAAGGTGAGTGTAAGAACATTAACATATACGAAGTCTTTTGTGATGCTATAATACTAATGCCTATGCAGCTAGAATTTAGACCAAGTTATTGTTCTTAGATTCTGACATACCTATACTATTATATATTAAGTGGATAAAAAGTAACCGTAATACTAGAGAGATTTATACGGAAGCTTCGACATCAATATTAAATTATCCCAGTTAGAGGCACCATTCCATCACCCCTATCCCCGAATCCCGTATGTCTTGCGAATGAGAACGTTAAATAATTCTGAACTCATTCCTTATCTAAGTGCCTTTGTGTTTTGCCTTTATATGGAAGAATATAGAAGTGTGTTGCGATCTTTTTATAAATGACTAACTGGCGCATAAGTACTCCTTTGGACGCGTGAATTATAAGTGAATCTGTTAAGGGATAAGTTTCTGAAATATCTAGCTAGTTAAATGACTTATGTTCCTTATGTTACTTTAGTTCCTGGGCGATCAAAATCAGCTCAAGTGAAAATGCTAGATGGATTTTTCACCATGTGAACCCCCATATTTCGAGAACGTACAAACAAACCAATATATAGGGTGACTGGTAATTAGTGACCGATACTTAAACACGTGATTATACTCATGTTAACAAACAACTTTCTCAAAGACACATTTTTTTCTACTCATTCACTTTTATCAAAATAATACAACAGCCGTATGCAATTTGCGCGCGCGCGTCTTTGGCCTATCAGCTAGTGTTAAAATAAAATAAAAATGTTTCTTTGGGAAAGTTGTTTGTTTTCATAAGTATAATCACGTGTTTAAGTATCGATCACTAATTACCAGTCATCCTATATACAAATATTGCTCATTGAATTGTATAGGATATAGTATTTAGTTCAAATAATTACGACTACTTTTATGAGAGAATCCCAAAGTAAAGCATGAAGCTTGCAAGGATCGTAGTAGATGGTGTTCTGTAAATTTTCTGGTTCTCACTAGACAAAGTAAATGATCGTAAGTACATAATTCGCAAACTTTGCGAGTATGTACTATAGCAATTTGGGTGTACGTATAACGAAATCTTGTGGCAAAAATCAGCCTGATGTTGTGTTAAATTATCGATAAGACTATATTGTGAAGTTTATATGTTAGAACCCTACTAATATCAAACAGCTTTTACCACGCACGCCGATAAAAACGTCTATAGTCCAAGTCCCCACAAAGTGTACCTACGACGAAGCCTTAATATATTCACCGTCACGATTCCCCGGCAAGTTTCAGTGCCATCGACTTTCCTTATGTATTATTTATGATCAAATGACGGAAACCATAAGAAAATATAAAACACAATGATCGGGAGATGAGATTCGAGCTTACAAATATGGAATATGGATGAAGCTAAATGGCTTGCGATTTCATGTTTGAGCACACGATTTTAAGTCGTCATAAAATGAAGATTTGAAGTTGTTTTACGTGTCTTTCTATGAACAAAACATACAGACAACAGATAAAGGATTTCATTTATTAAAGCGTCTCTTTCAGAGCCTTTATAAGGGTTATTCCGAAACATTTCTGAAAGTACCTTTGAATAAAACAGAAGGTAGAATGTTCTTGATGGATAACCTATGATCATGACTATTTCATGAGCGACTGGAAAGAGTGCTATTCTGTCTCTGGCTTTTTAAAAAGTGTACTGTTCCGTGTAAGTATCAAGGATCTAAAAAAACCCGTAACGAAGGCGAATGGCACTTCTCCCCATCATTGCGATAATTTTCATAAAAAGGGTCGTTTTCCAGCAATAATTATTGCTTGGCGTTACTTAGTTTGATGTTTGGTTGGCGGCTTCATAAAGGGACTATTTACACCTTGTAGGTGGTACTTTGCAAGGTGTTCTTTATTTAATAATTTTAAGTTAATTTAAAAATAAATTAACAAAGAAACTTACAAAGCCACACCATCCTTGCAGCATAGACTGCCTTATTCCGACTCCCATGTTGAAGTCCTCTGACGTATGATGCACTTGATGCTGAGCCCATAGTATGTGGACCTCTGTTGAAGAAAGATAGTGTATAATTCACAATGCTTAAGTCATTCATCATCATATCAGCCGAAAGACGTCCACTGCTGGACTTAGGCCTCCCCCAAGTTTCGCCACATTAACATAACATGGGAGGTTTTGCCATAATCGCCACGCTTGGCAGGCGGGTAAGCGATCGCAGTACGGTTGTCACAAAAGCAAAGAGAACGCTGCTAATCCCTTAGTGGTCTCTTGCGACACCCACGGGAAGATATGGGATATGCTTAAGTAATAACTTTAAATCCAGTCATTTACAAAAGTATTGAGAAAAGCTCTTCTTTTGTTACTGAGAAATTCCTGTTGAAAAATCCAAATACACTTTGCCTGACCCAGGAATCAAATCCAGGACCTCTTGCTCAGCAGTCGCGCTTGCCACCACTAGACCAACGAGGCAGTTGACCCAGTTAGCTAAGTGACAATTTAAAGCACATCATCATCTGCCTAGCCTTTTCCCAAACTATCTTGGGGTCGGCTTCCAGTCTTACCGGACGCAGCTGAGTACCAGTATTTTACATAAGCGACTGCCTATCTGTCATCCACAACCCAGTAACTGGGTAATACGATACCCATTGGTAAGATTGGATGTCAGACTTTTGGCTTCCCACTCCTCGTAACGACTGTCAAAGATTTACAAAAGACAGCCGGGACCAACGGCTTAACGTGCTTTTCGAGGCACGGAGGAAACTCGGTATGTAATTATGGTCACCCATCCACGGACCAACCTCGGCAAGCACGGCTTAAACTTAAAGATCGACCCGTACGGCTATTATTATTTAGTCACCAGCTCCTCCTCCTCCGTCCTCCTTTAAAGCAAATTTGAATTAAATAATCGGTTCATGATGAGGTTTTTGTCGAAAATATGAAGTGAGACCATTGATATCTTAAAAAATTAAATTGAAAGATCTTTCTTTCTTTCTTTTAGGCATAATGTCAATAGTTAGTCGTATTGTCCGAGCGGTAGGACCTATCCCTGATACAGAGGTGGATGCAGCTTCACGTTAGCGCCTCTCCTCGTATTATTTAATTTTCGTGTATAATTATTGTGTATGTCTAATTTTGAAAATGATTGTTTTAATGTGTTTTATATTAATTTATTTAATTTCACTTAATTTTATTTCATATCATTTAATTATATTGCTGGACCCATGTTATGTCAATGTGGCGATACTTGAGCCTATGTCCAGCAGTTGACGTCTTTCGGCTGAAATGATGATGATGATGATATAGCTGGATATTGTTTATGTGTATGTGTAAGTTTATTTGTTCCTGATTATTTTAATGTAATGTTATATGATTTTTAATAATATATTTTTTATATTATGTATGGACTATGTCTGAAATAAATGAATTATTATTATTATTTACCATGACAAGCCCTGTGCATCCAGTAGTAACAGAAATCGACGCCCAAGGCTGCAGCGTACCACGTCACAGCGCTGTCCCAAGGCAACTCCACCAGCCTAAAGTTAGCGTATATCCACGTATACAAGAACGACTCCGCTCCACGCCATATTAGCCTGAAAATTATAATAAAGTAAATTAGAATGTATAAACGATAAGGCTGAAAATAATGGCAATGTCTCTAGGGAAATTATAGGGTTTTGAACAGGCAGTAACTTTGATATTGTTTGTTGAACAGTAATAAAGGTTGATAAAAAATTTGCAAATTATGTAGGAATAACCTAAAACGTATTAATATTTATAAAAGACACCTTTGGATGAAATGAATAGGATCAGGGAGTCTGGAATTTATGCTCAGTAAATAGTCAATAGGCTCATCCCATATGACATAAGATTGGGACTCATATAAAACTAATGAAAGGTGGATGTACCTACAATAAGTTCACCCATGCCTTCGGAATTTTCAAGTGTGGTGTTAAAATATTACATGGTTTTGAAAATTGTTGGCTAAACTTTCCGGCATTTTATGTTATTTTTAATAGCCATGCTACTAACACAAACTCTTTTTACACTTTTCCAACGGTTAAAATCTCCAACCTTTTCCCTGGGTATTAACAGCAGTATTAAGAGCGTTTATATCCTACGGCATTTCATACAAACTTTCAAGTCGTTATTTTCCGAAATGACTGAACAGATTTTAATGAAACTTCTTACGCATAAGCAGTATACATAAGTCTAAAAAGTTACTAAAAATATTTTCGAAATGTCTTTTAAAAATTAAGATAATTGGAAATTTCTGTTTCTATAGATAGTTAAAAATCGGTATAATTTAGCTGTAACATTATTTTTCGAAAATGTTTTTAGTAACTTTGTTTAAGTTTGTATGAAATGCCGTAGGGTATAAACGCTCTTAACAGCTGGGTATTATAGTCATAAACGTAATTATTATGTACTGTTGCTATCTGGAATATGTGGAGTAATAATCCTAATGTTGCAATAAAAGATAATCCCTTAGCAAACTTCAATACTATGGCATCTCGCCAACCAGTGATGCTTAGTTGCGGTTCACTATATCGGTTTCATAAAGACCTATATAAATTCTAAAGCTTTTGCAGTTTTACTTTGTCTGATGTTTACGATATATAATAAAATATGAACGGGAAAGAATAACTACAGTACTTATATGTGCACTTTGCAACTTTTCAATAAGATTTTCTCTACATATTGATCGTAATTTTATGTTGCCGCGAACTGAGTATATTGTTACCCCTATTATTATAGAAAAGTATAGTAGTATTTATTTATTTATTAAGTAAGGCACACACCAACGACATATTTACAGTAATTTTCACATAAGATTACAAGTCTTCGCCTTTTAGTTTTCTAGTCGTTAGTGTTGTAGAAGTAGTAGTGTTTCATCTTGAGTTAGGTTGCTATCGTTATTCTACGAAAATAAACACTATTGATTTTATTAAACAGTAGGTACTAGTAACGTCTTTGATATTTTAAACTTCATTCAGGTCACTAACTAAGCTAGACAGACCGTTCTTGTCTTTAATTTATAGCCTCCATTAAACTGGTACTGGAGCTTATGTTTAGTACCTTGGACAGCCTTGCTATTTGTAGCTCTTTTTACTACGATATAAAAAAAATTTTTGGTAGAAGAAATTACTAGGTTATTCCACCTAAGGTCGCTAATAGGTATATGAAAAATGATGCAAAATGCCAATGCGCGACGGCATCGCACTAAGCCATGCAGACGATAAGCGACCATATCGCTCTTATATTGAGACTGAATTTCTGCAATAGCTGGAAAAATTAGCCTTAACATAATTATATTATTATACGAGTATTATAAGTTCATACTAATGATGTCTGGAAGATAACGCTATCAGCGATAAGACCGCCGTTGTAACCATAAAATTTTCAGTTTTGTAAGCCCGTTATGTTTCATTTTTGGTATACGATAAAGTTTTATTATATTCTATTATATATGAAGAAGATCTTACCTTCCACACTCCTGAAAGATTCCATGTGAGATGCTAGTAATGCCATCGTTCAGTCTGATACCTGGCTTGCCTTCCAGCCTCAGGACTATGTGTTCCAAGATCATGAAGATAAAGAAGTACGGCCATGACTGTAAACAAAAGAAAATTATGGTATTTAATAATGTAAATACATAAGAGCAGTATCGAGAGGGTATTGGCAGTAAAACTATTTACATGTAAGTAAGTGTACACTATACGGAGTAAAATGAAGAAGGCTGATGGAAATGCGATGTAATCTATACGAGACGAATGTTTGAAAATAGAACTGGTAGCCTACCAAGACATCTTAAAGCAGAATTGTTTTAATCTTATTCCATAGTGAGAAAGAGATGGCGGCAGATGTCGTCTGTAGCGCCGTCTCTTTCCTACACTAAAATAAGATTAAAACAATACTGCTTTAAGACCTCATAGTAACCTCCCTGAAGGACTAGCTAAATTGGTGGAAATACCTTTCAAAGTGTTTCGTATAACTATTACGATTTTCAAAAAGAATGACTTACATTCTTCACTAACTTCTATGTCATTCGAATCCATTTTTGTCTTCCCCATCATTACCAGAGCACACAGAATGTCACTTTATTTAGACCCTCAGTGTCACCTGAGAATTTTCATCTAGCTTAGTGGGTATTGATTTATTTGAGTAACTTGTCTCACCTTGTTAAGTACCTAAGGGCGCGTTCCCACTATATCGTGACGACTGATTATCGTGTCGTTTAAAGCGTCGTTTTGTGTATTTAAATGGAGGTGTTCACATATAGAACGACACGATTAACTGTCGTCCACGTTTTTTTCCTGTGACGACAGATTGTCAAGTCAATGGGTTTAATGGGAACAGCTATAGACGACAGTCGTACAACGATATATTAATCGTCACATACTGGGACCGCGCCGTAAGTTTATAACCTTAGATAAAGTACAAAAACCTTCAGACGAAAAGCATAAAACATTCGTTGACCGAGACCAACCCCTAAGTCCAAATAGTAATCGCAATACAGCTTAGTATGTACTTCGCTTAGGCCAGCATCACACGGTTCAACAAAATGAATTCACTTTAATGTAAAACGCGGAAATGATAGGCGTGCTTTGCAATGCAATAATTGGCTGATAGATTCATAACTTTGATAAGAAGTCTAGAATCTTCTTACTGTTGGGACTCAAGTCTCAAGTTTCTCTGTCTGTTAGAGAACACTTTCAACAACTACTCGGCCTATTGCGGATTGTATGTATACGTAGTCAAGTTTCCTCAAAAAGGTTTTCCTTTGTCATAGAGCAGTGGGAATAAAATCATCATCATCATCGTTGTCCTGCCCTTGTCATATTCTATTTTATTCTACTTGGGGTGGGCGCACCACGTCCACTTCTTCCATTCTTCCCTCTCAGACGTCACGGCATCAGTTTTTAGTTTTTTTTTTTTTATATGGCCACTCGCAGATCAACCTGCTAAGGTTATTTCTGCTCAACCGGACTATACTGTGGTGACATCAAATGAATTTTAGGCCCCCAGCCAGGGCTTACAAACTATTTACATTTAAATGACCGCTCGCTAAGGGTACCCCCTGTGGGGTTCGGACCTCGGCTTAGGGCGTCATTGAGAGTGGGCAGCAAGGGACAGGCTGGGTCATATTCATCATGGTCATACACAATCCTGGATGAATTTTGTGTCTTTTCTTTCGTCTTTCACTCCCAGCAGTGGTAATAAAATACATTACGGAGCCACTTCCTTCAACTCGATTCAGAGCCATAGCCACTGGTTTGTTCAACCACTCAAAATCATTCAACCGAATGGAACCAAAAGGAAAATATTTATAAATGATCTGATAGCTTATATGAAAAGTATTTCGGATGATACGAAAGTTGTAGTTTTTGCCGATGACACAAGCGCTATTATAGCTAGCGACAATATAGAAAATTTAGAAAAGAAGATTAACTTTATCCTATGTGCTCTTGAGAAATGGTTCACTATGAATGATCTAAAACTAAATCTAAAAAAGACACAATGTTTATTGTTTAAATCAACCGTGAAGAACAACGATACTGTCAATGTACATTTATTAGGGAATAAAGTGGATATTGTAGATAATGTAAAATTTTTGGGGGTACAAATAGATGCACTTTTAAATTGGAAGAAGGAATTGGAAGTGATCAGTAACACTTTGAGTAGTGCTTGCTATGCTCTCAGGAGTCTTAGAGATGAATTAACCATTGCTCACCTCAGAATGGTGTATTTTGCACTCATAGAATCTAGACTAAGATATAGCATAAAGTTCTGGGGCAACAGCTACCAATACAATATTAATGCTGCTTTCGTTATGCAGAAAAGAGCCTTGAGAACTATGCTTCGCATTGAACAAACGGAGTCTTGTAGAGATCACTTTAAGAAACTCCACATTCTTACAGTACCATGCCTTTATATTCTGGTCATGCTTAGTCACTTTATTAAAAATATTCATAAGTTTGAGACAGAAGAACAGAGACTTATCAGAATAAAAACGCGAAGAAAGGATCTACCTAATTTCGTACAGCCTAAGCTTAATGTCGTTAAACATGCCTCAAGAGTGCAATCAGTAAATATATTTAATAAATTACCTGTACAATTTAAAAATTCTTTGGGTCCAAACGAATTCAAGAGCAAATCAAAGTCGTTGTTATTGAAGAAATGTTATTACAGCATTGAAGAGTTTCTCAAAGATAAAAGTATTTCGAAATAATATGTGATTATAAATTAATGACTTGAGTAATATAACCAAAATACTATCGTGACATTACATTTTTTGACATGTTTTTATATATTTTTTATTTTTTTGACATTTTTATATTTTTTTGATTTTGACATGTTTTTATTATTTTTTTATTTTGAATTATTATTATTATTAATAATGTAATGTAATGGAATGTGTCTTATGTAATGTTTAATGTTAAATTATTGTAATTAACAATTAAGACTTATAATGTTGTGACCAATGTGGAATGTAATGATTGTATTTTTTTTTCTCTTCGCTGTACTATGATTGTTTAGTTTATATATTACATTTATTGTGAAAACCACTGCGTGTATGTTCGACACAAATGTAATTTTGTTGAAGAATAAATAAATAAATAAACCAAAAGCGAACCGTCTAATTCCTGCATAAGTCAGACACCGCACAAAAATCAATAGGCATGGTAACGTTATATCGTTACCCACACCTGTGTATGTCTATGGATCATTTTACTTATTCGATTCTCAAGCCTAGACGTACCTAGTGAATGTTGATATATCGTGTTCCGTCGGTTTTGTAACTATTGCAACAGACAGAATCGTTAAGAAATAATATCGGTATTAACATTTAGTTTATGATCTTTTTCTATTATTTGTTTAGTTTCTGAACTTAGATTAGTGTTAATGATAGTTTGGTTTGGGTACTAACGACAGTGTCATTGAATGTAGTAAATAATATGTGTATGAGCAATTTGGTTGGATTTAGAATTGCAACTGTTTTGTCAGGCATTAAATTACTTTTTTTCTATTTTGAAACTGATATTTAGCCAAATACTCTTGTATTCTCAAGGAAAAAGGAGTAAATTATAGCGTGGCGAATAACAGGATAGTATGGAAAAAAAAACTGGAATGGCGACCGTGAACCGGAAGACGATGCGTTAGAAGGCCTTCCACTAGGTGGACCGATGACCTGGTGAAGGTTGCGGGGATCCGCTGGATGCAAGTCGCACGGGACCGGTCAATGTGGTGACACTTGGGGGAGGACTATGTCTAGCAGTGGACGTTTTCGGCTGAAATGGTGATTATAATGATGGGAAAAAAAAAAACATGTTGCGTCGGCCCCAAATTACATGAGATAAGGACAGGAAGATAATGATGAATCTTGCATTCTCAATTAGTATTTAGATTGGACACTTTTCGTAAACGGACAAAGATAAACACCATATTTCTTATCTCTTGTTTCAATTGAAACAGCCATGTATTGATAAAACCTACGTAAACTATGTCTTCCTCAAAACAAAAAAAAAACAACACATAAAAATTCTATACTCACACAAAGTACAGATCGATAAGCCAGACATACAGCACCAATAAGATTAAATTTATTCGAAGCGCGTTTAAGTAATTGTTCCTCAACAATAAAAAGCGACGATTTGAAGGCATTCGCTTCAAAGAGAACGAAATGAACGAATGTTTAGTTTTATCACGTCTGTGTCGTAAAATTAGGTGAAGAATTTCTTTTGTTGGACAAAAATGTGAGAACAGGTGACATGTGTTTCAAATTATTTTATTTTGTCTGTTAATATGAAAGGTGGGTTCATCAGATAATGCCCTCCCCGACCCTCGCTCGAGCCAGCCCGCGATGCTGTGCCAGTAAGTTTAAATCCCTTAGAAATAATAATATCATTCAGATCCAGCCTGTCCCCATGCAGTCCTCCCCCAGCGACGCCCTAAACCGAGGCTCGTACCCCACAGGGGGTGCCCTTAGCGTGTAGTCGCTTAGTTTGTAAGTAGTTTTTATGCCCTGGCTGGATGCCTTAGGTACCATCAAAATTCCCACAGGATAATCCGGTTAAGAAACCGACAACCTCTTAGGTTGAACTGCGAGATAGAATTAAAAAAAAAAAACTGATAATGAATTTCATACCTAGAATGTTTAAAGGATCTTTGGCGTTCGAATTACGTTGACTTTCGCTGGTAAACAATTGAATTTGCAATTGTTTTTTTTGCAAGGAAGGAAAAGCAAAATCACGGATTTTTTCCTCCATATCGTCATTTTATTTTAAAACCACATTATTCAAAAGAAACATTCAATTCAAACTATGATGAATAAAGTACCTATAACACAGCACCTTTTAATTTTCACTTGTGGTTTCCTTGTTTAAAACCTTTTTTGGCATACCTACCTACACTACATATTAAAGTAGGTAGTTCACAAACTAACAGTTCACATTCACAACAAAAGAACAAAACACAAAAATGTGTATTTGTACCTATTCCGCAAAACCAAAACACAAAAATGTCTAATGTTTAAATACCTATGTACTTTTAGTTCAAGAACTAAATTACAACAATGAAAATACCTCAACGTCATGTCTTTCAATTTTAGAGAAAGATTGGTCTTCACTGAACATTTTGGAAAACTAAAGCAATCACGATTTTCTTTAAATCACAACTCAATACAAAATTCAGGGACACGAATCCAACGCAATGCACAAACTTGGATACTGTTGATACAGTGAGGGTACGTTAACAAAAAAGTTGTAATTTTTTAAAACTACCCACTGAATTACAAAATAACGTTTTTTTTGTATTGACTTACTGAATTAAGATTTTTTTTATTAAGAAACGCAAGTGAATTGTATGCACGCCTGTGTATTTAAGAAGTAAAAGAAAATGTAATCATTCCTTATTTTATCCATTCGCGGTACACCACACATCCACTTTTTTTTACGTATGGGATTTCATCAAATGACCCCCTACTCCCTCTGGCCGGAGCGGAAGGGAGTGTAAGACTTGTACTGTCTAAAACCCATCCATGTTCCTTCTTAGCCCTTTGTGTTCCATGGCCCAGTATCTCTTTCGAACAGTCCCGCAGCCCTGGCAGGCATCGGCCCTCTCGGACCTATTCTGATTTGCCGACATCACCTTGACCACACACCGCTTAGGACGTATTGCACTTTTTCTGTTAAACTTTGTATATTCAGAATATTATGACAAGGCAACACTAGACAGAACCACGAAACCCACGAACCTTGCTAGCGAAAGTTAAACACCACAAATTAATGTCAACATGTCAAGTACAACATTCAAAAATAGAATAATCAAATATTAACAAATATTGCCTTGATTTTATTGTGACACGAATATTTGGGAAGAAAATTTTGCAATCGTAATTAGATTTAGTAGACCATACGTGGTTGGATTTAGAGGTTATTTTTGAATAGTGATAAAGAAGTCAAGGTGGTTAAAAGCTATTAAAATGTTGTATGTGATAAGTTGGTCAATGACCTTTTGGATTGGTTTGTGGTATAATTATTTCGTTTTTTTCACGAATTACACGTTGAACGCAGACTAAAAAAGTGTTGGTGCAATGATATTTCATTGTTTTATCCCTTTTACTCAACAGGATAATGTATTGTCCTTATATTACCTAAAGAAACAAAACCTAAATACTGCACGGTACACCTATTTACTTGTGAATTTTAGCTATAGCTATTTTTTTTCCTGCAACATCAATCATTGTTTAATCGTGCAAATAAAATGGGTAGGTACAATAACAGCCCGAAAATAAAATATTTCAAAAAGGAAGGTAGTTTAACATCTTACCTGTCTAAAAAAATTAGGTACATCTTCTTTCCTTTCAAACATTGTGTCTTTCGGTGAGTGAAGGTAGAACATACGTCCTAACCCCTTCAAATGGTCACTGACCATGTCGGAGAGCCCATTCTCCTCTGTCGCGTTCGCGAAGGAAAAGTCCGCCATCTTGGACTAAAACTATCTGAAAATAAAAAAAAATATTTTAATTAAACATAATGTGATATTACCCCCCTTTTTTAGGAAGAAAAATCATCAAATGACTTCTCCCGCTCTGGGCGGAGCGGAAGGGAGTGTCAGACTTGACTGACTAAAACCCATCCATGTTCCTTCTTAGCCCTTTGTGTTCCAGGGCCACGGTATCTCTTTCGAACAACCCGCAGCCCTGGCAGGCATCGGCCCTCTCGGACCCCTTCCGATTTGCTGACATCTCCTTGAGGCGCGTGTGGAACACGAACGCGCCGTCGGCACGGTCTGTCGTCATAAGACGGACGGAAGGTGAGCTAGCCCATTACTCACCGTCCACAGGCCCGCGGTGATATTAACCCTGAAGGGTTAGGCCAAAACACTAGGAAGTGGCGAAGGGCGGGCGTTTTAGGGGACTGTCTCTTGTAATTTTAACGTTCAAAAAGTGCTGATTATTAGCCTAATTTGAATAAATTACTTTAGTTTTTTTTTTGGAGAGGTTTCAGACATTTCGCCAGGATGTTTGTTTCAGATATTCGATAATAACTAAGCAATTCGTGATGGAAAATACTTCTAACACTTTGGCCGACCTGCCCCCTTATTCATAAACGCTGGTATCCGATTTCGATTCGGCAAGTCGTATGTCTATCTCGCTCGCTTTCGTAATGCCAAAACAAGATAGACATACGACTTATCGAATCGAAATTGAATCCGAGCGTTTGTGAATACGGGGTTGGTAACCGAACTCATGACCTCAAGCCCATCACTACACCAATCTGCTTCATTGGTCTCAATAAACATAAATTTTAACAAAATTTAGTCAAGTATTACCATATAAATGTCTTGCGGTTATTACATCGTAAAAGTTTTAAAATAGTTGGGAAAAACACGAATTAGTGAACACAAAGGTCAAACCGCAAAACATGAATCAATCATTTAAATATTTTGCTTGCATAGTAATTTAATTTTAGGTATCAATAAGTAAAAACATCCTTAATCTTATTTAATAAATAACGTGGTACCAAAAACGTGTTGTGTTTTTTAGCTAGTTTGCCATTGGATAACATTCTGTTTTCACCGTAAAATGTATGTCGGGGAAACTAATACAGTAAACACAATGCGTCCATTATACGTGTTATAGCTAAATGGCTATTTATACATGTCGGATCTAGTCATTAATACGGACCTAAAAAGAACCGCAAGCGTACAAGCGCAGAATAAATAGCACAAGTAGTACCAGTCTACTCACACCTACCGCGTACTTCTACAGAGTCGTGATGTTTTGAGATCGTAACAAGGACGACATGGTGTGTCATTCATTGAAAATAAAATAACTTGAAATTATCACTTGTCACAATAGTAATCTGTTATTTTAATATTGGCAGTGTATCCAGTGTGTTTTCGTTGCACGAAACTCATAAGACTGGTTGTCAGACTTTCGGGCCACTGACTTCTTGTAACGATTGTCAAAGATGTACAAAGACAGCCGGGACCAACGGCTTAACGATGGTTTCCGAGGCACGGAGGAAACTCGGTATGTAATGGGTGGTCACCCATCCACCGACCAACCTAGTCAAGCGCACCTTAAGATTGATTGGAGCGTCTGTTGTAAATTTAGCCACGAGCTCTTCTACTTATCAACATCCTATCTCTTTCTACTTTTTATCAACATAAATTTATTATAAGGTACTTATTACTACGCGTTGGTCCCCATGGGGGCCTTTTAATGCATATTTAAATTGTATGTCTCACTTATCAGTGCTTCAAAGGTTAATGTGTAGTTACAAATTGTCGCTACTGATAACCTTTTAATTTGGTGACTTGATTAAGTACCTACATATCGTAATAACATAATACAATATATATATATATATATTTTTAACACTTTGTAAACACGTGTACTTCAGTTGCCCAACATACGTGATTCCTTAATGTAAAAGAAGTTATTATTATGAAATTATATAATTGTTTATTTAAAAATTATCTTTCAATACTCGGAACTGCGTGTGAAATAAAAAATTCCATGGCAAAGATAAATTATTTGAACCGGGTATCTAAAAACTTGACCTCTGCTGGTGACTGATTAGTAATAATTGAATTTGATTTGTATGTTCAGTACATTGGGTTCTTCCTTTAAAAGGTGCTGCTTTGCCCCTCAATGGTCTCAGACAGCTGTTAAAGGTCTGTGAGGTTTATGCTGTGGAACATGGCTTCAGGTACAACGAAAGTAAAATTGAGTTCATGTTAATTAGATGTAATAATAAAAACAGTATCTCTATAGCACCTATATCACTTAATGGTGTACCTTTAAATCGTGTTGCACAGATTCAATATCTTGGTCACACAGTAACTGAGAATTTGAGTGACGAATTAGACATTTGTTTACGTAAACATACCACACGATGGTTTGTGTGGTATATTTACGTTCTGTAAAATAATAGTAACAGTGTTTTTGAAAAAAAAAAAAAAAAAAAATTAGAGGGAGTGCAGGGCATTTTTTTTTGTGTATAGCGTCTCGCAGTACCACCTAAGAGGTTGTCGTCTGCTTAACCAGATTATCCTGTGGATACCTTGAGTGTAAGGCCTCCAGCCAGGGCATGTAAAACTACTTACAAAATAAGCGACTACACGCTAAGGGCATCCCCTGTGGGGTACGAGCCTCGGATTAGGGCGTCGCTGGGGACAGGCTGGATCTGAGTGATATCATGATTTAGGGGCTGATTTAAAACTACTGGCACAGCATCGTGGGCCGGCTCGAGCGAGGGTCGGGGAGGGCGCAGGGCATTGTCGGTGCGTGATAATATGTTGACACATAGGTTCACTCGGTGTACTGCTCCTGTTAAAATAACGATGATCAAGGCATTCTGCCAGAAGTTCTACACGAGCGGCCTGTGGGCAAACAAAGCCTACAATGCGTTGCACGTCTAGTATAGGTAATAACGTGTTCAGGGCTCTGTTTCGGCTCCCTCGATATTGCAGGGCATGTTTGCTCACGCCAGAATTGATGACTGCTACGCAATTAAAGTTGCGTCGGTGGTGCGACGAGTACGGGGGAGCCCGTATAGCGTCCTCAGGATGATTGGCAAGAGAACCAATACTGTTCGGCTCATTAGGTTTAGTAAACTCCATGTGTGGAGAGACCGATGAGCCTACTGTGCAGGGGAGACTGTGTGTTTAGGTTTCTTATTTTTAATTACTAACATTAGTAATAAGCAAAATTTTTGTTGATAACAACCTTGCCTTGCCTATGGAATTTTTTGTCTATAATAAATGATTTTTCGATTATTTATTTATCAAAGGGCAAGACTGCTTGGAACACAAAATGGTGAACAGACAGTTTTTTGCCAATTTAAAAAAAAAGTGTTTTTTTTTTTCGATAACTAGACTTAGGTTTTGTATTGTTTTTTTCATAGGTATCAAACATGATCTATAGTATCTTTTTCCAGTTTGGTCCACTACGATAAAATAACCCAAAAAAAATGATTAAAGTTGATTGACCCCTGCGCCGTATCTTACACTCAGCTTATGAATGTCTAATTTAAGATAGCACAATATTAATTGTTTACAGTGAACTTCCAATTTTTTTAAACGTATTTATAATTCATGTCGCAACATAAATGAAACCTTTTTTTTCAATGGATTGGGGTGGGCAGAGTAGGAGGTTGAGTAGTCGCAATGGATGCTATCAGTCCGACAGACGACGCACATCATAATATACTGGGTACATGAATTTTAGAACATTGTGTTCCTTTTTTAAATAAAAAGGGATTCCAAAGCAACGATAACGGTTTTTTTTAATAAACCCCTAAATTTTTACTTTCTATTAAAGATTGCTACTTGCATTATCATAATTATTTTACTCATCATCATCAGCCTATAATGTTCCCATTGCTGGGACACAGGCTTCCTCTCTATGAGAGGGAGTGGACTGTAATCCATCACGCGGGTTGGTAGATGTCGAATTTTTAGTTCTAGGACATGCCGGTTTCCTCACGATGTTTACTTTCACCGTTTTTTAGGGCAGCGGTGATGAAATAAATTACACAAAGTAATGCGCCTGCCTGGGTTCGAACCCACGGCTTACTGCTCCTAAGTCGGGGCTGCCACTACTGGGCCACCACTGCTCTCATTATTTTTTCTATTACATATTTCTTAAAACTAAAGTTTCGGGCTTCATCTAAAAAATTAAGGATTAATATCGAAACAAAAATAGATTGCAATAAAGAGATACTATATTCATCAAAAATATTACTTTTTTACCACTGTTAATTGACACGAAATTGCTCTATTTACCCACTGGTAAATAGAGACCACCACCACCCACATGGTAAATAGAGAAAACTTCAGCAATTTCGTGACATGATGGTTTTTTTATTTCTGATTAATCTAATGTGGCCGGACACTTTTGGACCTTACCAAGTACGTGAGAAAAAACCGTTGCTAACTATCATATACAGTGAGTTGTCCAATCAAACTTTACATAATTCTAAAGTTCTAGAGATGTTCTCACTGTCGACATGGATGGCAAATATTGATATAAGTTCACACATTAACCTAAATATTAATGATATAACAGAACCTAAGAGATCTCATACTTCTGTAGCACTTTTGAGGAAATCTGCAGAAACTATCACACAAAATTATGATGGCTTCTATCAAATTTACAGTGATGGATCCAAGGACGATACTGGAACCGGAGCAGCCTTTTTTGATCCTCAATCTAATATGGGAGCAAGTTTCACATTGAACTGCAAACTATCCATAATGGCAGCGGAATTGTATGCTATTTCGGAATGTCTATCATACTTGATGTCATGCAGTTTTTCTAAGTTATTGATTTTCTGTGATTCAAAAAGTGCTTTGCAACATATAGCTCAGTGCACTTCAGGCACACGAGGTCTGCCTGTAGCTTATTCTGTATTAGAATTATATTTAAGACTGAGGGAACGTGGCAAAACCGTCAAATTCCAATGGATTCCATCACATGTTGGTTTGATGGGAAACGAGCAAGTAGATAAGTTGGCAAAAATAGGAACCTATGAAGGAATATCTAGCAGCCATCTGCTCTTCTTCATAGAGTTATTAAGAGATGTCAAAATTATTTGCAATGACATGTGGAAGACTTACTTTGATAAAAGATCTGAAGAGAAGGGTATATGGTACAGAACAATACAATCTGAACCACCACGGACTCCTTGGTTCTCTGAAGTACAGATGAATAGACGATTGTTAGTAACAAGCAGCAAGCGCCTGCGATCCGGGCACATTCCATTGAATGCATTCGGACATCTTAGCTAAGTTGTTGACACCCCAAACTGTCAGATATGCAACATGAGAGAAGACACCTACCACGCTTTGGTGGAGTGTGCTCGGGTTGTAGAAGAACGGAGAGCTTTAGAATCAAAAGCAGGACTTAGTTAAGGGATGTTGGAGTATGTAATTTGATCTTGTCTAAACCTTCATCCAAATTAGCTATTAAGATGTTATTTGATTGTTAAATTAATTAAGTTAAGATCCTAAGTATTATGAACATTTCATTTATTTTGTAAAACTACGAGGCTGGCATAATCGCTCGCGATTAAAGCCTTTTCTAAATAAAGATTAAAAAAAAAAAAGTACGTGTACTCTGAACATCTTTTACAAACAATTCTAATAACTTTTGCTCCAGTAAGCAGATATATCGCACACACGGAAGTAAGGCTGACACTGAAGACATTATTAGCTGCATATCCGTAAGCATATAGATAGATATAACATACACAATAGTCATATACTAACCTACATAACATAGTTCACGTTGAGGAAGTTGAAGGGAATGGTATTGGCATTTGAAGTGAGCGATAGACGCGAGCAGGTTACCTACCTTCGCGTATTTACATACAAGGTGTTTTTTTTTTGCATCCTCGTTAAAATTCAGAAGGTTGTCACAAAAGACAATCAATTAAAATTATGGTACCTAGTTAATTATTAATAAACGCTGTTTTTTTTATTGTTTATATACATAAACAATCACATGTCACAAATCACGTTATTCTGAAATACAAACACGTCAGTATTTCAGAATAACGTGGTTTGGGGAATAAGAACTTATCGAATAAACGTTTGAGATTGTTTGTATGAGTGGAAGCGCGGTTTTAGGGCGAGAATCAGACGGCCCACGTTTAAAACACGGGTGGATCACACTTACCGAATTCAGCCAACAAGAAAAAAACAATAATTACCTTCCCATTTTATTGTTGATTCGGGACGAGAATCATTAGCATACTTACCTTCTTGAATTTGACGAGGATGCAAAACCACATCTTGTATATCTTAAAGATATTTTTCTCCCATGTAAAGTAAGTATTTGGTTGACACGTCAATCAGTCTCGTCTATCCACATGACTCATTCGTTCCTTCGGCCATCGGTCCTTCGACAAACAAGGCCAAACAAAGAACGCAAACATATAGACCTATCTGGCTTTAAAAATTAACACTGAAAACAGGATTCTTACCGTATTTACTATTTAAACATCGATTGATTTCTGTAATATTGGGAACTCAAAACAAATAATAAAAATTAAAAAAACGGGGGGCATTTAAACTATTTAAGTAACTACATCATTATCAGATCGGCATTTAAATTGTTTATTGATGGTACGTGGTCTATCTATAAATTTTATTTCATTATATGTGATGTGATCGTATTTTTTGTCGACTCACTGGACAAATGACAGAGGATTTTTAAAACGTGTATGACGTCCTTCTTATCCAAGTGGTAAAGAAACTTAGATTTTTCACTATTTCATCAAAATTAATTCTGTGTACGTTTTTATTCCAGTATCGTACAACAAATCGTCTTCACTTGTTGAAAATTGTTTATCTTTTGTAAACTGGGTTGAAAAGGTTAAGTGCTTACATAAAAAAAGATGAATTATCGCATTAGTAGGTTATGTAAACATTATAAACTAGGCGTCTTATACATTTTGTATGATTGCTTTTACAGTGAACATACTATAGAGAAGTGATAAAAAAAATCTTCTAATGACCTAATATAAAATTTTCGTCTTATTTTCAACTATTAAAATACATAACATGAGTAGATATATTGGTTTTCCCAGGTGTAAAATTTTTATGTATTTTTTTTTCTAAAGAACTAAATGAAGTAGATTTTCACTTTGCTTTGTGTATGAACATGAGACTTTAAGTATGATTTAAACGTATGAAATGCTGACCTATCATCTTTTCTTCCAGTTCGAGGAATGTCGCGTGTGTCTTTATTCATTTTCTCTCTTATCAATTGATAAAAATTTGTAGATAGAAATATTTAAAAATGTCATCATGCCATCTAGCCGAATTCTGCAACAGCGACTGCATGTTTAATGCCTCATCAAGTCGAGGCGGTAAAGGCAAGCAATTTCTTCTCTAAAAAATCTGTTTGTTTGTTAAAACAGATTAGAGTTGGGCATAACTCTCTAAAACTATGTGATGTTTTTAATTATTTCAAAAACTGGCTAAGTGCGAGTCACATATTTAAATAAAAACAACAAATTTTTATAAAAAGAACAATTAATAATAAAAAAATATTAGTTTCCGCCGGGGTCGGGCTCAGGGTCCAAGCTACCGGGTGGTTAGGGCTCCAGATATGGGCCGTATCGAGGAGAACTGCCTGCTGGATCAGGCCCTTGATCCAACCGCCAAGCAAGAGCTTCAACAGATGTTCGTCGAGGCTTTTGGCCATCAGGCCATTGGCCGTAACGACAATCGGCACAATGATAGCCGAGTTTATATTCCACATGCCAACAACCTCGTGTGTCAAGTAGAGATATTTTGTTATGATCTCATCTGCAGCAGAAAACAGTGGTTTATTGTATTTTTAATGTTACCAATAAATGTGCAGATAACCCACGATTTTAAGGTTCAACTCCCAAATTTATTGAACACTAGCTGTCCGGGGCAACTTCGTTTGCGTTACATTTTCCCCGTTTTCGCAAAATTTTTCATTGCTGCTCCACTCCTATTGGTTGTAGCATGATGATATATAGCCTATAGCCTTCCTCGATAAATGGGCTATCTAACACTGAAAGAATTTTTCAAATCGGACCAGAAGTTTCGGAGCCTATTCAATGCAAACAAACAAACATACAAACAAACAAACAAACAATCAAATCTTTCCTCTTTATAATATTAGTTTAGACAAGGGGTACGTTATTGATACGAATGATTTTATATGTATAGAATCATTGACTAAAGGTTAATGATCACTTGATAAATATTTGAGAGCTGCAATTATATTTATTATTTTTATAAGTTAAACTGTGCACATACATACTGACACTGACATTAATAAATGCTAAGGAAATTGACACCTTGTTGGTATATCAATATAACAAACCATACTTTGCTTTTGTATTATTTTTATATACAAATGAGTTACATTTTTAAATATTCCTTAACAAAATAATATAAAAAAACTTAAGAATATTAAAAAAAAATGTATGGCGGTCAGGGCTCCAGATAAAAGAACCTCCAAACAATACGAGCCGTGTCCAAGAGTACAGCTTTCTGAATCAAGCTCTTGATCCAGCTGCCTCACGAGAGCCTCATCAGGTATTGGTCGAGGCTCTTAGCAATAGGGCGATTTCACATTTCATTTCATCCATTCATTTTATTCCAAGTTATTTTTTCATTTCAATTTTTTTTTTCATTTGCATTTCGCTTCTTTTTGTGTTTTTTTATTCTATATTTAACTGATTCAGTTGAGGTGGCACGAAAAAAATATAAAAGTAACACTAAAAATAGTTATTTGAAACTAGACCCTAGGTCCAACGGGAGGTTGGAATTAGTATGTGAATAATTGAAATCGGAACACATCTGGTAGGTACCCAAAATAACATCAATACAGGATAAGTTATTTAGGTTAAGAAGTATTAATATTCTATGCGAGCACTTTTGATCCCAATACAAACATATTGCGAATATTAGATAGAACACACGGTGACACAGTAAGTAATAAGCAAAACCAGTTTATGCAGGTCTCCCATTGTACATGAAATCTATACAAAGCCAGGCCATGTTTTATTGGAAATGATAGATTGAAGTGTCGCCGTCCGTACATACGAACGCACGTCCATATTTAATTCTATTGATCTTTTGCCAAGTCATGTCTCTTGGTTTATTTTTAGTTTATAAGCGTGTTTTTGTCACAGTCAGTCTGTTTGAAGTTCATATTTTTGTATCGGATTATGGGTTACAATCTCAAGTACGGTCAAGAAACGAAAATGTTAAACTATTTTCAGAAAAAAATCCCTTTCCTTCTATTTCAGTGCCATTATTACCTACACCTTTTCGAAATGATGAACAATAGTTTTTATATTCAAAATTTCGGCAAAACTTTGTAAGAAATAAGCCTGACATTGTGGTTATATATCGATTGGAGCGTCGCACAATGATTCTTGATATAACGGTCCCGCATGACGAGAAAGCAAAGAAAGCAAATCAAATATCTAGATCTGGCTCGCGAGGAGGATATGGGACGACAGTACTGCAGTAATTGTGCCGATAGTCGTATCGGCTAATATCTTAATTGCCAAAAGCCTCGACCAACATCTGAGTAGGCACGGCGCGTATTGTTAGGAGGTCTCTCTCTCAAGAGCCCTGACCACCGGTAGCTCGGACCCTGTTCCCAATGCCAGTGGGGTACACCTTTTTATAATTTTAAATGTTTTTTATATAATTTTATAAAAATATTCGAAAATGTAATTAGTAAGTACATAAATAAACGAAATATAAAATAAATAAAAGGGAAGTAAAACTATTCTTGTGCGTTAAAATCCGTGAAAGTATCTACCTGCTTAGTGTATCTTGGACATCAATGATATCAGCGAAGGCCAAAATCGCAACAACTTATACTTGCCTTCTCTGCATAAGAAGAGAAATTGGCGCTACAGTTGGACAGTAATAGTATAATAATATAATAAACTAGCTGATACCCGCGACTTCGTTCGCGCGGAAATTTTAAGGTGTATGTGTGAGACTGCCTCGTTGGTAGAGTGGTCGCAAGCACGACTGCTGAGCTTGAGGTCCCGGGTACGATTCTCGGATCGGGCAAAGTGTTATTGGGTTATTACATCAGGAATTTCTCAGTAGCAGCCCCGAAGTCTGGATTTAATGTCGGGCCCGGTTGATGGGGCTCGCCCCCTATAACATAGAGCTTCAACATTACTGGCGAAATGTGGATGTACGATTAAGTACACCTTCGGGCCACCTTCGCCTTTAATTAAAGGCGTGATGTATTGTTGTTATGTGTGAGAACTGACGGTCTGATCGTAATGTGATTATGTGGGTGATGACTACAAAGGGCGTGCTTTAGGGTGGTGTAATTCTGGGCGGCAGAGGACCGAACCAAAATTAAAAGGCGTTGAAGCGACACTATAATATGGCTTAAAAGCCGGAACATATTTTTTTCAAAGTGAACAATACGGTGCATTGTTGGGCACTATTTATTTATTTTTTCCAATAGATTTGTATACAAAAAAAATGTCGTAACAATGACCGTCACCACGTGCAAGCTTTGGCTTCATGAAACACGTGAACAATCAACAAATAATTGACCGTCTGGGAAGCGTGGAGTAGGTACCCAAAAGCATGCCTGCTACTTTTTAGGTATGGCCCTGACATTTGTTGATCGTCATTGCAAAAGCTTATTTTAAGGGAAATTACTACCTGTTAATTAAAATTGGAATGGCAAGTTATTTAGAATATTTGGCATGCGTCGAATTAAACGCTCTCTCCTTTAGCAACTCCTGTAATTATGGTGGTTTAGGGGTATGAGGAGCAGGGTGTAAAGTTCCTCAATACTCCATTAAAAAGGGGAGGATCCTCCGACCAGACAGGTGTTGTGTCTGGTGGGCAACTGCCCGACAGTTGTTGTCGGGTTTCTCTATATAGTCTTAAGTCCATGTAAACTTTGCTTGCGCGATGTAGGCAATTGATGTTACTTATTCCGTCGCGTCATAGATGGCGCTGTAGTACTTTTTGTAGGTCGCTACATCACTCTCCTCCGGAGACCAGAGTCGATAGTCGAATGAGTCAGCTTGTAGTATTATGCCGTGTCAGTTGGAATTTCGTAGCCGCATTGTTCACGGTGAGTCGGAACAGACTGCGGTGGTGAGGCGAACCCCAGTGAGTCGGGACCGGCGCTGCGTTTGCTCCAGTGCGTCAGACGTAGTGCAGCGCCGCGATGTGGCAGACAGCTTGAGAGGTGTCGACCGGGAGGCAGAAGCTCTCAACTGGCCGAAAATGCAGTGTGCTGTGCCAACGTCGCTTGATGAGAGGCTGAGGGTGCTGACCAGGAATGCGCTCCGGCTGCATGGTGGTGGTCAGGAATACCCATTTGAAGCTGGCTGGCTGTGAGACTCGCTGCTCGACAGCTTGAGAGAAGTGATGATGATGACGTCAAGTTGCTCGAAGTCTGCGCTGACGTCCATTTTGGTGTCACCAGTTTAGGGGTATGAGGAACAGGGTGTAAAGTTTCTCAATACTCCATTAAAACGGGAGGATCCTCCAATCAGATAGGTGTTATGTCTGGTGGGCAACTGCCCGACAGTCTGTTGTTGTCAGGTTTCTCTATATATAGAGAAACCCGAAAACCCGAATCGACTTAAGCGCTTGCGTCGAATTAAACGCTCTCTCCTTTAGCAACTCCTGTAATTATGGTGGTTTAGGGGTATGAGGAGCAGGGTGTAAAGTTCCTCAATACTCCATTAAAAAGGGGAGGATCCTCCGACCAGACAGGTGTTGTGTCTGGTGGGCAACTGCCCGACAGTTGTTGTCGGGTTTCTCTATATAGTCTTAAGTCGATTTAAACTTTGCTTGCGAAATGTGGGCAATTGATGTTAGTTCTTCAGTCGCGTCATAGATGGCACTGTAGTACTTTTTGTAGTAAGTTGCTTTTTGTAGGTCGCTACAGTGGCTTTGTAATATTACTGCTAAGCTTTGTGATACGAAGCCTAATGCCGTTGCACAGTCTGGGTACATCAAAGTTTCGCATCAGCAGAACTAAAACGCCAACTTTAAGCTTCATCTTATGGGAACGGCACGCCGTTAGCTCCAGGGAGTTGAAAAATTCAACGGGGTGTGCAGGACTACCGTCATTAGCCATCACAGTGTCTACGGATGTGTATACTTTAAAATCGCCGACGATCATGTCTTAAATTTCGTTTTGTTTATGACCCACTCGTTCTTTAATCACTATTTAATTTGAATGGTTAAAAAAACGAAAACTATTTTGTAAAGATTTGAAAATCATAAACCATTAAAATAAAAAAAATACCTAGTTACAAAAAGTGAACACCGGTTGGGGATCGAACTCGCGTTGTTTTGGAAAACTTACAGCATTAAAAAATTACCACAAAAAGTGCATACTGACTGCGGATACGAACTTGAAACCTTTTGCTTGGCAGGGCGGTCATAGAACCGCCAGACTACTTACTTTGATGACAAATGGTTTTTAAATAGCCGGTTTATTCTAATGCTTGTCATGACAGTTGTCAGTTGTCAAACAGTTGAGAAATGTGGACTTAATGCAATATTGCTTATCCCCCTAAGTTATTAGCGCGATAATATATAGCCTATGTTACTCGGTAAAGATGTAGCTTTCTAATGGTGAAAGAATTTTCAAAATCGGTCCAGTAGTTTTTGAGTTTATTCATTACATACAAAAATACAAAAATACAAATCTTTCCTCTTTATAATATTAGTGTAGATTATGCTCAGTGTAAACATTGAATTGTTTGAAATCAGCTGTCAAAGTTATTTATGTAACGGAAACATCTTGCTCTCTCATTCTTCAAAGATATTTCTGACTTTGTTAACATTGACGTCAGATGAAGAAAATGTATATATAACCCTTAACAAAAGAAAGTTATCAGGATGTCGATCTATGTAAGATCCAGTTTATGCGGGTCTCTCATTGTAAGGGAACTCTATACAAAACGAGGCCAAGTTATACAGGAAATGTATAGGGGTGGTCGTGCCAAGTGTCAAAATGATTTACAAAGCAGATATGTGCAAGGTTAGATAAGGATTAGAAACACAGCCCGATAAGTTGTCACGAAGGTGAGAAAATGAAATTCTTACTCCGCTGATAACAACAATGAAACACGTTTGGATTAGGAGATAAACCGGCCGAATATATAATATATAGATGACTGTTAATGAGATACTCCGAGCGGTGTTAAATTATGTTTGCGAAAAATTGACTAAACTAGCGATAAATTATGAATGATTAAAAATTCTAAAATGAGCCACTAGCAGTGGGAAACAGTTAATCTAAGCTAGCAACTGGGTGCGGATTCGTGCTTCTCCTAGTTTCTCCACGTGACGAAGAGTAAGTTCCATTCAAGAAAAAAAAAACGTAATTCAATATAAATATAATCAATAGGATTTATTTTAACACATTGTTTCCACAAAATGGCCCGAAGAAATCTATATACTAAAAATAAAGCTGAAGAGTTTGTTTGTTTGCTTGATCGCGCTAATCTCAGGAACTACTGGTCTGATTTGAAAAAAAAATCAGTGTTAGATCCCATTTATCGAGGAAGGCTATAGGCTATTATATCATCACGCTACCACCAATTGGAGCGGGCAGCAATGGAAAATGTTGCGAAAACGGGGAAAATGTGACGCAGACGAAGTTGCGCGGGACAGCTAGTTTGATTATAAAATTAATTGCATTGGCGAATCTAAAATAAAATGACTTTGTCACAGTGTTCTTTGCGGCGCGGCGTTAGTTGGCAGTGAGGCATATTATATTACACATGTCATCATCATCATTTTCTTGCCCTTGTTCCAATTTATTTGTGGTCTACGCTAGTTCTTTCCTTGGACTATTTATTTCAACCCTGAGGAAGAACCCTAAAGAACCTCACACGATGACCAATCTGTGCTATAAATTTAGCTGATCTCTCACTGTTCGGGAAGCTCATACAAAGCGAGGTCTTAAGCGAGGGTTATACTGGATATATATTACTTGATATGTGCGTATGTACGCACCCGTTGATATTTCCGATATCCTCTTAAGCGAAGCCGTGGTCAGAAGCACGTCCGACATAAATAGAACAAAACAATTGGCTTAATTAACGAGCCCGTAATACTCTTCTTTCAATAAACAGCTATGAACTGCTCTTTGACCTTAATTATAATTAATTGAACATTACCTTTTCTTGTTAACCGTTAAATAGATTGTTTATTTAGGCCCAGTAACTGAAATTGAGGGAAAAATTACAATGAACGTATGTGAATTTGAACTTGTAAAAAAGAGATAAAATACTTAATACTTCGTCTTTATATTGGTCGCAACTGTAATGGCGAAAAGTTTTAGTCCACGCATAAAATTCGCCCAGTGATGATGAATTGATGATGCCATCTACCCGATTCGGCCCCAGCCACTGCATGAGAGCATCGGTGGCCCAGTGGTAGCAGCCCGACTTACGAGCAGTAAGCCGTGGGTTCGAACACAAGTAGCCGCATTGCATTGTGTAATTTTTTTATCACTGCTGCTCTCAAAAACGGTGAAGGAAAACATCGTAAGGAAACCGGCATGTCCTAGAACTAAAAATTCGCCATGTGACATCTACCAACCCGCACTAGGCCCGCGTGGTGGATTACAGCTCACTCACTCTCATAGAGAGGAGGCCTGCGTCCCAGCAGTGGGAACATTATATGCTGATGATGATGATGATGACTGCATGCAACGGCTTTCTAGGGTGGTGGTCAAGAGCTTCGGTGTGCTGCTCTTCAATGCACTGTCAAATGGGTAGCATATCCAACTTTGGCCGAATTACTCCGAACACAAAAACGAACATGTCGGAACACCATTGATGACATTGTAGTAGGTGGTCTAGATTTAACGTCATAACGTTTTCAATGTAAACCTTTTTCTCTTTTCAAAGACGTTGGACCGGTATTCCTTTAACTTCGTCTGCGTCACATTTTCCCCGTTTTTGCAACATTTTTCATTGCTGCTCCGCTCCTATTGGTCGTAGCGTGATGATATATAGCCTATGTCATTCCCCCGGTTGAAATCTATCTTCCAGCCAAATTTCATTAACATCCGATCAGCCGTTTAGTCGTGAAAAGGTAACAAACAAACAAACAAACAGAGTGACTTTCGCATTTATAATATTAGTATGGATTCGGTACGGTATTTAATTTAAACAATCATGTTTATTACCGCTTTCACAGCAATAAGTTTTCTTAGTACCTCCTATTTATAGTAGTTTACACTACGCAATAAAAGCGTTGTAAACCTTGTAACTATCATAACGAAACGTAAACAAACTTTGATTGTTTTCATTATGATTTCAATTATGTACCTACTGATCCTTGATACGGTACTTTTTGTTTAAGGAATCGTTAAACAACATCAACAAGATATGTATTGCTTTATTGCCATATCTTTGTCTATTTGTAAATCATTATCTTTGATGTTTGCAGAGCTTTTCACTACTTGCGAAAATGCCAGTAAATAGATAGATCCTTTATAATATGTTGCTATCTTTCACAACATCCACGAAGTATGTCTTTAAGCACTTCATACATTATATATAAGGTTTATCATCATCTGCCTAGCCTTTTCCCAAACTATATTGGGGCTTCAAGTCTAACCGGACGCAGCTGAGTACCAGTTTTATATGAAACGACTGCCTATCTGACCTCCCCAACTCAGTAAATGGGTAATACGACACCCCTTGGTAAGACTGGATGCCAGACTTTTGGCTTCTGATGACTCGTAACGATTGTCAAAGATCTACAAATTACAGCCGGGACCAACGGTGTAGCGTGCTTTCCGAGGCACGGAGGAAACTCGGTATGTGATTATTATGGTCACCTATCCCCGGACCAACCACGGCAAGCACGGCTTTACCTTAAAGATCAACCCGTGCGGCTGTTATTATTTAGCCACTGTATAAGCTTTATCGATATAAAAATATTATTGACGTTACAACATTGTACAGAGAGGTTTGGAAGGAGAAAGAGGATACCTTTGCCCAGCGGTGGGACACTCAATAGGCTTACTAAAAAAACTGTGTTCAATAATGTAACCCATAATATGGGTTACATTATTATTTACTGTGATGGTAGGTACTAAATGGTTATTTATGCCAACACCTTAAAACAAAAATGATTGTAATATTCATCATCATTCATCATCATTTCAGCCCAAAAGTCGTCCACTGCTGGACATAGGCCTCCCCCAAGTGTCGCCACATTGACATTTTGAGGGGTTTTGCCATAATCACCACGCTTGGCAGGCGGATTGGCGATCGCAGTACGGTTGTTACAAAAGCACAGAAAACGCTGCTGCCCATTCTCTGTCAAGTCCCTTAGTCGCCTCTTACGACACCCACGGGAAGATATGGGATGGTGCTATTCTTTACGTCCGACACCATACAGAACTTCGACACCATACAGAACGATTATAATATTGCAGAGCATTTAATCCTGTAAAATATATAGAATAATAGTTATTAAACAATTCTTAACAAAACCTCAGCTTATGGTCTAAATTGATTCTTAATTGACTCAGTTATACTACCAACTCTTTTCTTATGTAAGTATACAAACCAATTATTGTTTATACTAACGTTCTAATGAATGACCCAACAATAATGATAATAATTATTATTTTGTGGTCAGATAAGTTAATGTCGCATCGTAACAAGCGTGCGTTGACGAAAATGTGGCGAAATCGTTGTGAAATAAGTTGGGGTCCAATTTATTAATCAAAATATTTTTTCAAGTATGACTGAGATTATTTTTTTAGTTCAATGACTATTTCATGAAAAAGTTAACATATTGTAGTCTTTACAAAAAATAAAGAATTGCACCACTTTAAATAATGTGGTGACTATTTATTTAATAGGTAATTCTTTCTATCTAATTAGTTAGGAAACTACATTAATGATGGCGGTATTCATTTGATTCATTTAGAGACACTTAAAATTAGACGGCACGGTTGGCGCAGTGGGTAAGCGATTGGTTGCTGCGCTGCGTGTCGCGGGTCGATCCCCACTTGGAACAATTATTTAAATGACCTACAGTTAGTTCTTACGAGTCTGGATGTTTGTGAATATGAGTTTAAATGTTTGTAAATGCACCCACGAGGGGCAAAGTTTAAACAAAAACGTTAAACCATAACATATAAGCTAAAACTCAAAATTTATATGATATTTTATATGACCGGTCATTCAATAACAAGCGGTACCTATAAATATTTTTCCTTAAGCAGCAGCAACATTAAAATAAATCTAGAAATAGGTAGAAAAGCAAAAAATACTTAGTCGATCGACAGCATAATTTATCAATCAACTGATATATTCTACGCTACAACGAAATTGATCAATTAAAATTTGAATAATCTGTATCTAGCAAATTATTATTAACATGTTTATGCTTTCGAGAAACAATAATATTTATAAAAAAAACAGTCAGGACTACCTGTAACGACTGCCGAAGATCTACAAATAACAGCCAGGACCAATGGTTTAACGTACTTCCTGTGAGAGACCAATAAATACTTTTTCATTTCTTTTGAATCAACATTACGAATGCAAATAAATATTATTCTATTCTATTCAATCAATTCGAAAATGTTTCATTTTTTTGCTACATATAACAATGGTGCTGTGTACACAATATTCCACGACTGTACATGCAACCAAGACTTTTGCAAAAATAAAACATACGCTTTGTATTCACTTTTTACTATTCGTGAATTATTCATAACAATATTATGTCGCATAAAATTGCGTATAATATTTAATATTAAAGTGAGTTTGTTTGTCACGCCTCCATTCCTTAACGGCTGAACGGAATGAAATTTAGCAAACGGATAGACTATTTTTCAAAATCGAAGTACTTAATTTCATATCTCGACGTTTTAAATGTGCCCATGAAGGCACATGGGCACTTATAAAACGTCAAGAAAGGGTGCACGGTTCGAATTGGTCGTTTCCTATGGAGAAGAACCGGCAAGAAACTCCATGGTTTCTCTTTTTGATTTTACAATACAGCCAGCAACATACAAATGACTTGGGTACATAAGTAGCTTGCTTTTGTCCCTTACGACAATTTCCTTCTTCCACACAGGCGAAGCCATGAGCGAAAGCTAGTTTTGAATATGTGAAGACTAGTCGCATGAAAATGCTAATTGGATCAAGAATGTTTTTTTATAATAAAATTGTCGAGTCAATTAAAAACTTCGATCAATTTAAACTAGACCAACCGATTTGTTTTTAATGACACCAATTTAAAATGGAATGGTTGTTGCTAGCGGTGTTTCTAGGCGTGAAGTTCAAGGTTCAAGTTACGTTTTATTATTACTTTATAAATTTTGCCTTTTGGGCACTTTTCCCAATGACCGTGATGGGGATAATTTTTTTGATGCCCCTTAATTCTCTTTTTCTTTTATTCATTACATAACATATAATTTACATTTTTTAATATTTTTACAAAATTATATATAAAAAAAATTAAGTCCGTTATTAAGTATGTAAGAATTGTAGATTTCTGTAGTTTCAGCTCCCCATGGGCTCCCCCGTCAGTTTATGTATATTTGTAATAACTTGTAAATTGTTTGTATTTTGGTAAGTAAATATGTATTTAGATTCTTTAATTTTTTAACAACTGGAAAAGTTTGTAGTAAGTTTTTCGCCCTTTTATTTGAAAGCTTGATACAGCGTGATGAAAAAAGATGACAAAGCTAAGATGGATGTTCTACAATAAAATATACATAGGTTTAAGAGATGAGATTTGAATGAATAAAAACAAACCAGACTAAATGATCTTATCTAACAGGTTTATCTCTTGATTAGCAGTTTTATTTGGCGCAAAATAACAACAAGTTTTTTGTTATTGGAAGCCGTATTTTTTTGTTATTTTGATCAACTACTATTTCGTTTTAAAAAAACGAAACTTGACTTATTTTAACGTAAGTTAATTATAGCTATAATAATATACCCTGTTCCCGATGCCGACGGCGGGCTGCTTTTTTATGTTTTATTTAATATTATTTAAATATATAAATAATAAATGTAAGAAGATGAATAAACTAAATAATACGAAAACAAAAAAGAAAGATTTTAAAATACTTAGTAACCAGTTAGGGTGCCTTTTTTGGTTATTTCTAGTTATGGCTTATAATGTTATATATATTTAATATCAAAATCCAACGAAATTACTGCTACTATCTGGTTTATGTCACACAAACAAAGTATGAAATAAGAGCAAAAACAATAATTGCGCAGAATGATATCAGTGAAATATAAAGTTTATTTGTAATTTTTTTTTCTAATTTATTTTTTTGTGGTAAAATGTGCTGCGTTCGGTTCTATATCAGTTATATTGTAGCACGAGTCTGTATTATGAATGTTTCACATTCAGATATTTTGAAACAAAAAGTCGCCTCTTGATTTAGTCGAAACTAGCTGTCCGGTGCAACTTCGTTTGCGTCACATTTTCCCCGTTTTCGCAACATTTTTCATTGCTGCTCCACTCCTATTGGTCGTAGCGTGATGATATATGTATAGCCTATAGCCTTCCCCGATAAATGGGCTATCTAACACTTAAAGAATTTTTCAAATCGGACCAGTAGTTTCGGAGCCTATTCAATGCAAACAAACAAACAAACAAACAATCAAATCTTTCCTCTTTATAATATTAGTTTAGATGACCTTCATCAGCGGTGAGTTTTTTAAAGTTTGTGTTGTTTTGGAACATTCAAAAGGTCTAAAACGGCAATGCCACTTAGGATATAAACATCTTATTCGGAGGTACCTATATTGATAAAAAAATTACAAGAATCTTAAAATCTTTGAAGTGTCAAGTTTATTTGTCACCATCCCTTTCAAATCGAATAACTGAAGTTCACGAATAGAAACACAATGTATGTGTTAGCAGCTAGGTATATAATTCGAATTCAATTAAATTATTTTCCACGTGGAACCTAAATATGGGTATGTATATCAACAAGTTGGATCACGCAAACAATACATTAAGAGTCAACGGCACCATTAAAAATATAAACAACACAATGCAATGATCTTATTCAGAAATCTGTTGTCTATATCCATTTATAAGTACTTCAAAACAAAATGGTGAAAGTAACCTAATGTTTGGTAACAGTAAAAATATTAGGTTACAATAATTATGGTTAGGTTATAATACTTTTGCTACAGTTACTTATGTAGGTAAGGTTACACTATTACTAGTGTAACAATAATAAAGTTGTCGACGTATCCATATCCCACTTTTACGTCAACTTAAATATGTGGTACTAGTATAAGGCACATTTGAAGCCAATTTCCAAATACAAAAACAAAAAAAAAACTTACAATAAAAAGTATTAAAGACGTCCTCACTGAATTAATAATTCAACCACTGTAAAACAAGGCACTGTGTCCCGCACTACCTTATAAGTCCCGACCCTAAACAGCGGCACTGTCCAATACGCCCCGAATCGAAAATATTACGAAAACGAATACGACTTGCGATCTATATCGATCGAGCGTGCACTCACGGTAAGAATCGAATGCAAACAGTCAGACGGAGTAGGTCGCGTTTGTATTAATAGCCACCGCGATGCTAAGTACTTTAACACTGCGGTATCGAGTTGGTCTTTTACGCCCATTTGGTTGTTTTTTTTTTGGCTTATTTTTAATAAAACACCAGATAAAGGAAAAATAACCTTAATAAAATATTTTATACTGCCAAAAATAGTAAATGATCCCCAAAATTAAAACCCATTGTAATGAGAAATTATAACCAAAAATTGTACGATAAGCTATCGTATTAAAGCAAAATCCAAATGACAGCTCCAAACTAAGGCGTAGTCGACGTAGCCCCGCTACGCGGGGCCCCTATTTCTGAATGCTTTGGTTTTAATTAACCTAACTCTAAGAGGATACCGCCATCCTTTTCGAACCTAACCTCTCCGAATCGGGATGCCCAATTTCCCGACCTCGCTTCGCTCGCACTTGCATCCTAAGTTCTCCTTGCCATAAAATTTGGTGATCATTTACTACATTTAGTCTTTTTAATATTTTTTTGGTAACGGAGCTTAGGATCTCAAAATATTTTTGGCGTTCATTATATTTAATCCCGTTTTTTTATTGTTTGCCGTTTTTGATACGTCTTGTTTTGTGTCTTTTTTCAGGAAATCTTATTTTGTAATTTGATTTGCAAAATAATGTAAAAAAAATATTTAAGAAGTTTGGATTTTATATATGGTTTGATTCTCCTTTATTCATTCGTAAAGTCATTGAAATAAATATGACTTGCATTTCACAGCAGTGTAGGCCATGAATCATGAATATGTAGGTCAAATGCTTTACATAGTAATAAATTATCTGCGACGGTCGACGTTACTAAAATAGTGATTATGACGTCAAATGAAAAACGTTCAATAGATGTTTTTTTTATACAATCTCAACAAAATGTGTGATACCGAGCTGTAATTTTGTCTTAATTTTAACTAGGCAAAAACCTCTTTTTTCAATAGAACAAATAACTTTACTTTTTGCGGCCTTCTCATTCTTTGTCGTTCCTTTTTAATGTTATTTGGGGTCAGGTCTCCTTACTTTTCTGTACCAGAAAAATCATGGCTGTTGGTTCAGATAACTTTCTGAACCTTACAATTTTTTTCATTTTTCTTTATTTCAGCATGCATTCATTAGATAATTACATGAGAATAGCGCTCAATCTTTTTGTGGTAAGATTAGGTAATGGTCTTACTTGACCACCAAGTTGAAAGCAGCAACTTTGTTTGATAAGATATCTGACAAAAATCTTGTATCATTGTTTTCATTCAAATAAATAAAGAACACGAAACAAAACTGTCTCAAAAATAAACTAAAATAACTCCCAGGTCGTTTCGACCGCGGTCCTCGCTGCCGGGTTAAGCATAAAGTATTAATAACGCCGCACCGGTAGGTATGTCACACGTCTTGTTTACTTTCCGATATTACTACAACAAAATAATACTGATCCCGTGTGTTATGCAACTTTTATCTCGGTCTACCTTGTTTTATTGCGTTTATTTTAGTATCACTTATGCCAATCTGGTTTTACTATTTTATTTTGAGTCGAGTGTGTCTTTTAATAAATTATAGACTTATTCTTCTTTTGTAATTTAATTTTAATGGTAATGTGTCGTGTTTTATTTTTCGTTTTATTGAATTTTAAATAAGGTATAATTCCATTTCTTTTTCTGCATCGACTTACCTATTGCTACGTAATTTTTGAAAGGAATCTAACTATGTTTTAATATTTATAATCACCAGAATATTTTTCACCGAGCAGCTAGCTGTAAAAAACCGGCCAAGTGCGAGTCGGACTCGCGCACGAAGGGTTCCGTACCATTATTTAAAAAACGATAAAAAAAAACAATTGTATGGGAGCTTAAATATTTATTTTATTCTGTTTTCAGTATTTGTTGTTATAGCGGCAACAGAAATACATAATCTGTAGAAATTTCAACTGGCTAACTATCACGGTTTATGAGATACAGCCTGGTGACAGACGGATGAATAGGGTCCCGTTTGACCCTTCGGGTACGGAACCCTAAAAAGAAGCAGGTATTGTCCTTTGTAGGTACTTACTCAAGACATTTATATTGGTCTATAAAAAACCCAAGTATAGGCGCTTGTACTGTCCATTTATAATAATTATTGTTATTACAATACGTATTTGTTAATACAATAAATAAGTAGTACGGAACAGTAAAAACGTGTTTTGTAAAAACAAATAGCCACTTAGATTGTTGTTATTGCATTCAGTATTTTGCAAAACCTTGATAAGTAAGTTATTTAAAAATATTGATGTGATGTGAAGACTGTCCATTAATATAAAAATCTATTTTAGAAACTACATAAAAAACATTAACTACTCTTAAAATAATTTATCGTCTATAAAGTTTATTAAAAAGGATTAGAATTCGAAATCTGTTTTTAAATTTAATTTAATCTTTACTCGTCTTTCGTTTTGCACATTAATTTAACATTTTTGAATTACGTAAAAAATGATCTTATAATAACATACCTACCTTAATATACAAGTTGATTTTTTCAAGTGGTTGTATGTCATCAAGTCCTTCACTATGAGGAATATCGAAAAATGCTCAAAAGAGTGTCGAGTAGTCTTGAGCCCGATTTCGATGAAAACTAAAACTGCATCTTTGGATCAACTTCAAAATTATTTTAAGATTAATGAACAACTATTAGTATCAATGTGAAACAATTTTTTAAATAAAAAATACAGTATCAGTGAAGCAGCAAAAAGTCTGTCGGTGTTATCTAATGTATGCACAAGTAATTGAATTATGTAAATCTGCTTTCAGACTACGCTATAATATATTAGCATATACCGCCTACCAAGCGTGGGGGTTATGGAAAACCCCCCATGTTATATCAATGTGGCGAAACTTGGGGAAGGCCTATGTGCAGCAGTGGACGTCTATCGGCTGAAAAGATGATGATGATGATATATATAGCTCATAGCACAACATTATCGTGCACTATACATTGCTAAGGACACGTTCACACTGTACTGTACTACATATTATTGGCTTACTAGGTTTAGGTCCTTCTTTGCTATACTATATGGCACTATAGTATAGAGGCATGCTTTGTATGGTGTCGGACGTAAAGAGTAGCACCATCCCTTATCTTCCCGTGGGTGTCGTAAGAGGCGAGTAAGGGACTTGCTAGAGAATGGGCAGCAGCGTTCTCTGTGCTTTTGTAACAACCGTACTGCGATCGCCAACCCGGCCTGCCAAGCGTGGCGATTATGGCAAAACCCCCGAAAATGTCAATGTGGCGAAACTTGGGGGAGGCCTATGTCTAGCAGTGGACGTCATTTGTGCTGAAATGATGAATGATGATGATAGTATCGTAGTCTGAAAGCAGCTTAAGTCTTCATACAAAGCTGTTGTGTTAATGTCTACTCGAAACTACTTTATTCATAAAAACCATTTGACATTTAAAAAACGACACCCGTCTTTGTCGCTTTTATTTTAATGAATTGAGTTTGAGTTAGTAACATAATTTAAATTGACAGTAAGACGCTGAGTGCTGACTGTACCTTTCTGAAAACCTTATATTATTATCACATACCCGTTTTTAGGGAGGCCTATTTTTAGTAGATAGGTAATTAATTATAACTCTGCTGCTTTAAGCAAAAAGGGTAAAAGCAAGTAAAAGTGCAAAAAAAGGTAAAGAAAAAGAAACATTACCCAATAAATATGAGTACATACTACGGCTCATTTTTCCCCATTCCCTTTTCGCAAGTACTTGGTCTCGCTTTTTAACTTGTAAGGCTGTCCACCCCAGGCTTTCTCAAAAACAGGTTCCAAATAAAACTTCTTGCCCTTGCCATTTGCAATTTTTTGCGAGAGTCTGTTGCTACGTTCTGCATCCAAATCTAGATCTAGCTTTTACGAAATTAATATAAACTACATAATATTATAAAGAAGAAAAATTTGATTGCTTATTTCTTTCATCATCATCATCATTTCAGCCGAAAGACGTCCACTGCTGGACATAGGCCTTCCCCAAAGGAGGGGTTTTGCTATAATCGCCACGCTTGGCGGGCGGGTTGGCGATCGCAGTACGGTTGTTGCAAAATGCACAAAGAACGCTGCTGCCCATTCTCTGGCAAGTCCCTTAGTCGCCGTTTACGACACCCACGGGTAGATATAGAATGGTGCTATTCTTAACGTCCGACACCATACAGAGTTTTTTTTCTTTATTACAATTTAACACAAGAAATACTAGACCTATTTTTAAAATTCTTTCACCATTGGAAAGCTACATCTTTACCGAGTAACGTAGGCTATATATATGTATATTATATCACAATTTTCGCGAGCGAAGTGTTTAAGTACTTTTGCGGAGACACTCCGAGGCAGTGCGATTGTGAGAGTATTTAGAGGGTGTAAATAGACCCTTAATGAAGCCTTCTGTTCGCGTCCTTACGTTAATTTTATTGTTCTGGACCATACTTGGGAACCTTCGAATTCCCGATAGTTACCTTGTAATTTAAAGTTTAACTACCTTACGAAAATATTGAAGGTCAAAGTTCTAACTTGTTCACAAGTTTTTTGTAGCTTATAGATTCCTCATGTCTGTCTGTCCGTCCGTATGTCTTAGCCACTTTATTCCAAAACTATTTGGACTACACAGTTGAAACTTGGAAGGTGTATGTGTTCTGTAAACCGCTCTACGATTTTTATACAAAAATAAAAATAATAAAAGATTAAGGGGGTGCTCCCCATACATGAAACTGAAACTAAAAAAATAACATGTAACCTGTATAAGTTACTTGTTTTTTATAAGTTGAAAAATTAAAAAAAAATGACATTGGTGTTCCTAGACCCATTTTTTATCAAAATCAATCGTTTGAAAGATAGACACTTCCTGTGTGTATGTCCCTCTAATTTCTAAAGTAAGAGGAGGAAAAATCTGAAAAAGGTTAGGATTGTAGAAATAGTAGAACTTAAAAAGACTTTCAACGAAAATTGGTTTGAATAAGATTTGATGTTTACTTTTTGAGATAAGGGACTTTTTCATAAAACTGCAGCAGTAACTTTGTTTTTCATTAACATACTATGAAAAACAAATTTAGTTTTGCTGTTGAATGTAATACAATCCAACATATGAATTAGCCTTCAAAATATTTTTATTATACAAGGTGTTGTTTTGCAACCTCGTCAAATTCTAGGAGGTAACTATGCTAATGATTCTCGACCCGAATCAATAATAAAATGAGTAGGTAATTTTTTTTTTTTATTTATTTACTGAAATCGGTAACTGTGAACCACCCGTGTTTTAAACACGGTCCGTCTGATCCCCACCTTATAACGTCGCTTACACACAAACAAAAAACCTCAAACGTTTTTTCGATAATTTCATAATCCCTAAACCACGTTAAGGGGGTTATTCTGAAATATTGATAAATTTAAACAACAAAAAAACGCAGTGTTTTTTAATAATTTACTAGGTACCGTAATTTATATTGATTATTTATGTCTTTAGTGACAACATCCTGAATTTTGACGAGGATGCAAAACAACACATTGTATTGTTTGGTGCTACGGAAGCCTACGTGCGTTTTTTTTAAGGTTATATCTTTACTTTAAATATCTCAATAGCCCGTTTTCTAATAATAAACTGCATCCATCAGCACTATTTTTGAGTGCGTCAAATTAAGTTTGCAGTAAAAAATGATTTTTCAATCCAAAAAAAAAGTCGTTTCTCAGCAATAATTGCGTAGGGTTACTTCGTTTGATGTCCAGAATGCTTGATAGGTCCGTTTTTCACCTTGTATAGTAGCGCTTGTTTAACCTTGGTTTTCCTCGCTTGGCTGTAAACTCCTGCATTCGCCCTGCCTCGGACAGCCTCGGTGGGAATTTACGCTTACAGCCACCTTTGGGTATTCATTATAAAATGTTTTCTTTTTTTTTAGCCTGATCTTTCCCACTCCTGGGCAAAGGCCTCCCCCCATTCCTTCCACTTTCTCTGTTTGTTGCCTCTTCTCGCCAATTAACAAGAAAGCCATCCAAGGCGTCCCGCCATCTTCGTCTCAGTTTGCCTCACGACGTCACGTCCCAACCGCCGCGGGAGACGACCCGAGCGTCGGGGGTCAACCAGTGGCCACCGGCCACCGTAGGCGCGGGCCTGTGGACGGTGAGTAATGGGCTAGCTCACCGTCCGTCCGTCTTATGACGACAGACCGTGCCGACGGCGCGTTCGTGTTCCACGCGCGCCTCAAGGAGATGTCAGCAAATCGGAAGGGTTCCGAGAGGGCCGATGCCTGCCAGGGCTGCGGGTTGTTCGAAAGAGATACCGTGGCCCTGGAACACAAAGGGTTAAGAAGGAACATGTATGGGTTTTAGTCAGTCATGTCTGACACTCCCTTCCGCTCCGCCCAGAGCGGGAGAAGCCATTTGATGATTTCCAATCCTAAAAAAAAAAAAGGCGTCCCGCCACCTTCTTCTTGATCCGCCGCGACCCCGTCTAGCTGTCTTAGGGCTCCAGTTTTGTGAAATGATTAAGTGATTACAAATAATACACTGACCTACTTAACTACTGCTGTTCATAAACTAAGTTTACAACAATTATTAGCACCCAATTTAAAAGAATTACATGTCATTAATTATTTAATTACATTTACATAAATTACTTTACATTTAGGTCGCGTTATCAATATTTGAGTGCATTTTGATTACACTTAATAGTTAAGTTTGAAAATTAAGGTCAGTGGAAAATATAAATAAATTGTGATCTTTCAGTTTTCCCGTAAAATGAAAGGAGCGATCGTGTCTTTGGTTTTCTTAAAATCTATAAATAGTATGAATCAAATACGGTTATCGAGATCGGATATTCGGATGCATATTTACCTAAAGTTTGAGTGTTGACTAGTAAGGAGCGCGCGTGAGTATGGGAAAAGGAGTTTATTTAAAAAAACTTGTCTAGTTAATTTTTTTATTTAGCTCCAAATGAATTATGCCCAAACATATGTATTTACCATTTTGTTTTAGCATCGACATTTCAGCACAAAAATACGAATTCAAATAGTTGTTGTATTTTTTTTCCTTGTTATTCTCAACAAACTTGCCAGGTTTTAAATAAATTTAAAATATTCTTTACGATGTTTTGAGTACTACATTTTATACTTACTGAAGATTATGAAATTTCGCAATCCCGCGACAAAAATTGGCATTTAATTAGCCGCTTCTATACTTTTATATCTTTTGCTAGGAAAAAACGTACTTTAGGTAAATATTATGCATCCGAATATCCAATCACTAGATCAGTCTATACAGGGTGTAACAGAAATGGTATATACATACTTAAGGGTGTGCTACTTCTCCATTCGACAAACATCGTAATAGCGAATAAAATATCTGCACCCCATACATTTGGGTCGAATAGGTATTGAAATTTTGTATGGGGAGCAGATAATTTTTTCGTTACTACGATGTTTGTCCAATGGAGAAACATGTTCAGTTTGATGGTCTGTAGCACACCCTTAAGTATGTATATACCCTTTCTGTTACACCCTTTACAGACCAATAAGCATCTTTAGTAGGGGTTGTGGTCAACGGATTATGATGCAGTTTTTACGATCATTACTGAAATTATTTCGGAACGTTCTTATGTACCTACCCGCAATAAAAAAAAAATGTTTTATTGGATATTTTTTTTTGCCGTAAATACCGTGATCTACAGAGGCGTAAATTAAACTCACGTACATATTCTCATTACATATTCTCGTCACGGTATTTACAGCTAGATTTTTTTTTTAATCGCTAACCTGTGTTGTGACTGATACCTACTACCCAGCGATTAAAAAACATATTTCTTCTCGTAAAATATTTTTATTAGCACACTAACAGACAGCCGCATTGTTATCTTAATACTTAATTTATTCTAGTTATCTACTTTTTATCTCTGCAAAATATACAATAACCAACACTTAGGTACTTACTTATTTTATTTGTTGTACTGATGAACCACAAACCCATTTCTCGGGAACACTAACCGAAGTAATATTGCTAAAGAACGATCAGTGTTATTATTTTTCCTTATATTGTTATTATTTAACCACATCCTTTAACAATATCACGATTTGACCCGTTGATAATAATCTCAGCTGAGTTAACAATATCTGCAAAATTAACAGTCATGGTTACCTTTAACTAATCCACGTATTACGGGAAAACCCATCTTGAATTGTTTCAATTGCTTGCTCAGACTCCAACCAGTACATTAAAGTAGATGGAAAGCCAGCGATGAACGCAATTTAGATAACAGACAATTTGCATTGCTTTGATTTCGTTGAAGTGCACAGGAAAACTGCGTTAAGATTCGCGGTTTCGATAAAGGTTTAGAAGTAAAGCGTTGCTAAGAGCAATATACACGGTCACTGTTTTTCTTAGTTATCGGTACTTGCATTGTGGTTATCGTCAAATTTTTACTAACTAATATTTGTTGGATTAACAGCTGCAGTCTCCGCACCTAAATTGGCTGAAACAAGATAAACCTGCTCAGGGTGATATTCATAGATTACTTACTCCGCCTTGGAGATTTAATGGATTGTAGCTCCACAACATAGATCATGGGTGTCCTGCCTGTTATCTGCACGTTACAGGAACTGACGGACGTTATTGATGGTTCCAAACTTGTAGCGAAAGAGCTCTCAGTTTGGATTATTTCTGATATGCTATACAATACAGCATGCTACCAGTGATTACATACGGGACCGAAACGTGGTTGCTCACAATGGGCCTCATCAGAAGGCTTAAAGTCACCTAAAGGGCAATGGAGAGGGCTATGCTCGGAGTTTCCTTGCTTGATCGAATCAGAAATGAGGACATCCGCAAGAGAACCAAGGTTACCTACGTAGTCCGAAGAATTGCCAAACTTAAGTGGCAATATGGGCAAGGCACATTGCTCGGAGAACGGATGGCCGATGGGGCTGAAAAGTTCTGGAATGGCGACCGCAAACCGGAAGACGATGCATTGGAAGGCCTCCCACTAGGTGGACCGATGACCTGCTGAAGGTTGCGGGGATCCGCTGGATGCGAGGCGCACGGGGCCGGTCAATGTGGCGTAACTTGGGGGAGGCCTATGTCCAGCAGTGGAAGTCTTTCGGCTGAAATGATGATACAGCATGCATCAGAAGGGAGTGGTCATTTTTTAACAGACCATCAAGTTAAACAACTTTGTCCATGGTGACAAAATAATCAGCTACCTCATACATTTGGGTCGGGTGGGTTTAAAAATGTTGTAAATAAATGACTACTACTTTTTGCTACATGCTGTTTAAGTCACGATAACAAAGAAATGTTTATTGCGCAATCTCTTTAAAGAACTGGCTAAAGAACGTTCAAAAAGAGCTGTTTCTCAGTCGCGTTGCAAATGAATTTTGACATCAGTCAGCCAATATAACGGTAGAATAGGACCAGTTCGAGTGAATCGGGTTCATCTAGGCAAGCGTGCTCCATGGTAGACCGTATCATTGCGTCAGATCAGGCGAGTTGCGGCCAATCGCAAGCCTATTTAGCATTAAATAAAACAGGTAGGCCATGGTTTTAGGTGAGGCGCCGCAGTCACACTTTTTTTTTTTTTTGTTAGCCTGGTCTTTCCCACTCCTGGGCAAATTTGTTAAGTGCACCAAGGGTGTAAAAAAAAAAATATTCAGCTCAATAAGGGTACAGTACAATGACGCTTACCGAACCCTTATGAAACTGCCAAGGTACTGTAGCACTTCGAGCATGTTTGCAGAAGCGAGGGTTCCTGACTTTTACACTATTACGAGGTTGAGGGTCTTAAGGTCTCGGCAATGAGGAGCTTAAAACTGTTGACTCAGCTGTGTTTCTGGGTATAACAGTAGATTCAAAATTACAATGGGGTCTACACATATCAATCCTAGCTGGGAGGCTTAGTTCGGCCGCATACGCCGTCAGAAAAGTCAGACAATACACTGACGTTGATACAGCACGGTTAGTCTATTTTAGTTATTTTCACAGTGTTATGACTTATGGTATTCTGCTGTGGGGCAAAGCCGCTGATATCCAAAATATATTCGTTCTTCAAAAACGAGCGGTTCGTGCAATTTACCAGCTGGGTGCACGAGTATCTCTGAGAGATTTTTTTAAAGAGATTGGTATTCTCACGGTGGCTTCACAATTCATCTTCGCTAACATTTTATATATAAGACAAAATATCCATTTATACAGTAAAAACAGTGATATTCACAACATAAACACTCGAAATAAGCATAAACTACGTGCTCCCTTTCACCGGCTTCATAAAGTTCATAATTCATTCGTAGGGCTTGGTATAACTTTTTACAACAAGCTACCATCTTCCTTTTTAGACTTGCCATTTAATGCGTTTAAAGCTAAAGTAAAATCTAACCTTTGTTCAAAGGCCTACTATTCCATTAACGACTATTTAAACGACAAGAATAGTTGGTCGCTGGGTTGAACTCAAGACAATGTTTATGTTCTTTCTCCAAACTAGCTTACTGATTGTTTTATAACTCCATGCATAGATCTTCTACTTAATTTTTTTATTATCTTTTTTTTATATTACTTTATTTTTATTTATTATTTTTCGTCTGTATGCACGTGTAAGCGGGCACGCCCTTTATGCTTTAATAATTCTTGTTTTTTTTTTTTAATATTTTATTATTGGTGTGTGCTAGCTGACATGTGACATTAATTAGATTCTTTTCACTTCAGTAGCTCAAACATGTAGGTTTTGCTGCCTGAAATCAGTGAGCAAAATGCGATTTTGCTCACTGAGTGAGACAAAGTAGCTTTTTAATTATTTTTTTAGAAAGCCGCGAATATCTTATTCAGCCTTGGATTAATCATACAATTCGAAACATTTACACTCTATCTCTTTCCCGCCATTAGAAAGAGAGAGAGAGAGAGACAAAGACCAACCCTTTCGAAGTTCCTATTTTGAATTCGACCTCAAAGACAAACACGTTCGGAATTTCGTTACTAAAGAAATTTTGCAAAAAGATAATTATGTCTTTTAATGTAATTTATTGAATTTTTAACTTATTGTTGTATTTAAACGAAAGTAAGTTTTTACTGCATATAAAACTAATACTTAACCTGTAAATATTTATTTCTAGTTCAAATAATGTTACGTAATATATTTTGAATAATAAAATATCATGGGTGCTATTTCGGAACACGCCATAATTTAAATAAAAGAGCAGGAATAAAATTTCGTGGCTGGCGTAAAGAGTTGAATAAGTTAGAAAAATATTAAAATAATCGTAAAATATGAGTGAAACTAGCGACGAGAACAGTACCTCTACCTACAATGTTAATTATTTTGATTCACGATAAATAGTTATTTCAATCTATTCCTGTTTATTATTTTATCTCCTAAAGTGTTCTTGCTGCTGAAGTGAAAAGTTGTATGTGCTACACGAGACCAAAGTTATTTGCATCTCGTGTCTTTGAATCCCTCGCTGCACTCAGGATTCTAACCTAGAATCACTCGCTACGCTCGTGATTCAAATATAGAATCCTTCGCTTACTCGGGATTCAAAATCTACACTCGCGGCAAAAACCAACTTTGCTCTCTTGTTGCACAAATAACTATTGTTTATATGAACTTGAACACTATTGTGTAGAATCTGGTTCTTCTAACCTAACCGACAGATGTGTTGCTGGGGAGTTTGTTCCGCCACTTCTTCTTCCCAGCTAAAACACTAGGAAGTGGCGAAGGGCGGGCGTTTTGGGGGACTGTCTCTTGTAATTTTGACGTTCAAAAAGTGCTGATTATCAGCCTAATTTGAATAAATGACTTTTGATTTGATTTGATTTGATTTAAGGGTCGCATCCCTTTGGCAAAGTTTAAGACGCTCCAGTAATAGTATTTTGAGGGTTGTCTCGTGCAATCAAGCAAACCCTATATTTGTGCACTGGATTTCTGTTCACCTAAGCGGGAATCATCAAAAAAATGAGAAAGTGACTTCGGTCAAAAAAGTGCCCTTACCACCGCCAATCATAATAGACGGAATCAAGAACTATCAAACGTTCTACGATTCGTTAATTGAAAGCCAACCAGCGGAATCATTTACAGCAAAAATGATGAATGGGGATTGTGTGAAGGTTAACGCCAAATCAGAAGACTCATATAGAGTAATTGCCAGGTTCTTGTCTGAAAAAGACTACCACTGGCATTCATACGAAAACAAGCAGGCTAGACCAATTAGAGTTGTGGTAAAGAAACTACACTCTTCTTGCCAACCAGATCGAATTAAGGAAGATTTAACAACCCAAGGCCTAAAAATAGAAAAGGTAGATAGTAAATTGAGCTGGAAGACCAAAGAACCACTCAACATGTTCGTTTTATCATTTTATAACGATGAAGATGTCAACAAAATCTACGGCATTAAGTACATATTAGGGTGTAAAATTGAAATACATCCACTCAAAAATCCAGCACTCATTCCCCAATGCAAGAGATGCCAAGCTTATGGGCATACACATAAATATTGTCAAAAAGAGCCAAGGTGTGTGAAATGCACTGGCAAGCATCTTACAGCCAATTGTACCAAATCTCCGCAAGAGAAACCAAAATGTATCCACTGCGGCCTACCTCACCCTGCCAATTATAGAGGGTGTGAAGTAGCCAAACAGATGCAAATTATGAAAAATAAAGTTTTAAAAAAGAAACCTACGGTGCCTAATACCCAACAGTTTCCTCCTATAACACACCCTGGTAAACAGGCGCAGAAAGCAAGTGTCCAGTCAACTGCAAAACAACCAGCCATGCAAGTAACCAACATTGGTACTTACGCACAAGCTGCAAAACAAGGATCTCAACCTCTGAACTTAGAGGATAAGATTAACCAGATCTTGAAGAGCATTACCTCATTTGATAAGAGATTAGAGAAGCTAGAATCCAGCACTAAAACAGCTGTCTTGAATAATCAAAAATGAATAACACACTCAAAATAATGGCGTGGAACTCCAATGGACTCCTCAAACATCAGCATGAGTTGCAGGCGGTCCTAGATACAGAAAATATAGACGTGTGTTTAATCTCCGAAACGCATTTCACAAAGCAATCTTTTATCAAATTTAGAGGATACATGATATATAATTCCCTCCACCCTAGCAACTCTGCCAGGGGGGGTAGTGCGGTTATAATTAAAGAAAACATTAGTCACTACGTGCAGTGTAAATATGTAGAAGAAGACATTCAAGCAGTGGCAGTATCTGTTAAAACTAAGTTTTGTCAAGTGTCCATTGCAGCCATATACTCGCCTCCTAGGCACATGATAAGAAAAGAGCGATACTTACATCTTTTTGAATTATTAGGCCAGCGATTTATCCTAGGCGGCGATTTTAATGCTAAGCATACGCATTGGGGTTCAAGACTTACTACAACTAAAGGAAGACAGCTCTTAAGTGCAGTTAAAGAAACACATTGTGAAGTAATGAGTACAGGCAAACCTACATACTGGCCCACTGACCACCAGAAAATACCGGATCTTATAGATTTTTTCATCTGCAAAAATATATCCACCAATTACATCAGTTTGGAGGAAAGTTTTACTATGAACTCTGACCATTCTCCGATTATACTAATGCTAAGTCAAAAAATCCTATTAAAAGAAAGCCACTTAACCTTGGTTAATAAGTCCACAGATTGGGACAGTTTTGCTCTTGATCTAGATAATATTATCGACCTTAAAACTCCGATAAAATCGCAAGATCAGCTTGACTCAGAAGTAAACAAATTTATTATTAATATTCAACAATGTGCGTGGAGCAATACACCTCAGCTAAAACGCAAATATAAGGGATTTATCCATCCTAAAGAAATTGTGGATTTACTATCAGAGAAAAGAAAACAAAGGAAGTTGTGGCAGCAAACAAGGTTCCCGCGTCATAAAACAACACTAAATAACCTAACTAAACGACTAAAGAGAAAAATTCTACAATTTGAGGATGAATCTCTGAATACCAACCTTCTTCAGCTTACCAATGACAAATCAACGGATTACTCACTTTGGAAAGCAACGAGAAATCTAAAAAGGCAGATTATACAAATACCGCCCATCAGAGATAGCAACGGAAAATGGGCAATAAGCAATGACCAAAAGGCGTTCCGATTTGCTCAACATTTAGAAGAAACCTTTCAACCCAACGAAAGCTCTGTAGAAATACATGAGAGTGTAAATTTATCACAAAACCAAAGAATCAAGCTTGTGACTCCTAAGGAAGTAATGAGAGAAATTCAAAACAACATTAGCTCAAAAAAGTCTCCCGGTTACGACCTCATCACAGGGGAAATTCTAAAACGCCTCCCACGCAAAGCCATAGTAAAGCTGACCAAACTAATAAATGCTTCATTTATCTTAAAATATGTACCTGAGCCATGGAAGGTTGCTGAAGTCATTATGATTGCGAAGCCTGGGAAACCTCCCCACGAAGCATCATCATACAGACCCATTTCTCTGTTACCCGTACTATCAAAGTTATTTGAAAAACTGTTATTAAAACGGATAAAACCAGTAATAGAAGATAAAAACCTAGTTCCAGATCACCAGTTTGGCTTCAGAGAAAAACACTCAACGTTAGACCAGGTACATAGAATAACTAATGTTATTGAAAAAACGCTAGAAAATAAAGAAGTCTGTGCTACCGTGTTCTTAGACGTCGCGCAAGCTTTTGACAAAGTTTGGCATGAGGGTCTCATATTTAAGCTCAGACGCATGCTACCAGAATTTGTAGATATCCTAGAGTCGTATTTAACTAAAAGAATGTTTAGAATACGCCAAGAGGACGCATATTCCGAGCTAAAAACCATAAAAGCTGGGGTGCCTCAAGGAAGTGTGCTTGGCCCAATTTTGTACTTGTTATACACTTGTGACATCCCAGAGCTGGAAAACAGCACCATAGCGACCTTTGCAGATGATACTGCTATTATGGCCACCGGATCAAGCCACAGAGAAGCAGTAGAGAAAGTTCAACTAGCTGTGAACAAAGTTTACGACTGGACACAAAAGTGGAAGATCAATCTGAATGAGTCAAAATCAGTTCACATTAACTTCACAAACAAACACAGTGACTACCACCCACTCTACATAAATGGTATGCAAATACCTTATGCTAATACAGCCAAATACCTTGGCATAACTCTCGACGCCAAGCTGCGTTGGAAAGCCCATATCAAAAAGAAAAAACAGGAACTCGATATTCGTTATAAACGTTTGCATTGGTTACTGGGAAGGAAATCCTGTTTATCAATACATAATAAGCTGATAATATACAAGCATATTCTGATGCCAATTTGGACGTATGGTATCCAACTTTGGGGCTGTACTAAGCCAACCAACGTCAAAATAATTCAACAGTTCCAAAATAAAGTACTCAGGGCTGCTGTAAATGCACCCTGGTACATAAGAAACGATGACCTCCACCGTGACCTCGACATGGAATTCGTCACCACCATCACACAAAAATTTGCTGAAGCCCACGAACACAGACTCCATCGACACGTGAATGTTGAGGCAATCCAGCTGTTAGACAACACAGGCATAGTGCGTAGACTAAAGAGAACTAAACCATTTGAATTAGTGTAGTGTAAGTGAATCAATAATAGTAACAATGTTGTGCTATTTATATAACACATGAACAAAGTGTTTTATCAATTTTACCAGACTCTAAGGAAGTGTTACGAACGTGTGTAAAAGTGCATACCTAATTATGGACACTATTCTTAGCATTAACATAATTTATAACGTAGCATAATAAGTTAGATTTAAATTGTTTATTAGTCTTCTTAGGCTAGATTGCAATTAACTAGTAAGAACTTGGTTCTTACTAATAAGGGAAAAAAAAAAACCTAAGCGGGAATAAAAAATTACGAAATAATGTATGTTATTTTCTAGGACTATGACACAATGTTTTAATTTTTGTTTAATTATATTGTTGACATTTTAATGATTTAAATCATTTTGATGGTTTTGATGATTTGTAATGTTTTTAATTATTCTTTTAATGATACTTATATGACCTTTAAATGATTTTTTTTACTGTTTTTTAGTATTTTAAGTGTTTGTATATGGGTATTTTGCCTGAAATAAAATACAATTTATTTTATTTTATTTAAAGGCGTCCCCGCATTCCTTCCACTTTTCTCTGTATTTTGCCTGTTCTCGCCAATTAACGAGAAAGCCATCCAAGGCGTCCCGCCATCTTCTTCTCGGTCTGCCGCGACCCCGTCTAGCTGTCGCAGGGCTCCGGTTTAGTGAAATATGGGCCCACAGCATCCGGCAGACATGGCCTGCCCAGTCCCATTTTAGTTTGGCAGCTTTATGAGCAACGTCCGCAATTTGTGTTCTGGAGCGCAGTGTAGTGTTCCTTATACGATCTGTAAGTTTAACGTTAAGTATGCTGCGCTCCATTGCCCGTTGGCAGACCTTTTTTTTTTTTTTTTTAGGATGGGAAATCATCACATGACTTCTTCCGCTCTGGACGGAGCGGAAGGGAGTGTCAGACTTCTACTGACTAAAACCCATCCATGTTCCTTCTTAGCCCTTTGTGTTCCAGGGGCACGGTATCTCTTTCGAACAACCCACAGCCCTGGCAGGCATCGGCCCTCTCGGACCCCTTCCGATTTGCTGACATCTCCTTGAGGCGCGGGTGGAACACGAACGTGCCGTCGGCACGGTCTGTCGTCATAAGACGGACGGACGGTGAGCTAGCCCATTACTCACCGTCCACAGGCCCGCGCCTACGGTGGCCGGGGGCCACTGGTTGCCCCCCGACGCCCGGGGCGTCTCCCGCGGCGGCTGGGACGTGAGGTTCTCTCCCTCTCACGTTCCGCCACCTCCTTCGCTAGCATGACTGCTTCGCAGAAGGAGGCGACGGCTTCCCATTCCCTCTCGCTCCGGACCATGGATTGAACCAGGGCCGGACGCGAGATGTCGCCGCCGCCAATCGCCGCTACGAGGACACGGCGGTGCTCAGCCCAAGCAGGGCACAGCTCCACAGTGTGCTCCACCGTGTCCTCCGGCCGATCCTTGCTGTGGTAACACCCGGGCATTTCCTCCCGCCCGATTCGGTGCAGGAACCTCCCGAAACAACCGTGTCCGGTGAGGACCTGTGTCAGGCGGAAGGTGAGGGCGCCGTGGTGCCTCTCCAGCCACTCCTCAAAGAGGGGACTTATCGCCAATATTGTGGCGTGCCCTGCACGGGGTTGCGACAGTCGCTCTCTCCATGTCGCCATGAGATCGCGCCGGAGGTCTGTCCGCTGAGCGACAATTTGCCGCGGCAGCGGAGTTTCCCCCCGGCGTAGTGCCTCCGCGCGCCATTCGTGCAGGCACGCGAGGACTATTGCCTCCAGATCCCATGGCGGCAATCCGGCCAAGAGGCTCGCCGCCTCGCCGGAGATCGTGCGGTACCCCTGGATCAGCCTTACGGCTACCACCTTCTGGGCCGCGTTCAGGTAGTGGGCAGCTCGCCGCCTCAAAGAACGCGCCCACACCGGGGCCCCGTAAAGGGCCACCCGTTGGCAAACCTTGAGTTTGGATTTCTGGATGTTACTCAAAGACCAAGTCTGTGCACCATATGTTGGTATGGGGCGAATACACATATACATCGGAATTTAAAAGATCTGTCCAAAACGACTGGCTCGTTGGTCAAGTGGTCGTAAACATGAGAAAGTGTTTATGGGATTTTTCAACATCATCATCATCATTTCAGCTCAAAAGACGTTCACTGCTGGACATAGGCGTCCCCCAAGTGTACACTCATTGACATTTTGGGGTGTTTGGCATAATCGCCACGCTTGGCTGGCGGGTTGGCGATCGCAGTACGGTTGTTACAATAGCACAGAGAACGTTGCTGCCCATTCCCTGGCAAATCCCTTAGTCGCCTCTTACGACACCCACGGGAAGATTTGGGATGGTGCTATTCTCTACGTCCGACACCATACAGAACTTTCAGTCAAGAAATTTTAAGTGGCTGTCTGGGTTTGTGCCCGGTTGATGGAGAAAGAGGTTAGTCAGAGGGATACCTTCACCTCTGCTTAACCCTTCGGGCATTTCAGGGATGATGTTATGTTATGTTCTCCTGTGGCAGAGTACTGGTCGATAATAATTTGATTAGATAAAATTATCAACGGAAAAGAAGAAAAGGTCAGTCAGTACAGGTCACAATTCTGGGATTTACCCATTACAATCATATTCACCTCTGTGCCGAGAACTAATCGGCTGTTGTTTAGATAGCAACATTAGGAACAGTACAAACAAAATTAATATTACGAAACAAATTAACTATTTCACAACTATAAACGGTCTTACAATTCATTATCTAATGTTAACTGATAATTGTTTAACGATAGTTTAGTTTTTTTTTGTATTTTTGTAATAGATTGTTCGAGAGAAGCAAGACCTCGTGCTGTTTACCTGATTGACTTATGTTATATTATTAATAATTCATAAAAAATAATATTTATTTGAGAGCAGTGGCGGCCCAGTGGTGACAGCCCCGACTTACGAGCAGTAAGCCGTGGGTTTGAACCCAGGCAGGCGCATTACTTTGTGTAATTTATTTCATCACCGCTGCTCTCAAAAACGGTGAAGGAAAACATCGTGAGGAAACCGGCATGTCCTAGAACTAAAAATTCGAAGATATGCAACTTCTAACCCGAACTGGGCCCGCGTTGTGGATTACAGCCCACTCCGTCTCATAGAGAGGAGGCCTGTGTCAGCACTGGGAACATTATAGGCTGATGATGATGATGATAATATAACAGTTGCCCTGTTGGTCTAGTGGTCCCAATCGCGACTGCTGAGCATGAGGTCCTAGGGTCGATTCTCGGGTAGGGCAAATTGTTTTTGTTTTTTTTTTTTCCATTAGGAATTTCTCAGTGGCAGCCACGGAGTCTGGATATGTTCCGATAGATGGCAATTTGGCTCGCCCCTTATTACATGGGACTTAAATAAAACTAGTGAAAGTGGGTGCACTATAAGATTTACCTCTGCCTAACGCTTCGGGGATTATGATAATTATGGTTCTTGTCTATGTTTTGTCACAATTCTGCTAGCGAGTGATACCACCGTCCGCATCGTTGCTTATTTGACTAAATCTGAGTATTTCTGCTGGATTATTTCTTCGCCTCTTTTTCGTAGTTGAAAAGTTGTCTTAAAAAGATCGCTTTAAGGGATAGTCCAACCAGCTTCACCCTATATAAAAATTGTGAGTAGAGAGTAGAGTACTTACAATTTGTATTAATGCTAGTCTAGTCAACGTTCTTTTTAAGACACGGCAGGACGGGTTTTATCCTTTAAAAACGGAACTTCTTGTAGATAAGCGTAGTTTACTCTTCGATTTAGCGGTGAATCTGGTATTATTCAGTCACGAAGATCAACTAATTAAATAGTCCCACGATTCACCTAATAGGAAGTGGCCGTACTATCCTTGTTACTTGCTCCCATAGGCATCTTCTACAATCGAAAAGTATAATTGCGTTGCTGTAGAGAAAAACTTGCTTGCTAAATTTTATTGGAATTTACTTCACCTTATTACTGCTTCAAAAACTGGTATGGTTAATTATCTCTCTGCACGAACTGACTGATATTTTACCAAGAACAGGCTAGGTATTGTTGATATATGAAAGTACTAGCTTTAGAAATTAGAATACGAGAACAAGTACTGGCATAAAAATGATCCTCAGAATAGTTTCAGCACTGATGACAACATTTGTGTCAATTGTTTAATTTAGTGTTCTTATAATGTGTTATTTTTACTTTTGTATGGATTGCTTTTTATTTACCCATGTTTGTGAATGTGTGGACATTGGCTTTGTAATTTATTTAATTTTTTGCTTTATCTTTTCCTACCTTTTGGAGTAAGCAACGACTTTTGTCGGGCACAAACAAAACGGGTAGAATATCTGGGACTATGTCGAACCACTTCCAATTTTGGTTGAATTGTATTAGGGTAAGTCTTTACTACGAGTGCCATGTCTGGCTTCTCTTTGTTCTTCAGTTGCAAATTTGTTAATTCTTCAGTTAATTCCTAGCACAGTTGGTTAGCAACACAAAAATATAGAGACATGGCAATGTCAGAATTTTGAGTTTTTCTTCTTTTCCTACGAGGTTTTATGAGGGTACTGTACGGGGTGACTTCTATGTCGCCAGTTAGCTTGATAATTTTAGATGTACTACACTTTTTCATTTAACGTGTTCATTTAGTGTTCATTGTTTTTCTTATTTTCCAGTATTCGTCTTGTTTAATTATATTAATTAACACCTCAGTAAGGTTTTATGTAAATTAAATTCACATCTCATGTAAATTAACTATGATTATGTTTTTAGGAGAAATAAAGACTATTTAAACGCAGACTTTGTTATTTTGACTTGCAAAAATGTTACTTATAAACTTGTATATGATAATGGTTCTAGGTATATCACTTAACTTTTTTTTTTTGATTCTGTATGGTGTCGGACCTAAAGAATAGCACCATCCCATATCTTCCCGTGGGTGTCGTAAGAGGCGACTTAGGGACTTTCCAGAGAATGGGCAGCAGCGTTCTCTGTGCTTTTGTAACAACCGTACTGCGATCGCCAATCCGCCTGCCAAGCGTGGCGATTATGGCAAAACCCCCTTATGTCAATGTGGCGTTGGGGGAGGCCTATGTCCAGCAGTGGACGTTTTTCGGCTGAAATGATGATGATGATGATGATATCACTTTAACTACCAGAGCAGAAGTGATAAACAAAATTAATTACAAAAACATAAAAAATAGCAAACAAGTATCAAAAATTAATAAAATTATTATTAGTGAACACTAACCTTATTTTTGCAAAAAGAACGAAATGTAAACACATTAATTAATTAATGTTTTATTCCTTCCTCCTAGATACAGCCAACTAAGCTTAACATACTTATTTGAAATGAGGGGCTTGTGGCTCAACAGTAACAGCACACTGGTCAATACTCAAGGTTAAGCTACGCTCACCGAGGTCGGTCCGTGGTTGGGTTATGGTCGGGATGAATGGAGAAGGCTAGTCCAATGATAACATAGTTTAAAAAAAAAAACAATTTTTATATTTTTTCTTATAAATATAGCCCACACACTATATTGTTCAAACAATGCTATATCTATTTCTTAGTAGAATACTCGTATTTCTGGGTTATTCCCTGAGTACCCCGATCCCTGAGGACCCCCGTCCCGGAGGACCCCGATTTAATTTTTCTTGATAAACTCAATTAAATGTCAGTACGGCGGTACTTTTTAGCTAACTCAAAAGTACCGTCGGCAGATGATATTATAATTATCAAAGTACTGTAAGAAGAATGATCCCACTTTAAAATGATCTTGTATGTTTTGAAAAGACTGATTGAACATGTGAACTATTTTGATTTTTAAAACTATTAATACTAAAGTTGATTATTATAATACCTGTTATTAATAACTGTTGATAATAACTGTTATTTATAGTTGAAATGACTTTTTTTTTGGAATTTTGAGACTACTTTTAAAGTTAATTTATTATTATATTATTTTTAATGTGCCATGTAGAGTAGGTATCTTGATTTGCTGTATTGAAAAAGGAACTATTGTGATTAAAACCTGTGATTGCTCTGAGGGACTTTATACTGTATTCTCTATACCCAAGACTTTATCATTTTATCCGGATCCTTAAAGACAATTACTATAGTTTTATTATGTAATAATATTTTATTAAACATGTCATCTGCTGACGATGGTAAACTGGCTTGTAATTGTGTTATCAAGAAAAAGATAAATCGCAGTCCTCCGGGACGGGTGCCTAGGGGATTAACCCGTATTTCTGACCTTTGAAAAATTTAGTTGTACAAATTAGGCTTTATAATTATGTCAATAATAATATTTATAATCAGAAAATATAGAATCCAAATGACTTTTTTTAATAACTTATAGTATTGTAGCCCTATACTCACACTTATCATCCATATTCATACTTTTATTGGTTTTACATTAGCATTTTACGAATAATTTCATTTTTATAAATATTTTCTTAGTATCCTGTGTTGTGACATTTTTTACATCAAACTTTTCAGCTGTCATTTACTTTTATTTTTAATTATCACCAGCCATATTCTCTATGAAGATTTCATTTAGATTATATATTGCTAAAATGATTATCATCAATACGTGAAATCAATTTTTGTATTTGATAGATAATTACGAATATTTGCTGTGTATAGATATTCTAACTTATATTTATAAAAATATTATGCACAAGGTTTTTGAACGATTGTTGCTGGCAGTTTTGAATACTGGCAAGTTGCGTCTTACGAGCGCAACAATTTGAATCCGAGAAGAGATAAATTCGAGAAGGATTGACAAAAAAACCCAGGAGATGGAAAAAACACGAGGATCAGGGTATAAAAGGCATTTATGACGGATGCCCCGGGGAGTCAAGAGGACACTCAAGGTCCAGTCACGATCTTGATCATCTAGTCTGGAGCTAGAGCTGGAGGAAAAACTAACTTGATCATCATCTAGTCTCCATCATCTACGACGTGTCATTACTGCCCAGGAGATCCCACTACAGACTCCTGGGATCACTACTACTGATCTTCAGAGCTGATCTACGTTTCTAGTGCTCATCTCGCATAGCAGCCTTGACGTAGTGTTCTGGCGACCGTCCTACTGGACTAACCGGTTGCCAGATCTCGCCTCTTCCGCTGAGCTGTTCTTCATCATCTACAGTGTGCCATTTAAAGACTTTAATAGTGCGTGTATAAGCAACATTTTGGTCATTATTTGTATTTTTCATCTCATCTACTAATTAATTCATTTTCCCCTCTTTAATTTTTTTAATGTACAAGTCTGCTTACTTCCTTTACATCTCGAGGAACAAGCAAGTTTGTTACAAACTAAGACATTAAAGAATATCACTACCAATAACTAACTAAGAATAACAGGATAAGAAACAACAGACTGCGAAAAAAATTGAAATGAAATTGCTGTCGTAGCTTATAAAGCTATCAGACAGAACGGGCCTGGGCAGGTCATGTCTGCCGGGCACAACTGTGGGCTATCGCAAGACTGGATCCCTGAGACAATAGGTCGGGTCACGGCAGGCCGAGGTGAAGACGGCGGGACGCCTTGGATGGGTTCCTCGCGAATTGGCGAGAAGAAGCACGAAGTGAAACAGTCAGGGGTAACTAAAAAAATACCTAAAATTTCATTCGTTACTGGTTCTTTCCAAGATTAATATCTAAAATGAAACTTAAATACCAAATCATCAGCGCTGAGTAGACCTAAAAAGCATTCTGTTGCAACATTTTTTCGTTTAATAAATATTTCGATTTCTATTGATAATTAATTTTAAATTAAGCCATACTATTGCAAAAACCGCCGGCCGGTTGTTTCTGTGCACGTGTTTCACTAAAACGAAGGTCGTCAAACTCGATCTTAAAGTTCTGTTTAAAAAAATAAAAACGTGGCTATGCGAGTCACTTCTGTCTTAGTAGCTAGACGTTTGTAATGAACGAGCAAAAAACGCCGACAAACATGTTTCTTGTATAGGGATCCCCTTAAATTTTTATTTAAGGCGCTCTTCTAGGCAACTTTCATGCTTTTGAGGGGGTGAAGCAGATGAAGAGGGGGGTCGAGTAGTCCCTTTAGTCCCGCCTACTGCGGGGTGCCCCGCTTGAATCACGTCGATGTGCGACGTCAATAAATGTATAGAAGCTTAATTTCGAAACTCAATATAAAAGTACGAATAGCCCAGCGCGCCGCTAGCCTACTTCGCACATTGCTTCCGCGGTGATCTCTAGGTTCGAACCTCAATACACGCAATTCTTTTTTATCTTCTTTTTTAATCTAATGTAAGTACCTACATTTCAATATCGCATTTTTTTTTAATATGTTTATATTTTTGTTTTCTTATTTTTTCCTAATAAATTATAACAACAATCAACCGATTGTTATTTTGGATTGTTTGGATTGTTATTTTATAGAAAAGGTTATCGAATAGATTCGTCAAACGAATAATAAATAATTCAAAGCAACCTCATGGACAACCAAGGGCATTAAAGTCGGCAGTAAGAGGTTGACGAATCTCCGACTTGCCGACGACATGGTCCTTTTTGCCCACACAGCCCTGGAACTACAGACTATGCTCCAAAAACTGCACGCGTAGCATGACGGCCGTAGAAACGGGCTATGTCGACGGAAAAATCGACAAAGTGCCACATTGACATTGTCTATCTGTCATTATGTCGATTATTCCGTAGACAAAACTCGTTTCTACAGTGGTCTTGCTACGCGTGCAGTTTTATTTTTTAATAAAGAAGTAAATTTAAAATGTATTGTTCGATTAAATTTAGAATTTGACAATAGCACGTGGCGCCATCTATTGTGATAAGAAAGTTATTGTTGTTTTCCTTCGGATCAGTACTTTTTGTCGGAATGAAAGGTATCCTATGGCCGTTTGTGTACACCTTACAACGTACATGCAGAATTTGAGGATGATCACTTCATTGGTTTAGGTGTGAAGAGGTAACAAACAAATTTTTAATATAATAACTTTCGCATTAATAATATAACTAGCTGTCCCGCGAGACTTCGTCTGCGTCACATTTTCCCCGTTTTCGCAACATTTTACATTGCTGCTCCGCTCCTATTGGTTGTAGCGTGATTATGTATAGCCAATGTCCTTCCTCAGGTTGAAATCTATCTTCTTGCCAAATTTCATTAAGATCCGATCAGCCGTCTAGTCGTGAAAACGTAACAAACAAACAAACATACAAACAAACAGAGTGACTTTCGCATTTATAATATTATTAGTATAGAAGTATAGAAAACTAACTGCGCACGACTTCGTTCGCGTGGACTTTTTTTATGTGTATAAATAATAAAATAGATTTTGGACGATTCTCAGACCTACCCGATATGCACACAATTTCATACAAATCGGTTCAGCCGTTTTGGAGGAGTATGGTAACTAACACTGTGACACGAGAATTTTATATATAAGATATAAGTATAATATATAAATATATATTTAAAGAAATATTTATATAAATAAATATATAGAATTAGGCTCAGGATAGAGAAATTACTTGTAGCGGTTCGATATTAGTTCAATGCTAGCTCAGTGGATAAGACCGTGCGCCTCACATACGAGGAGTTGAAAGAATAATCACAGGAAAGAGACAGACGGAAAGTAGTCGCCGTCAAGAATTGGCAAGTTCCGAAAGACTGGACACAGGTCAGAGTATTTTTGGGTTTTTGCTCCTACTATCGACGGTTCGCAAAGAATTTTACTGACATTGCGAAACCTCTACACAAACTCACTGAGCGACAATTCTGTTGGGACAAGAGCTGCGACGTCGCATTTCAGGAATTAAAGAAACGTCTGTGCAAAACACCTATTTTTAAACAAACCAGGTTTAATTCTATAAGGAGGTTTTATTCATTTGACAATGTATTGGCATGTCATTTGAAGCATCCTGGCATGATTCTTTACGTTCCAAATTTAAATTTTGAAATGAGCAAAAGGGAAATATTGATTATTGTAAAATTGCTTTACTAATGGCGCTAAATGCTGAAACGATATTTTTACTGATTACTAAAATTTTAAAACTCTTTGGAAATTTTCTGCAAATTAAACAATTTAATTTTTCTTTTTACATTAAATACCAGTTTTTGATATGAGTTAAAAGCGATAAGGGCCGGTAAAATTATAGCCCTACTTGAAGAAGGTCGTTCGCAAACTTACGTGTCTCAGCGGCTAAATGTGAGTCGTTCAACTGTCCAGAGGACTTGGCAACGGTATCAAGAGACCGCTTCGGTCAAAAGAAGATCTGGTTCGGGAAGAAAACGATGCACAGAACCAAGAGACCGCTTTTTGGTAAGTCAGGCGTTGCGGAATCGTAAAGCATCAAGTGTGGACCTGAAGAAGAGCCTCGAAGAAGAGGAGTAGAAGTTAGTTTGTGGACGTTCAGGAGGAGGCTTTGGCTGCCAATATCAGGAGTTACCGCCCGGCGCGGGGTCCTAATTTACTCCGTAAGCACCGTGTTGCTCGACTTTAGTTTACTGGAAACTGTGCTTCATGGACTCTGGAGGACTGGAATAAAGTATTCTTTTCTGATGAAGCTAGAATCTCTTTGTGCGGAGAGGACCGACGCCGACGAGTGCTACGAAGACCACGGGAACGCTATGCGGAAGTGTGTTTCGAAGAAATCACTCCTTATGGCTGAAGCTCCGTTTTGTTTTGGGCAACAATTAATTCGTCGCAGCGTACAGAGTTAGTTTTCATAGAAAATGGAACATTAAAAGCACACCGGTACATAATGGAATTCCTAATTCCATATGCACAACCTGCATTGACTGTACTTGGGGAAGATTCCATTTTTATGGACGACAATGCTCGCCCACACCGTTCTGGCGACGTGGAAGCGTACATGCAAGAAGTCATTGCAGAAGAGTGGGAACGTATTCCTCAAAACGTTATTAAAAACATCGTGGAAAGCATACCCAGAAGGATTCAAGTTGTGATTTTGGCAAGAGGAGGTCACACTCGTTATTAGGTTTTTACATTTGTAACTTGATTTAATCAAAAAAAGTAAAAAAATCTTCTTGTCTTTATGCCGACCACTTCTTATTGTTTGGCCGTGTACATCGGTATTAAAGAATTGATCGACTTTAAAAAAAAAAATATTGCCGAATTTCACTTCACGCGTATTAATTTACACGATTATAAGTATACAGAGTTCGTCAAATAATTAAATTTCATGGCAAGAGAACGATGATAACTCAAATCGTCCTTAGAACGTAATTTCCTTAGGTGCCCGTTTTTTTTTGCAAAAGAGTGTATTTGCTGGGACGAAAGTTCCAGCTGCGAACTGACCATGCTGCATTGAAGTGGCTATTACAGTTCAAAAATCCGGAGGGACAAGTGGCGACATGGATTGTGATGATGATGGATTGAAATACTGCAAGAGTTCGACTGCATAACTGAACATCGCACTGGGAGAACTCATGGTAACGCAGACGCCTTGTCAAGAAGACCTTGTCCTGAAGATTTTAAGCACTGTGCCAGGCAAGAGACTAAGGAGGTAGCAACCGTGAGGGTGCTTAGAACGAATCTCAGTGATGAATGGAAGGAAACCCTACAGCAGGCTCAGCAAAATGACTCAGAGATCAAACCGATCTTCGAGTAGATCAAAGCTGGTGCTCCTAAACCCAAGTGGAGTGATTGTGGCAGCGATGAGTTCCATAACGAAGAGTTATTGGGCCCAATGGAACAGTTTGGTTATCCAGGATAGAGTCTTGTGCCGTAAATGGGAAAACGCTCGAGGCGACAGGTGTCATCTACAAATAGTTGTCCCTAAAGCCAAAGTACCGGATGTTCTACGGCTCTACCATGATGTATGTTCAGGAGGACATATGGGGGTAAAAAGGACTCTAATGAAGATCCGAGAGCGATTTTACTGGATCCACTGTCGAGAAGATGTGGAGGACTGTTGTCGTAAATGTAGCACTTGTGCGGCTGTGAAAAGACCCCAAACACGCAGCAGAGGTGCATTAAAAGTGTACAAAGTTGGAGCCTCCTGGGAATGGTGAGCCATTCTCAGAGAGTGAAAGTGGGAACAAGTACTTAATGGTTGTCATGGATTATTTCACAAAGTGGCCAGAAGTGTTCGCCATTCTTAACCAAGAAGCTACAACTGTCGCAGATAAATTGGTTCAGGAAGTTTGGAGTACCCTTAGAAATTCACAGTGATCAAGGAAGGAATTTTGAATCACAAGTATTTCAGGAGACTTGCCGAATGATGGGTACCCACAAAACAAGAACCACTTCTTACCACCCACAATCTGATGGAATGGTGGGACGCTTTAACCAAACGTTGTAGAGAAATCTGGCAAAAGTTGTAGCAAGCAGGCAAAAGGATTGGGACAAGCACATACAGCCGTTTCTTCTGTCCTACCGTAGTGCAGTCCACGAAAGTACGACTGTGACACCAGCCTTCGCGAACTTTGGAAGGGAATTACGGTTGCCCGCAGATTCAATCACTGGAACTGCCCCTGATGCACCACGCAATGTTACAGATTATGCAAATGACTAGCGTAACAAGTTGAACGATGTCTATGAGCATATCAGACAATCCGGCCAACAGATGTCTGAGAAGATGAAGACCCGTTATGACCAGAAGACGAACAGGAGAGGTTTCGACGAGAATTCAGTGGTGTGGTTGCATAACCCAGTGCGTAGCAAAGGGAAGTCTCCGAAATTGCAAGCAAAATGGGATGGACCATACCGAGTCGTGACCAGGATTGTCCAGGGTCAACGATGTCACCTACCGAATACAGAAGGGTCCACGAGGTGCGCCTAAGATCGTACATGTAGATCGATTAGCGCGATACTACGGGACTAACGATGCTCGGGACGAGCATGTCTGAGGAGGGGCAGTGTTACGTTGCCTGCTTTACGAGAACATTCTAGGATTACGTTCGAGTCTAGAATGATCCAGTATGTCTAGAAGATTCGAGAATAATCCTAGAATGTTTCACAATGGAAATGTCTAGAAACTTTGAGAAAGTTCTGGACCTTTCTAGAACTTTCTAGAAGGATTGGTTCCACTATAAAGCTATCTGGAAGGTTCAAGAAGGTTGTAGAACTTTCTCGAAGGATGGGTTTCCCCTAAGGAACTACCTAGAGATTCACGGAAGTTGTGGAAGTTTCTCGAACATGAGTCGTTCATATAAATAGGCGACGGGTGCGGAAGTGAGTTAGTCATGGATTCTAACTCACGCGACGAAGGAGCGGCGCAGGCCAGCTATTCGTTCACTTACATGGGCGGCGTTACACAGTACATTGCCGCTCAAATTCAAACACTACTCTGGAGCGCGATCGGCTAGCTCTGAGAGCGTCTGCAGACGGGGGCCAGCATCCTTAGCGGTAGGATGCGCCAACAAAGTCACCTCCGTCGCAGGTAGTCATCCGCTGGGCCTCCTCCGGGCAACCAGAGGTCTCACCTGGCGGTGACAGACCGCCGAGGTGGCGCAAAGAAAACGGCGCTCGCTACGGTAACGTTTCACCGTAGCTAAGCGAGCAGCGCCCAGCGCCGTTGGCGACTCCTACCGGACAAAATGACAATTACACACTGGCGAGTGGCACTTTACACGCGCTCGCCCCGCCGAGCCTATACAGGCACATGTGATGATACCGCGGGGCAAGGGTAGAACCCACATCCCGCCAGCCTCGCCCCTCTACGGGGGCATAGCGATTTCTCGCGAGTGAGTTAGTCTGATTTTGGCTACGGAACGAAGTGATCTAAGTGAACTACTAATGCGATATATAAGTGATTAGTGATCAGTTGTGTATTTGTGATTGAGTTATAAGTGTTGTTTAGTGTTAAATAAAGATTTTTAGTGTTTAATTGGTAGTGTGATAATTTATCCTATACCCAGCTTGTAACAGTATGTAAGAAAATACATATTTATAAATAAAAACATTTAAAAATAGTGGCATACGGCATCGGGAACCGTGCCCGAACTACCGATGGTCAGGGTTTTTCAAAGAGGAACCTCCTAACAATCCGCGCCTTGTCCAGAATTACTGCTTTCTGAATCAAGCCCTTGATCCAGCTGCGAAACGAAAGACTCCTCAGATGTTGGTCGAGGTTTCTAAGCCAGTTAGCAGTACGCGGACCTTCCTATCACGAAACTTGTTTCCGCCTGACAAAAGACTGCTTAGCATCTTATTCAGGCGGCCAAAGGAGCGTTCCCTCAACGATTGTTTCATCTCAGCAGTATTGATGCCTAATGCTTCTGACATTCCCAAATACTTGTAGGTTTCTGTTGAGAAGAAGAATCGGATCGGAGATTCTGGAATCCCATGGATTCCATAATCTCGCTTCACATGCATGACTGCGCATTTGTCAACAAGTTTCTATAACCATCAGTAGCTTCATCAGTTGCAAATTGTTGGGGGCAAAGAGTTTCTATTAACCATGTAAAGAAGGCAAGGTATGACCACCTCTCTTCAACCGAAAGCTCAGACCTGAACCCCTCAGTAGCATGCTAAGAGGGTTCAAGGCTAGGCAAAACCACAGGGTCCCCCTGTGGTCTTGCCTAGCACTGGGTGACTTAGCTCAGACTATCACCCTATCTACAATAAACTTTAAAAGGTCTAAAGATAGCCACTCAGAAACTGTATCATTAATGGCTTTTAAGTGTCTTCGCAGTCTTGATATAACTAAAAGTTTTTCCGAATTATACATAGAGCTGAGCTAGTGTTTGTGAGGGAATCCCCGAAAAAGACAGCTGTGCTAGCTACATATTATTAGTTTTCTTAATGTTTGTATTTTGTTCTTGAAATTGTGAGGACCTCCTCTGCCCTCTCCCCCCCCCTTCTGCTAGGTTACTGTACAGACGGGTGCGTGGATAGACGAATGAAAGGGTGGACATACGGACGGGGCGGATGGAGATATGCATGAAGAGGTGGACGAACAGTAAGAATACACTAAATTAAAACAATCTAAGTCTAAATAAATTTTATTTCTTTTGATGATTTTAGCAAAATCTAAATATATAAATTCTACACGACACAATTCTTCAAAATGTTGTCTTCTAACATGAGACGTTTTCATATATGGTATCACTCGCGCTTTTTAGTTGTCTTATTTACATAAGATAAATCACTTTTATTTTGTTTATGGTTCCTCTACATTTTATTCTTGACAATTTACAAAATAGATGAAGTTGGCGCTTACGAAATTTTTTGATATTTTTATCATTGGTTTCATTTTTGTAGTTTTAAGAGTCGCTGATAACGAAGATTTGGTAAAAAAAAAAACTTCAAGATGTCGCTGATGAAATTTTCAGTGTTTTCGTCATGGGGGTCATTTTCTTGGTTTTCGGGATCGCTGAAAACGGGAATGACGAATAAACAAAATTACATTATTTAATTTTTCGGATTCCCTTTGCAGAACTTTGACTCTTCGCCACTGAGGTTCCCCACCCACAATTTTGACTCTTCGCCACTGATGATCACTGATTTTTTATTTACACATTTTATGACTAAAATCGAACAAAAATTTACTCGAACGAAAAACTAATCATAAAATAAAATATAATAAACAGCTTTCAACAACAAACAGATCGAAATTTAATTGAAAAAATTTGAGCGGCGAGCGGAAAAAAGTGACATACGTCCATCTAGCAGCGCGCCTCAGCGGTCACTGTCACTCTGCGTAGAAATAAAAGAGATGCGACAAGACGCCGCGAATGGCGTGATGTGACGTTCGACTTGTTCGAATAATTATCATTAAAAACATGAATCCTTACAAATATAGTAAATAAAACGAAAAAGAAAAGCGACAGTTCCCTTTATTATTTTATATTACATCACTGTTATGAATTTAGTCAAGATTAGTTGAGCAGTAATACAGTTACACTTGCTTGAAAATCAGAACTTCTCGATTTTTTTTTATCGGGATTTTTTTCCAAAAACGTGTTTTGGGCCCGAAGGTTCCCTCATAAATATGGTCAAGAGTAACATATATTTTTTTTGTTGCTCTAAAATGTATACATTTGGCTAAAAAACTGTTCAAAGTTGCCTGTTTTGACGAGGTACAGCGTCTTAATTTGGTGGCAGGGACTTGGCTCTGCATACCGTCGAGAAATATCTGTCGCGCATGCTGGTTTCCTTACGATATTTTCCTTCACCTAAGCAAATGCAATACAAAATACGATAGGTACAAAATATAACTGACGCATAGACAGCATAGCCTTAGTAATAGGGTCCCGTTTAAACCTTTTCAGTACGGAACTCTAGAAACCGTCCAATAAAATTAAAAAAAGTTCCGCAGATTTGCACGTTATTGTCACGTCTATAAATAGTCTTTAATAATATCATTTTACAAAATTTTAAGTACACAAGTCAAATCATGTCCACCTTGGGCTGTCAACCCCTATTTAAGTAACATGTTACAAGCCAAACTGTCTATATTTTTTACTGACTCTAAAATACTAAGTTAAAAAGTGTATTTAATTAAAACGTGTATCAAAAATTGCGTGTATTTCCGTTCGTCCCACCGACTTCGTCCCCCTAGTGGGACGAACGGGAATTTACAAAAATAATATTAAATTCGTTCCCAATCGTCCCACTCGGGATTTTAAGGGGACTAATGGGAATATGTTCTTAGATTAGTGCCATTCGTCCCACTAAATAATTTTGTGCATAAAATGTTTAATCGTTGTTTCGTCGCTTACTTTCAAATTTGTCGTGATATTATATGGCTCTGGTGCGCCGGCGGTGCCGCTAGTTAACAAACGAGTGCCGATAACATTGTATTATTTGCGTAAAACCTATTGGTTTACCTGACAATCTCTCCCTTTAGTATCCTTAAATTAGGCCGGTCGGGTTAGTGTTGATAAAACAATCAAAACTGCACACAATCAGTCTGAAATTATTTGGTGGGACCAATGCGACTTACAAAATAATTAATAAATTATTCCCGTTCGTCCTTTCAACATAATTAGTGGGACGATAGGGACAAAAAAATAACGAATTCTCGTTGGTCCCACTAGGGGGACGTAGTCAGTGGGACGAACGGGAATACACGAAAAATCGTGTGTTACTCATCAACTCGATACGAAAGACTAGGCAAACGTGTGTACAGCTGGTGAAACTCAAAAAAAGGATTACTTATTATTTTGTCATCTGGACACGCAAAGATTTTTACGCGTGTCCAGATAGTGAAACTTAAATTAAATTTATCGTTCGTTTTTTGCGTATCCAGATGATGAAATAATAAGTGATCCTATTTTTGAGTTTCACCAACTGGGCACACGTCTGCCCAAGTTTTTCGTGTCGAGTTGGTGACCAATCCCAAAAATCTAACTGTTGCCACGTCAACAAACCACAATGATCGGATATTATACTCGATAACTCAACAATTGCAGCTGTGATTGACATGCGCCTATAATCCCGAAAGGGTCCTGATAGTACAGCCACATTTCGCCAGTTATGTGTAAGTCTCATGTAATCGGGGGCGAGACTGTTGCCATCAACCGGACACATATCCAGGAGACACCTTGGTTCATCATCTTCCTGCTATTGTCCCATTCTACTTGCCTCACCTATTCTTCATCGATTTTGCCTTGACAGACGTCACGGCATCATTTACTCCTTCCTCTTTCATATCACTGCTCACACAATCCATCCATCGTTGCCTTGGTCTTCTTCTCCCTCCATCAATGTTTATATCCATCAAACTTTTAGTTACATGCGTTTCATTCCTCCTCATTAAATATCCATACCAAGACAAACGACTTCCTTTGATTTTTTCTGTAACAGGCACCACTTTCAAACTTTCACGTTTTTAATCGTACCTCAGAAGGGAGTAATTGAATTGAAACAACGAATAAATCAATGTAATAACACTACAGTATTACAAATTATTAAGCCTAGTTCAGTACACATCACATTAATTTACCAACCTCAAACTTGTCACTTCGGAGCCTCGTTCAAGACTGATCATGTCGACTTCTTTTTAAACTGACAATTCACTTCACTATATAAATGATTTTATAACTGAAAGTGACACTTTGAATGATTTAAAAAGACACAAAACGAAAATCGACTATAACAAGCTTATCCATGGACTCTTTACGATAACCTTACTAAAGAAATAATAGGTCTTTACCTATGAAATTGCCGTATTGCAGTACAGACTTTTTCAAACAAAAAAAAGTTTTGATTGGCTATGAGTTCTAAATTCAAATTAATTTTGTTTTAAAAATATGACATTCTATTTACAAAATCAGTCTTTTGTTTATTGATTAGCGTTGTATTTTCATTACATTTCAACATTTTTCCTCATAATGGATACTTTGAAATTTCGTGTAATTATGGAATATGAGTTCCGTCGTGGCACCAACGCGGCACAAACGACCCGTAACATCAACGACGTTTACGGAGAGAACTGTACAAACGAACGCACAACCCGTTATTGGTTTGCTCGGTTCCGTTCTGGGAATTTTGACTTGAAAAATGAACCTCGTGGTCGTCCGGAAACTTTGGTCAACAATGATGAATTAAAGGTGATTGTTGAAGCTGATGAAACTCAATCTACAGCTGAGCTGGCAGCAGCTTTTGATGTTAGCATTAAAACAATATTGGTCCATTTGCGACAGATTGGCAAGATAAAAAAGCTTGATAGATGGGTGCCCCACGAACTTAACGATCGCCAGCGCAACGTACGCGTCGAGACTTGCCTTGCGCTGCTTAACAGGCACAGAAATGAAGGAATTTTGAACCGAATTGTTACGTGCGACGAAAAATGGATTCTTTTTGACAATCGAAAGCGCTCAGCAAGTTGGTTAGATCCTGGTTCGGTACCAAAGCAATGTGCAAAACGAAAAATGACCCCTAGAAAGGTGATGGTCACAGTTTGGTGGTCTAGTGCTGGTGTGATTCATCATAGCTTTTTACAAAACGGCGAGAGCATTACTGCAGATGTGTACATTGAAGAACTGACCACAATGATGGCGAAACTCGCACGTCTGCAACCAGCTTTGGTCAATCGGTCGTCTCCACTGCTACTTCACGACAACGCGCGGCCCCATACTGAACAACAGACCGTCTCTAAGCTGCATGAGTTGGGTTTGGAAGCTCTTCCTCATCCGCCATACTCACCAGATCTTGCGCCTTCCGACTATTACTTTTTCCAAAATTTGGACAACTTTTTAGCGGGAAAAAAATTCAATTCCCGAGAGGCAGTACAAAACGCCTTTGAAGAGTTTGTTGTCTCCCGTCCAGCTGATTTTTTCAAGAAGGGCATCCATAAACTGCCACAGCGTTGGCAAAGATGCATTGATTGCAGGGGTGATTACTTTGAATAAAAGAAATAAATAAGTTCGAAAAAAAAAATACTCTAACTTTTTTCAAACAAAACGGCAATTTCATAGGTAAAGACCTAATATAAATCTAGCCTCACATAGATAAGTCTTTCATAGAAATTCTTGATAGAAAAACCCAATAACACTTTGCCCTACCCGGGAATCGAACCCAGGACCGCATGCTCAGCAGTATAGCGCTTGTGACCACTAGACCAACGACAAATTTAAAACGTGAGTCAAAATTATTTGTTTGTTTCTATTATTTTTTAGACGTGGCAACAGCTAGTGCCACGTCTACAAAATACACAATGATCGTGCATTATACTCGATGACTCAACACTATATTGCAACTGGGTTTGACATAATACTAGTATGTAAAATTTATCAATTGGCCTTCAAATTAAACTACTTATTGGCTATCGTTACTTTACAACCATGAACTTGGAAAGTGCTTTGTTCGTGTAACGTGACACACATACATTTTGTTAGGTAAACATTTTTAATGATTGGCTCATAAATTGTTACCTTTCTATTAATATGTGTGAAATATACACACCTATTGTACCTGTACAGTCGTTGCAAAATAATAGTGTTTTGTGAAACAAAAACCTTATAAAAATATCGTTTTGTTTATTTTATTCTATTTTATTTTACTCTAGGCTTGCCTTTGGATGCAACTTGTGACTTGTCTGATATAAAGCGACGATGATGCGTCTAGGGCGGACCACGCTTAAGTCGGGAAGTAAATGTAACAACCATTTTTTTTCCTATTTGGGCTAATAATACATGCAATGCTTCCAAATCCGTGGGAACTGGACTCTTGAATTCCATACACCTTAGATCTCACTCCTCTACAGAAACCTACAACTATGTACAAGTATTTGGGTATGTCGGAAGCATTAGGTATCAAAACACGCTGAGCACCGACATTAAACAATCGTTGCGAGAACGCTTCCGCGTGTATAAGGTGCTAGGCAGTCTTGTATTAGGCGAAAACAAGGTGAGCACCTTTAACAGTTGGGTTGAGGACTCAGACGGAACTTGATGCCCTGGAAAGGAGGGTTAGATTTGCCCAAACATGTGTAGGGTCACGCACTGCTGACCATAAATCGGACGCATCACCCACGCAGACTATATCCCACGGAAGTGCGGGGGTCGTGGCTTCTTAAATGCTAAGACCCTACACAACCGTAAGGTATGCAGTTTCAGGGAATACTTCCTAGAAGCCGACGTGGAGATGCACCGAGATGTGGTCTCTGTGGACCCTGCTTACCCTGCTCTCCCTGGCTACCGAGAACTGGCGTAAACCTGTAGGATTGGACACTAATGATCGCAGGAAGGTATGGCAGAGCTAGAAGCTTCACGGAGGCTTTTACCGAGCCCTACTTGACCCCGATGTATACTTCCTATCGTTCGTATCCTGTCTGCGTTTCGATGACCTCTTTAGTGAAACCGATGGTTAAGTTTGTGCAATAATGGACGAAACTATAATGACGAATAACTGCCGGAAATATATTGTAAAGGATGGCACGCTTGACATATGTCGGGCACGCCAGCGTCCGCGAGAATCGATCCGACACATAATTTCTGGGTGTTCTCGTCAGTCTAACGCAGAGTACTTGCATAGACACAACCTTGTTGCCAGGATTATCCACCAGCAACTGGCTTTGAGGTACAACCTTGTGGAATTAGAAGTACCTTACTATAAGTATGTGCCCGACCCAGTTCTCGATGATGGTAATTTTACGCTGTATTGGGATCGACCTGTCGTCACTGACAGGTCTGGTGTTGCCAATAAGCCTGAAATTGTGTTGATAGATCAATTGGAGCGTCGCGCAACAGTTGTTGATATAACGGTCCCACATGACGAGAAGTTAAGAAAGCAGAGAAAGGTAAGTAATTCAAGTATCCAGATCTGGCTCGCGAGGTTGTTGGCCTGTGGGACATGAGTACAGCAGTCATCGTGCTAATTGTCGTGTCGGCCAATGGTTTAATGACCAAAAGCCTCAACCTACATCTGAGGATCTAATTTTAGGCACATGTCTTCAACTGCGATAGAATTTTCCTTCAATGAGAGAAGACTGACTGCTTTTCACTGTCACGATAAAGTTAACGTAGTATTATTATTATTTATTTATCTATTAAACAAGTTTATTACAAACTTTCATTTAAAAACTTTGCCCCTCAAAACCGTTTTCACGGTTTGTCTCTGGGAACGGAACAATATTTTAAAGATAATTTTAATATGAATCTAAAAATATATATAATATATAGTATTGTAGTTATCAGAGAAGAACGACACATAAAAGCAAATGTGTGATGTGAAGCAGTAGCAATAGCGAATTCATATGGTGGCCTTTTAGTTCTCTATAGGGTCTTCTCGTGTTTTTAATTTATTGAAACTTTTGAATTAAAAAAATCTAATCAATTTAAAAGTAAAGTTTAATTTCTGTAACAAAATTATCGTCATTAATTTTTAAAAAGACATTGTCTTTTGTCACACAATTTTCTTCTAGATCATTCTGGACCGAGTCACGGAAATATTTTTTGTATTTAAATTAAGTACTTATTTATAATTTTTAAGCGCCCCGTTCGCCATGACCGTGTGTATTTAAAACTACTGGCCTACTTTTAAACTTCCGCGTATTAAAAACTTGTTTTAAACTTTAGTTTAGTCATACATTAATACAAAAAAAAAATACGTCTAACAGTTGTTTACCAACTTTATATCGGCGTAGATACTCTTAAGATCGTGTCACATGAAGAATGCATTTTTTATGTTTGTGACATGATCATTGATCACAACAAGTAAGATTATTGCTAGCAAATAATGATATATAAGTATGCAATAGTTATAAAATATAAAATTTGTTAATTTAATGTGTAGTGTAATGTGTCATGGTTAAGAAGTTCTTTGGTTAATTTAGTTTAGTTAATTTATTAGGAATTGCGTAATTAGACAATTTAGGTTATTCACAACAAAATATTGACTATTACGCCTACCTTTGTATATTTTTAAAAAATAATTAAGTAAATGTGATTAGAACACTTACGGAAAACCGTTCATCTGCCTAGCCTTTGTCCAATTAAGTTGGGGTCGGCTTCCAGTTTAACCATATGCAGCTGAATAACTGTATTTTCAACAACCTGTTCTCTAAAAAGGGGATAATCTATTTAAAAAATGAACTGGTTTGTCTATACACATATTTTTTTTTTTACTGATAGGATTTCGTCAAATGACCCACCCTTACTGCTCTGGGCGGAGCGGAAGGGAGTGTCAGACTTGTACTGATCAAAACCCGTCCTGTTCGTTCTTAGCCGTTTGTGTTCCAGGGCCACGGTATCTCTTTCGTACAGTCCCGCAGCCCTGGCAGACATCGGCCCTCTCGGAACCCTTCCGATTTGCTGACATCTCCTGAGGCGCGCGTGGAACATGAACGCACCTTCGACACGGCCTGTCGTCATAAGACGGACGGACGTTGAGCTAGCCCATTACTCACTGTCCACAGGCCCGCTTTGTCTATATCCTCAAGTGTCATAATCATGATATGACATATTTACCTAGAATTATAAGATTATGCGCACTCCAGAAAAATAAGTTAAACCTACTCCAAAAAGCACGAAACAAGAAAATATTCTAGGATAGTCGTTAAGCAGTTTGCCCTAAAGTTTGTGATGTAGGTGACATACGACCACGGCTATCACATATAACATACATACATACTTTTTGATTACCTGTAGTCGGGTAAAAATATTAGGTAGGTGTAGGTAGGTATTAGGTTAGGTGAGGTTTTTGTATCGGTCAATCAAGTAAAGTTGTAACAAACGAAAAGATATATAGAGAAAAGGCAACATACAGAAATAGTCCAAATGCGTCTTTGAATTGTATCTAAGGGAGGGAAGAGAAAGGTGCATTACTGGGAAGATGACCTACAACAGGACATCAACAACAGGACATGGAGAAGGGAAACGCACGATCAAAAACGGTGGAAGGGTCTGAGGGAGGACTATGCTGAACCAAAACACATTACCGATGTCAAAACTAACAGGAAATGTTTCATCATCATCATTTCAGCCGAAAGCCGTCCACTGCTGGACATAGGCGTCCCCAAGTGACGCCCCATTGACCGGTCCCGTGCGCCTCGCACCCAGCGGATCACTAGGTCATCGGTCCACCTAGTAGGAGGCTTTCCAACGTATCGTCTTCCGGTTCGCGGTCGCCATTCCAGAACTTTTTGGCCCCATCGCCCATGTAAATGTTTACTGTAAAAATAAGGACTATCTCAGTTTAAAGAAAATTATTTCGCAAAAAAGGAGGTGCTTAGTCTAAACTAATATTATAAAGAGGATAGATTTGATTGTTTGTTTGTTTGTTTGCATTGAATAGGCTCCGAAACTACTGGACCGATTTGAAAAATTCTTTCAGTGTTATATAGCCCATTTATCGAGGAAGGCTATAAGCCATATATCATTACGATACGACCAATAAGAGTGGAGCAGCAATGAAAAATGTTGCGAAAACGGGGAAAATGTAACGCAAACGAAGTTGCGCCGGACAGCTAGTTCTTAAATATAAATCGAAATTAATGTTAGAATGGAATTTCTGTTTCAAAATTATAACGGAAGATGAGATTTGATTTGAGATAAATGCTTTGAGATTTTTTTAATCTTCGCACCACCTATACGCCTTTGTGTTAACATACGTCATCAGCTCATTAAAACAATAAAATTCATCATTAAAACTAAACTGGCACCGTTTAATATGCATCATAACTACTAAACATAAGGAACGGGAACGAATCTATAGTCACTCTAATTTTTAGAATAAGTTCCCCATGTTAATGAACTAAAAGGACATGATGCAACATATTATTTACTTTCATAAGAAAACGTGTTATGTAAAGTGTGTGTATATAACAATTAATCTCATGGTGATATAATAAGTTATTTTATATAAATATGTAATTTTATATGCTTACACATCCAAGCTATCATTGGTATTCTTAGTCATGAATTGAAACATAAGTCGGACTAACCATGCCTACATACTGCCCTGTTTTTTTTATAAATTGACATATAAACGCCTACTTTTCATCTGTCAAATTTGAAGTCACGGATAACTATTAATTATATAGGGTAAACGGAAAGGGTATTTACATACTTAAGGGTGTGCTACAGACCATCAAACTGAACATGTTTCTCCATCGGACAAACATCGTAGTAGCGAAAAAAATATCAGCTGCCCCATACATTTGGGTCGAATAGGTTTGGGTGAATTTTGTATTGGGCAGGAGAAAATTTTTCGCTATTACGATATTTGTCCGATGGAGAAACATGTTCGGATTGATGGTCTGTAGCACACCCTTAAGTATGTATATACCCTTTACGTTACACCCTGTATACATCTTTAACATTGATTAAAATGACATATGACATCTTTAGCATTGATTGAAGTAGAATGCAATTATGGGTTTGACAAAGATAGCTAGCTATGAATAAAGTACGTCCCGTAGGACGTACTTTATTCAAAGATCTGCCAATTGCGGCCAAGAAATTGAAGGAATACGATTTGGTGATTTTTTTCAACTTTTGTTATGGCAGCAACGGTCGACTTAGTACAAAAATGGATTTGGGAAGGCTTTTAAAATATGGGTGTATTTCTGTTTTATTGTTTCTTTTTTTTTAGTCTAGGATATATTATGACGCATTCGAAGTTCAGTCACCTTTTGCCATTTGGCAAAAAAAAAGAACCAGAGGGCCTAGACATAGTGGCATTCTACATTCAAGTAAAGCCGCGCTTGGTTATGTTGGTCCATCGATGGGTGATGGGTGGATGGGTATCGTATTACTTAGAACTAACTGGATTGTGACAGTCAGATAGGTAGACGCTCCATGTAAAATACGGATATTCAGCTACCTCTGGTTAGTCTTGAAGCCGACCCTAACTTAGTTGGGAAAGTACATGAGATGAAATTTGAGATTAGGTGAAAGGAAGGACGAAAAAAATCTCGGATAAAAAATAGTTTACTAAAAACTTCATGCCAATCCTATTGTGGTAAGTTGTTGTAAGAAAAGGTATGAAACGATGATACTTTGAAAGCGATTACCTTTCGTCGAGGCTCTGTGTACCTATTATCTTTAAACCAATTATTGGCACTAGGGCAAAGATAAAGGACTAGAGCGCAATAAATGTTGTTAAACAACCTCATCATTTTACTACACTGGTCCCGTTCTACTTGGGTTAGGCATTTAGGGGTATGAGGAACAGGGCGTAAAGTTCCTCATCCCCAGTAGTAAGGGGAAGAACCTCCGACCAGACAGGTGCTGTGACGCGGTGATGGTGGGCAACTGCCCGACAGTTTTTGTTGGGTTTCTCTATATAGTTTTAAGTCGATGTAAACTTTGCTTGCGAGATTCAGACCATATTAATTCTTCAGTTCGTACATAGATAGCGCTGTAGTTCGTTTTTGTTATAAGTAGCTTTTTGTTGGTCGCCACAGGCTTCTGATATCTCCTGTTAGACGTCACGGCATCATTTTCTCCTTGTTTATCAATCTATTTATTCATATTATGACTGGCCCTTGCAAGCCAGGAATGAAGATATTGTATTTATAAGCTTTTCCCCAGTTCTATTCTGTTCATAGTAAGTGTGGTACTGAATGATGACTTACCCAAATCCTTGATAGTCGTTTAACATTCTGGTGCCCTTATCCCAATTTATTTGGGGTCGGCGGAGCATGTCTTCTACTTCCATGCTTCTCTATTACTTGGCATCTCATCAAACACCTTCTTTTTTGCCATACCATCTACTTTCTACATTAGTAAGGTTAGTGGAAGAACACATATTACAAAAATGTTGTACAGTCGGCATCAGAAGTCGGTTAACACTTATCAATATTACATCAAGTTTTGAGCTGATCAGTGTGATCTGATGTAATATTGTTTTGCGAATTTGTGTAAACATTGATGAACAAATTGTTAGGTCTTTTACTCCAGTCTGTTAGTATGGATCGTTCTAAAACTAAGACGTTTTATAATTTTGGATACGTATAGCGACTTTCGTTGCTGACCGTACCTAGAAAAATGTTAGTAAATTGATGTAACCGATTCTTAACTTCAATTATTAAACTTCTTCAGATTGTATCTAGCGACATACAGATTGATAGAGTATACTTATAGTTATAAATACTCGTGTATGCCTATGTAGATTAATGATTAGATTATAACATAAATAAAATTTATAATATACAACTTTGTAAAGGTACAGAACGATTAAGTAATTATTGTAATTTGTATTGATATGATTAATTATTTATTTGTCAACATGACGTCCGGCGCTCAATGCATATGCAAGGTTGTGATAACAGTAGTATTGTATGGTTTTTATGGTTCTGTATATTTTAATGAATTATTAGGTCCAGTATGTTTTCGACAAAAATTTAATTAGAAAGAAGAAGGAAGAAAGAAAATTGATTTTATTTGGCACTAATAACACCTTAAAATTCTAGACTAATAATGCCAAAAGGGCCTTAGCTCAGCATAATTCCAGATGGCAACACAAGGTGTACTAACTGACGCTGATTTTCAGCTGCAGCCCACGAGTTCCATAGGTTCGAAAACATAAACAAACAGATATATAGTCTTTTTTAATAAATGCTTCTCAATAGCGACTGCCGAGCACGAGGTCATCAGTGAGCATGTTTCGAGAAAAGTGTTATCGGGTTTTTCAACAGGAATTTCTCAATAGCAGCCACGGAGTCTGGATTTGTGCCCGGTAGATGGCAATAGGCTCGACCCCTATTACATGGGACTTAAACATAACTGGCGAAATATGGGTGTACTGTAAGGTACACCTCTCTGCCTAACCTTCCGGGGATAACAGGCCTGATGTTATGATGAGTATAAAATCGAGATCTTTATCAGAGATGAATATTGTCATGCTGTTCCTGTCCGTTATTTGCCTTAAACAAATTTTAAGGGTAGGATAAAACTAAACACCCTTGTGTTTAGTTTTATCCGAGAGCAACTAGAACTAAAATTTAAATAAAAAAGCTCAGTGATTGTCTCAGATTGACTTTGATTGACTTGTCTTTGATTGATTGATTGATTGAGATTGTGTTGAGTGGTTGTGTTGTTTCAGTTCCACTTCCAACTTTGCTGCCTGAACATCGTTCATCTTTCGCCAAGCTTGATAAAAAAGATAGAAGAAAGAAAAGCCAAGAAAATGTCCTTTAAAGTTTTTGTAACTAGGAAACTTTAAAATCCCTAGTACGATAAAAAGTGATAAAAGAAAGAAACAAACTAATTATTGTAAAAAAAGTTGGTTAATAAATCTATTGAATTAAGGTTGACATTAAATTGACTGATAGGTCAATACACTTTTTGTGTCAGTTATTTTTCCTGTTGCAGCAATTGCATCTTTAAATGACATAATTAAGGAAACTCTTTTATTTTTCTATGGTAAAGTGCGAATACAAAAACCTGCAAATTTATTTTAATTCTTTGTCATCATTTGCCTAGCCTATTCCCAAACTACCTTTCGGTCGGCTTCCAGTCTAACCGGATGCAGTTGAGCTGAGCTGATTTTTTATCCGTTTGTGACACATATTATTTTTATTGTTTGTTAATGAGTTGAAGAAAAATATAGAAGAACAAGACATACATCATCAACATCATCTGCCCATAATGTTCCCACTGCTGGGACACAGGCCTCCTCTAAATGAGAGGGAGTGAGCTACAAGACATACGGTGAGCCTAAATAAACTGATATTCCTAAGAGCAGGACAACGATGATCATGATGACATTATTTCGCTACACACCGAACTTGCGAACTGTGATCATCCGAAGTCGTGTATCATCCGAATCCCGCTAAAAACCTATGTTCCTATAGCTTAATCAGCTTGGTTCCTCAAGAGCAACTTACTTAATTAAGTACTAATTGCTTAAGCCAGAGACATGAGGGTTGTAAGCGTCAATTGAAACTGCGTGAAACTGACCGCAAGTGCATCTGTATCTGTTTATAGGTTGCTGTAAACTTAATAAATACTTGGTTGTTGCTACCCAGTGGTTGGTATGATGAACGCATCTTTCTCATGGGTGTAGGCAAAAAATAATAAGCGCCACCACGCATTCAAATGAAGCCATCTGTACAGTCCTTATATGCATATGTTTATAAGAACCTACCTACCGATATCTCCTAATACCGTTTTCACCATCGGGCTGATGTTCAAAAGATGCATCCCATGGAAAACCCGAAAACACAACTTAAGAAAATCTTACTAACTCTTCTATTGGAAATGTCTTCAATCATACTCTCGAGAATAAACAAGCATAATTTGGTAATAACCCTCCACTAAACCTACCATGGAAAGTATAATTCTTCCATTTCCCCAAGAAGAACCCTAAACGCAATGTAAATGCCGACAATACAAACTGTATCTGATTGTGTTTGTTTGATTTACGATTTGTTTATCATTCAAGAAGATAGAGCAACGAACCGAGATGTTGCATCATAATCTCATGGAAGGTTGTGGAATTAATTTGTGGGTAGTTAGTGGACGGTATTAAAATGGTAATTTGATTGTTCGTTTGGTGATTTGATTAGAATTGTTAATGGGGTGGAGTAGTTAGTTGAGAGGTTTGCGTATTAAAGTGTTGAGTTTGGTTCTCAATTCGAGTTCTACACCTTACTTCCTCCAGGGACGATCTGAGGCCAGCAGGTCAAGCGGGCAGGCACGAATCCGGGGCAGCGGAAGTTTTATTAGATCTAACTGCCCCCGACGAAAATGTGTTTTTTTTTTATTATCTATAGGCCCGCGCTTGACCACTATCTCACCTGACGGTAAGCGATGATGTCGTCGACGGTGAAGCACGCTTGCCTAGAAAAAACCTATTCACTCTTGACTTAAAGACCTCTAGATTGTAGCTATCGGGAAACACAGACTCCGGCAGGGAATTCCACTCCTTAGCGGTACGCATTATAAAAGTATTCCCAAAACGCTTAGTGCGTATGTGTGGGATGTCCACCAAGTACCGATGGCGCATCGCCGTACGTCTGGTAGTCCGATGATGAAACGGGCTAGGCGGAATCAGATCATGCAATTCCATCGCAAACTCCCCGAAATGTAACCGATAAGCTGGCAACTCGGCGACGAGAGAGTAAGATAATACTGGTGTGGTAATAGTCAATACTAGTCTGACTGACCCTTTCGCTCTCAGGGTGGAGGACAGCTACATCGAGAAAAAAAATTGTTTTCAAGTCATAGGAGTTGATGGGAGTTTTGGTGGGGATCTAGTGAGGAGTACATTGATTTGGGGTAGGGTTTTAGAGATTCAGCCTGTAATCACACGTTGGTTATGGGCGACCCCTTTTCATTTGCCATATTCCTTGGTTCAGTGCGTCATTGATTTAGCAGAATAAATGTTCTGTTCAGATTTAGAATAAAGTTTTTTTTACTATTACCTTTTGCCTGCATAATATCAATCTGCTGGAAAAACCTTTTCTCGTGACAGGCAGGGCTTTTGATCCAGGGCTTGTGTGGGTACACATCAGGCGAATTGGGCCAAACGCGAAATTATTTGGTGTAAGTAAAGCAATAAAATAATACTTTGAGAGTATGATAGAAAAATTACAAGTTTTTATGCTAGTTTTTTTAGAGGGTGCATTTAGAAAGCAGTTTCTTCGCTTCCAAGTCTTAAAACAAAGATTACTCATAACTACGTTCTTACAAAGCAACTTCATCTACAAGTTATCTCATTTATCATTTTGTTTCTGTTCTTAAACGACGCGGTGTTTATAACTTGTGTAGTTATGAGTTTTGTATGGTTTTTGTATTGTTTCTTGTTGTTTTGTGTGGCTTAATCGGTTTTGTTTGTTGACAGTACTGAAGGAATTTCTTTAGTAATCGCGTTGACTTTGATCCAGGAAATGGTGTTACTTTGCTATTCACTTTTTTATTTATATGCTTCATTATTTTCTATGCTGAGCATGAGGTTCGTCTCCCAGGTGTGGCAAAGTGCTTTTGAATTTTTCTATCAGGAATCAATAGGGTTAGCAACAAAAAGCTCGCCCTCAATTACATGGGGCATTTTTCAATAGCAGCCACGGCGTCCGGATTTGTGCCCAGTTGATGGCAATAGGCTTCCCCCTATTACATGGGACTTAAAAATAACTGGCGAAATGTGTGTACACTATAACGCACATAAACCCAGCTTAACTCTTCGGATATAACAAGCGTGATGTTACGCGTAAACTATACTGTTATCTTCAAATAAAGTATTAAAAATAATGTTTTTTTAGCTTCATCTCGTTATTACCATTATAACGTTCAAGCACTTTTCATTACCACAATACTCCAGCACAATGAGAAAGTTTACGGAGATGAAACAATCTTCAACACTGAAAGTAAGAAAATTACTGCCAGGAATGTTAAATATAACTAGTTTTGTTTTTATCTTGCTAGTTATACGGAAGTTTTTAGTATGAGAGTTTTTGCTGCAGTTCTTTTTAAAAACTCACAAGTATTTTGCAGGCCAATATCTGGTTTTTGTCCGGTTGACGCTAATTATAATAGAATAGTAATATATAGAGGTACAAGCTGGAATTTATATCAAATACTCAGGTCTACTGTCCCTTGGAGCTGTGAAAAAAAAACAAACTTCTAAGCCCACGCAATCAAAAGATAGAGCCGTTAATGCCGCAAATTTCCGAAAATTTTCGACACTCGCAAGGGAATCAAAACCTACAGTCTTCCCGTGATCACAGAATCTTAAAATTTGGTACGAAGCAACGTCTTATAGCACAGATAAAGGAAAAATTGCGAAAACCGTAAATTTTTAGTTACATCATATAAATACCTACAGGTTTGTACGGAACCCTCGGTGCGCGAGTCTGACTCGCACTTGGCCACTTTTTTTATCAGGTTCTCGAGAGAGGGTGGAGTTCGTGGCTAAATAATACCAGCCACTCTCGTCGATCTTCAGGTAAAGCCGCGCCTGTCTAGGTTGGTCCGTGGATGGTTGATCGACCATTACATACCGAGTTTCCCCCGTGCTTTGGAAAGCACGCTAAGCTTTTGGTCCCGGCTATCATTTGTAAATCTTTGACAGTCAGTACAGGTTTTTACTACTAATTAATGTTCGCCGTAAAGGCGACCGTGTCTAATATTTTGTCTTACTCAAGGATTTCGTTCTAAAGTTACTTTCCAATCGATCCTCCAACTTTATATATTTATCTCTCAAAGTATTCAATATTTATATCCTCCAAACCTCAGCCAACGTCTTAGGCGCTTGGTTCCGGAAATGGAGAATCGAGGTGAACCCCGACAAGAGCCAGGCAGTTCTTTTCTCTAAACCGCGTAAAAACAAGCCACCCGCGCTCAGCCCGATCACTATGTACGGTAAGCCTATCCCTTGGGAGAAGCAAGCCAAGTACTTAGGAGTCTTACTTGACAACCACCTGTCTTTCGCGGCGCACATCAAAGCAGCTCGCGACCGAGCTGCCTTTGCTATGGGTAGGCTTCATTTCATGATCTCGGCAAAAAGCAAATTGTCACTCAAGTGCAAGTTGCGCCTTTATACCGCGGTGATCCGCCCCATTATGACGTACGCTTGCGTCGTGTACGCTCACACCAAGCCTAAATACATCCATAGGATGCAAACCTTGCAGAACCGGTTCTTACGTAGAGTCACGGGAGCCCCTTTTTATGTCCGTAACGACCGTCTACACGTAGACCTTAGAATGCCCACCGTCCTTCAGTTTATGAAACGTCTTTCGACGCGTTTCTTCGATAACGCCAGTAAACACCGTAATCCCCTGATCGCAGCGGCCGCCCGTTACGAACCCTCGCGCATTAGTACAGTACGCCGTCCTCGGCATACCCTCGTCACTCCCGATGATGCTATCACCCTCCTCCAGGAGAGTAGCAAAGAGACTAGCACTCTTAAAAAATTCAGACACAAACCGCCGTCTTTCCGACCTCGCCGTCGAGGTCCGTCGCGACGTCCCGGTCCATGTCCTCCCCGACCCTCGCTCGAGCCAGCCCGCGATGCTGTGCCAGTAGTTTTAAATCAGCCCCTAAATAATGATATCATTCAGATCCAGCCTGTCCCCATGCAGTCCTCCCCCAGCGACGCCCTAAGCCGAGGCTCGTACCCCACAGGGGGTGCCCTTAGCGTGTAGTCGCTTAGTTTGTAAGTTTTATGCCCTGGCTGGAGGCCTTACTCTTAAGGCACCCACAGGATAGTCCGGTTAAGCAGACGACAACCTCCTAGGTTGAACTGCGAGATGCCATTCATAAAAAAAAAAAAAAAAAAAAATTATATCTCGGAGTCCAAAGATTCAGCACTTCATAGTTTATCTTTACTAGGCCTTAAACTTTGAGTAAACTTTTGTCATCTATCATTTCTATACACAGAATAATTTACACAGATCTTTGTTGAAATTTCAAAACTACTATTTACTTTAGGAAATTAAACTTTGTCTGAAAAGCAACATTCGTATTTTCTAAAATCATAAAAATTTAAAATCCTTGAATCGCTGAATAATAACGTTACAGATTTTTTTATACATTACAAATTAAACCATTAAAAATTACAATTCAGTAGGTACATGAAAATTATTACATTTTTGTCTGTGGTACTATACGTGCAAAGAGTATTGACTCTACTCCCTAATCTTTGCTGCAACCTGTATCTCAGGGGATATCAAATTGTATCTATTGTTCTACGTGTGAGCTTATTTTTCACATTGTGGACGCTAATCCGGGGCACAGCTAATGATTAAAATCTTTGTAAATATCTACATAATATAAGTGCTCATCTAGTCTTTCGAGACATCGCCAAGCAGTTGATTGACTCTTCCCGTGACCAGAGGGCTGGCCTATTTTTTGCCAAAGAATCAGCATTGCCATCTCATGTGGCATTGCTGCCAGCCTCCTGAGTACCTACCATTTCAGTTGACAGCAATGCAGACAAATTTTTTGACGCCTTTAAATGAAATGTAATGTACATATTTTTTATTATTATTTAAGATTTGTGAATAATCATAAAGATAGATGATTGTTCATTTAAACAAAAACTTTAATAAATATTGAGAAACAAAATAACTAGAGATAGAACGTTAAATTGTAAACCCTGTTCTTAGGTCACCTGTAGGAGTATGTTAATTTAACCTACGTACAGTATACTACGCTTTGCTAAAGCTGTCGATTAAATCATAATAAGAACTCCTACGCAACGTCCTTCAGTAATACACCTACGTACTTTCGTAGTACTACGTCTTTAGTCTTTGCTAGAAAAATGGTAATTATGTTTCTTTATGCTAAGATAGCGCCGGAATACACCTACGTAGTAAATCTAAGTCTTCGTTTCTGGGAGCCTGATCTAACATTTAAGCCAGCTGAGTAAATAATGTAGGTACTGTTGCGCATCGCAAATAAAACTAAGAATTGAGTTAATACTTAATGTTAATGTTCACGAAGTAGGAGGCATGGCTAAATAATAACAGCCGGTCGGGTCGATCTTCACGTTAATTCAATTCAATTCGAAACATTTATTTCAGACTTTGCTCCATAGAGTGTTATAGTACCTACATCAAGATGACTTAAAGCTATGTTAGTAATTTACAAATACAAAAAATAAGAAATAAAAAGAGAAAAGACGCCAGTCAGCCTACAAAGGGTGCAGCTCAATCCAATGCCTCCAAATAGGACTATGGATGTATTCTGCAATTACACTCAGGTAACTGTTGGGTCTGTCCCTCACCCTTTGCATAAGCGATGCTACTCTCTTACATAAAATGGCGTGAAAGAGCAGCATTGCTTATGCAAAAGGTGGTTAAGCTGCGCTTGCCTAGGTTGGTCTGTCGATGGGTGACCACCCATTACATACCGAGATTCCTCCGTGCCTCATAGTGAGTGTTTTGAAAGTCTGACAACTAGTCTCACCAAAAGGTATCTATCGTATTACCCAGTACTAATCCGTTGTGGAGGTCAGATAAGCAGTCGCTTCATCTATAATACTGGTATTCAGCTGTATCAGGTTAGCCAACTATTAGGAAACTATCCGCGAACTATTAGGGAACTATTAGGGAACTATTAGGGAACTATTAGGGACCTATTAGGGAACTATTAGGAAGCTATTAGGGAACTATTAGGGAACTATTCGTGAACTATTAGGGAACTATTGGGGAACTATTAGGGGACTATTAAGACTGCCTTTTAGGATAAGCTAGACACATGATGTTGGCAGTGGCAGTCGCTACATCTAAAATACTAGTAGTCAGCTGTATAAGGTTAGCCAACTATTAGGAAAGTATTAGAGAACTATTAGGGAACTATTAGAGTACTATTAGGGAACTAATAGGGAACTATTAGGGAACTAATAGGAAACTATTAGGGAACTATTAGGCAACTATTAGGGAACTATTAGGGGACTATTAAGACCGCCTTTTAGGACAGGCTAGACACATGATGTTAAAGTTTACAAACCCATTTAGTTTTAAAATGGACACGTTTTCTTTCCGTCCGAATCGAAACTATTGATCTTTAACGCAATTATTGAAATTTTCGGCCTGTCCATTACAGGACTCAGGTAGTATTGGGGTCATCTACTAATCACCAAGGCATTTCTAGCAGAAGATGCCATTAAACAGTCAATTGGTAACCAACGTCAGCTTGTTTATTCATGAATACTGATCATCATCACATGGATCACTTACGAAAATTCGTATTCTATAAGGTTATACTCGTATTTACAATTCAAGCTTTCAAAAACATCACATCAATTTAGGTCTGGATTTTGCCCCCAAATCGTTACGATATAATCATCTGCCTAGCCTTTTCCCAAATTTTGTAGGGGTCGGCTTCCAGTCTAACCGGATGCAGCTGAGTATCAGTATTTGACATGGAGCGACTGTCTAACTGGCTTCCACAACTCAGTAACTGGGTAATACGAAACCCCTTGATAAGACTGGATGTCAGACTTTTGGCTTCTGACTACTTGTAAGGACTGTCAAAGATCTACAGCCAGGACCAACGGCTTATCGTGTTTTCCGAGGTACGGAGGAAACTCGCTTTCAAATCATCAGGATAATGGTTCAGTTTTTAATACACGCATAACATCACACCTGTAATCCCGGAAGGGTCCGGCAGAGGTGTACCTAAAAGTACACCCACATTTCGCTAGTTAAGCTTAAGTTCCATGTTATATCGAAAGAGCTTATTGCCATTAACTGGGCACAATTCCAGACTCGTGTTGCAGTGGTTGCTACTGAGCAATTCCTAATGGAAACATCCAATATCAATTCGCCCAACCCGGGAATCGAACCCGGGACCTCATGCTCAGAAATCGCGTTTGTGACCACTAGACCAACAAGATAGTAATTTGCTTAAATACTAATTAATTACCATTCTATTCATCATCATCATCATCATTTCAGCCGAAAGACGTCCACTGCTGGACTAAGGCCTCCCCCAAGTGTCACCACATTGACATAAGGGGGATTTTGCCATAATCGCCACGCTTGGCAGGCGGGTTGGCGATCGCAGTACGGTTGTTACAAAAGAACAGAGAACGCTGCTGCCCATTCTCTTTGTCGCCTCTTACGACACGACACCCACGGGAAGATATGGGATGGTGGTATTCTTTACGTCCGACACCATGCAGAGCCCCACCATTCAATTATTATGAAGTAATTAATTAACTTTAAAACAAACAGAATGACAGGACTGGCTCGGTTCCGAATAACGATTAATTATCGTCTCAACTTACGACATATTAGTTTTCAGTTTTGTTAATCAAAATCCATTGGGTAAATTTTGAAATGTTTTATTTTACTACGTTCTGGGTTACAAAAGCTTCACCAAGTATCTTCATGAAGTCATGATCTTCTTGTGGCAGTAGAATAACAACCTAAACAGTGCAATCATCAATTCAACCTTTTTTATTTAATCAATAATGATACAGAGTTTTATTCTTACATAACATATGCCAAACTGCAAAGCAATTTGTCGGCAGTAGGTTCTCGTGGATTTTGCACGAGTCTTAGCTAAAAATTAACTCTAAGTTAAGACTAAGACCATGGTTCTATAGGTGAAGACTCCGTATGTAAATACGGAGTAGTCACCCACAAAACCACAGGTTCTACAACCTCAGCTAATACACTCAGCGGCATCAGCCTACGAATGTCATGAAACCATCCCAGTCTGCCACAGTCCAATGCATGGTCCTGTCTCAAGCTTCGCTGCAACACTGGTTCTTCATCTTCCGCGGTAAGTCTGTTTCAGTCACCTTTTTAAGATCGTCAAGCTGAAGAACTCGACTCGGTTACGAAAATAAAAGCATGAAATATTTTACGATTAGATTTAGACGATTAGTTGTTTCTCATGATTTTGAAGACAAATGTAGTAAAATAATAGGTCTTTACCTATGAAATTGCCGTATTGCAGTACAGACTTTTTCAAACAAAAAAAAGTTTTGATTGGCTATGAGTTCTAAATTCAAATTAATTTTGTTTTAAAAATATGACATTCTATTTACAAAATCAGTCTTTTGTTTATTGATTAGCGTTGTATTTTCATTACATTTCAACATTTTTCCTCATAATGGATACTTTGAAATTTCGTGTAATTATGGAATATGAGTTCCGTCGTGGCACCAACGCGGCACAAACGACCCGTAACATCAACGACGTTTACGGAGAGAACTGTACAAACGAACGCACAACCCGTTATTGGTTTGCTCGGTTCCGTTCTGGGAATTTTGACTTGAAAAATGAACCTCGTGGTCGTCCGGAAACTTTGGTCAACAATGATGAATTCAAGGTGATTGTTGAAGCTGATGAAACTCAATCTACAGCTGAGCTGGCAGCAGCTTTTGATGTTAGCATTAAAACAATATTGGTCCATTTGCGACAGATTGGCAAGATAAAAAAGCTTGATAGATGGGTGCCCCACGAACTTAACGATCGCCAGCGCAACGTACGCGTCGAGACTTGCCTTGCGCTGCTTAACAGGCACAGAAATGAAGGAATTTTGAACCGAATTGTTACGTGCGACGAAAAATGGATTCTTTTTGACAATCGAAAGCGCTCAGCAAGTTGGTTAGATCCTGGTTCGGTACCAAAGCAATGTGCAAAACGAAAAATGACCCCTAGAAAGGTGATGGTCACAGTTTGGTGGTCTAGTGCTGGTGTGATTCATCATAGCTTTTTACAAAACGGCGAGAGCATTACTGCAGATGTGTACATTGAAGAACTGACCACAATGATGGCGAAACTCGCACGTCTGCAACCAGCTTTGGTCAATCGGTCGTCTCCACTGCTACTTCACGACAACGCGCGGCCCCATACTGCACAACAGACCGTCTCTAAGCTGCATGAGTTGGGTTTGGAAGTTCTCCCTCATCCGCCATACTCACCAGATCTTGCGCCTTCTGACTATTACTTTTTCCAAAATCTGGACAACTTTTTAGCGGGAAAAAAATTCAATTCCCGAGAGGCAGTACAAACGCCTTTGAAGAGTTTGTTGTCTCCCGTCCAGCTGATTTTTTCATGAATGGCATCCATAAACTGCCACAGCGTTGGCAAAGATGCATTGATTGCAGGGGTGATTACTTTGAATAAAAGAAATAAATTAAGTTCGAAAAAAAAAATACTTTAACTTTTTTCAAACAAAACGGCAATTTCTAATATTATACTTGTACTTACGTACATCGATTTTTACAAGAAACCATTGAACAACAAGGTATTCTTGTAACTTGTCACGTTCGCGGTCAAAAGCGCACTAGTTCGCGGAGGCGGCCATTTGCCCATGACATGGCCTGAGCGTACATGACGCGTGAGCACCGACATGCGTCCTTGCCACTTCTCCTGTTTTTAGAGTTCCGTACCCAAAGGGTCAAATCGGACCTATTTCTGAGACTTCGCTGTAAGTCCGTCAGTCACCAGGCTGTATCTCATGAACCGTGGTAGTTAGCCAGTCGAAATTTCTACGTATTATGTATTTCTGTTGCCGCTATAACAACAAATACTAAAAACAGAATAAAATAAATATTTAAGGAGGACTTACAAAACAAAAAATGATTTTTAGCTCGTTTTTATAAATAATGGTACGGAACCCTTCGTGCGCGAGTCCAACGCGCACTTGGTCGGTTTTTTTTTATTGTCCTATCGTTTGAACATAACATCACGCCTGTAATCCCCCAGGGGTTAGGAAGAGCTCCACCAAATAGTACACCCACATTTCGCCAGTTCAAAGTTCTATATAATAGGGAGCGAGACTATTGCTATAAACCGCGCACAATTCCAGACACCGTAAATGTTACTGAGAAATTCCTGACGAAAAAATGCAGTGACACTTTGCCACACCTGGGATTTGAACCCAGGGCCATGCTCAGCGGTGGCACTTACGATCAAAGGTGAAAGGGTTACGCTAAAACCCGTGGGTGCTGTATCGGCGTTTCCGCGGCCAGCTACGTGACACCTCGCAGCGTAACAAGATGCCATCGCTTCGTGTGCAGTAGTTGTTAAGTTATTTTTGTATAAAGTATTTATTAGTTTATAGTTATTGTTTTTATACATATAAATGTATTGTGATTTATGGGTCCTCTTGCCTGAAATAAATAATATTGTATTGTTAAAAGTGATATCTATTTTCTTAAAGGAAAACATCGTGACAAAACCAGAATGTACCTATAACCGAAATACGATGACAAGTATCCACCAGCCCCCACCAGGCCCGTGTGCTGGATTGTGAACCCCTCCTACAGAACGAAAGCACTGTAAATGGGAAACTTTTAGGCTAATTATGTTAAACTAATTTCTGCAGGAGACGAGATATTATATTCCACCTTAAACACTCATGAATAAGGAGTAGGTTTCCTTCATTTTCTTTCTCTCTCTCTCTCTCTCTACTGGATTCAGCTCTCTCCCTTGTGACAATTTGTGCTCAAATGAATTCATCGTATAACCGCCCTATGGGACTCGAGCACTGAAAGAACCGACTGGATTAATATTTCACTGGATATTCTCTAGAGCAAACGTTGCTACGTCACAGCACACAGAGTGAACAAACTGCATCTGTAATGCCTTCAAACGGATTGCTGTAGTGACATTTGTATTTATCAGGAGCTTCTTGTGTGCAGGATTTAGGGTAGTATTTGTAAACAATATCTTTGTTGAGGTACCGTCGTCTATAGAAAAAATACAACTCTCGTACACATGCTTCATTCTAGTTAATAAAATAAACGGTGGTTTCTTTCGTTGATTAAATTTGTTAGTATTTCAGAATAACCCCCTTAACGTGCTTAAGGGAATAAGAAACGATCGAATAAACGTTTGAGATTGTTTGTAGGTATGTGTGAAAGCTCGGTTATAGAGCGAGGATCGTACGGGCCGCGTTTGAAACACGGGTGGTTCACACTTACCGATTTCCTTAAATAAGAATTGATTCGGGTCGAGAATCATAGCATAGTTACCTCCTTGAATTTGAAGAGATTGCAAAACAACAGCTTTTATAGTTAAGAAGTATTGTGAAGTGTTTGTGTGATGTGACGGCTGTGCACTAACCAATTACGTTCCCACTGCTGAAACCGAATGCTGGGGGTTACCATGACGTCGTAAAGCAGTATTGTTTTAATATCACTCCAGTACGGGAAAGAGACGAAGCTATAGAGGACGTCTTGCGCCATCTCATTCCCACTTTGGAATTAGATTAAAACAAAACTGCATTGAGTACACGTCATGGTAGGCCACCTGAGTACACCACGCGAGCCCAGTTCAAAAAGGTGGATGTTAAGTCGGGCTTGGGGGGGGGGTGTCCCGCTTCGAAACGTGTTAGGGGGGCAACTCACCCCACTTTGAAATTGGGACCAGGGACTAATTCCACCTTTTTCTATTTGGTAATACGAAGTTTGGTTATTTATTAACTATTTTCTCTTAATGCTAGCGGATATCCAATATTTTGAGTTTTTATTACGACCGACGCCTATAGCACCAGTTCCGCGGGAAGACTTTATTCGTCACCATCATAACATCATGCTTCCCTAGTAACCTTAAATCATCAAATCAAATTATTTATTTCTTTGCAAACATGGGTAATAGGTACATAGATGTTCGATTACAATAAGCTCCTCCATATTTTACCGTCACATCGGCATGCAAATATTAGGTTTGTAATTTAAAATAAGTGGCATGTCAATGAATTACAAAAAAGCTAAAAAAGATAAACCAACTAGAATATTGGCATCATTTTATTCCGTCTGACATTATTCATAGTATTTTTTTTTAACTTTTGTCCAGGTTGTCATTTTTTATGTATGTAATTCCAATGTCATTTTTTTAGTTTATTGGAATTCTAATGACATTTTTTATTTTATTGTAATTCCAATGACATTTTTATTTTTTATTCTAATTCAAATGACATTTTACTCTTCTTTAGCTTTTTTTGTAATTCATTGGCATGCCACTTATTTTAAATTACAAACCTAATATTTGCATGCCCATGTGACGCTAGAATAACGGTAACTTACAACGAAACATGGCGGATAGTACCAGGCCAAAGCTGGTATCATTGTGAAAAGCTTTTGCCGTGGTAAAAATATTAGCTACTAAAAGTAGAAGCGTAAAAATTAAATTAAAAATTTAAAAAACCCCCGACACCAAAAAACCTATAAAAAGCCGATAATAAATTAATCCAAGCGTCGTAGCGTCGGGGGTCCGCTTCGTTCTGTGCTTGTACTAAGCGGTCTTCTTAGCGGTCCCCCGCCGCTACGACGCTTGGATTAATTTATTATTGGCTTTTTATAGGTTTTTTGGTGTCGGGGGTTTTTTAAATTTTTAATTTAATTTTTTTTCGTGCTTTTTAAACTTATATTATTTTGTCTTAGCCCTGACTGTCCCACTGCTGGCCATAGGCCTCCCCCCTTTCATTTCAATTTTCTCAGTATTGCGTCTCTTCTCGCTAATTAACGAAACCAAGGAAAGACATAAATTCAAAAAAAAAATAGGAGGGAGAGGGGGGTGCACCCCCCCACTCAGCAATGCCCATGGTGACAAGCGACAACATTTCAAATCGACTACCTGTGAAAGTTGTTTATATCCCTTCATCAATTAGAAAAGAGGTGATTATCTTCAAACGGCTAAGCAGATTTTCTCGACACATAGCTAAGAACACTCTCGATTAAAATACCTTTCAAACGACACCACTTTTGTCAAAATCGGTTCATCCGTTTAGGAGCTATGATGCCACAGACAGACACACAGATACACAGATACACAGATACACAGATACACAGATACACAGATACACACGTCAAACTTATAACACCCCTCTTTTTTGGTCGGGGGTTAACAAAACGAACGAACGATGCAATTGAGGAGAATGGACCTGTTTTTACATACATACATGACTAGATATTTCTGTTCACAAAGGTATCTGCACAAAGCTGCATCCAGTTTCAATTTAAGTCGTATTTTTCCAACGACTATAGTAAAAGAATCTGTTTGACATGGATATTCTTGTGTAGGAATTTAATATGTTAGAAAGAAGACATCTTCTTTGCAAAATGATCTAAAAATAAACGGCAATTCAACGAATTGCTGAATTAATTCCGGACCAGGGGTTCACAGGGTTTATTTTGATATTTTTTTAGTATTTCCGTATTTATAATTCGCTGGAATCATTAATTACTTGCCACTTGTCTATGATAGCGTAGCATAATATTCCATAAACGTTATATTATTATCACTGCTAGATGCTAGGACACAGGGCTCCTTTCAGTGACCTTCTTCAGGGACCAGTGCGAGTTGGTGGTTATCACATATTAAATCTTCTATCTATTACATGATATCTTAGGAATTTCAATTTAATTAATCATTTTTCTTAATTATTTAATGGGATTTTCATTCATCAAACACCTACCATCATTTTTAAATTAGACAGCGTCGAGCTATCAAGAAAAAAAATATAAAGAGAAACATATTCATTATCCCCAAAAAACCCAAAGCTCCCGAAGCCAAAAGTTGATAAACCGATTACAAAGTAGACCTAACGAGGCGAGTTTCAGTCAATCAGCTCTGCTAGCCATCTCGAGTAATGACGTCATTGATGTGCAAAAGCTTCTAGACTTTTCTCTGAGTGGAGAAGAATAATGGTAATGAGATATTAATGGTCCAATTAGTTCAGTTGTTGTTGCGCTTCATTAGATCTTTTGGCTAATTGGCGTAGGGTCCTTCAGTCTAAGATAATTGGTTTGTGTTCATAAGCCTCTTTAAAAAAACACTTGTTTAGCCAACTTAGTCGTCCTTATAGAAAAGGAGTCTTTCTTTCATTTTACGAATCATTATCAAGAGCTCTCTGACTCTTGACAACTCGTCATTATTACTCCTACAGACGACTATGATTTATATCTAAGACTGAACATAAGGTTTAAAACACGTGGATTTTGGAATACCTAAGTTGATTTTAAAGGTGTCAATAAAGTTTCTTGCCCTTATTTCTCCACAAAGATCTACTCGTTCAAACGGGTAACATGCTTCAGCTTTCTGACTAACTGACTCCTTGACAATGCAATAAATAAATATTTTAATTGAAATATAAATTAGCTATTAAAGTTTGCTGGTCTAGTGGTTGCATTCGCGATTGCAGATTATGAGGTCCTGGTTTCGATTTCCGGTCTGGCCATATTATAATTGAGGTCTTCCATTAGGAACTTAACAGTAGCTGCCACAAAGTCTGGATTTGTGCCCGGATTCCCATACATGACTAAACATAAGGAGGAGCTCGTGGCTAAATAATAACAGCCGCGCGGGTCGATCTTTAAGGTTAAGCCGTGCTTGCCGAAGTTGGTCCGTAGATGGGTGACTATAATTACTTACCGAGTTTCCTCCGTGCCTCGAAAAGCACGTTAAGCCGTTGGTCTCGGCTGTCATTTGTAACTCTTTGACAGTCGTTACGAGTAGTCAAAAGCCAAAAGTCTGACATCCAGTCTTACCAAGGGGTATCGAATTACCCAGTTACCGGGTTATATTAAATATATTTAAAAAAAAAACTGGTACTCAGCTGCATCTGGTTAGACTGGAAGCCAAGATAGTTTGAGAAAAGATTAGGCAGATGATGACATGATTAAACATAACTGGCGAAATGTGGGTGTACCCAAGGGCTAGCCCTTGGGTACACCCACATTTCGCCAGTTATGTGTTATGTTATGTGCCTAGGCACATGGAGTCGATCGCACACATATTAACAGAATGTCCAGTTTTCGTAACAGAACGATACGATACCGAGCGGAGATTGGAGACGGCTATTAATATAGAAAACATACAGAGACTAATGACAGAAACTAAAACTAGAAAAATTTTATTAGAATACTGCATATCAGTCGCAACCAAAGTAATTATTAGAAATAAATAGAATTACGAGCTGTGCTTTTTCAAATATAGACGATCTCATCAAGAACAGATATTTAGAAATAAGCATAGCAAAACGTAGAACATAACTAACCTTTTATTTAGCAATGATGTATTTTTAATTTATTGTATTTTGAAATATATTCGCGACAAATTTGAAAATTTAGAGCCAAACTTTTTCGTTAAATGTAAATAAAACATAACAGAAGTAGAAACAACCAATGTAGTAAAAAGGTCTCTGACCATGTCAGGGGACACTAGACAGGCAGGAGGTGGTTTTAGTCAGTTGGAGCCTGACACTATCCAGACTGGCTCGTTATGAGTCAGCCTGGGTGTAAGTCCGACCGGATTTCCCCTCCTGCCAAAAAAAAAAGGGCTAGGCACACCTCTGCCTAGCCCTTGGGTTATTACAGGCGTGATGTTAAACTATGTTAACTTTGCCTTACAGTTTTAGTCGTCATCACTATAATAAAATTGTAACAAATTGCTTGCACTCAAACCAAAAATAATATTCAATATTTCCTCCCACAATTCCCTTGATTCAATTATCGCTATTTCTAACACCCTATCACGTCGTTCCTCAAAAACACGTTCCACTTCAATCAGCTCTCTACAATCAACTGTTTTTCTTTAATTCCAATCGTTGCTCCAAGGGACCCTTTAGAAAAACGGCCATCTCGGAATAGCCCTGTTACGACCCTTCACAGCCTATTAACCTAACCGTTACTTACTGTTGTTGGTTATTCGGGTAGGAATGCCATCTCTATAAAAGTTGTTGGTAAAGGAGTGAAGGGTGACTAGTGAGGTGGAGTTTGAGTACGGATTTGCAAGTGTTGGTTATCTTTTTTTTGGCACATATTTTTTTTGGAGAGGAGCTCGTGTCTGAGCAAATACAGCAAGAGTACCTAGATCTTCAAGAATAATTTTAGGTTGTAATTTTTGGTACTACCAAAAATGCCTCATTTTTACTGCCGTGACATATTTTTCTTTACTTATTAGTTTGATAAAAAAAGGAAATGATAGGGAGGTGTCTACAGCAGACCTTGACTTGATTGCTCTAGAAGCATTATCTGGGAAGAAAAAAGGAGAATACTTTTGTATACATTTGTACAGAGAATCGCAGCCCCTCTAAATGTGACGTGGATGGCACGATAAACTGTTTTTGACAGTCGATCAGATCAAGACCGATCAGACAATCGATCCACGTGCAATACTACCAATATTTTCAGCTAGACTGGAATCCGACCCTTTCGCTGGGGAAAGGCTAGAAAGATATTTGTGATGACTTGATGATGAGTAATTATATTTCTAGCCCATGCCATTGACTTTGGTTTATTTTGCTTTGTGTGTTTTTGTTTAACATTTAGTTTCTGTATGTACGAATGTCTTTAGTTAAGTTTTCTTTCTTTCTTATAATTGTGTGATCTTGAAATAAAAATACAGTTACGAAAAGCTGTACAAATGCTCATTCCTATTCAGACTTCTTCTAATGCACTTATACAATGAAATAAACGTATTTCGTCTAACAAATTTATATAGCGTGCAATTCTAGCAAGGTTTTATTAAATTCTGTGGCTTCTCAGTACTCTTATTTTTTAGGTAAGCTTTTAACAAATGAAAGACACGCGTCTATTCAAAATGTTTTTATATCGCATTCTCAATGTAATTCTATAACATCTAATTTAGTTAAAAGCTTTGCCCGACCGTAATCAGTGGAGATGTTTTCCAGCTGATTGAACGAATATTTTTGTTAAAATACGAGTGTCGAGCCTCGTGGTTTTAAGGGGTTCATGTGATGTATTAAGTGATGGGCACCTATCCTATTATCATTTAGACTGGAAACGGAATATTTACGATGTTTACGATTTAATTTTGTTATGAGTTCCCGATATTAGTGATAATGGCGACGAGTGTTAGTGAGTCAGTTTTAAAATGCTTATGAGCGTTGTACGCATGAAGAGATTAAACTATACCTTAAAATTTAAGGTTTACGAGTATAAAACATCAATTTTAAACGTTTCGCTTCAAGTAAAATACTGGTACACAGCTGCATCCAATTAGACTGGAAGACTTGGGGTCGGGTTCCAAGAGAGTTTGGGAAAAGGCTAGGCAGATAGATACCTTGCCTTTTCCCCTTGCCTTTCCTTTATCATCATCTGATGACACTAGAACCAGATCTCGATGATTAGAAAAGTCATAAAAAACTGAGCGAAACTGAGGCGGGGCATGTCGCTAGTATGTAAACCTAATGATCAATTTCACGTTTGTAGTTTATAATTATGTGGTTTTTAATGTTTAACTATACCAACTATATTCTTCTTAATGTTTCTCTCTCCGTTATCGTTATACTCTTTAGATTTGTAGATAACTAAAGTTCGTTCACCCAAAACAAAATACTTTTATTTTAATGACTACCTTAATGATTTGATCAATTTAGTGGTTTTAAGCTATGTATTTATTTTGTTGCAACTTGTGAAATTATGTGAATGTCTTAAGAATACAATATTATGGTGTAACTCTTAAATTAGTTTCTAATAAATGGAATATTTTGATAGCGTGCTCGTTTTTGTTGTAGGTTTCGCTGTTTTACAATTGCGTTCTAACATACTATTTTTGCAAGTTTATTTGCAATCAAAGATGAAAAGTTTGTCTTGCCCATGTCCAGGTTCCAGGCAACTTAGTAAGTTTTTTAAGCTGACATGGTCACTTACACTATCATTAACACTCTCAACTTTATATTTACCATGTTTACTATTTATTTTGATTTCTCGATATTTCGGCGCTGTTACAAGCACCATGACATCAGTATCCGTGACGTGACGTGACGTGTACCTGCAATCTTGGCGCTTGCAACTGCGTCGAAATATCGGGAATTCCAAATCAACAGTAATATACTAAATATCCCGATAGAAGTCTTCTTCTTCTTCGCATGACGATGGCAATTCAAAGGAGTCAGTTCAAAATTTGATGACGAGTTTGACACTTCAATAGTGTCCCTCAGCTCTTGTGATGTGCAAACAACAGAACAGGACAGGACGGCCACGATATCAAGACGTGTCCCATAATTTGTGGGGCACCACAGTTAAACTCGAGGGCAGAGTCATCTATAAATCTCCACCTAAACAGGTTATTGTTGCTTGCTTCGGCTCACCTAATAATGTTATAACTATGTATAAGTTAATGAAAGGCTACCTATTTGGCAAACAAACCGATGGGTAAGTAGTCTAGGCGTGAAAGGGTAACAGACAGAGTTACTTTCACATTCAAAATGCTAATATTTATTTTGAAGAACGAACTAACGCGTAGGTAGCCTATAATTTTTTTTTTATATTTATATTATATCAACTAAGTAGTAAGTAAGTCTAAGTAGTATCATCATCAACCTATAATGATCTCACTGCTGGGACACAGGCATTCTCTCTATGAGAGGGAGTGGGCTGTAATCCACCACGCAGGCCCAGTGCGGGTTGGTAGATGTCACATGTCTTCGAATTTTTTGTTCTAGGACATGCCGGTTTCGGTTTTTACTTGAGAGCAGCGGAGATGAAATAAATTACATGAAGTAATGTGCCTGCCTGGATACGAACCCACGGTTTACTACTCGTAAGTCGGGGGTGCCACCACTGGGCCACCGCTGCTCTCCACTAAGTAGTAGGAAGTAATTTTCAAAGTATAGGTTTAAATTACCAAATATTTTCCAAAAGGCTTCTTAGGGACAGTCGTAAAACTAATCTAGGGAAAATTACAGTAACCTTATCATTGAGAATGATGAAATCTTATGCAAATACAATCTTAATAGTCAATTAAGTCGTTTGCTCTATTTTATTATCAAAAGTTAACGAGCTTGGTAAAAAAAACACGTTTTTAATCTAATTAGTTGTTTTTTTTTTATTAATTATTTTGATACGGCTTAATGTTAGATAGATGTCAACAATCTTATGGACTTATCCACACCGTCGTAGTTTGCAGCGCAAAGTTCACTTTGACTGTGTGTTTTGAACACACTTACTCTTTATCGTAAGCAGTGGCGTAGCGTGCCTTGGCGGGTCCCCGTATAAAAATTTGTTTGAAGAAAACAAGAAGGGTAAAGATTACTCACAAAAGAAAAAAAATGTTTGCATAAAATTAAAAGAAATATTTATATAACATAATAAATTATCTATCTGTCACTTTTTCCTAGTTTTTTACAAACAATTGAAATTAAATATATCACTCTCATTGCCTTTTTTTTCGGAAAACTGATTCATTAAATTATTTATAGATAATGATGACTTTAGTTTTTCTAAAGATTTATAAGTTTTTGCTTAAGCACGTCGGGGGCCCCTGTGGCCCGGGGTTCCTTATAAATTGATATGGCAGATATGGGGGTAGCTACGCCCCTGATCGTGAGGTTAGTGCCATACCTGTTGTCAGAGTTTTTATAGGCCTGCGACTTGGCTTCATTCTATTGACCAATATCTCTTAGACATGAGTTCCTCACGAGTTTTCCTTCACCGAAGCAAGTAATAATTATACATTAGGCACAAGAATCCGAAAACTCAGAGATGCGTGTCTTGGATTCGAACTCTAAACACACTTGGCATTCCGACGGTCACACTACTAAACTATCACTGAGGAGTAGGATATAGCGTGAACATAGTTTCACCCTACTGCTACTCCATCGCGGTGGACATAATGAACAATCTTGGCGTAACATCTTCCAACGACATCGTTGAAATAATGAAGTTTTGGGTAAATAAAACTGTCGTGCTAGAAACAGAAGATGGATGAATCTCAGTTAGTCATAATCTGCCTAGCCTTTTTCCTAACTATGTTGGGGTCGTCTTCCAGTCTAAGCTGATTGAGCTGAATAACAGTATGCCTATTTGACCTACACAACTCAGATAGTACTGGGTAAAATATGATACCCATTGGTAAGACTGGTTGTCAGACTTTCGGGCCACTGACTATCTGTTACAACTGTCAAAGATAAACAAATAACCGCCGAGACCGATGGCTTACCGTGCTTTCCGAGGCACGAAGGAAGCCCATTATGTAATGGGCGGACCCATCCACGGACCAACCTAGGCAAACGCTGCTTAACTTATAGATCGACCCAAGTATTAGTTAATGAAGAGCTCCTCCTTCCCCAAGTAATTCCAGATAATAATTTAAAAAATCGTAGATCTTGCATTTTCAGAGTTTGGAAAATGTTAAGAGTGTTTACGCCGTACGACATTTAATACAAACTTTCAAGTCCTTTTTTTGTTTTTTTTTTTTTTAGGATGGGAAATCATCAAATGACTTCTTCCGCTCTGGGCGGAGCGGAAGGGAGTGTCAGACTTGACTGACTAAAACCCATCCATGTTCCTTCTTAGCCCTTTGTGTTCCAGGGACACGGTATCTCTTTCGAACAACCCGCAGCCCTAGCAGGCATCGGCCCTCTCGGACCCCTTCCGATTTGCTGACATCTCCTTGAGGCGCGCGTGGAACACGAACGCGCCGAACTTTCAAGTCCTTATTTCCCGAAATGACTGAACCGATTTTAACGAAAATTCATACGCATAAGCAGGATACACATGTCTAAAAAATTATTAAAAATCATTTTCAAAAACTAGTGTTACAGCTAAATTAGACCGATAATAAATTATCTATAAAAAACAGAAATTTCCAATTATCTTTTTTTAAAGACATTTCGAAAATGTTTTTCAGTAACTTTTTGAACCTATGTATCCTGCTTATGTGTATTAAGTTTAATTAAAATCGGTTCAGTCATTTCGTAAGAAAAGGACTTGGAAAGTTTGTATGAAATGCCGTAATGTGTAAATGCTCTTAAGTTAAAGCGTTGACTGTTTAGGTAGGTACTATGAGAACTACTTACTTCTTGTAGTAATTTAACTAATAACAGTTAATTACTAAAAATATTGTGCCCGAATTTTTAATAATACCTAAAAAGCATCTAATTCCCTGCAATTAAAATATTTAATCTTAGATTACATTTTGTATAACATAAATACCATTCACTCGCGGCGTCTTTACCGAATATAGATGCAAATTAAATTCTATGAGTGGTAGAATTATTTTTAATTATCTGGCAGGTATCTATTGGGTACAATGAACTTTTTAAGTTTACCTGTTCTTACAAGGCTGTTGTTGAAATGGAAACTAATGGGCTTACATACAGACTTCAAAAAAATAATTATAGCCATCATGTGGTGAAACATGTGAGTGAATACTCGTAAATCGTGGCAGGACATGTGAGAGGAGAGGATTTTTTATCGTTATCACAACTCACGTGTCTGTTGACCAGTGGACCTTGGTATACCTAGTAGAATCCTTTTAAGCCGGCTAAACGAGTGAATGTGAACTTGTATATGCCTACCAAATACTCAATAGTTATCGCTACTTAATTACTGTTTTTAATAGCATTTATTTGCTCTGTATGGTGTCGGACGTAAAGAATAGCACCATCCCATATCTTCCCGTGGGTGTCGTAAGAGGCGACTAAGGGACTTGCCAGAGAATGGGCAGCAGCTTTCTCTGTGCTTTTGTAACAACCGTACTGCAATCGCCAACCCGCCTGCCAAGCGTGGTGATTATGGCAAAACCCCCCAAACTGTCAATGTCGCGACACTTGGGGGAGGCCTATGTCCAGCAGTGGACGTCTTTTGGACTGAAATGATGATGATGAATAGCATTTATCAGGTCCTGTATTATGATACGCGTAAGATATGATATTTTGGAACAGTTAGTACCACTATCGTATTGGTAAAGCATCATCTTCCTGTCCTTGTCCCATGGTACTTGTCTCTCCATTTCTCAGCTCAGTTCGTTTTCAGTTCTCTCCATTCTTCTCTGTCATCCGTCACGTAGGGTTCCGTACCCAAAAAGGGTCAAACGGGACCGACCCTATTACTGAGACTGCGCTGTCCGTCCGTCCGTTCGTCACCAGGCCGTATCTCATGAACCGTGATAGTTAGCCAGTTGAAATTTCTACAGATAATGTATTTCCGTTGCCGCAATAACAACAAATAGGTACTAAAAATAGAATAAACGAAATCTTTAAAGGTCTCCTAATCAAAAAAGTGATATTTGGCTCGCTTATTAATAATGTTAGCCAGCCAGCAAGGAAACCCTTCGTGCGCGAGTCTGACTCGCACTTGGCCGGTTTTTCTTTCACATCATTAGGTACTCACCCAAATCATCCATTGTTTCCTTGGTCTTCCTCTTCCTCTCCATCTATCAAAATTTAAAATTGTGACTTTCTGGTACCTATAAGTTCATCTTCACTTGTTTTGTATTTGACTATAAACAAAATGGCAATCTCTTTCAAAGCGATTCGTATTTCTACAAATAATTTCAAAAGGATTGACATAAGTTTTTCGTTAATAAGTAATTTTACATGTTTGATAAATAAACATGGTGGAAGACACACCGACACTAAACGGTGACCACTTAGTCTGTAGGTACATCAACTGAACGGAGAAAAGAAAGAAAGAAAAAATATTTATTTGTCGCAGGGACATGACTTGCATACAAAGTGACAAAAATAAAATAAAACAATAAACTTAGGTACAAGGCAAGAAAAAAAAAAGTACAAACAGGATGGAACAAAAATGTTTACTGCTTGCACGTCGTGACTGCAACAAGCAGGTTACCACTCAGCATGATGATATGCCGTGGGGCGACCCACAGCACAGCGCTGGTTTTCAGTGGTCACCTGTGAAATAACGTACGGAAGCCAAGATAGCATAAATATTTAATAACATAAATAATAAAATAAACAGTACTAGAATTATAAAATAAAACAGCTATACCTTGTCTATGAAATAAAATAACACTACAAAAAATATATAATATATGTATGTATATAAGTACTAGCTGTTACCCGCGACTTCGTACGCGTTAGGTTCGTGATTTGCTTAAAATAAGTCTTTTAGTCAGGAGGTTCTTGATTCCAATGTTTTGTTTGAAGTTCGAACCAGATGTCTCCAGTATTAATACAATCTGCCCAGCCTTTTCCCAACTAAGTTGGGAACATTCAGTCTAACCGGATGCAGCTGAATACCAAGATTTTACATGGAGCGACTGGCTATCTGACCTCCACAACCCAGTTAGTACTGGGTTATACAACACCTCTTGGTAAGACTGGTTGTCAGACTTTCGGGCCACTGACTACCTGTAACGACTGTCAAAGATCTACAAATGACAGCCGTGACCAACGGCTTAACGTGCTTTCCAAAGCACAATAAAGTCAGTACGTAATGGGTGGTCACCCATCCATAGACCAACCTAGGCAACAAACGCAACTTAAACTGAAGATCGACCCTAGCGACCTAAATTGATTTTATATGATTATTTTCGTTTGAAAGAACTTGCTTCAAGTGTGATCTCCTATTCATTTGTGAGTAAAACTTCGAAAACCGAGTATAACTCCTCAATGTATACGAACACGCTACCGACTACTGTAAAAAAAGGTGATGTTGAAAGTTGATGTCGATCAACTTTCATTATGAAACCCCCCTAAGGATAGAATTTCCAAAAACGTAAATCGTGATTTTGTGCATTCATGCCTCTTTTTAAAAATTACAAATGTTCTCCTAAACTTAACCTTTAACCCGACATTAATTCCATTTGGGGATGGAATTTATCCCTTTCTGCCTTACTAAGAACTTACTTGCGAGATTTCAAGATAAATAGGTCAAAAGTGGTAGTTAGTAGTTCTTGAGTGGTTTATCGGTGAGTGAATAGTATAGCGCTTTCATGTATAAATGAAAGTATTATTATGTCCATATCCAGATCATGACCTGGCTTGTGGCTTTGATCCAAATCCGTTCACCATCTCACGTATCGTTGGACTAGTGGTCGCAACTACTGAGTATGAGGTCCTGGTTTTGATTCCCGGGATTGATGACCACAAAATCGCACGGAGAGAAGATTGTAAGACTATGGGGGAGCCCTTAGCCCAGCAGTCATTTTGATGAGATTCACTATTTGGCTTTCCTGAGAGACATGGACAGTGACAGTGACAGGGAAGTGGAACAGGGAGACGTCATATCTCCGAAACTGTTCACCGCTGCACTGGAAGATGTATTTAAGGTTCTGGACTGGAGAGGGCTAGGCATCGACGTCAATGGCGAGTACATCTCTCACATTCAATTTGCCGACGATATAGTGGTCATGGCTGAGACCATAGAGGACCTCAGTACAATGCTCGATGACCTCAGTGGATCGTACGAAAGAGTGGGTCTTAACATGAACATGCAAAAAACCAAAGTCATATTGAATGCCCATGTAACACCCACTCCTATCAAGATCGGAGACTCTACACTCGAAGTTGTAGACGATTATGTCTACATGGGACAAACGGTCCAGTTGGGTAGGTCTGACTTCGAGAAAGAGGTCAACCGTCGAATCCGTCTCGGCTGGGCAGTGTTCGGCAAGTTGCATGATATGTTCTCGTGCAGTGTCTCAAGACGAAAGTCTATGACCAGTGTGTGTTGCCAGTGATTACATACTGGACCGATTGGGTCGCCCACATTGGGCCTCATCAGAAGGCTTAAAATCACTTAAAGGTCAATGGAGAAGGTTATGCTCGAAGTTTCCTTGCGTGATAAAATCAGAAATAAGGACATTCGCAAGAGAACCAAGGTTACCCCAAAGTCCCGGTAGCCCGAAGGATTGCCAAATTTAAGTGGCAGTGGGCAGGGCACATTGTTCGAAGAATGGATGGCCGATGGAGCCGAAAAGTTCTGGAGTGGCGACCACGAATTGGAAGACGTTGCGTTGGAAGGCCTCCCACGAGGTGGCCCGATGGCCTGGTGATGGTTGCGGAGATCCTCCGCATGCAAGTCACACGGGACCTGTCGATGTGGCGACACTTGGGGGAGGCCTATGTCCAGCAGCGGACGTCTTTCGGCTGAAATAATGAATGATGATGATATTACTTTCTTACTAAATAATTAAAAACTTACGAAAACAAAACTATATAAACTAAAAGGGCTTGACACTGGTACAGTCGCTGTTGCCACGGGGAAGCTCAAGCAGCTTTAATAAAGTAATCTTATCGGTAACTACTTATATTTTCGAGTCGTTGGGTATTGAAGCTTTGGACCGTGGGACCGTAAGATCAGAGTACTCAATGCTCACAGTCTTTTTAAAGAAATTTCTAAACGCATAACTTACGCTTTCCGTGATCCAAGAGCTGGCTTTTACTTCGGCCAGAGGCTAAATGATTGTTTAACTATAGTTTGAATGGTTAATGATAACTAAAAGGATGTATACACTATTTGGTAATGATTAGGAAGTCTTAAAGCATAAAAAAAACGAAATACCTACTTACAAAAAGTGAAAACCGGGTGGGGATCGAACCATGGTTACTTTTGTAAATAATACAGCATCAAAAATTTAAAAAATAAAACAATAAGTGCATATTGGCTGAGGTTTGATCCTGCAACCTATGACTCACAGGTCAACCGCTAAACCGTCAGGCTATTTACATCGGTGACATTGGTTCTAAAATAGCCGATCTATTCTAATGTTTGTTATGACAGTTGTCAGTTGTCAATCAGTTAAGGAATATGAACAAATTGCAATATTGCTCACCTCGCAATGTTAATAGCGTGATAATATATAGCCTATGTCCTTCCCAAGGTTTAAATCTATCTTCTTGCCAAAATCCATTAAGATCCGATCAGCCGTTTAGTCGTGAAAAGGTAACAAACAATTCGCATTTATAATATTAGTATGGATGTGTGCCGGCTAAACATAAATATATTATCAGTGTATCGCTCTCGCCCCCCTCACACCTCACACCGATATTTTTGTCTGTAATTTTTATAAATCTGCTGTTCGTAGCATTTAATAACACATAGTAAGTAATTCAGTCAAGTAAATTATTGCGTATTTTCTCCTTTTCCTCTTCAAATAGGTAACTTAGAGTTGTGGTGCCATCTGTTCATAATTTGAAGAACCACGTATCGCTATGTAAAACCATTGTGGATGAAAATTTGTTACGACGAAATCACGATACTCCTGCTGCCATCTATAAATAGTTCGTGCAAAACAACTGTAGTGTAGTAAGCAAATGTTTAAGTAGATGGCAGTGTAGGGAAAAGTTGTTAAACGAATAAAAGTATTATTTACGAAGTAGGTACAACGCAACGAGTTTAGTTTTTCATGAAAAGTTATTGGAAATTAGCGCCTTTTCGCTAATAAAAGTTAAGTTTTTGCTAGTTAAAGTTACGAACAGGTTCGCCATGGAGGCTGATGAGATGGCGATGTTTTGATAATCACTATGAGATTCACTCGAACAGAAATATTTCTTTACATTTCATCTTTAAGTGTTCCTGAGACCTCTGATTGAGATTCAATCTTACTTTTGGTAAGTGAAGTCAAGGAATGACATAATTTTTCTTGCTAAGAACACCTAAATGTAAGCCAGTTCGGAAGGTGTGATGTGAATTTAAAAAAAATGGAGCTTCTTAAGACTTTATAGCTTACATCATAGAGACCTTTGTGAAACAGGTTTTCAGTTTATACTTACCAAGAAACATCAATTCAGTTTTCACTAAACCTAGGCCAGTTAAAATAAGTGTTTGCCAATTAAGGCTTAATATTTTTGGCTAAAATTGGCTAAATATGAGTGTACTATTTATTTACCGAAACAATATCATCAATGTTTTTATTTAACTATAATCTAACTATATACATTACAACGATTAACACACTAATAAATTAAATAACTAAAATAACAATAAACTCCTCAACGCTGCAAAAAACTCCTCCTTAACGCTGTCAGCTGGTAATTTGCCCAAGAGACTGGCAGCATTGCCACGTTGTATGGCAATACTTAGCCTCTGGCCAAAGTAAAAGCCAGCCCTTGGGTCACGGGAAGCGTCAACTAAGCGTTTAGAAATTTCCTTAAAAAGGCTGTGAGCACTCGGACCCCACGGCCCCAGAGTTTCAACCCCAAACGGCTCGAAAATATAGTTACCACAAAGGTTGCTTTATTTACGCCGCTTGAGGTTCTCCGCTAAATATTAAATACTAGCTGTCCGGCGCAACTTCGTTTGCGTCACATTTTCCCCGTTTTCGCAACATTTTTCATTGCTGCTCCAATCCTATTGGTCGTAGCGTGATGATATATAGCCTATAGCCTTCCTCGATAAATGTGCTATATAACACTGAAAGAATTTTTCAAATCGGACCAGTAGTTTCGGAGCCTATTAAATGCAAACAAACAATCAAATCTTTCCTCTTTATAATAATAGTTTAGACAACCTACATACGTAAGTGAAATCGGCAACAAGAGTATGAGTTGCTAGGTGCTCGAATACCCGGGTAACAAAAAAGTAATCTAGGTATTCGCATGACGTCATTACGTCTTAATCGTGCGTGCAAAGTATTGCTGCGTGGCTGACCATTATTAATAATCACCCTGTATAAAACATTGAGACAAAGAAAATAAGGTGAAAAAACAAACGTTTAACTGTAATAAAATATAGTTCATTATTACAGCGAAACTTAGAAATTGAGTTTCCTGCCATAGTATTGTGATATTATTTTATTGAAGCGTGCACAACTTTTCCATGAAAAAAGTTTTCATGTAATTTTGGTTTGGTAATGTGGCCTACAAATGAGTATAATTACGTGCGAGTAGCCCTCAAAAGTTTTGGTCTCAGAGGTTCTATTTAACATTCTGTATGCAGCTAAATGAGGGTCACTGAAGTCCTTGAAATATTCACATACTGGACTACTTGATGTAAGCTACTACCGAGACCACTGACGATCAACTACTTTTCAACCTTCACCTTATTTCTTAGGGCATAAGGGTGCAAAATAGCAGACCATCAGTGAACTCAGTAGTACTTGTGCGATCTTAACTTTCATCATCATCATCATTTCAGCCAAAAGATGTCCACTGCTGGAAATACCTACCCCAAGTGTCGCAACATTGACCGGTCCCGTGCGACTCGCATCCAGCGGATCCCCGCAACCTTCAGCTGGTCATCGGTCTACCTAGTGGGAGGCCTTCCAACGCATCGTCTTCCGGTTCGCGGTCGCCATTCCAGAACTTTTCGGCCTCATCGGCCATCCGTTCTGCGAGCAATGTGCCCACTGCCACTTAAGTTTGGCAATTCTTCGGGCTACGTCGGTAACCTTAGTTCTCTTGCGGATGTCCTCATTTCTGATTTGATCATGCAAGGAAACTCCGAGCATAGCCCTCTCCATTACCCTTTGGGTGACTTTAAGCCTTCTGATGAGGCGCATTGTGAGCGACCACGTTTCGGTCCAGTGCGTAATCACTGGCATCACACACTGGTCATAGACTCTCGTCTTGAGACACTGTGGTAAGATGGACGAGAAAATACCACGCAACTTCCCGAACGCTGCCCAGCCGAGTCGGATTCGATGATTGACCTCATAACTAACTTAACTTTCATACTGCAACTTAAATCAACTCTTCAAAGGGCAGTCTACTGCGATTTGAGAGAGAGTTCTTCCGCATTCAGTGTGTCCCAGCCATCTTTATCTTCATCAGTCCATCTAGGCTCTCGATACGCTCCAGGTCTCCATTCCAGGTCTTGTTTGCTCCATTTGCCACTGATATAGTCCACTACTATTTTAGTTTGCTTCCTTTGCAAAATACTGGTATTTAGCTGCATCCGGTTAGACTGGATGCGGTTGCTGGACTGGAAGCCGTCTGTAATTCCAGTTCCTTACTACTGCTTCTTTTTTTACTAGTTTCTCTTCTTTCTATCTTTCTTTTTTTTTTAAACCTTTACGCCACACGTTTCTCCTGTATCGTGTGTGCGTTTAAAAACCGAACCCGCTACACGCAGCGCAGCAGCCGATCGCTTAGCCATTGCGCCAACCGTGCCGTCGTTTATCAGAACCTTTGAAAAAACACTATGATAGACACAAAATAGTTTTTTCTTTGATAAACGCACGCTAGAAAGGACATCAATCACACCACCATGAAGTAGGGCAAACTAGGTTTAAATTAACTCGTTACCTGCTGCATTATATAAATAGGCGGTGTGTACTGGAGCGGGAATCGAACACGTGACCCGAGTGATCGGCGGTCGACTGTGACAAACCGGCACGAAACCTTTGTGAGCGTTATACACAAAAGCTTTAGAAGTTCAGCTCCATAGGAATAAAACGAAAACTCATGCAAGGTAATTACAGCAAGTGCAAATGCACTTACGGCTGGGATAACTATGTTCAAATATGAAAATTTGTAAAAAAAATATCAGACTGATGTTTCACTGGCAGATATTTCTATTTGTTTTGCCATAAGGGTTTTTATTTCTAACAACTGTCCGGCGCAACTTCGTTTGCGTCACATTTTCCCCGTTTTCGCAACATTTTTCATTGCTGCTCCACTCCTATTGGTCATAGCGTGATGATATATAGCCTATAGCCTTCCTCGATAAATGGACTGTATACCACTGAAAGAATTTTTCAAGTCGGAAGAGTAGTTTCGGAGCCTATTCAATGCAAATAAACAAACAATCAAATCTTTCCTCTTTATAATATTAGTTTAGGCTAACCCCATATTTCGTAAAGACATGTTATATGATAGGCTTAAACAAAATCCGGACAGGGAGGCAAAGAGCCGGATATATACGGACAAATCCGAACGGATCGTCGCCTTGCTCGCGTCATTCGTTTGAATTCATTCTTGCGCCTGTTTTCGTTCGTTGTAATTATGGAGTTGATCTTCTACAATTTTCTTAGCTTGTTGGATGTTGTTTAGGCTTAAACTTTGATAGGTACACACCGCGACACGTCAAGCCATACCAACCAATGTAACCTGACCTCGCTTTGTTAGAGCTTCCTGTACAACGAGAGATCAGTTAAATTGGTTTTGAGATTGGTCGTTGTGAGTACTAAAGTTTTGCTTTGTGCAAGCGTTGCGCTTTACGTGTACCTATGCTTAAACTCGGGGTAAGTTTATTTCAAAGTTTTGTTTCGGCTTAATCGACATAATGGTATAATAACATAACATCATGTCTGTGATCCTCGAAGGGTACGGCAGAGGTGAACCTAATAGCACCTTCACCTACACCCACATTCCGTCAGTTATGTTTAAGTCCCATGTTATACGGGGCGAGCCTATTCCCATCAACCGGGAACAAATCTTGACTCCGTGGCTGTTACCGAGAAATTCCTGATAGGAAAACCCAAAAGTGTGGTTAAAAATAAACAAAAACGTACCTGTAAGAAGGATAACAGGATTATTTAGAGGGAGATTTATTTTAAAAAGAATTTAATGAAATTATTAATAAAATATTTCCTGCTTATATTATAAAATATCATCATCACTATCGTCCACAGTTCGACTTGACCCATTTTATCTAAACTAATATTATAAAGAAGAAAGAAAGATTTGGTTGTTTGTTTGTTACGATTTAACTCAAAAACTCCTCCACTGATTTTATAAATTCTTTTACCATTAGAAAGCTACATCTTTCCTGAGTAACATAGGTTATATAATATCACAATTTTCGCGAACGAAGTGGCGGGCGAATTGCTAGTATATGATAAATGTATATTTAGGAAAGGTCCAAATAAACAGCCCTTTCGTTAACTCTACAAACAATTAAAAATTTAAGGAATAATTAGATTCGCCCGTCAGTAAAACGTGATAATCTGACATGTTAATAATGTGGGTTCAGAACTGCAAGCAAGCAGAATAATAATTGTAACCCAATTTCATAGACTTGGTTCTGGCGAAGTTAATTTATTTTAATTAAAATTATCGTATTTTCTACACGTCACTTGCACGTGCTTTCCGCTTTGTTTTTCATGACATTTGGCTTCTGACTTGGTAATTATCAATTCAACTATTTACGGTATAACTTTTCTTTCGACTTCGTTTCATTTTGATTCAATTCCAACCCGTACTAATTACTTTTTGTTTTCGTTTTACTAACCCTTTTTAGGGTTCCGTTGCCGAATGGCAAAACGAAACCCATAAAGATTCGTCCTGTCCTGTCTGTTTGTCAGTCCGTCTGTATGTCACGGAATTTTGACTCCGACACTAATTGACAGTCCTGCAAAATTTGGGGAGTAGGTGCCTTCTACGAAACGCTACACATCATCATCATCATCATCTTCATTTCAGCCGAAAGACGGCCACTGCTGGACATAGGCCTCCCCCAACGCCACATTGACATAAGGGGGTTTTGCCATAATCGCCACGCTTGGCAGGCGGGTTGGCGATCGCAGTACGGTTGTTACAAAAGCACAAAAAACGCTGCTGCCCATTCTCTACCAAGTCCCTTAGTTGCCTCTTACGACAACCACGGGAAGATATGGGATGGTGCTATCCTTTACGTCCGACACCATACAGAACACGCTACACATACAAGGTGTTGTTTTGCAACCTCGTCAAATTCTAGGAGGTAACTATGCTAATGATTCTCGACCCAAATCAATAATAAAATGAGCCGGTAATTTTCTTTTTTTTTATTTATTTACTGAAATCGGTAACTGTGAACCACCCGTGTTTTAAACACGGGCCGTCTGATCCCCGCCTTATAACGTCGCTTACACACAAACAAAAAACCTCAAACGTTTTTTCGATAATTTCATAATCCTTATACCACGTTAAGGGGGTTATTCTGAAATATTGACAAATTTAAACAACAAAAAAACGCAGTGTTTTTTAATAATTTACTAGGTACCGTAATTTATATTGATTATTTATGTCTTTTGTGACAACATCCTGAATTTTGACGAGGATGCAAAACAACACCTTGTATATGATGTCAAGTAACGAAAAAATAAAAATAAGGGTGGCCCGCCGTAGCTACATGTAATTGTAGGTTGAAAAAAAAACATCTACGTATCTGGGGTATTTAAACATAAAAATATTGTATGGTGACATGGAACTGGTGTGCGCCAGTACGACTCGCACATGGCCAGGTTGTTATTTGTTGTTGGGAAATACTGATGGATACCCTGTACCTATCTGGGGAGATGGAAGTACAATTAGCCTATAATGTTCCCACTACTGGGACACAGGCCTCCTCTCTATAAGAGGGTAATCCACCATGCGGGCCCAGCACGGGCTGTTATATGTCACAAATGTCTTTCCAAGACCTACAACTCGGAGTCGTTACCACTGGGCCACCTCTGCAGCTCTAGGGAAAAGTAGGGCTCTGTCTAACTCTTACAGTCTAAAACATCCACGACTAGTCCTAAGTATAAGTTGAATACTTTGCTCTAGATACCAGCACCTCATTAAAATGCGATACTCACTGACAATTACAATCCTCAGCAGACTTCTAATCTTTGAAGACTTCTAATGCACTTCTTCATAGCTTTGAAAAATTCGTCAGCTGAAAAACGTAAAAAAACGTAAAATTAATGTTGTTGAACTGTCAAAATAAAAGGCATTGCCATTATACAAGTGCGTTACGCAATTATTATATCAAGCCTTATGACAAAGACAAAATTTTCTATAACGATTCGTGCTGCTTTTTTTCATTTACCAATTTCCAATCTTATCCTTTCTTTGAACACTTTTTCCTTTTCTCTACCACAATTTCTTTACAAAAATATTAGCTCAAGTAAAACAATAACGAATTCAAAGCACAATAAAGCCTTCTGTCGCCTTCCGCCCATTAACAATTGATTCACCAGCCCCCAGCCACGAGCCCCGAGCCACGAGCAACTAGCCACTGGCCGTCGGTTCCCACAGGGCAACTCCTGAATGCATCGTTAATTAGTTAAAATGGCGCTTCGTGGTAGTAAGCATTTTATTGCGAACGAAAAGTTGCTTTGAACTTTAATTGGATTTTAATTTTTATAATGGAATATTGTGGCTGTTGTTTTTTTTCTTGTTTTGTTGCATGTTGTGCCCCGCCTACACCAAATCGGCTAAATAGCGACGTGGTAGCTATTTACGTACTATCGCAAAAGTGCCAATAGGTACAATGATATTTAAAAAAACCTTATCCAAATTCAAAAATTCCACCCCGGTCCTAAAAAGAGTTCCCCGGGGCGCGAGACACTCTGTTGCACTGAGTTTAGCGCGATGTGTCCGTCTCGCGACCCAGGAGAACTCACAACATGCTTGGGAGCAATTACTCACCTTCCCTTACAGGATTCTGCATGTCCAAAAAATTTGGCTACTAAAAAATCATTAACAACACAAATTAAAGAAAATTGCAACAATTCGGCCCGTATTTTAGATTCTAAATTACCTTTTTTCAATGACCATTCTCAGAAAGACATTTGTGCTCATGTGGAATCCAAGCTAAGTGAGGGTGACATTATTATTTATTAGTGATGCGCATGGGTGCAGAAGATGGCTCGATCACTGTGTGGTATCTTTATCGGCTTGGCAAACTGTTGTAGATGTATGTATTAAAGAGGATGTATATAACTCTGATCATTTACCCATCTATATGAAATGTGATTTGAGTTTGGTAAGGTCAAAACTGGTGTCTCAGACTGTGCCCCGTAGTGCGATTGTATGGGGTGAAAGAAACTGTTCTGAAGTTGACAGGTACAGGCTTTTATGTAATAGTAAACTGCGTACTATCGACCTTCCCCAAGAGTTTACGGAGTGCAGTCGTGGGTCATGCGGTTCGGTTGAACATAAACTTATTTTAGACAAAATGTATGACCGGATTGTGAAGGTTCTTAGTGAGGCAGCTATGCAATCTAAAGAGACCAGTGAATATAGGCCTCACAGAAAATATAGATCTCTGTGTGGCTGGAATAAACATGTACGTGATGCGCACAGTGAGGCTAGGCTTAAATTTAAAACCTGGATTGAACATAAACGACCAACATGTGGTTATGTTTTTGAACAAATGAGAGAGGCTCGTAAAGTTTTCAAAAGTCGCTTGAATTGGTGTCAGAATAATCAAGAACGTATTAAAATGGACATATTAGCAGAACAACGAGCTACTAAGAACTTTGGCAAATTCTGGAAGTCCACAGGCAAGTTGAACGTTAGGCCTGGTCTTGCTGTGAGTGTGGAGGGGATGAGTGATCACGGGGATATTGCAAAACTGTTTGTGAAACATTTCCAGGTGCAATCTCCCCTTGGTCCCTCAGCTCCCTCTGCAGAGGCTGAGTGTTGTTGTCGGGTTCAGGAGACATTTGTGCACTTCTCTGCCAAACAAGTCAAGAGAGTCATACAGGGAATGAGCAGGGGCAAGTCTCCAGGTCATGATGGACTCAGCATTGAGCATTTGAAATTTGCGGGAGTCCACATGCCGAGGGTCTTGTCTTTGTTCTATAGGATGTGTATAAGTCATTCGTACCTACCGGAAAATTTTATGAAAACGCTTGTGGTTCCCATCGTTAAGAACAGGGTGGGGGATATATCGAATAAGGCGAATTATCGCCCTATTTCCCTGGCTACAATCATGGCTAAGGTGTTGGACAGTATGCTTGACTCATATTTGAAAACAATTCTAAACCTTCATGAAGCACAGTTCGGGTTCCAGCCTGGGCTATCTACTGAAACTGCTATCTTGAGTCTCAAGCATACTGTTCAATATTATACTGACCGTAAGACGCCCGTGTACGCCTGTTTCCTCGACCTCTCGAAGGCCTTCGATCTCGTTTCCTATAAGGTGCTTTGGGACAAGTTGAGGGACAGGGGTACCCCTGCTGAAATACTGAAAATCTTCCAATACTGGTATGCCAATCAACAAAACCAAGTAAAGTGGTCTGATACACTCTCTCCGGCATATGGATTAGAATGCGGTGTGAGACAGGGGGGTTTGTCATCCCCTAGGCTCTTTAATCTATATGTTGATGGCCTCATCACCGAGCTCAGCAGCATGACTGTCGGATGTCGAATAAATGGGGTGAGCGTCAATAACATCAGCTACGCGGATGACATGGTGCTGCTGGGCCCGACTGCTGGGGCAATCAGGGGATTGCTCAGAGTCTGTGAGACTTATGCTGCTTCACATGGACTTATTTATAATGTCTCTAAGAGTGAATATATGATCTTTAAGGCCGCAGGTAGGTGTCCAGACGCTGTACCAGAACTTATTAGGCTGAATGGGCTCCTTTTAAACAGAGTGTCTAAGTTCAGGTACCTTGGACATTTCATCACTGACGACCTTAAGGATGATATAGACATTGAGAGGGAGCGTAGGGCACTGGCGGTCAGAGGTAACATGTTGGTCCGTAGATTTGCTCGGTGCTCTGACCTAGTTAAAATTACCCTTTTTAAGGCCTACTGTCAGAGTTTTTACACGGGCAATCTATGGGTCAACTACACTAAGAGATCGCTGGATGTCCTGCGCGTTCAATATAATAATACTTTCAGGATGTTGTTGCGACTGCCCCGTTTCTGTAGTGCCTCGGAAATGTTTGCTGTGGCCCACACAGATGGCTTTCAAGCCATAATACGAAAAAAAACGGCTTCACTGCTATGCAGAGTGCGGAGTAGTCGCAACTATATCCTGAGAGCTGTGGCGGAGAGTTATACTCCGGATATCAGGTGTTTTGTGCGGAGGGTGATAAGGTAGGAACTATATTTTCCTGCCTTGTCATCCTTTCACAAAAATAGATTTTATTTTTATATCACTTTTACTAACACTAGAATATAAGCAATTTGTATTACTAACAAAATATGGATCCTCGTTGTCCGAAATAAATGAATTTTAATTTTAATTTTTAATTAGGGGGGCAGCTAGATTACTGTTCAGCAGTGATGTGGTGGCGCCTTACTCTTTTAGCTCTGGAGAGCAAACATCCAGCCCCTGCGGATGGTCTCACCTTTCCCGACACACCGGCCCACCCCGACCCCCTTCAGGATTCACCTTGTATCCAAATTACAGCCCCGCAGTTGATCGCAGCCGTAAGCTCTTTCCGGAGTGATTCTGCCGGCGGCCTCGACGGTCTAACTCCACAACATTTGAAAGATTTGTTGAGCTCAGGCGCCGGGGAAGATGGTGAGTCGCTCTTGAAGGAGCTTGCGGTTCTGATCAACTTAATGCTCTCCGGTGGTGTGAACGATGCCGTCGTCGATGTCTTGTATGGGGCTAACCTATGTGCCCTGCGCAAGAAGGACGGCGGCATTCGTCCCATTGCTGTGGGTTGCACCTACAGGCGTATGGCAGCCAAAATTTGTTGCAAGCTATACAGCGATTCGCTTGCAACTAAGTTCCAGTCCCTTCAACTTGGTTTTGGTTCCAGAGGGGGCTGTGAGGCTGCCGTACATGCCTTATCATCTTTTCTAAACGCAAAAAAAGGTGAGGTTATTCTCAAAGTTGACGTCAAAAACGCATTCAACTCCGTAAATAGGGACACTTTGTTGACTGAAGTTAAAAAAAATCTACCAGAAATTTATGGTTTTCTCTGGCAATGTTATAGGCATCCATCAAAATTATTATACAAGGACAATGTTTTGGAATCTGCAGTTGGTTGCCAACAAGGTGACCCTCTCGGGCCTGTCATTTTCAGTTTGGCTATTCATCCCATAATCGAACAACTAAATTCAAAATTTAACGTATGGTATTTAGATGATGGATGAACTAGGAGGTGATGTTGACACCGTTTTGCATGACCTACAATTCCTCAAACAGAAATTTAAATCTATTGGCCTGGACCTTAACCCCTCAAAGTGCGAAATTTACCTCTCTGACGTGACTGACAGACAATCGACTATAGATAAATTTAATCCAATAACACATCAAAATTTTAGAAAAAAGTTCCCTGCACCTCCTAGGTTCCCCTGTTTTAGAAGAATGTTTTTCATCTTTCATCGAAGACAAAATCAAACATTTTATTGATATTTCGGATAGACTCTCCAAAATTAATTTACATTCGGCTTTCACCCTTATTAGATATTGTTGTTTTGGTCCAAATTTTATGTATGTTCTCCGTTCTTCTTCTCTTTGGACGAAACCAGAACTTTTGGACAAAATTGACCAAATTATACGCAACACATTAACATCCATTCTTAATGTGGCCTTGGACGACCGAGCGTGGCTGCAAGCCACCCTACCAATTCGTTTTGGTGGCCTCGGCGTCCGCAAAATTTCTAGTATAAGCTTACCGGCGTTCCTTTCTTCTGTCCACAGCACTGAATAGCTAACCAGGAAGATTTTAACTCTCTCCCTGGTTGATTCGGAAGTGCCGTGCTTGACGGACGCAGAGGACGCCTGGAAAGTAGCTTGCCCGGACACGGATCGGCCCGAGAACCCATTCTCCCAGAGACAGTGGGATGAGCCGCTCTGCAGGTTGGTACGGAATAACCTTATTAATACGTCTACCAATACTGCTGAGCGTGCCCGCTTGTTGGCTGTGGGTGAGTGGGAGTCGGGTCTCTGGCTTCAGGCACTACCGTCACCTAACATAGGCACTTTGCTAGGTGACACAACATTCCGGCTCGCTACATGTCTGCGATTGGGCGCTCCTAGCGGGGCTCCGCATCGCTGTCGATGTGGTGAAGCAGTCAACGGCCTCGGACACCATGGCCTTTCCTGCAGTAAGAGCACAGGTCGGATAGCACGGCACGCTAGCATTAATGATCTAATTCGTCGTGCTCTTGCCACCGCCGGGGTGCCAGCTGTCTTAGAACCCAATGGCTTGGCACGTGTCGATGGGAAGAGACCAGATGGTATGACCATAATGCCATGGAAGTTGGGTAGGCCTTTGGTGTGGGATGCGTCTTGCGTCGACACCCTTGCGCCATCCCATCTTCCTAGCACGGTGAGCTGCGCTGGGGCGGCTGCTGCAGGCGCTGAAAACCTTAAACGGCGCAAATACAATAATTTAATTGGTAATTATGTATTTGAGCCGTTTGGGGTTGAAACACTAGGGCCATGGGGCCCGAGTGCCCATCTTGTGTTTCGAGATATCGCCAAGCGGTTGCGCTTTACGGGACCAGAGGGCTGGCCTCTTTTTTGGTCAAAGAATCAGCATTGCCATCCAACGTGGCAATGCGGCCAGCCTTCTGGGCACTTCTCCTGTCGACAGCGATGTCGACGAATTTTTTGACGCCTTGTAATTTTGATACTTGTACATATTTTATTTTTATTTTATATTTATTTGTAGTTTGTAAATAATGTACATATGTAATATACAAAATTATTTCGGTATTTTTAAGTCCTCCGGCTGTCACCTTCGTAATTTGCAGGTCTCAGTCTGTCTATATTATTATTGGACTAGTTAAAGTGTTATGTTTTACTACCGTACGATCTTTTCACAGACGGAGGAGCTGTTATTATATATACATATGTATGTGTAGGTATAGGTATAATAACAGCCGCACAGGTCGGTGCGTGGTGCTTGCCGAGGTTGGTCCGTGGATGGGTGACCATAATTACATATCGAGTTTCCTCCGAGCCTCGGAAAGCACGTTAAGTCGTTGGTCCCGGTTGTCATTTGTGGATCTTTGACAGTCGTCAGTCAGAAGCCGAAAGTCTGACATCCAGTCTTACTAAAGGGTTTTGTATTACCCAGTTACTGGGTTGTGCAGTTCAGATAAGCAGTCACTTCATGTAAAATATTGATACTCAGCTGCAACCGGTCTGACTGGAAGCCGACCCCAACAAAGTTTGGGAAAAGGTTAAGCAGATGATGATGATCTTTTCATACAATATGGGTTCCTGCTATGAACCATAGCCTAAGGTAGCTGGAGTGTGTGAAATGAGGCTAAGTGGATCTGTTGGTTCGTAGTTTAATCATAAAAAAAGCTGGATACCACTATCAAAATATTTAATCTGTTTTAAAAAAAACTACTAAAGTGATATGTTTACAATTAATTACATCATTATCATTTGTAAACAAGATATTGATCATAAACATATCAATATGGTGCGTCACACTAAACATAATATACTTGATAGTACCTTCCTACACCTGTAATATAAAATGCATACTTATTATTCTAATAGCAGCCCCCAAACAATGCGAGAGGGATGAAAGTGAAGATATTTTCTAATATAACGCAACCCAGAATATTGAAGGAATATTAATTTTACAAGGGACGCCATTTCCGAGGATTTCCTCAAGGAATACGTAATATTATTGGGTTGAAGGTATAATCTTACGTTTACACTGATTTCGAGATATAGGGAAAAGGGAAAACTGGAAATTTAGAGCTGCTTTTCATGTTGAAAAAAATTGAAATGATGAAGAAAGGACCTATTATGGTAAGACGTATAAGTATGACAAGTCGCCTACCATGACGTCTTAAAACATTATTGTTTTACTCCTTTTCCAGTGTGGAAAGGAGATGGCGCTAGATATCCTGTATAGCTCTGTCTCTTTCCAACACTGGAATAAGAGTAAAACAATGCTGCTTTAAGACGTCATGGTAGGCAAGCAGGTCTAAGAATTAAATTCACTCTACTGAATCTATTCTATTTCCAAATGGTACGTCTTTAAATGATCATTATAAATTTGCAAAAACAGCAAGCATAAAAATCTAACCGAATATATTTTTTGAAAGATTGATCCTCTTTCTCTGAGAAATAAAATAAATCAAATCAAAGGATATTTTAATCTGTTTAGAGATACGAAAAAAATCATTTTTAACCCCCGACCAAAAAAGAGGGGTGTTATAAGTTTGACGTGTGTATCTGTGTATCTGTGTATCTGTGTGTGGCATCGTAGCTCCTAAACGGATGAACCGATTTGGATAAAAGTGGTGTCGTTTGAAAGGTATTTTAATCGAGAGTGTTCTTAGCTATGTTTCATGAAAATCTGCTCAGCCGTTTGAAGATCATCACCTCTTTTCTAGTTGATGTAGGGATTTAAAAACTTTCACAGGTAGTCTATTTGAAATTTGAAATGTTGTCGCTTGTCACCATGGTTATTGCTGAGGGGGGGGGGGGTGCACCCCCTTCCCCTCAAAATTTATATTTTGTTTAATTTATATCTTTCCTTGGTTTCGTTAACTAGGAGTAGGACAGTCAAGGCTAGGAAAAAATAAAATAAGTTTAAAAAGCATAAAAAAATTAAATTAAAAATTTAAAAAACCCCCGACGGAAAAACGTCTAAAAAGCCAAAAATAAATTAATCCAAGCGTCGTAGCGTCGGGGGACCGCTAAGAAGACCGCTTAGTACAAGCACAGAACAAAGCGGACCCCCGACGCTACGACGCTTGGATTAATTTATTTTTGGCTTTTTAGACGTTTTTTGCGTCGGGGGTTTTTTAAATTTTTAATTTTGATAGATAATTCTTGGGCCCAAAAACTAAGATTTCCCTTTCCGAATTTGACGTTCGGAAGTGACCTTTAATGGTAGAATAGAAATAAATGACTTTCAAAGTCAGCTTACCTTAATTTCATGAAATTGATTTTCCATAGTGAAGTGCCATCCATAGCACTTCTGATCCCACAAGATTGTATTTCAAAGCAAGTTGCTGGTGGATAATCCTGGCAACAAGGTTGTATCTATGCAAGTACTCTCCGTTAGCCAGACGAGAACACCCAGAAATAATGTGTCGATCGAAATTCTGCCGGACGGTGGCATACCCAACATTATGTCACCCGTGCCATCCTTTACAATGTGTTTCCGGTAGTTATTCGTGATCATTCCATGCATCAACTATTGCACAGACAAAAACTTCGGTTTTCCCGAAGAGGTCACCGAAACGCAGCCAGGATACGGATGCTATTATTTTCCTCCAAGCTTAGATAAATAGGCATGCATGGACAAGTACAATTTAGTAAAAAGTGAAGTTTGCACAAGTTGCCTTCAGAATGTATCTAAACCAATATTATAAAGAGGAAAGATTTGATTGTTTGTTTGTTTGCATTGAATAGGTTTCAGTGTTCTATAGCCCATTTATCGAGGAAGGCTATAGACTATATATCATCACGCTACAACCAATAGGAGTGGAGCAGCATAGAAAAATGTCGCGAAAACGGGGAAAATGTGACGCAAACGAAGTTGCGCCGGACAGCTAGTCGGTAATAAAACTTAGAGTTTCGTAGTTTCTATGTTAGTTCCGATTATTTCTGTTAGCAAACAAACGTAGCATTGTCAAATAAATATAAATAACAGAAATAAATATACAATGTAAATCTGCCTGAAAAGCTTGCGCTAGATTTTTCCAGAAGTTATTTGGCACACATTTCCAATTTATTGCATGCTATTGTGTTGTGTTTGCTCAAAAACAGGACTAACTGACAATATCAACATTTCACTCTATATAAAACATTTTATCGTGCAACGTTTTATAAAATGCATTAAAGCTTTAATTTTATATCGTGGTCAGCGACACTAATTAAAATAAATTCAGTTCAGCTGTGTCGTAAATTGAATTTAAATTTTCAGGTGTCGGTGGCTTACAACTGAAATTTTTAAACATTTCAGGTACGATTATACACACCCACGGATGCCCCTCAAGTTAGGAAAATATACAAGTCCGTGATACGACCTGTCGTACTGTATGGATCGGAATGCGGGGTAGTGAAGAAAACGGACGAAAAAAGAAAACTGCCTTTTTAGAAAGACTGCCTCGTTGGTGTCAATCGCGACTACTGAGCTTAAGGACCTGGGCTGAATTTCGGGTTCGGCAAATTGTTCCCATAATTATCAACACTGAAATAATTTTCCAGTTTTTATTTTTCTGTCTCTAATGATAATAAAAATGCCTATGCTGTGACCGGGCTCCAAATTCTATTCCAAAAATAAATGTTAGATGACGGAGGGAATTTTTAATCGACGTACACGTTTATACCTATAAGAAAAATAATCACGCCTATATTCGCAAAAGGGGTTAACAGAGTAAGCAGAGCAGTTTCTTACCACACCTAGCCTCACTTCGCGACTAAAGTTCTATATAGTACGTAACAAGTCTCAAAAGTAGTTGAATAAAGCCGAGTTAATCGTCAATAATAACAAAAACTCTTCGGTGCCACTTACTTATCTCTAACTTTCAATTTACTTCAAACATCTCTTAGCAATAACTTGTGGTATATAAATATTGCTGTGATAAAATCGATATATTGACTCTCTCAGTTTGAACACCTGATGATTCACAGCGCCAAGATGCCAACACTGGAGTACCTAATGGATTTCACTCAGCTTATCTTGAGCTTTCGATAAATTGATTTACTTACTCGTGAGATATCTTAAAGAAAAAAAACTGGATCTTCGATCTATGGGGCTCAGATTCTGCTTTAATGATCGTTGAATCCTGAGTTCGTTGTCCGATTTAGGAACAGTGATATTGAGAAATTCTTAGTAACTATCGCAAACCACCTAAATGTAATTTATTCATATTCATTTAATTGTGCTCTACAATTTTATACAGGTGTTTTAAAAGGCTTAAAGTAAGAACAATGTTATAGACCCTGTTAGAACATAGCAATATAAGTATTTATTAAGATTAACTTTTATATAAATTAATGAAATGCAATATTTTTTTCATAAAATAATCTTATAATTAAATTTCTAACTATAAGATATAATTGTAGTTAATAGTGAGAAACACCTACAAAAATTAAGTAAGACATATTCAAGCGTATTTACAAGTAGATATAGATACCGTTGAGGGATTTAACGTAGCGTTTTGCAACAACATCGTCAAGGAATAAAAATTCTAGAACAAGCCACTAAACATAGATCAGTTTAAGTTTTATAGCAGCTGCGGTCCTTCCTTCAAATCTTTGAACAAATAAACCTGGAAATTCGCAAGTGTTTATCTAAATACAATTCCGTAGTAACTGGATACTTTGTTTTTGAAGCTAACTTGGAAAAAATGCTAATTTCTATGAACTGATAGAGTATATTATATTTATACACAGGCTTTGTCTAGTTTGGGGCCAATGTAAAATATTTTTGTCTAAACTAATATTATAAAGAGGAAAGATTTGATTGTTTGTTTGCATTGAATAAATAGGCTCTAAAACTACTGGTCTGATTTGAAAAATTCTTTATGTTTTACATAGCCCATTTATCGAGGAAAGCTATAGGCTATATGTATATCATCACGCTACGACCAATAGGAGTTGAGCAGCAATGGAATATTTTGCGAAAGCGGTGAAAATGTGACGAAAACGAAATTGCGCCGGAGAGCTAGTACCTAATATTCTTGGCAAAAAAATTTAGTATTTGTATTTGATCCACCTTTTTCTGAAGTTTTCTTTACTACATATTTTGAATTAGAAAGACTTTCTCGTCGTTATTCAAAGGTACAACAAAGTCGTACCAACTAAAACAATTACTTTGTTACTATCATTTGGTACCCTTCTTTTGGGCTCTGTCACAATCGGGTAAATAACGCTTTCACTATATTCGCCTGTCTCAAAAATCGAACTGATAATGATAATCCCTACTATGTATTGTAACAAAAAACTTACGGGATTTATTGATATTCTATGGCACCCGATCTGAAATGATAACCAATTACCATCAATGGCTGATCTAATAAAATTTAACTAGCCCATACTTTACCATTTCCCTTTAATCTCTGAGGCCGTGTTTACTTCTTTTTAAAGGAAACATCTTAATAGCTGTGAAAACTTGTCACAATCAAAATTAAACTTAGGTGTTCAAAGTTTAAAGTTCATATTGAATTGTGTTGGCAGGACTTGATAGCCTGCCAAACGCAGACAATCAATAAGTTTATTTGGCTACGGAGGCACTTTAGGAAGCCAGAAGGAGGTTCGTTTTAAAGGAAATGCGGAGTTTTGAGTGATTTGTCTCTATCAAATTACTTGTTTGAAATAAAATCATCATCATCTTTTACGCTTAAAACTTGTAGTGTGAACTTAAAAAAACCATATATATAAAAATAAAAAAACTTAGCATAAATAGGTTCCTAGTAAAAAAAAAATGACGTTTCTGCTCAACTTTTCGTCGTGAATAATCCGGTAATTTAAGAACAATTAGAGCAGAATATTCCGTCGAAGAATAGGTCAAATTTATAAAAATAGGTTAAAGATGCAAGCAAATCAAGCTACAACAATCTGTTAAATTTCTTTAATAGATTTTCAAACTTATTTAAAAAAAATACGGTTCTAGGTTGATTGCGAAAATTTGACAGTTTCGGGTAACTGGACCTGCAGCTGGCTTCTGTACTTATGGAGGTATTTCAGCGAGAAAATTGTAATATATAAAAAAAAATTGTTAGCCTTTCATGTGTCCCACTGCTGGGCAAAGGCCTCCGCTATCTCCTTCCAAACCTCTTTATCTTGTGCGATATCTGGCCATAATCGCCCGGCAAACAAAATCAGATCGTCACACCACCTTCTCCGCGGTCTACCTCGACGGCGATTTTGTCCGTCAGGCGTCAGTGAGTGACGATCTTTGCCCACCTCTCCGGGTGCATTCGTGCTACGTGTCCACTCCCACTTTAGCTGTGCTGTTTTTCTGCGAAATCTGCAACTTGACCTATGGAACGCAGGGTGGTGTTCCTAACACGATCTGTGCGCTTCACACGTTCACATTATATTAATGACTAAAATTTGGAAATCTTCTAACTTTCGACGAAGAACCGAGTGGTAAAAATCCAAACGTGCGTTTTCTGTGTCAGAAAAAAACGGGCATAAGAAAACTAGATGTGGCGTGTAATGACATGAACGTGACAGTATCAGAATGCCTAAAGAATAAAAATACTACCACTCATCGCATGTAAAACATAGATGACGTGACAAGACTACTACAAAACGGAGTGGCGACATGCTTGACGACAGATCGTATCATGTCCGTCTCATGTCGACATGAGCTTCGCGCCATTTCTCTGTTGCCTAGAAACCTACATGCATAGACGGTATAACTTATAGGTGAGTACGTCTGGTTATAGAATAAGAAACCGTTATATATAAAGAATACTAAAGTAATTTTGTTGCGTACGCCGATTTTGCTGAAAATTGATAGCTCAATCATGCCTGTTTTCACAATTACTATGCGCTATAATTTTATTTATTTTTTTAAATTTATTTATAATATCTTTTATTTGAAATCTTTTAAAAACATGTATGTATAAAAAAATAACTTGTGAAAATGTTACTAAAAATTAAGGTAAGGTCACATGGAAACCTTACCTTAACCTTTTGACAAAAAAATAACCCAATGACGGCGAAAACAAGGGCCTCTCGATTACGTTAAGGGCGTGCTATTAAAAAGGTGTTAATTTATAAATTTTGTCGATAAGCGAGTGCAGAGCTTTTACAAGCGTCACAAGTGGCGAATCAACCCTGAACAGTTTAATTGTTTCAAATTCATTATCATTTAGAATGCGTTCATAGCGAAGTTGTGCTTCTGCACATTCTTATCTTATGGCTAAGTAAGACAAATAATTCGGTACTAATGATGTTTCACTATCTCCTAATACAAACAGTTAACTACTGTTACATTAATTACACAAATACACTGTGTAGGGTTGCGATTACATTAGCGCTCTCCTATGTAAACATAGAAACTGGAAACAAAGGTCGAAAGCATTTAACAAAACATACATTCCGAATGTTAGTACAGACAGCGTCAGTATGTCCTAACCCTTCAAGTTTTATAATGTAACATTGACATTACCAAAACAAAAATAGAAAAATACTTCATATTAAAAAAAAAAATGCATGACAAAAAGCAAAAGTCATACCTGGATTTGAATCTCCAACCTCTTGCACATCAAGCGGGCTTTAAACCTCCGTTGTATTTACACGTTAACTTACTATTAGTACAAGTTAAGCCCTTTATTCCTAGTCGTTATACCTAATAACAGAAGTATTAACGTTTTGTTGAAAAAAACAATATTAAAAACAGAGTTTTCAAAAAAACTTATTTATTCACTAAAACAATAAATTAATTTATAGTAAAATGTTTTTGTAAACTACAAAATCAACTAGGCCCAACACGGATTTGAACGCACATGTCTTTTGGTATGGTAAGAACTTACTGGAGCTGTGTGTACCTACATTACTTAGGGTCCCTACATAATTGTTAACCGTCTACCCAGCTGTGATTACGTGACTACGCATCTTCTGCTAGCTGATTTTGGCACGAAATGAGTTATTTAATTGTCATGATAGAAATAGCCCAAGTTTTTGTAGTTCCCATAACCGATCGTCTTTCCATCGTAAAATATTATGTTCCATTTTTAGGTATTTTTGAGTGTGGGTATTTGGTCTTAATTTGATGTACGACTTTGTTTTTTGCGACTTTTGTCTGTGTATGTGAGACTGCTGAATGCTGGCTTGAGTCCTGGGTTATGATTTTGGGTTGTCTATTCCCAGGAACAGAATATTCGCAGTACCAGTGTAGATTATTGTCCGATTGCTATATAATGTCAGATCCTATTAAATACAAAGGGACCTTCACATAGGTAATATAACCAGTGATAACTGATGTAAATATTAATGTACCTATTTTATTACCATCGGCACGTCAAGAAACGATGGATAGACTGTGTGAAGGATGATTTGGCAAGAAAGGTAGTGTCTGATGAGATGACGAGAACTGAATTGGGATAAAGGCAAGAAAAATGATGTTGTCGAGGAAAGTCATCAGTAGGCTGGAGTTTGGATAATTATGTACCTGAATGGCAATTGACTCGCCCCCTATTACATGAGACATAATTGGCCAAACGTGGTTGTACTATCGTACACATCTTCCAGCCCTTCAAAAAAACATTAATGATGACGAGGCAACTTGAAAATTAGGGCAAAGTTCGCCACCGAGCGTAAAATATAATTTCAAATCTTGTGAAGTTCAAGGCAACATCCCTTCGACTTAAAAGGTAATTAGTGTAGCCCTAGAGGTATAATTTCATATTATATTAGAGGTAATTAAGCTGTAAAAAGCAATGTTTTCTCCGTTTATTCCAACAATATTTTTTGAAGATTGTGAATTTTCCGGCTTATGCTATGTAAGTTTACCATGAAAGTTTTGGAAGGTTAGTGACTCTGACAGTGAGGAATAAGCAGATAGAGGGTCACATTTTCTTACATCATCATCTGCCTAGCCTTTTCCTAAAATATCTTGGGGTCGGCTTCAAGTCTAATCGGATGCACCTGAGTACCAGTATTTTACATGAACCAGTAACTGGGTAATACGATACCCCTTGGTAAGACTGGATGTCAGACTTTTTGGCTTCTGACTACTCGTAACGACTGTCAAAGATCTACAAATGACAGCCTGGACCAACGGTTTAACGTGCTTTCCGAGGCACGGAGGAAACTCGGTATGTAATTATGTCCACCCTTCCACGGACCAACCTCGGCAAGCTTGAAGATCGAGCCGTGCGGCTGTTATTATTTAGCCACGAGCTCCTCTCACATTTTCTTACGTCATAAAGAATTAATCTACACTATCTACACTAATATTATAAAGAGGAAAGATTTGTATTTTTGTATTTTTGTATGTAATGAATAAACTCAAAAACTACTGGACCGATTTTGAAAATTCTTTCACCATTAGAAAGCTACATCTTTACCGAGTAACATAGGCTATATATTATCGCGCTAATAACTTAGGGGGATGAGCAATATTGCATTTAGTCCACATTTCTCAACTGTTTGACAACTGACAACTGTCATGACAAGCATTAGAATAAACCGGCTATTTCAAACCATTTGTCATCAAAGTAAGTAGCCTGGCGGCTCTATGACCGCCCTGCCAAGCAAAAGGTATCGAGTTCGTATCCGCAGTCAGTATGCACTTTTTGTGGTAATTTTTTAATGCTGTAAGTTTTCCAAAACAACGCGGGTTCGATCCCCAACCGGTGTTCTCTTTTTGTAACTAGGTATTTTGTTTTATTATAATGCTTTATGATTTTCAAATCATTACAAAATACTTTTCGTTTTTTTAACCATTCAAAATAAATAGTGATTAAAGAACGATTGGGTCATAAACAAAACGAAATTTAAGACATGATCGTCGGCGATTTTAAAGTATACACATCCGTAGACACTGTGATGGCTAATGACCCCGTTGAATTTTTCAACTCCCTGGAGCTAACGGGCGTGCCGTTCCCATAAGATGGAGCTTAAAGTTGGCGTTTTAGTTCTGCTGATGAGAATCTTTGATGTACCAAGACTGTGCAACGGCACCAGGCTTCGTATCACAAAGCTTGGCAGTAATATTATAAAAGCCACTGTAGCGGCCTACAAAAAGCAACTTACTACAAAAAGTGCTACAGCGTCATCTATGACGCGACGGAAGAACTAACATCAATTGCCTACATCGCAAGCAAAGTTTAACTTGCTCTCGACTTAATACTATATAGAGAAACCCGACAACAACTGTCGGGCAGTTGCCCACCAGACACAACACCTGTCTGGTCGGAGGATCCTCCCTTTTCAATGGAGTATTGAGGAACTTTACACCCTGTTCCCCAAACTGCTAAACTGGTGACCCAGAAATGGACGTCAGCGCAGCCTTCGAGCAACATGACGTCATCATCATCACTTCCTTCAAGCTTTAGTTTAGCGAGTCTCACAGCCAGCCAGCTTCAAATGCGTATTCCTGACCACCAGCATGCAGCTGGAGCGCATTCCTGGTCAGCACCCTCAGCCTCTCATCAAGCGACTTTGGCACAGCACACTGCCTTTTCGGCCGGTCGAGAGCTTCTACTACCTCCCGGTCGACACCTCTCTAGCTGTCTGCCACATCGCAGCGCTGCACTACGTCCGACGCGCTGAAGCAAACGCAGCGCCGGCCCCGACTCACTGGGGTTCGCCTCAACACCACAGTCTGTTCCGACTCACCGTGAACAATGCGGCAACGAAATTCCAACTGGCACGGCATAATACTACAAGCTACTCATTCGACTATCGACCTCCGGTCTCCAGAGGGGAGTGATGTAGCGACCTACATACAAAAAGCAACTTACTACAAAAAGTACTACAGCGCCATCTATGACATTTGTGTCAATTGTTTAATTTATTGTTCTTATTTATTTTTACTTTTTAATTGATTCTTTTTCATTCATATTTTTTGTGAATGTGTGGACATTGTAGGCTTTGTAATTTTTGTTTTCTTTTTTTTTCACGTATTATCTTTTTCTACCTTTTGTTGTAAGCGACGACTTATTGTCGGGCCTACGCTGTCCTCTCATACTTAGGTACAAACGCTGTAACATTCAAATATTTTAGAACCAAATGATTTTAAAAGAGTAACCATGGACTTTCTTGCCGGCTTTTCTCCATAGGAAACAACCAACTCGAACCGTGCCCCTTTTGTCGACGTTTTATAAGTGCCCCTGTAGGCCTATGTAAAATAAAATATTTTGTTTTTGATTTTATGACGTGACGGAAGAACTAACATCAATTGCCTACATCAAGCAAGCAAAGTTTACATTGACTTAAGACTATGGAGAAACCCGACAACAACTGTCGGGCAGTTGCCCACCAGACCCAACACCTGTCTGGTCGGAGGATCCTCCCTTTTCGATGGAGTATTGAGGAACTTTACACCCTGTTTCTCATACCGTTAAACCACCATTATTACAGGATTTGCTAAAGGAGAGAGCGTTTTAATTCGACGCATGCCAAATATTCCAAATAACTTGCCATTCCAATTTTAATTACCAGGTAGTTTTGCAATGACGATCAACAAATATCAGGGCCATACCTAAAAAGTGGCAGGCAATTTTTTGGGTACGTACTCCATGCTTCTCAGACGGTCAATTATTTGTTGATTGTTCACGTGTTTCATGAAGCCAAAACTTGCACGTGGTTACGGTCATTGTTATGACATTTTTTATTGTATACAAAACTGTATTGGAAAGAATAAATAAATAGTGCCCAACAATGCGCCGTATTGTTCACTTTGAAAAAAATATGTTCCGACTTTTAAGCCATATTATAGTGTCGCTTCAACGCTTTTTAATTTTGTTTCGGACCTCTGCCACCCAGAATTACACCACCCTAAAGCACGCCCTTTGTAGTCATCACCGACATAATCACATTACGATCAGACCGTCAGTTCTCACACATAACAACAAAACATCATTCCTTACTGAAGGTGTATTTAATCGTACATCCTCATTTCGCCAGTTATGTTGAAGCTCTATGTAATAAGGGGCGATCCCCATCAACCGGGCCCGACATTAAATCCAGACTTCGTGGCTGCTACTCAAAAATTCCTGATGGAATAACCCAATAACACTTTGCCCGATCCGAGAATCGAACCCGGGACCTCAAGCTCAGCAGTCGTGCTTGCGACCACTCTAACAACGAGGCAGTCTCACACATACACCTTAAAATTTCCGCGCGAACGAAGTCGCGGGTATCAGCTAGTCTATTGATATATTTCCATCCTTTTCTCGTACAGAAATTATTAAAATTAACTCTTTTTCAAGAAAACTTAATTACTATAGGTAATGCTACACTGCACTATTTTATATACCTACCATTCATTGAGTTCAGAAGTTCCACACACGTAACTCGTTGTTACTAACCTAATGTGACGCGAAAATACGCGTTAACAAATAACATAGTACCCCGACATCATTATTTAGAGAGCAAAATGCTGCGTACGTGATGAAAATATCGAAAATCTGGAGTTACGTAGTATCGGAGAAACATAAATAATATTTTTGCTTCCAACTTTTAGGGTTCCCGAAGTATCAAAGACCTTGTCGCGATATATTTACTTTGTAACTATGACTGATCACCTAACGACAATGTTTCGTAATGTACGTAGTTTGGTACATTAATAGCTACTGCTACCTTTAGATCAATCTCGAACGAGGCTTTATAAGTGCAAAGAAAAAGGGGAAAGTTAGAAAACGGCACGTAGGGCCTTATCCTTTGGTATAAAAACTTATTGAAAAAGGGAATTTTCTTACTTACTTGGTTTTATTTGTGTGCCTTAATCTGAGCCTCATAAATTGTCTATCTTTCTTTCTTACTCATAATTTGTAGCAACTTCATCCAGGTCAATGTCCTGACTGCGAAAGCTAAAGTTGATTACAAAATCACTGTACGTAATTATTGTCCATTCTTGCTAGGGAAGTTGTGAGAAGAATTCTTTACTTAAGCAGGCGCGGATCCAGCCCTCTAAATAAATTGTGGGCACGACCGCCCTAAAACCAGCGCAGTGACGTCGAAACAAAAAAAGAAAGCAAAAAATCTAGTCGATAGTAGTCTTTAATGATACATTTTACAAAAAGAAACTGATCATATGCAAGAGTAAGTGCAGCGAAGTCTATTTTTCTAGCACCCGCATATCTTAGATTTTCAGAATAATCAACAGCTTTTAGATCAGCCAGCTCTCCTCCGATTTGTAAGACTATCTATATCATTAATGATCTTATAAAGATTTTGCCAACTTTGGCGAAAAAATATCGGAACTATAAGAGATGAGCGAAGCGAGCTCGTAATAAAATTATCGTAAATGTCTCACAATTTTTCTAGACTAAACCGAACTTATCATAGCCTAAAAAACAAGATAATAACATCTTGTAACAATACTAACTTAGGAAATAAGAGTCCTATTAAAAGTTTCGTTAGTCGGTCAGTAATAAGGGAATGCCTGCTTGCATAATATTGGCAGAGAGAGACTTGACTTAGTTCCTCGAGCAAATGTTTGGTGAAGCAAAATGATTTGCAAATACGCGTGTTGAAGAACCAGTGACCTATGATACAAGCAATGTTATTTTAAGTAAACGTATCGATTACTATCTTGTATTTACATTACATTGTATTAGCATTGTTGGACGAGCTACAACTCGTATATCGTATAGGAAGGCCTTGCCTTTGTTGAAAGGCATATGTTCTGCCCGTCATTGCGATCTTTGTTCTGGACCATACCTGGGAACCTTCTACTTACGGAGGACAAAGTTCCAACTTTTGCACTAGTTTTTGTAACTTTACTTAAAATACCTCCATGAGCCGTTTACTAATCAATGCACCCATCGTACATTGTTTTGGGTTTGTTACATTAAGCCCTACCGTCAAATGTGATTTTTTCCAAAAAAAGTCCAAAAAAATCAGAAATATTTTTTGCGTAGGTTGGTTAATAATTTATGGTTACGTGAAGGGTCTGCTTACACCGTACTTATAGTTATGTGTACTCAAATGCTTTTCTCGTTGCACATGTAAGTATTTTTCAGTAGTTCTACGTAAAAGTCAAGTTTATATTTAAATGTACCTAATTGAAGCATTTAGGCCAAGATACAATGTACTATGGCAGGTGTTCCAACTTAGACATATTCCAAACTCTCTCGTGCATTTGAACACAGTTCGACAGTGACTGTAACAACGCAAACTCAAAGTACGTGCTAAGTAACGTTTATAGATCTCAGCTTTAGTTACAGTAATTTATACATCTTCATACTTGTCAAACTTTCACCATTTCGAAGTGATAAACGTTCTGAGAATACATTTCATAGCCTACAGTCCAATCTGTTAATACTTTTTGACGTTTACGATCATCATCATCAGCCTATAATGTTCCCAGAGCTGGGACACATGCCTCCTCTCTATGAGAGGGAGTGGCTGTAATCCACCACGCGGGCACAGTTCGGTTTGGTAGATGTCACATGTCTTTGAATTTTTAGTTCTGGGACATGCCGGTTTCCACACGATGTTTTCTTTCATCGTGTTTTAGGGCAGCGGTGATGAAATAAATTACACAAAGTAATGCGCCTGCCTAGGTTCGAACCCACGGGTTTACTGGTCGTAAGTCAGGGCTGCCACTATTGGGCCACCGCTGCTCTCAACGTTTACGATACTAAACTAGAATTCAAATGACCTACATTACTTATAACTTTGCAACCGGTATCTGTATTTAATTATACAATGTGTTGTTTTGCATCCTCGTCAAATTTCAGGAGGTTGTCATAAAACACATAAATAATCAATTTAAAGGTCGGTACCGGTCTATAATTAATAAGCGTTGCTTTGTTTTATTGTTGAAATTTAACAGTATTTCAGAATAAAACCCTTGATCCAAAACACTTAAAACAGAATCACCCAACTACGCACACAGCGACAATGCAGCTGCTCTGTGTGCGTGAGAGTCGACAGTCGACGTCTTACCTACGAAATGCAACAGTGTTGCGACCGTGCGTTGACCTACGGCGACCGGTACCTAGCAATTTTGCCTAATTTTATTTCGAAAATCACCTACATTATTGTCATAAATTTCGCTTGATACTAAACTAATTTTTAAGCATCATTGGAATACGGAAATCTTACTAACGACAACAGTTACAATACTAGTGTGCCAAAGAAAAGTTCACTGACCTGTACTTACCTAATTTCGGTAGTTATCAGATGATTAATAAAATGGCTTGCTTTCATCATCATCATTTCAGCCGAAAGACGTCCACTGCTGGACATAGGCCTCCCCCAAAGGGGCCATTTTTTTTTGCGCTCATAAGGGGGGGTTTTGCCATAATCGCCACGCTTGGCAGACGGGTTGGCGATCGCAGTACGGTTGTTGCAAAAAGCACAGAGAACGCTGCTGCCCATTCTCTGGCAAGTCCCTTAGTCGCCTCTTACGACACCCACGGGCAGATATGGGATGGTGTTATTCTTAACGTCCGACACCATACAGAACCTGCGGCTTGCTTTATTGCTATCTAAACTAACACTCTGAACATTGTACGTAGGTAAATTCAGCCTAAAGTTTTTGTAATGATTTTGTTTTTATTTGTGAATTGAATTTATTGGTGGTTAGTACCTTAGTTGGTGTACCAATTTACTAAGTCTAAAATTGTTTTTTACGTTTGTTGGAATTGGAAAGATGTGCTAGCTAAGTAGGTATGTAGAAATACTTTCGACTGTTAGGTATTATTGGCGTAGTTAAAAGTTTGAAATCAACTTATTTACACTAATAAAATTGATTAAGCTAACAACGTATTTACAAAATGATAGTCTTTGTACAAACAAATAAATTACCTACTTAAGTTATCCGGAGGTATGTTCAAAGTTGCCACCACCACATTCTTGGCACAGTCGACAACGACGTAGCTGGTTTTCCTTCAGCTTACGTAGCACTATCACATTCCTTTTTAAAGTGTCGAAAGCACTAATTATCTTTTCACGTAATTCTGTAACACTTGCCACTTTCTCCGAGTAAACTAACCTTTTAACGTCTCCCCACAAATAAAAGTTTAGAAACGTCAGGTCCGGAGAACGGGCCAGGCCACAGGTCCTCCGCGACCCACCCAATGGTCACCAAACTTTTTGTTTAAGTACTCGCGTACATGCCGACCATATTGAGTGGAAACACCGTACTGCTCCACGTAGGCTGTCTCCACTGATGGCATACATGCGGACCATCTCTACCAACTCGACGTTTGAGTAATTGTCCGTCATCTTGCACTTTGCACCTACGTCTCAACGATGTACCTAGGAGCGGAATTCGCAACGCGCGTGCACGCGTCGGCGGCATTAAACACACTGTTTGGTTCCGGGACGGCGGGGGGTGGATAGGCGCGCGAGCGAAGAGTGCGCCCGCGCACCCCGCTGGCATACCCGCGCCGTGCTTGGTAGGGAATAGGTACCTATGAAATTATCGTATGTTCGTTGCGTTTGCGTTGTGTATGTATTGTTAGCGTTTCTTTGTGTGCGCGTAAGCGCGGTAACAGACGGGCCGCGTTTTAATACGGCTGGTTCACACTTACGGATTTCCGTAAAAAAGAAAAAAACACCTACCTATTTTATTGTTGATTTGGGTCGAGAATCATTAGCATAATTACCTCCTTGAATTTGACGAGAATGCAAAACAACACATTGTATAAGAGTCGGAACGTACGAAACTCATCAGGGTATTTGGCGCAGCCGTGAGACACACAATACTATCTATTATCTTTTTCTGTTTAGTTTTAGCTTTTATTTTTTGTTGTGTGCATTTGTGGCATGTGCCAAATAAATGTGTTTTCTTTCTTTCATCTAGTACATCCAATACTTCAAGTATTGATAACGCTTAGAATATTTCAGTTTGGTAGCGAACATGTTTACTGTTCTCAAACTTTGGAAGCGAGAACACCGAGCGTACGACGAGAAGTACACTCGTGTAGAGCTGTGTTCTTGGCGTAATAATTAGATCCGAAATACGTTCTGTTAACATCTCGCTTCTACTAGGTAATCGGCTAGTTATGTATTCTCAACATGCCTTTAATTCCCAAAGGGTTAGGGGTGTTATATAGTACACCCAGATTTCTGCTGTTATGTATCTATACATACAAATTAATAAAATTGAAGTGTCTGTTTGTAATATTAAAATAACCGCTTTTTACTACATGCATATGAAAGTCTACGTATACGGTACATTTACCAAAATATTTTTTTTACTTTTTTTGTCTTTCTGTCTGTCTGCTTGTTTCAGCTAATCTCTTTAACGGCTTGACCGATTTTGACAGGGCATTCACTGGCAGATAGCTGATACTGCGAACGTGAATGATGTAGGTAGGTAGGGTACAGTAGGTAGGGTAGGGTAGGTAGTGTAGGTAGCTAGGTGGGTAGGGTAGGGTAGGGTAGGCAGGTAGGTAGAGTTGGGTAGGGTAGGTAGGCAGGGTAGGGTAGGTAGGTAGGGTAGGGTAGATTGGTAGGGTAGGGTAGATTGGTAGGGTAGGTAGGTAGGTAGGAAACTACTAACGTACTCTTGCATGCAATAAAAGTATATTAATATCTGCACTGTGATTTTTACTAGCATTACCGACTTGAGCCCAAAAACGACCCGTAAAATTTCCAAAAAAACATGCTGTTGTACCGGCTTTCTACCTATCGTATCAATTTTAAAAAACCTTCCAGCCTGAAAAGTTTAAAGAAAACCATAGCTTCGCGTCTCAGTGTGGTGCTACAGTTGACTGAAATGTATTATTTACCACCAAGCGTTGGGGTCTGTCTGTCTGTACTGACTGCGCATGTGTAGAACGTTTATAGGGATGGGACATAGAACGCGGAGGACGCATAAAATGTCGGTAATTCTTAGTGATGGTGTTTTACAATAGTGAAAACACAGTTAACATTGTATCTTTTTAAAAGCTTTTATTTTTTTGAAGTAAGCCTGCTATTAGAATTAAATGTGTTAACACTTTTTTAAACGAATCAAAGCCGAAGCTCCGGAAATAGTATTATTCAAAAAAATATGCTTTAAAGCGCTTTCAGTTCATTGGTTTGTTTATAAAATACAAGTAACTTCTTAATAAAGAAAAGAATTTAAAGTTATGCATAAAACAATTATCCGCAGATATTATTTGACACTTTTTAATATTACCAATTTTTTTTGGGTGACGTATTTTTTGTTATTTTTTTTCGAACTTAATTTCAACCCTATAGTTTTGTATTCCCATAACAAGCAACAAGATGACCGTTTCAACCTTGCTAATGTCAACACCATAATGAAGAAAATTAATGGCCGCTAAGATAACGATAATTTACTACGTTACTTATCGACAAAAGTCAAAGTTCGCTACCACATCCCTAGTTCAGTCGAGCAGGGTAGTTCGCGGCCGTACGGTAGTGGCCGCACCCGCTTCCACGTCCCCCCTATAAAATTCCGCATTGCACTCTCCTATTGCTCATCAAATCCGAACCTAAAATGCAATTACCAAAATATTGCAAGTGACGCGTCCTTGAAAAGTGTTTCGAGCAAAAGTGCCGGCTATTTTGACACATGTGGCAGAGGGGAATAAGATTCAATACCGCTTGGCACAAGCCTGGATAGCTCAGTGAAAAACAGCCCTTTGTGCGTCGGAATGACACGGTGAGTTTCTGTGTCTAATTTTAATACGCTCCAGGTATATTGTGTGTTAAAATGAAGCTTTTTGTGGCGAGATGTATGGCGGTTTTCAGCTATACGATATTTTTTTATGTTGGTTGTTTATTTCTAGAGTTTAAAAGGTTATTTCCTACTTTTTTTTAAAACATAATATGTTGTATATAAGTTACACTTTTGAATAGAGCTTTACACTATTGCTAAAACTTTTTCAATGACCAGGTATCTTTAGTTCGGTACTATTGTATGTTGTCCTACAACATGATAAGCATTTTATTATTCTAATAAAATGTACAATTTTACTATTCTATTTAAATGTACAAATTATTCAGGTATATACAATAACCTAGCCAAGTCAATGAACTCTATACATATAGACCTGAACCTTTGCCAAGCCTCTCATCACGTAATTCAGTATATTGCATCATTCCATCTTTTTTCATTCCTGAGTGCAGAACCTACTTTCAAGTTACGTGCCTACGTTAGGCAAAGTTAGACTCTATTGGTAGGTTTTATAAGGAAAATATGTTTGTATTTAATTCATCCCATTGGCGATGCAATCTACTTAAATAATGAATGTTACGACCATTCAATAAAGTTGAACGGCGAATATAAAACAAAAATCATGAAACAATAACTCTTTAACGGCGATATCCCCGTGCAGCTTTTGAAAACATACAGATTTTAATATTTAAAGCGAGCCAGCTATGATTTATGACCGTTTTATGATTTGAATTTTATCGTGGATCGTGGAAAACCAAATCGGGTGAAAACACTACACATCCTTATACCCTAGGGAGTAAAAAGGTATGCATATGAAAGACATTTATAACATGCTTTGTAAAAACCTAGTCATTTAATTGATGTTTTTATTCCTATGTGCTAATATAAGTCTTTGCAAATCTTATTTTTCAATCCATCTATATAAATGAATACGGATTAAAAACAACGCTACATCTTGTTCTCCTTGTAGAATTTCCATGAGTCGCAATCTTGTACATATTCTATTTTACGTTGTTTTCTTTTCGTTCTAAAGATCGCGTCTCTATTAATAATAATAATTAATAGACATATTAATTTATCACTCTCTTTAAAAAATATTCCTGCTGAGCAATAAATGCTACTATGAAAAGCTACTATGAATGCACAAGTTTGTAAGGGTGCATTGATGTTTGTTACTCTTTCACGCAAAAACTAATGTATGGATCTCTATCTAGATGAAATTTGACACAGGGATAGAAAATAAGCTGGAATAGCACATAGGATAAATTTTATTCCTGTAGTATGATCCGGAATCCAACTCTGGCCAGCGTTCGGGAAGTTTTGTGGCATCTTCTCGTCCAACTAACCGCAGTATCTCAAGACGAAAGTCTATGACCAGTGTGTGTTGTCAGTGATTACATACTGGACCGAAATGTGGTCCCTCACAATTTGCCTCGAAGTCACCCAAAGGGCAATGGAGAGGGCTATGCTCGGAGTTTCCTTGCGCCATCAAATTAGAAATGAGGACATCCGCAAGAGAACGAAGGTTACCGACGTAGCCCGAAGATTTGCCAAACTTAAGTAGCAGGGGGCAGGGCACATTGCTCGCAAAATGGATGGGCGATGGGGCCGAAAAGTTCTAGAATGGCGACCACAAACCAGAAGACGATGCGTTGAAAGGCCTCTCACTAGGTGGGCCGATGACCTGGTGAAGGTTGTGGAGATCCGCTGGAGGCGAGTCGGAGGGGACCGGTCAATGTGGCGACACTTAGGGAAAATATAAAAGTATCAAAAACTCTATGCTCCTGTATACTTTACACTGACATAAAACTTTAAAACCACTGCAAAATTACAGCGTCGCGCCGCGGTACCGCCCTCGTGCCCATATACATTCAGAGCCAACGTGTAACATTATGCGTTTTTGCCTGGCATGGTGCCAGCCCACGATGCCATGAAACCAGGCCATTGTTCACGGATTAAGAGAGTAATGACAACGCTTTATAATAGTGAATTTTCCAGTTTTTATTCTGGGCCTATTGCTGGTGATTGCTTGGAAAATATAACTTCACCTGTATTTTCCCGAAGGGTTATGTTAGGTTAGCTAGGTAGCTCATTCAAATTTCGCCTTTTCGCCGCACAGATCCCGATTCCGTGCTACTGAGAAATACCTGATGTAAAATCGTATTTCAATTTGTCAGATTTCCCAAGATCTAGTGCTTGTGACTACTAGATCAGGCAGACTCGTAAATTTTCCAGATTTTTTATCCAGGACTACTGATAAATTATTTGTTAAATAATTGTAGTGTCCGTAGTGATTCCTCAGGGAAAACTAAAATGTTGGTGTTATTGGGGTGTAGGGTTCCCAATATAGCTTATGTTGGGTTTTCCTTTGTGGGATAATTAAGGATTAACATTAATTTATGCGGCTTTCGCTTGCTTTTGCTTGATCCCATGGGGAAAGGTGTGAATTTATGTAGGTATGTTAATTTACTTGTTTATGACATTGTTTTCTAGCAGGGTGATTACATCTTTGTTAAGACGTTTAAAGAAAGTTGGTTTTGTCGCAGTATATAGGTATTGCGCATTCGGTAAAAGTATTACATATCTACCTAAGCATGTTAACTCTTAGCAAAACTCAGCGAAAACTAAGAAAACGTTCAACATTAAAGGTACAAAAATTCGCATGTGACTAAAAATGTGATGAATTTAAATGTCGATTGATGGAGAAGAAGAGGAGGAGCTCGTGGCTTAATAATAACAGCCGGACGGGTCGATCTTTAAGGTTAAGCCGTGCTTGCCGACGTTGGTCCGTGGATGGGTGACCATAGTTACACACCGAGTTTCCTCCGTGCCTCGGAAAGCACGTTAAGCCGTTGGTCCTGGCTGTCATTTGTAGATCTTTGGCAGTGGTTACGAGTGGTCAGAAGCCAAAAGTCTGACATCCAGTCTTACCAAGGGATATCGTATTACCCAGTTACTGGGTTGTGGAGGTCAGATAGGCAGTTGCTTCATGTAAAATACTGGTACTCAGCTGCATCTGGTTAGACTGGAAGCCGACCCCAAGATAGTTTGGGAAAAGGCTAGGCAGATGATGATGATGGACAGGGAGAGGAAGACTAAGGAAAGGATGGATGGATTGTGAGGAATGATATAAAAGAAAAATAAGTAAATGATAGCGGAGTTGACAGAGGAGAATGGAAGAAAAAAACGTGTTACGCCGACACCTAGTAACATAGAACAAGGTCAGAAAGATGATGAAAAGGTACAAAAACACAGTGGTTGTACATCGCGATAGCTTGGAACAAGTTAATGACAACTCGTAAGTCCATTATCTACAAGGTAAAGTCACCTTTAAGTGCTCAGTTAACCTCACTTGACGTTTACTATGCAATGAGCAATTTAACTAAGTTGCTACTGTACAATGAGCCACTTTACTTTAAGCTTTTCTTTTTTTGCAAGAGATTTCTTTTCTCTGCACATCTGCATACTAAATGAACTCATTATTGTTACTTGCTCTTGGCCTATATTCTCAATGAATAATTGAAATGAATTGCTCTATTTAATGAGAATAAAGGCTGTTTTTCATTGCTCATGGAGGACTCGCTTTTAACGGGAATTGTAGTAAAATTAGAGGAATTCATTGTTTGGCAATTTGACTGCTTACTAAAATTGTCTGTTTATATTCAAATTACAATTATCTTTCTTGGCAGTTGTACCAATTAGCGTTGAATAGCATTAACACGACAAAATGACGTAGTTTGTCAATTTGACACACGAGAAAGATTGACTTTACGTGATTTGCTTTGTTCACAATCTAGAAGCGAAGAGCAGAATATACATAAGCGATAAAAAATCAATGCAGACGAGATTGCACGGTCCGTTCATAAGGTACATATTTCACGTCTTTTTTGACGCCAATTTTTGAAACACTGTCGGTACAACGACGTGTTAGGACGGCGAAGCAATTCGTTCGTTTATATTCAAAGAATAAAGTGAAAACAATTGTGAATTTTATAAACTAAAGTTTTATGAGAGCGATAAATAAAATTAATGGTGTCCGCCTTGAGCTCTGCCCATAAATAGGTATTTACTGAGCAAATATCAAAAAGAAGAATGAATACAAGAAAGACAATTCATCTCAGTGTCGACGACAAACCTAAATGGAGCCGGTCCATAATTCGGCTAGGAGTTTGGTGCTATCAGTGTAATGGGTCATAAAGACGAAATAATAAAGCACATTATTCTTCACCCAACGACAGAAAAGATTTACATACGCCACAAAACATAGAAACAGAAGAACTTTAAATCAATGTTCCAACCGCAGATGTGACTTGAGCGTCACAAGTTATCCATGACAAGAAAGTGTCGAAGCAAAAGGGAGCCAGGGTAAAACGTATTGCCAAATGCCACGCCTTTATATCCGCAATAGAAATGTCGAAAGCAAAACTTGTGTAATTTAGCGCTGCGGTTGAACGATTTGGCGGTAAAAGTTTGACGTAGGTAATGAATAAGGATTTGTTAGCACTGGTATTGGTAGAATAGATCTGGTAATGACTGAAGGGTTTGGGCTAAAACTGATAGTGGACAAACGGCTATGTGATTTATTAAAGACTTTTTTAGGGTTCCGTAGCCGAATGGCAAAAAACGGAACCTTTATAGATTCGTCATGTCTGTCTGTCTGTCTGTCTGTCTGTCTGTCTGTCTGTCCGTCCGTCTGTATGTCACAGCCACTTTTTTCCGAAACTATAAGAACTATACTGTTGAAACTTGGTAAGTAGATGTATTCTGTGAACCGCATTAAGATTTTTACACAAAAATAGAAAAAAAACCATAAATTTTGGGGTTCCCCATACATAGAACAGAAAACAAAAATTTTTTTTTCATCATACCCATACGTGTGGGGTATCTATGGATAGGTCTTCAAAAATGATATTTAGGTTTCTAATATCATTTTTTTCTAAACTGAATAGTTTGCGCTAGAGCCACTTCCAAAGTGGTAAAATGTGTGTCCCCCCCCCCTCTAATGTCTAAAGTAAGAGGAGGAAAATTCTGAAAATATTCAGAATTGTAGAACGTAAAAAAAACTATCAACGAAAATTGGTTTCAATAAGATATAATGTTTAGATTTTGAGATATGGGACTTTTTCATCAAACTGCAGCAGTAACTTTGTTTTTGATTAACATACTATGAAAAACCAATTTAGTTTTGCGGTTGACTTGAAGTTTACTAACTAATACTACTAACTAATGAATGACAGTTCAAAATATTGTTTGGGGCTATGGAACCCTGTGTGTGAGTAAGACTCGCACGTGGCCGGTTTTATTTTTTATTATTATTCAAAAAAACACTGTTACAATTATTTGACAGAACGTAAACATACCACACAAACCATCGTGGGTTTAACAGTGGTATGCCAGACACGGCAACTCGGTGCCACAACATTATTAATCATTACATTTTAGGTATAAGAAATGTATAGAAAAAGTATAGGTACTAAATAGACACTTCCTAGATTGTACCACAATCCAGAAAGTATCCCTTTAGCACTTTTTAGCAATTTTTCCCATTTATTGCATTGCAGATTTGTAGCGGTAAGTCTTTCATTTTTTGTGGTGTTGTGGTTTAGAAGTTGTGAAAATGCTTACAAAACATAACATCACGCAGAAGAGTTAGGCCGAGGTATCCAGGCTAATTGTACACCCACATTTTACTATTTATGTTAAAATCCCATGTAATAAGGGGCAAGTCTTGCCATCAACCGGGCACTAATCCAGACTCCGTGGCTGTTACTGAAAAATTCCTGATCGAAAATCCCAAAAACACTTTGCCCGGTCTGGGAATCGAATCCGGGTCCTCATGTTCAGCAGTCGCGCTTGTAACCACTAGACCAACGAGATCTTATACTACTATTAACAGAAGGAGGATGAAGGAGGAGTATGTGCATGGTGTAAAGCTTAATGCACACGTAAAAGTACTGCACTGGATTAGTATCACCTTAATTTGACGGCACGGTTGGCGCAGTGGTTGAGCGATCGATTGCTGCGCTGCGTGTCGCGGGTTCGATCCCCACACGGAACAAATATTTGCATGGCCTACAGATAGTTGTTCCGGGTCTGGCTGTTTGTGAATCTGTGTTTACCTGTTTGTAAACGCACCCACGATGCAGGAGAAAAACTCGAACCATTGAGCAGTCCTATGAAACTCCAAACTGCAACACACACTTATTGGATCAGGATCAGCTAGTAAGCAGTATGAGGTGATGCCTATTGTACTGTGCAGTTCTTATACATTTACTTTAACGTGATCATGCTGAAATTAAACCATCCAACATGGTATTTTGACGGCACGGTTGGCGCCGTGGTTGAGCGATCGCTGCGCTGCATGTCGCGGGGTCGACACGGAACAAATATTTGTATAGCCTACAAAATAGTTGTTCCAGGTCTGGCTGTTTGTGTATGTGAATTTAACTGTTTTTAGGGTTCCGTACCCAAAGGGTCAAACGGGACCCTATTACTGAGACTTCGCTGTCCGTCCGTCCGTCCGTCCGTCCGTCCGTCCGTCACCAGGCTGTATCTAATGAACCGTGATAGCTAGCCAGTTGAAATTTCTACAGATTATGTATTACTGTTGCTGCTATAATAACAAATGCTAAAAACAGAATAAAATAAAAAATTAAGGGGGGCTCCCATACAACGAAGTGATTTTTTTTCTCGTTTTTATAAATAATTGTACGGAACCCTTCATGTGCGAGTCCGACTCGCACTTGGCCGGTTTTTTAAACGCACCCACAATACAGGAGAAATTCCTAGAGTGGCGCAACGTTTAAAAAAACTGTTTGGGCTGAGCCACAACATGTCGTCACGTTTGCTTTAACGTGATCATGCCAAAATTAAACCATCCAACATTGAATACTGAAAAGAAAAATAAGATTTATATCTTCCCCAAAACTTGAACAACGCTGTTTTTTACATTGTAAAGCAGGTCCTAACAATTTCAACAAAGGTTGTCCTTGAATTAATTATTCCGCCTTCTTACAAAAGCGTGATAATTACTTGCTTTTCCCGTGACATTTCTACTTCAAAGTAACATAATACTTTGAAACCTTTCCCGTTTGTATATTTTGTATTCGCTGTATTGGGCTGGAGGGTAGGTAAATATTTGTCGACGAAATGGTTTCTCGGGAACACAACCGGTCGGCTTACAGAGGCCGATGTAGGTATGCGACAGCTTATTTAAAAATCATGTATACCCTTATCAAATGTCCTGAAATTCTTTCACCTCGGATGATGTTTTTCCTTTGAAGATGTATTTTGATCTAAATGTAAAGAAAGGAAACATCAATCTGAGGACGGTTCTTTTTCAAGAAAATGTGTTTTACATTTTTTGTTGTACGAAGTTTGTTATGTTGAAACCAGATGGTGGATTTATGTGGAAATATGCTGATTATAATGTTCTTTGTAAATTCGACAAAATTAGATTTTCTGACAATGTTGTTCTTATTTTTGCTGTATTCGGAAACAACGATATCCTTGTTTCTGCAATAAAACAAGTTTTTGGGATTATTGTTATTGGGTCCAATTTGTTTATTTTTTACTTTTTAAAGTTCTCCTGGTGAAATTTGACAACTGCTAACCCACAAAATCGATCACATTTCAATCGATTATTAAATTGAAATCTTAACGATATTGAAAATTATTTTTCAGAACTCTTTCAAAATTATTTCAGATGTCACGGTAAGTAATTAAAACTTTTAGTAAAATTAATTTAACCAGGATTCGATAGCTCATCGACTAAATTTGGATAAAATAATTTCCAATTCATTATCATCACGATACTTTATCACTTTATCACCAAATTTTTTGCCACTAACATAATTCTAGTAGTAAGTACTTATTTACTATATTTATGGGTAGGTATAATAGACCTTCTTGTTCGAAATAAATTTGATTTGTAACCAATTTCAGCGAAATGCATAATTTTTTTTCATTGTACATGAAAACTCAATGCGAGCCAAATGCTTGATTGTTCGTTTTTGGGCATCACTTTCATTTGTTTTTTATTACGGTCCCCGTATTCGTTGCTGAATTTGAATTTTTGATTGCAATATTTGCTTCAAGTACTTACAGCTTGGTTTAATTCTCATAAAATATTTTGCCTGTTACATTTATAAGCGAAGACTCATCCCCCAAGTGAGCACTACTTATTTACCCGCACTGCAGTAATATTTCAACTGAAAATCTCATTTCTCTACTTATAATAAAATTAATTTTAAGGATTACAGTGCAATATTACTGTACATTTCGAGCTTGGTACGAGAAGGTAGTTCTAAGTCTTTTAATACTTTCATGGGACTTTAAACAGCTGATGTATGCTTACTTTCTTTTGTTATCCGTCTTGTGTGTACCTACAGAAAAATAATCTTCTCTTTCAAATATTTATCAACATATTTACGTAATTTGATCCTAAAATCGTTGTCCTCATCGTCTTACAATATTTTCCTTCGCAAAAATAAACAATATCTCTCTTATATGCCAGCATTGTTTTCAAATGAAGACTCATCATCAAGGATAAGAAACAAAACGAATTCTTTATTGTCTTTTTTATCATCTGACACTTTGCTCTCTTCGAGTACGTCTCTGGAGAGATGAGTACTGAAACGTGGACTATTGTATCTTCAGTTGAATGATTACAATAGTGTTCAACTATTGACAGTATCGGGCTATCGCCTTTGAGAACTATTGTAACCTATTTCTGCCCTGAGGGACTACTAAAGGAACTTATTGTGTAGTTTATAGTTAGGCTTGAGTTTTTTTTTGTTAGATTTTAGACTTTATTCTAGCTTTAGTTACAGAGGAAGACTAATTAATTGACAGTGTTTGTAAGGTTGTGTTGTTTACAAACAATTCTTAGCGGAGCGGCTACAGGACGTCTTCGGGGAAGTAATGAAACCATGAAGCTCACCAGGGTAAGAAGTCTTCTTTTTTCATTTCTATTATTATTTGTAGTGCAGGTCGGAACGGCATGCTTGCTAGGAGGGAACGGAAAGGGAAGAGACTTAATTAGTGATCCCCACATGACATTATACATTAGTGACGTATCACTTAACAGTGTTAACCTTGTAATGACACTGAAATGTAAAACAAAACTTACAGCATAACGTTGTGAAAAATAAAATATTTTTTCATGCTCCGAGGTAGATGGTGGTGATACAAACCACTGATTATGAAAACGGATAGAAGGAAAAAAGGATAGGAGGAAACGGATCTTACAAAAAATATCTCAAATTACGGTTATTGAAAAACGCGCTTGTCCACGATAAAAACACTTACGTCATGAAAGGCACAAAAAACATCAAAATATTTTTGACAGACGGTACGAGCACCTCTATTAACCGTTATTTCCATTCGTCAAATTTGAACGGCCCATTTTACCCCAATTGCAATGCGTCCCACATTCATGTCTGTGTGTGCCGTTTATGAGCTACTAGGGAAGCCGCATGTGCGAAGGGGCTAAGGCCAAACTTCTCTATCTTCAACGTAGTCCTTAATTTTGTAATATGCTTTTTTAATTAGGACACGTTTGGTCTAAACGGTCAGTTCTGTAACTGACTTCAGCAACTTATTATAAAAGCGTATACTGTTTATAAGAAAAGACTTGCTAGTTTTGGTTAATCTGAATTTGGGTATTACAATTTCGTGTTTACTGCGTGTTCGGGAATTACATAACAGGCACGATGTTATCAATCAATCAATAAAATCATTTAATTCGGATCACAAAGACCCATAGCATATATACCTTACAAACTATCATACATATTATATATATAAAAAAAAACTAGGAAAATATTATTAAACTATTGTACACAAAGTGACAGTGTCGTGTTGTTGTTATCAGCCGTCCACTGCTGGACATATATGTCTCCTTAAGCGTTGCCCCATCGCACATTCCTATGCTTCTGGCATCCACTGTTAATCATGGAAGTATTATTTTCATGAAATAAACTCAACCTTATACACAATTTGTACAAAATTTACCTTTTAGCAACGTAACAAGGTTTTCCCATTAAGATGCGGATCACATAGAAAGCGAGCACAACTTTCTTTACAAAACACGGCAGATAAGAGAATCTGATTCGCACTGAGGCGAGGTATAGAAAAGTACAAAAAGTTTATACGTGCTGATAGTTCGAAACTGCTGCAGGACAGGACATAAGTAGCGAAACTATAAGTAAGGTTATTACGAAGATGGAATCAACTGACTTAGACAAATGGGTTATGATGCAATGGTTAAAGTTCGTACGAGGGAGACTACCGATAAAGTTGTAATTGCAGTTTCTTTGACATTTTAGCCGCTACAATTCTTATGTTTCATTCGTAGACTTTGACAATGAATGTATCTTTATAAACGTTTGTACAACATTGATGGTTATCTCCTGTTTTCCAAAATTATAATTATAAGCTGACCTGAATTATAATTATAAGCTGTTTATCCTACCTACGGTTTATATAAGGTGACAAGAATATTGTATCCATAATTGGCGAATAAGTGCCTTATAGAAATTCGATATTCAGAATAAGTAAGACAATTTAAAATGTCTCTAATGACGGAACATAATTATTATGAATTGTTTTTAATTAAGATTTCGATATGATAAAGCATTAAGATCGTCTCTATGAAACACAGTTTCAAATAGTCAAACTCAAGAGCAGAACAGACTACTTTGATAGTTATTTCATCATACCTGAACCCAATCTCAATAGTAACAACAAAACTTACACCATCTTCATTTATAATGAAGTTCACAAGTTTGCTTATCAAGCATATCAGTAACTTAATGTTCAAGCAAATGGTTTGCCAGTTCAACAGGATCTCGAGATCTTCTTAATTAAAATTCGTTAAAGTTTCGACGAACTTTGTTTATTAATAAAGAAAACTACTCTCCAAAGCTGGTTTGTTTATTATTTCTCTTCGAATATTGTCAATCTTTGTGATAAATATAGATTTCGAAGAAAACGTTTTCAATGTTATTATTATTTCCTCTTCTTTTTACTAAATTAGAAAATTTAAAACATTGTTTCGTGGTCTTATATTATTGAATGTTTCGCTAAAAGCTAAAATACAGTTTTGTCCAATCTGAATTTTGCAACTTAAAGAGATATTTTATAAATTCCTTGAATTGGTCGAAGTATTTCTAATAGAAAGGTAACTTTCTATTATACTTCGACTAATTCGGAACCCAGCCAAGCATTTTTATCAACTTCATCTTTGGATTCCAACTTGAATTCATCTTTCCATACAATCCACATTATTGTTTTAATGAGAAACGTCTATATAGTTTTCTAATTCTCTACTGGCAATGTTACATTTACAGAAGGAAGACAAAAAGTAAAATAACCACTAGTCTTGTTTATTGTTTCCCTCCGAACATTGTCAATCTTCGCGATATTATATTTCAAATAAAACCTTTTTTGTGTAGCCTCCATTAGCGAATTTTGGTCCTTGTTATTATTTTCTCTTCTTCTTCCAAATTGCGTTTTGTTGGTCTATTATTATTAATTATTATTGAATGTTTTGCTGAAAGTACTCTTTTATCCATCGGGATTGCATCTGTCTGCCCATTTGTTTTAAAGCGTTTACCAAATTGAAACTGGAATTCATGGTCCTATACAATTCGCTTTGTTCTTTTGATGAGAAACGTTTTCCTAGTTTCCAATTTTTCTACAGGTAACGTTGCAGCTGCGTCATGATACATCTATCATCATCTTTTCACCAAAGAAGTCAAACACAGTTTTTGACATCGTAAATTAAAAAAAAAACACAAGAGACAAAAAAGTATTAATTGTGTAAAGTTTTCATAACATAACCTACCATGATGCATGCCAAACTAATTTGTAATAAATTTTATCGAAGCAATTGCACGTAATAGTTGTAAATGTCAACCAACTGGCAAGTTAATTTGGTGTTTGTAACCAATAATTATCCACTATTTATGCATTTCAGTGAAACACTCAACTGATTGCTCCACTGAAATATTTAAGTACTCCTTAAAAGCTTTACATAATAACACAATAATACACCACTAAGCTTTATAATATTATGACTTACTATTAACTAACTAGCGATCCGGCCCTGCGTAACACAGTTTTGACGACTTAAAGAAATATCAAGATTTCTTTGTACGTATGACAGACACACTTTCGTATTTAGTGCTAGACAGGATATTAATTTGCGATAAGTAAACTAAGCATTGCTTATTATAACTCACACATCATATAACCTTACTACTCACACCCACACCCATACTCACTCACGCACGCGCTCACACACTAACACACTCACTCGTGACACACACATCACAAATGCCCATTGTAATTGAAATAAACTTTATTTTTATAAGTTTAGTTTAGATATGTATAACACCAAACCCTTTTGTCATAAATTGTCTTAATGTTGGTAAAAAGCTCATCAATATTCGTTGCGTAGTTTATAAAAACAACGTGGTTTCACAGACAGGGATTAAATGCGACTTTCACTTGTACTAAAAGTTATAGACTGCTTAACTGTATTCAAAAAATTACATAAACGTAATCTGACCTTGTTCATCACCAAAACCTTTCCTAATGTTTATGATGTCAACTTCATATCTGCCAGAGATAAAGCTAGCTTATTATAAGTCTTCTCATTCCACTTTATTAAAGATAGCTTTCTGAATGCAAAAGTTTTTCCTTTTCTCCAACCTTTTTTTTTCGCCAATTGTCTAAAGTTCCAACTGATGGCATCGCTTAAAAGTGCACTGGCTGTAATTTATTCTGCAAGCTGAACGTTTTTATCACAGTAATTATTCGAAGAGACTCGAGCGATGTTAAAGACTCAATTTTCCAGCTTGGCTTCTAAATTGGCTCGATAAATTGTGAAACGACCCTCCTATCGCGTTAAGCACCTAATGCTTACATTTATCTCATAATGTTCTCGGATTCCATGTGAATTAGATACCTATAAGATACCGTAAATTTGCACGTGGCTAAGTAATAACAGACGTACGGGTCGATCATCTAAGATAAGCAAAGCTGGCCAGGGTCGGTCATTGGAGTATCCAGGACACATCTTCCTTGCCTCGGAAAGAACGTTAATTCAGATTGGCCCCGGCTATTATTCAAAGATCTTTCACAGTCATTATGTCTTACAAAGAGTATAGTGTCTTCCAGAAACTGGATTGTAGAGGTCAGAGAGGCCGTGGTTCCATGCAGTATACCGGTATTCAGGTTCATCTGCGTACACTGAAAGCCATCTTCAACATCGTTTAGAAAAAATCGGGCAGATGATGATTGTTCTCTTCTTCTTTTTTTTATAAAACAGAGTAATCTATCTTGCTATCTCTACGAATTAGGTTCCGTATAGTTGGCACAGTTGGTATTCGTCCTCTTTAATATGCTGGAGCTGTGCGGTGCATTGACTGTGCCTTGATATATTCGGCCGCATCTCGATTTAGATTCCGACTGGACTCCAATATATATTTGGAAAACGTTCGTTTAGTTTAGGTTATTGATGACTTTCAGGGAATAAGATCGTTCTAATGGCTGACATTATTCATTTCATTACCTACTTTTTATACCCGCTGTCAGTCTCATGACTTCAAAAAGTCGAAATAGCTTTTTCTTTCTTCTCTTCGTTCTACGGCGACTTTCAACAGGATTGACTTATCAGTACTTTGCTTTTCTGCGTTTCGGGGTCGGCTTCCAATCTAGCAAGATGCAACTGAATACCAGAATTTTAACATTGAGCGACTACCTAGCTGAAATCCACAACCCAGTTAGTATAGAGTAATACGAGAACCATTTTGGGATTTATAATAACTGACTACGTGTAACGAGTATTCCGAGGCACGGAGGAAAAACGGTATACAATGGATGGTCAGTCATCCTCAGACCAACCTAGGCAAGCACAGCTTAAACTGAACATCGACACGAGTGGCTGCGTTATCTAGCAAATTATGGTTCTGAGTGACAGAAAAGGATAGGATCATGGAAAATGGCGATTCAGACAAGATTCAACCCTAACACTATTAGGTATTCTTAGTCAGTAACTGAACTTAAGTCGGACTAACCACGCCTAAATTCCGCCCTGTTTGTTTATAAATTGACATATAAACGCCTACTTTTCATCTGTCAGATTTGAAGTACCGGAAAACTATTTAGTACATTGTGTATTATGGACGGTAAGTAAGGAATTACGATCGAGGCTCTAGTAGAAGCCCGAAGTCGAAGACTTAGGGCTTTTTGAGTCGAGGTACGTAATTCCCGTACCGCCCGTGAAACATCAATATATGTTTTTCATCACATTTGCGAGTAAATAATTATGAATTATAGTATTAATACCTACACACGTCAGCACTACTATTATTACGAAATATGTGAACTTTTTTAAGCGGATGGCGGGCTCCGCCTACACCACAGATTATAAAAATGTTTCGTTCAGAAACGTTAAGGAAAAATACTTACGTCACGGAGTGTAAAAAAATAAAATAATTTCGACGTTTTGATACAAAAATTATCGATTAAAACATAAGTTGAGTATTTAAGTAACATGTAGCGAGATTGCAATAAAATTCAGATAACATTTTAAGACAATTTTTCAATTGCGTGTAAACTCCTTGCATGAACTTGCATGACCTATTTGCAGTGCTATAAATAAATAAAAAAAAATACTTACCGCCCTAGGATTTCATGGCAAAAAAAAGCTCGAGGGTTTATATGGGGCATTGCGGCCAAGTTAACGTGTATGTTTAGATACTGTTTACGTGCAAGTGTGATGAAAAATCATATACATCTTTAACATTGACTAATGTGACATATGACATCTTTAGCATTGATTGTAGCAGAATGCAACTATGGGTTTGACAAAGATAGCTAGGTATAGGAGGTACTTTACTTTATTCACAGAAATTCTAGGAAAACAATTTGGTGGATGTTTTCAACTGTTGTCATGGCAACAACGGTCAACTTAGTTCAAAAATGGATTTGGGAAGGCTTTTAGAACATGGGTGTTAGTCCCATACTTATATGACTTTTCAATCATCGTCATCGCTGGTATAAACTCTAACTTTCTGGCTCTCTAGATAACTGATTCCTTAATAAATGACTACTTTCTGTCAAGTAAGACCGTCTAAAATAAATAGTCTTCAATATACACATCCCGGTCGAAGAAACTTATTTGAATTACTGGAATTCTATTGTAGATTCTTATTCTATTGAGATATTGAATTAGCCAGTAAAAGAGTCGTGCTTCTAAATTCTAGTTTTATTTTCCAGTATTATTTTATTCTGCGTCGTTATTTATTAATATGAGAACCAACAGCAATAACAGATGGATAACAATTGTATGTAACAACGAACCTAATACAGGTTCAAACAAGTAAAAAAAGAGAAGGTAGTAGAAATCATAAGATCACTAACAAACATGATAAAAAAGAAAATATAAAACGAATTTAAATAAAGTACAGTAAGTATTATACATATAGGGTGATTGATAATTAATGACCGATGCTTGAACACTTGATTATACTCATGATAACAAACAACTTTCCGAAAGAAAAATTGTTTTATACTGAATCACTTTTATCACAGTAATACAACAGCCGTATGAAATTCGCGCGCGTGCGCCTGTGGCCTATCAGCTTGTGATAAAAGTGAATGAGTATAAAAAAATCGTTGGGAAAGTTGTCTTTTATACATACGCTCACAGACACCAGACTCTGTCTCTATTATTATTTATTCTGGTCATACAACTACATGTTTTTCCTGCGTTATTCAATTCAATACGAATTTTATTCTGATCGACCAAGTTTCACACACGGGCACATTCAAACTTCTACTATTAATATTAGTAGGTATTTTATGTCACAATCCTGTACCAAGAACTGCCTTGTACCGCCGTCACCGTTTAAACATAGCTAGATATGTTTATCACTAATGAATGCCTAAATTAATGGTTTTAGTGTAGTGACTGTCGAGTTCAAAGTTGCTATGGTTCTAAAATTTATGGCGTTATACTTCGAGGGCTAATAAATGAGGGTTGTTGGTCTTGTAAACTTATCTGAACCGAAGCTTGTGATTTTAGGCTGCCATCATAGTCCGACCACATCAATATCCGTATCGAGTCCAACTGTTACGCCATTAACATTTTGCGTATACACGGTTACAGGTTAAGTCGACCTAGATCCTTTAAGACGTTTTAGTTTTCATAATTCCTAGCTGATTTGACTATGAAACACCCCTCCCCAAACCTAACCCATATTGAGATATTGGATTTTGATTATTTTTTAAATAAAATGAAGATTTTTTGTATAATTGTCCTTATTTCGGATTTTGTGGCTCTAATTTTAATGTTTTTGCTATTTTTGTGTAGTAGATTAGTTCGTTTATTACTCTCAACACAAAAACAATAGGTAACTGAACTAACTGGGTAGTAGACGACGACGAATGTTGAAAGTTTAAAAAATAAACAAATTATTATAGACTATTTTTTTCTTTTAAGAATATTAAAAAAAAAGTCTATGACAGTTATGCTGCAGATGTACTAAATAAAATCTACGTTTCTTTAGCTATCCAACAAGGTATAACAAGTTGAAATTTAGTACATCTGCAGCATAACTGTCATAGACTTTTTTAAAAATATTCTTTATAAGACGGGTTCAGGTTCGCGAACAAATGCCGTTGTTGCTATGGTTTGGACGACGTCCACGACAGGCAAACTGACTGCATTCAAAAGCGAATCTTTTAAATTGATTTGAGACTGGCTGGTCTCTTCTACCTACTTACTACTTCCTTAAGAGAAAAAAGAAACAAAATAGGAAGATAAAACATTATCACTCATATTCTAAGAGCCTTCCCAAATCTATTTTTGAACTAACTCGACATTTAGTTGCCATGACAACAGTTGAAAACACCCACCAAATCGTGTTCCTACAATTTCTTCGGATAACGTCCTCCTATAGCTAGGCTATCTTTATCGAACCCATAGTTGCATTCCATTTCTATCAAAGCTAAAGATGTCATGTGTCACTTCAGTAAATGTTAAAGATGTAAATAAATAATAGTATTCCGGTACTTCAAATTTGACAGATGAAGAGTAATCGTTTATTTGTCAATTTATAAACAAACTGGGCGGAATGTAGGCGTGGTTAGTCCGACTTTCCACAGTTCTTGACTAAGAATACCAGTGTTACACCCATATTCTAAGAGACAAATCTTATTATAGATCTATTACAATTTAGAGAGCATTGGCTGCCCATCGGTAATGGCCCCGACTAACTGTATGTAGTTTACATGTTCAAACGTAAACAAACGCGATAATTTGTGTAATTTATCGCATGACTTTATTTGGTACAAGCCCGCCTCAGTATCCCCAAACCATTGCAACTTCTGTGAGCCAGAATAAACAGTTGCGACCTCCAAAACAGAAATGAAGCTCGACAAAGTCCCAGGGAAACAAGAAACTGTCTTGGATCCCGCAACGAGATTTTAATCAGAAAAGAATAGCGGAGGAGCAGGAAGAAACATGATTTTCACTTCCCTACATATCAGCAAGAGACAGAGCAAAACAAGGCAATAGGCACAGAGGGAAGTTTACAACTGGCGAAATAAACTCAACACAGGCGAGATGTGGGTGTACTATTTGATACACCCCTGCCTAACCCTTCGGAGATCACAGGCGTGATATTATGTAATCAACTTGCTTCACTATTTCAATTTAAAGAGAGATCATTTTCCCTTTTCAAAACATAAAAAATTAAATACGAAAACATACAGCGCAGAAAACTTTATTTTAATGATATTTGCACGAATGAAAATCTAATTATCGTTCACGAGTATGCGCCCACAAAAGTTTTCGAACCGTTGGGAAAACGTACGTATTTATTTTTGGTCGTACTGATTGCTATGAATATTATTATCATCATGGAAGTGAACTGTGTATGTTCTGGTCGTTTTGGGGTATTTTTACACTGTACTAAATGGAAGAAATTGAAGTGAATAATGATGTGTTTTCTGAAATAACGTGGGTTTTACTGTTGATATGGCATAGAATTATCGGTAAAGCATGAACTTTATATCAAAGCATGAACGTTAACGCACTGCAAAATTTACAGACTTTGAATTTTCTTTGAGTGCTTATTAAAGAAAGCATAATAATGAGCGAATGTTTTGAGTTTGTGCTTCATCATCATCATCATTTCAGCCCAAAAGACGTGCAAGCAGTGGACTGCTGGACATAGGCCTCCCCCAAGTCACATTGACATTTTGGGGGGTTGGCGATCGCAGTACGGTTGTTACAAAGGCACAGAGAACGCTGATGCCCATTCTCTGGCAAGTACCTTAGTCGCTTCTTACAACACCCACGGGAAGATATGGGATGGTGCTATTCTTTACGTCCGACACCATACAGAGCCTTGAGAGTTTGTGCTTGTTATGACGATATCTTGATATTTGTATAAAATGCCTACTTTTCTTGACAAAGTAAATTAAAACTTAGGCATTATTTTCCTTCAAAAAGATGTTGTTAAAAATTTGCTGAATAAAAGTTTGTCAAAAGGGTGTCTTGTTTGTGCATGGAATTTTCACCAACTTATGTACGAACTAAACTTCTACCAAGTTTATTTTCGTAAGGTTCACAGCCGAAGACATGAAAATCCAATAAGTTGCCTTTCAATTTGGAATTAATAAAATTATAATTTTAGACTTACTATTCTGTGACAGCCGACTGTTCTAAAATGTCAATATTACATTCAAAGGAAACGGGGGAAAATCTAATTTAAGGTATTGCAGAACCCGACCCTCGGTAAAAGGATTTATAATCATGAAACAAACGAAATGGAATTCTGAATATTTTCGGGACCTTAATATGGGAAAATTGGACCGGAATCGGGTCTTGCCATTTTTGCGAACCCCTTGTAAAGATCATTAGCAATTTGTCATCTCTAAAAGTTTAATCGTAGAATTACGTTATAATTTTCTGAATTTAGAATAAAGACCTAGTTGGGGCGATGTTTGCTTGCAGCGGTGGCCCAAAGGTGGCAGCCCCGACTTACGAGGAGTAAGCCGTGGATTATTACCCAGGCAGACGCATTACTTTGTGTAATTTATTTCATCACCGCTGTCCTCAAAAACGGTGAATGAAAATATTGTGAAGAAACCGGCATGTCCTAGAACTAAAAATTAGAAGACATGTGACATCTACCAACCCGCACTGGGCCCGCATGGTGGATTACAGCCCACTCCCATCCATTCAGGGAGGCCTGTGTCCCAGCAGTGGGAACATTCTAAGCTGATGATGATGATGATGGTGCGATGTTGAAAGGTTAAGTAATGTTTTGAGGTTCAGGATTTAGTTTACGATATAACGTATTCAATATAATATAATTTCTGGATCGTTATGGGTGTTGTTTGGTGAGTTACGGCAAAGATTCTGTCGTAATTTGCCAAACAACGCTCCCTTTCTATACATATTTAAGTAGGTGATTTATGATGTTCAAAGGTAAATCTACGAGATTAGTCAAAAATCTGTCAGTTTTGAAATTCATGCTTGAGCATGGTTTGAGTCTCTTCTATGATAATTTTCCTTAGTTTATGAACGTTAAATTTTATAGGGTTTGAGTCTCTAATTTGTCTCTAGTTTGTCTTTAATTATAGGTATCAGCGCCCAACTTCATTATTATAACCAATGCTATTGTGCCTAGTTTGTAAAAACAGACGTTATTACCAACGTTGACGACGCAAAAACTGTACCTACATATAAGAATCATAACAGCCGTCGTTCCGTTTCTGCTGGTAAAAGGCGTGTTATATTTGATGTTATTTATTTTATCGCGATCACTCTAAAAAAACAGAAAAATGTTTTTTCCCCAAACTTACACAATGTAAATGATTAATATCATGTATTCTACCCATGTTTACAATCTGATTACTCGCAACAGTTCAACTTCAGAATGCAGCCAAAGCTCCATCGCATCAGTAAACAGGGTTCAGTCCAAGCAGATAACGAAAGTTAAAGAGCTTTTGTGCAATTATGCAACACGTTATTCAAATATTTGAAAAACAATTAAGATTTCAGAGAAGTCTTACTTGAATAACTTGCATAAATTAATCTCATAAAATGGAAAATAGAATATTGATAGAATTCTATCCTAAATCAATAGAATTTGGTTTGGACATTCAATGATATTGAGTCTGTTCAATAAAGTCTATAGCTTTTACATATCTGGCATTGTTATTTTCTCCGTTAAACATATTTTAGACGCGATAGTCTGTTTCTATGTGAAGGATGATATGGCAAGAAAGGAGGTGTCTACTGAGATGGTGAGTAATAGAGAAGTACGGAAGAAGAAGACATGCTGCGTCCGCATGTGAATAAGGATAAGGTCAAGAGAATGATGATGATTTTGTTTCTCAATCACATTTTATAGCTATGGAAGTAATTTGGCACATTAGTATACTGAGTTGGCAATTCAGTTTCCAAATATGTGTTTTCATTATATTTGTTTTTTTTTGAGCAGCTGGCATTTCCTAGATCTAAAAATTCGAAGACAATTGATATCTACCAAACCGCACTGGGCCCGCGTAGTAGATTAAAGGCCACTCCCTCTCATTGAAAGGAGGCCTGTGTCCCAGAAGTGGGAACATTATAGGCTGATGATGATGATGATTATATTTGTTTTTATATTTTTTTATTTTATTAGTTTGAAGGCTCTTACCTGCTGCATCGGAATTACTTATGATATGTGGCACCAGATTTAATTAGATTAAGAAAACAGACGTCGGCGATCCGTCAACGTCTTTTTACGCGCCACTTGCCTTGACAACTACCCAAGTCAATATGGCTACCCGCAACGACTTGACGTTCCGCCAGAGAGAATGGTAGACCGCTTCTCTCTCGTCTGTGGTCACAGTTTAGTTTGCAACGTGAATCATATAAAGCATTTTGCAAAGGCGCCGACACGGCCAGACTGACATACGACCGTCCTCAGGCGTTATTCTATTCCTGGAACAAACAATGTCCAATCACCAAGACATCCGCTCTTCCATCCTGACAATCTATGACAAACATTACTCTCATCGTAACTGTAACTGTTTCAGAACAAAAGAAAGCGTGTATTCTTTCGATCACTCAAGGTCTAGACGGCATTTTACTCCTACCAAGAAAGCGTGTGTCTTTTCGACCACTCATGGCCCGGACGACACCTTTCTCCTACACCGAAAGCGTGTGTCCTTTCGACCGCTCATGGACCGGACGACACCTTTCTCCTACAACGAAAGCGTGTGTCATTTCGACCACTCATGGACCGGACGCCACCTTTCTCCTACAACGAAAGCGTGTGTCCTTTCGACCACTGAAGGACCGGACGACACCTTTCTCCTACAACGAAAGCGTGTGTCCTTTCGATCACTCATGGACCGGACGACACTTTTCTCCTACAACGAAAGCATGTGTCCTTTCGACCACTCATGGACCGGACGACACCTTTCTCTAAACAGTTAACACCTGGACCGGACGGGTGTGTCCTTTCAACCAGCCGCTATCAGCTGCATGGCCCGGACGACACTGTCCTTTCGACCAGTGAACACTTAAGGTTGGACCGGATGAATGTGTCCCCTCAACCAGCCGCTATCAGCTGCATGGCCTGGACGACATTATCCCTTCGACCATACCAACGTTTGGACCGGACAACTGCGTCCCTTCGACCATACCAGTGTACGGACCGTACAACAGCGTCCCTTTGACCAACGTCATCACAAAAACATCATAAACCGGGCACCTGCGTCCCTTCGATCATCGTAAAGCATGAACCGGACAACAGTGACATTTCGACTAAACACACTTTCTTTTCGACTGAAACATGGAGACCACACAAGCGTTTACTCCAAACGTCAAAGAACTTTTACAAATTACGCCAGCGTCTAATAATTCCTGAACTTATTGGCCGACAACCTATTCTATCAAAATATCGCCTATTTTAATGGTACGATCTCCATCGTGTATTTTAAATCATAACCTCCGATGCCAGTAAGGTTTACTGATTATGATATCACCCATAAACCAATTAAACAAGCCATGTTTAAGCAATGTTTTTAATTTACCCCCCCCCGCTGACTTAGTAGCGAACGGTCGTGTTTCTGTTAGCTCCACAAAAATAATTGGAAAAAAGTGTTTTTATCAAAGTTATTCTCACTATTATGCTTTCAAAGTGAAGAAAGCCGAAACTTGTTTGGCCTCAAGCAAAGTCACGAAGAAATAATCAGTGCAAGTGAGCATTATATGCATATTTAAAATCTAAACAAATCCACAAAAGTGATAATTTATTTGTGAGTGACTGGTCTACCTTCTAATAAAAATTGTCTTCAATCTCCTATCGACAAATTACTGTGTGCTCTACATACTATACGATAATTTCGACAACTAACTTTGAACCGCAGTAGCGCGTGTACGAACGACTGCGAGCGCAGCGTAATGAGTCTTGAGTTCGAAACCGCGCAGCTACATTACTTTTAGGATCTTAAAATTTGATATTTCTTATCGCTATGGCAGTACAACGTTCGCCGAAAAGTTCCAAGTCTCCGTCTACGATGCATTATGGATCAGACTCTGCAATTAATATAATGGCTAAAGATGACGATAATGCCACGGATAATCTACAAAACATTACAAAAAGATACAAGCGTAACTTCAATGAGTATGGTGTTCGGTCATCAGATGATGTCATAAAATCGATGTTTTCTGAGCTCAAAGAGCAAATTGAGCTAAAATTTGAATCATTGACTGCTTCTGTGAATACTTTAGCACAACAGAATGATGAAATGCATAAATCAGTACAATTTATGTCAGGCAAATATGACGAGTTACTGTCTAAAATCAATTGTCTAGTTCAAGAAAACATTGATTACAAAACCCGCATTAAGACCTTGGAAAATAAACTAGAACACTTTGAAAATAATATCCGTTCTACTGCCGTGGAGATAAGAAATATCCCAAAGCAAAGTAATGAACACAAAGAGGATTTGACCAACATCATCAAAGATATCGGCTCTGTGGTTGGATTGGAAACTAGTATCCAGGACCTTGAAATCAGAGATATTTACCGATCTAAGTCGGATGCAATTATTGTTGATTTCACTTCCGTAACTAGGAAGGAAGCAATGGTATTTAAATCGAAAAAGTACAATAAATCGCAGCGTGAAGCAAAGGAGCCTCAACTTAATACAGCCCTAATAAAAGTACCTGGTCCGGCCAAACCAATATTCATCTCTGAGTGCCTCACCACTAAAGCTCAACGTTTGTACTACATGACAAGGGGATATGTAAAAAACAAAAAAACTTGCAGCTACATGGACTTCCTACGGCAAGATTTACGTAAAGAAGGAGGAAGGTCAGGCCCCTATTCGTATACAAGAAGAGGGTGAAATCCTCAAGATGGTTATGTGACTAACTTTAAACCATCTTTTGTTTTTGGTATCTTTACTGTTTCTATTTTTTATGTGCATGTTTCCTATTTGGTATGTCCTAACGATGTTCTATCAAGTCATCGTCTCAATAATTGTAGTACATTGTATTGGTAATGTCTCACGCAGTAAATTTAAACAACCTCCATTTAAAATAGTTGTAGTTGCGCTCGCTCGCATATTGTATAATTATGACTTATTTAAGGTAACCAAAAAATACATAACCACACTCACTGAAATATTAGCCTCCACTAAATTACTTTTTTGCATGCTTTTTCTCTTAATTAATTTAGTTACTTCTGGACATACTCTAATCAAACACGAATACTTCTCAATTACGACTATATCTGTACGTACATTTAAAACCATTTACAATCACTGGAATCTAATCACACTAAACTGTTGTTCACAGAAAGATGTATTTTTTGTACATCCTATATCCCAAAAGTCTTCTATAAAGACAATCTGTTTCAAAATTCGATAACACTGGTATTGAATCTATTCACAAGAGTCTCGATTCCTTAGTAGTGGCCAATTCGACGACATGTGATGCAGAGGATATTAAGTCTATTATACCAGAACCAAACAACTCTCTGAAAATTCTTACTCAAAATATAAGGAGCATTAAATGTAATATGTCTAGTTTTAATACATTTTTGACTCGTACGGGCATTGAGTGGGATATACTCGTTTTAACGGAGTGCTGGCTTAAATCTACCCAATTCGTCCCTGATCTGGAGAGCTATACTTGTACCTCAACGACTGCTAACAAAACCCAAAATGAAGGTGTTGTCATTTATCATAAAAGCAGTTTTAAAGCTTTAGTGGAGGAACCAGACATGGTTGATGCTAATTGTCTTATATTGAAATTAAGCTCTGATATATGCGTAATCGGCATCTACCGCCCTCCTGGCCAGCGTAACACAACTGCTTTTTGTAATTCATTGGATGCAGTGCTTAGAAACTTATCCAACTACAAAAATATAATAATATGTGGAGACATTAATATTGACATTACTCCTAACACTAATGATAAACGCTCCTTTGATTACCTTAACGTCTTGGCTAGTCACTGTATTCTTCCCGCTCATACCATACCTACTCATGGCCTCACTTGTCTGGATCATATAATGGCCAAAACTAAATTGGAAGCCGCCTGCTTTGTTGCCGAATCTTCAGTCACTGATCACGAAAGTGTTGGCATTGCTATCAAAGTACATTCGAAATTATACTCTCCTACTTTGATGCTGCGACGTATAAATTTTTCTGAATTAGATAAAACTATTAAAGAAATCAATTTTAAACCTATACTTGACTGTAATGATGCCAACGCTGCTACCGAGCAACTCATTTCCATACTAGACAAAGCCATTCAAGACAACTCACATAATTATGGTGAAATTGGCCAATAGGAAAAGAATAAATAAACCATGGATTACTCCTGGTTTATTGCGATGCATGCGAAATAGAGACAATTTGCATAAAAAGCTCAAACGAAATCCCTATGACGAAGCACTTAATTTAACGTACAAAAGATATCGAAACTTTTGCAACGCTCTAATAAAGAAACAGAAGAGAATTTATGAGAAACAGGAAATTGACAAGTCCAAAAATAATAGTAAAAAGCTGTGGGATGTTATCAAGAGCATATGTAATTCTGGTAAAAAGTTGGACCATTCATCAGCCCTGATCAACAATGATAATCCTAAAAGCAGTGTTGATGAGGTTAATAAATATTTTACAGGCGTCGGACAGAGGCTGGCGGAAGATATTATCGGTAAAGCTCATCTATCGAACAGCTACCTAACCTCGCCTCCTGTAAGTCCTATTACGCCAAACTCGCTTGTCTTACTTCCTACTGATGAAAATGAGGTGGAATTTTTCATAATGGACTTGAGAGTGGGTGCGGCAGTTGGAGTAGATCAGATATCGGACAAAGTCTTAAAACGCTACGTCAAACAGCTTACACTTCCACTTACTCACATCTGCAATCTAGCGTTTACTACGGGTACCTTTCCGCGGGCATTAAAGATAGCCCTTGTTAAACCTATCCATAAAGGAGGAGATAAAGACTGCATTTCTAATTATAGGCCCATTTCCATCCTGCCTACAATGTCCAAAGTCTTAGAACGACTCATTAACAAACGCCTCATGAGCTTTCTGGAGACAAACGCACTCCTGTCGCCAAACCAATTTGGGTTTCGATCGGGTAGGTCGACTGATGACGCTGTGCATGAACTCACTAACCACATTGTTACTGATCTTGACAATAATAGAAAGTGTGTCACAGTCTTCCTCGATTTGGCAAAGGCCTTTGACACGGTTCCTATTCCATTGCTTCTGCAAAAACTTGAAAGAATTGGAGTCAGAGGTCTGCCGTTGCAACTGCTCAAGGATTATTTAAGTAATAGGAAGCAAAGAGTGAAGATAGACAACTGGATAAGTGATGAACTTTCTGTTCACTACGGCGTTCCACAAGGCAGTGTCCTGGGTCCTAGTCTTTTCCTTGTCTACATTAATGACTTGCTTCAACTCCAACTTAAACACGGAAAACTAATATCTTTTGCCGATGATACTGCACTACTTTTTAGTGGTAAAACTTGGGAAGAAGTTTTTCAAAGTGCTCAACATGGTTTCAATGAGGTTTGTCAATGGCTTAAATATAATGTTTTGACACTTAACCTATCCAAAACCAAATATGTTGCCTTTGCTCCCAGGAGAAATCTTCTTCCACCAACAACCCTTAGTATAACGGCTCACACCTGTTCCTTATCCAGTTCTTCGTGCCTTTGTTCACCCCTTCAAAATACGGATGTCATTAGATATCTTGGAGTGTATATAGATCAAACACTAACCTTTAAGCCACACATCGACATACTCGTTACCAGAATTCGTAAGCTGATTTACATTTTTAAGACTTTGAGACATGTCGCTGATCTCAAAAGTACCAAAATGGTCTACTCGGCACTCTGCCAGTCAATAGTAAATTATTGCATAACCTCCTGGGGAGGAGCAGGCAAAGTTCACCTTCTAGAGGTTGAAAGAGCTCAAAGAGCAGTTCTCAAGGTGGGAGCTGGACTTCCTTTTCGTTACCCTACTGTTGAGCTTTACAAACGTTGGGATGTTCTAACAGTCAGACAGAGCTTCATACTTTCTATAGTTTTCAAGCAACATAAGCAAATAGAATATGACCCCAATCTTAAGAAAGATAAACGTAGGAAGGGTAATGTCTGTCCTACAAGTTTTTTCCGTACTGTCCTCTCCCAAAGATTTTTCTGTTTTCTTGGGGGATATTTGTATAACAAAATCAACACTAAACTTGCAATTTACCCACTGCGGAGACCAGTCTGTAAATTAACTGTCTGTAAATGGTTAAAAACTTTAGACTATCAGGCAACTGAGAGTCTTTTGATTCCAATTCGCTAAACATCTATACTACACATGCACAAACACACACTATCTCATACACAAATCACATTACATATGTCGTCCAGTGTAATTATTTCTACTTAGATAATATTTTATTTAATTTGTAATTTCTTGTTGTTTAGAACATTCTGTACCTTGTTTTTAAGTTAATTCATCACTTGATTAGTTGTTTAACTATTAATCTAATCTAGTTTTAAACCTGTAAGTCTTGGGGGGCCTGGTGACCCGTAACACAGGTATTGTATGCCTATTTCGGGCACCAGTCTCTCACAAATGTTTGCCTGTATCTTAGGTTAATTATTTCCTGTTCACTATAATGTTTGGGATGAGAAAATAAATAAATTTATTATTTATTTATTATTTATTTATTTAATGAGTCAGATGACCTACTTATCGAAAAAGAAAAGAAACGGTCTCACCCGATGATGTTGTGAGGGTACCCTCTTGATGATTTGTGCTCGCAGGTTTGGACGCTTTCCTTGTTGCTTGAAAACTTCATTGGTTATGTTCCTCACTTGGCCTTATTTTCGTTGAGGGCGCGATTCTTTATCCCACTTCTGATGAAGGCTCTTACCCGCTGCATCGGAATTACTTATGATATGTGGCACCAGATTTAATTAGATTAAGAAAACAGACGTCGGCGATCCGTCAACGCCACTTGCCTTGACAACTACCCAAATCAATATGGCTACCCGCAACGACTTGACGTTCCGCCAGAGAGAATTGTAGACCGCTTCTCTCTCGTCTGTGGTCACAGTTTAGTTTGCAACGTGAATCATATGAAGTATTTTCCAAAGGCGCCGACAAGTTTAACTAGCTATCCCGCGCAACTTCGTATGCGTCACATTTTCCCCGATTTTGAAACATTATTAATTGCTGCTCCGCTCCTATTTATTGTAGCGTAATGATAGCGTATGGTTGTAGCCTATAGCCTTCCTCGATAAATGGGCTATCGAACACTGAAAGAATTTTTCAAATCGGTTCAGTAGTTCCTGAGATTAGCGCGTTCAAGCAAACAATTAAACAAACAAACTCTTCAGCTTTATAATATTATATTATATATTATCTAAGTATAGATTTACACCAGCATCAAGTTGAGATTAGTGAAAGTGGAAAGAACATTAATTTAAAACCAGTAGGCAAATAGGCTTTCGTTTGGCGACATCCTGCTATATTGATAAAAGCTGAATTTTATCCTACATCAAACAGTTACTCTAGGATTAGAGTACCCATTTTATTTCGTATACAAAAAAAACCTACAAATCTAACCAGTTCAAATATTTGCCTAAATAGCATTCCAATTTCAGCGTGTTTGCTTACCGGAAGTGACGGATAGCCGGCGGATATTACGTTATCTCACACCGGATACGGTTGGCAGCTACCAACCCGATTAGTAACCTGTTATCGAATTATTAATGCTCCAAATCGTGTAAATAGCTGTTGAAATGTGATTGGGTATGGTGTTAATCGTTTGCACAAATGACTGAAGCTAGACAGATAGGCATAATAGTACGGTTTCTCAGTTGGGTAAACAATAGGCTATAGTTTCTCCGGCATAGCCGTCGAGGCCCGTCGCGATATCCCTGTTCACGACCCCCCCCCCGACCCTTTCTCAAGCCAGCCCGCGAAGCTGAACCTGTAGTTATAAATCAGCCCCTAAATAATGGAATCACTCAGATCCAGCCTGTCCCTTTGCTGCCCTCCCCCAGCGAGGCCCTAAGCCGAGGCCCGTACCCCGCAGGTGGTGCTCTTGGCGTGTTATCGCTTAGTTTATAAGTTTTTTGCCCTGGCTGGAGGCCTTAAATTCAAAGCATCCACAGGATAGTCCGGTTAAGCAGATGCCAGCCTCAGAGCCTGAACTGTGAGAAGCCATACAAAAAAGAAAACCCAAAATTTCTCTACAAACTGCGATTTTCTGAAATAAACCTCAGCAAGTATACTCTATTTTGAATCAGTAGTAGTTTGTACCTTGCCTAACTGTTAAACCAAATCAGATACAAAGAATGAAAAAAAAAATAAAGTCACTTTCTATTTATGGTATCTCACACGAATCCTTGTTATTTATACATTTTACATTGTAACTAGAAGTTATTAGCACATCATACACATAGGCGAAAAAAATGCATACTATAAAGAATAACTCATAAAGTACCGAAGCAAAATTAATATTAGGTCTTTACCTATGAAATTGCCGTTTTGTTTGAAAAAAGTTAAAGTATTTTTTTTTTCGAACTTATTTATTTCTTTTATTCAAAGTAATCACCCCTGCAATCAATGCATCTTTGCCAACGCTGTGGCAGTTTATGGATGCCCTTCTTGAAAAAAACAGCTGGACGGGAGACAACAAACTCTTCAAAGGCGTTTTGTACTGCCTCTCGGGAATTGAATTTTTTTCCCGCTAAAAAGTTGTCCAAATTTTGGAAAAAGTAATAGTCGGAAGGCGCAAGATCTGGTGAGTATGGCGGATGAGGGAGAGCTTCCAAACCCAACTCATGCAGCTTAGAGACGGTCTGTTGTGCAGTATGGGTCCGCGCGTTGTCGTGAAGTAGCAGTGGAGACGACCGATTGACCAAAGCTGGTTGCAGACGTGCGAGTTTCGCCATCATTGTGGTCAGTTCTTCAATGTACACATCTGCAGTAATGCTCTCGCCGTTTTGTAAAAAGCTATGATGAATCACACCAGCACTAGACCACCAAACTGTGACCATCACCTTTCTAGGGGTCATTTTTCGTTTTGCACATTGCTTTGGTACCGAACCAGGATCTAACCAACTTGCTGAGCGCTTTCGATTGTCAAAAAGAATCCATTTTTCGTCGCACGTAACAATTTGGTTCAAAATTCCTTCATTTCTGTGCTTGTTAAGCAGCGCAAGGCAAGTCTCGACGCGTACGTTGCGCTGGCGACCGTTAAGTTCGTGGGGCACCCATCTATCAAGCTTTTTTATCTTGCCAATCTGTCGCAAATGGACCAATATTGTTTTAATGCTAACATCAAAAGCTGCTGCCAGCTCAGCTGTAGATTGAGTTTCATCAGCTTCAACAATCACCTTTAATTCATCATTGTTGACCAAAGTTTCCGGACGACCACGAGGTTCATTTTTCAAGTCAAAATTCCCAGAACGGAACCGAGCAAACCAATAACGGGTTGTGCGTTCGTTTGTACAGTTCTCTCCGTAAACGTCGTTGATGTTACGGGTCGTTTGTGCCGCGTTGGTGCCACGACGGAACTCATATTCCATAATTACACGAAATATCAAAGTATCCATTATGAGGAAAAATGTTGAAATGTAATGAAAATACAACGCTAATCAATAAAAAAAAGACTGATTTTGTAAATAGAATGCCATATTTTTAAAACAAAATTAATTTGAATTTAGAACTCATAGCCAATCAAAACTTTTTTTTGTTTGTAAAAGTCTGTACTGCAATACGGCAATTTCATAGGTAAAGACCTATTATAATTTATCTGGGCCCATTGCGCGAGCTTCCTTTGCCGATTGAAAAAATAATCGCATAAATCGGACTAGTAATAAAATCGATGAACAAAAATGTAAAATATGTTGCTGGTGGAATATAATACATAAAGTCTTCCTTTTTAGAAGTCAGTTAATAAGTTGAAAATAAATAGAAGTATTGATAAGAGTTACACAACTAGTTCTCCAACCACATTGATCTGTCTGAATCATTTGATGAATGAATTTCTCAGGTTGACAGTACAGGTAGACAGACGACCCCTTAACCTTTTTCGCGTTCAAGTGTTGTCACTTCACGAGCGAGTTACACGTCTGCAGCTTTATTTTTATCCAGTTTTAGTCTAGTTTCCAGGATTTTTTTCGATTTCGCCAACAGCTGTAGTTTTGCTGTCTCTATCAAATTATACCATTGGTTGGTTATATTTTAGTAGGTAATAAAATTCAAAGTCAAAATAACGTAATAAGAAATAACATGTATAAAATAATTAAAAAAATAAATCTTCAGTTATTATTCAAGAAGAAGGAAAGTTAAGTATTCATTTGTCTCGCACAGGACAAAACAAAATTATTAAATTAATAATATAATAAATAAAATTATAAATCGTATAAAAATACCATTTTAACGTTATTTTTATCGTATCATACACCCCACGATTCAAATCATTCAATATTTTTTTTATTACACAGAAATCTTTTTCTCAGCAATCGTAAATTGGCCCTCATTATGCTAGTGTGTCCCTCACTCGACAAATAATGAATTTCCTAAATAATACTGATAATTAACAAATTAGTAAAATTGATAGTCTAAGGCACTATACTAAAATAATTCGTTACACTTAAATTAGAAAGTGATATTACAATCGCGAACACAGCCTGGTACTTATTTCAAGTGGCGCTTGGTTTATGAGCCATTCCGCTGGGACTTAAGACAGCGCGATGAAAACGTTGCCTTATGGCGGAAATAAATACTAGGAAAAGGCTCAAAAGACTTGTGCAAAGGAAAAATTTAAGTTAGGTCTGTTTATTATTTAAGTTCAACTGGACGTAAAGTTACTAATTTAAAACCTTATTTTAAAACTTTATTTTCGTTTCGATGTCACTTCCATATTACGCCGGTGGAAGCCCCGACTATTCACATAATATTACCCTTAATGGCTTGTGCGTAAATCGTGTCTCCAAATTTAAATACCTGGAGCATTAGATTACCGACGGTCTTGAAGACGATCTGGATATTGAGAGAGCAGCGGTGGTCGACAGAGCAGCGGTGGCCCAGTAGTGGCAGCCCCGACTTACTAGCAGAAAGTATTTAGCATTACTTTGTGAAATTTATTTCATCACCGCTGGCCCTCAAAAACGGTGAAGGAAAACATCGTGAGGAAACTGGCATGTTCTAGAACTAAAATTCGAAGACATGTGACATCTACCAATCCGCACTGAGCCCGCGTGGTGGATTACAGCCCACTCCTCTCATAGAAATGAGGCCTGTATCCCAGCAGTGGGAACATTATAGGCTGATGATGATGATACACAAATTAAACACATTTTTTTTAATACTTATCTTTATAACTAGTTGGTTACTTGGGTAAGCAATTTATTTAAAGCGTTGCTAATGATAAGGGCAATTTTAGGGTTGACGGCTTCATAAAGGGTCCGTTTACACCTTGTCTGTACTACTTAATGACTTTTCATTGTCCTTATAATTAATTCCTGTATAGGCCTTCTGTATAGGCAATTTACTCAGACACAGCGGAGCGCAGCGGTGAGCAGCAGTAGCCCAGTGGTGGCATCCCCAACTTACGAGCAGTAAGCGGTGGGTTCGAACCCAGGCAGGCGCATTACTTTGTGTAATTTATTTCCTCACCGCAGCCCTCAAAAACGGTGAAGGAAAACATCGTGAGGAAGCCGGCATGTCCTAGAACTAAAAAATCGAAAAGGTGTGACATCTACCAACTCGCACTGAGCCCGCGTGGTGGATTACAGCCCACTCCCTATCATAGAGAGGAGACCTGTGTCCCAGCGAACATTATAGGAACATTATAGGCTAATGATGATGATGATGACTCAAACACTAACCTATTTTTATTTTGTTAATTGACATTTCGATTACCTACGACTATTTTGTATGCCTTCTGGCGGGACATAGTATGGACCAACATTTATTTATAACATCGGTATATTATTATTGTTTTACCCTATGTTCACAAAATGATTAAATGAATTTGAATTTGACCTATTTATTAATAAGAAGATTCATAAAATCGGCAAATGTTATTTATTTTGTAGATCCTCAAGTTACTCTTTCATATCTAGACTAGCGTAAAAAATTAAGCCCCGACCTTTTTCAAGCATATCTTAAGAGTGCGACACTTGGTCGTATACATTGGCACGCAGCCAGGTCGTCGAATGTCCTCGACCCCGAGGTTTTGGGTTTATTACTGCTATTAAAGATCTGATTCTGTATAGATTATTTATTAATTTTGTTTATGGATAACTGGTCGTAGACTGAGGCTATGCGCAATTTCTGGGAAAGAGGAGTATTTATGAGGTTGCGCGGGGCAAAATAATGTTTAATTTATCAGCAAATAATTATGTATGAGACCTAAAATGACGGAGTCGATTAAGTCGTTAAGTACTAAAGAGTATCTTTGCAAGGAGGTAAAGCCTGAATTTGCAAAGTAAAGTAAAAAAAATAAATAGTGGAGTTAAGATTAATATCAAAAGTTATTGATATTTGCACAAGACGCCCGCCCTTCACCAATTTCTGGTATTTTATGCGGGGAGAATTAGTGACAGCTAAAATAATAAAAGCCGCTTGGGTCGATCTTCAGGTTAAAGCACGATTGCCTAGGTAGGTCCGTGGATGGGTACCCACGCATTATTGCCGAGTGTCTTCTATGCCTCGGCACGTAACGCCGTTGGTCCCGGCTGTCAATTGTAGATCCTTGGCAGTCGTTACTTGTAGGTAGTAGTAGTAGAGGATCAAACTTCCCAGCAACGCAAATTGTGTTTGTTATAGTTGTTATAATTTTCATGAGGCAGTCTGTCAGGGTATCTTGTTTGAATAAGGTAAGGTTTTGGTGTACCGGTGTTTGTATTATTTTTAGTAATGACATATTCTGTATGGTGTCCGACGTAAAGAATAGCACAATCCCATATCTTCCCGTAGGTGTCGTAAGAGGCGACTAAGGGACTTGCCAGAGAATGGGCAACTGCGTTCTCTGTGCTTTTGTAACAACTGAACTGCGATCGCCAACCCGCCTGCCAAGCGTGGCGGTTATGGCAAAACGCCCCGTATGTCAATGTGGCATTGGGGGAGGCCTATGTCCAGCAGTGGACGTCTTTCGGCTGTAATGATAATGATGATGAATGACATATTCTTATTTTAAAAGTAAGCATATTTAAGATATTATTCATCGTTGTCTACCTAACTTTTGGTCTCTGGTAATCTTAAACTTTGACCTCAAACTTTGACACCCAAAACTTGTTCCATCAACACAGTTTCTACTAACTAACTAACCGTTATCAGTAGAGGCAGTTATTTTGATGAACCCTTCAACAGTTGTCCCCTATAAATCCGAAACTTTAGACTGTTATCATTCGCTTCCCAGTCCAAGACTTTGAGTCTATAGGTCAGAAATATGTAGATGTCAAATAACGAAAGATAGTTTGTGCTAAAGTTATTTACGTATTTGATTTGATGGCAGAAGAAAGAAGGTTCGGGGGAGAGTAGAATATTTTTTGCCAAATCAGTGCAATGGAACTTCAATAAAACGGGCAAAATGTGAATATTTTAAAGGTACGCCAGAGCTGCCAAAAAGTTACAATGCTCTTTAAAAACACTGTTAAATGTTACAGTCGGCACTTTGGCAGTCTTATTGCTGATTGCAATATCTGCGAGTCAATAAATATTGGATAAACGGAACGAACTAAAAATAAACAGAGATGTTGAAGGGGTAGGTCGACTGTGTGTACTGGTGGCCTACAAAGACGTCTTAAAACATCATCGTTTTACTCCTTTTCCAGTGTGGGAAAGAGATGGCGCTAGACATCCTGTATAGATTCGTCTCTTTTCCACACTGAATAAAAGTAAAACAATACTACTTTAAGACGTCATGGTAGCCCAGCTGATCATAAATGTTTAATATTACAAACGATTCAGTGATCCTAAATTGTTAGTACAAAGTACCTTGTTACCTTTACGAGACGAGAAACACGGGACAACTGTTTCCATGAGTTTCATCATCATCATCATCATTTCAGCCGAAAGACGTCCACTGCTGGACATAGGCCTCCCCCAACGCCACATTTACATAAGGGGGTTGTGCCATAATCGCCACGCTTGGCAGGCGGGATGGCGATCGGTTGGTACAAAAGCACAGAGAATGCTGCTACCCATTCTCCGGCAAATCCCTTAGTCGCCTCTTACCACACCCACGGCAAGATATGGGATGGTGCTATTCTTTACGTCCGACACCAAACAGAACCGAATGACACACCATACAGATGAATTTAATTGGCTTGTTTTTGCCAAAAGTCATATTCTAACATAACCGCTGATTCCACCCAATAATGTCGGTTAATATAGGTTCATGTTATTGGCCCAGTAAACCGATCCTAATGGACTGTGATTTGAAGTAATTGTATGTTGTGGTGTATAACAGTAACTATTCGGTATTTTGTTACTAAAACCTAGTTAGACGGAAACGGTAGTATGGTGATAGAATTTTAAATGTGTTACTAAGGGTCATTTCACCATTGACACAGAATGTGTTCAGCACAACGAGCAAGCACAAGAGCTACTATTGTTATTTTTTTAATAGAACAGACACACAACAACAGCAACAACCGCGATCAACAGTTGACAGATTTTGAACGCGGTTTAGGTGCAGTGATCGCGATTACTTTCGCAAGTACAATTCGCCATAAGATAAGATAACATAGGATAACATAGAAATTTCGTATGAAATAAGCAGTACCTTGGTACTCAAATATCATATGTATTTTCCTGTGATTTCTACTGTGTGTACATAAATAGTAAAATAAATAAATAGGATAAGTTATGATAAAAATATATTTATTTGTTTAAACATTGTATAATATACTAGCTGATACCCGCGACTTCGTTCGCGCGGAAATTTTAAGGTGTATGTGTGAGACTGCCTCGTTATTAGAGTGGTCGCAAGCACGACTGCTGAGCTTGAGGTCCCGGTTTCGATTCTCGGATTGGGCAAAGTGTTATTGGGTTATTCCATCAGGAATTTTTGAGTAGCAGCCACGAAGTCTGGATTTAATGTCGGGCCCGGTTGATGGGGATCGCCCCCTATTACATAGAGCTTCAACATAACTGGCGAAATGAGGATGTACGATTAAATACACCTTCAGTAAGGAATGATGTCTTGTTGTTATGTGTGAGAACTGACGGTCTGATCGTAATGTGATTATGTCGGTGATGACTACAAAGGGCGTGCTTTAGGGTGGTGTAATTCTGGGCGGCAGAGGTCCGAAACAAAATTAAAAGGCGTTGAAGCGACACTATAATATGGCTTAAAAGTCGGAACATATTTTTTTCAAAGTTCAATACGGCGCATTGTTGGGCACTATTTATTTATTCTTTCCAATACAGTTTTGTATACAATAAAAAATGTCATAACAATGACCGTAACCACGTGCAAGTTTTGGCTTCATGAAACACGTGAACAATCAGCAAATAATTGACTGTCTGAGAAGCATGGAGTACGTACCCAAAAAATTGCCTGCCACTTTTTAGGTATGGCCCTGATATTTGTTGATCGTCATTGCAAAACTACCTGGTAATTAAAATTGGAATGGCAAGTTATTTGGAATATTTGGCATGCGTCGAATTAAAACACTCTCTCCTTTAGCAAATCCTGTAATAATGGTGGTTTAACGGTATGAGAAACAGGGTGTAAAATTCCTCAATACTCCATCGAAAAGGGAGGATCCTCCGACCAGACAGGTGTTGGGTCTGGTGGGCAACTGCCCGACAGTTGTTGTCGGGTTTCTCCATAGTCTTAAGTCAATGTAAACTTTGCTTGCTTGATGTAGGCAATTGATGTTAGTTCTTCCGTCGCGTCATAAAATCAAAAACAAAATATTTTATTTTACATAGGCCTACAGGGGCACTTATAAAACGTCGACAAAAGGGGCACGGTTCGGGTTGGTTGTTTCCTATGGAGAAAAGCCGGCAAGAAAGTCCATGGTTACTCTTTTAAAATCATTTGGTTCTAAAATATTTGAATGTTACAGCGTTTGTACCTAAGTATGAGAGGACAGCGTAGGCCCGACAATAAGTCGTCGCTTACAACAAAAGGTAGAAAAAGATAATACGTGAAAAAAAAAAGAAAACAAAAATTACAAAGCCTACAATGTCCACACATTCACAAAAAATATGAATGAAAAAGAATCAATTAAAAAGTAAAAATAAATAAGAACAATAAATTAAACAATTGACACAAATGTCATAGATGGCGCTGTAGTACTTTTTGTAGTAGGTTGCTTTTTGTAGGTCGCTACATCACTCCCCTCCGGAGACCGGAGGTCGATAGTCGAATGAGTCAGCTTGTAGTATTATGCCGTGCCAGTTGGAATTTCGTTGCCGCATTGTTCACGGTGAGTCGGAACAGACTGTGGTGGTGAGGCGAACCCCAGTGAGTCGGGGCCGGCGCTGCGTTTGCTTCAGCGCGTCGGACGTAGTGCAGCGCTGCGATGTGGCAGACAGCTAGAGAGGTGTCGACCGGGAGGTAGTAGAAGCTCTCGAGCGGCCGAAAAGGCAGTGTGCTGTGCCAAAGTCGCTTGATGAGAAGCTGAGGGTGCTGACCAGGAATGCGCTCCAGCTGCATGCTGGTGGTCAGGAATACGCATTTGAAGCTGGCTGGCTGTGAGACTCGCTAAACTAAAGCTTGAAGGAAGTGATGATGATGACGTCACGTTGCTCGAAGGCTGCGCTGACGTCCATTTCTGGGTCACCAGTTTAGCAGTTTGAGGAACAGGGTGTAAAGTTCCTCAATACTCCATTGAAAAGGGAGGATCCTCCAACCAGACAGGTGTTGTGTCTGGTGGGCAACTGCCCGACAGTTGTTGTCGGGTTTCTCTATATAGTATTAAGTCGAAAGCAAGTTAAACTTTGCTTGCGAGATGTAGGCAATTGATGTTAGTTCTTCCGTCGCGTCATAGATGGCGCTGTAGCACTTTTTGTAGTAAGTTGCTTTTTGTAGGTCGCTACAGTGGCTTTTATAATATTACTGCCACGCTTTGTGATACGAAGCCTGGTGCCGTTGCACAGTCTTGGTACATCAAAGTTTCTCATCAGCAGAACTAAAACGCCAACTTTAAGCTCCATCTTATGGGAACGGCACGCCCGTTAGCTCCAGGGAGTTGAAAAATTCAACGGGGTCATTAGCCATCACAGTGTCTACGGATGTGTATACTTTAAAATCGCCGACGATCATGTCTTAAATTTCGTTTTGTTTATGACCCAATCGTTCTTTAATCACTATTTATTTTGAATGGTTAAAAAAACGAAAACTATTTTGTAATGATTTGAAAATCATAAAGCATTATAATAAAACAAAATACCTAGTTACAAAAAGAGAGCACCGGTTGGAGATCGAACCCGCGTTGTTTTGGAAAATATACAGCATTAAAAAATTACCACAAAAAGTGCATACTGACTGCGGATACGAACTCGATACCTTTTGCTTGGCAGGGCGGTCATAGAACCGCCAGGCCTTACTTTGATGACAAATGGTTTGAAATAGCCGGTTTATTCTAATGCTTGTCATGACAGTTGTCAGTTGTCAAACAGTTGAGAAATGTGGACTAAATGCAATATTGCTCATCCCCCTAAGTTATTAGCGCGATAATATATAGCCTATGTTACTCGGTAAAGATGTAGCTTTCTAATGGTGAAAGAATTTTCAAAATCGGTCCAGTAGTTTTTGAGTTTATTCATTACATACAAAAATACAAAAATACAAATCTTTCCTCTTTATAATATTAGTATAGAAGAGCATGCAAGATATTATATGGTTTGAGTCAAAGTCATACCGTGTAAAAGACTTATCTATCTTACTGGGTTTTTGTCAAATTGGCTTAACCTTTTAGTTTTCTTTTGGGTAGTTTTCATCAAAAATAGAGTTAGAGGAAGGCTTTTGCTCCATTATCACGATAAGTATTTGTAAATTCCATCAATCATCATCTGCCTAGCCTTTTCCCAAACTATCTTGGGGTCGGCTACCAGTCTAACCGGATGCAGCTGAGTATCAGTATTTTAGATGTAGCAACTGCCTATCTGACCTCCACAACCGAGTAACTGGGTTATAAACTTAGTAAGACTAGATATCAGACTTTCGGCTTCTGACTGCTCTTAACAACTGTCAAAAATCTATAAATGACAGCCGGGACCAACGACTTAAGGTGCTTTCCGATGCACGGAGGAAACTCGGTATGTAATTATTGATACCCATCCACGGATCAACCTCGGCACGCAAGGTTTAACAAAATCTGGAAAAACGCCTTTTTTACACGGTTAACCTTTGGTCATATTTCAGAAGACTTTTAATGGTTGATACATAGTCTATATATGTAAGAATCGTATCAGGTTGCTCTGTGGTTTTTGCCAAGCCCTATGCGAAAAAGGCGTGAGTTTAAAAATGTCTGTTTTTGTAAGTCTTCCACCAAGCATAATAACCTAATATTTAAGAAAACTTACATATCCGCAACAGTTTAGTATAGGGAAACGAAATAAACCTAGAATAGTCCGACATATCCTTATTGATCTCGTCGACTGCTAAGGGTTGGGGTCATGGTCTAATCCCTGGGTCGGATAAAGTGTTATGAGGTTTTTGTATAAGAATACCGGCGACTTGCCCCGGCAACGTATGGGTACAATTTACTAACGATAGGGCCACCTATCAAGGCCAAAGCTATCCTATCTTTCGAGCTAAAACCAACCATACTTATTCGTTGTTGTTGCTGAACTGGGTCTATTTGGTGCAGCCGTGAGTCACACAATATTTGTCTAAAGTAATATTATAAAGAGGAAAGATTTGATTGTTTATTTGTTTGTTTGCATTGAATAGGCTCCGAAACTAATGGTCCGATTTGAAAAATTCTTCCAGTGTTAGATAGCCTACTTATCGAGGAAGGCTATAGGCTATATATCATCACGCTATAACTAATAGGAGTGGAGCAGCAATGAAAAATGTTGCAAAAACGGAGTAAATGTGACGCAAATGAAATTGCGCCGGATGGCTAGTTGTTTATAGTTTTAAGTTTTTTTTGTACATATTTTATGTCTTTTTTATATTGTGTGTACTTGTGGCATGTACCAATAAACGTTTTTTCTTATTCGTAGAACTTCTTTGAAATTGGTTGGGTGGTTCGGGGATTAACCTGTATGAACTACGAACATGGGAACTCGAGGGTAAAGTGTGACCCATTACATATCGAGTTTTCTCCGGGCTTCGGTATCCACATTAAGCCGTTGGTCCCAGCTATAATTCGTAGATATTAGACACTCGGTACAATTAGTCAGTGGCTCGAAATTCTGACAACCAGTCTTACCAAGGGGTATAGTTTTACCCAGTACTAACTGGGTGTGTTGAGGTCAGATAGATCCCATGTAAAATCTGGCATTAACTGCATCCGGTTAGACTGGAAGCCGACCCCAAAATAGGCTAGACAGATAATACTACAAACAAAGTGACACGGATTTTTTTATATAAATTTATCGTGAATTTTATTTGTACACAGTTAATGCAGTATAGTCCTACAAACCTTCTTTCTAGCTTCCTCGTTCACATGGGACTTTTAATCCTAATTGGCGGAACATGGTTCGTACTAAATACTTTTGTTTACTCTATCGGGAGTAAAGATAATACGAAGTTAAATAAATAATATTGTACTTAACTACGGATAAAACGGATACATACATATTATGTAACTATACGTTTAATATATTAAGGGTTAGAGTTAACAATATAATATAATACAGTAAGGTCGTCGCTCCACAGCAGCCCAACGTTAAGCTACGCACTTGGACTTAGCTAGTACGAAAATGTAGGTGGGACCATAAATAGGAATCCACGACCACGTTACGAAAAATAATAGACCTCCTGAAGAATTATTTTTAGTTTTCTCAAAGGAGACTGGCCATAGGTGCACGAAATATTGTAGTGTACAAGTACAAGCATAAGTATATTCACATTTTGCACTCTCTCTTGTATTACGCTCATGATCCGTTGGGATGGTAATCAAACACAACCCAGTCTGAGTGATATCAACTGCTTCACGTGTGTTCTGAGGCACGAGGGTTTAATCTGCCTGCCCAAATATGTTGGGGTCGGCTTCCAGTCTATGCGGTTAGGCAGCTGAATACTAGTAGGTATTTTACATAGAGCCACTGCCTATCTTACCTCCATAACCCAGTTTGTACTGGGTAATACGATACCTTGGTAAGCCTGGTCGTCAGACTTTTAGGCTCCCGACTACTTATAACGACTGTTGAAGATCTTCAAAGTACAGCGTGAACCAACCTGCCGATTTAACACAATTTTCGATTTGTTCTTCGTTCGTCCCCTAAAGTTTTGTCCCAAAGCCCATTCCCTCTCATTGAGAGAAGGCCTGTGTCCTAGCAGTGGGAACATTATAAGCTGATGATGATTCCCGCTTCGTCCTATTTTATATTTTTTCTACAGCCCACATTTTTTTGTATAATATGTTAAACTTATTTTTTTGTACAATCGGCAAAAATATTAAATAATACATAGCATGTATTTTTTTATATTTAACATCATGATTTTTTTTGGAATGTGGGACAAAACTTTAGGACGAACGAAGAATAAATCCTATTTGAATCCGTGTTCGATTTCCTAAATACTCTAAGTATCGCTGACCTTGTCTAGGCCACACGATTCGGAATTGATTGGCCGAATCGATACGAACCGTTCAATTGAAAACCTCTACTATTTTTACCAAATTCCAATTCGATTAATTATTAATTGAACTTCGTTTAGGATTGTAATTGGTGCTTTCGTGTTTCTGACGTTTTTAGATTATGTTCTAAATCAATGGGTTGTAAGTGAAAGGTTATTTTGTGGCAGTGATCGATAGATTTTTGGAGTAATTAACAATTTTTTTTATTATTTTTTATTTCGTTCTACGTTTTGTAGTAAGCAACGACTTATTGTCAGGTCTACGATGTCCTCCCATACTTTAGTACTAACGCTGTAATAGAAAATATTGTAAAACCAAATGATTTTAAAAGAGTAACCATGGAGTTTCTTACCGGTTATTCTCCATAGGAAACGACCTACCCGAACCGAGCACCTTTTTGTCGACGTAAAACGTCGACAAAAAGGTGCTCGGTTCGGGTAAGACCCCTGTAGGCCTATGTAAAATAAAAATATTTTGATTTGATTTGATTTGAATATTTATATAAATGAGACAGGTTTTGCTCTGAGAGGTGTTGACACAGCTTCCTTTTAAGTGAAAAAGAGGTTCATTAGCTGTATAATTACAGTAAGAAGCTACCACTTTGCTCTATAATTTACAAATCTGTCTGCCTTATTTGCTTGTAAAAATAAATAGCTAACACTATAATTAATCCCAGCTTTAAAAGTATGACTGATAATTATCTCCAGTTCCCTCATCAGCTAAGGGTATCCGCAAAATTTTGAAAGATCCAGCTGATATTTTTCATGGGATATAACTTTTTAAACTGACATGGTCACTTAACATTATTAATAACAATGGTAAATATCCCGTTTCAAGTGTTATTAATAGAATTGATGGGATGTTCTATAAAGGTATAAAGAAGACTTAAAAGCCTTCTTAAATATTAAATTAAAGAAGGATCGCTGTAATTGATGAGAAATCGGGCAAACGATCGACTGTACCAATCATGATACAAGACATCCAAAGTCCGTTATAAATAAGTTGCAAAGTCATCAAGACGTGTCAACTTGACAGTATACTGTATCAGGACTTGCAATCTTCACTAATGAGGGTACAAAGTAGGAGAAGTTGATATCGCAAGAAAATCTGCACAAACCTTGTTAAGGTTGTCCCTTCTAAAAGTGAACCTCGCAAATAGCTGCCAAATATTTCGTTGTGTTAATGAATAAAATCATGATTGCTAAATGACATTATAAAATATCGCTCTGCTTTGTAAATCTACACAGAATCATCATCATCATCGTCATCATCATCATCATCATCAGCCTATAATGTTCCCACTGCTAGGATGCAGGCCTCCTTTCTATGAGAGGGAGTGAGCTGTAATCCACCATGCAGGCTCAGTGCGGGTTGGTAGATGTCACGTCTTCGAATTTTTAGTTCTAGGACATGCCGGTTTCAAATGAAATTGTTTTTTTTTTTTTATCTTGTCCTCTATTGTCCCACTGCTGGGCAAAGGCGTCCTCCATAATCTTCCACTCTTCTCTACGTGCGGTTTTCTCCGGCCAATCTCTCACATAAACCTTTAGGTCGTTACGCCAGAGTTTTCTAGGCCTCCATCGACGACTTATTCATTTAAATCAGCAAAATGTTATTCAGTTACTTTCGAAGTTGAAATACTTCTATTGCAACCTCATGAAGATAAAATAAAGAAATAAATAATTGTGATTCAGTTAACTGAAAGTATTAAAGTGTCAGATTAACTTCCGCTGTCAATAATAACTTGCGTGAGACGCGTGACACGATACAAATCTAGCGCATTGTTTTTACACAACATGGAGCAATGTGGGTCATAACGCTGTTAAGAGTGTATTATATGTCATTGACTTAAAGCATAACATAACATCAATCCTGTAATCCCCGAAGGGTTAGGCAGAGTTGTACCTAATTGTACACCCACTTTTTGCCGGTTATTTTAAGTCCCATGGATAAACCCATCGGCACTTTGCCCAACCCGGGAATCACGGCACGGTCAATCAAGCCGATCGTGCCTTTAGCTCGCTCGTGCAGTGCTCTCGCTCCTATCGTTATGTTAAAATGAGCGTAACGTTACAATAAGTCTTCCTTTTTCGTGCGTGCAGCCGGCGCTCCCATATCTTCCCGTGGGTGTCGTAAGAGGCGACCAAGGGACTTGCCAGAGAATGGGCAGCAGCGTTTTCTGTGGTTTTGTAACAACCGTACTGCGATCGCCAACCCGCCTGCCAAGCGTGGCGATTATGGCAAAACCCTCCAAAATGTCAATGTGACGACACTTGGGGAAGGCTTATGTCCAGCAGTGGACGTCTTTTGGGCTGAAATGATGATAATGATGATGAGCCGGCGCTCATCGATTTATTAGACGTTGCCACGCAAGAATAAAAAAAATGAACCCTTCGAATCTTTCAATCGAACCTTTTGACCTTGTATTCAGCAGTCGAGTTATTTTCACACAACTCACTTTCATACATAAAATATTAAAAATCATACCAAAAACGGGGCTTGCATCTTCAGCACGTACAACATAATTAAAAGCAATCAAGACCCAGCCGCTAGATTGCCTGTAGAACGTGTTCCGCCTAAATATACAAGAATATCATTAACATCTTAAGAACAATGAGAAGCCTTCCATTTGCATTTGATATTTAAGCGACAAAAGCGCTGAACGAAAGCACTTCTAATTATCTCTGAACTTAATTTACGTCATCTTATTTCGAAACTTGCTACAAAATATTGTTGAGATCGGACGCAAAAGTAGATTGAGTTTATTTTTAGATTTGTTCAGCAGCTTTTTTGAATACTTAAAAGTCTTCTAGATTATAATTTCCTTTTATGATTGGGCAACGTATTTTTATAAGTTGCCTGTATTTTTACAGCGTTTTCTTAGTATCTTGTTACGGTTTACTTTGCTACAAAAAAATGGTTTTTCTTTTTTTTTCTTCGAAATAATTAAACTGTTCTCGGCGCGCGGCGTTTCAAATTTAGTTACCAATTATGAATATGATCACTTTGTTCTTTGTGAGCTTATAATTCTAGGGATAAGATCCGAATTCTGAGAATCACATAATGATGTAGAATCAAATACTGTTTCTGCATTGTAAGAAAAATCGAAGACGGAAGAATCTCTTTCGATTGCTTGTATTATGTTTTAACCCCACTACTGTGTTGCTAACAATAACAATTTTCATACATGAAGAACTAACAGTCAATCTACATTTGCAGATTCTGGATTTGAACCCAACATTTTTCTTATTACCTCTCAACTTATGTAGCAACTGCTGTTGGATATTACCACAAGGTAACCCAAACAAAAAATACAATAAATCACCTTTAAATAAATTGTATTTTGAACAGTTCCTTTACAAAAATACACTAGCACTTATCTCAGAAATAACTTTGCTAAACACTGCAGTTGAGTCCAATGACACTTCGACACGTCAAAACTCGTGACAAACATTGGCCCAAATACTTAAACCGTTTCCGATTGACCATACATTTGAACAAATGTATGTGCAAACATGGTTGGACTATTTTTTTTTCTGTAGGTAATGGGGAGTCCACACGCTCAGCCGGCGGGTCTACCGGGCGCCGCGCACTGCGGTAACAAAACTACGCATGCGTAAAGCTTTCAAGACAGAAACAACTTTATTTTTATTGGGCTAAAGTTTATTTTAAGTCGGTTCGTGAAGAATTTCAGCGTGGAAATTCCGAAGAATAAGAGGTGATTGAAAAAAGTGTGATTTCACGCAGTGTACATGGAAAACTAACAATGGGCTAGTCAAAAGGTATGGCTTCGTACTAATGAGACCAATTCTGTGCTTTGTACTCGATCTTGATTTCGTAAATGGCTGCACTCAGTGCCAAGTCCAGTAATAATGGTTTTAGTGGAAGGACAATGCTGCATGCGAGTGAATATAGGTCAACGTGTGGCTTCTGGCGAAGATATGGGTCACTAACTCTCTTACCGTGAATTTCGAGTTTCATTTGGCTCTATAAAATTGTTCTTTATTATTCTCACCTTTGCATTTTCATGGTTTCTTCTACCTCTGAAAGCACGTCATGTCGTTTGTTCCGGCTGTCATTTGTAGATCTTTAACAGTCAGTGGCCCAAAAGTCTGACAACCAGACTTACCAAGAGGAATCGTATAACCCACTACTAACGGTTATGGAAGTCAGATAGGTAGTCGCTCTATATAAAATACTGTTTTTCAGCAGCATCAGGATAGGCTGAAAGCCGATCCCAACATGGTTGGAAAAAGGGCTAGGCAGATGATGATGCATTGTCATGTGAAAAACATAAAAATTTGGCAGAACCTCTTGTGCATTGAAGTTTAAAGTCATAAGATATTTGAGCTACTTTGAGCAAGCACCTATATTTACCTACTGTTTGCATAATTAGTCGAATGCAACACGTCAAGTCTTAATTGATGGCTCCCCTTATTCTATTATTTCACAAAAGCTAAAATTATTATAATGAAAACAGTGGCAATTACATGTTTTAAAGATTCATAAACTGATTGATTCTTTCGAACTATGGTTGATAAAATGATACGGCGTAATTCTCGGACAGTTGAGCAAGCCCAGAGCTCGCGTGGCGGATTACGGTCTATTTCCCCTCACTGAGAAGAGCTCTGTGTCCCAGTGGCGGGAACATTTTATATTGATGATTTTTATTTTATTTGATAATCACGTAGGCCGATGATGAACCGCATGGTTTTTTATGGCTTTAGGGTAGTGGTTTTGGGTTTCGGTCCCATAGTAACACCCGGTTTTCCCGGTTTTTATTATAGGACCGAAACAGGGTTTTGCATGGCCTATTCCGGATCCTAGCTGTTTGTGAGTTTAAATGTTTGTAAACGCACCCACGATACAGGAGAAATGCCCATTGATACGTATACGGCTCTCTTTTCTTGTTCCAATCTCCACGGTCTTGTGCCAGCCTCATCCAGGATTTTAACTTGGTCGTTTGCTATCTCGCAGCCGGACGACCCGTTAAGCCCTAGTAAAAAAAAACTAATTGTTAAGCATTTGAATGAGAAATTTTGTAAGCAAGAAAATCTTCTTGTAAGTAATCTAGGCAGTTTTTATTAACGTCGGTAACGTATATGTCACGTTTCCAATAAACAATCTTAGCGGCCGTTTCTTGGCCGTTTATTTGATCAATATTCAAGTAACAAACAATATAAAGTGAATTAACTGCTGTCTTTATTGCGGAAGTCATAAAATGATAAGGATTATAGCCTGTGTTTGCTAACAGGGTTGTAACCCAATTCGTTTAAGGAAAAGCGATTATTTTAATTGCCAAATGATATTAATATCAATCGATTTGTAAGCAGAAGTAGTTGTGTGTTTGTAAGTATTGGGAATTCCCAATACATACAAAGTTGACTGCATTTTGAAGTAATTAATAAAGCCTATGTTATTACTAACCTTTTCGTAGTGTTACTTAATTTAATACTTTAAGTACACAACGACTTACGTCACTGAAGTTCTAACATCACATAAGTCAGAAATAGCAACTTTACAGGAGAGTGGAAAACTGCATAATTATACCTAGGTAATCGTACAAACCATTTTTTAATACTGTGTTTACTTCAAAATTTAGATAGAGATGTTGTTTGTTTTTGATTGGCTGAAACAACGCGTCTTCCGATTCTCTAGCAAATGGCATCAAAGTGTCATAATCAGCAAAAAATTACTTAGCTTCAAGGTCGTTATGGGATAAGCATTTTCTACTGGTCAGCTTTTCGATGATGCAAAGACAAGCTATGATATGTGCTATTTGCCCACGTGATTATGTGTTTAATGTAAAGAAATAAGTTGCTAAAATTGAAATTGACTTGGCATATACTCAACTTCAGTTATTAAAAAGCAAAAATTATTTGATTTCGGTTTCAGTAAAAACAAAATAAAAATTATTTTCACTCAAAACAGATGTTCCACTGGGCAGTTGAATAAATCAACAAAATGAAAACTAATTCAATAAAAGGCCAACATATTTATTCTAGCGTGTAAAGACTCCCCTTTCATCAACCGCAGCGGTTGTTTGCACAATTAAAGTCCATATGTTTTCATACCTAGCACATATCTGTGACTGTATAATAAGATAATTATTATATGGAATATTATAATGGAAATACCGTGTCAATTTCTAATGGAATAACGTCATAAATCATAATCTAGAATATCATTGAACTATGGCATTACAACGTAAATCAAGTTTAGGTTGAATTTTGGTCCCATACTGAATTTTCGTATTACACAAAATATCACGCCTGTAATCCCTATGAGGTTAAGCACCGTTGTTATATTTTCTTATCTTGAGTTATCTTTCTGTTCTTTTTTATTAGGGTTCCGTACCCAAAGTGTCAAACGGGACCCTATTACTGAGACTTCGCTGTCCGTCCGTTCGTCCGTCCGTCCGTCTGTCACCAGGCTGTATCTCATGAACCGTGATAGTTAGCCAGTTGAAATTTTCACAGATTATGTATTTCTGTTGCCGCTGTGACAACAAATACTAAAAACAGAATAAAATAAATATTTAAGGGGGCTCCCACACAAACAGATAAATAATGTTATTTTGTGTTAAAAAAATTGTTGCTGTTCAAGCCAATGAGGTAGGTTATTTCCATGAATTGTTCATGTAGTTAGCTAGCAAAATCATTCGTCAATCCACATTATTATCCAGGGCTGCGGGACTGTTCGAAAGAGATACTGTGGCCCTAGAACACAAAGGGCTAAGAAGGAACATGGATGGGTTTTAGTCAGTTAAGTCTGACACTCCCTTCCACTCCGCCCAGAGCGGGAGCGGTTATTTGATGATTTCCCATCCGAAAAAAAAGCCACATTATTATGATCGTTGATTACTTCCTAACAAACTAAGAGAAAAACTTTTAATGACCAACAAAAAATAATAAAACCTTTGTTTGGAACTGCTGATTGTCGCCTTCGCCGGGTTAATTCAATTGTTCGTGTTCCAATTAACACACGTCAGTTCATTAGTAATTTGACAACGTATACTCTACAAGGTGTTGTTTTGCATCCTCGTCAAATTCAAGGATTCGAGAATTCAAGGGTCGAGAATCATTAACATGGTAAGTATGTTAATGATTCTCGACCCGAATCAGTAATAAAATGGGTAGGTATTTCTTTTTTTCTTATTTATGGAATTCGGTAAGTGTGAACCACCCTTGTTTTAAACGCAGCCTGTCTGATCCTCGCCCTAAAACGGCGCTTTCACACATACAAACAATCTCAAACGTTTATTCGAAAATTTCGTATTCCCTAAACCACGTTAAGGGGATTATTCTGATATACTGAAAATCTTAAACAACCATAAAAATTTGCAATTATGAATAATTAACTAGGTACTGTAATTTAAATTGATTATTTAGGCCTTTTGTGAAAACCTCCTGACTTTTGACGAGGATACAAAATAACACGATGTACTTATATACCTATGTAGGTACTCGTACCACAGGTAAAAACAACCTTTGAAATAACGTGAAAAGAGAATTTGTTAAGAATGTGTTGTAATCAACCCTCCTTCATTCCTGTGGTTTACGTCAACGTGAATTAGGGATTATGTGGACATGTAAACAGCATAAATTTATGCCTTAATTTGCAAGTCACAAGACCACTAATCCCTTGGCTGAGCGTTGTGGTTATGACATTATTAAATTAAAGGAGTCCATTTTCACGAAAAGACATATTATATGTTTGGTAATATGACTTCATTATAAACTTAGCTATATTATAATTTTCATACCATAATAGCAAACATTTTGGGATCAGTTTTAAGGCCAATCAAATGAGACCGAGTTTCAACATTTTTAATCCGAGAGCTATCGGTTTTTGCAATCCAATACCGGGGGTTTTCCTGTATCAATCGGTTGTCAGGCTTTCAAGCTTTAGGATGTCAATAACGATTGTCGATGGATATTCGAATGACAACCGGGACAGACGAAACGTGCTCTTCGGTGTACGGGGCAGAAAATAATAGTCACGTATTGTTTGATTACGGCAGAGAAATGTAAACCTTGCAGTAAACAAAAATAGGGTGTAGAGTAGATACTAAAGTAAAATATTCAGTAGATCTTGAACAGTCCCTGTTACATAATGACAGCGTAGTTTTTTTTTTACCACGATATGAGTTTTGTAAGATAATAAGGCTAGCAAGAGACCACTACGAAGATGACGACCAATAGCGAATGCTGTACTGGGGAATTGTCTAGTATGTGATTTTGACGTCAAAAAGCGCTGATTATCAGCCTAAATAGAACAAAAAAGCTTTGATTTTTGATGATGATGTTTATGATGAATTGTTGCCGATACCAGACACTGGAGAAGATGAAAAAGAAAAATAAAACATTATAGGTCGAAAATCACAAACATTTTCTTTACAGTTTACCCAACTCACAAAAACCAACCAACAAAATACTGCAAGATTGTAACCTATTCAGTGTTCATTTATCCTCTAAGTAAATATTGCTATGTAGCTAACATAGTAAAAATAAATAAATAATGATAGTCCTTGCTTGCAGTTCCGTGTCAACATTGACATAGTTCGTACAATTCAATTGACCTGGCTTTACTTTGTCTGCTCGTGTTTGTTTAATGGGATAGAATATAACGGATTGAGAGCTCGGATCAGCACGTTTGAAATTGTTATACGGGTCCCATTTTATTTAATTGACTTAAAAATATTTGAAGGATTTTTTTTCATTTTATTCAATTGCTGTGTGTATATGTGTGTAAGTACGTCTGACAGCCAGTCTTGCCAAGGGGTATCGTATTACCTAGTTGCTGGGTTGTGTACTCAGCTGCGTCCGTTTAGACTGGAAGCCGACCCCATGATAGTTTGGGAAAAGGCTAGGCAGATGATGATATGTGATGAAAGTGCCTTATTGTCCCTCAAGCATAATGTCCAGTATTACACGTCTAGGAAAACGCCTGTTAACGCATGTTTCCTAGACCTTTCCAAAGCATTCGATCTGGTGTCTTACGACTTACTGTGGCAGAAACTGCTGAACGATACCACAGTGGGTAGGGGAGTTATATCAATACTAAGGTACTGGTATTACATCCAGACCAATTGTGTGAGGTGGGCAGGCTCGTTATCGGATGTGTATAGGCTGGTTATCGAATGTGTATAGGCTGGAGTGCGGAGTGAGACAGGGCGGCCTGATATCAAATTACACACATTAATATCGTTTTTATTCAAGTATATTCAAGTATAAGATAGGGATACACCAAAAAAAACTATGGATGCACTGTGTGAAAGATGATATGGCTAAAAAGCAGGTGACTGCTGAGATGACGAGTAATAGAGAAGTTTGGAAAAAGAAGGCAAGCTGCATCGAGCTCAAATAAATCGGGATAAAAGTAGGACATGGGTGATGATGAATGTCAAGTAACTACAGCGGATTTTGAAAGCGGTTAATGGCTGCTGATAGTTATTTTGTTTTTTTTTTTGTTTGTAAAGTACACTCTTAAAGTAACTACATGAGGGATTGTGGTGAGTTATTAACTTATTATGTAGTTCTCAGTAATTGACTCGACGCGTTCAGTCGTTGCGACAGTTCAAAGGTCGAAAAGTCTGATGACCTTACACAACAAATTTGCAAAAGCTTTAATGGTAATATTATAAGACCGTATTAAATCGTTATTTATATGTGTTATTATAGCCTATACGTTAGTATTGCTGTGCAAAGGTCTTCCTCAATTTTGTCCATTGGCCAATTCCCAAGCAACATTCAAGTCATCCCTCCATCTTCTTTTCGGTCGGTCGCGGTCTCGTGGGTTCAGAATACTATTCCTGAAATTACGTATTAAATTATATTTTTAACATCTTATTATATCAGGTAATTAAGTTAGTGACTAGATACAAAGTATAATATCAACTACGCCACGTAAATTATCAATATATTTTTAATACAGCGAACTTTTATTTCTTTTAAAATTTTGTAATATAACTTTATTTCCCTGAAAACTGTTTCATATTCATGCGAAGCCCCGGTTTTCTTTTTTATGGCCTAAACGCAGTATATTAAACAATTTTATAAGGCGGCGCCTGTTCTCAGAAAAAGCTGTGTTATATATAAATAAAACCAACGTTCTACCTCTAAAGTAACCTATGTGTTCTACCTACTAAAGATCAACTTAGTTATATTATCTTATCTTGAGTTATCTTTCTGTTCTTTTTTATAGTACTAAGTGAGTTTTGTTCAGTGTGACAACCAGATTAGAATATAATGTATGCAAGACGATCAATCAAGCTATACAAAACCAGTTTAAGCGGATCTCTCATTTTACGGGACCCTATAACCTTATAACTATACACATAACGTTGTCGGCGTTGTGTTTCGCTGCGTGTTGTCGCGTAACCGTCTTCGGAAACGTCGATATACGACACCCTTCGGCCAAAAGATACAAGATATTCTACTAAAAATGTATAGTTTTCAACTGACAAATTCCTGAGTAAATACAGTTTATGACTTATTCATTTACTTACATACTAATTACATTTTTAAATATTTTACAAAATTTTATAAAACAACATTTAAAATTATAAAAAATTGTAGCCCATCGGGATTGGGAACAGGGTCCGAGCTACCGGTGGTCAGGTTTCTTGAGAGAGGAACCTCCTTACAATACGCGTCGTGTCCAGAAGTACTGCTTTCTGAATCAAGCTCTTGATCCAGCTGCCAAGCGAAAGACTCCTCAGATGTTGGTCGAGGCTTGGCTATTAAGCCATTGGCCGACACGACCATCGGCACATTGACTGATGAACTCACGTTCCACATGTCGACTACCTCGCCAGCTTGATCTAGATAGGTATTTGAATTTCTTATCTTTCTTTGCTTTCACGAAGTTCTTGTCATGCGGAACAGTTATATCAACAATCATTTCGCGACGCTCCAATCGATCTATCAACACAATGTCAGGCTTATTGGCAACAATACTCCTGTCAGTGACGATAGGTAAGGGTAGATATATATCCAATCTCTACTTATTATTATTATTTTCTGACGCATGAATTTTTTATTACCGTTTCTTTTTTCTAGTGTTACAAAATAAGTGGGAAAATGAATAGATTTTCTGTTAGTAAGCCTTAAATGCAAAATGCCTTGCACTAAAGCAGAAATTTAATGTGAAAATTACAGGTATCTTCCTCACTCACACCTACTGAAACTAGTATATAGCTGGGACATAGTATATGAAACAGACATCCGTCTAGAGCTTACTCCTGTCTGCCGGGCTTACCCCTGTTACGTAAGCTTGACAACTTGTGTTAGACTGCAGCGTTTTAAAAGGGTCAGGCGACCTACCTTTACTAGTTTTAGCTCTCATTTTGTCGGTTTAAGATGTATCACATGACAAGAATATGCCTGTTTTCCCTAATACTACGGGGTGGAAGGGACTTCAACGTAAAAACCGGATTCAATACATGATTCCGAACTCCACTACATATTATTAATTCATCGCTAATTTAAATAAAATGCAGCTGTTCCATTTCAAAATCAAAATATTTAATTTACATAGGCCTACATGGGTACTTATAAAACGTTGACAAAAGGTGCTCGGTGCAATTCTGGCTGGAGGCCAGAGTCAAGAGTAAGTCTTAAGGCACCCACAGGATAATCCGGTTAAGCAGACGAAAACCTCAAAGGTTGAACTGCGAGACGCCATTCACAAAAAAAAGCACGGTGCAATGGTGCTATGTTTTAGTAATTTTTAGACCTATGTATCCTGCTTGTGGGTATGAAGTTTCATTAAAATCGGTTCAGTCATTTCGGTAAATAAGGACTTGAAAGTTTGTATAAAATGTCGTAAGGCGTAAACGCTCTTAGTTTTTCCTGGTACAAGAAAAAATGTAACACATACCATTTACTACGTCGGAGTAACATTCAAAACTCACAGTTTTGGTGGAAGCGTGATACGAATTATAAAATAACCCTTAGGTTTTATTATAACCACAACTAAGCTCCCAAATTACGTACGCAAATGCAAACAAGACCCCGAACCGTCACATTAAAAATTAAACTCTACCCCACAAAATTAAGGTCTAATTTAATTCGCGACCAACGTAAGCAATAAAACGGTCTTAGAAATTATAATTATTTTGTGCGTGAGGCACGCACGTACCGCGGGGCTACGAAATATTAAATCAATGCAATGCTTCGCAATGCTTGTAGTTGACGCGTGTAATTTGGCCTCGTTCAGGGTGAAAGCATTGTTACTTGACTGGAGTGATGGCGGGAGCGGTAGCGGGTGCGTTTAGGTTACAGTGCATTGCAAATTGTTGTGGCGGGCATAAAAAGCTAGTCGTCTTGCCACGGGATTAAACAATAGACAATCACTCATGAATTAATTCGTCGGGACCGTTGCGCTCACAGAGAACACTTTTTTAATTTGTTCCACGAATCTGACGACTTTGAGTGGAGAAAGTGACAAAATTGAGTAATTCATCCAGTCGTCCTAAATGCCCACGGCCCATTTACAATGACTTGTAGAAAATCTAAATAAATAATATTTTCACTCTGCAACTCGTCCTAAATTTCTATCAAATTGAGGAAAGGTACAATCAGGACAATGGGACGAGTTGATGAATAACTCACATAGTTTTTTTTCGGCGTTGTCCCTAATTTTATTAGTACTGCCGTCTCTAGACATTGCCAGCGCTACAATCACTACACTATGGACACATACGGCGCGGCGCGGCGGTTCCATTATGTTTCGTACATCACTTTCTCGTTAGCATCCGCTGAAGATTGTCACCCTATTCGAGGCCTTTATGTTAATCATGATTGTCATATTTGTCAATGAAGCACGAAGCGCGAGGTGGTGAGTTGCGTTCCTTTTGGTTGTATTTTTGGTAACAGGTCGATTTATATTTTAATTTGTTAGACAGGAAAAAAACAAGTATTGAAGAGATGTTTTCGGCGAGTATAGAAACAAGAGTCGTTTTGTTTATGAGTTCTATGTTTTTAGAAATATTTTGTTAGGCTTCATGGAATTTGATCGTGCCATTTTGTCTTAGGGTGCGATAAAGCGAATGCTTTGTCTCTACAGGAATAATAAATGTCCATACGACGATGATGCGGTTGCTAATATACTTGGGCGCTAAGCGTACGAGGCGTGCTTAATCAAAACGAAAACGACCGTTATGACAAGTGGCATAGAGTATGAATCCCAAAGTCTCTGAGGACAGATCCACGCTTGTGAGCATACCCTTGCGGTTAGATTCCACGTACCTATATGTTCGTTCTACGTTTTACGATCATTTTAGCAACTCCAAACGACTGAATCGTTAAATGACTTAAGTTTTAATAGACCAGACGTTTGACCATTCTATAAAACTTTAAAAACTTGTGACTAACAGAAGTTTATGAAATACTAGTTCATGCCCACGGTTCCGCCCCCGTGTCACTTGATAGTTGTATTACCAGGATAAAAGTATCACTTGGAGCTATTCCAGACTATAATCCTACCTTAACAATAACTATAACTAATCCTAAATATGTGGAGCAGCGGTGGCTCAGTGGTGGCAGCCCCGAGTTATGAGCACTAAGCCGTGGGTTCGAACCCAGGCAGGCGCATTACGTTGTGTAATTTATTTCATCACCGCTGCTCTCAAAAACGGTGAAGGATAACATCGTGAGGAAACCGGCATGTCCTAGAACCAAAAATTCGAAGACATGTGACATCTACAAACCCGCACTGGGCCCGCGTGGTGGATTACAGCCCACTCTCTCTCATAGAGAGGAGGCCTGTGTCCCAGCAGTGGGAACTTTATAGGCTGATGATGATGAAACCTAAGCACGAATATCTTCATACCCGTTGGCTTAGGGTGGTATTACACTTATCAAATATCTTTTTCCAATTTACAGTCCATGATGACTCTAAGCTGTTCGTTACATTTGTTAGATCGCTGTTCGTGTACATTGGACAAAGATATTTGTTTGTGTAATACCACCCTTAGTTGGCAGTAGCTATAAAACGCTGTCTGCTACGATCCATACATATTCCCTTGGATCGTCCACGTTCATACATCTTTTCATACGCACGCCGGTTGCGAGTACCTACAACGCACCCAACCAAATAATAACGAAAATCCACACCAACGAAAATCAAACGGTAACACTTTTGATTTCGTAAACTTGAGGTTATAATTCCGAAGAATGAACTGTCGAAATTTGACTTTTCTTCCACACGTGCGTGAATTACAGTAGGTTTAGAAGATGCAAATGTCAAACAAAGTTCGGCTGAAACGTTCTAAATTTCTGCCGCAACTTCGTTTCACGGAGAATAAGAATAGACCGCCTGACCTTTCTCACGCACATCAACAATAAGGTGCAATGTCTTGGAATAGAAGAACTAGGTTTAAAAGTTTCATCCCTCATTACTACCTAATCTTTTCCATAGAAAAAAAAAAATACCCACAGTGTGATTACCGTAAGGCCACATTAAAATTCGCTTACCGTTATTATTATAGTTCCAAAAGGTACTTTACTTTCGCAGACTTGTACTGAGGAAAAACTCGACGAAATCGTTTTAGCTAATGGCTATTCGATATCAGGCCGTGCGAAAGGTAGTAAATTGTGGAACCTTTTTAATCTTTTATAAGCTAGGACATTACTTTTCATGAAAGGTATTTTTGGAAACGTGAGATGTTGTAGTGAATCTGTGGGGTTGTTTTGCTTTCTTGCTTAGGCTTGCTCAATCCTGATTAGTTTTCGGACTTTGTTAAGTTACTCAACACTTTATGTTGTATATCAAACACCAAGACCGAATGTATATGCTGATATGGTGTGTTGTACATTATGATGATCGTATTACCAAGTAGTAACTGGGTTGTGAAGGCCAGATAGGCAGTCGCTCTAGTAAAATACTGGTATTCAGCTGCATTCGGTTAGACTGGAAGCCGACCCCCAACCAAGTCGTGAAAAGGCTAGGCAGATGATGATGATACAACACGATCTCGCTTCGATATTATTTTCAAAAACGATTATTTAAAGGTTTATCATGCCGAGCAAAAGCAACCCTATTTCAACATGACATTATTTTGGCGAAGTGTGCGTAAAATAATTTCTCATCAAATAACCCGTATAGAAAATGAAATATTACTCTATAATTTACATGATTTCTCAATCTAGCACTGTTTGTACCAACTGTAACCAATGGAAAATTACTTTATAATAAGGCATCATCAAGCACTTGACTGTACTGTAGAAAACAACTTTCTTTCACCCCTAACATTCATAGAAATTTACAACATTGCGCACACGGGTGTAATCTCCAAAGCGTTACGCTGGGGCGCGGGCCTGTGGACGGTGAGTGATGGGCTAGCTCACCGTCCGTCTGTCTTATGACGACAGGCCATGCCGACGGCGCGTTCGTGTTCCACGAGCGCCTCAAGGAGATGTCAGCAAATTGGAAAACGTCCGAGAGGGCCGATGCCTGCCAGGGCTGCGGGACTGTTCGAAAGAGATACCGTGGCCCTGGAATTCAAAGGGCTAAGAAGGAACATGGATGGGTTTCAGTCAGTACAAGTCTGACACTTTCTTCTTTCTTCCGCTCCGCCCAGAGCGGGAGGAGCCATTTGATAATTTCGAATCCCAAAAAAAATTTGCGTTACGCTGGGGTGTACCTAATAGTACACCCGCATTTCTCCTGATATGTTTTTAAATCCCATATAATAGGGGGCGAGCCAATTGCCATCAAACGGCCACAAATCTAGACTCAGTGGCTGCTACTGAGAATACCTGATGGAAAAACGCAGTAACACTTTTTCCCGACCTCGAACCTAGGACCTCACATAACCTTTCTTCATAGAAATTATCCTCGAATTATGTTCATGATTAATGATTACTTTGGATTGTTTTTGGTGTACAGTACATGATATAATAACCATTATTATGCCATGTTGCTTTGTGTTAAAGAAAATAAAAGTACAAAATATTGTTAACTCGTAAAAGAAAACTGATAACTACATTTTCTTACAGCTTTAATTTAGATCAGAAAATATAATAAAAACAAGTGAAGAAGCAGATGCTTGAAAATTAAAACCGTACTCTCAAGAGTTTTGAGAAATTCTGACTTATTTACGAGCTGTGAAAATCTTATTAAGAAACAAGAGGCAGTTTCTTTTTTGAGCTAGGTTTATCTGAAAAGTGTTGGTTACGCAATATTCATAAACATGTTTAGTCGACCTCATTTATTTAATTACTTTTGACAACACAAATTGAAAGTTCACTGACGTTAAAACTGTAACTAACACATTGAAAAAATAAACAAGGCAAGACTGTGTTAGATCAATTTACGAGTTCCACTAGTAAGAAAGAAAGAAATAAATAATTGTTAGTCGCAGCACTGTCACAGGTCTCGGGACCATGAAATGCTTAAAAAATTAGAAAAAAAAGAAACAATAAACATACAAGTCATAACAAACTTTATAGGTACAACCAATGACGTATTATAAATAGACGCGTCATGCATGAACATCATGGCACTCGAAAACAGCGTAAATACTTTTCGGTAGCTAGATAGCTACTTAGACATACGAAAAGAGGTAAGGAAAATTAAATGTCATCTACGGAATTCCTGTTGTTAGAGAGAGATAAATATATTTCTTTAATTGCGTTGTCATTCTGTGCTCCATGCTCGGCACGTGACATACCTCAGGAGTCAGCCTCCAATAGAGGCATCGAAAAAAAAAAAAATAAGATATTTTTTTTCCTGATGCTTACGTATGAAATTATATTTTTTATATCTTTCACGGTTGCAGTTATTACGACATTTTCTAAAAATACAGGACGGCATTGTCTTTTGTTATTATAGGAACTTTTTCAGGTAAGTTATTTTAATATCACGTACAGTCGCGAAACTGGTTGGTACATGAGTAAATGGCTTTCTGGCAATTACCCTAAGTTCATCTTGCCACTACAAAGCGCGGGCAACGTATCTATAGTTTATACATAAATCATTGGGTACAACAGGATGGAACAAGAAGTTGACAGCTTGCACATCGTGACTCAGACTCAGCATGATGGTGAGCTATAGAGGGCCCACAGAATAGCGCTGGTACTTGGCATTCTTAACAGAATACTGTTACTGTTACTGTTAGCCTATATCATCCCATTGCTGGGCAAAGGCCTCTCCCCATGATCGGCTTAACAGAATATTTTAAACAAAACATTGATCTTTTCATGATGAGTACCTATTATTTTATTTTATCTTTGAATACATCGACGAAACAGCAAAATTGCAAAAAACCCCTAACTTCTTTTTCAATAAATCATTTCACCCTACATTAAGCAACGGCCCTGAAGCTGATTATTATTTAATAATGATACTGACAGTATAGTAGTTAACTGGTCGTTAATCTTCAGGAACTTCACTTACAATATACAGTATTACTGGGTCCGTCTGTGATCAGAATGCGAAAAGCAATGATGGATCGTAATGTAATATTATATTCGTAACGAGTTTTTCGTATTCATAAACGTTTTTTGCATACAGGGTGAAAGGCACCACCTACTGTTCTATTTTGATCATCTGGGAACGGCTTTTTTGAAAAATTACGATGAAATTTTATTTGTGGTAACCGTTTTCTAGCTTGTGTCTCTTTCACCCTGTATAGACAAACAAGGAAGTGTATTAAGGGGCCAAAATTATATTCTACTTTTGTTTCAAGCTCTGGTGAAACTGAACCGAATCACACTGGATGTGGCAATTGTTAGCTCCGATTGTGTGAACTAATTCGTGTGGAGGTGTGCAAACTATCTAGAGTCGTGTGGTGTCACGGATTTTGCCTCAATTTGAACAGTCTCAGTCAGTTTGTCAGTATTTTTTGTTTTTTTTGAGCCCTTTAAGATAAGGAGATTATGTTGGGATCAAAAGGTTTCACAAGTAACATAATATCTAAGTATATTTATATAAATTACGCGTCACGTTGTTTGTCCTGGATGAACTTCTAAACTACTTAACCGATTTTTATCAAATTTGCACACCGTGTGCAGTTTGATCCAATTTGAAAGATAGGATAGCTTACATCTCAATTTATAGTCGAAATATTATTTGATTGCAAATAAGTCACAATTATCTGTTAGCTCCAAACGATTTTAACAGATGGCGGTATCTGTTGTCTGGATTGAGTAAGTATTCCATAGATGGCGATGTATAGGAGCGGAGCAGCAATGAAAATATTGCGAAAACGGGGAAAATGTGACGCAGACGAAGTTGCGCGGGAAAATCGTTATAGCAAAAAAAAAAAGATAAGTAAAGGATAGTAAGTAAGTAAGATAATTTTTTCGCTATGACGATGTTTGTCCGATGGAGAAACATTTTCAGTTTGATGGTCTGTAGCACACCCTTAAGTATGTATATACCCTTTCCGTTACACCCTGTATATTATTGTCACTTACTTTTCTTTTGTAGACCCTGAGTAATCCGTTTCCAATTTTACTAGACAGATTCATTTTTCACATTACGTCTCATAATCGAACGTAAGACCTTTTTACACGAAAAAAATGAAAAAAATACGCGCCTATCGAGTGGCCTGATTCGCCTCATTGTCCCTAAGGGAAATTTCCGGAACATGATTTCTTAATAGCCATGGATTTAGGGAGCTCCTACTCCGAATACCTTCGATTTTATCGAGTAAAATATTAATCGTCCCTTACAAACCTCAAGGGACTTATTTTCCTTCTTATTAATACCGAGGTATCTTCTGAATACTCGTATTTGTGTTCGATAATAATTTGTCAAGCCGAGAGCTTGGGGCCCTGAATTCTCAGGTTGACTATTCAAGTGTTTCAAAGTGAACCAGAATAGTTTGATTATTACGTCTTCATAATCAGCCTGTCAAATTCCCACTGCTGGGACTTAGACCTCCTCTATGTTAGTGAGAGTGAATCGAAATCTATCACGTGGGCCCTTGTTGGATTAATACAGGGTGGAACCATTTTGAACATTTTTTTTTCCTGTTTGTTTTTAAAAAAACCTCTGTTGCCTGCAAAAGTTTTTTTTTCAAATTACCGATGAAAAATTTCACTAGTGGTAACTGTTTCTGCGTAGATGTTTCCACTCTGTATTATTTTTGTGAATAGTAGACTAGACAATGTCTCATAATTAATAAGCCCACCTTACGAAAATATAATCCCAAATTACAAAACTCAGTCTTTAATAGTTGGTATATTCCTAATAAGGTCAAGTTGAGTGTTATTTTAGGATTCAAACTACAAAACTCAAATTATTTTCGCAACAATTTTCCACATTTAATTATTTTGGTACTTAATTTGGCAATTTAGATAAGGTTGTTGTTAAATTCTAGAAGATTATTTTGCTTTGCTCTTTATTAAACTCACAAAAGATGTTTTAAGTGCCTACTATTTATTATACTTACGCCTTTTAAGTAAAAGGCATATTTTAAAGTCATTTCAAAATAGTATAACGATGTTTTGCTGATTAAGAGCGTTTACCTTATGGCATTTCATACTTCAAGTCCTTATTTTTTGAAATGCCTAAACCGATTTTAATGAATCTTAAAACGTTTCGATACGTCTTTAAAAAAAAAGATATTTGGATTTTTTTTTGTTTCTATGGATAATTTATAATCGGTCTAATTTCGCTTTAACACCATTTTTCTAAAATGTTTTTACTTTTTAGACCTATGTATCCTGCTTATGCGTATGTAGTTTCATTAATATCGGTTCATTCGGAAAATAACGACTTGAAAGTTTGTATGAAATGTCGTAAGGCGTAAACCTAAAACGCTCTTAAAACTTTATTAATTAATATAAACTCTCTTTTATTGATTTGTTTCGTCAGTGCCCTTTAATTTGTTTCAAAACCAGCAATTTTTATAGGAAACTTTCAACATCTTTCAATATTTTAGCTTTGTATTCTGAATTTTTACAGTAGGATTTAAAATTATTGGTATTTTCGTTAATAACGTGAAAGCTTTTCATCGTGTTTCTATCAATTATATTGTTTGACTTGCTATAGACGATTTAATAAGGCGTTCGTTTATTTTACAATGAAAGCACAGTCTTTTAGGATTCATTTTAGAGGATTCTGGGTTATCAACCTAGTTAGAAAATAGTAATACAGCTATCACAAGTTTATGTGGTGGACGACGTACGTGCTTGACCTGTACGAGTATGAACATGGAATATGCAAGAATCGTATCAGGTCTGCAGTTTCTGCCTATCCCCATGGAAAAAAAGGCGCAATTTGATGTACGTATCTAGGAAAAATCTTTTGAGGAGCTCGTGGCTAAATAATAAGAGCCGCACGGGTTGATCTTTAAGGTTAAGCCGTGCTTGCCAAGGTTGGTCCTTGGGTGACAATAATTACATACCGAGTTTCCTCCGTGCCTCGGAAATCACGTTAAGCCGTTGGTCCCGGCTGTCATTTGTAGATCTTTGACAGTCGTTACGAGTAGTCAGAAGCCAAAAGTCTGACATCCAGTGTTACTAAGGGGTATCGTATTACTCAGTTACTGGGTTGTGGAGGTCAGATAGGCAGTCGCTTCATGTAAAATACTGGTACTCACCTGCATCCTGTTAGACAGTAAGCCGACCCTAAGATAATTTGGGAAAAGGCTTGGCAGATGATGTAGGACAAATCTTCTGTTTAAAAATAAGAAAATGTTTTTTTAGATTTAACTGAAAGAAATCCCGGCTTTTAAAGTAAAAAATGTCTGAAGGCTTTATCTTCCTTGCAAGTCTTAAAATATTCCAAATGACTACGTGTATGATATGCCTCGTCGTAAGCATAATTTTATTATTATTTTGGTGCCAAGAAATATTCCGCCGGACCAGCAAACGAAACTCGTAATGTCTTTTGTACTCGAGAGTCCAGAACAACTTTGGCTACCGTCCAAGATCCATTCAAGTCGTGTGTGGCCATTAAGTCAGTAATCTCTCAATCATTTCTTGAACCTGTGCCCAATGGTGAGATCTGTAGCATTGCTTTGCTTAGGGCAGCGGCAGTTTTGTTAGGTCTCTGAATATTTACCTACATACAAGGTGTTGTTTTGCATTCTCGTCAAAATTTAGGAGGTTGTCACAAAATATATTAATAATCTAATTAAATGATGGTGGACCTAGTTAACACGAGCTGTTTTTTTTTGTTATTTAAATTTGTCAGTATTTCAGAATAACCCACTTAACGTGGTTTAGGGAATGCCAGTGTCCCGGTAATGATATCTGTCCCTACCTTTTCCATCTAACCTAGGCGTAGATTTCTAGGAGGAGAGTAAATAAAAAGGTAGGTGCAAAATAAGGAACATTTAATAAATAAGAAATTATCGAATAAACGTTTGAAATTGTTTGTATGTGTCAAAGCGCGGTTATAGGGCGAGGATCAGAAAAACACGGGTGGTTCACACTTACCGACTAAACTACTACTACCTACTACAAAAAAAATGCCTTTTTATTATTGATATTAATTGAGAATCATTAGCATTTTTACCTTCTTGAATTTGACGAGGATGTAAAACAACACCTTGTATACTACATTTCACACTTATGATGGTGTTACGCAGTTGGGATGTAGATCTATCACCAACCGAAGAATTTTGAAGTAAATTAAGTGCGAGTCGTACTTGCACACACAGGGTTCTGTAGTACGCTGCGGGTTGTTCGAAAGAGATACCGTGCCCCTGGAACGCAAAGGGCTAAGAAGGAACATGGATGGGTTTTAGTCAGTCAAGTCTGACACTCCCTTCCGCTCCGCCCAGAGCGGGAGAAGTCATTTGATGATTTCCCATCCTAAAAAAAAAAAGGCTTCTGTAGTACCAAACAATATAATAACAATATTTTTAACGCTCATTCAATAAATTAACACTCAACCGAGCAACAAAATTTATTTTTCATAGTATGATAATGAAAAACAAAGTTACTGCAGTTTGAAATCAAAAAATCCACTTATACTCCACGCTCAGCACTAGATCAACGAAGCAGTATTTTGGACCATGACAACCATGACCATGAGACATTTGGACAGTTACGTGAAAGTCCCATCAAACAGGCAGCGTACTCATTAACCGACTTCCAAAAAGGAGGAGGTTCTCAATTCGACTGTTTGTATTTTTTTTAATATATGTTCACCGATTTCTCTGCCAATTGTGGACCGATTTTCAAAATTCTTTTTTTAAATAGGATAGCCTAACTCCCCAAGGTGGTTCCATTGACATCTGGTCAGAATCCGATCATGGGATCCCAGGGAAATCCGGAGGAACCCTCAAATTTAATAGGCACATTTAATGTTTTTCCTAGACTTTCTAACGCAATTCAGATTTTGTTGCCTTGTAATCATCATGTCATGTTTCTGAGCTGATGATGAAAGGTATAAGTCAGCATCTGATGGTGAAATCTCAGGCAAAAAGGGGCAACGCTCAAATTTCATGGCCATTGTTTGAAACAGTACACTTCCCATATGATCCAATGGTCATCAGGTCAAGATCTGATGATGGGATCCTGGCAAAACTGGAGGGAACTCTCCAAATTTTATAGGCACGCATAGGCTTTATGCTTGGTAATCATAACTTAATGTTGCTGAGCTTATGATGAAAGGTAAAAGTCGGGATCTGATGATGGGATCCCCGGAAAATCAAGAACAAAAGGAGGTTAAAAAAATCATCTGAATATTTTGATTGGGTGTTTAATGATTTTTTGTAACTTTTTAGACCTATGTAGTACCTACATAGGTCTAAAAAGCCTCCAGCTTATGCGCTTTAAGTTTCATTAAAATCGGATCAGTCATTTCGGAAAATAAGGACTTGAAAGTTTGTTTGAAATGTCGTTAGGCGTCAACGCTCATAAGGCTAACGCACACTATAACCTTAAATAGGTAAGTAAGCATATTATATCGCGTGTTTTTTTTTTCATACTGCTCTGTAAGAAAAGTCCAGGGGGCCCTACTATGACGTCTTAAAGCAGTATTGTTTTAATGTTATTTCAGTGTGGGAAAGAGACGGAGCTATAGAGGACGTCTAGCGCCATCTCTTTCCCACTCTGGAATAAGATTAAAACAATACTGCTTTAAGACGTCATGGTACGGCCGCTAGTCGTGAACGTGTTCACAGTTGAAAGTAGCGCATTGTCATTAGAGTGGCATACTTACTTTTTATGTGTATCAAGGTACATAAGTCGAGATGTTATTATATAGCAACAGGCAACTGCGATTTTAAGACATAAATATGTATTGTATAATTTTGCATCATGGATGTCATCTACCTATATGTGACTATGTATTAAGAACCTCGACTACCTTTAATACCAATATGACTGTAGGAATTCCTACTTATTGCAAATAGAAGATTATGATTATATAAGATGGTATGGACAATTGGACATGCGGAGGAATGAAGAAAATGTAATGAGGCAAACGTTGTGTATGAATTGAAATGCCTATTAAGCGGGTTGCTGACCGAAAAATAAGCTATTCCGAAGCTTTACTAAGCTAATATAAACTAAAATTATGTCCCGTGAACACCAAAAACTAAGCAAAAGCTTAGTCAGTTTTACGAAGTTAAATTCGACAGACATAACGCTCGCCATGAATAATGTAATCGATTAATTATTAATCGAAATTGCTCCATATTCGGTACAAAACGACCGTGTGCACGACACAAGATACTGGACAGCACTGGCGAAGGAAGTGCGAAAGGGTGCAGGGTAAGCGGGAGGGGCTTAGCTTATCTTGCGTAGCTGTGCATCTGCATACACAAATAACTTAGCTGAGCATATATTACCTAGCTCACATAGCTTAGTTTGTATAGTTTGCAGTTTGCAGACTGGTATGAAAAACAGTGTCAGCGATGCGAGCTAAGCTAAACTAACTTAGCTTGGGTCTTGGTCTGCAGCCCGTATTATAGTAGACCAAAGAAACGATGAATGGACTGTGAGAAAGATAATATCGGTAGAAAAGAGGTGCCCACTAAAATGACGAGTCATAGAGAAGTGTGGAACAAAAAGACATGCTGCGCCGACCCCAAATAAATTGAGATAAGGCCAGGAGAATAAGTATGATGATTATGAAAGTAATTGTTGTTAAGTATAGTCTTCAATCGAAAAGATCAGAGCAGGGAAACAAGATTCAGGAGAATGAAAAATAGAACGAAATAGAAAGAAATGGAGAAGACTGGCAATGCTGGACCACCAGAACGGTTTGTCTGAGATTTGACGGCACGGTTGGAGCAGTGGCTAAGCAATTGACTGCTGCGCTGGGTGTCGCGGGTTCAATCTCCGCACGGAACAAATGTTTGTTGAATGTTTGTTCTACAGATAGTTGTTCCGGGTCTGGCTGTTTGAGTATGTGAGTTTGAATGTTTTTAAACGCACCCTCGACACAGGAAAAATTCCAAGTTGCAATTTGGTTTGCAATTTATTATATTAATTAAACGTTGCCCACGTTTAATTTAAAAAAAAAAATTGTCGGTATCACCAGCTCGCCAGAGTCGTTTGAATAAGATTCAAACTACATAATATACTTATGTAAAAATTCTGTGTTTGTATAAAGGCTTTTATAACTACTACTGGCTCTGTATGGTGTCGGACGTAAAGAATAGCACCATCCCATATCTTCCCGTGGGTGTCGTAAGAGGCGACTAAGAGACTTGCCAGAGAATGGGCAGCAGCGTTCTCTTTTTTTTTGCAACAACCTTACTGCGATCGCCAACCCACCTGTCAAGCGTGGCTATTAAGTCAAAACCCCCCAAAATGTCGTGTGTGGCGACACTTGGTGGAGGCCTATGTCCAGCAGTGGACGTGTTTTGGGCTGAAATTATGATAATGAATGATAACTATAACAGTCTTCAATCGGGTCAAGTCGTATCTATCTGATTGAAAACTATTACCGCGGTGTAAAGGAAAACTGACACACACGAACACAGTAACGGATCTTCTTATGCTGGTCTCCCCAATGAGCACTTTTGCCACACTTTGCGACTTTTTGCGTTTTCAAACGTCTTTCATAATGCGCACAGCAAAGGAGTGGAACTCTCTGGCTGCGTCTATGTTTCCGAGCGCTTACAACCCTAATCTCTTCAAAGTTATAGTGAATAGGCTTCTTCTGGGTAAACAATGTGCCATCGTCGACTTTGTCTTTGTCTGACCTAGACTAGAGTCAATAGCAAAACAATCGCAAATAAAAAAAAATTGGTTGTCTGGAAAGTCAAGTTACGGACGATAGTTTAACGTGACGTAATGATTGCATACTTTTATGAATAGCAAGCCGAATGTTCAAGCCGAATGTTCAAGCCGAATGTTCAAGCCGATCGTGGCTTTCGCTCGCTCGTGCAGCGCTCTCGTTCCGATCGTAACGTTACAATGAGCGTAACGTTACAATGAGCGGACCGTTACAATGAGTCATCCTTTTTGGTTTGGTCTGCCAGCGTTCATCGATTTAATAGACTTTGACACGTCAAAAAAAAAACAATTTATGTTGCCTGTCTGTTTTTATAAATGTAGTTTTCTCTATTTCTCCCAAGCAGAGCTCGGTCGCCTGGGTGCTGTTTATGTGGGCGATCATCATCATTTACATAGATAAATATTCATTAGTAAGAATTTAAATTAGATTTCGTACAGAAATGTCAAAGTAGTAAGAGTGTCCGACGCAGCGGCCATCACGTATCAAATAACAAAGTTGATATGTAATTACTATCATCGTAACATTTATAAACAGCGGATATACAATATGCTGTCGGTAGTTATTAATAAACATTTTATCACATATTTGGTTTTGCTATCGAAATATGACTTTAATTGCCATTATACGGATTGTGGATCACGGGTGTGCTGTTGTGTATTTTCTCTTTACAAATTGATCCGCGTAGACTAACAGCTTACGCTAAATCGTCGGGAAATAAACTGTTTACTGTATTGTGTCTTTATTATAATCGTGTTTGTGTAACTTTAAAGTGTGAAGTTCTATTTATTCAGTGCAAATAAATAACTGTTCTTTGTGCGTTCTACTCGGGTTGCTTTTGTCATGACCGGACTACCTTCAGGTAACAATAATCCTATAATACAAATTTGGTACTTATTAACAAGCAATATGTCATAATTACTGACATAGTTCTAAAACTGTTGTTACATTAAAGAGATAAACTTTCAAACAAATACTTAAAGGAACAAAAGAACACTTTTCAGTCAAGAATTCATTGGTATTGATGAATACTGATGTAAAAATATACAGGGTGTACCGGAAAGGGTATATACATACCTAAGGGTGTGCTTCAGACCATCAAACTGAACACGTTTCTCCATTGGACAAACATCGTATTAGCAAAAAAAAACCGGCCAAGTGCGAGTCGGACTCGCGCACGAAGGGTTCCGTACCATTATTTATAAAAACGAGAAAAAAATCACTTCGTTGTATGGGAGCCCCCCTTAAATATTTACTTTATTCTGTTTTTAGTATTAGTTGTTATAGCAGCAACAGTAATACATAATCTGTAGAAATTTCAACTGGCTAGCTATCACGGTTTATGAGATACAGCCTGGTGACAGACGGACGGACGGACAGCGAAGTCTCAGTAATACCCTTTTGACCCTTTGGGTACGGAACCCTAAAAATATCAGTTGCCCCATACATTTGGGTCGAATAGGTATTGAAATTTTGTATGGGGCAGCAGATAATTTATTCGCTATTACGATGTTTGTCCGATGGAGAAACATGTTCAGTTTGAGGGTCTGTAGCACACCCTTAAGTGTGTAGATACCCTTTCCGTTACACCCTGTATATTCAAATAGGTAAAAAACAAAAATGAAATTTTGGCTTTTCTGGAAGAAAAAAGTAGGTACCTACATGTAAGTATATTATAATAATTTAGTAAAATGATGCAAAACTGAAGTGATTTTTTTAAAGTGGAAATATACACCATTTTATATATAACTTTTGTTGATTTTATCACGTAAGGAAACAAACATTCCAAATTCGTATTGCTAATACCAGAAGTCCCTCGCATCGCTGGTTAGTGTCCCCCTCTCGACAGTTTATCGAATTTGCCAGTTTCCTTGATTGGTCAGTTCCGCTGATTGGCCGGGTTTGCAGTTTCGACTGTTGGGTCTACTCGATAGCATTCAAGTACTTGCCAAACAAAACAAGATTATTTTTAACCGACTTCAGAAAGAGGAGCTTTTCAATTCGATTGGCATTTTTTTTAATGATTATGTACAACGGTTACGTTGAGATTCATGATCCAATTTACGTGATTCTTTGAAGCGGGTAGCCATTTGGTCCCATAAAATATAACCATAGTTTGGCCCAGTAGTTTTCATTTTATGAACATTAAAAGCTATTATTTTAATGAGTTAAGTAGTATAGCAAGAACAGCTAAAGATGAAACAGTCACTATAAACAATACTTCTTCAACAAACTAGAACTTATAATACAGCAGCGTCTGCTATCTCTTTGAAACTGAACCTATATTGAAACAGAGACAATAGTTTATGGATCGTATCTGCAAGCGACAGTTATGAAATTTCATTTCCTTTTGACTTACAGTTTAGAAATAATTTCTTTATTACTATTAAGCATTAGGTATTTCATTTACGGTACACCTTTGTCTTTTAACTTGGATGAAGTAGTCAACTTCGATTTGAATTTTGAAATTGAAACTGAATTTCATCAATAGCTATTTCTTTTTAAAATATTGTGCTATATATATTTACAGTAAAGGTTATCCAACAGCTGATTTTTCTTTATAACCGAGATTCAACGCGTTGGTTCATGGTCGCATGAACTCAGTACGTGATTTTAAATAGACCCCTATTTAAAATCGTGTACTGAATTCATAATCTCAGTTAATGTCTATATAAACACAACAGCGAATCATTCAACCATACCCTCGATTTCGCCTTTCCATGAAAGTGAATTAATTTGGTAGAACCGTATTATATCGGACATAGTAATATTGGTTTGAGATAGAATGGCGTAGTAGTAGAACACAGACAATTGACAGTCGGAGGCCGGTCTTTATCAGTGAGTTTTGACCTTAATGATATTAGATTTTGGGACTTGCAAATATAGTTTTGCTTGTCATCACGCCAAGGAATCAGTAATGTACGAAAGGCGGGCGTTTTGGGAGACTGTCTCATGTTAATTAATGTGCTGAATAACAAGTTAATTTGGCTCTACGGCTTTTTGATTACTGAATACAAAAGGACTAACTACGTTTTCCGCCTAGTATTTTCTCAAATTATGTTGGAGTCAGCTTCTAATCTAACCGGATGCAGCTGAATACAACCCAGTTACTTGGTATTACGATACCTCTCGAACCTTGGTAAGACTGTTTGTCAAATTTTCGGGCTCTTCACTATTCGTAAAGACTGTCAAAGATCTACAAATGACAGCCGGGACCAACGACTTAAACTAATTTCATAAGTGCATCAATACTAAGAAATTAAAAACTACAGCTTCTACAATTCTATAAGCCACCGCTGCTCTCTTGAAAACATTTTTAATTAATTCTAACCAATATTTTAATCACAAAAGTTAGTCCAAATCCTCTTTGAAAGACTTTCTTAATAACTCTTCAAGTCTAGATTAAGAAACTTTTACGCTAAGGTATTCTTGTTTCATATTATACTGTTACGCTCACAATCGAAACTGCGAGCACGTTCTCGAACTCTCTTTGAGTTTAAATAAACACCCTGTATTTCCCGGAGCACGAGACACTTGGATATGGGTCACGATCGATTGATGCATAAATCCGATTCGAAGCTTAAAGCGGAGTTACAGCATGCTAAGTTTAGAGGAGTTATTTAGCACTGGGGGAGAAAAGCAGTTATTGCTTTACACTATTTAGTGCATTGACCAATGGCTACTTTGGGATGATAAAATTGTTGTTTATGGCTCAATCTCATCTGTCCATGTTCCACGTGTAAATGCTATCAAATATTTGTCATCATCATCATCAGCCTATAGTGTTCCCACTGCTGAGACACAGGCCTCCTCTGTATCAGAGGGAGTGGGCTGTTATCTACCACGCGGGCCCAGTGCGGTTGGGTAGATGTCACATGTCTTCGAATTACTAGTTCTAGGACATACCGGTTTACTCACGATGTTTTCCTTCACCGTTCAAATATTTGTATCAAGGTTTAACTCAAAACCCCTTTTAACTAGGCGGGTACTTAACAAGATAAATAATTTATTGTATTTTTTGTGTTTTCCGAATCTTATTCATTTTACATCTTTTTAGGTAACAGGGCCTCTGGTTACCCCTAAGTAGTTTATTGGCCGTTTTCACGCCAGTATAGTAGTACTGGGCTTTCCGCTAGTTTAAACAAATGACTAAAGCACACTTGCAATTTTTGAGATTTCAACTCTCAACATGGCAGTTAGAAGTCGTTTATAGTTAGAACCAATGTGCATTATTTCGTCGTTGATAGTCCAATACTGCGAAAAATGAGATTTCGCGGCTGTAGGTAACTGATTGTGATTGGCACCGACCAGTCTGACAATTTTTAAAATCGTCCAACAGGAAGACGAGTAAATCAAAAATAACAATACCGCGGATTTTTCGCAGAACAAATTACGACACGAAAACCGCGTAGTTGCGTTAAATTTCTACTAGAGTGTGCAGTTTTCATGTGACGCTACTGCTAAAAATTGTTTTTATATGTAATTACTTGATTATTTTTAATATGATTATGTCACACGTATTTTGTACTATATTTTAAATAAAATTGGGTCTTTAAGTCGCCTATGTAACTCCTGTATAAAGTATCGAAATAATCCTAACCTGACCAAAAAAAGGAACAAAAGAATGTCGAGCTCGCTACGCTCGCTCTTTAATCATACTTTGTCTTGAATTTTGAGTTGGTCTATAAGTCGAACAAGTTAGTAATTGCTGTATAAAAGGTCAAAACATTTCTAACATGTCCAGGGTGCGTAATGCCAGACTGTATATTATCACAGACATCCATAGTCTATGCTGGACCGCTTGGTGCGCGTTACACTAAAGAGCAAACTGTATTTCAACACAGTTAATTACATTATGCTCGTCATTATGTCGTCCAAAGCAAACTACGTGCGAGTACTGCAGAGCAAAAGATTTGGCAAGGTAGTGAAATACATTAAAGAGAACTTAGGATGCAAGACCGGCACCCCGACTCGGACAGGTTAGGTTCGAAGGGGATGGCGGGGTTTACAAAACTCCGCCATCCCCTTCGTAGGTTACTTTATACCCTGCGGACAGAAATAGGAGCCCCGCACGCGGGGTTACGTCAACTACGCCTTAGTTTGGAGCTGTGGTTTGGAGTTTGTTTTAATAGGATAGCATTATTCACAATTCTTGGTTTTAGTTTCACATTAAAATGACATTGTGGTTGTCTGTACCGGTATTTACTATGCTCTTCATTCATTTAAGCAAACTACCTGGGAGCCCAGAGCAACCCATGTCTGTAGAAAAATACAGTCTGGCATCAGGCGTCCAGGGTAGGGTGTGAAAATTTTTGAGCTCGCTTTTAATTGTCTCTGTAAGTCAATTTAGTAACATCGATTCCTGAATAAACGGATTAAAGAAAAGCTAACGTTTTTAGAGTGGCTAGCTTACATTTTCTACTACTATTCAATAAACTTGACAAAATTAGTTACTTCTATTCTATACGAACAAGAATAGAAGTTCTAATCAATCCGAGGTGCTAACATTTTTGAGGTGGCTATAGTAGTTTAGATTCATAGAAGAACTACATCTGCATCCGTTGATAGTAAATTTAACCCTTAAAGAACTGTTTTTTCTTTTCATCCGTCTGCCCCAGCTGTAAAGCTAGCGACGACCTTGTACATAGTGGATATTGCAGTTTATAAGCTAAGTAAGTTTATGAAAGAAATAATGTCGACTTTTTATTACATTGGATATTTTTTCATAGGAACTTGTTGTAAATCTTCAATTTTCTCATACCCGTTTATGATTAAAAGTAATTTATGTACTTAATATTAAAAAAAATGTTTTATTTCATTGTCAATTTCGCATACGTACTGCATTATGATCCAGAATCGTTTGAAACTATACAGCGTAAGTGATTTTACGAATAAACCATTGGGAACATTGACTTCAAAAATAGTACATTAGATTAAGGACAACGAAACGGTCCTATATTCAATTTCATTCAAAATTCGGCCGATTAGTTTTTAAGAAAATTATTTCTTTGTCCCTCCTGTAAAATTTGCAAAAGTGTACATTCGCGGTATTTGACAATCAACGACGATTTGACGTTTCCCTATGATAGCATGCCGCATATGGTGGTGTTGCTATCTAAAAATATGATATGTTCCTTGATTATGTCAATGTTCTGGTACATTTATTTTATTTCTTTGTTTTCCTGCCTGCTCAGATAAGTTTGTCAAAGTGTAAAAAAAAGACCCCCTTGACTGTACCAGAACTCAGTCAGAACTAGGCCAAGTCTGTAGTCTCCAGGGAGTTTCCTCATGTTGTGGTAGAACACGTCTAGACTTGATGACGTCAGTTGGCATGCGGCCAGTCTAGTTGGCATTGAAGTTATAGCTATGCGGTGACTGTACTGGCAGGGTGACGACTGGCGCAGTACGTTGGATACCCGTAGGAAGGACGATTTATGGTGATTGGAGATTTGAGTTGAGAATATAACTGCTGTGTTGAACTGGGATTTATTTATCAAAGTCAATTGTAAATTTGTAATGTAGAAATTTTATTTTTTAGTTCTGACTCTCGAGATTGCATTTTAATCTTAAAACAAAATTGTTTTATGATCAAAATGCGATCGCGTTTTGTTTTCGGTTGATAAGTCTTTGCCCTGAGCCAGAATATATATTAAATAAAAAAAATAGTTAGGTATAAAATAAGCTAAGAAAGTGCGAAGAGCTTCAGTACAGTGCCAGTGCCCCACAAGGTCCCATTTTCTTCAAAACTTCTAACCTCATAGGATAGGTCAAAATCTTTCTAAAACAGAAATGTTTGACCCCTACAACATCCCTTTCAGGGGTAACTTCATCCTACCCTACCGAAAACCAGTATTTATGTGACACGTAGAACGTGTTGAGAATTTTCTAGAGAGGTAAGTAACCTCAGTTTCATGGAATCATTATTTATTCTACTAGTGGGCTCCATCCAGTCTTTAGACCCGGTCACAGATTACTGAATAGTTACTACGTAACAGATACTTCACTCAGTAGAAAACTTCCAATACCCATTACGATAATTGCCTACTCCCTCGCGTCAACAACCACTGTATGCTAAAATGCGCCTAAATGCTCAAGCGTACAGCAGTGATTGCTTCGCACCGCGCGATTCCACAGTAATCGCAGGGCCCTCTTCGATAAAATTAAATTAACATAACTTTTTATCTATGTTATTGAGAACTGTGAATATGTTCTGACTTTTACGTGGCAGTTAAAAACTTTATCATTTATAAAATATTTAACCAACTTAAAAAAAGGAGGTGATCAGACATACAGGCCAAACTGAGAAGTTTGACTTGTATGGTTTGTAGGTATGTATGTTTGTGCGCGATAATCTCGCGTTTGGCTAAACCGATATCGATGCGGTTTTCAGAAAAGGATTTGTTACATTTAGGAGAACGTTTTAAAATAAGTATAATACTTCTTAGTTTGATGATGATCTTCGGAGATGTTCACTAGAAATGAACATCTCCGAAAAGAAAAAAAAGCCTTAAAAAAAGAGAACCGACTTCAAATAAAGCACTAAGACGTAAGAAATTTTTTTTTTTTTATGTTAGCGATAACAGCACATGAGGCACCACACGGCATCGTAATACGCGTACGAACGAACAGCACTATTAAAATTGAACGGCGTGCGCGCGCTTCGCTTGCGAAAACCGCACTGAATTTGATCCGCCGGCGGACCGAGACCGCTCGGCTGGGCGGTAGGCACTTATAGCGTGCAAGTACATGGAGTGACGGAGGCCTGACCCGGTTTCCACGTAACAGGAGAAGAGCGGAGCGGTGTGAAGACAGGCAAGACTCGACCAATCACAGGAGACATGAGAGCCACGATATGGATTGGACCATCAATATCTGTTTTAGATATCAATACAAATAAATAAAATTGAAGTGTCTGTTTGTAATATTAGGTCTTTACCTATGAAATTGCCGTTTTGTTTGAAAAAAGTTAAAGTATTTTTTTTTTCGAACTTATTTATTTCTTTTATTCAAAGTAATCACCCCTGCAATCAATGCATCTTTGCCAACGCTGTGGCAGTTTATGGATGCCCTTCTTGAAAAAATCAGCTGGACGGGAGACAACAAACTCTTCAAAGGCGTTTTGTACTGCCTCTCGGGAATTGAATTTTTTTCCCGCTAAAAAGTTGTCCAAATTTTGGAAAAAGTAATAGTCGGAAGGCGCAAGATCTGGTGAGTATGGCGGATGAGAGAGAGCTTCCAAACCCAACTCATGCAGCTTAGAGACGGTCTGTTGTGCAGTATAGGGCCGCGCGTTGTCGTGAAGTAGCAGTGGAGACGACCGATTGACCAAAGCTGGTTGCAGACGTGCGAGTTTCGCCATCATTGTGGTCAGTTCTTCAATGTACACATCTGCAGTAATGCTCTCGCCGCTTTGTAAAAAGCTATGATGAATCACACCAGCACTAGACCACCAAACTGTGACCATCACCTTTCTAGGGGTCATTTTTCGTTTTGCACATTGCTTTGGTACCGAACCAGGATCTAACCAACTTGCTGAGCGCTTTCGATTGTCAAAAAGAATCCATTTTTCGTCGCACGTAACAATTCGGTTCAAAATTCCTTCATTTCTGTGCCTGTTAAGCAGCGCAAGGCAAGTCTCGACGCGTACGTTGCGCTGGCGATCGTTAAGTTCGTGGGGCACCCATCTATCAAGCTTTTTTATCTTGCCAATCTGTCGCAAATGGACCAATATTGTTTTAATGCTAACATCAAAAGCTGCTGCCAGCTCAGCTGTAGATTGAGTTTCATCAGCTTCAACAATCACCTTTAATTCATCATTGTTGACCAAAGTTTCCGGGCGACCACGAGGTTCATTTTTCAAGTCAAAATTCCCAGAACGGAACCGAGCAAACCAATAACGGGTTGTGCGTTCGTTTGTACAGTTCTCTCCGTAAACGTCGTTGATGTTACGGGTCGTTTGTGCCGCGTTGGTGCCACGACGGAACTCATATTCCATAATTACACGAAATTTCAAAGTATCCATTATGAGGAAAAATGTTGAAATGTTATGAAAATACAACGCTAATCAATAAACAAAAGACTGATTTTGTAAATAGAATGTCATATTTTTAAAACAAAATTAATTTGAATTTAGAACTCATAGCCAATCAAAACTTTTTTTTTGTTTGAAAAAGTCTGTACTGCAATACGGCAATTTCATAGGTAAAGCACTATTATTAAAATAACCGCTTTTTACTACATGCATGAATGTATATACGGTACATATTCCAAAATAACATTTTTTACAATTTTTGTCTGTCTGTCTGTTTGTTCCGGCTAATCTCTGGAACGGCTGGACCGATTTTGATGGAACTTTCACTGGCAGATAGCTGATGTAATAAGGAGTAACTTAGGCTTCCTATATTTTAGAAAAAAAAAAAATTATAAAGAAAAACTAAATAACTTTTTTGTTAAATTCCGCGCGAACAAAGTCGCGGGCACAGCTAGTATACACATAAATTTACGATTTTTTCTCATGAGGTTAGGTAGAAACCACACCACCTCACCTGCTACGAGCCTTACATACTCTATTTGTCTCGACCACGTTCATACGTCTGGTCTTACACGCACACCGGTGAGGAGTACTACGCACCTGACCTTTCTGAATGTCTATCATTTAATTTTATTCATCACCACTGCTCTAAAGCCGAAGGAAAACATAGTGAGAAAGTTTGTTTGACTACCAACCAATAGTTCGAAGACATGTAAAGAAGGAAAAAAAAGAAAACATATGTATTTGGCACATGCAATTAGTGCACACAAAAAAAAAACTTAAGCCTAAAGAGAAAAAGTTTTTATTGTGTCTCACGGCTGCGGCAAATAGGCCCAGTTCAGCAAACTGCCGACATCATCATGAGCATGTGACATCTGCATACCTGCTCTTTGCTCGCATGGTGGATAACGGTCCATTCCCTCTAAGAGATCAAAGGCCAGTGTCCCAGTAGTGGGACTAATACAAGGTGTTGTTTTGCAACCTCGTCAAATTGGAGGTAACTATGCTAATGATTCTCGACCCGAATCAATAATAAAAAGAGTAGGTAATTTTCTTTTTTTTATTTATTTACTGAAATCGCTAACTGTGAACCACCCGTGTTTTAAACACGGGCCGTCTGATCCCTGCTTTATAACATCGCTTACACACAAACAAAAAACCTCAAACGTTTTTTCGATAATTTTATAATCCCTAAACCACGCTATAAGGGGTTATTCTGAAATATTAACAAATTTAAACAACAAAAAAATGCAGTGTTTTTTAATAATTTACTAGGTACCGTAATTTATATTGAATATTTATGTCTTTTGTGACAACATCCTGAATTTTGACGAGGATGCAAAACAACACCTTGTATAGGCTGATTACTATTGGTTGAATCCCATATTCCCGCACGACTCCTTTCCGCTCCGATCGTGTCCGCTGCGCTCGTCGTTCGGTGGGAACCGGGCAGGATTGATTTATGCTGATTGGAGCAGCCTACGCAAGCGCCATGGTAATTACCTGTCAGCTCGGGATGAAGGCTTTATTGTTAAATTAACTTAAAGCGGTGTAAGCGCCAATTTTGAGAAATTAGGTGACTGTTTTTGGTGTAGTTTAATAAACAGGTTTGCAATAAAATTGCTTGCCCACATAGTGCGCGCAAGTTAGCTTTTCAAACTAACATTTTTTAATGTTGGCAATGATGTTATCGGCATTTAGGGTGTCAAACAATACAATTCGTTCACATACTTGTCAAAAAGAAAAGTGCCCAGAAAGCTGGCAAAAGTGCCTCGTTGAATGGCAACGCTGATTTAAAAAAAAAACTAAAATGCTACTCTAACTTTATATAAATTTGGTCTCTGAATAATGTATAACGTGACCCAGTAAAATCAGAACATCAGCAAAACCCAAGCACAACTAATTTCAGCGACACAACCAAAGCCAAACGAATTAAAAGCACTTCTTAATCACGTCCTAAATTGTGCGAAATAAATAGAGCAGAAACGTGTTCACCCTTATTCTGAAGGAAAACTCGAGTCCAACTCGCGTATTGGGATAAATATTTTTATAGCCTCGCCTGTTAGGCTTGTTTGTATGTTTGTGTACGTGATTCGAGTTTCTTATAGCACTTAAAGTATAAGTAATGTATGGGAAAGGGGTTTGTTTATTTAAGTTGCTTTACAGTAATGCTATTGGGAAAAAAATAAGTTTGAATTACAATGTTTACTTCCTCTTATAGACTAAAACATAAATAGCATATAAATATAGGATAACGCCAGGAGAAGAATAACTTGCTTTTATAGATTTGTGTCTACCTTAGGCATGAATCTGGAAATATATGTCGTATTGTCAGGATTTATTCCGCTAGACTCGGTCATCATGTGGGCAGAACATGGGTATCGTGCTATAAAACACACACTACACAAAGTGCACTGCTCTTATCGAACTTACAAATTACTTTAAATTAAAATCCAACACAATTATACTAGGCACAGTGAATCAGGTACAGTTCCGGGACATTTTGACTCCGCTGCGATTGCTCCACTCATTGTCGTCCTTGCTGCGAGCTCGAAACATCACGACTCTGTAGAAGCGCGCATAGGTATGGGGTCCGTACTAACGACCGCAATCGACATATAGATAATTATGATAATGGGTGTAAATCCCTGTGAACCCTTAACGACACCAAAAGGCACTTGTTCTCGTTCGTCATTGCGATTTTTTTTTGTTGTCCTATGCCATACCTCCTCCAGCTATGGTTCAAAGTTCCAGCTTATTTTTTTATTAAATATTTGTATTTAATGTTATAACTTTACTTTAAATACCTCCACGACCTCTGTTATATTCTATGCATCCATCAGCACAATGTTTTGTGTGACAGCAAGTCCTAGCTTAAAACATGATTTCTCACCCCAAAAAAAGTCGTTTCCCAGCAAGATATTTTTCCGTACACAATGTTTGGTTGACGGCTTCGTGAAATGTCCGTTCACATCGTGTATACTCTTGGGATTACTATTCCTTTTCTCGTCTTTTCTTTCTAAGTTCACACCACTTGAGAATCGGTACAAAACTTTTGTTATTAGATCTTTTGATCAAGGTTAAATTACATACATGTCGGTACCTTGATGTGAAAGTCAGCAGTAAGTAACAATATTTTTTCGCTTAAAACGTTAGCCTCCCCTCACGTATATTCACACCTACGAATATTCGTGCCGAAATAAAAAGAAAAGAAAACAAAAGAAATATGGAACGCACATGCTGTTCTAATTTTGAAACAACGAACAAGCAATATAATGCTTGAACCCAGAAATATAATGCTGTAGTCCAAAAAGACAATATCAAGTAGTCTAGTCCAGAAAGTATCTACTCGTAGTGTTGGGAAATTCTATAAGGAAAACGATACTTACACATATTTGATTCGGCACAACTGAACGGCAAAATGGAATAACATTATTTTAAAATACGTAATTTTTCTATGTATTTTGACTTTATACAGCAATTTTTTCTTTTATAATTGGTTGATTTTGAATGGAAAAAGAATCGTACAATTTTTGTATGCATGAATTTACCTTTAAGTAATTGTCTTCAAAATTATACATGTTACTTTTGTCATAATACCAGAAATACCAGTTTGTACGAAGGGGTGATATTGGTCTGTTCGACTTAGGTCCATGTCCAATTACGCCGAGAGCCTAGCCAAACGAGAATCAGGGATGGCCTAACGTAGTATTCGCTGATGCACGAGCCGATTAAAAACGTGTAGTAATTTCTTCGGATCAGCTTTTTTATTCAACCATTCTGTTCGGTGGCTAACTGCCTCGTTGGTATTATGGTCGCAACTGCTGAGCATGAGGTCCTGGATTCAAATCCCAGGTCAGGCAAAGTGTTATTGGGTTTTTCCATCAGGAAATTCTCCGTAGCAGCCACGGAGTCTGGATTTGTGCCCGGTTGATTACAATCGGCGCCCCCCCTACTACATGTGACTTAAACATAACTGGCCAAATGTGGGTGTACTATTAGGTATCACTCTGCATAAACCTTCGGGTATTTTATGTTTTTTTTTTGTAAAAAAGTGTATAGCGCAACTAAAACTTTTTCTTACGTTACAGAATTCTCGAACACTACTTTCGTAATGTAAACCTTGCGTAAATCCTAGCAAAATATCTGGAATAAAGACTTACGTAAAATCCAGGACAATCTTATTAGCCAGGAGTATTTTGTCACAAAAAGAGTAAAGAGTAGGCGTACGAGGGTCGTTGTAAGGGTGAACGTCGCGATAACCCCTCGTTGAGTAGGCAAACGACCCTTAAACTGTTGGACATACAAAAAAGTCTAGCAGAAAATCCACTATTTACAGTTTTTCTTTTTCTGCTGTGTAGCTAAACAGATCCTTTTAACTTGTGGTAGGCAAACATCCACGACATATCTACCCATCAGTTAGAATGTCACTTTGTCTAGACCCACAGGCTAATAAATAAAATTACAAATAACTGTCATTGTCATTTGTTTTACTTGCAACTTTTGAATATGTTTTAGTTATAATTTACTTCAGATTCAGATTCATTTTATTAGCCTGAAATATGGTATTTTACAGATTTTATAACATACACAATAGTTCTACATATTCCGCCTACTAGATTCGGCATGCAAATTTTGTGACAATAACAATGATTCAAATTTAAAACACTTTACTTATAAGTACTAACTTTACCATTGTATGAGAAATAATACTAATACGCCCAAATGTACACTTTTTGCTCTGTATGGTGTCGGACGTAAAGAATAGCACCATCCCATATCTTCCCGTGGGTGTCGTAAGAGGCGACTAAGGGACTTTCCAGAGGATGGGCAGCAGCGTTCTCTGTGCTTTTTTGACAACCGTACTGCGATCGCCAATCCGACTGCCAAGCATGGCGATTATGGCAAAACCCCCCATATTATGTCAATGTGGCGAAACTTGGGGGAGGCCTATGTCCAGCAGTGGACGTCTTTAAGCTGAAATGATTATGTACACTTTTTGTAATAAAAAATTTGTAATTCAAGAAATTATTCACGAATTGAATTATTATTATTATTTGATTGAATTATTGAATTAAGGAATTCATTCAACATTTTAAGATTTACTTGTGGTAAGTGAATTTTCTGTTTCCATTTCTATGATTGAGTGGCAACTAGCCACCACTAACAAATAAAAACTTGACCGATCTTAATCTTGCCCCTACTGAACCCGCACTGTTAAGTCGGTGACCGCAGCTCGGTTTGACAGACTTAATCGAGCACTTGGCCTTAACAGGATTAAGGAAAAAGTTTTTATTTCGGACAAACACGCCTTTGCCGCTAGTTAAGCAGCTTGTGGTAATGAAAGCCTCTTGAACTGAGAGAGCAGTTTCTAAATTTTAGTGTTCGTTAAATGTTAGTGTAACGAAACGTGAAACGTTTAAATTATAAGTAGTTTATTAGTTACTATACTTACGTTGTTAATTCTTTACCTGACTACAGCAAAGCCAGAACGTTGATGATTTTATATCTATTTTTCATTTGATTTTTAAAGTTTAACTGGCGACTCGCTTTAATTTGAACGGTTTTTCGGCTTGATAAAACGTCGTCTTTTCTTTTGTAATTATTCTTCTTAGTCGTTCACTCTTCACAGAGTGGTCGTGGTTATGGGGGTCGCCCACATCTGCAGTTGCTGACTTCGAGATCCTTTTCCTTCGGTCTCTATGGGCCGTTTGGCGAGTACATTCTGCCACATGGTATTGCTGACTGATTTAATGGAGTCTGTCGATGGGGTTAATGATCGACCCAGAAACGTTCTATGGAATCATTGTTGCGCTTAACGTCTCTAAAGAATCTCAGTATTCATAATTGCACAAACGACGGCAGTAGTCTATGTTTAATATTGAGTTCTTCGAGTCTACCCGTTTGTATGTTTATTAATGTATCACATTCACAAACCTTCCGGAATAAATATTGTTAATAATAGTAAAAACTGCACCAAAATCTGTTGAGTAGTTTATAAAATATTGCGATCACACAAACATATGAAAATCGACTTTGATCTACAATATTTTTAGATAGAAGAGTATTGCCAGTTGTAAAATCACATTGAGGCATTACAAACCACATTTCACCAAATTAATTTGTCAGTGAAAGCTATTCGTTTCTCTAACCAAACACTTGCAAAAAATTGGTACTAAAATTTTCATTAAACAAAAGCCAAACAACCATTATTTAATCACAAATACAGTAAACACGTACTAATTAAACAAAAGGATGTTCAAACCATTTAACCAAGGTTTTTAATTACTGGTTTTTGCTCGAATTGTTACCCAGAATTACGTTGGTAAACGTCCATGCAATTTAATATAGTACGGTACCTTGTTGGAACATAATTGAGTAATGGATTGCATACTCTGCATGCGGTTGTGACCATGAAATTAAGTGTTTTGTCAGGAATGAAGACCATGTTGCTTAAATGCCGTAATCCATTAAGCTTTTATGGGGTTGTCCACTGTATAGAAATCAACCACAAAACGACTATGTATACTTACTTAAAGACAGTGTCCCAAGGCAATACAAAACTTACACAATCACTTACGGCACACAGTGTAAGTTTTTTTACTTTTGTTTTGTTTGACATCGATGTCATCCCGCAATTACAACACCGTCAAAATATCCAGAAAATCACCATAATTTATATGACTAGTAACGGACAGCGTCATTTTAGTTACAAACTGTGAAAGCTTACAGCAGTGTTTCAAGGGATACACTTTTGGCCTTTAAATCTTAGCAATCGGAACAGTAAAATTAATTACTACTTTGGCTAAGACGCTACACTTCTTCATGCACAAAAGAGAAGTTTTTTTTTTTAGAAAAACATTGCACCACACTAGGAATTTCTCCTGTACCGTGGGTGCGTTTACGAACATACAAACAAACAGCCAGACCCGGAACAACTATCTGTAGGCCATACAAATATTTGTTCCGTGCGGGGATCGAACCGGCGACAGGCAGCGCAGCAGTCATTCGCTTAGCCACTGCGCCAACCGTGTCGTCAAGTTTACTTTCTGATATTATTTGAATTCCGTATTTAAAAAACAATTTATTTTATAAAACATACTATTAGTAGAGAAATGCTGTCACCTAGCTTTACTTTAATGCATGAACTTGTGAATGTGTCTCCAAAGGAAATGAAATAACATTCACCATTTATCACGTCCCGGTGAAATATAAATCGTTTTTCTTCGACCTTGAGGAGCTCGCAGCCGTGCTTCATCACTTCTTTAAGCTATAACGACACGTATCGTGTTAGCTCGATCCGGAAGGCAAGGTAGATGTTATTTCCTTGTTGGTAGATGAAGCCGGATTGCAGATATTTCATTTTAATTACAGTCGCTACGCTATTACTTACGCTTACACAAATGAATGATGAAACCAAAGTTTTTGTAACGCTTCTGATTTAAAAAGTGTCGATGGAGTTTCTTGCCCATTCTTCTCCATAGAGATCTACGCTTTGGAATGGGCAACTAAAGTACTTTCACAGTTATTTTGTCTTGTGACTTGGACTGTAGCTTCATTTTTACTATTGTTCGACTATTCAAAAGTGCCTGTAACTGACCTACTTGAAATAAAAGAGTTTGATTGATTTTGATATTAACAACTCAGAAAAGATACAAAGACCGCCCAACTAACATATTTCCATTTATGGCTGACCATGAGGTCCTGGCTTCGAATCTCGGGTTGAACAAATTGCTATTGGGTTTTTCCATCAGAGAAATTTGTGAGTAGCAGCCACGGAGTCTGAATTTGTGCCCGGAAAAGCAAAGCTATGACGATGAATTACAGTAATAATGTGGCATTGTCTTAATAATAATACCTCCCTACTATTTTTTCAGACGGTTATTCTTACTGCGCGTTCCAGATAACCTCTCGGATAAATCCAGCCCATTTACTTGCAACATGGCAGCTTTAATACTTTTCGAGTACGTTAGGTCCGGAAAAGAAGACAAAACGGATGTCACTCTTTCGTGACAACCAACAATAAGCCACCCTATAAAAGTAAACACTAAATTCTTAGAACGACGGACGACGTTGCTGTCGAGCCATATTTTTTGTCTAGATTTGTGGCTGGTTATTGGCAATAAGCTCGCCTCTTAACACGTTGAGTGCAATACCAGGTCTAAACACCTTGTTACGCCTCGCTTACAGTGTGGCTAAGAAAAGTGTAGACTTCCTTGTCGTGCGGAAGGCATAACTTCAATTTGGTTCGGTGTAGGAAAGAGATGAATATATATTTTTTTTACTTCTGTTTCGTTTGACATCGATGTCATCCCGCAATTAAGGCGCTTGCAACACCGTCAAAATATCCAGAAAATCACCATAATTTATATGACTTACAGTAACGGACAGCGTCATTTTAGTTACAAACTGTGAAAGCTTACAGCAGTGTTTCAAGGGAATACACTTTTGGCCTTTAAATCTTAGCAATCGGAACAGTAAAATTAATTACTACTTTGGCTAAGACGCTACTCATGCACAAAAGAGAAGTTTTTTTTTTTAGAAAAACATTGCCCCACACTAGGAATTTCCCCTGTACCGTTGGTGCGTTTACGAACATTTAAACTCGAATACACAAACAGCCAGACCCGGAACAACTATCTGTAGGCCATACAAATATTTGTTCCGTGCGGGGATCGAACCGGCGACAGGCAGCGCAGCAGTCATTCGCTTAGCCACTGCGCCAACCGTGTCGTCAAGTTTACTTTCTGATATTATTTGAATTCCGTATTTAAAACACAATCTATTTTATAAAACATACTATTAGTAGAGAAATGCTGTCACCTAGCTTTACTTTAATGCATGAACTTGTGAATGTGTCTCCAAAGGAAATGAAATAACATTCACCATTTATCACGTCCCGGTGAAATATAAATCGTTTTTCTTCGACCTTGAGGAGCTCGCAGCCGTGCTTCATCACTTCTTTAAGCTATAACGACACGTATCGTGTTAGCTCGATCCGGAAGGCAAGGTAGATGTTATTTCCATGTTGGTAGATAAAGTCGGATTGCTGATTTCATTTTAATTAAAGTCGAAGTCACTATGCTGTTACTAACACTTACGCATGAATGATGTAACCAAGGTTTTTGTAACAAGCTACTGATTTAATAGAGTGTCCATGGAGTTTCTTTGCCATTCGTCTACATAGAGATCTACGCCTTGGAATGGGCAACTACAGCACTTTCACAGTTATTATGTCTTGTGACTGGGACCGCTTGATTTTTATTGTTGTTCGACTATTCAAAAGTGCCTGTAACAGATCTACTTGAAATAAAAGATTATTTTGATTTTGAGATTAATAACTCAGAAAAGATACAACAAAGATACAACTAACAGATTTCCGACTGTCTGATTTTCTCGTTGGTCTAACAGTCACAATCGCGACTTCTGAGCATGAGAACCTGGCCTCGAATCTCGGGTCGAACAAGTCACTATAGAGTTTCTCCATTAGAGGAATTTGTGAGAAGCAGCCACGGAGTCTGAATTTGTGCCCGGAACAGCAAAGCTATGACAATAAATTACAGTAATAATGTAACAGTAATAATATGTCACAGTAATAATGGGAGTGTTTCAATACATAATACCTACTATTTTTTCAGACGGTTATTCTTACTGCGCGTTCCAGATAACCTCTCGGATAAATCCAGCCCATTTACTTGCAACATGGCAGCTTTAATACTTTTCGAGTACGTTAGGTCCGGAAAAGAAGACAAAACGGATGTCACTCTTTCGTGACAACCAACAATAAGCCACCCTAAAAAAGTAAACACAAAGTTCTTAGAACGACGGACGACGTTGCTGTCGAGCCATATTTTTGTGTCTAGATTTGTGGCTGGTTAATGGCAATAAGCTCGCCTCTTAACACGTTGAGTGCGATACCAGGACTAAACACCTTGTTACGCCTCGCTTACAGTGTGGCTAAGAAAAGTGTAGACTTCCTTGTCGTGCGGAAGGCATAACTTCAATTTGGTTCGGTGTAGGAAAGAGATGAATATATATTTTTTTTTACTTCTGTTTCGTTTGACATCGATGTCATCCCACAATTATGGCGCTTGCAACACCGTCAAAATATCCAGAAAATCACCATAATTTATATGACTTACAGTAACGGACAGCGTCATTTTAGTTACAAACTGTGAAAGCTTACAGCAGTGTTTCAAGGGAATACACTTTTGGCCTTTAAATCTTAGCAATCGGAACAGTAAAATTAATTACTACTTTGGCTAAGACGCTACTCATGCACAAAAGAGAAGTTTTTTTTTTAGAAAAACATTGCCCCACACTAGGAATTTCCCCTGTACCGTTGGTGCGTTTACGAACATTTAAACTCGAATACACAAACAGCCAGACCCGGAACAACTATCTGTAGGCCATACAAATATTTGTTCCGTGCGGGGATCGAACCGGCGACAGGCAGCGCAGCAGTCAATCGCTTAGCCACTGCGCCAACCGTGTCGTCAAGTTTACTTTCTGATATTATTTGAATTCCGTATTTAAAACACAATCTATTTTATAAAACATACTATTAGTAGAGAAATGCTGTCACCTAGCTTTACTTTAATGCATGAACTTGTGAATGTGTCTCCAAAGGAAATGAAATAACATTCACCATTTATCACGTCCCGGTGAAATATAAATCGTTTTTCTTCGACCTTGAGGAGCTCGCAGCCGTGCTTCATCACTTCTTTAAGCTATAACGACACGTATCGTGTTAGCTCGATCCGGAAGGCAAGGTAGATGTTATTTCCATGTTGGTAGATAAAGTCGGATTGCTGATTTCATTTTAATTAAAGTCGAAGTCACTATGCTGTTACTAACACTTACGCATGAATGATGTAACCAAGGTTTTTGTAACAAGCTACTGATTTAATAGAGTGTCCATGGAGTTTCTTTGCCATTCGTCTACATAGAGATCTACGCCTTGGAATGGGCAACTACAGCACTTTCACAGTTATTATGTCTTGTGACTGGGACCGCTTGATTTTTATTGTTGTTCGACTATTCAAAAGTCCCTGTAACAGATCTACTTGAAATAAAAGATTATTTTGATTTTGAGATTAATAACTCAGAAAAGATACAACAAAGATACAACTAACAGATTTCCGACTGTCTGATTTTCTCGTTGGTCTAACAGTCACAATCGCGACTTCTGAGCATGAGAACCTGGCCTCGAATCTCGGGTCGAACAAGTCACTATAGAGTTTCTCCATTAGAGGAATTTGTGAGAAGCAGCCACGGAGTCTGAATTTGTGCCCGGAACAGCAAAGCTATGACAATAAATTACAGTAATAATGTAACAGTAATAATATGTCACAGTAATAATGGGAGTGTTTCAATACATAATACCTACTATTTTTTCAGACGGTTATTCTTACTGCGCGTTCCAGATAACCTCTCGGATAAATCCAGCCCATTTACTTGCAACATGGCAGCTTTAATACTTTTCGAGTACGTTAGGTCCGGAAAAGAAGACAAAACGGATGTCACTCTTTCGTGACAACCAACAATAAGCCACCCTAAAAAAGTAAACACAAAGTTCTTAGAACGACGGACGACGTTGCTGTCGAGCCATATTTTTGTGTCTAGATTTGTGGCTGGTTAATGGCAATAAGCTCGCCTCTTAACACGTTGAGTGCGATACCAGGACTAAACACCTTGTTACGCCTCGCTTACAGTGTGGCTAAGAAAAGTGTAGACTTCCTTGTCGTGCGGAAGGCATAACTTCAATTTGGTTCGGTGTAGGAAAGAGATGAATATATATTTTTTTTTACTTCTGTTTCGTTTGACATCGATGTCATCCCACAATTATGGCGCTTGCAACACCGTCAAAATATCCAGAAAATCACCATAATTTATATGACTTACAGTAACGGACAGCGTCATTTTAGTTACAAACTGTGAAAGCTTACAGCAGTGTTTCAAGGGAATACACTTTTGGCCTTTAAATCTTAGCAATCGGAACAGTAAAATTAATTACTACTTTGGCTAAGACGCTACTCATGCACAAAAGAGAAGTTTTTTTTTTAGAAAAACATTGCCCCACACTAGGAATTTCCCCTGTACCGTTGGTGCGTTTACGAACATTTAAACTCGAATACACAAACAGCCAGACCCGGAACAACTATCTGTAGGCCATACAAATATTTGTTCCGTGCGGGGATCGAACCGGCGACAGGCAGCGCAGCAGTCAATCGCTTAGCCACTGCGCCAACCGTGTCGTCAAGTTTACTTTCTGATATTATTTGAATTCCGTATTTAAAACACAATCTATTTTATAAAACATACTATTAGTAGAGAAATGCTGTCACCTAGTTTTACTTTAATGCATGAACTTGTGAATGTGTCTCCAAAGGAAATGAAATAACATTCACCATTTATCACGTCCCGGTGAAATATAAATCGTTTTTCTTCGACCTTGAGGAGCTCGCAGCCGTGCTTCATCACTTCTTTAAGCTATAACGACACGTATCGTGTTAGCTCGATCCGGAAGGCAAGGTAGATGTTATTTCCATGTTGGTAGATAAAGTCGGATTGCTGATTTCATTTTAATTAAAGTCGAAGTCACTATGCTGTTACTAACACTTACGCATGAATGATGTAACCAAGGTTTTTGTAACAAGCTACTGATTTAATAGAGTGTCCATGGAGTTTCTTTGCCATTCGTCTACATAGAGATCTACGCCTTGGAATGGGCAACTACCCGGTGAAACGTCCAAGGCCACAAAATACGCCTCATTATTTGTACATTACGCATTTTTTAAACTCGGGAATTTTTCGACCCGTGCCACGGCGCACTTAAAGCTTATTATCTCGTAAACTATTGCAGCTACACCAAAACAAAAAATACGTGTGTATAGCTGAAACTATACAGAATCTAACTACGTTAAAACTAATTACGACAACTAGATATAAGTATTTCGAAAAAAATGTGAAGTTGAGAATATGTGTTGAATTTCAGTTTCTCCAATAAGAATGTCTATTTTTTCCAACTAGAATTGTAGTTCGTATCAATTAAACCTATACATAATTAAACTAGACTATATAAGCTTTGTTTTAATACCCATATGTCCTTACTTTGGCACTTTCTTAGTCGCCAAATTAACCAAACCAATCAACCCCTGCTCTGATCGATTCGATACCTACTGATTTTGTCGTGTTGTCGTAAAAAATTTACTAAAATTTCGTATTTTTTTACTGTTTTATATTGCGGAGACACTAATTATTACTTAATTGAACAAATTTTCATAATACGAGCACTATTTTAACTATTTTTGCAAAATTTTTGGAAAATAATGATCGAGGCCCATAATTACGCCCGGGACGTTTGACTTACCTGAAAAAATTTTAGGCGTATTTGTAAACCCGAACGTCGTATTCTTAGATATTCGTAAAGCTTGATTAATGAAGTTTATTTTGATATATAACACTATAAACATTGGGTTACAAATATAATAGTAGTCACGTTTTAAAACCAGAGAACATAAATCACACCACGAAAATACGGTGACATTTGACACCTCACTTTTAAAACTTTTTTGACATTTAATTTTGTACGGCTGAGATTCTCGTACTTTTTGCATTCGACGCGGAATTTAATACAGATAATATAGAGGGCAAAACCATAGATACAGCACGACATGGCACATTTGTAAGTGCGTTTTTTCGGAACTAATCGTTTGGGTAACTATGGTTACTGGGACGTTTGACGGTATTTATTTTTGGGTTACTATAGTTACTTGACTTATTCACCGGCTACAGCACTTTCACAGTTATTATGTCTTGTGACTGGGACCGCTTGATTTTTATTGTTGTTCGACTATTCAAAAGTGCCTGTAACAGATCTACTTGAAATAAAAGATTATTTTGATTTTGAGATTAATAACTCAGAAAAGATACAACAAAGATACAACTAACAGATTTCCGACTGTCTGATTTTCTCGTTGGTCTAACAGTCACAATCGCGACTTCTGAGCATGAGAACCTGGCCTCGAATCTCGGGTCGAACAAGTCACTATAGAGTTTCTCCATTAGAGGAATTTGTGAGAAGCAGCCACGGAGTCTGAATTTGTGCCCGGAACAGCAAAGCTATGACAATAAATTACAGTAATAATGTAACAGTAATAATATGTCACAGTAATAATGGGAGTGTTTCAATACATAATACCTACTATTTTTTCAGACGGTTATTCTTACTGCGCGTTCCAGATAACCTCTCGGATAAATCCAGCCCATTTACTTGCAACATGGCAGCTTTAATACTTTTCGAGTACGTTAGGTCCGGAAAAGAAGACAAAACGGATGTCACTCTTTCGTGACAACCAACAATAAGCCACCCTAAAAAAGTAAACACAAAGTTCTTAGAACGACGGACGACGTTGCTGTCGAGCCATATTTTTGTGTCTAGATTTGTGGCTGGTTAATGGCAATAAGCTCGCCTCTTAACACGTTGAGTGCGATACCAGGACTAAACACCTTGTTACGCCTCGCTTACAGTGTGGCTAAGAAAAGTGTAGACTTCCTTGTCGTGCGGAAGGCATAACTTCAATTTGGTTCGGTGTAGGAAAGAGATGAATATATATTTTTTTTTACTTCTGTTTCGTTTGACATCGATGTCATCCCACAATTATGGCGCTTGCAACACCGTCAAAATATCCAGAAAATCACCATAATTTATATGACTTACAGTAACGGACAGCGTCATTTTAGTTACAAACTGTGAAAGCTTACAGCAGTGTTTCAAGGGAATACACTTTTGGCCTTTAAATCTTAGCAATCGGAACAGTAAAATTAATTACTACTTTGGCTAAGACGCTACTCATGCACAAAAGAGAAGTTTTTTTTTTAGAAAAACATTGCCCCACACTAGGAATTTCCCCTGTACCGTTGGTGCGTTTACGAACATTTAAACTCGAATACACAAACAGCCAGACCCGGAACAACTATCTGTAGGCCATACAAATATTTGTTCCGTGCGGGGATCGAACCGGCGACAGGCAGCGCAGCAGTCAATCGCTTAGCCACTGCGCCAACCGTGTCGTCAAGTTTACTTATTGATATTATTTGAATTCCGTATTTAAAAAACAATCTATTTTATAAAACATACTATTAGTAGAGAAATGCTGTCACCTAGCTTTACTTTAGTGCATGTAGTTGTGAATGTGTCTCCAAAGGATATGAAATAACATTCACCATTTATCACGTCCCGGTGAAATATAAATCGTTTTTCTTCGACCTTGAGGAGCTCGCAGCCGTGCTTCATCACTTCTTTAAGCTGTAACGACACGTATCGTGTGAGCTCGATCCGGAAGGCAAGCTAGATGTTATTTCCTTGTTGGTAGATGAAGCCGGATTGCAGATATTTCATTTTAATTAAAGTTCAAGTTACTACGCTATTACATAAGCATAAATGATGTAACCAAAGTTTTTGTAACGCTACTGATTTAAAAAGTGTCGATGGAGCTTCTTGCCCATTCTTCTTCATAGAGATCTACGCTTTGGAATGGGCAACTACAGTACCTACTTTCACAGTTATTATGTCTTGTGACTGGGACTGTAGCTTCATTTTTATTATTGTTCGACTATTCAAAAGTGCCTGTAACTGACCTACTTGAAATAAAAGATTTTGATCTTGATATTAATAACTCAGAAAAGATACAAAGACAGCCCAACTAACAGATTTCCGACTGTCTGATTTCCTCGTTAGTCTACCGGTCACAATCGCGACTTCTGAGCATGAGGACCTGGCCTCGAATCTCGGGTTGAACAAATTCCTATTGGGTTTTTCCATCAGGAGAATTTGTGAGTAGCAGCCACGGAGTCTGAATTTGTGCCCGGAACAGCAAAGCTATGACGATGAATTACAGTAATAATGTGGCATTGTCTCAATATAAAATACCTACCTACTATTTTTTCAGACGGTTATTCTTATTGCGCGTTCCAGATAACCTCTCGGATAAATCCAGCCCATTTACTTGCAACATGGCAGCTTTAATACTTTTCGAGTACGTTAGGTCCGGAAAAGAAGACAAAACGGATGTCACTCTTTCGTGACAACCAACAATAAGCCACCCTATAAAAGTAAACACTAAATTCTTAGAACGATGGACGACGTTGCTGTCGAGCCATATTTTTTGTCTAGATTTGTGGCTGGTTAATGGCAATAAGCTCGCCTCTTAACACGTTGAGTGTGATACCAGGTCTAAACACCTTGTATACGCCTCGCTTATAGAGTGTCTAAGAAAAGTGTAGACTTCCTTGTCGTGCGGAAGGCATAACTTCAATTTGGTTCGGTGTAGGAAAGAGATGAATATATATCTAAGATGTATTATTAAATAGAACCTTATGGTGTACCTACACCTTATACCGGGTTTATAAACCTGGGACCGCAGGGAAGAAATAAAATATCATTTAAGTTTCTTAAATGTTAAAGGGTCTATAAACCTTGTGCCGCCAGAATGGAAGTTTTATTACCAGGTGTATAGACCTTGTACCACAGGAATGGAAAGTATAGAAAAATCACTACCGCAGCGAAAGTGTTAAATGGGAATTATTACTAAACATAACTGACGTAAGTGGTTGTACTATTAAGCACACTTCCATCTAACGAGGATAACAGGAGTGTGTGTTATGCCATGTGATTTTTAAAGATCACATTTCTCTCGGCAAAAAAGCAAAGCCATGAAAGTGAGCAATAATAATGTGTGGCACTGTCTCAATACCTTATTCTAGGAGGATTTTCCTTCTGTGCGTTGTGATAACGTGTCTGAGAAATTATGCCTATTTTCTTGAAAAATGGCAGGTTCGATACGACAACGGATGTTATCTACTGTTTCGTGGAAACCAGTATTAAGCTTTTCGGATGCTGCCATGCTATGAAAATGAACAATAAAGTCTTTAAAGGTCGGCAATGTTGCTGTTGAGCCATAATTTTGTGTCGTGATAATGGCTATCGTGACAAAATCAAATACGTGACAAAATAATATACATTGACAGTTAAAACCGTTATTAGTAACTGCACTATACTATTTACTCGCATTTGATGACGACATCGACACGACTCAAAAACGGTGAAAAGTGTGTACATTTAGGCAGAGTAGTATTATTTATCTTACAAGGGTAAAATTAGTACTTATAAGTAAACTATAACTAAACATATTCAAAAGTTGCAAGTAATAATATGTAGTGATAATATGTAGTATAATATGTAATAATATGTAGTGATGTGACATCTACCAACCCGCACTGGGCCCGCGTGGTGGATTACAGGCCATCTCATAGAGAGGAGGTCTGTGTCCCAGCAGTGGGAACATTTTAGGCTGATGATGATGTTGATGATGATGACGACATAGCATTTAGACGATACGATTGGGACCTTCGTAATAAAATGTGAATCCAGCTTCTCAATTTATTCTACACATTTTCATTTTGTAACTTTTCGAACCCAATCTGTGGTGATGGATGTCTTGAAAAATTCACGCAGAAGCTCGTGGCTAAATCTTTGGATTAAGTCGCGCTTACCTGGGTTGGAGCGTGGATGGGTCACCACCCATTACATACCGAGTTTCCTCCGTGCCTCGGAACGCACGTAAATCCGGCCCGAAAGTGTGACAAGTCTTACCAAGTTTATCGTTTTACCCAGTACTAGCTGGGTTGTGGAGTTCAGACACGTAGTCGCTCCATGTAAAATACTGGTATTCAGCTGCAACACGATTAGACTGGAAGTCGACACCAATATATTTGGCGAGGCAAAAGATGTATTAAAAAATTCAATGTATATACAAAGGACAATAAAATAATGTTGTTGAACTGTCACAATTATTGATAGTGTGTGTTCATTGTACCTAAGTGTAAAACGTAATATAATAACCCCCACAGGTTTGTTTTCTAAACTTTATTTTAAATTAAACACCGTCGATAATGTCTTCAAAAATAGCTATGTGTGTATGTATGACCAGGTGGCCTACCATGACGTCTTAAACATTATTGTTTTACTCCTTTTCCAGTGTGGGAAAGAGATGGCGCTAGACATCCTGTATAGCTCTGTCTCTTTCCCATACTAGAAAAAGAGTAAAACAATACAGCTTTAAGACGTCATGGTGGGCCAGCAGATGTATGAACGTGGATGAGATAAAAGGCATATGTAAGGATAGCATAGCAGGTGGCGTTCTGTGGTTTCTGCCTTCCCCCATGGGAAGAAGACGTGAATATAGTGTATGTACGTACAAGATTCGAAAGAGCACAACTCTTCGCGACGATACCTACTCCTCGACGATATCAACTCACCGTATCTCCCATTATTTTCTCATAAATAATGCCATGTTCTCGTCAAAGAAACGCGGAACGACGCAGATGCCTCATAAGTCTATGATGATAGATCGAAGTAATCGTTTGCGACAGCTCCCGGCAATCTATTCCCTTCAGAATACTTGGTTCCGCGATGTGACAGGCGAAGACGGGGTACTGGTAATTTACTTTATATTTTACTTCCTCTCTGTCAATGGCGAGGTAAAGTGTGTTTGCGTTTTGTTTTTTGAGGGTATGTCAAATACGATTAAAGGAACGTTCGGCGCTTGAATTTTCGTCAATGTCAATTGTTTTGTGAATAATAATAAAAAAAAACAAGATGTGTTTATTCTGATTTAAGCGTATCGTGTATGCATATGCGTGAAAAAATATCACAATTAATTTGAATATCAAGTTCCCTGTTTTTGCTGTAATTCCAAAACTGATTACTTTTTTTTAGCAATGTTTATAGTTTATTTTACGTAACATCTTCTACAAAGTCAACTGGTTACAACTCATAATTAATTTAACTTTACAATCTATACTAATATTATAAAGAGGAAAGATTTGTATTTTTGTATTTTTGTATGTAATGAATAAACTCAAAAACTACTGGACCGATTTTGAAAATTCTTTCACCATTAGAAAGCTACATCTTTACCGAGTAACATAGGCTATATATTATCGCGCTAATAACTTAGGGGGATGAGCAATATTGCATTTAGTCCACATTTCTCAACTGTTTGACAACTGACAACTGTCATGACAAGCATTAGAATAAACCGGCTATTTCAAACCATTTGTCATCAAAGTAAGTAGCCTGGCGGTTCTATGACCGCCCTGCCAAGCAAAAGGTATCGAGTTCGTATCCGCAGTCAGTATGCACTTTTTGTGGTAATTTTTTAATGCTGTATATTTTTAATGCTGTATATTTTCCAAAACAACGCGGGTTCGATCTCCAACCGGTGTTCTCTTTTTGTAACTAGGTATTTTGTTTTATTATAATGCTTTATGATTTTCAAATCATTACAAAATAGTTTTCGTTTTTTTAACCATTCAAAATAAATAGTGATTAAAGAACGATTGGGTCATAAACAAAACGAAATTTAAGACATGATCGTCGGCGATTTTAAAGTATACACATCCGTAGACACTGTGATGGCTAATGACCCCGTTGAATTTTTCAACTCCCTGGAGCTAACGGGCGTGCCGTTCCCATAAGATGGAGCTTAAAGTTGGCGTTTTAGTTCTGCTGATGAGAAACTTTGATGTACCAAGACTGTGCAACGGCACCAGGCTTCGTATCACAAAGCTTGGCAGTAATATTATAAAAGCCACTGTAGCGACCTACAAAAAGCAACTTACTACAAAAAGTGCTACAGCGCCATCTATGACGCGACGGAAGAACTAACATCAATTGCCTACATCTCGCAAGCAAAGTTTAACTTGCTTTTGACTTAATACTATATAGAGAAACCCGACAACAACTGTCGGGCAGTTGCCCACCAGACACAACACCTGTCTGGTCGGAGGATCCTCCCTTTTCAATGGAGTATTGAGGAACTTTACACCCTGTTCCTCAAACTGCTAAACTGGTGACCCAGAAATGGACGTCAGCGCAGCCTTCGAGCAACGCGACGTCATCATCATCACTTCCTTCAAGCTTTAGTTTAGCGAGTCTCACAGCCAGCCAGCTTCAAATGCGTATTCCTGACCACCAGCATGCAGCCGGAGCGGATTCCTGGTCAGCACCCTCAGCCTCTCATCAAGCGACTTTGGCACAGCAAACTGCCTTTTCGGCCGGTCGAGAGCTTCTACTACCTCCCGGTCGACACCTCTCTAGCTGTCTGCCACATCGCAGCGCTGCACTACGTCCGACGCGCTGGAGCAAACGCAGCGCCGGCCCCGACTCACTGGGGTTCGCCTCACCACCACAGTCTGTTCCGACTCACCGTGAACAATGCGGCAACGAAATTCCAACTGGCACGGCATAATACTACAAGCTGACTCATTCGACTATCGACCTCCGGTCTCCGGAGGGGAGTGATGTAGCGACCTACAAAAAGCAACTTACTACAAAAAGTACTACAGCGCCATCTATGACATTTGTGTCAATTGTTTAATTTATTTTTCTTCTTTATTTTTACTTTTTTAAATGATTCTTTTTCATTCATATTTTTTGTAAATGTGTGGACATTGTAGGCTTTGTAATTTTTGTTTTCTTTTTTTTTTTCACGTATTATCTTTTTCTAGCTTTTGTTGTAAGCGACGACTTATTGTCGGGCCTACGCTGTCCTCTCATACTTAGGTACAAACGCTGTAACATTCAAATATTTTAGAACCAAATGATTTTAAAAGAGTAACCATGGACTTTCTTGCCGGCTTTTCTCCATAGGAAACAACCAACCCGAACCGTGCCCCTTTTGTCGACGTTTTATAAGTGCCCCTGTAGGCCTATGTAAAATAAAATATTTTGTTTTTGATTTTATGACGCGACGGAAGAACTAACATCAATTGCCTACATCAAGCAAGCAAAGTTTACATTGACTTAAGACTATGGAGAAACCCGACAACAACTGTCGGGCAGTTGCCCACCAGACCCAACACCTGTCTGGTCGGAGGATCCTCCCTTTTCGATGGAGTATTGAGGAACTTTACACCCTGTTTCTCATACCGTTAAACCACCATTATTACAGGATTTGCTAAAGGAGAGAGCGTTTTAATTCGACGCATGCCAAATATTCCAAATAACTTGCCATTCCAATTGTAATTACCAGGTAGTTTTGCAATGACGATCAACAAATATCAGGGCCATACCTAAAAAGTGGCAGGCAATTTTTTGGGTACGTACTCCATGCTTCTCAGACAGTCAATTATTTGCTGATTGTTCACGTGTTTCATGAAGCCAAAACTTGCACGTGGTTACGGTCATTGTTATGACATTTTTTATTGTATACAAAACTGTATTGGAAAGAATAAATAAATAGTGCCCAACAATGCGCCGTATTGTTCACTTTGAAAAAAATATGTTCCGACTTTTAAGCCATATTATAGTGTCGCTTCAACGCCTTTTAATTTTGTTTCGGACCTCTGCCGCCCAGAATTACACCACCCTAAAGCACGCCCTTTGTAGTCATCACCGACATAATCACATTACGATCAGACCGTCAGTTCTCACACATAACAACAAAACATCATTCCTTACTGAAGGTGAATTTAATCGTACATCCTCATTTCGCCAGTTATCTTGAAGCTCTATGTAATAGGGGGCGATCCCCATCAACCGGACCCGACATTAAATCCAGACTTCGTGGCTGCTACTCAAAAATTCCTGATGGAATAACCCAATAACACTTTGCCCGATCCGAGAATCGAAACCGGGACCTCAAGCTCAGCAGTCGTGCTTGCGACCACTCTAATAACGAGGCAGTCTCACACATACACCTTAAAATTTCCGCGCGAACGAAGTCGCGGGTATCAGCTAGTCTGATATATTCCTATATTGTTATTAAGAAGGAATTAAAGGACTAGTTAATATCATCATCATCATCATCATTTCAGCCGAAAGACGTCCACTGCTGGACATAGGCCTCCCCCAAGTGTCGCCACATTGTCCGGTCCCGTGCGACTCGCATCCAGCGGATCCCCGAAGTTAATATAAACAAACTAATTAAACAAAAGGACGCTTAGGCGTACTACTGCACATCGCTGTCATCCGGAATCTTGCCCAGTAGACTTGTTTAGAGAATAGAATTTTTTTATTTCAGACTGGAGACCATAGGGTTAGTAACAATTATACTTAAATTCTAGTGTTAGTAGGTTACAGACAGATGAATGCACAATTAAAATTCAGCGTGGAGCCGCATCCTCCTCCGCATCATCGGGGAATCCCACCGATCTACGAATACACTGAGAATACTGTTGGTGCTGCCGCGAACACGAGTCATCAGGGATGCACACCTATTCCTAATAATTGCGGCAAAACCATCAACATCAATATCTGCAAACATCCCTTACGCACTACTCCGCCACGGCAGCCGCAGCAGCATTCTCAGTGCATTGTTATATATGCTCCTGTTAAACATATATACCTATACTCTTATTGAATTAAATTCAACTGTACTGAAAAGACACATCTCGTTTCCCAAAGACAAAAATACAAACAGAGATTTCGTCAGATATATCACAAGTCCCATATCATAAAGGTTCTGTATCATACCTCGCATTTTAATAATAAACAAAGGTGCAAACAAAAAACGATACAAAAATTCCGAAGAACCCAGACAGTATCCAAGACAAAATATTACTTTCCTACCCTCTCAAAATTCCAACCGTCTTATTTCATAAGAAACGAAGAGATGTTGTATCCTTACTTTAGCGAGACAATACGATTATGTACGACAGTAAGACCTTTTTGAAACCCTTTCCCAATTTTGCTGTGTTTAGCAACATTGTTTACTGAAAGAAAACATGTTCTGAACAAAATATTGGTGCCTTGGGACTGTGGAAATAAGGTGTATTTTATGTTTGTTTTTTTTTTTCGGATGACTGAAGGTTCTGGTTTGCTTATCTTGTTTGGGTACTGTGTTGTTAAGACTACGATAAGCTTCTTCAAAAGTGAGGTTTTTGGAAATCTTGTTTGGCGGAGATTGGTGATCCCATCCGGAACGTGGCAGCTATCTATGGAGGGTGGAATCGGGCGTTTTCAAATGAATTTTTTCCTAGATAGAATTTTAAATTATGTCAATAATCTTGAAATAAATGTCTTTTCCTTAAACGATTTATTAATTTTGAAACGGGGATTGTTAAATCTTTGCAATTATAAGTTACGAAAATATAACAATCCCTCGCTTTGAAATATATTATATCATCAAGACACAAAATGGTGAGAGAAAATACTACAATATGAAAACACAATACACGCAATACTCTTCACAATACCCACAAAACAATGCAGGTTATTGAACTTTGCAGACGATTACGAGTCTAGACTTCATGCTTATTGCTAAGTCCTTGTGTATGAACTTTAAGCCATCTGTATCTTGTATCTGTAACAAAACAGTTTCTGAACAAACCTAATGTAGGAACACTTCTAGAAGGGGTTGTTATTAAGTTTCGAGTCTAAATTAGAGATACGGGCTTGTCTAGACTCCAAACAAACCCTAATCCCTTTTGAAACGGCTTTTTACGTTATAATGTTCCATATTACTAAATCTGACTGATGAGTATGAGATCCTGGGTTCAAATCCCGGGTCGGGCAAAGTATTATTGGGTTTCTCCATCAGGAATTTCTCAGTAGCAGCCACGGAGTCTGGATTTGTGCCTGGTTGATGGGGACAGGCTCGCGCCCTATTACATGGAACTTCAACATAACTTGCGAAATTTGGGTGTACTGTCAGGTCCACTTCTGCCTAAACATTGGGAGATCACAGACTCAAAGTTGTTCTCATTACTGAATCTCTAATGTAAGCGTTGGTTTTGTTTGCAGGCACTTCATTGGCATGTGACGCGGGTGCAGTGAGCGGCATGCGAGGCGAGCGCTCGAAGCGGGCGGCGGCCTCGCTCGCCGCACTCGCGACACTCCTAGCGCTCTGCTTGCCTCAGCTTGGCTCGGCTGAGCTTACATCCACCGGTTAGTACACCAGTCAACGGTAATACGCTCCCCAAGCACTGTTTCATTGGCTAAATTCTTATTAGACGTTCACTCTTGACAGAGTGGTTGTGGTCATAGGGGGCCACCCACAACTGCGGTCGCTGCCTTCGCGATCCTTTTCCACCGGTCTCTATGGAGTAGCAAGCACATTAGCTAATGTAGTGAAAAGTTAAATAGTAACTAATTCTTTTGTAAATTATAAACATATCAATCGTTTCGGAGAACCTTTAAATCATGTCTGTTCACAAATTGTGTCATAAATTAAAACGCGTGGAAGCAGCTCGATTATAAATGTACGGTACGGTGCTATAGTGAAAGATCCTTTTCACACATGCCATTGATTTACAAGTGACTGTACATAATATTAAATGATCTTCAATATATTTAGTGCTTTTGCCAGACTGACAGGTGATCTTATACAAAGCTTCGCATTTCGAAGGAGGATTATATTCGTATCTACGTGTGTGAATCAGTTGTATACTTCTTTTCACTTTGCGCCAATACAGCTTTGATATCTACACGTTTTCCAATAATGTAAGGAGTCACAGGAGTAATGAAAGATTCCATACGATTCATGGCGAAATGATGGACTTGCGAGTATTCTTGCAAGTTTTTTTTTTGTTGTATGGACTCTTTTTCTTATTAACCGATTGTTTTTAAATGTTTGGACATTGCAGGATCCTTGGTAACTTTCTATCTTGTTCCTACGTTTTGTAGTAGGCAAAGACTTATGGTCGGACCTACTATGTCTTCTCATACTTAAGTACTAACGCTGGAACAGAAATGTTGAAAAACCAAATGATTTAAAAAGAGTAACCATGGAGTTTCTTGCCGGTTCTTCTCCATAGGAAACGATCAACCCGAACCGAGCACCTTTTTGTCGACGTGCCCATGTGGGCCTTTGGGAAATAAAAATATTTTCATTTTGATTGATTGAAAGGTGGGAATTAAAAAAGGAATTTAGAGCAAGGTGGGTTTTGACTGTAGATATTTTTTGTTATGAGAGATGAAACTTGACGGTTTTATTTTTAAGATTCGACGATATCAGTCCATTATTCAAAGTATTTTGTATTACTAACCAAACATCCTCAAAGAACTGATATTGCCTGTTGATGTGGTCCAGTAATGTCAATTAATGTATTGTTGCTCTGTATAGTGTCGGACGTAAAGAATAGCACCATCCCATATTTCCCCGTGGGTGTTGTAAAAGCCGACTAAGGGACTTACCAGAGAATGGGCAGCAGCGTTCTCTGTGCTTTTGTAACCACCGTACTGCGATCGCCAACCCGCCTGCCAAGCGGGGTGATTATGGTAAAACCTCCCTTCTTGGGGGAAGCCTATGTCCAGCAGTGGACAGTCTTGCGGCTGAAATGATGATGATGTGGTGAATTAATGTCAGATTGGAACGGATATACATGAGAAGCGAGACCTTAATTACTGGCCTGGAATAATCAAAATAAGATATTAAATTCAATCCTAACTATTCATTTCCTACCCATATCCACAAATTTCGTGGTCTATTCCTAAACAAGAAGACAAGTCTTACGCAATACACTTACGCCCCACATTTCACTGCTCATTTGATCGAATCTAATCACGATATAGTTTCGCCCGTTGCTAACTCCACCATAAACCGAAGTACTTCGATCAAACAAAATGACTTGTCACGTCACTACTCCTCACAACTCTCTCGTTAAAAAGTTACTGCAGACGGTAGTTCGGTGGTTGAATGAGTTTCTTTTTATGGATACCTACTTGAGGAAAGAACTGCCTGGTGATGTTGGTCTGGTGATCACAAGCGTGACTGCTGAGGATCACGTCTTGGGTTCGATTCCCAGGGTAGGGTGTTATTGGTTTTTTCCATTCATCCATCTCTCTCTCTCTCTTCTTCAAAGCTCCCAATGCTGAGTGTAGGTCTCTTCCAAATCTCTCCACTTTTGGCGGTTAAGTGTCATGGCTATCCAGTTCTTCCGGCCACTTTAATGAGATTGTCTGGCCACCTAGTCGGTCGGTTGTCTTCCCACATTCCTCCGTCCCGTCCGTGGTCTCCACTCCAACATTTTCTTCCCCCATCTTGCATCCAGTCTAAGGCATATTGATTCGTAAATATATATTATATATACAGGGTGTAACGGAAAGGGTATATACATACTTAAGGGTGTGCTACAGACCATCAAACTGAACATATTTCTCCACAAACAAACATCGTAATATCGAAAAAATTATCTGCTACCCCATACAAAATTTCAATACCTATTCGACCCAAATGTATGGGGCAGCTGATATTTTTTTCGCTATGACGATGTTTCTTTGAGGAGAAACATGTTCAGTTTGATGGTCTGTAGCACACCGTTAAGTATGTATATACCCTTTCCGTTACACCCTGTATATATATATTATAAATTATTAATATATATTAATTATATATATATATATCAGCTACTCCATACATTTGGGTCGAGTAGGTATTTAAATTTTGTATGGGCAGCAGATAATATTTTCGCTATTACGATGTTTGTCCGATGGAAAAACATCTTCAGTTTGATGGTCTGTAGCACATTAAGTTTATTATATACCCTTTCTGGTACACCCTGTATATATCTCCATCTATCTCTATTATGTATTAATGCGAAAGTAAGTTTGTTTGTTTGTTACCTTTTTCTTTGAACCGATCATCCTGAAATTTTGCATATACGTTATCAGGTGTACAGAAACGACACATAGGGTACCTTTCATCCCAAAAAATTGTACTGTTCCCGAGGAATACCACAATAACGTTCTTAGGATAATATATGACGCCACGTGTCCGAGACTATTATAAAATTCTAAATAACGAGAGCGAGGAAAAATTTAGTCAGTAATAAATTACTGGTAGGTATTTAAGATTGATTAAAGATTCTATCTCGTCGTCTCGGACTATCTCGTCAGAATTGTAGAAAGATTAACACGCTCTTATCTCTTTTTAAATCTGGAGAGATTAGTTTCCAATCAATTTTTGGAGTAATCAATCACGCTAGTAGGCTTAATTTTGTCTTTCTGAGAGTCAAATCGAAGCGCTTCAATAAAAGAAAGCCTCGTCGTTCGTTTTATAGCAATTCATCCAAACAGATCAATTTGATTTTATGACTCTACGGTTGAGTATCTCAATGCTTATAAGTTAAGCCAAATAGCATTGGTAGCAACAGAAATGGGCTGAGAAACTAATTTATTTGAAGGCATTGGAAACATGTTATGGAAAAAAGACGAGCTGGGGGCGTAACGTGCTTTCCGTTGATTTGGGGATTGCATGGGAAGAGGGGCGAAATTAATCTCTAAAATAGCCACCTTATTCTTTGTAAAAGACTTGCCTTCTGATTGACTCAATACTCAATTCTTTATTGTATTCCACAATGTAGGCTAAGGTGGTAAACATTTAACAAAAGAAGCAATCGTGGACCCTGTCGGGCACAGCAAAAGAAAGATATGTTGGGTAACTACATAACTAATATAAACAATTTTTCTAACAACAGTGTCATCGTCATCATCTTTGCGCCTTTGTCCTATTTTATTTGGGGTCGGCGCAATACGCTTTCTTCTTCCACTCTCCCCTGTCACAGACATCACAGCATTATTTACTTCTTTCTCTTACATATCATTCCTCACATCAAACACACCATCTTTTCTTTGGCCTTCCTCTCCCTCTCCATCTGCCAACATTCATAACATTCATATCACCATCTATAGAGTCATCGAGTTCGAGTCATCATCAGCCTATAATGTTTCCACTGCTGGGACACAGGCCTCCTCTCTATGATACGGAGTGGGCTGTAATCCACCACGCGGGTTCAGTACGGGTTGGTAGATGTCACATGTCTTCGAATTTTTAGTTCTAGAACATGGTTTCCTCACGATGTTTTCCTTCACCGTTTTTGAGGGCAGCGGTCTACAGAGTAACTTGAGATAACGAATTCCGTTCCACATTGAAATTAAACCTAATAAAACTGTGTTATACATAACAGTTCATTAAAATATTGAGATAAACAACTTTGACCTTTGTGATATTGACGTCTCTATTATAACGTACTACGTTGTTTCTTCGATTCAATTAAATATTCATAAAGGAAAAAATGGATTATCAGAGTCCTTGTCGACAGATAGACATTGAAATTTCCTTTGCGGAGAAAAATATTCACGTTAATATTTTACGTGACATCAAAGTTGTTATTGTTCATATTTTGTTGAATATTAGTTTTATTTCAAACAACTGTTGAGCTCTGAACTGAATTAATTCGTACTTTTAATCAAATAATTTAGTTTTTAGACTGTTTTGAACATTACGATACGGCTTGTTGTTTTTGACTGTATTTTTTTAAATTGTTAGTTTTGTTTTATCATAGTTTCTGGTAGGTACATAATAGTAGATTGTAGCATCGAGCGCAAAGTGAGTCATTAATGCACGAGTGTTATGTTGGTGCCCGAGCGCATGCGAGGGCACTAAATTATCACGAGTGCATTAATTACTCACTTTATCGAGGTGCGTAATCTGCTTTTCTTTCAACTACCCTGACAAAATATACCTACTCAAAATAAAAACTCAAGTTAATGAAACAAAGTTTAATTCATCTTCCCTTCAAACATACAATTATTAAAAGTGCAGTAATTAAAGGTTATTAACAACTTCATTTGCAGCTGTTTTATATTTTCTGGAATTGAATTCATATCGCTATCGCTGTCAATTTCCATGATTTTTTACCTTTTTATTTGGTAAATAAGAAGTATCAAAGTTTTACAATGGCAAAAAATGCGCACCATTTGTTTTTTTTTTCACCAAGTCAGTTTTATTCAGCCGAGTTTTACTTTCAGCCAGTAATCTTTTTGATCTAATGCATACATTGTATTAACTTAATAGCATTTCACCTCTGTGGTAAATTTAATTCCAAATTTAAAATTTAACACAGTGCAGTAATGAAAAACAGTGCAATAATGAGATTTCATATAACTTTTCTGCACTGTTTTGGTTCTAAGCAAAAAATACATCCTTTGTGATCGGTTTTGTAGTGATTAATGATAACATTACTGCGTAGTGGAAAGAAAATATATATTCCTATTTCTATTGATGACATATTAAAAAAATGAGATCGTCATTTTACTTTAACAGGCAATCTTTCTAATTAATGGTACCTGCGAAATTTAAATTTTCTTACGTTTTTGGCAATTTGCCGGTAAGTGTCAGATTTTATGTTTAATAAAATATGATACGCGGCCGTAAAACGTATGTAGTTACATAATTGTAGTCATTAAAATCATCAATACAACCCCTTTAAGATCATTTGTCTTTTTCTCTTTTTTTTTTGCTCGGTATAGTGTCGGACGTTGAGTATAGCACCATTCGATATATTCCCGCGTGGGTGTCGTATGAGGCGACTAAGGGACTTGCCCGAGAATAGGCAGCAGCGTTCTCTGTGCTTTTGTGACAACCGTACTACGATCGCCAACCCGCCTGCCAATCGTGGCGATTATGCCAAAACCCCCCAAATGTCAAAGTGGCTACACTTGGGAGAGGCCTATATCCAGCAGTGGACGTCTTTTGGGCTGATATGATGATGATGAAGATCCCATTTAATGACTTTTTCATGAAATTGTAATTAAATAGGATTGTACGAACTTAAAAAGGTTGTATTGATGATTTTAATATATGAATAATATTTTGTTCAACGTGTACAATTTGCCAGTCATTGCAATCGCAAACAGGCTGTAGCCTGTATGCGACAGTGACGGGCAAATTGCAAAAACGTAAGAAAATTAGAAATTCACGGGCTACCTTAACTGCATGCATCGTAATTTTAGATCATAGCCAGGTGAATTTTAAATAGTTATTCAAATGATAATATATTCTCCCTAACTAGAATATTGAGAAAAAACTCTCTTAAATTAATTCTCTTTATATTATATTTTTTTGGAATAAATTTAACTTTACTTTCTTTTTTAAATTATATTTCTTTTTAAAGTAAATTAATGAAAAAAAAGTCTAACAAAAATTATTACAATTTATTCAAATTACATTTACTTAATAAATAAAAATAAAACTCCAACAACATAATTTATTCAAAGAATAATTTATCATGCTAAATAAAAAATATTTTACAAAAATTAACACGAAACAATTTTTGCCTAGGCTAATGACAATTGCGTCGATTTAGCTCCCATGGCATGGCAACACGTGATCAATATGGCGGCGGCAGCGGTGCAATGAACCGCACTGTAGTCGCTGAACGCACTCCAATTGCCCTCAATTATAGGCCGGTGTAGTGACGCCTTATTTCCTAGTAAGCCGTCCGAGGATTTAGTCGTAGCTGCGGTGGTTATATTAAATAATCAGTTATAAATTAATTATTTAGTTTAAAAATACTGTATTCCTACATGGCTGGCAACTACAAATTGATGGACGGTAGTGTTAGTGCTAAACTAAGAAGAATAATACATTAGCAGTCCTCAGGATCTCAACTATTTCACGATGATGATGACTCGTCATTATGGTATAGGTATTATAACATTTAACTTTTATAGGATCTTCTGCACTTCTTTACCCATCGTGGTGGATCATGATAATATTCTTCCTCGTTATTATTGGTAAGATTAAGAACAATTGCCATAGGACTACATTATATAGAAATGATCGATAATCCAGCATGTAAAGCGTTAAAACTGGTTCATTTTCTGTCGTGATTTTCCTTTCGTCATCTTTTGGAACAACCACGGGAAGATACTGGACGTTAAATTTTCTCCTTACTATTTTTTGTGCTTCAACAATACAGAGTTTGTATTTTCAATCTATAATGTAAAATTAATGTAAAACAATGGTTCTTATATCGAAGTATTTATCCTTCCAGACCCACTAAGACGGGGCCTGTACGGTGACCTGTGCTCCACGGTCGAGGACTGCCACTTCCCGGAAGCCGTGTGTGACGACGTGCAGAAGACATGCCAGTGCCACCCCGACGTGCCAATCAGCAACTACAAGGACAAGTGTGGGAAACGTGAGTATACTCAAAGTTATTTTAATTAACAACAACAACAAATAATTTATTTCGGGTAACAAAGACCCATATCATATATACCTAACAGACTATCGTACATTGTTCAACCATGAACATGCAATATCGTACGCGCTTGGAATAACGGCTGTACTAAACTGTAAGTTCCGGTGCGTACATTTTGGTCCTTCGAGCCGGATGTTCCAATTGATACTGAAGCATTTTTTTTGGTAGTTAATATATTATTAGTTGTTTTAATAACGCAGTTTATAATTATAAAACCATAAAAAAAATTAAATAAACTAAAGCTAAATAATAGCTAACAAACGAAGTAACATACTAACTAATTTTAGTTAAGTAGGACTAGTCCCGAGGAATTTGAAAAATATGTTTTTGAAGAAACTATTGCCGTTGCGCTGCGCTCGGCCAAGCCCCCGTAAAGTGCGAAAGGAGCAACTGCAGCTCTGCAACTCAGGCTGATTTTAACTACAAAAATCTTGACCAAAAGACGTTTTGTATTCCGCTGTTTTCTTCTTCAAAGCTAAAGTGATCTAAATAATTCTTACATCAAAATTTAGAAGAAAAGTATATCAATGCTTCTATTATTTTCTTTTTTCTTAAAAACTTATCTAATTTGTCTGATAGTCGTCTAAACATGGCGGTAAAAACGGGCTTTCTTTCGGGTTTTTGGATTGCCATAATTCTTTTGGTGATTATGTTTTGAAAAAAAAGAAATGATAAAGGCATGTATTAATAAGACTTAGATTTTTTGGAAAAAAATCATTGCTCTAGACGCATTATCAACGAAGAAAACAGCGGAATACGCTTGCATGGAGAAAGACCCACTGGAGATCCCTCTTAAGGACTGTATCCTTGGTCTAGTGGTCGCAAGCCCGACTGCTGAGCATGAGATCCTGGGTTCGATTCCCTGGTCAGAAAAAGTGTTATTGGGTTTTTCTATTTTAGGAATTTCGTAGTAGCAGCCTCGGAGTTTAGATTTGTGCACGGTTGATGGCTACAGGCTCGCCCCTTATTACATGGGACTTAAACATAACTGGCGAAATGTGAGTGTTCTATTACACCTCTGCCAAACCCTTCAATGATCACAAGCGTGATGTTATTGTTTTTTTAACTAAGCCTAAAAATTCATGAAATGGATCAGTGTTTGCCCTGTGGTCGCGACTTACGATTGGTAAGTCTTGGTTTCGAACCCAGGCAGGCGTATTACCTTGTGTAATTTATTTCATCACCACTGCTCTCAAATCGGTCAAAGAAAACAACGTGAGGGAACCGTTAATATTAAGTCTAAGCATAACTGTAAAAAATGCATAGCGATTGCATAGCTATTGCATTGCAGCACATAGCTATTGTCCATCGAAGAAATAACGTGAAATTTATAACAAGACGTATGACACCTTCCAACTCGTTCTGGGCCAGCGTGGTGGATAACCCATCCCCTCTCATAAAGGGGAAGCTTGTGTTGCAGAAGTGGGAAATTTATAGGCTGATAGATTATGCTTCGTGAATCCCCAGGAACATCTGCCTCCTTGACATAAATTACAGTTGCCATTTATGATAGCACACAATCGGTTACGAACCTAGTATGCCTCTATATGCAAATACAACTTGGCAAAATGGGGGATTATAGACCCACCGTGAGTGCCGTGCTATGACCTACTTACTGGAATGTACTAAGTGTCCATGCAACTGGAGTTTCGAGGACTTAATAAACGCTAGACGCCATCGACTCCGCTATTAACTTGGACACTTAAGTTTAACTATTTAATATTGTTGCCATTAGGCAAAAATCTTTACTATTTAGACCGCATACGGCAGGAAAAGTGGTTTTTATTAAAACGATTTTCCCAGTTTAGGAATTTCTCCTGTATCATGGTTCACATATACACAAAGAGCCAGACCGTGTTGGTGCTATCGAATTGGTTAGGTGTAGTCTTCCACTGGAAACTGCCACCAAGATTTACCTTTTAATCATCATCATCATTTTCTTGCCCTTATCCCAATTGCTCTGTATGCTGTCGGACGTTAAGAATAGCACCATCCCATATCTTCCCGTGGGTGTCGTAAGAGGCGACTTGCCAGAGAATGAGCAGCAGCGTTCTCTGTGCATTTTGCAACAACCGTACTGCGATCTGGATAAGAGTTGGATAAGAGTGGCCGAAGAGCGTGCTCAGTGGCGTGTCATGAGAGGACTATGTCCAGCTGTGGACGAGTACAGGCTGATGACGATGATGATGATGTACTGTGATCGCCAACCCGCCTGCCAAGCGTGGCGATTATGGCAAAAAACCCCCTTTGGGGGAGGCCTATGTCCAGCAGTGGACGTCTTTCGGCTGAAATGATGATGACGATGATGATGATGATCCCAATTAATTTGGGGTCGCTGCAGCATGTCTTCTTTTTCTAAACTTTACCTTTACCTTAAAATATAAACTAGCAATATTAAAACAAAAAACAGAGGCAGTCATAAGGACTGCCGGCAGAAGTGAAAACTCTAAACAATGGAATTACAGTGTTCTGTTTTTGAATGTTTAAATCAATTCGGCCACTATGTGTCGCTATTCTGGCGCATTACGTCACGAGCATGTCGGTGCCGCGAACCCAAAGACGAACGGATTTTTCTACTACCAAAAATAGCGCAACGCGGCTAACGAAGTTTTCACTTCAAAAATTGCCTCTTTATCTTTCTACCCCTATATCATCACCAGCCAAGTCTTTTTCCAGTTATTTTGAGATCGGCTTCTGGTCCAACTGGATGCAGCTAAATACCAGCATTTACCATAGAGCGACTGCTTATCTCACCTCCACAACCTAGTTAGTACTGGGTAATACGATAGCCCTTGGTAAGACTGGTTGTCAGACTTTCGGGCACATGTAACGACAGTCAAAGATCTACAACTGTCAGCTGGGCCTAATGGCTTATGGACTTTTCGAGTCACATAGGTAACTCGCTATATAATGGTTGGTCATCCATCCACGGACCGACTTTGGCAAGGACTGCTGAACCTCGAAGATCAACCCATGCGGCTGTTATTATTTGAATGCGAGCTCCTTGAAAAATCCTGTAGTCTTGTATACCAAAATTACAACTTATCCCAAAAATGAACATATCATATTCAAGCATAATACAACTCTTTTGTATATATCTCCCATATTTCCAACAAAATAAGCCCACGTACTCTTTTTATCACAACATTTTTTTCCGCGCGCAGTATTTTCAGCACTCGGCCTTAATGTATAGCGTTGAAAATCCAGTGCGCGGAACAAAATCGTGCGTCAAAAAAGCGCCCGCGCCGGGGAGGGCTGCAAGGTATGAAAACGTACATTTTTGACTCAGTATCCAGCCTCAGGAGGCTCTTTCAATTGTTTTTTCTGTCCCTTGTAATGGAGAGCATTGTGCAGAATACATGTAAGCTCAGTATTTTCTTTCGAATTAATTATGCATAAGTTTGCGATTCTCTAATGCCAAGCTCCCGTTTATTGCTGACAAAGTAAAAATAAAACAGTTATTTTACTTGTGGCTGTCTTTTCAAATAAGCTTTTTCGTCTGTAAAATATTTTAAATTCATGCTCTTTACTGCACTAGAATTAATTATTTACTCTATTGCTGTCATTAAGTAACTTGGGCTGAAATAAAATATTTTAGTATGTTTTCCAGCTGGAATAATAATACCTAATTACTACAATTACCTGGGGGCCTACCATGACGTCTTAAAACATTATTGTTTTACTCCTTTTCCAGTGTGGAACAGAGATGGCGCTACACATTCTGTATAGCTCCGTCTCTTTCCCATACTGAAGTTAGAGTAAAACAATACTGCTTTAAGACATCAAGGTAGGCCAGCTGATCGTGTTCAAGCAGTCTGTTTACGACAAAATGAAATGAAGGAAAGGTGTCTGAAAAATGGAGTCTAATAAAATACTCGATAAATTCATCATCATCATCAGCCTGTGCTCGTCTACTGCTGGACATAGGCCTCTCCCATGACACGCCACTGAGCACGATCCTCGGCCACTCCCATCCAGCTCTTGCCAGCTGCCTTGCGAAGATCATCGCTCCACCGAGTCTGAGGACGTCCTACGCTACGTTTACCGATCCATGGTCTCCACTCAAGAACACGTCTACCCCAACGGTTATCGGTTCTTCGGGTTATATGGCCGGCCCATTGCCACTTCAGCGTGCTAATGCGGTGGGCTATGTCGATAACCTTGGTTCTCTGTCGGATCACCTCGTTACCAACTCGATCTTTCAGAGAAACTCCGAGCATAGCCCTTTCCATAGCACGTTTGAGTTGCGGAATATACTCGTGTATATTTGTATATTCCGCAAATATTCAAAAATGGTGAGACTCCGTTACACTATACAAAAGGTTTCAAGTCAGCGGCAACAAAATTCCGGAAAAGCTGAATTTTTATTCACAGTCGAGTGTCACCGCCAACTACAGTCGGTTGTACCGTCACGGAAATTAAATATTAAACAAATTAGCACCTACTTCAAGTTTCCGTGTCAAAGCAATCTAGTGTCAAAGAATGACGGTTGTGACTTGAATATACTGGGTGTAAAAATATCCTCAGTGAAGCTGAAAGTTACTTGTTCTCCCCCTCATTGCGATAATTTTTTTGTCTAGACCAAAACTGGGAACCTTCTAGTGACGGAGATATAGGAGGTCAAAAATAACTTTTTACTTAGTTTGATGTACAGAATTCTCGTTAAATTCCTACGTGAAGTGTTCGTTTACAACAACAAACAATTTAAGATGGTAATCAATTTGCGTAACAACTTATTTTCCTCCAACATGTCACTGCACTGTGATGAAAATAACAAACTAAAACAGCTCCAGCTTCACGTAAACTTCACAAGTTTGCTTCGTTAGCGTAAAACTTCCCCATCACAAGTTGTTTGTTGATAGTCATCATGTATAAGGCTGTGGCCTCGTTAGTGTGTTACGTCGCGTCGTCGTTGCGTCAACGCTGCGTCGTTTTACGTATATCGTTTTAGTGACATGCCACATTACTCTGAGGCCTCATTAGTGCGTTGCGTAGCGTCGTCGCAACACATTGTATGCCACACCTGATTAGCGATGACGCACGACCTCGTAACGCAAGAAGGCGACACACGCCATCCCAGCGCATGTGTGCTCCTCTAGCAGTGGAACACTGTCCGTCGCTGCGCTGGAGCTCCGACAGTGCAGCGCATCACCCTCCCCCTGATTCGTCTCAAATGCGTTGATTCATTGAAATGTCGCGTGCGACGAAGCAACGCATCATGCGTTGCGTCGTGGCATGTACCAAAGCAAAAAAAAAAAAATGACGCAGCATTAACGCATCAACAACGCAACGCACCAATGAGGTCTCAGCCTAACGAGGTGAACCAAGTCCTGTTTGTGACTAATAAACTTTAAATGGTTGGAACATAATGTCAATTATAACTTCAACAGTGAACTTTGTAAATAGTTTTCTTTCTTTTGAACTTTTTACCTTGAATATTGAACAAAAATTAACAGACTATGTCAATTTTGACGACGTTGACGACATTGTTTTTTGGCAGAGATCCCTCTAGAATTAGCCGCGTATGGTGACTTTTTCCTTTTTCTTCTTTATAATTTTATTTTTCATTTTACCCTTTAACCTTTTTATTTTGACAGCTTATCTGACAGTTGTTTTTTTTAATAGCGCCATTTTGAACATAGATAAAAGAATAGCCGCTTCAAGGTTTAACAAAATATCACACATTTTGTGTCTCATCATTGTCAAAACCGAACTTTGAACTATTTATCAAAAAAAAAAAAAAATATATATCTGAATAAAACGTTGTTTCGAGAGACAGCCGTGTCGTCGGTTAAGTCAATTTAATTAACATTGTAATCCCAACGAAAAAATCCAGATCGTACTTTTCCGTCTAAAATACTGTCCCGATATTACTCTTAATTTTTTTATTTATCACTCTTAAAATTGGGCCGACGTGGTCCATTTACGTTTACTTCACCATACATTTACGTCAATTTTGAGGAGCTCGTGGCTAAATAATAAGAGCCGTACGGCTCGATCTTTAAGGTTAAGCTGTGCTGGCCGAGGTTGGTCTGTGGATGGGTGACCATAATTACTTTCCGAGTTTCCTCCGTGCCTCGGAAAGCACGTTAAGCCGTTGGTCCCGGCTGTCGTTTATAGATCTTTGACAGTCGTTACAAGTAGTCAGAAGCCAAAAGTCTGACATCCAGTCTTACTAAGGGGTTATCGTATTACCTACCCAGTTACTGGGTTGTGGGGGTTAGATAGGCAGTCGCTTCATGTAAAATACTGGTACTCAGCCGCATCCGGTTAGACTGGAAGCCGACCCCAAGATAGTTTGGGAAAAGGCAGGCAGATGATGATGACATTTACGTAAATTTTGACGACGTTGACGACATTCTTTTTTTGCAGAGATCCCTCTAGAATTAGCCGCGTATGGTGAATTCTTTCTTTTTCTTTATTTTTATCGTGCGGATATGGGCTTTATATGCCGTCGATAAATATCTGAATAAGTATGGTGACTAAGTTCGCTATAACTTAAAGGGCCGGTTCCATTTAGTATCTCTGAAATCTTAAGTCATGGCGGGAGTAAGCAGAAAGAATGTTGTTGGGTTTAAAGTCAGAATCCGGAATTAAATTAAAACTTTCCATCGGATAAAACAGGTTAATGCTTTAGGAATTGGAATAGAACGTACCTCCATATAAGTCTTCTTATTGATGCAGGTCACACTTAAAAAAAGGAAGGCAACTTTTTTCTTTGATATTTTTCGTTTCGAAGGTTTCCCTTTTCAAGTAACAACCGAATACATAGAAATCTGTTCTTTGAAATCTTTCTCCATTTACGATTTTCGATTATTTGTTTACTTGTTTATTTTTCCAACATTATGCTCCTTCATTTTTATAAGTATAGATCTTCTTTTACTATATAAAAATAAGTCGGGTTTTCCTTCCTGACGCTATAACTCCAGAACGCACGAACCGATTTTCACGGTTTTGCATTCGTTGGAAAAGTCTCGGGCTCCGTGAGGTTTATAGCATAGAAAATTCAGGAAAGATAGGGTAGGGTAGGTAGGTAGGGTAGGTAGGGTAGGTAGGGTAGGTAGGGTAGGTAGGGTAGGTAGGGTAGGTAGGGTAGGTAGGGTAGGTAGGGTAGGTAGGGTAGGTAGGGTAGGTAGGGTAGGTAGGGTAGGTAGGGTAGGTAGGGTAGGTAGGGTAGGTAGGGTAGGTAGGGTAGGTAGGGTAGGTAGGGTAGGTAGGGTAGGTAGGGTAGGTAGGGTAGGTAGGGTAGGTAGGGTAGGTAGGGTAGGTAGGTAGGGTAGGTAGGTAGGGTAGGTAGGTAGGGTAGGTAGGTAGGGTAGGTAGGGTAGGTAGGGTAGGTAGGGTAGGTAGGGTAGGTAGGGTAGGTAGGGTAGGTAGGGTAGGTAGGGTAGGTAGGGTAGGTAGGGTAGGTAGGGTAGGTAGGGTAGGTAGGGTAGGTAGGGTAGGTAGGGTAGGTAGGGTAGGTAGGGTAGGTAGGGTAGGTAGGGTAGGTAGGGTAGGTAGGGTAGGTAGGGTAGGTAGGGTAGGTAGGGTAGGTAGGTAGGGTAGGTAGGTAGGGTAGGTAGGGTAGGTAGGGTAGGTAGGGTAGGTAGGGTAGGTAGGGTAGGTAGGGTAGGTAGGGTAGGTAGGGTAGGTAGGGTAGGTAGGGTAGGTAGGGTAGGTAGGGTAGGTAGGGTAGGTAGGTAGGGTAGGTAGGTAGGTAGGTAGGGTAGGTAGGTAGGTAGGGTAGGTAGGTAGGGTAGGTAGGGTATCTAGGGTAGGTAGGTAGGGTATGGTAGGTAGGTAGGTAGGGTAGGGTAGGTAGGTAGGGTAGGGTAGGTAGGTAGGGTAGGGAGGTAGTAGGGTAGGGTAGGTAGGGTAGGGTAGGTAGGTAGGGTAGGGTAGGTAGGTAGGGTATGGTAGGTAGGTAGGTAGGTAGGGTATGGTAGGTAGGTAGGTAGGGTAGGGTAGGTAGGTAGGTAGGGTAGAGTAGGGTAGGGTATGGTAGGTAGGTAGGTAGGTAGGTAGGTAGGGTATGGTAGGTAGGTAGGTAGGGTAGGGTAGGTAGGTAGGTAGGGTAGAGTAGGGTAGGGTATGGTAGGTAGGTAGGTAGGGTACGTAAAAAGTGCATTGCATCGCATGCCGGGGACAGCTAGTGATATTATAAAAAACGCATTTCTATAGACATATTTGTAAAGCTTACTAAATTAGATACTAGTAGGTATGTTAGTATTAAGAAATACAGTGATAGCCTAGTAGGGTAGATTTTTTGGATTTATATGCGTATTGTTTATTCTATATAAATTACGCGTCACGTTGTTTGTCCGGGATGGACTCCTAAACTACTTAACCAATTTTAATCAAAGGAGAATGCCCACCGTTGTACTGACCGCCGTTGCGCATCAAAATATTGCGTATGATAGCATACATTGGATATAAAAGAGGGGTGGTGTCGTAGTTTCAAAAGAAATAAAAATTATCCGTTTATTTTGTGGGGTTTTTTGTTGTTCTTTGATTTTCTGATCATTTTTGAGGTTAGTTTTGTAACAAACCTTCCACTTAAAGCAGCAGTCCTTTACAACAATGTGATTTGAATCCACATAAGACAACAGAAAATAGTTCCAAACAGCCAAGGAATGATCCCAAATAAATAATATTACATAGAAAAGTTCGCGCCGAATGCCGATGCTTTGTTCATGGACTTACCAATTCCATGTTCATGGACTTACTAAGACCATGTTCATGAACTTACCAAGTCTATAGCCTATTTTGACAAATTAACAGACATTGACAGATTGCAATAGTGTTACCAACAGTTAATCTAAATCACCCTGACAGTGATTTGTCAACTAAAGTCAAAGTCAAAGTCAAAGTCAAAGTCAAAGTCAAAGTCAAAGTCAAAGTCAAAATTATTTATTTGCAGTAAATGTGGTACAAAAGATGGAAAAAATAATAGTAGTGCAGTGACACATTTCGCCATAAAGATGGCATGCAAACATTAATGAATGGGATGCTAATTTTAACACGTGACTACATTTAAGTGTACACAAACATTAAATTTAGTAATCAAGTAATGTATGTTTTAGGTTTAATAGACTCAACACAAACCTTCAAACAAAGAAATAATTAACATAATAATAAAATATTTTAAATATACAAACATCACAATTAAAAAAGAAATAGTTAAGCTAAAAAAAAAAAAAATTACAGACATCACAATAACAAAAGAAATAGTTAACCTAATAATGATAAAATATTTTTAAATATACAGACATGACAACCATAAATTATTTTAATTTAGGTAATTCTCTATAGTGCATTCCGGTAATGGTATGATTGACAATTAGATTTTTTGAGAAATTCAGCTATGGAATAAAAGCTATGCGAAATAAGCCATCTTTTCAGAACTATGCAAAATTTTCTGTATGGAAGATCAGTGATAAAGTTTGGTAGAGAGTTGAAGATAAGTGGAGCCATATATACACAATTACGTCTGAATAATTCAATCCTAGGTACAGGCATTGTTAATAGATACTGTGTAACTGTACGTTTATTAATATTGTTTTTAAGTTCAAAAAGTGAAGAGTTAGTTTTGACAAATTTTGCGATCTCATATATATAAATACAAGGAACAGTGAGAAGGTTGTGTGATTTATACACTGGTCTGCAGGAATCAGTCCAGTCCATATTGAAAATAGAACGTATGCATTTTTTTTGTGCTAACAGAACCCTAGTTATTTCAGAAGAGTTTCCCCAGACAATGATGCCATACCTGATGATGGAGCAAACATAGGCGTGATATACCATTAACGCAGTTTGTCTGGAGGTCTCATCTTTAACTTTTTTTAAGGCGAAAACAAATCTATTTATTTTAGTACATATTTCATCAATATGTTCTTTCCAGGTGAAATGTTCATCAATGGTAATCCCAAGAAATTTTGTTTTATGAATTTGCTCAACTGTTTGATCTTTATGTGAAATTTTTAGATGTAGGTATTTACTCTTCTGCGTTTTAAAATTTAATATTTTCGTTTTTTCTAGGTTAATTTGTAACGCGTTCATATCCAACCATGTGATTATTCTATTCAAACTGTTATTTATATTAGACTCATGCGATTCACCATTTCTACAGTCAAATATAACTGTTGTGTCATCAGCAAACAGAACACAATCTTGGTCTATCGCTTGAGGAAGATCATTTACGTAAATAAGGAATAACGGAGGGCCTAAGATGCTTCCCTGTGGAACACCAAAGTAATTGTATCGGGGTTGGGAATCAAAGTTCGTGATACTATTAACTTTGTCGTCGAACTTCGTGATTCTCGTAATCTGTGTACGATTTGATAGATATGATTTGAACCACTCTAAGGCTGGACCTCGAATACCAATTCTACTAAGTTTAATTTTACTAAAGAAAGATTTATTTATTATTAGTAAAGTAAGATTTAAAAAAAAAGAAACTAAATAAATATATTATTTTAATTATGATAGTTAAAAATATTAACGCGAAAAAATTACATAGTTGTAATTGTCATTAAATACCGATAACGGGATTTCAGAAAAATCAAACCAAAAAGTTACTATGGTAAATATCCCTTTAGCAGTTGATGATAGTGTCAGTGACCATGTCAGTTTAGAAAATTGTAGTTAATTATTTTTAAAAGATTCTGGGGAAGTTTAAAAAATTGGCAACACTGATTTTACCAAAGCAATAAAATCCAATAAATAACTAATTAAATACAAAATATGAACCCCACATTTGATTTCGATCAAGTAAACTAAGGGAATTTAAAAAAATATATTATAATTAATGAGTATATTTTTATGGCTATAATCTTTTACTGTAAAGCGACTTTGCAGTGGTCAATCTCCTTTGCACACCGTGTGCAGTTTGATCCAAACTGAAAGATAGGATAGCTTACTTCTCAATTTATAGTCGCAATATTATTCTATTGCAAATTAAGTCACAATTATCTGTTAGCTCCAAACTCTTTCATTCCATTGTCTTTGTCATTTCTAGCTCGAAGATAAGGAAAGCAGTATCACTATGTAAACTACTGGTATTCTGCTACACCTGGATAGTTTTTTTTTTAAATAAACTTTGCCCCACACTAAGCATTTCTCCTGTGTCGTGGGTGGGTTTACAAACATTAACACTCACATACACAAACAGCCAGACCCGGAACAACTATCTGTAGGTCATACAAATATTTGTTCCGTGCGGGGATCGAACCCGCAACACGCAGCGTATCAGTCGATCGCTCAACCACTGCGCCAACCGTGCCGTCGATATTAGCAGACTCAATGAAAAAAATGTAGAAACGAACCAGACCAACTAAATTTTTGGTAATATTTTTAAAGATAAGGTTTTTATAAATATAGAAAACGATTTCGTTCCACTTACCTAGTCTTTCAGAGCAACCCCTTATTTTAAATTGTCCTTGTATACGACAAGTAATTCAGCAGAACAGTAACTGATTTCAAGAAGAATTTTCACGAGGACAATCAATAAAACGGTCCTTAATCACAAATGATTACAGAGTTCGTTTCATTCGGAAATTCTTTTTATTCTTTTGACTGACGAAAAATACTGATCCGTTTTCATATCTGCTTTTATGTATATCAAGGCTTTTTTTATTCATGTAGACCTTTAGCAATTTTATAACAATTAATTTGGTGACTAATAATATTAAAGTCATCACTATTTCTATAAACCGAATTACTATAGCAATATGTTTTGTTATGCTTGTTTTCATGTATACCTCAAGTTGAGCTGGTTAGTTCTCACTGTTTTACAAATTTTCTTTGTTTCAATTATTTTCGTTCCACTTCTACTCAGCCTTGATTCTAAAAGTAAGTTCTGGACAACAAATGTACCTACCCGTACCATTGGCAAAAAGTGACCTCACAAGGAAACAAGAAAATTGTCACTCCTGTCACAGAGTATCATCGCGTGCAAGATGTCTTATCATCTAAAACAGTATTAAAAACGGTCATAAAAGGAAATACCCAGATCGATGTTGCAGTCCTAATGCACGTTGCGTGTCCACTTCCCAATATTATGCAGTAGTGACGTCCTCGGTTTAGTTAATGGGAAGTTTCAACAAAGGATTAGTCCTTCGCATGTTTAGTTTAAAGTTTAAGTTCCCTTGGCATATTTAGATAGATTTGATGAGAGATCTTCGATATGAATTTATGAGAATTTTGTTTGTTTGATACTTCTTGAACCTAGAATTGATATTATGGATGAAGAATTAAATGATTTCGATCATGCAATAGAAGCACGCAAATGCTTCTCTGTGAAAGTAGGGACTTAGGATGAAATCATTATGAGTTCGCAAGAAATCGTAAAATCAATAACCTGACTGCGAAAGATACATTAAGAACGGAAACATACTAACACAAGCCAAGCTGTTGCTTTTCCATAGACTGTTACAAGATGAAAATATACTAGTATAAACAACGAATAAGATGACAGATAAAAGCTTTACTTTAAAAAGGGCCTTCGTGCTTCCGGAAGCACAATAATACCATAATTTCTAAATTTTTGTTAGATTTCATGCCATTTCTGAACCTCAAAGACAAACTCAGTCTTACGCAGCTGCGATTAGAGGGTCAAAAAGGCAGTCACTCCATATTTAATGCTGCAGTTGGTTAGACTGGAAGCCAACCGAAAATTAGTTGGGAAACGGCGACCTAAACAATGCAATAATAGACCATAATCAAATCTCCTACGTATACAATACTAAACCTTATTATTATGACGAGTAAACCCACAAAAGTATTAACGGCTATCGATCGACATTGAATTTCCACGTTATGGTTCTGAGTCATTCGCAGTCAAGTGAGACGGGTCACGCTCTTGAAACCCGTGTTCGGTTACCATGGTAACTGGATATGGGCTTAATTTATGAAGGATGAGGAGGGAACGTTTATAAAGTTTTAGGCGGAAAAGCCACAATGCGGCTTCGCAGTGCTTTAATTTTCGCGTAATTTTACATTATAGCTCTGCAGTATTCTGCTGTTCTCTTTCTTATGGTTTGTTTTATGACTTCACATAAAAGGTGCAGGCAATTTTTCTGGTACCTAAACGTGAAACAGACTTAGCATTTACTCTATTTGTGTACTTGAAATATTAAATAAATCAATAAATCTGATGCACACCTATCAGGGTACATATTTATAATTGTGACAGACTTTTGCAGATAATGGTTATGGCAAAAAAAATTGTACAGATTACTACCCTCTTTTTTAATACAAAAATAATACTTCGTTTACCTTTCTTACAAACCGTGCCTCAGAAAGCACGTTAAGCCGTTGGTCCCGGTTATCATTTGTAGATCTTTGACAGTCGTTACGAATAGTCAGAAGCAAAAAGTCTGACATCCAGTATTACCAAGGGGTCTCGTATTACCCAGTTACTGGGTTGTGGAGGTCAGCTAGGCAGTCGCTTCATGTAAAATACTGGTACTCAGCTGCATCTGGTTAGACTGGAGGCCGACCCCAAGACAGTTTTGGGAAAAGGCTAGGTAGATGATAACCTTTCTTTGAAACCTTACCGTAGTTAGGTGAAAAACTCCAAGTGGAACGTTGTACTCATGCACATCGAAGGTGTACAAACTAAGGTAGGTACCGATGCTACTATCCCAATAAATCATAGTGCGCACACCAACAAAGTTCCAAACAAAGGTGAAAACTGAACTACTGCAACTTAATACTAGCACTTCAATACAAAGTTAGAAGGATAAAGTTTGCTTACCCTCGCCTAACTCAGACTGCAACAGTAACTTCTTGGTTAGATAAGAACCAGTTGTTTTTGTACTGGTGCTGGCCTTTTATATCTCATCATGCAACCTTATTAAAAAGACAATAAAGATCACTATGATTTTGATAGACGCTACTGGGAAAGCAACCCGATACCTGCCTTAAATATTGCAATAAAGAAAGATTTCATTATGATTTTGTCAGTGTGATGTTCTCAAAAAATTAAAGAGAAACATCGTGAGGAAACCGAGCATGTCCTAGAACCGAAAATCAGAAGACATTTTTGACATCTACCAACCTGGGCCCGCGTGGATGATTACAGCCCACACTTTCTAGTAGAAAGGATTCCTCTGCATCAGTACGTAAAGCCGTTGATCCTGGCTGTCCTTTGTAGATCTCTGACTGTCGTTACAGGTAGTCAGTGGCCCGAAAGTCTCACAACCAGCCTCGCCAAGGGGTAGCGTGGTATCCTGTAATAACTGGGTTGTAGAGGTCAGAGATTGCCTCACTCCATGAAAATACTGGTATTGGCATGACAGCTAGATGCGGTTAGATTGGAAGCCGACTCCGACTTAGTTAAGGAAAGGCTAGGCATGATGGGATGATGCTCTGCTATTTTTTTGAGAAAACATTTCCAACAAAACAGACAAATCCAAGCTATTGCACAGTTAAGGGAAACATATTTACAATAAGAAATGATAGCAATATTAAACAAAATAATTAAAAATAACAAGAAAACGTCATCTTTCATTCATCCTCTCACAGAAACATCCACGACATAAGTCTATCCGTCTCGAGGCAAATAAATCACAGTTTCGAATCGCATTCAGCATGCTAAAATGATATGCTATGCTAAATCAGCGGTATAATAACTGTGCTACAGCTGGAATCATGTTTCAATTACTGTCGTTACGCCTGTGAAGGCGACACTGCATCATAATTCTGCTCATCACGTATGGAACCAACACAAAGAACCGTATTTAATATTCATGCCACATAGCAAGTTCGATTTCCATTTAGATCCTATCAGTAGATTCTGCTGATGAAAATTGAAGTCCAAATCAAAATGTAGTTCTGGGAAATGAAATGGTAGTATTAGATGCAACTGTTTTTGTAGTTTTAGAATCTGAAATTATGACTTAAACTACTATGGTAGATCTACAAGATTTTGATGAAAGAATTTTACTATTTGTAGTTCTCATGATGGTGAAAGCCACATCAAAATCTCTTGCGTAATTAAGAAGAAAAAAAAGTTACTCACATAAGAAACCTTAATATTTGGGAAACAGCAATATTGATTTGTTTATCTTCGATGTATATAATGTTGAGCCTCGGCATGAGGCTCTGTAAGGTATAACATTTCCATTAGCTGATGGGGTGAATCTTTTATTCAGTAAAGGAAACAACTCCAGCGATTCGTTTTCTGTTATATACCTTGGATACGCTTTGGTATAAAGCCATGATTTTCTGTCTAATAACTTTGAAGACAATATTTATGGCACGAATTGATATTAAGCCGCACCTAAATAATTGAAATGGTGACCTGGAATGCTTAGAAATGGTTTTATACGTATTCTAGCTATCAGTCAGACGCCCGATTATCTTACTACCTAAAGGTACTGTGTGACCCGGTAATCAGTATTGTGTACAAGTTTTATCCGGAGTTATTTACTATACGGACCTTGTAGAAACTAGAACAAATTGTTCATGCGATTTTGCCATACCTATTATTGGAATCAAATATGGCAGCTCACAATTTAGGACCCATCAATATTACTGTCAATATTTATCCGTGGTGCTAGGCAACTGCGCTTATCCCAGTTGTAAACGTGCCTTTGTGCCTATTGGCCTTGTTTCGTTCTGTTTTGTTCATATGGAGGGAAGTGAAATTAAGTTTTTTACTACTCCTCCGCTATTTATTTTTTTATTAATTTCGTTGCGGGATCCAAGACAGTTCTCTGGGACGTTGTCGACTTTCATTGTCTCGGCCCTTTTCTAGTGGTCGCCACTGTTTATTCTGACTTAAAGGTATTACAGTGGTTTGGGAATAGTGAGCTGGGCTTGACCCAATAAAAAAAACAGTGTAGTGGCGTTTAGATAGGCAGTGGCTTCATGTAAAATACTGATTTTCAGTTCCATCTAGTAACATGTAAAGCTAACCTTATCATCATCTGCCTAGCCTTTTCCCAAACTATCTTGGTGTCGGCTTTCAGTCTAACCGGATGCAGCTGAGTAGCAGTATTTTACATGAAGCGACTGCCTATCTGACCTCCACAACCCAGTAACTGGGTAATACGATACCCCTTGGTAAGACTGGATGTCAGACTTTTAGCTTCTGACTACTCGTACCGACTGTCAAAGATCTACAAATGACAGCCGGGACCAACGGCTTCACGTGCTTTCCGAGGCACGGAGGAAACTCGATATGTAATTATGGTCACCCATCCACAAACCAACCTCGGCAAGCACGGCTTAACCTTAAAGATCGACCTGGGCGGCTGTTATTATTTAGCTACGAACTCCTCTCGTGGCTCTCTCCTCTAAAGCCAACCTAATATAGTTCGTAAAAGGCCAGGCTAAAAATGTTATTCAGAGTGATTGACGTGGGAAATACTGTAAGGCAGTTAAGTACTCATAAATACGTGCAAAATTTAGTTTGAGACAACTATGAAAATGATGAAATTAATTTTAAAATCACCGATGAAAAACTTCTATATTTGGGGGGTTTTGGAATGATGTACTTAGAAACATTTTGTGGGAACATTCATTTGAAATAAAATAATTATCTCAACTCAGATTGTGTCATACGGTTAGCTCACAAAGGCAACCGCGTTTTAATCGGATCAGTAACTATCACAGACGAAAACTATTCAGCTGAATTTAATTCGGTCGCTTTTATCGCGGGATGATAGCTCACAAAACACAATGGAGTTAATATTATACGTTTGATCTGAATATCGATAGTCTAGTTTATTGGTTCGTTAATTTTTCCAGTCGCTGTTACCTAGGCATTGGCTTATCGAATGGTGTTTAGGTACCACATGCAGGATTATATTACCACAAATGATCGCGGTGTGACTGGACTAAGAAAGAGGGGAAACAGATTTGTATACACCTAACAATTTATTTACCATCTACCCGTATTCTCCAGTCATCCTACGGTCAAGGCGCTTGCAAGTGCGGCAGCGTAGAAAGATCGGGAGCTCAAAATAATTGAAAATCACGAATAATATAGGTATGCCTTCTTAGTGTTATATTACGGTCTACTAGTTGTTTATAATGTCATTAAAATTACTAATGAACGGCAAAACAACGGACACCCCGTTTTTGTTAACCTAGTTTTTATCAAGATCTAACCGTGCGGAACCATGGAGTTTCTTTCCGGTTCTTCTCAATAGGAAACGACCAATTCGAATCATGCACCTTTTGTCGCCATTTAACAAGTGCCCATGTAGGCCTATGTAAAATCAAATATTTAGATTTTTGATTTTATTCCTAGTCTTGAAATGAAAATCTTCTCGTCAGGTTGAATACGAAAACTTTTCAGAACAAAAATGGGACTTCGTTAAGTCAACACAAAATTACGTTCCAGCTTGGAAAAAGATGGAAACAGTGTCACATTTTCAGCGTCCCGTCCCTAGACAATATGTCACCATTATGTTAGTTCAGCAATGTAACCATCGGTCAACGTCGAAACTTATTTTGGTCAATAAAGTTTTTGATATTGGTATACTTAGGTCTTTTCGTATCATTTTCTTTTACACGAAAATGATGTTAGTGTAACACGATATCGATATTGGTTGTAATGGGTGGAACGTTACGTCATTACGTGTTTTGATAGTACCTGAATAAAGCTGTGCAAGGAACTTTTGGCGCGTGGCGAAAATCTGAACTAACGACGTCATCTTATGTTTGAAAATTTTAGTTCACAAATATGTTTACCATTATCGCTGCCTTCCGTGTATAACTGTTCTTTATATAGAGCATACACTAGAAACAACAGTTTTTCTGTCAATGATATATATGATATGATGATCTAAGTATTTTTTTAATGTCACGCTGATGGTGGCGCGTGTATCGGGTCATTTAGTTCCCTTCAAAATGGTTGAGTTGAATGATGGCTGATCCATGCGTGATGTTCGTGAACGGGCGCTGTCAGTTGTGCCTGGTCATCTCTTAGTTGGCACGGCTTATTTCGAACTATTTATTTTATTTTTGAATTGTCTTTTTTTAGGGTTCCGTACCCAAAGGGTCAAACGGGACCCTATTACTGAGACTTCGCTGTCCGTCCGTCCGTCCGTCCGTCTGTCACCAGGCTGTATCTCATGAACCGTGATAGCTAGCCAGTTGAAATTTCTACAGGTTATGTATTACTGTTGCTGCTATAACAACAAATACTAAAAACAGAATAAAATAAATATTTAAGGGGGGCTCCCATACAACGAAGTGATTTTTTTTCTCGTTTTTATAAATAATGGTACGGAACCCTTCGTGCGCGAGTCCGACTCGCACTTGGCCGGTTTTTTCTTTGTTTTTACTGTGGACACTTTTATCGTGCACGTCTTGCTACATCGTTCTCACATAATTTACCATCTCAACATGAATGATGTAACCAAGATTTTTGTAACAAGTTACTAATTTAAAAGAGTGTCCATGGAGTTTCTTGCCCATTCTTCTCCATAGAGATCTACGTTTTGGAATGGGCAACTACAGTACTTTCACAAGTTATTATGTCTAGTGACTGGGACTGTAGCTTAATATTTATTGTTGTTTGACTATTCAAAAGTGCCTGTAACTGGCCTACTTGAAATTTTTGATTTGATTTGATTTGATTGATTTTTCGCACAGCTTTATAGACTAAATAATGCTTTGACAGAGAATAAACTCAAGACGGAGTACGTAATTGAAATTCAATTATATGTAAACATGAAGCGATGAGAATCGTTAATGACTGCGGTAGAACGCAGATGCGGCAGAATTAATTATAATCATAAAGTCCTTCTTCACGGAAACTTGAGTAAATAAAACCACTTGATTTTATAAGCAACTTTGAACTGTGGGTCATTATGGGAAAAGATGACATCGCGGTTTCGATCAAGGTTGTTTAATATGACTGCCAGGGCTGCGGGTTGTCGAAAGATTTACCGTGGCCTTTGAACACAAAGGGCTAAGAAGGAACATGGATGAGTTTTAGTCAGCCAAGTCTGACACTCCCTTCCGCTCCGCCCAGAGCGGGAGAAGTCATTTGATGATTTCCCATCCGAAAAAAAAGGTTTTTTAATATCTCGTACGAATTTTCATCGCAAAGTTATATCGCTAGTAAAATAACTTGGCGTAACATAACATCAGAACCGAGGCCTGAACAAAAACGCGCGGCGTAAACATAACGTAGGTAAATACGTTGTTTTTTTAATTGACAATACAATTATCTTATGGCATTTTAGTTAGTAGTTTTACTATGAATGGTGTCGGACTTAAAGAACAGCACCATCCCATATCTTCCCGTGAGTGTCGTAAGAGGTGACTAAGGGATTTGCCAGAGAATGGGCAGTGGCGTTCTCTGCACTTTTGTAACAACCGTACTGCGATCGCCAACTCGCCTGCCAAGCATGGCGATTATGGCAAAACCCCCCAACATGCCAATGTGGCGACACTTGGGGGAGGCCTATGTCCAGCAGTGTACGTCTTTTGGGCTGAAATTATGATGATGATGATGATTTAAGTTAAATTGTTTGTAACAATCATAATCAGTAACATCCATTGATATGAATACATTCTAAAAATTATGAAAATATTATAGGTATGTGAAACGAGTATTTTTAATTTTGAAATTTAAGTACGTCACTTTTGTACAACACGCTCGTGCTAGGGTCTCCGTATTTTTCGAATCCAAAAGACTTTTAAAACTTTACTCAACTAATTTTATAAACTAAACTAATACATACAATAAACGTAATACATACTATACATATTTAAATCAACATAAATATAAAATACTATATTATATACTATAATCATGTTGACAGGAAATGTTCTCTAATTCCTCTCTTGAACACGTCTAACGAAGGGCTATCCCGCAAGGAGTGTGGAAGTGAATTCCAAAGACGCACAGCACGAACAGTAAAGGTCCATCATATCGACTTGAGGAGTGGGGAAGCGAAGGAGAAGAAAAAAAATCGATTTTTTTAGAGAATTTTTCGTACAATAATCACTTGGTTGATTATTAAACAGCTGCTCAAAACTGCACACGTTTGAAACCCTAAACTTCAAAATTCTGGTGGTAATATTTATGCTAACTAAGCAACAAGGCACTTGGTAAGCTAGTTAGTGGTTAACTTAGACTGAGGTGCTTGAGCTCTAACTTTGGTAGTGCTTAGGTGTTCTCGCAGTTTCACGTTTGACTTCTGTACGACTTTGTTGGAACTTGTGGTTCTGAGTTAGTTAATTAGCTGTTTATTATAAAACGTCAGTTGTATTACGAGTATAAATTTATCGTTAATTAAAACAAGTTACGTAACTGATTAAGCTTGCTGCAATATACGTAGCTACTTCAAATCCAAAAGAATTTCAAGAGATGGAAAGTTGCGAATCGTTTTTTAAGAACACTTAGTATTACGAATTGGAGCAAATGTAACAAGATCTTAGTGATGCAAGCCTTGAGGTTGGACTGAAGATGAAAATGTCGAAGACCGACCGGGATGATTTCATTGAGAATTGGAAAGAAGTAGTGTAGAATCGTGATAATTGGAAGGGATGGAAGGAGTTCTTTGCCCAGCAGAGCTGCATTAGGTATTTCTTATCTGTCTTTCCAGCAGCATCCTTATCTTGACCGTTATTTGGGTCTGATTATAATATTTAGCCAATTTTAAACACACTATTCGGCTACAGCGTACCCAAACATCTGTAATTAACTCCCCCATCCTACATCTACCTAAATAATTCCTCCCAAAGCTAACATTAGACCACATTTTCTCGTTCCAGCTGCCAGCATCAACGAAACATGCATGTTTAATGAACAATGCGAGGACGTGTACTTCAAGACAGAATGCAGGAACGAAAGATGTGCTTGCAAGTTCGAGATGGTGCCCGAGGTGACGGTAGATGGCGCTGTCATCTGCACTTGTGAGTTATGACACGTTATGTTTTGCTTGTTTGCTGAATATTAGATGAGTTTTGTGGTTAAGAGCATCAATAATTCTGGAACTGTTTGAATTCTGAAAATGTTATTTACCGTTGGAGATGTAAAATATTTACAAAAACACTTTGCTTATAAATCATGACATAAACATGAAAAAAAAATCATTTGATGTTATTGGGAAAGGTAACGAGATGTGTATGAATTTAAATTCGCATCCGATTGACTAATCCCTAATATTAATGAACAATATTCAGTTATAGTCGGTGAGAATGTTCGTATTAGCAGCTCGATGTTCATGAATTATGTAATAAAACTATTTAATAAAAAGTAACGACTACGAATCAATAATGTGGCATTTCAAAAAGGAGTTCCTAAAGGACCACAACCTGGCCCGAAAATTCTAGACAAAATCATTTGGACTGCCTCATTGGTCTAGAGATCTAGGGTTTGATTCCTAATTCAGGCTAAGTATTAATGGGTTTTCTATGAGTATCTAGACTAGTACCAGGTTCACGACCGTAAGCTCGCCCCATTTTATATGCAAGTACTTATTTTATGAGTACATTTTAACAAACATTTTCAGCGGTCAAGCCGGTGGAGGAATCGACGAGGACTCTGGATCCTGCGATGATCGGAGTCCTGTTCGGCATGGCGCTCATGTTTGTCATCATCTGTGTGGTGTTACGGCTCTTTAGCAGGTAAAATATATGTGCCAGGCTGTTACTACAAACTTTGTTAGATTTTTTTAGTGGGATGCTAGGTCTAGCTCAGGACAGAGTTTTAAAAGAAGAAGCTGCGATGTTGCGGCCTACCATACAGTAATTGATCGCTTGATTGGTTTGGCCAGTCTGAAATAAGTGCCAGGTTCAAATAATTATATTGGTTCTTGAAATTAACGTGAATTGAAGTCCACTGCCGTGTATTGTGAGGGATATAAACTATCCTACGTCAGACTCCAGGTCGTAAACTAAATCCTTGTCGATGCTGCCGCAGCTCTGTTGTTGAGTGAAAGTAGGGAAATTAAACACTCTTTCACATTTAATACTAGTAGTATAAAAAGTTTTTTTTTGTGTGTTTATTTAGATCCAACAAAGGATTCCCAGCCTGCTTACATTGACTGATTGCTTGATCTTTGCTTTGTTCAGGATGCATGAGAATTTTTAACTTCCCAGATTATACATGTGTGTGTGCTGGTTTCTTTAATAGTATTTAAACCACTCAATATTATAATTTCAGAGCGAGATGGAGGGAAAACCGAACGATCTTCAATACGCCCAATCCTCGACTGATGAACGTGTCCTTGCTGAGAGACTCCAAGCTATTGCATTCACAAGTAAATATATTTTTAGAATTATTTCATAAGACTGTAATAGGCATACTTACGAGTTACGACTAGTAGTAATGGTTTTTTTAAGTAATTTACTCATTACGGCACCGTCGTAATAAACAGTTACGAAGCTGGTATAACATCATTCTCCTGCCTTATATCGCATGTTATTTGGGTTCGGTGCAGCATGTCTTCTTCTTCCATACTTCTATTACTCGTTATCTCATCAGACTCCTCTTTGTCCATCCAGCGTTCCTTTTGTCTTGCTCTACTGTTATACCTATCAACATTCATACTCAAACTTTCCTCTCGGCATATTCCGCATTCTTTTTATTTTTGTAAGTATGGAAGTATAATATTGCTACGTGTGTTATTGGTTCCAACTTTCATTAATAAAAAATAACTACCATTTCCAGGATCGCCGCGGCTCCCGCGTCAGCGTTCGCCCCCCATCAAGGCAGGCGAGCCAGCAGGAGCTCAGACCTCACTCGCCAAGTCCAGGTAGCAAACCCGACCAGACCATACGATTAAACCCTTAGACAGTAGATGTATTGTTTTTATTTCTGTGGTCTATGATGGAACTACTTTTTATTTTTGAGATTATAGCTTTTTCCCAAGGCTTAACTGCCGTGCTAAGCTAAGTAAGCTATCCTTTGTCACACTCCGTTGTTGCGTAAAAGTAAGAAAACTAAACACCCTTTCGTACATATTACTGGTAGTATAGGATTAAATTTATTTATTAATCGACCTCCAACAAAATATACCCATACAATATAAGTCACAATTATTCAAAAGGTTCTTTTTCGTGTGTTTCTTCATTCATAAAGGGTGTTAAGCAGCCCTTAACGAAGCCGAAGCGCACTTGTTCTCCACGAGTGTGGAACCTAAGATAGAAACACGCTTGTACGATACCACTACATACAGACTGCAAAGTCAATAGAAATCTCTATTCCTAGACAGCACGTTTAAATTAGAAAAAAATAATGTGGAGAAAAAAAAACCAATGCAATAAGAAAACGTTCAAGGACAAGAAAACATAACTATTACAATGTTTCTTAAAAAAGTTTAATCTATTATTTCCCACTTACTGCAGTGCTGAAATTATGTTTGTGTTTAGAAACGGGGAGGTATATGTCCATGTTAAGTTGCTTCGAGTCTTGGGAGTGCGGCGATTTGTCCTAGATTAGCATTTGAATCTGAGACTTATTAAAAAATAACATTCTATGATATATTTTTGCTACCTATTTTAAACTCACTCTTATTTTCCATTCTTGAATTCTCTAGTTTTTGCCAGTCCCCGAGGCAAAAACTTCAGAATGCAACCTGTTGCGGTCCTTTTTCACGTTTTCAGAAATAAAGAGTAGTTCCTTATTTATTATGTGTTTTTTTATGATCCTGATCGTTATTTTTTTTTTGTAAAATTTTTAGTACAGTAAGTTGCAGAAGTAATAAAATTGTATCGAGGCTTGAATTTATATTCTTATTTACTACACTCTCTGCAATAGCAGCCTCGGTTTTTATTTTTGCAGCAGACTGTATTTTGTGTACTGCACCAAAGATGTGATAGATTTTCAATTCTAAATGTTTTTGACTATCTAATTGTGGTGTTTTTTCCTAAATTACTTTTGTAACACAATTTGAGGGGAACGGGCAAATCCTTTTGGTAGACCTTTTGTTTTATTTGCTAATGTAATGCCAATTTTATAAGTTTTTTTTTGGGCAATAGGCTCGCCCCTTATTACATGGAACTTAAACATGTTTGGTGAAATTTGGGTGTACTATTAGGTACACCTCTGACTAGCTCTTCGGGAATTACAAGCGTGATGTTATGTTTAATAATTTTCTTTAAAACGACACTGAAACTAGTTACTAAAACTGTACACTAAAATTTTTCAACAGTTACTTTACCTCTTATTTTGCATAACTGTCAAAATCACAGTGATCCTTAACTTAATTATTATAAGGTCTATCTTGGATTGCTGTCGCTGGTAAAGTGATATTTTAATTGTTTTAAGGTAGCTGATGGTAGAGGTTAGTTTACTGTGAGAAAACTGTAGGCATTCAAACACTTTAACTCTGATGGAGTTACTCTAACCAATTATTAAAGATTGAAACAAGCGCAATACCAAATTACATTCAAACACATTTAACACTTATCGGAATTTTAAAATCCTTATCTGATTGCCTTTTCGGTTTAGTGATCACAAGCGTTACTGCTGACCATGGGGTCCTGGGTTCGATCCTCGGGTCAGACAAAGTGTTTTTGGATTTTTCCATCAGAATTTCCTAGTACCAGTCACAGAGTCTAGATTTGTGCCCGATTGATAGCAATAGACACGCCCTCTATTTCATGGGACTTAAAAAACTTAACTGGCGAAATGTGGGTGTACTACTATTAGTTACCTTCCAATAAACCCCCCTCCAGGCTAACATTGCCCGTTTCCCTGCTCACTGACAATGCTAATCATGATTATTTCATGTATCAACAGCACGCCCTCATCAAAGTCATCAGCTACACCGAAAACCCTCAGGTTACATACGACTATCATTTTGCTTGTTATGCTCTGTATTGTCTTTAGTTTCAGATAACGTAGGTTTACCGCACGTATTTATAATATCTTCTTTGAATCTAGGGTAATCTTTTAAAAGAAAATCTCTAGTTATCTTTGTCTGACAGATGTCAATTTCTTTTAATTTATCTCTCTTAGTCCTCACTTCACTTTTTATGTCTAATACCTTATATTTGAATTCCAACAGTAATAGACTTGACTCATCTGTATTTCTTGTCAACCTTGATATTATTGTAGTTGGTTTCATTTTTGTGTTACCGTTTTGAGTATTTTTTGAGTTTCTGTCTCTGTGTCATGTCTGCCTTATGTATGATTGATTATTTAATTAAGAATAAATCAAGAATCATTATTAAACGTCATGTTCAATGAAGAATTTATTTCCACTAAGACACACCTCCGCTATACCAATTATTATAACGTAGTCTAAAATATAATTATTTATGACATATAATCACGCCAACTAAATAGTGAACTCACAATATCTGTTTCTGTGTGTCGTAGCGTTTAAGTAATCTGGAACTGTATTATGAAGTGTTAAAGTCTTTATTCCTACGTTGAAAAAGGATTGGAACTAACAAAGGGATTCAGAAGGGGAACAGTGGGTACAAAGGGGTTAGTTAGCATGACGTCATAAAGCAGTCTTGTTTTAATATCAATCCAGTATGGGAAAGACGGAGCTATAGAGGACGTCTAGCGCCATCTCTTTTCCACTCTGGAACATGAATAAAACAACACTGCTCTAAGACGTCCTGGTGGGCCACTAGTGCTCTTTTGCATTGGAAAAAAGATTACTCTTGATTCGTTATAATACGGTTCCAAAAAGTATTTGTAGCAAATAATACACCGTTTATGTCTATAAGTGCTGGTACATTAACTAAATGATCAAATGATGAAATCCCTATTTAACATTTAATTTATCTCCCTTAACTCTCTAATAATCAACACTCGTAGTTATTTCCTGATAAGAAGGTATTTTTGCATTTGGTTTAACTCTAGGAAGTATTCTTAGCCCAGTTCTATTGTATTGCTGCTATATAGAATTTCTAACAAAATAAAATACTGCTTCGGCCAAGCTACTGTTGCCTTTGTAAACATAACATTATCATAAGAATATTTCAATACTTATGTCATTAATTTCATCTGATAAAAATGTTCAGTAGAATCAATTTCCATTAGTATCTCATTGTTATAGAAATATGCAAATGTAGAAACATGTGAGTTTTTCTTGCATGATTTTCTGCTCTATTAACACTTAAAACTTAAAAAGAATCTACTATTATTGTAAAAGTGTAAAGTAATTATTTAACTTCTTCAGCAAGGACCTTCTATTAGAATAGTTAAAATGGATTCAAGTAAAGCTTCTCACTCATAAAATTATTATACTCCATTAAACAAGGATACGTTACGCATGTGATCCTTTTCGAAATCATGCTCTAAGCATGCTTTGCCTTCAACATATTGCCTTACAGAAATTGGCCCTACAGATTTTTCTTTGCTTACAGGGTCCCGGCGTGGATCTAGAGCTAGCAGTGGACACTCTGCCACTTCTTTGCGATCAGCCACTCTGAGATCCCCGACAACCCCTGGACCGACTTCAGTTACCGTCGAAATTCGCGCACCAGATGTGTAAAATGAACATGACAATCATTAAATTGATATTAAAGAATAGAATGATAAAACAAAAGATAAAGATCGTAAGGATAATAAGATAAGAGATATCTTAAAGAATGATGTAAGTGATGATAATAACATGCATGTGAAAGGTCAGGAAAATTATAAAAGTACTGCAAAAACCAGTCCATCGTTTAAATTATTTGTGATATATTATACCGATGGTTCAACAAGTATTTAGGCTTATATTCATCCATTTTATAGCAATAAAACGCACTATATCTGTCGTTTATTCAGCCACTTGGAAAGTGCCTCGAAAATTACATACATTTTTGTCTCACATGATTATAATTTTGGTAATAAGATAAAATAATAACACAAAATTAGTAAGTAATGTTAAAGTAATAGTTATGAACACATTCACAACCCAATATATGTCACGTTTACTAGAAGTAGAGCACAGTTCAACGATTCATAGATTAAAAGAACTAGGTTTACTTACTTAAGCTTTTTTAGCAATGAAAAAGTAAAGCTTTTTGGCAAACATTTTTGTAGTTTGATAGTTTTAAATTGTCGATTATTAATAGATAAGTCGTAATGGTTTCTTCTTTTCTGTATCCCATGTAAGTACATATGCTAGATTCTACTACCTGCCTTAGAAATAAAGTTTAGCTTACAAAATAAGCATCGTAGAACTAGAAATATTTATTTACGGGGACCATCCTCCATAAGGGAGCGATCAGAATTTTGAACGGTGGATATTTTAAATAAACGGTGGGAAGCTTCGATGCTGCTTTCTATAAATATAATAAGACTTTTAAATTTTAGCATAAGAGCGATTATAGCTTTTCTTTAAACCATTTCTATGAGAGAGAGTTGTGAATCGAAGTTAAGATTTCATTACTTACTGAGTTCTTTAGTATCGTTAGTCTTGTCACTGTGTAAACCGGGGAAATTTACACAGAGTAAAACAGTAATAACTATTTCGTAGGTTACTTCATTGCACCTCTGATGCTTAGACCAAATTTTATGCAATGCGCACAAAATGTGAGTACATTTAGTGGTTCTGCGATAAACTATGTACAACGGCGAAAAGCATAAGAAAAAATGTATAGGAAAAATATATAAATTAAAAATAACATCACCTTCATTATTATGTATGGGTAATACTTCAATTATGGGGAAGAATTGACGTATCGCCGATACTGGATCATTCACTATGGAAAGATTACTGTAAGCTATTGTACTTAAACATGATAAAAAAAATATGCTCACATTGTGAAAAATGTATTTCGTACACTGTGCTAGATATTACTATGTACCTACTGAAAATTTACGCTGTAATTTAATTATATAAACTTTTATTATAATATAACTTATACTTCCCAACATCGGTGTTTTCATTACTTGCCTAAAATCTTGTGGTATATAAGTCGTTTTTAGGGTTCCGTACCCAAAGGGTCAAACGGGACCCTATTACTGAGACTTCGCTGTCCGTCCGTCCGTCTGTCACCAGGCTGTATCTCATGAACTGCGATAGCTAGCCAGTTGAAATTTCTACAGATTATGTATTTCTGTTGCCGCTATAACAACAAATACTAAAAACAGACTAAAATAAATATTAAAGGGGCTCCTATTCAAAAAAGTGATTTTTATAAGTAATGGCACGGAACCCTTTGAGCGCGAGTCCGACGCGCACTTGGCGGGTTTTTGACTAGCTTAGGTGTGGCACGCACTCCAGCTTAATGGATCAACAACCCTAAAAAGCAGCTGAGATAGACTGGAAGCGAAAAGCGGAGGATCATAATTATGTACAAGATTTCTGTTACAGGCTGAGTCGATTTGACTGACAAATTGTAATACAACTGCTGAGGACATTAAGCAAACATTCTTCAGCAAAGTTCGCAACAAGAACACTCAAAATTCACATTGAATAGAAAAATTATGCTAGCTCAACGACGCCTAAGAAAATTCCTATTTGCAAAACGCTCGACGTACGCACGGCAACCAATCAAGCTTTACAAATTAGTTTGTGTGGATTTCTCATTGTACGGGAAAATTTATACCAAGCCAGGCCATGTTTTTCTGGAAATTTATAGCTTGATATCACCGTGTATGGGTGTGTGTGTGTTTGTGTGTGTGTGTGTGTGTGTGTGTGTGTAACATAACAAACTACGTCAAGCGTAGTGCTGTCACCGTCAAGGCTGCTGAGACAAGGACATTGCGAGCAACTGACTTCGAAGTAGTAACATTAGAAGTTTTCACACAGTTAAGCTGCCCAAAGATTTACTGAAATACGAATAAATACCTTGGGTTAACACCGTCAGGAGATCGTGTCGAGTCGAGGAGCTCGTGGCTAAATAATAACAGCTACATGGTTCGATCCTTAAGGCTAAGCCTTGCTTCCCGAGGTTGGTCCGTGGATGAGTGACCATAATTACATACCGAGTTTCCTCCGTGCTTTGGAAAGGACGTTAAGCCGGTGGTCCCGGCTGTCATTTGTTGGTCTTTGGCAGTCGTTACCGTTGTCGTCCAGTCTTACCAAGGGACTCGTATTACCCAGTTACTGGGTTGTGGAAGTCAGACAGGCAGTCGCTTCATGTAAAATACTGGTACTCAGCTGCATCCGGTTCGACTGGAAGTTGACCCCAAGATAGTTTGGGAAAAGGCTAGGCAGATGATGGTTGACATCATCAATATCAAAAATACTACAAAACACACAAAAACATAACATCACGCCTGTAATCCCTGAAGGGTTAGGCAGAGGTATACCCATTAATACACCCTCATTTCGTCGATTATGTTTAACTCTCATGTAATAGGATAAATCCGGACTCCTTGATTACAACTGAGAATTTTCTAATGGAAAAACCCAATAAAACTTTGCCCGGCCTGGGAATGGTACCGAAGACCTTATGCTCAACAGTCGCTCTTGCGACCACTCGACCAACATGGCAGTCTACTTAACAAGTTACTAAAATAGGTATTAGGGGCTGGGCGGAGTGGTAGATATCCAACTTGCTCAGCAAAGCGCCACTGACTTGCGCCATGCACGCACTCAATGACGTCACGCACTGCTGGCAGGATCGATTTATCTTCCTGCTCTCTGAATGAATTAAAAAAAAACGATATTTGTGCATGCCATGTTATTTAAGATGGTTTAATTAAGGACCACGCTAAGGCATTAGGAATTATAGGATACTGAGTATAATGATTTAGATTTGATGGACAAAAAGCGGCTGATAACTCAAATAAAACACAAACCTTTCTTAACAATCGTGTTTTATGGTACAACTCCAAGATTAATATAAGCTTGTTGAGACAATAAACCAAACTTGGCATAGTAAATACAATCCGACATAAGTTTCTGGGCGATCGTCAGTTGTTTTTTATCCAAACCTCGCAGTTGCAGGCCCAGGGCCTTCCCGAATACCTCCCAATCTTCATTTTTCATATCTACAGGTTTTTCAGGAGACCTTTCTCCTTCAAGGCTACTGTCATTAGTACTTTTGTACACTATTGGATTTGTGAATTTCCTCTTTTTACCTGGCGGTGAGCTGGTTGGCTCTGAGTTTTGGTAACTTCCCTCTTCGTCCGATGTTGTGGGTGAAATAACCTGAAATCAATTAAATGTAAAGTTAATAAGGCTCTGTTTATTTTTATAACTACATACATTTCGCCAGTACCATGTAATAAGGATGAGCCTATTGCCATCGGCCGGGTACAAGTCCGGCCTCTGGGCTACTGAAAAAACCAGATGGAACATCCCAATAATACTGGGAATCGAACTTCTAGGACCAACTACCTATCATGACGTTTTCAAGCAGTATTGTTTTACTCTTATTCCAGTGTGGGAAAAATATGGAGCTATACAGGATGTCTAGCGCCATCTCTTTAAGAGTAAAACAATACTGCTTTAAGACGTCATGGTAGGCCAGCAGGACTTCTTGATCTTCTTGGACTAGATGAACGAAGCAATCAAAATAAAACTATACCTAGCTAAGGTAAAGTAATATGACTCAATTTTTATATATGATAGAAAAATTATTATTCAAATGAAAAGGGACTAGAATGGTTGAATAAAATAACAATTTATTGTATGATCACCAAACAGTCATACTAGGTCCAATCACTAAACTTCAAAAGATCCAACCACTTGGCTGCATTTAGCTGTCTAAATCTAGCATTCAAGTGAGCCAGTAAGTTAGAACGAGACTAACATAGGTGTGAGCGAGAGGGCAGGGAGAACCAAAAACAATGGCGGCACGGCAATGCGAGCGCTGTAAACGTCACTAAATACTTTCGTAAACGTTTTGTAATAACGTTTTTTTTATCAAGAAACTTACTTCAGATTTTAAAGGATCCTTCTGCTTAGACTGGCTAAATTCGCTTGCACTGTCACCAAGAAAAGATAACGCGTCGAAGTACCATAATGTAGGTTCATGAATTTCATGCTCATCATCTGCGTCATTTGCATGTGATTGTGACTCTTTAACCTGTGATGAAAAGAAGGAACCATAGATATTTTATTGTGTATTGAAATTTTAATGTTTGCTGTCAAGATCGATAGATGGCGTTGGTGTCGAATAATTTAAGTTTGGGTTTCGCAATTTTTTTATAGTTTTTTTTATGATCTCCTATTACAATATCACGTGTAAGTTTAATAGTCTAACATTATCGGCTCGGCAATAAACAAAGGAACTAAAAAATACCACAGTTTATTTGAGGTTAAGTACGAAAAATAAGAAAATAAATGATTAAACTAACCTTACGTAACTCCCTGTAATAATTAGTCCGTAAATTAAGAATCTTCTTAGTAAACGTTTGCATATTAGCGTTTTCGTCGAGTTTTTTGTAAATTTCAAGCAGTATTTGATTGGCATTCGTTCTTCTGTATTTGTTCTTATAATCTGCATGCTTCTTATCCCATAGTAGAGGCATGTTTTTGTACATCTCTAAGATTTCTATCAGCACTTTTTTTTCTTTTGGTGTCGACATGTTGAACTCGTGGCGTCGCGATTACGTGGACGCGCGAATCAGTGCACGTGTGCTCGCGTCGCCGGCCGCGAGGTAACTGGCAACCTTGATTCAGAGCGCTGACTCGCTGCTCACTATTCTAACTCGTGTACTAATTAGACTCGCTCGCTACTTGGCTAGTTGGCTCATTCTTTAGGAATATTTCGTGGCTGACTTCTTTTAGTTTCTACATTTTTGGTCTAAGTGAGTGCACTAAAATATTTTAGATCTACGGAAGTCCTGTGCGGTGGGCCTCTAGTGTTCCTGCCCCTGACTGGTGCTTACTCGTACCTACTGATACTAGAACGACAAGAATAAATCATAATAATTCATCTTGTCGTTATAAACTGCATTGACAAATTAACACAACATAGAGACTGGTGTCTGTTTTAGGTACAGATTACAGATCACCAAGCTAACTGTCCATCGGAAATGTATCTAATTAATTATATGTAATTAAATTTACAGACAATTAATAAAATCAATGGTAAAAGTGAATTAAACGTACCTATAGCTAAATTCCGACTTCATTTATTGATCATCTAAACTAATATTATAAAGAGGAAAGATTTGATTGTTTGTTTGTTTGTTTGCATTGAATAGGCTCCGAAACTACTGATATGATTTAAAAAAACTTTCAGTGTTAGATAGCCCTTTATCGAGGAAAGCTATAGGCTATATATCATCACGCTACGACCAAAAGGAGTGGAGCAGCAATCAAAAATGTTGCAAAAACGGGGAAAAAGTGACGCAAACGAAGTTGCGACGGACAGCTAGTTTGCTTAATAAATGTCTTACCTCGTTATTAATTACTAGTTAAACCCCGCAGTTTCACCCGCCAATTTTGTTAGACGCATAAGGGCTACAGCTTTTAAATAGCCTCTAACTTTTCTCAAGAATTAAGCTATGTAATGCTAAAAAAAACCTTCTGCACGCGTAGCATGACCGCCGTAGAAACGGGTTATCTTGACGGAAGAATCGACAAACTGTCATATTGTCATTGTCTTTCTGTCATTCATTATGTCGATTCTTCCGTAGACAAAACTCGTTTCTACAGCGGTCATGCTACGCGTGCAGGTAGTCTGTATATGTTAATAAAAAAAGTTACCCCTTATAACATCAGCTATCTGCCAGTAAAAGTCTTGTCCAAATTGGTCTAAATATTAGCCAGCTGGAACAAACAGACAGATAATGATTTTTGTTATAAGTAAGTACCGTAAATACTTTCGTATGCATTCAGTAAAAAAGTGTTACTTTGATATTACCGACATACACTTCAATTTCATTTATTTGTACTACATGTGTATTACATTTGATTATTAAACGCGCAATAAACTGTACCAAAGCCCAAAGTTAAACTCGGGAAATGTATGGTATAATATCTGTATTTCACTGGTCACTATCTTACACCGCGTTTACACTTTTAAGGAATAAAAAGGAAACGTATAGAAAAGTAAGTTAATCGCTGTCCGAACTGCTTGAGCTCTTGTGTGTTTTGTTGGAACTTTGTTTATGTTAGTTAATGCCGTACAACATAGATGGCGCTGTTTTCATAATTTAGCTTTGATTTTAAATATTTTGCATCGTAATGAATATGAAACGTCTTGAAAAAGGTACCAAGGTAATTCGTGGAAAAAACGAGAAACAATTTATTTAAAATAGGTAATACACTAGATTGCTATCTAGCTATTTAATTAGATCACCTTCTATACTCATGTCACGAGAAGATATATTTTTTTAAACAAAGCTCTTCTACTTATTCAATCAACTCGAATTAACATTATGTTTACGAAACTAACGAGCAATTTCACTTGGTCGGGTTATATTTTTCGATATAAAGCTCTGTTGTCTGATGTTTTGTAGTACTGGAACGCGTTTTACTAACTGGAACGTAAACATTTAGCTATTCGAGTTTTGAATTTCAGTTTGTTTGTATTTTTTTTTTCGCGGATTAAATTATCGTTTATTTTGATCCAAAGGTGTGTTCTCCTCAATGTGTTTACAAAATTTATATCTTCTCGTGGCGGGGAGTATAGATACATAGTATTATGTCAGTTGCACTCTAGCAGTACCTAAGCTCCTTTGTTTGTTTCTTCGAATTAAATAACAAAAAGATACAGTTTATTAATGTCAAGAATAGATTTGCTGCCGGCTCCTGAATTGAAATTTAGAAGTTTTCAAAGTGCGCTAAAGTTTAAAGTTTGGAATTTTGGGTGCTAGACAAGGATGAGTCTGAACTCGTGGTCTTCAGTCTGATATCCTAATCGTTGGGTTATTATCGCTTCTACTATTGCTGCCACACCACATAAGTTTACAAAATAAAAGTTTCTCTTCCTCATGTTGTTTTGTTCATTGATGACCGTTATCATCCTGTATGGTGTCGGTGTTCTGTATGGTGTCGGACGTAAAGAACAGCACCATCCCATATCTTCCCGTGGGTGTCGTAAGAGGCGACTAAGGGACTTTTCAGAGAATGGGCAGCAGCGTTCTCTGTGATTTTGTAACAACCGTACTGCGATCGCCAACCCGCCTGCCAAGCGTGGCGATTATGGCAAAACCCCCCCTCTTAGGGGAGGCCTATGTCCAGCAGTGGACGTCTTTCGGCTGAAATGATGATGATGATGAATGCTGATCATCCTGATTTGTCCGACTAAAGTTTGGGCTTTTGTTCTGCTTTGTATAATTTGGTATTTTGGTGTTGCTTCGATTAGTCTGATAATCATCTCTTGGGTCCCTTTTTTACCTTACCTCTACCAGAAATTACCTATCGTACAGAAAAAATAAATAAGGGTTTATTAAAGTTATTTTCTTGAAAAAGATAGCTTAATTGTCTTTGTCTACCTTCTGAACAAAAACCATAACAAATGGCTCCCTAATAGTATCATCACATCAACTGTCTAAGCATCTACCTACGTAGGACCTTCTCGAAGCAATTACAAAACATACTCAAGTCCCGAGAAGCAATAAAAATTCTATAAATGTTAAGCATTTTATATTTCAAATAAAAATAGCAAACAAGATATTATTACGTTCAATACACGCGTCTTCATACGGGGTAACAAAAGTAGTGGAGCAAATATCTTATAGTATGCGAGCAAACAAGCTCACGAGCCTTGAATATGTAGGAAAATATACGGGATATGGGCGGTTGCGCGTCGGTTTTTGGGATTTTTCAAATTGTATCGACTAAATTCATGTCAACAGTTTGCGCGTCGATGTCATCATCATCATCATCATCAGCCTATAATGTTCCCACTGCTGGAACACAGGCCGCTTCTCAATGAGAGGGAGTGGGCTGTAATCCACCACGCGGGCCCAGTGCGGGTTGGTAGATGTCACATGTCTTTGAATTTTTAGTTCTAGAACATGCCGGTTTCCTCACTATTTTTTCTTCAGCGTTTTTGAGGGCAGCGGTGATGAAATAAATTACACAAAGTAATGCGCCTGCCTGGGTTCGAACCCACGGCTAACTGTCCGTAAGTCGGGGCTGCCATCGCTGGGCCACCGCTGGTCTCCGTTGCTGCGTCGATGTCATTTACACTCAATGCCTGCGGCACTATGGCAACAAATTCGAAGTGTCTCTTGTAATTTACTAGCTTATGTTTTGTCGTTGTCAGACATCCTTACAAAGTTTAGTAAGTAGGATAATAGGATGAAACGGTAATTGGGAGGCTAATTATCACTCAAAATGACTATGAATCTTAGCTACATGAGAATAGAAAAGCTAATTCCAAAGCACATACCAACATTTTTTTTAAATAAAGTTAACTGTTATTTTAATTTGTATTTACATCACTCGAAGAAAAATAACGCAGCTCTTCCGACTGATTAGCCATGTTGGTGATTTTCATACCTCACCACATCCTTTGTGCCCTTGTCAAGTTAACTTGCAAGTTGATAAATTTGATATTGTTGTAAGTAATACCTTAATGTAAGAATTATACAGTCACTTTTATGTGGGATGTAAAAGAATAAGGAAAACTTCTTTATTAGCCAAAATGACAACCTTGCACAATTCGGTAAGTTACAAATAGGCAGTAGAGGTAGTTACAATTTTGTTTGTTAAGTTGTAAGATTCGAGGTGGAATAGGAGAAGAGTGAGGATATAGGGGAGGCCTTTACCCATCCATGACACATACAAAGCTACAAAAAAAAAGTTGGAAAGAAATTCGACAGAGCTGTCCCAATCGCTAACCCGTATATTTCCATCTGTGGGGCAGTCAAGATGCTTATACTCGGAACTGGGACAGTGTGGGAACTCACTATACTTCAGTTTCTAGTGAATTTTCACTAAGTCCGACATTCACGAGTTCTCTTTAAGTTAACATTATTTATTTTAAGTTTTAGATGTAAATCCTGAACTTGTTCGTCGCCGCAGCTGCGCTGACTATTTCTAAACTGTTATTCTTGTATTGGATGAGTTTTATGTTTGATATTCCCTTGTTGATCTTGGAGTTGAATGAAAATATTATAGTAGTATACGTTGAAAAGTTCTACGTATTGTTGTCATACACTTTAACATTTAATTCAACGAGAAAAAACATATTCAGAAAGAGGAACTGTATAAAATCATTTGTGAATTTGTTTATTTTTTGGTTACTGAATTCCAAATAAACTTTTAAACTGATTATTTGATCACTAAAATGGCTATTTATCCTGATATATCAATCTATCCACAACATGGTGTCTAGTAGCACTATGGCACGAGGATATTTCTTAAAGATTTTTATTAAAATGGGACCGTGTCATACCTAATCTAATTATGAGGTCGCTCAAGTGCAGATCAGTGCGCAAGCACTCAACTGACATAATTTTTCCTCATCTTTTAGTGCTTATAAAGGCCAAGCCTAATCACATTGTCCCGGCAGCCTGACGACGCTTTTACTTATATTGTATGAACGCGCCCTGACGCAGGAAAAGTTTTCCCTCTATTTTATAGGATTAGTTATGCTTTGGAAATCCCATTGGTGTTGTTGCCAGTGACCATGCCTATGGTCATTTGCAACAACACCAATGGGATTTATGCCCAATAATGGGCTTTGTAGCGAAAATAAAAATAAAAGTCGTCACTGCTACATGTTAAAACGTATAATTTTGCTGTTATAAAAAAAACTAATACAATTTTTTATAAAAAAAATTTAAAAGGATCAAAAAAAGGAATTAAATAATGGACGACATGTAATATAATTTTATGTAAAGCAGCGAAATGGGATGTTCAGAATTGTATAAAATCTGTAATTTTGAAAATTAAAACAAGGTGAGAAAGGGGTTGCAACGCCTACTCAGCCCTAGGCGCGATCAAAATGTATACGAGTTTAAATATTACACCGGAAAAAATACATTGCGCGACCTTTTGACACGAATAGGGTTTAAATAAATTAAATGATTGTACAACAAAAAAAAAAGAGAAACTATACTATTGCTAAAGATTTAAAAAAAAGGATTAAAACAAAATTTGTTCCCTGAAGGTCCGGATCCTCGCTCGAAATCGGATCTTCGCTGTTGCTCCGGGTCTCAGGCGGCAAGCCTCGGAGCCAACCGCCAGTACGCGTCTCCCGACCCCTGGTCGGCCTTGAGTCGCGGCGCCGAAAGTATACGGGTCACTAGATCTTAGCTAGGATAAAAGTCCTAGAACCGATTCTGAGCGAATCTATGGTGAGAAAAATACAGAAAAATTAACACCATGCTCCGAGAGAATCTTTTAAGCAGAAAAAATTTAAAATGTTTCAAATACATACCGGTTCTTGGTGAAATCACTGATAACCGACTATACAGTACAGCACTACAAAATTTATCTTTCTTAGGTCCTTTTTTACTTTATCAATTAAATTACGAAACGGAATAATATGTCTGTTATTTCCAAAGATTTGTCGTCCATCTGAGAAAAATTTTCCTCTGTCACATCCATGGAATCGTCATATTTTTAAATTTGAACCGAAGTAAGAAAAAGTAAATTGATTAGAAATGAGGTCGACTTACACGAACAGAATAGTTTTTTATTCATCCGAAAACAGCGTGATAATGCTGCAATACCCTCTTTCTAAGAAAAAAAAGGACGTAAGTACGAGTGAGAAAGAAGAAAAAAACTGGATCAGGCAAAAACAAAAAAAACAGGCATCATATCTGAATCAAACGATATCGAAGTGCAACAAATACTGAATAAACACGGAGGCCACCATATCTAAACGTTATCCGCGCGAACTCGCGATATCTCAATTACATCTATGGAGAATATGAAAGAAAATAACGAACTCCTAAATCTAAATATATATTGTTCAGTTAGAGCCAAACTCTAACCTGCCACATCCTTACAATTAGTAAACTTTAGATCTAAGTAAAATTAACCTAGCTTAACATAAGACTTAACTATTACCTATCAACTATAAGAAAAAACTTGGGGATCCCCAAAAATAAATAACGTGAACACGTAAAGTCCAACCTCTAGTTATAGAAACTAAGACAAGTTGAACAAAAAAAAACTAAGTTTAAGAAAGAAAACCTAAATTAATTAAGTCAAAGAAGAACTCAAGACAGAACTTAAATCAGAGAACTCAAGTCATAAAACTCAAGTTTAAATTCAAATTTAAAATTAAATGTTGAATGTCACGCCATCTGTGTTAAACTAAAAGAAACAAAATAACCTTAGAACACAAGTTGACATAACACAGAAATAAACAGATGTCACTATTAACAGATAATCTATGAAGTTTTTAATCTAATCGAAAAACTATGCAAAGAAATATTCCAAAGAGGAAAAAGGATTAGAAAGCAAATGTCAATGTCAAAATGGAACAAAGAGAATTTAATCCAATTTATTTTAAGATATCTTTGATATGATATTGTCCGGAGTGGACTGAATCACAATCCTGTAGCAAATAGGTGGTCCTTGAAATGACTCTTATTACACGGCACTTAATAAAACGTGGAGCAAGCTTCCCAGAGAAAAAATCACCTCCAGAAGACTTGGAAAAATTCCTTCTCCATACAGTATCACCAACATTTAGAGTGACAGCTGATCGATTAGAATTATATGCACGAGAGTTACGGAGAAAAGCTAAAGAAAGATTATCAGCAACCTTTGCATAAACTTCGCTGAGAGAGGATAGGTTTGAAGCATGACGAGCCCGACTGTCTGCCAAATTAGAGCTTCGAGTCTGACTATTTACATGACTGCTATCCATAAGGACCTCTCTACCAAGCATAAGAAAGTTAGGCGTAAAACCAGTAGCTAGATTAACACAAGAATTGAGGTAAAGCTTCACTTTAGGTAACATTTTAGCCCAACTTCTTTGGTTTTCACCAACCAAAATACCTAAACATGTTATAACGCTTTGGTTGTATCGCTCAACCGTATTTGCTTGGGGTGTATAATATGGCGTAAAAGTAGGTGATTGAATATGGAAAGATCTGAGAAAATTAAGGAATTGATTACTACGAAAAACTGTAGCGTTGTCACAAAGAATAGTACGCGGAACCCCAAAATTAAAGAAAATTTCAGACTCTAACGCTTTTATAACAGAAAGAGCGTCAATCCTTTTCAGAGGAACTAACCAAACATATTTGGAAAAAACATCTACCATAGAAAGGATATATTTATAACCATAATAAGCGCAGGGCAACGGACCAATTATATCGATAGAAATCATCTGTAAGGGCAAGGAAACCTCTTTAGGGTAACACATCTGACCGCGAGGTTGTGTGTTCGAAATTTTATAGGCTTTACAAACCTCACATTGACTTAACGTCGAAGTAACGTCACGGAACATATTTGGCCAGTAGAACAACTCCCTAAGCTTTAGATACGTTTTAGTAACACCGGGATGTATCGAAGGAAATCTATTGTGAATTTCCCAAATAGCGTCTGGAACCTTTTCAGCTGGTAACACCACACGCCATGGTTCAGAAGATAAAGGACTAGAAACAGGCATGCGTCTCATAAGGATACCGTTATTTATAGCGTATGCTGGGAACATTTGTGGCGTATCTCGAGCACCTATATATATCTTCTTATACCAACGGTCATTAGTATGTTCAGGACCCTGGTCAAATGACACAGGATTAGCATGGATCCTGGAAAGAACATCGGGGACTATATGTTGCGAACCTTTACGATGCACAATATCAAAAGTATATTGGGAGATAATAGTAGCCCAACGAGCTAAACGACCAGATGGGTTGTTAAGAGAGAGGAGCCACTTAAGAGCCATATGGTCTGTTATGACAGAAAACTTCATACCATCTAAATAACATCGAAAATGTTTAATTGAATCCAAAACTGACAAGAGTTCACGCTCTGTAGTACTATAATTGCGTTCAGTTTGAGAGAATAAACGCGAATAATAGGCGATTGGATGTTCCACATCGTCTATCTTCTGTGTCAGTACCGAACCAAGACCAACAGCTGACGCATCACACTGCAGGATGAATGGCTTCGAGAAATCAGGACATGCCATAACAGGCGTATCAATTAGCGCTTGTTTCAACTGAGTGAAAGCTTGATCGGCTGCATCGTTCCAACTTATTGGATCATTACCCTTTCTCTTACCGATAAGGGCAGTAAGCGGAGCAATTATAGAAGAAAACCCTTTAACGAAACGCCTATAATAGGAACACATACCAATGAAACCGCGTAATGACTTAGCTGAAGTAGGAGTAGGATAATCTTTAATAGCATCAAGTTTGCCGGGATCGGTTTGAAGACCCTTTTCATTAACAATATAACCCAAATATTTTAGTTCGCTTTTACAAAACTCGCATTTTTTTAAATTTATAGTTAAGCCTGCTTCTTTAAGTCGAGCAAGCACCTTCCTGAGCAGCGCCATATGACTAGAGAAATCTTTAGACACGATTATCAAGTCGTCGACGTACCCAAAAATACAGTCGTCGCTGGTAGAAGTAAACTCGAAATTCACGATCATATCAGTAAGGCGTTGCATCTCCGAAGCAGCGTTCGTTAGACCAAAAGGCATCCTAACAAACTCAAAGAGACCACGTTGTGGAACAATAAACGCTGTTTTCTCACAACTTTCTCTATCAGCGAGTGGAATTTGCCAGAAAGCACTTCTAAAATCCAATGAGCTAATATATCTAGCACCACGAAGGTTGTCGAGGATATCGTGAATACGGGGAAGAGGATATGAATCTCTAACTGTCACACTATTCAGTTTTCTACTGTCGACACAAAACCGAACAGAACCATCTTTTTTTGTCACCATTACCACTGGACTAGCCCATGAAGAACGAGATGGACGAATAACACCCATACCTAACATTTTGTCAATCTCTTCATTGAGAATCTTCAACTTGACAGGGGATAAGGGATAATATCTTTGACGGATAGGGTAACCCGTAGTATTAATTTTATGGGACAACCAAGATGTTTTACCAAGACCAACTTTTTCCGAAGAGATAACTTCGTACTCTTTAATAACTTGTTGAAGACAAGCCTCTTGATCCGGCGATAGGATGTTACGAGGATGAATATAACGGACCTCGCTGACAGAGGAAACTTGAGGGGAAGAGTGCTGAACAGAAGGGATAAACATATTACCATCAATATTTTTATTAAAAGCCTGACTAAAAATAGACGTCAAACCGAATTTATTCCAAAATTCGATACCTAAAATAACAGAAGATGACATCGAACTTGCAACTAAAAACTCATGAATAAAAGTTGTACCATTAAATTTAACTGGAAGGTACACAGAACCAAGAATATCAATCGGCGAATTATTAGCCGATATAACACGGGGACAAGCGTCTTTTGATGTCAAAGAAACACCAAGTTGCTGAATAAAATTATCGCTAACAAGCGACATCTGAGCACCAGAGTCGAGCAATGCTTTAACAACTCTACCACATAATAATACTTCTATAAACGGTCGGTTATCAAATGAATCTGAAGTAAACACTGGGGATACTGTACGGAAAGAAGCGTATCGCCAGTGGTTTATGCATTTTTTGGATTACATTTCGGACATTCCCTAGTAATAAATCCAGGAGTGCGACACTTAAAACAAATCATGCCTGTGATCTCTGGGCAAGAACGGTAAGAATGACCAACTTTGTTACATTTTAAACAAAGCTGAGACTGACTACAACCAGGACAAATCTGAGAGTTACTAGATGTTGGCTGATGGGAAGTTTTGTTCGGCCTAGGTTTTGGTGGGTTAAATACTTGAGAAGTCGACTGGTCGGCAACACAGTCGAGACTGGCTACCGCCTTTGAAGGTTTTAAAAAGGACTCGAAATGAGTAACGGCCTCGATTAAATTATTGACATCATGGAATTTTTGAATAGACAAGCAAGGAGTATACTTTGGCAACATGTTGTGAGTGATGATCTGCAACAACTCCGATTCTTCAATAGGCTTGCTCAGTTTAGCGTTTAAGTAAGAAACTTCGATAATAAATTCTCTTATTAACTGTTCCGGTTTCTGCTTGAGGTTACGGACCTCCTGGCTTGTCTTAAATTCAAAATCGGTCGTACCGAATGTCTGAAGAAAGGCATCTTTGATCACAGAAAAAGAAAGACCCGGTCGACGGATCGACCTAAAATATTGAAGTGCGACACCTGACAAAACTTCATGAAATCGCTTAACTAAATAACCATCGGACAAATTGTCGGCCTCCCTGTACTCCTCTAAACTCGTGAAAAATTCCCGTACGCAGGTCTTACCATCGAAAACAATCTTCCACTTAGTAAGAGAGAACTGCCTGGTAAATTGTAGGCATCCCTCAGATCTTATTGGGGAAGGAATGATACTCTGTGAAGAAGCGTGAGAAGGTCTTGGCGGAATAGGAGGAGGTGGTGGTCGCGAAATAATGGGACTAGCACGACGTGGAGTCTCAACAATAGGGAACCCCTCTTCTGACATGATGTAACTAGAATAGACCTAATAACGTATGAAAGAACAGACAAAAGGCGATTGAATCCTAGCGAAAAAATAGGCACGGCATGAACAGACGGATAAAAATAATCCAGCAACCAGCAGTCAGTAAACGCCAAGCTATTAAACAAAGATACAGGCTACATAACCGTTCATACTAAGCTTACCTTGAAAACCGACGCCTATAAATTCATACGTCACCATATATACTCTACGGGTTCTAACTACCGCTAGCTAAGGATATGGAATAAAAATCAGGAGACCTATCGTTATATTTGCTGCGATAAGTGGGTAAAATAAAAGACAGTTATGTGTTATATAGTTCACAAAATTATTTTTCCTTTAAAATAAATTACATTTAATGAAAAAATATATATATATGTCAAGGAAAAATGACAGCTTCACAGATCTGAACTGGTGGTAAAAATCCCAGAATACCTTTCTAGAATGAAAGAATATCCGTGTCCTGAAACAAATAAGCTTAAGAATCATTAGCTCCCGGAGGGAGTGACCATCCTCAATAAGGCAAAAAAGATTTTATGTAGAATCATTCAAATTTCAAAGTTATTAGGTAAAAAACACTTACTTTAGTTGTTCGGGCGCCATTTTTGTAGCGAAAATAAAAATAAAAGTCGTCACTGCTACATGTTAAAACGTATAATTTTGCTGTTATAAAAAAAACTAATACAATTTTTTATAAAAAAAATTTAAAAGGATCAAAAAAAGGAATTAAATAATGGACGACATGTAATATAATTTTATGTAAAGCAGCGAAATGGGATGTTCAGAATTGTATAAAATCTGTAATTTTGAAAATTAAAACAAGGTGAGAAAGGGGTTGCAACGCCTACTCAGCCCTAGGCGCGATCAAAATGTATACGAGTTTAAATATTACACCGGAAAAAATACATTGCGCGACCTTTTGACACGAATAGGGTTTAAATAAATTAAATGATTGTACAACAAAAAAAAAAGAGAAACTATACTATTGCTAAAGATTTAAAAAAAAGGATTAAAACAAAATTTGTTCCCTGAAGGTCCGGATCCTCGCTCGAAATCGGATCTTCGCTGTTGCTCCGGGTCTCAGGCGGCAAGCCTCGGAGCCAACCGCCAGTACGCGTCTCCCGACCCCTGGTCGGCCTTGAGTCGCGGCGCCGAAAGTATACGGGTCACTAGATCTTAGCTAGGATAAAAGTCCTAGAACCGATTCTGAGCGAATCTATGGTGAGAAAAATACAGAAAAATTAACACCATGCTCCGAGAGAATCTTTTAAGCAGAAAAAATTTAAAATGTTTCAAATACATACCGGTTCTTGGTGAAATCACTGATAACCGACTATACAGTACAGCACTACAAAATTTATCTTTCTTAGGTCCTTTTTTACTTTATCAATTAAATTACGAAACGGAATAATATGTCTGTTATTTCCAAAGATTTGTCGTCCATCTGAGAAAAAATTTCCTCTGTCACATCCATGGAATCGTCATATTTTTAAATTTGAACCGAAGTAAGAAAAAGTAAATTGATTAGAAATGAGGTCGACTTACACGAACAGAATAGTTTTTTATTCATCCGAAAACAGCGTGATAATGCTGCAGCTTATACTGCCTGGATTATTACACTGGATTCTGGCTGAGAGTTAAAAATCGACACTTATGGGCTTATCTACTTTCCATTAGTATCAAAGGTTTGATTCGATGCTAACTTTGGACACCCATAAGACACAAACAACATGATCGAATTTTAGACGCATTTTAACAGTTTCTGCACGAACTCCTAGTCGTTCAAACGTTGCAAAAACAATCATAAATCGTTACCAATAACGCACAAAACGTCATATCAAACTGCGTTTAACTAAATTTAGGAGCACAACAGTAATAGTTTTACCCAATGGTCCAGTCTGTAATAGCGTCCATCACGTACGCTCAATCATGTTATATTCATTGAGTAATTGCATAAATTATCGAATGGACCACTTCCAATATGAATGCTAATTTGTTGGGCTACAAATTTACCAATAACGAAAATTGCAGAAAAACATTCTAGCAAAATATTGAATGTTCATGTGCTTTTGTTTCTTTTGAGATATTTCGAGAGTCGATTGATGTGATGAATGGAAATGAAAAAGGAATTGAAAGATTAAATGGCTGTTCCACAGTCAAACCAAATTGAATCACTTTTAGTATGACAGAAATAAAAGGTATGGGTGACATTGAGTGATTTGCTTGATGTTTATACGATTCAATTTTGGTTGCTTCATCCACATTGAAAGGTCTTAGTGAGCCGTGTGTGAAAGCTCACTCCATTAGTTTAGGTTTTGCAAAAGTTAACTTTACTACACACTAGCAGTCCCGCGCAACTTCGTCTGCGTCACATTTTCCCTGTTTTCGCAACATTTTTCATTGCTGCTCCACTCCTATTGGCTGTAGCTTGATGATATATAGCCTATAGCCTTCCTCGATAAATGGGCTATCTAACACTGAAAGAATTTTTCAAATCGGACCAGTAGTTTCGGAGCCTATTCAATGCAAACAAACAAACAATCAAATCTTTCCTCTTTATAATATTAGTTTAGATAAATTAAGATCGCATATAAGTGACCGAAGAATGACCGGTGAAGGACGAAAAGCTTGCGAGACACGAAGAACCAGACGTTGTGGTGACCTTCGGGAAAGACCAGCAGTTATACTGATGATAATCATCATTTCAGCCGAAAGACGTCCACTGCTGGACATAGGCCTCCCCAAGTGTCGCCACATTGATCGGTCCCGTGCGACTCGCATCCAGCGGATCCCCGAAACCTTCACTAGGTCATCGGTCCACCTAGTGGGAGGCCTTCCAACACATCGTCTCCCGGTTCGCGGTCGCCATTCCAGAACTTTTCGGCCCCATCGGCCATCTGTTCTGCGAGCAATGTGCCCTGCCCACTGCCACTTAAGTCTGGCAATTCTTCGGGCTACGTCGGTAACCTTGGTTCTCTTGCGGATGTCCTCATTTCTGATTTGATCACGCAAGGAAACTCCGAGCATAGCTCTCTCCATTGCCCTCTGGGTGACTTTGAGCCTTCTGATGAGGCCCATTGTGAGCGGCCACGTTTCGGTCCCGTATGTAATCACTGGCAACACACACTGGTCATAAACCTTTGTCTTGAGACACTGCGGTAAGTTGGACGAGAAGATACCACGCAGCTTCCCGAACGCTGCCCAGCCGAGTCGGATTCGACGATTGACCTCTTTCTCGAAGTTAGACCTACCCAACTGGACTGTTTGTCCCAGGTAGACATAATCGTCTACAACTTCGATAGTAGAGTCTCCGATCTTGATAGGAGTGGGTGTTACATGGGCATTCAACATGACCTTGGTTTTGTCCATGTTCATTTTAAGACCCACTCTTTCGGAAGCTCTACTGAGGTCATCGAGCATTGTACTGAGGTCCTCCATGGTCTCAGCCATGACCACTATATCGTCGGCAAATCGAAGGTGAGAGATGTACTCGCCATTGATGTTGATGCCTAGCCCTCTCCAGTCCAGAACCTTGAAGATATCCTCCAGTGCAGCGGTGAACAGTTTCGGAGATATGACGTCTCCCTGTCTCACACCTCGCTGCAGAAGGATAGGTTCCGAGGTCTGGTCCTGAAGTCGGACTGACATGGTGGTGTTTTTGTACAAACACTTCAGCACCTCGATGTACCGATAATCAATTTGGCACCGTTGGAGAGACTGCAGTACAGCCCAAGTCTCGATCGAATCGAAGGCTTTCTCATAGTCCACAAACGCTAAACAGAGAGGCAGGTTGTACTCTTCGGTCTTCTGTATAACCTGTCGCAGCGTATGTATGTGGTCTATGGTGCTAAAGCCTTTACGGAATCCGGCTTGTTCGGGAGGCTGAAAATCGTCAAACCTGCGCGCGAGACGATTCGTGATGACTCTTGAAAACAACTTGTAGACATGGCTTAGAAGTGAGATGGGCCTATAGTTCTTCAACCGGGCATTGTCGCCCTTTTTGAAGAAGAGTACCACCACACCCCTGCACCATGCCTGAGGCGTTTTGCCCTCGAGTATGACGGAACCAAACAGCTTCTGAAGGGCCTTAAGTACCGGTTTTCCACCCGCCTTCAGAAGTTCGGCCGTAATTCCATCATCACCCGGTGCCTTGTTGTTTTTAAGCTGTTTCAGAGCCATCCTAATCTCGTACAGGCTGATGTCCGGGATGTCTTCGGTGTAGTGTCGGGTCAGTCTAGCTCTTGGGTCATTCGCTAGATTTACAACGGGTTTCCTGGTTGACGTGTACAACTGCCCATAAAAACTCTCGATCTCCCTCAGTAGCTCCGGTTTGGCGGATACGATTCTGCCATCGTCGGTTTCAGTTTCGTGAGCTGGCTCTGCCCAATAGCCAGATCTCTTGCAAATACCTTTGAGCCTTTATTCCGCTCAATGGCGTCTTTAATACGCTCGGTATTAAAGCGGCGGAGGTCGCTCTTCAAGGATTTAGAGATCTGTCTATTGAGCTGCCGGTATTTCCACGCGTCTTCTGAAGACTGCAGGATCATCTCACGCCGTTCCTTCATGAGCTTGAGAGTATGATCAGAGAGTCTTTTGTTCTTCTGTGTACGACGCGTCTTGAAGAACTTAGACCCTGTCGTATGGACAGTTTCCACGAATCCATCGTTGCATTCGTCCACTGAGCTTCCTAGGCACTCGAAACGATTCTGGAGTTCAAGCTGAAAGCTCTCGGGGTTTTGGATCTGGATCTGTGCTGGTCGGAGCGTAGACTTCATCAGTCGAGATCTTTCTAGCTTAATATTGATGTTCAATGTGCCTCTTACCATGCGGTGATCGCTCCCAGTTTTCACCGAATTGATCACAGAGACATCATTGAACATTTGCTTCTTGGTTGACATGATGAAGTCAATCTCATTTTTAGTTGCACCATCGGGGCTCTGCCAGGTCCACTTCCTGTGCTCACGCTTTCTGAAGAAGGAGTTCATCATATAGAGGCCCTCCTTCTCCATAAAACTAGCCAGTTGGTGTCCCCGGTGGTTCCGACATCCAAACCCAAATTGCCCCACCTGCAGCTCATCTCCGTCTCGCTTGCCCAGTTTCGCGTTGAAGTCCCCCATGACAACGGTAAAGTGAGTTTTGGAACCATGCATGGCTTTGGAGATATCCTCATACATGGTTTCCACTTCGTCGTCGGGGTGTGCCGAGGTCGGGGCGTAGACCTGTATGACCTTCAGCGAATATCTTGAGGATATTCTGAGTATCAGGTACGCCACCCTGGTCGACACACTCTCGATCTTCACCACGTTATTCACAAGGGACTTGTGGACGATAAACCCAACACCACCCTGGGACTGCCGGTCACCCTCTCGGAAATAGAGTAGGTTGCCGGATTTCAGGATCATCGTGTCCTCCCCCTCTCTTCGGACTTCAGATAATCCTACAATACTCCATCGCAACCTGCTCAATTCCTCCTCGAGTTCCGTTATCTTCTCGTCGGTCCGGAGTGTCCGCGTGTTATATGTTGCCAGGTCAAGTCGTCGGTATAGGCAGCCGGATCCCTTCCGGAGATTCTTCGCACCCCTTGCCACGCCGTAACCTCGACCGCTACCATAGTCGAGGGTAGACGGGCTGCCGGGTACTAGGGGCCATTTCTGTTTTGCGCTCATAAGGGGGGTTTTGCCATAATCGCCACGCCTGGCAGACGGGTTGGCGATCGCAGTATGGTTGTTGCAAAAAGCACAGAAAACGCTGCTGCCCATTCTCTGGCAAGTCCCTTAGTCGCCTCTTACGACACCCACGGGAAGATATGGGATGGTGCTATTCTTAACGTCCGACACCATACAGAACGATGATAATGATAACACCATAACATAACACAAGTTAGGCAAAGTTTGCAACACAAAATGCCTATAACCATTTATGGTGGTGAGCAGCGGTGGCCCAGTGGTGGCATCCCCGACTAACGAACACTAAGTCGTAGATTCGAAACCAGGCAGGCGCATTACCTTGTGTAATTTATGTCATCACCATTGCTCTCAAAACGGTGAAAGAAAACATCGTGAGGAAACCGGCATGTCCTAGAACTAAAAATTCGAAGACATGTGACATCTACCAACCCTCACTGGGCCCGCGTGGTGGAGTAAAGCTCACTCCCTCTCATTGAGAGCAGGCCTGTGTCCCAGAAGTGGAACATTATAGGCTGATGATGATGATTTATGGTGGCGAAAACGGTCCTTATTAATCGCAAAACCTAACAATAATTATCAAAAAGTCCGGTTCTTTTCCATCCTACACAGATTCTAACAAAAAATTACGTTGAATTACTTATTCCTTACATTTTCCACGACGACCATGCTAAGCCAATTTCCGAAACTAGCTAATAAAAAGATCGCATTGAGTTTGACACGGGTATCTAATATTTTACAAAGGTATGTCTGTGATTGGTATCCGGTTAACATAAATTTTGTCCATAGTATTAGATTGCGGTGGTCCCTAACAAGATTTGTGACTCGATTTCGGATTATTCGATATTTTACCGATGTATAGTTTTGTAATTCGATTTTTATGTTTGTGTGGAAAATGATTGGAGTATTGTTTGACGGCTTTTTCATGTTGGTTCGTAAGTCTATATTGAATTGCTTTTTATTTCATAACTGGTAAGGTACTGAAGTGGGAAAGTCATAAATATCCATTCAAATGACGTAATATTTTTGTCAAAATGACTTAGGATCATAGACATTTAGGTTTCATTTTTACATATTATTTTTCTCTAATTCAAATATTTGATCTCATGAAACTACTTTGCACTTAGGTGGATTCCATTGTCCGCACTTAGAATATCTTTCCGTCCGTAGAAGGTTGAAACTTACACTTATAGAATACCAGAAGCCAAATGAAAGGTTTTTAATTAGATCCAGCCTGCCTGCCCTTTGCTGCCCTCCCCCAAGGACGCCCTAAGCCATGGAATCCCACAGGCAGTGCCCTTAGCGTGTTGTCGCTTATTTTATAAGGTTTTTGCCCTGGCCTTACACTCAAGGTACCCACAGGATAGCCAAAAAAAAAGAGTTGTATAAATTGGTGGTTTACCATTTTCAGTGTATTTTTTTATTTGGACCTTTGGAAAAGAACCGGCAAGAAACCATTAAGGTTTCAATCATCGCACCACACGCACAGGAAGTTTACACCAGTTTATAAGATGCTGTTTCTGGAAGGAAAATGATCTGTTCAATTGGACATGCACGCATGTGCATGCCCGATCTGATTTGTGCAATTATACGTGAATGCATGATTATCGTGATAATCATTCATTCACTTTTAATTGCACAACTAAAAGTTTACATGAAATTAAACGGGATCGTTACTTTAGTAAACCCTATAATATAGGCTGACTGGTAATTAGTGACCGATACTTAAACACGTGATTATACTCCTGATAACAAACAACTATTCCAAAGAAACTACTCTATACTCATTCACTTTTATCACAATAACACCACAGCCGTATAGAATTTGCGTTCACGTGCATCTGTGACGTATCAGCTGTAAGCCGCGTGACGCTGTTCTGTTTCATTACCATGGTACCGTGCTATAGTGAGTAGGCAGAGCATCCGCACGGCTCGCAACCCCGAATTTCATAAGGCTGTTGAGTTATTGTGATAAAAGTCAATCAGTATAGAAAAAAAGTTTCTTTGGAAAAGTTGTTTGTTATCATGAGTACAATCACGTGTTTAAGTATCGGTCACTATTTACCAGTCACCCTACATAGTTAGATATCTAACCCCAAATAGCTTCAACACCCATGCACTAATGCTACTGAACAAAAAAAACCTTTACATATCAACTTCCCCAAAGGAAAAACAAAACACACAAGTAAGTAAGTTTAATACTCGTAAAGGAAACATTCAGTAAAATGAAACCGACACGAAACAGCAAAACTGTCCGTTGGAATAAAAAATGTTTAAGTATTTGCAAGCTCTATCGGAAATTATGTCTGTGCATGTGTGGGGGACTTGGCAAGCATTGGTGTCGTGTTTGGGAACGTACAGATTTTGTTACTCTTTACTGAAATTTTACTGAGAAAATAAATGGTAGACTAAAATAATTTTTAGTTTGCATAAAGCTGTTCTAAGAAGAATTCTTATTATAAGTGCGAAAGTTTGCGAGCATGTTTCTCTTTCACGCAATAACTTCTGAAAGAATCTGGATGTTTGTCACACAGATAGTTTATAACTGAGATACTTTTTATTCCGGTAGTACAATTCCCCCGTAACAATTCTCAAAATCATCGATGAAGGCGCGTGCAGAAGCTAGAGTCATAGTAAAATTGTGAAGCCAGTAAAATGATATAATTTCCAAGTTTTGACACGTTACAAGTTTACAGAAAACATCGAGTTAGAGCAAGTATGACGTTTACGATGCTGTTTTCTATACCTATAGGTTAAGTTACTAGTATTGGATTTTATAACACACAACATCACGTCTGTAATTTCCGAAGGAAAAGGCAGAGGTGTACCGACATTTTGTAAGTTATGTTTAAGTCCATGTTATCAACTCGACACAATTCCAGACTCCTTGGCTGCCACTGAGAAATCTTGATGAAAAACCCAATAACAATTTGTCCAACCTGGGTACAGAACCCAGGTCTTCATGCTCATCAGTCGGCGACCACCAGACCAACGAAGCAAAGTGGATTGTAAAACTATGTATGTCTTCGAAAAACGAAAAAGACAAATGTTGTAGATTGACAAAAGATGCAAATAACGATCATTGACATCGTCCTAAGCCTTCTGTGTTGACGACACGAACAAAAAAAAATTCAGTTTGGAAAAGGTTTTGTTGAAAAGTTTTGTATTGTATTCTGTATATTTGCTAGAGTTATGCATTCATGTATCGGTTTTTTTATGCTATGGGAACCTTATACTACCGTATATTTATTCGTTATAATATAACTTTATTAAATGCTACTTTTAAATATATCATCATCAATCTTCTCAGCGGGTCAGAGCAACTTGATTCCCTCCTTCTTCTTTTATACTGTTCTATAAGACGTCATCTGTTTAATCGCCCCTTTTTGCCATAGTATCCTTCGCACAGTCCATCCATGGTTTCTTTGGTCTTCCCTGGCTTTTATTGCCATCCACACTCATATAGCCGGTTCCTGAATGGATAAATTTAAGTTTAGGATTCAAACCTAATCAAGAGTTAAAGTAGTTCTGTTGTCAAATGCTCATGACAGAAACTGGCAATTACTCTTACGCATACATGCCATGGCGTAAGAGAATTTTTTAATGATGTTTGATTTAATGACAAATTGAATTTAAAAATATAAGGAGAAACTTCATGAGTACCCCAATAAGGACATACACTGGTACAAAATGATAGGACCAATGGCGCAGCTACATTATAGCGAGCAATTTGCTCTGTGCCTACAATAAGTTCACGTCTTGTACGATCACATATTGAAACATATTATGTTTGTTTATCCAGTTATATTTATTGGATTTGTAACGAATAATATTGGTACAAGTTTTTACCATACTATGTTGGAAATATTTGGGAGCTTTTTATTTGAGAGAGAAATGGTAATGTCGAAAAGAAAGTAGGTTCTTTTTTTAAACGAGAGATTGTTTATTAATAAATTTCTACAATTGTCAACAGCATTATTTGTTATTACAAAAATGAATTTCATCTAGGATTTGTACGTATGGGAAATCATCAAATGACTCCTCCCGCTCTGGGCGGAGCGGGAGGGAGTGTCAGACTTGTACTGACTAAAACCCATCCATGTTCCTTCTTAGCCCTTTGTGTTCCAGGGACCCGTTATCTCTTTCGAACAGTCCCGCAGCCCTTCATCTAGGATCTAATAAACATTTCGCCAGTATAGTAGGGCAGCCTAAAACGTTTGTTTTTTAAATTTTTAATAGTTTTTCTGAATTTTAGAATTTTTCAGCCTTGACCAGACAATGAAGCTTGCTTCAGATTGTACATACCTTGCTTGCTACCAACTCTTGTTACCCACGATATAAACACCGATAAACAATCGGTATGATAATATCTAGACAGGGTTTCCTTCGTGCCTTTGAAAACACGAAAAAAGAAGATGATTTATCCGACTCAACATCCTGTATTTGAACGAGAATCTCCCTTTTTTCCCAATGGCCATTCTTCAGACCAAAAAAATCTATTTACCCGGTATTTTGACAGCAACAACCAGTAACTCACTGCGCCCCTTAATACCTAACTAAGATTATTTATCCCAAATTTATGAGCACGGAAGGGTTATCTATGGGGTGTACGGGTGAATTTATACGTCCGTGTGACTGTGGTTTGTAGGATTCGATATCCTGTATAGCCTGGGTCAGTAGGAGGGTTGACAAAAAAGTTGGAACTATTAACCCTACCTATTCATATAGTTCTGTATGGTGTCGGGCGTAAAGAATAGCACCATCCCATATCTTCCCGTGGGTGTCGTAAGAGGCGACTAAGAGACTTGTCAGAGAATGGGCAGCAGCGTTCTCTGTGCTTTTGTAACAACCGTACTGCGATCGTCAACCCGCCTGCCAAGCGTGGCGATTATGGCAAAACCCCCCCTTCTTGGGAGAGGCCTATGTCCAGCAGTGGACGTCTTTCGGCTGAAATGATGATTCACATAATATTATGTTTGTTTGGAACAGGCACATTGATAAATGAGATAAGCCATTCGGTACGACAGAAAATTACAGGTTCATAATTCTTGACTGTCCAGAAGTATTTGGAAACCACTTCTTAATGACCATCATCTTCTGCCTAGTCTTTTCCCAAACTATCTAGGGGTCGGCTTCCAGTCTAAACGGATGCAGCTGAGTACCAGTATTTTACATGAAGTGACTGCATATCTGAGTAACTGGGTAATACGATACCCCTTAGTAAGATTGTATGTCAGACTTTTGGCTTCTGACCACTCGTAACGACTGTCAAAGATTTACAAATGACAGCCGGGACCAACGGCTTAACGTGCTTTCCGAGGCACGAAGGAAACTCGATAACTCGATCGACTCTTAATTCCCATGTAATCGGGGGCGAGCCTACTGCCATCAACCAGTGACGAGGCATGCAGGCTGTTCTGGCCCTCTATTCACAAACGCTCGGATTCGATTTCGATTCGATAAGTCGTATGTCTATCTTGTTTTGGCATTATTTATGAAAGCGAGCGAGATAGACATACGTTTTTCCGAACCGAAATCGAATCGAAGCGTTTGTGAATACGGGGGCTAACATTCGCCAAATAAACCAGGGCTGTCCTAGTATGTAATTATGGTCACCCATCCACGGACCAACCTCGGCAAGCACGGCTTAACCTTAAAGGTCGACCCATGCGGCTGTTATTATTTAGCCACCAGCTCCTCACGTATCTAATGTAATCGAAAACACAACTGATTCTCAGTGAAAAGAAAATTCTTAGGAATATTTGACGTTATTGTTGTAACCAAAATTATAGTCCTCAATGACAGCCTGAAGAGATAAATAGATTGCTTCTTTTTTGTTTAGCATTTTCTAATACTGCATATTTTTGCGGTTAATTTGCTGACCATCCAAGACCTTAACAAGTGTATTATGTATTATTGAAAGGAAGTCTGAAATGTGTTGTCCATTTTACACGAAACATTAGTACTTTCGTAAGCTGCCATATGATGCAATAATATCGATCTCTCTAATATTGAATCTCGAATTTAATTGATTTAAAATTATGGTAGTTTGAGGTCCTTTGTACTTTGTTATTTATTTTTAATAGACAACTTTTTGTATGGACCGACAATCATTTTGCCGGTCACCCTTCAATCGGTAGGACGTCTGAAGCTCAGTCTTGGTGGAGCGATGATTTTTGCAGAGTGGCTGGATGCAGCTGTATGTGAGTTATAGAAAATCGAGTTGAATGGCATGCAGTTGAAAAGGCTTGTCCAGCTGTGGACTGCTGCTGGCAACTTATGTTGTTTTACTATTTAGCCTTTCATGGGTCCTACTGTTGGGCATAGGCCTTTCCTTTTTATTTCCACTTTATGCGATATCTGGCCATGTTCGCCACGCAAACTAGATTAAATCGTCACACCACCTTCGCCGCAGTCTTCCTCGACGGCGATTTCCTAAGTCAGGCTTCTAGTGAGTGGCGATCTTTGCACACCTCTCCGAGTAGATTTCCGCTATTTGTTTTTTCTCCAATATCTGAAACCGGAGTTATGGAACGCAGGGGGGTGTTTCTAGGGAGAGAACCTCACGTCCCAGCCGCCGCGGGAGACGCCCCGGGCGTCGGGGGGCAACTAGTGGCCCCCGGCCACCGTAGGCGCGGGCCTGTGGACGGTGAGTAATGGGCTAGCTCACCGTCCGTCCGTCTTATGACGACAGACCGTGCCGACGGCGCGCCTCAAGGAGATGTCAGCAAATCGGAAGGGGTCCGAGAGGGCCGATGCCTGCCAGGGCTGCGGGTTGTTCGAAAGAGATACCGTGCCCCTGGAACACAAAGGGCTAAGAAGGAACATGGATGGGTTTTAGTCAGTACAAGTCCGACACTCCCTTCCGCTCCGTCCAGAGCGGAAGAAGTCATTTGATGATTTCCAATCCTAAAAAAAAAGGGGGTGTTTCTAACGCAATCTGTACGCTTCACACCTATTATGCTGCGCTCCATTGCGATAATGATGATGGTATTGAATATATTTTTCATCATTTCAGAGACGAGACGATGAGAAAAAAAAATGAGTTATACTATTGCCAGAGTTTGCACAGGGGCAAGCGAGACGTTATCATGGAGCCTCCAATGCTCTGCTCTGAGCATGATTAAATCCTCACATTTCACTTTGTGAGGCCTCCCTAATCCCATTTCAACTTCACTTACATCCACTGATAGATTGATATAAAAAATTGGAAACCTACGAAAAGTAATATTTTACGTTCAATTTGACATTAAATTAATTGAAACCTATTTCAATCAGCCATAATAAAATTGATCACACGGAAAAGGTTGTTTGATATTTTGCGGGAACTTTGACACTGATATTTTGTTTATAATTGAATATTATATTTGGAAAGTCGCTAAATAATTTGGCTTGTATTAAATGTCGTCAATTTCATGCGGAACGCCTCGTTCTATGGTTTCTTAGGTGGATAAAATAGGTACCTAATAAAAATAAAGTCCTTAAACTGAAATGGTCACTAGGCCTCTCATTAACACTGAACACGGGATATTTGCCATGTTTAGTTCGTGATCTTAATGCTTGCAACAGCACCGAAATATTGGGAAATCACAAATAATAAACATGGTTTTTTTTTTAAAAAAAAACCTTGCCGCACACAACAAACATTTAAACTCACTTATACAAAGAGCCAGACCCGGAACAAATACCTGTAGGTCATACAATAGTAGATTATGCACCGAGGGGCTAAAGTTGTGTCTTATGTCACGGGCGTCATATTGAATCTCGAGCGCAATGAAGGATTCGGGATTTAACTCACGAGCAAAGCGAGGGAGTTAATACAAGAATCCTGAATGCAGCGAGGGATTCAAGCTAGCCCAAGGCAAAGACTCCTTTAGCCCAGAGGAGGATACTCTACTTTTTACACCTACTGTGAGAAAATAATAACCATAGTACGAAAAACAAATAATTAAACTAATGTTACAGCCAATTACTATTACGGTATTACGGTGCGGTACGGTATTTGTTATTATTAAAAGTAGTAAAAGGAATGGATAAAAAAAAAAAAAAAATGGTTCGTTGTTATCTAATTATTCTTACAATATTATGTCTTCGAAAACATGGCAACGATATGAAGAAGCAGTCGTTATGATTTTGTAGGAAATCGAGAATATCATCCACGTGTAGTAAGGGTATCGAGAATAGCTTTCCTCTTTCTGGCACCAAAGGGTGTTTGTTAGTACTATACTGCCAATTTAGCTGAGCATGTGAGATTCCAAATTCAAATCACATTATTGACCAGCGGGTCATAATGAAATCCAGTACAACATTATTGACCGGCTGTGCCCCCGGCCACTAATGACTCACTTTAGGTTAAGGTTGCTTGACATATAATTTGACATTTTCGAGCAGGTGGTGTGAAAATATTTTTTCCGTGCAGGAATCGAACCCGCGACACGCAGGGCAGCAGTCAATCGCTCAGCCATTGCGCAACCGTGCCGTCGGTTAATTTCCCGTTTTCAGGGTGATAAAAACGAAAGTTTAATCAATATTAGTTTTATTAATCACCGTCATAATGAGAGACACCGAGGGCACCTATTAAGAATCTTTGGGTGTCGTAGACGATGACAGCAATCACAAACTAGTTAAAAACGCGTTAGTAAGTAGTGTCGTGTATGAATCACTTCTGAAAGAGTAGTAGGTGCTGCGAAGCCTACGCTCTGGCTACATATTGGCGATTTGAGTTTGAAAAACGTTACTTTTGTTGTGTAGTATAGTGACTCTGTATGGTGTCCACTCTGTATGGTGTCGGACGTAAAGAATAGCACCATCCCATTTCTTCCCGTGGGTGTCGTAAGAGGCGACTAAGAGATTTTCCAGAGAATGGGCAGCAGCGTTCTCTGTGCTTTTGTAACAACCGTTCTGCGATCGCCAACCCGCCTGCCAAGCGTGGTGATTATGGCAAAACCCCCCAAAATTTCAATATGGCGACACTTGGGGGAGGCCTATGTCCAGCAGTGGACGTCTTTTGGGCTGAAATGATGATGAATGATGATGATGATAGTGGGCTATGGATGCTAACTAACCTAACCTAACAGACAGATGTGTTGCTGGGGAGTTTGTTACGCCACTTCTTCTTCCCAGCTAAAACACTAGGAAGTGGCAAAGGGCGGGCGTTTTGGGGGACTGTCTCTTGTAATTTTGACGTTCAAAAAGTGCTGATTATCAGTCAGCCTAATTTGAATAACTGACTTTTGATTTTGATTTAGGACTTCAAATAATTCTTAAACCCTACCTTAGTACGTTTTAAGGTCATCCAACGATTTCTGAAAAAAACCCACAGTTAAGAATGACACTTTACGTATTACAACCCCTATGATTGCAGTGATTGACTGACGAAAATATATAAATATTAATATAACATAATTTTATTATTACATAATATAAAATTCACATGAGATTTGACACCAGAAAAGTCAAATAGACATTCAGAAATCAGGGTCAAAGTCCTCCATTCAATTTCATCATAGAACTCCAGCCTTCTTCACGTTGTCATAGAAACAAAATCAAATTAATTCTAACAAAATTAACAGCAAACTAATTCCGTTAAAACTTGGAAGCTTGTGAGCCAAAACACAAGGAACTTAACCAAAACGCCTGTAGACACGTTTATCTGAAAAACTAGAAAGTTCGCACAAAAGCCGATTTAATTACTACTCTCAAAGATCAAAGTGAGCCGAGACGAAGGAAGTAACTTTACACCGACGTAGAGGGCGGACATATCAGAGGCAGTACCATAAGACTTTGCTTGTTAACTTTGTAGGCGATGTTGGATCGAGTTCCTTTCGAGACAAGCTGATTTTTTCAGCAGCAGCTGGGTGGAAATGATCCAGGCGCCTCAAATCGTGCTAAGTGCATAGTTTCCAAAAATATCAGAGGCTTTGGAAGTGCAATGACATCACACCTGTAATATCGTAAGGTTAAGGCAGAAGATCGATTTGAGCACATCAATAAAATTTTGCAAGTATTTTACCAGTCATATTTGTCATTTACAGTGTTCACCTGAGCATTCGTAAGTAATGTGACAATCTAAGAGTTGATTTTGCAGAAACAAGTGAGTGTTACAAAATGTTAGGTACACTGTAATGCTCGATTCTTCTCTCTCACTGATACAATGCACTGTACCGATGCAAGATTCGATTTTATACAGAAGCAACTGAATCTGAACTGTTACACAGGCGAATGATCGAGGTAAGTGAGCACCTTTTACATGTAATAGGATAAGATGATTAAAGCTTTCAAAATCTAAACCAAATTGATAACTAATTGTATTGCAAAATACTCGAAGGACCACCTGCCTGGATTTTGGCCGAAGTTTTTCCTTACCTGATATTTATACGAATCAAACGTGAGTGAGTAATTGAAAATGGTAAAGAAAGATATTGATAAGAAAAAGTGGGAGTACACAATTGGCAGTTAACATCTCTTCAGTTAATATTACAAAGTTTAGTATATCTTGTGTAACCTTTAACAAAGGTTATCCGTTTATAATGCCATCTCGTGGGTGACTTAACATTCTGTTATAATAGCTAATCGAATTATGATAATTTTATAAGATGTAACCTAATGATCTATAAGTACAGTACATAAACGAGTAGGTGGCTGCCCACATACTCGTACTAAACTAAAAGAACTTCTTCATCTTTGGTGAAAAATTCAATTGAATTTTTTTTAAATGACTTGTATTGATTTATTGAAGGTTACACAATTTAAAACAAACTCGAAAGCATTTATTTCAATTAGACCATTACAGACACTTTTAAATGTCAAAAAAAAACTATTTGTTAAAGAAATGTCAAAAATAATGATTTGTTTTTGATTGTGATTTTTTATCCTTGTGTATTCAAATTATGCATTTTTTTGTCTCAGAACTTATCTAAACTTCTAAACTAATATTATAAAGAGGAAAGATTTGATTGTTTGTTTGCATTGAATAGGCTCCGAAACTACTGGTCCAACTGGTCTGGTATTTGAAAAGGTTCAAGCATGTTCAGAATTCTTCTTTCAATTACTGAAGGTTAGCCATCTAATTCTACTTGTCGTTTGCGAGGTAGAACAGCACAGCAGCAGCTCCTGATTCCACGCTATTCGAAAATGTTTCTTAGCCAAGACTTTTTCCTACGACCGACATTACATTCCTCACTAGTTTGCCCATCTCTGGTGCCGAAGTCGTCCAAGGTTAGAAACCTTTCTTTGATTAACAGGATGCGTGACTTGGGGTCTTGCCCTTTTCGTCTTAAGATTTCGTTATGTGTAATTTTCTTAGTCCAGCTCAGTTACAAAGTTAAAAATAAATACATACTAAAAAAATGTGGGTACGAAATAGACCTTAAGTTATATAAAACTACAGCTGTCATTGTACGTTTTGTGCACATAGTTTTTCGCCTAAAATTAGATATGCTAATAACTTGAGAGCACATGAAAGAGTATCACACCAAAACCCCTACAAAAACGCCGAACACAGTTGCTGTGGCCGAAATCGGCTGGATGTTGTCACCATCATTATGCTAGTATGTATTTGAAAGTCCTAGAGTTTGAATTTGTGATTTAGGGTGTTCATGCATTCATCACGCCTCAACATCTGATCGAGTTTCATAGAAATTTGGCACATTGGTAGAACATGATCTGGAATAAGACATAATATACCGAACCGTGAACAAAGCGCGAGAGTCAGAAAACTGCCTTTTAGCTAAGTAATGTGGCTTAGCTGCTTTGTAGCTAAGCATATTTTACCTTTTTTCCACCGTTTTCATCAAACAGGCAAGAATTATTTTCAACCAAAGAATTAAATACTTAACTAAAATGCCGTTAAGGGCGGATAACTGCATCTAATCTAGCATTTTAAAACTTGTGCATAAGAAAATGCTGAATTATAAAGTAGTTATAGTCCCTTAGCGTCTTTATAGTCAAGAAAAATCAGATAACGTATTTTTAGACAAGTAAAATGCCAGAAAATTATCGACAGATCCGGCAGTTAAGGTATTTTAACGTACATTTAGCGAAGAAATGTTGGTTAGACGCTTTCAAGTGAAGGAATCATCATAAATTCTGTTACTTAACGGCCTACAATTTTTTTATATCTCTGGAACTGTTCATATTTTAAAAATGTTTCTTAGACAGAAAGATAGAGAATTTTTTACTCTATCACGTAGCATCAAAAAGTGAAAATTGACCATTTGAGGGTTAACGGCTTTCTAGTGATAGGACGGCAGAGTTGCAAGCCTTAGTAGGAGCAGTATAAAATTAGACACAGCAGCAACGGCTTTGTAACACTATATATTAGGTTATTTCACTTTGTTAAAACTTTATTTGGTGTTGTCTTTTTGAATTGTACCCTTTGCTGGGACGTCTTTTGTTGCAACTTTCCTTACACCTGCCTTGTAGTCGGACAATGAAGAAAGAGCTATTTTAAGTTCAGTTTTCTCTTTATTTATTCTTAGAAAGCTTGTCTTTTGTGCATGGAGGCAGATTCAATAAGTTATAATAATGTTCTGATGTTGCTATTTTGTCTTGGAAATTAAAAGAAAAGGATGCCTTTGTTATAAAATCACTATAGTCACGCAATTCTGTTCTCAGCATTGTAGCTGAGAACAGATTTGCGTGATTGTAGTTCTTTGCACTGTAAATAGTATCTGCCTTATCTTCAAACATGTTGGAGTCGGCTTCCAGTCGTTCAATTTTTATGCTTAGCTGGCTGTGCCCGCGACTTCGTCCGCGTGGAATTTTATAAAAAAAGTTTTTCGATTGTATTTAGTTTTTTTTTTAAATTATTTTAATTTTTTTCTAAAATATAAGTCGCCGTAGTTACTCCTTATTACGTCAGTTATCAGCAAATGAAAGTCCCGTCAAAAGCGGTCCAGCCGTTCCAGAGATTAGTCGGAACAAACAGACAGACAGACAGACAAAAACTGTTTTTTTTTTTTGGTTTAGTTACCGTATGTACATTCATAATTATGCATGTAGTAAAAACTGTTATTTTGATATTACAAACAGACACTTCAATTTGATTTATTTGTATAGATGTATAGATTTAAATTCTACTGATAAGTTAGCAGGCAGTGGGTAAAAACTACGTACGAACTAACCAGCAACTCATGTTTTCACGTTTTGAAAATGTCAAACTATTTACTATTTTAACAAAAGGTACCACTTCCATTGTTTGTGACTTAACTGAGCAGCTTTTATGGTCTATCTATCGAATATAATCTATAATATTATGAATTAAATATACAAGGTGTTGTTTTGCATCCTCGTCAAAATTGAGGATGTTGTCACAAAAGACATAAATATTCAATATAAATTACGGTACCTAGTAAATTATTAAAACACACTGCATATTTTTGTTGTTTAAATTTGTCAATATTTCAGAATAACCCCCATAGCGTGGTTTAGGGATTATAAAATTATCGAAAAAACGTTTGAGGTTTTTTGTTTGTGTGTAAGCGACGTTATAAGGCAGGGATCAGACGGCCCGTGTTTAAAACACGGGTGGTTCACAGTTACCGACTTCAGTAAATAAATAAAAAAAAGAAAATTACCTACTCATTTAATTATTGATTCGGATCGAGAATCATTAGCATAGTTACCTCCTAGAATTTGACGAGGTTGCAAAACAACACCTTGTATAAATTGTAGTGAAAACTACTTGTTGCGCTACGTATAAATTATGCTTTAATTTTAAAAGCGGATACAATCTGGTCCTTTGAGTTAGCAAGTTCTGCGATTTGTTACGAACAATGAAAAAGTGTTATATAAAAGAATTACTTCTTTTGTTTGCAAGAAGTAAAGTAAATCCATAACATTTTGCGAAACATAAATATTGTGTTGTTTTGATAGGTATTGACCCAAGCTAACACCCCTGCAGTATGTCGTGTTTTTTACTGGACATCCTGTATACTGAACTTATACTATCACTTACGGGATATCTTCCAAGATTATTTAAACCTGTATACTTCTCTAGATATTTATGAAGGTACAGTCAACCATAAAACCTCACTTTTAACACTGTCTTGCACATCTTAGTTATTGAATTTATTATTTTAAATCAGGCCATAAATAACATTAAATTATATTAAGCAATAGTAAATTTATGAAATAGTCACGCATGTTCCTGTCTGCAAGGTTTAAAGTAACCTGCCTCGGAAGGGGTCCGAGAGGGCCGATGCCTACCGGGTCTGCGGGACTGTTCGAAAGAGATACCGTGGCTCTAGAACACAAAAGGCTAAGAAAGAACATGGATGGGTTTTAGTTAGTACAAGTCTGACACTGCCTGCCGCTCCGCCTAGAGCGGGGGGGGGGAGTCATTTGATGATTTCCCATCCGTAAAAAAGAGGGTTTAAAGTAATCTTACACAAAGGGGATAGCGGGGTCTTAATTCGCTCGCTTCTCTCGCTCTGTAGACCCCGCCATCCCCGTCGAACCTAATGTCCCAAGCTCGCTTGGCTCGCTTTTGGGTCCTAAGTTCTCCTTAATGTGTTTAAATTTTTTGCTCTGCAATCGTACGTAGTTTGCTTTGGAAATGTCGACCAAAATGTATACTAATACAGAGAACGTCAGTGTTGTTAGTTTTTCGTAGAATGTTAATGAAAAACAAAGTTATTGCTGCAGTCGGGCCAAAAATCCCGTATCTCAAAAACTAATTATCAAATCTAATTCAAACCAATTTTCGTTGAAAAATATTTTTACGTTCTACAAACCTAATTTATTTCGGAATTTTCGTGTTTTTTGTTTTTTTTTTTAAGTTTCGTGTTTGGGGTTATCCAGCCGAAATTCTGGACCAACGATTCACTACACAACAATTCTACTTATCGGCAATCATGCCCAGGATGCTATTTGAGCTGGCCCACACTCTGCGCACCAAGGATTTTTTCCGCATCATAGCATAAAAGCACCATTTCAATCGCGATTTAAAGATTTTCTTCGCTTCACACATTTGTGATAATAGTACCTAACTAGTGGAAAGCCTACTGTACCACGACCATAATATTAAAAACTTATCTCGGGCAAGCGTGTGTGCCTCGCTAATATGTTTGTTCCACCCAGCAACTACTTTCTTTTTAATACGCTTACTATTCGCGACTCACCACTGACGATTCACACAATGTCCCATAGATGTGCACATACAAGATGTTGTTTTGGAACCTCGTCAAATTCTAGGAGGTAACTATGCTAATGATTCTCGACCCGAATCAATAATAAAATGAGTAGGTAATTTTCCTTTTTTTATTTATTTACTGAAATCGGCAACTGTGAACCAACGACCGGCCCGAGTTTTAAACACGGGCCGTCTGATCCCTGCCTTATAACGTCACTTACACACAAACAAAAAACCTCAAACGTTTTTTCGATAATTTTATAATCCCTAAACCACGCTATGGGGGTTATTCTGAAATATTGACAAATTTAAACAACAAAAAAATGCAGTGTTTTTTAATAATTTACTAGGTACCGTAATTTATATTGAATATTTATGTCTTTTGTGACAACATCCTGAATTTTGACGAGGATGCAAAACAACACCTTGTATATTTTATCAATAAAATGTATAAAAGTATGTCCTCATGCGATCACAACAGTCTGGAAAATCCACAGAAAAACTATCAGTCTAAGCCATTTATGGCATTCCCTACTATATAACTTAATTTGCTGAGGACGTCCGGGAAAAACGCTAAAGTAATTAACGACAAAATTAGTAAAAGATATCCACGTTGCTTTAGTTTGCGCTACAAACTGGTCCTTGTGATATTGATACTGGGGATTTTGCAGTCATGGGGAGAGACCCTTGCCCAGCAGTGGGATGACGAGGGATAACAGTATCAGTTTTAATTTGTATGTTGGTGTAGTTTTATATAGTATGGTGTTAAGAGCGTTTATGCCTTACGACATTTCACACAAACTTTCAAGTCCTTATTTTACGAAATGACTGTGAAGCTTCATACGCATAAGCAGGATACATAGATCTAAAAAGTTACTAAAAACCATTTTCGAAAAATTGTGTTACAGACAGCTAAATTAGACCGATTATAAAATTATCTATAGAAACGGAAATTTCCAAATATCTTTTTTGCAAAAGATATTTCGTAAATGTTTTTTAGTAAATTTTTAGACCTATGTATCTTGCTCATGCGTATGAAGCTTCACAGTCATTTTGTAAAATAAGGACTTGAAAGTTTGTGTGAAATGTCGTAAGGCATAAACGCTCTTAACACCATACTATATAAAACTACACCAACATACAAATTAAAACTGATACTGTTATCCCTCGTCATCCCACTGCTGGGCAAGGGTCTCTCCCCATGACTGCAAAATCCCCAGTATCAATATCACAAGGACCAGTTTGTAGCGCAAACTAAAGCAACGTGGATATCTTTTACTAATTTTGTCGTTAATTACTTTAGCGTTTTTCCCGGACGTCCTCAGCAAATTAAGTTGTATAGTAGGGAATGCCATAAATGGCTTAGACTGATAGTTTTTCTGTGGATTTTCCAGACTGTTGTGATCGCATGAGGACATACTTTTATACATTTTATTGATAAAATATACAAGGTGTTGTTTTGCATCCTCGTCAAAATTCAGGATGTTGTCACAAAAGACATAAATATTCAATATAAATTACGGTACCTAGTAAATTATTAAAAAACACTGCATTTTTTTGTTGTTTAAATTTGTCAATATTTCAGAATAACCCCCATAGCGTGGTTTAGGGATTATAAAATTATCGAAAAAACGTTTGAGGTTTTTTGTTTGTGTGTAAGTGACGTTATAAGGCAGGGATCAGACGGCCCGTGTTTAAAACTCGGGCCGGTCGTTGGTTCACAGTTGCCGATTTCAGTAAATAAATAAAAAAAGGAAAATTACCTACTCATTTTATTATTGATTCGGGTCGAGAATCATTAGCATAGTTACCTCCTAGAATTTGACGAGGTTCCAAAACAACATCTTGTATGTGCACATCTATGGGACATTGTGTGAATCGTCAGTGGTGAGTCGCGAATAGTAAGCGTATTAAAAAGAAAGTAGTTGCTGGGTGGAACAAACATATTAGCGAGGCACACACGCTTGCCCGAGATAAGTTTTTAATATTATGGTCGTGGTACAGTAGGCTTTCCACTAGTTAGGTACTATTATCACAAATGTGTGAAGCGAAGAAAATCTTTAAATCGCGATTGAAATGGTGCTTTTATGCTATGATGCGGAAAAAATCCTTGGTGCGCAGAGTGTGGGCCAGCTCAAATAGCATCCTGGGCATGATTGCCGATAAGTAGAATTGTTGTGTAGTGAATCGTTGGTCCAGAATTTCGGCTGGATAACCCCAAACACGAAACTTAAAAAAAAAAACAAAAAACACGAAAATTCCGAAATAGTTAGTAAAAGATATCCACGTTGCTTTAGTTTGCGCTACAAACTGGTCCTTGTGATATTGATACTGGGGATTTTGCAGTCATGGGGAGAGACCCTTGCCCAGCAGTGGGATGACGAGGGATAACAGTATCAGTTTTAATTTGTATGTTGGTGTAGTTTTATATAGTATGGTGTTAAGAGCGTTTATGCCTTACGACATAAATTTTTAGACCTATGTATCTTGCTCATGCGTATTAAGTTTCATTAAAATGGGTTCAGTAATTTCGGCAAATAAGGACTTGAAAGTTTGTATGAAATACATTAAGGTGTAAACGCTCTTAATAAGAGTTCTTAACATTCTACTATAATACATATATGGCATAATTGGCATAGAAATATGAATGTCATAGCACAGAAACAAATCAGTGCAATTTTAAGATTTATTTTTCAATGAGCATTATGTCCAATGACAATAAACATTAAATTTAAATTTGTTGTAGGATTCATTGAAAGTAATTTCAAAGTTGAACAATAATCATAATGAATAATAAATGAATTCGCAAAGTCATAAAATCAATTGATATCCATTCACTACTAAAGTTGTATTTTTAGTTACACGGGTTACTGCACATTGATAAAGGTATTGATTGGAAATAAAACAAGTGCATAATAGTTTTAAATATGTAATTTATTATTCCAGATCAGATGATTTTTATTCTTGCCAAGAGGCAAGAATAAAAATAAGAATTAACAAGGGTGTAAAATAAGAATTTTACACCCTTGTTAATATTTTTAAGAAAATAATTCGTTGAATAATCCGACAAAAGAAAAACAAATACGCATTGGACGATGCGGCCAAACCAATGCTTCGTTATAGGTCATCACGCTAAAGTCTACCCCAATCCTTTGTGCCCTAGTCCAGTGCATTCACAATGCCCGGGTAAGCCTACGCTTGGCCCAATGCAGTAACAGTCAACTTCCTCATTGTAGCAATGGGCGTCTAAAGTGCAGGAGTCAGCTGTAAAATAGAAACAGACATTTACGCAGGGTCATATCAGTTACGAATCGTGGCTGAATGGATGGAGTGGTCACAAGCGCGGCTGCTGAGCAAAGCTGAGGGTGCGCCGTGCGGTTCCTGGGTCAGGTCTGGTGTTGTTGGGTTTTTCCATTAGGAATTTCTCAGCCACGGAGTCTGGTTTTTGAGCCCGTTTGATGACAATAGGCTCGCCCCCTACTTCATGGAACTTAAACATTACTGCGAAATGTGAGTGTTCTAAATATTATGAGGTTTGTCTCCAACGATCCCGAGATCAGATTGAATTAGCGACGGATCTCGGCATGTTGCATCCACTGATCTCGAGATCCGTTTCCAACAAAAGAATATACGTGGGAACAAGAAAAAATTAGGTACATACATGTCTGTCTAACCTTCGGGGATTACACAATACTTTCCACCAGGGTCAGTCTGTGGAGGATCCGAGTCACATATCGAGTTCCCTCCGAACCTCGGAAATAACGTTTAGCGGTTCGTCACAATTATTTTTGACAGTCGTAACAGATAGTTGAAAGCCGGAAAGTCTGACAATCAGCACGCATAGTATGACTGCCGTAGAAACAGGCTGTCGACGGAAGAATCTAAAAACTGACACATTGTGATTGTCTATCTGTCATTATGTCGATTCTTCCGTAGACAAACTTCGTTTCTACAGTGGTCATGCTACGTGTGCTGTATTACCATGAGGTATCGTATTACCCGGTGTAAAATACTGGCAGGCAGATTATCGAGTAGCTGGGGCACTTTGGCAGTAATGTCACACTCAGGCAAGACTGTTCGTGCAACCATTATTTACCCTACGCTGCTCTCACGCTTACACGGTGTAGGAAAACTTCAAACAGAAAAAGGCACGTGGCGTGGCATCTCCTAGAATCCACGAAATGCCTTACACCTCCATTTTTGTTATGTTTAAGTCCCATGTAATAGGAAACAAGCCTTTTGCCATCAACCGGGCACCAATCCAGACTTCGTGGCTGCTACTGAGAAATTACTGATAGAATAACCCAATATCAATTTTCCCGGCAGGGAATCGAACCCGGGATCTCATGCTCAGCAGTCGCACCTGCGACCACTCGACCAACAAGACTATAGGCTATAGGCATATTATCACGCTACGACCAATAGGAGCGGAGCAGCAATAAAACATGTTGCAAAAACGGGGAAAAGGTGACGCAGACGAAGTTGCGCAGGACAGCTAGTATACTTATAAAAACCAGGCATAACATAACCAACAATTTTCAGTTTTCCGTTTCTAAAAAAACACACATTACTTACGATCTAGCTGGGCCTTTGCTCCGATTGCAAACATCATCACGAACGTGAACAACAGTGCGACTTGCAAGAACCTCATGATGACACACAAATACGTACTATACTGCCAAGAGATTCATTTCGTCGATATTTATAGGTAATATAATACTGAAGCGACCATAAATTCATTGTTCATGCTAAATGAAAAAAAAAATACTTATTTAGTTATTATATAATTTCAAACTACTGTAACTAAATAAAATTAAAATTTTGTGGCTGGCGTGAATATTGTTGGCACGTGTAAAAAGGCAATTTTCAGGGCGGCCATTTTCAAGTTCTGGCGTCTTCTGGTAATTAATTCGATTCTCGGCAGTTCTCATCCAGTTGCTACTATCCACAAACGCAAGACACAGAGGCCACTTATATTCTTCTGACTTCTGTATAATCTGCCCCATTGTGTGAATGTCGTCTATGGTGCTGTATCCTCCTCGAAACCCGGCTTGCTCCAGTGGCTGAAAATCGTCGAGTCTTCGCGCTATTTCGCGATTCGTGACGACTCTTGAAAACAGCATATACATGTGGCTAACCAACGAAATGGAAGATGCGTTTTCCTTAAAGAAGGAATTCTTTAAGAAAAGCTCCCCCTTCACAAAGAAGTTGACAAGCATTTGCCCCCTATGATTTCTGATGTCAAACCCGTAGGATCCTACTACCAATTCACTGCAATTCTGTACTCCTACTTCATCGTTGAAATCTCCCATGAGAACGTTGTAGTGGGCCCTGGTGGTAGTAGGCAAGGGCTTAGAGATCCTCGAACATTTCCTACAATACGTCGTCCGAGTGCCCCGAGGTCGGTGCCTAGACCTGAACCTTGAGGCTATATCTCTCGGTTAGCTTTACTATTAGGTATGCTACCCTGTGCGAGACAAGCAAGACTTCTACCACGTTGTCACAGAGAGATTTGTGTACCAGGAACCCGACTCCGCCTTGAGATAGCTGGTCTCCCTCTCGAAAATACATAAGGTGGCTCGATTCAAGGGTTATTGTGTCTTCCTCCTCTCGGACTTCGCTCAACCCAAGAATGTGCCATCATGTTCTTCCTCAAGCTGCATTAGGTGTTCGTCGAGCAGTAACGTGCGTCCATTATACGTCGCCAAGGTCAGTTGCTTTTGGCGGCCACTCATAACCCGGGTATTCTTAGAACCCCTACCTTGCAGTTACCGTGACCGTCACCAAGATCAGGAATAGCAAGGCCGTGAACTGGGGGCCGTGGTTGGTTATGGCTTACCATTAAAGGCTTTGTCCATAATCACCACGCTGGGCATGCGGGTTCGCGATCGCAGATCGCAGTATTTTGCACTAGTGACGCTGCTACCCACCGCTAGTATGCGCTATTTTATGTTCTATATTATGTTCCTAAGGAAATGGTTATACCGCTATTTATCGGTCATCAGAGTCTCGTTTGTTGATCAGCAGGATGCACCACGAGCAGGTGAGGTTGACTTCGAGCACTGAGATAATAGGTGTGCCAATTTGGAACCCCTTGTTACTTTTCACGGAACTTTGTGGACACCTCGATTTTTTTTTTTTTTGATTACATAACTTGGCAACTAAACATATTCATTTAAACTTAAAGTTTTTTTGTACCGGACATGTGTGTGGATACTTATTACATTTAAGGTTCAGAACTCCGTTGACCGTAATTGGACATCTCAATATATCGCAATTTAAACAGAAATTCTTTGGTTGGTGGTGATAATAAAGGTGATATCACAATTTATTCAAAATTTATTAAGATTTAATCAAAAATACCTTTTTTTTAGTATGGGAAATCATCAAATGACTACTCCCGCTCTGGGCGGAGCGGAAGGGAGTGTCAGACTTGACTGACTAAAACCCATCCATGTTCCTTCTTAGCCCTTTGTGTTCCAGGGGCACGGTATCTCTTTCGAACAACCCGCAGCCCTGGCAGGCATCGGCCCTCTCGGACCCCTTCCGATATCAAAAAGACCTCAGCTGGCAATAGCTTGACACCTCAATTTGACAATTTAAAATGTCTATACGTTTAAATTATCAAAATGCGAGATGTCAACATATTACCAAAGTCGATTGCTCCAAAAATTATGTATATTTGGAATTGTCATTTTTTTCATACAAATTCCTAATGCGTAGGATGTAATAAGCCAATAAAATAAACATACAAGTAGACATATAAGTTTGTTATTTGAAAAACAATACAGGTGTAAATTAAAACCCGCCAATAACATATCTACACTAATATTATAAAGAGGAAAGATTTGTATTTTTGTATTTTTGTATGTAATGAATAAACTCAAAAACTACTGGACCGATTTTGAAAATTCTTTCACCATTAGAAAGCTACATCTTTACCGAGTAACATAGGCTATATATTATTGCGCTAATAACTTAGGGGGATGAGCAATATTGCATTTAGTCCACATTTCTCAACTGTTTGACAACTGACAACTGTCATGACAAGCATTAGAATAAACCGGCTATTTCAAACCATTTGTCATCAAAGTAAGTAGCCTGGCGGTTCTATGACCGCCCGCCAAGCAAAAGGTATCGAGTTCGTATCCGCAGTCAGTATGCACTTTTTGTGGTAATATTTTAATGCTGTAAGTTTTCCAAAACAACGCGGGTTCGATCCCCAACCGTTGTTCTCTTTTTGTAACTAGGTATTTTGTTTTATTATAATGCTTTATGATTTTCAAATCATTACAAAATAGTTTTCGTTTTTTTAACCATTCAAAATAAATAGTGATTAAAGAACGATTGGGTCATAAACAAAACGAAATTTAAGACATGATCGTCGGCGATTTTAAAATATACACATCCGTAGACACTGTGATGGCTAATGACCCCGTTGAATTTTTCAACTCCCTGGAGCTAACGGGCGTGCCGTTCCCATAAGATGGAGCTTAAAGTTGGCGTTTTAGTTCTGCTGATGAGAAACTTTGATGTACCAAGACTGTGCAACGGCACCAGGCTTCGTATCACAAAGCTTGGCAGTAATATTATAAAAGCCACTGTAGCGACCTACAAAAAGCAACTTACTACAAAAAGTGCTACAGCGCCATCTATGACGCGACGGAAGAACTAACATCAATTGCCTACATCTCGCAAGCAAAGTTTAACTTGCTTTCGACTTAATACTATATAGAGAAACCCGACAACAACTGTCGGGCAGTTGCCCACCAGACACAACACCTGTCTGGTCGGAGGATCCTCCCTTTTCAATGGAGTATTGAGGAACTTTACACCCTGTTCCTCAAACTGCTAAACTGGTGACCCAGAAATGGACGTCAGCGCAGTCTTCGAGCAACGTGACGTCATCATCATCACTTCCTTCAAGCTTTAGTTTAGCGAGTCTCACAGCCAGCCAGCTTCAAATGCGTATTCCTGACCACCAGCATGCAGCCGGAGCGCATTCCTGGTCAGCACCCTCAGCCTCTCATCAAGTGACTTTGGCACAGCACACTGCCTATTCGGCCGGTCGAGAGCTTCTACTACCTCCCGGTCGACACCTCTCTAGCTGTCTGCCACATCGCAGCGCTGCACTACGTCCGACGCGCTGGAGCAAACGCAGCGCCGGCCCCGACTCAATTCAAAGCAACCTCATGGACAACCAAGGGCATTAAAGTCGTCAGTAAGAGGTTGACGAATCTCCGACTTGCCGACGACATGGTCCTTTTTGCCCACACAGCCCTGGAACTACAGACTATGCTCCAAGAACTGCACGCGTAGCATGACGGCCGTAGAAACGGGCTATGTCGACGGAAAAATCGACAAAGTGCCACATTGACATTGTCTATCTGTCATTATGTCGATTATTCCGTAGACAAAACTCGTTTCTACAGTGGTCTTGCTACGCGTGCAGTTTTATTTTTTTATAAAGAAGTAAATTTAAAATTTATTGTTCGATTAAATTTAGAATTTGACGATAGCACGTGGCGCCATCTATTGTGATAAGAAAGTTATTGTTGTTTTCCTTCGGATCAGTACTTTTTGTCGGAATGAAAGGTATCCTATGGCCGTTTGTGTACACCTTACAACGTACATGCAGAATTTGAGGATGATCACTTCATTGGTTTAGGCGTGAAGAGGTAACAAACAAATTTTAAGAGCTGTCCCGCGCAACTTCGTCTGCGTCACGTTTTCCCCGTTTTCGCAACATTTTACATTGCTGCTCCGCTCCTATTGGTTGTAGCGTGATTATGTATAGCCAATGTCCTTCCTCAGGTTGAAATCTATCTTCTTGCCAAATTTCATTAAGATCCGATCAGCCGTCTAGTCGTGAAAACGTAACAAACATACAAACAAACAGAGTGACTTTCGCATTTATAATATTAGTATAGAAGTATAGATAACTAACTGCGCGCGACTTCGTTCGCGTGGAATTTTTTTATGTGTATAAATAAAATAGATTTTGGACGATTCTCAGACCTACCCGATATGCACACAATTTCATACAAATCGGTTCAGCCGTTTCGGAGGAGTATGGTAACTAACACTGTGACACGAGAATTTTATATATAAGATATAAGTATAATATATAAATATATATTTAAAGAAATATTTATATAAAGAAATATATAGAATTAGGCTCAGGATAGAGAAATTACTTGTAGCGGTTCGATATTAGTTCAATGCTAGCTCAGTGGATAATACCGTGCGCCTCACATACGAGGAGTTGAAAGAATAATCACAGGAAAGAGACAGACGGAAAATAGTCGCCGTCAAGAATTGGCAAGTTCCGAAAAACTGGACACAGGTCAGAGTATTTTTGGGTTTTTGCTCCTACTATCGACGGTTCGCAAAGAATTTTGCTGACATTGCGAAACCTCTACACAAACTCACTGAGCGACAATTCTGTTGATGGGAGGTTAAGAGCTGCGACGTCGCATTTCAGGAATTAAAGAAACGTCTGTGCAAAACACTTATTTTTAAACAAACCAAACCGGAAAGAAATCATTGCGTTACTCGACGGGCTACTGCCGTTGTAAAAACATTGCAGCATTTCAGTAAATAAACTCTTTTGCAAAAAAAAAACGGGCACCATAGATTTTTTTCTCTGTTTCAATGAAGAAGAACAAGAAAGAGGTTTCATTCATTTGACAATGTATTGGCATGTCATTTGAAGCATCCTGGCATGATTCTTTACGTTCCAAATTTAAATTTTGAAATGAGCAAAAGAAAAATATTGATTATTGTAAAATTGCTTTACTAATGGCGCTAAATGCTGAAACGATATTTTTACTGATTACTAAAATTTTAAAACTCTTTGGAAATTTTCTGCAAATTAAACAATTTAATTTTTCTTTTTACATTAAATACCAGTTTTTGATATGAGTTAAAAGCGATAAGGGCCGGTAAAATTATAGCCCTACATGAAGAAGGTCGTTCGCAAACTTACGTGTCTCAGCGGCTAAATGTGAGTCGTTCAACTGTCCAGAGGACTTGGCAACGGTATCAAGAGACCGCTTCGGTCAAAAGAAGACCTGGTTCGGGAAGAAAACGATGCACAGAACCAAGAGACCGCTTTTTGGTAAGTCAGGCGTTGCGGAATCGTAAAGCATCAAGTGTGGAACTGAAGAAGAGCCTTGAAGAAGAGGAGTAGAAGTTAGCTTGTGGACGTTCAGGAGGAGGCTTTGGCTGCCAATATCAGGAGTTACCGCCCGGCGCGGGGTCCTAATTTACTCCGTAAGCACCGTGTTGCTCGACTTTAGTTTTCTGGAAACTGTGCTTCATGGACTCTGGAGGACTGGAATAAAGTATTGTTTTCTGATGAAGCTAGAATCTCTTTGTGCGGAGAGGACCGACGCCGTCGAGTGCTACGAAGACCACGGGAACGCTATGCGGAAGTGTGTTTCGAAGAAATCACTCCTTATGGCTGAAGCTCCGTTTTGTTTTGGGCAACAATTAATTCGACGCAGCGTACGGAGTTAGTTTTCATAGAAAATGGAACATTAAAAGCACACCGGTACATAATGGAATTCCTAATTCCATATGCACAACCTGCATTGACTGTACTTGGGGAAGATTCCATTTTTATGGACGACAATGCTCGCCCACACCGTTCTGGCGACGTGGAAGCTTACATGCAAGAAGTCATTGCAGAAGAGTGGGAACGTATTCCTCAAAACGTTATTAAAAACATCGTGGAAAGCATACCCAGATGGATTCAAGTTGTGATTTTGGCAAGAGGAGGTCACACTCGTTATTAGGTTTTTACATTTGTAACTTGATTTAATCAAAAAAAGTAAAAAAATCTTCTTGTCTTTATGCCGACCACTTCTTATTGTTTGGCCGTGTACATCGGTTTTAAAGAATTGATCGACTTTTAAAAAAAAATATTGCCGAATTTCACTTCACGCGTATTAATTTACACGATTATAAGTATACAGAGTTCGTCAAATAATTAAATTTCATGGCAAGAGAACGATGATAATTCAAATCGTCCTTAGAACGTAATTTCCTTAGGTGCCCGTTTTTTTTTTTGCAAAAGAGTGTATTTGCTGGGACGAAAATTCCAGCTGCGAACTGACCATGCTGCATTGAAGTGGCTATTACAGTTCAAAAATCCGGAGGGACAAGTGGCGACATGGATTGTGATGATGGTGGATTGAAATACTGCAAGAGTTCGACTGCATAACTGAACATCGCACTGGGAGAACTCACGGTAACGCAGACGCCTTGTCAAGAAGACCTTGTCCTGAAGATTTAAAGCACTGTGCCAGGCAAGAGACTAAGGAGGTAGCAACCGTGAGGGTGCTTAGAACGAATCTCAGTGACGAATGGAAGGAAACCCTACAGCAGGCTCAGCAAAATGACTCAGAGATCAAACCGATCTTCGAGTAGATCAAAGCTGGTGCTCCTAAACCCAAGTGGAGTGATGTGGCAGCGATGAGTTCCATAACGAAGAGTTATTGGGCGCAATGGAACAGCTTGGTTATCCAGGATATAGTCTTGTGCCGTAAATGGGAAAACGCTCGAGGGGACAGGTGTCATCTACAAATAGTTGTCCCTAAAGCCAAAGTACGGATGTTCTACGGCTCTACCATGATGTATGGGAGGACATATGGGGGTAAAAAGGACTCTAATGAAGATCCGAGAGCGATTTTACTGGATCCACTGTCGAGAAGATGTGGAGGACTGTTATCACTTGTGCGGCTGTGAAAAGACCCCAAACACGCAGCAGAGGTGCACTAAAAGTGTACAAAGTTGGAGCCTCCTGTGAATGGTGAGCCATTCTGAGAGAGTGAAAGTGGGAACAAGTACTTAATGGTTGTCATGGATTATTTCACAAAGTGGCCAGAAGTGTTCGCCATTCCTAACCAAGAAGCTACAACTGCCGCAGATAAATTGTTTCAGAAGTTTGGAGTACCCTTAGAAATTCACAGTGATCAAGGAAGGAATTTTGAATCACAAGTATTTCAGGAGACTTGCCGAATGATGGGTACCCACAAAACAAGAACCACTTCTTACCACCCACAATCTGATGGAATGGTGGGACGCTTTAACCAAACGTTGTAGAGAAATCTGGCAAAAGTCGTAGCAAGCAGGCAAAAGGATTGGGACAAGCACATACAGCCGTTTCTTCTGTCCTACCGTAGTGCAGTCCACGAAAGTACGACTGTGACACCAGCCTTCGCGAACTTTGGAAGGGAATTACGGTTGCCCGCAGATTCAATCACTGGAACTGCCCCTGATGCACCACGCAATGTTACAGATTATGCAAATGACTTGCGTAACAAGTTGAACGATGTCTATGAGCATATCAGACAATCCGGCCAACAGATGTCTGAGAAGATGAAGACCCGTTATGACCAGAAGACGAACAGGAGAGGTTTCGACGAGAATTCAGTTGTGTGGTTGCATAACCCAGTGCGTAGCAAAGGGAAGTCTCCGAAATTGCAAGCAAAATGGGATGGACCATACCGAGTCGTGACCAGGATTGTCCAGGGTCAACGATGTCACCTACCGAATACAGAAGGGTCCACGAGGTGCGCCTAAGATCGTACATGTAGATCGATTAGCGCGATACTACGGGACTAACGATGCTCGGGACGAGCATGTCTAAGGAGGGGCAGTGTTACATTGCCTGCTTTACGAGAACATTCTAGGATTACGTTCGAGTCTAGAATGATCCAGTATGTCTAGAAGATTCGAGAATAATCCTAGAATGTTCCACAATGGAAATGTCTAGAAACTTTGAGAAAGTTCTGGACCTTTCTAGAACTTTCTAGAAGGATTGGTTCCACTATAAAGCTATCTGGAAGGTTCAAGAAGGTTGTAGAACTTTCTCGAAGGATGGGTTTCCCCTAAGGAACTACCTAGAGATTCACGGAAGTTGTGGAAGTTTCTCGAACATGAGTCGTTCATATAAATAGGCGACGGGTGCGGAAGTGAGTTAGTCATGCATTCTAACTCACGCGACGAAGGAGCGGCGCAGGCCAGCTATTCGTTCGCTTACATGGGCGGCATTACACAGTACATTGCCGCTCAAATTCAAACACTATGGCCCCTAGTCTGGAGCGCGATCGGCTAGCTCTGAGAGCGTCTGCAGACGGGGGCCAGCATCCTTAGCGGTAGGATGCGCCAACAAAGTCACCTCCGTCGCAGGTCGTCATCCGCTGGGCCTCCTCCGGGCAACCGGAAGTCTCACCTGGCGGTGACAGACCGCCGAGGTGGCGCAAAGAAAACGGCGCTCGCTACGGTAACGTTTCACCGTAGCTAAGCGAGCAGCGCCCAGCGCCGCTGGCGACTCCTACCGGACAAAATGACAATTACACACTGGTGAGTGGCACTTTACACGCGCTCGCCCCCTCCGAGCCTATACAGGCACATGTGATGATACCGCGGGGCAAGGGTAGAACCCACATCCCGCCAGCCTCGCCCCTCTACGGGGGCATAGCGATTTCTCGCGAGTGAGTTAGTCTGATTTTGGCTACGGAACGAAGTGATCTAAGTGAACTACTAATGCGATATATAAGTGATTAGTGATCAGTTGTGTATTTGTGATTGAGTAAAATGAGAACTTGAGAATATGTGTTGTATGTCAGTTTCTCCAATAAGAATGTTAAGTTTTTCCAACAAGAATTGTAGTTTGTGTCAATAAAACCTATTTATAATTAAACTAGACTATATAAGCTTTGTTTTAATACCCATATGTCCCTAGTTAGGCACTTTGTTAGTAGCACAATCACCCAAAATAATCAACACTCCTATCATTCGATTCGATACCTACTGATTTTGTCGTGTTTACGTAAAAAATTCGATAAGATTTCGTTTTATTTTACTGTTTTATATTGCGGAGACACTAATAATTACTTAATTGAAGTAATTTTCATATTACGAGCACTATTTTAACTATTTTTGCAATAATTTTTATAAAAACATTATCAAAATACGACGATCGCAATGGCGCCATTTTTACATTTCGATATTATCGTTTCAACAGACTTTGAACCTACGATGTTTTTAGATATTCTTAAAGCTTGATTAATGAGGTTTATTTTGATATATAACACTATATACATTGGGTTAAAATAAAATAATACTCACGTTTTAAATCCAGGGAACTTCACATCACAACATACACAGTGTTACACAGAATGAAACTTGACACCTGACTGACGTTTAAAACTTTTTTGACATTTAATTTTGTACGGCTGATATTCTCGTTGTTTTTGCCATAGACGCGGAATTTAATACAGAAAATATAGAGGGTAAAAGCATAGATACAGCACGACGTGGAACATTTGTAAGTGAGTTTTTTCGGAACTAATTCTACGAGGCAACAAATTGTGCCCGAGCAGTAACTCGCAAAAAATTTTGAGCCCTTTTAGATGCATTAGAGCCGGAGCGGATAACTCAATCACAAATACACAACTGATCACTAATCACTTATATATCGCATTAGTAGTTCACTTAGATCACTTCGTTCCGTAGCCAAAATCAGACTAACTCACTCGCGAGAAATCGCTATGCCCCCGTAGAGGGGCGAGGCTGGCGGGATGTGGGTTCTACCCTTGCCCCGCGGTATCATCACATGTGCCTGTATAGGCTCGGAGGGGGCGAGCGCGTGTAAAGTGCCACTCACCAGTGTGTAATTGTCATTTTGTCCGGTAGGAGTCGCCAGCGGCGCTGGGCGCTGCTCGCTTAGCTACGGTGAAACGTTACCGTAGCGAGCGCCGTTTTCTTTGCGCCACCTCGGCGGTCTGTCACCGCCAGGTGAGACTTCCGGTTGCCCGGAGGAGGCCCAGCGGATGACGACCTGCGACGGAGGTGACTTTGTTGGCGCATCCTACCGCTAAGGATGCTGGCCCCCGTCTGCAGACGCTCTCAGAGCTAGCCGATCGCGCTCCAGACTAGGGGCCATAGTGTTTGAATTTGAGCGGCAATGTACTGTGTAATGCCGCCCATGTAAGCGAACGAATAGCTGGCCTGCGCCGCTCCTTCGTCGCGTGAGTTAGAATGCATGACTAACTCACTTCCGCACCCGTCGCCTATTTATATGAACGACTCATGTTCGAGAAACTTCCACAACTTCCGTGAATCTCTAGGTAGTTCCTTAGGGGAAACCCATCCTTCGAGAAAGTTCTACAACCTTCTTGAACCTTCCAGATAGCTTTATAGTGGAACCAATCCTTCTAGAAAGTTCTAGAAAGGTCCAGAACTTTCTCAAAGTTTCTAGACATTTCCATTGTGGAACATTCTAGGATTATTCTCGAATCTTCTAGACATACTGGATCATTCTAGACTCGAACGTAATCCTAGAATGTTCTCGTAAAGCAGGCAATGTAACACTGCCCCTCCTTAGACATGCTCGTCCCGAGTATCGTTAGTCCCGTAGTATCGCGCTAATCGATCTACATGTACGATCTTAGGCGCACCTCGTGGACCCTTCTGTATTCGGTAGGTGACATCGTTGACCCTGGACAATCCTGGTCACGACTCGGTATGGTCCATCCCATTTTGCTTGCAATTTCGGAGACTTCCCTTTGCTACGCACTGGGTTATGCAACCACACAACTGAATTCTCGTCGAAACCTCTCCTGTTCGTCTTCTGGTCATAACGGGTCTTCATCTTCTCAGACATCTGTTGGCCGGATTGTCTGATATGCTCATAGACATCGTTCAACTTGTTACGCAAGTCATTTGCATAATCTGTAACATTGCGTGGTGCATCAGGGGCAGTTCCAGTGATTGAATCTGCGGGCAACCGTAATTCCCTTCCAAAGTTCGCGAAGGCTGGTGTCACAGTCGTACTTTCGTGGACTGCACTACGGTAGGACAGAAGAAACGGCTGTATGTGCTTGTCCCAATCCTTTTGCCTGCTTGCTACGACTTTTGCCAGATTTCTCTACAACGTTTGGTTAAAGCGTCCCACCATTCCATCAGATTGTGGGTGGTAAGAAGTGGTTCTTGTTTTGTGGGTACCCATCATTCGGCAAGTCTCCTGAAATACTTGTGATTCAAAATTCCTTCCTTGATCACTGTGAATTTCTAAGGGTACTCCAAACTTCTGAAACAATTTATCTGCGGCAGTTGTAGCTTCTTGGTTAGGAATGGCGAACACTTCTGGCCACTTTGTGAAATAATCCATGACAACCATTAAGTACTTGTTCCCACTTTCACTCTCTCAGAATGGCTCACCATTCACAGGAGGCTCCAACTTTGTACACTTTTAGTGCACCTCTGCTGCGTGTTTGGGGTCTTTTCACAGCCGCACAAGTGATAACAGTCCTCCACATCTTCTCGACAGTGGATCCAGTAAAATCGCTCTCGGATCTTCATTAGAGTCCTTTTTACCCCCATATGTCCTCCTGAACATACATCATGGTAGAGCCGTAGAACATCCGTACTTTGGCTTTAGGGACAACTATTTGTAGATGACACCTGTCCCCTCGAGCGTTTTCCCATTTACGGCACAAGACTATATCCTGGATAACCAAGCTGTTCCATTGCGCCCAATAACTCTTCGTTATGGAACTCATCGCTGCCACATCACTCCACTTGGGTTTAGGAGCACCAGCTTTGATCTACTCGAAGATCGGTTTGATCTCTGAGTCATTTTGCTGAGCCTGCTGTAGGGTTTCCTTCCATTCGTCACTGAGATTCGTTCTAAGCACCCTCACGGTTGCTACCTCCTTAGTCTCTTGCCTGGCACAGTGCTTTAAATCTTCAGGACAAGGTCTTCTTGACAAGGCGTCTGCGTTACCGTGAGTTCTCCCAGTGCGATGTTCAGTTATGCAGTCGAACTCTTGCAGTATTTCAATCCACCATCATCACAATCCATGTCGCCACTTGTCCCTCCGGATTTTTGAACTGTAATAGCCACTTCAATGCAGCATGGTCAGTTCGCAGCTGGAATTTTCGTCCCAGCAAATACACTCTTTTGCAAAAAAAAAAACGGGCACCTAAGGAAATTACGTTCTAAGGACGATTTGAATTATCATCGTTCTCTTGCCATGAAATTTAATTATTTGACGAACTCTGTATACTTATAATCGTGTAAATTAATACGCGTGAAGTGAAATTCGGCAATATTTTTTTTTAAAAGTCGATCAATTCTTTAAAACCGATGTACACGGCCAAACAATAAGAAGTGGTCGGCATAAAGACAAGAAGATTTTTTTACTTTTTTTGATTAAATCAAGTTACAAATGTAAAAACCTAATAACGAGTGTGACCTCCTCTTGCCAAAATCACAACTTGAATCCATCTGGGTATGCTTTCCACGATGTTTTTAATAACGTTTTGAGGAATACGTTCCCACTCTTCTGCAATGACTTCTTGCATGTAAGCTTCCACGTCGCCAGAACGGTGTGGGCGAGCATTGTCGTCCATAAAAATGGAATCTTCCCCAAGTACAGTCAATGCAGGTTGTGCATATGGAATTAGGAATTCCATTATGTACCGGTGTGCTTTTAATGTTCCATTTTCTATGAAAACTAACTCCGTACGCTGCGTCGAATTAATTGTTGCCCAAAACAAAACGGAGCTTCAGCCATAAGGAGTGATTTCTTCGAAACACACTTCCGCATAGCGTTCCCGTGGTCTTCGTAGCACTCGACGGCGTCGGTCCTCTCCGCACAAAGAGATTCTAGCTTCATCAGAAAACAATACTTTATTCCAGTCCTCCAGAGTCCATGAAGCACAGTTTCCAGAAAACTAAAGTCGAGCAACACGGTGCTTACGGAGTAAATTAGGACCCCGCGCCGGGCGGTAACTCCTGATATTGGCAGCCAAAGCCTCCTCCTGAACGTCCACAAGCTAACTTCTACTCCTCTTCTTCAAGGCTCTTCTTCAGTTCCACACTTGATGCTTTACGATTCCGCAACGCCTGACTTACCAAAAAGCGGTCTCTTGGTTCTGTGCATCGTTTTCTTCCCGAACCAGGTCTTCTTTTGACCGAAGCGGTCTCTTGATACCGTTGCCAAGTCCTCTGGACAGTTGAACGACTCACATTTAGCCGCTGAGACACGTAAGTTTGCGAACGACCTTCTTCATGTAGGGCTATAATTTTACCGGCCCTTATCGCTTTTAACTCATATCAAAAACTGGTATTTAATGTAAAAAGAAAAATTAAATTGTTTAATTTGCAGAAAATTTCCAAAGAGTTTTAAAATTTTAGTAATCAGTAAAAATATCGTTTCAGCATTTAGCGCCATTAGTAAAGCAATTTTACAATAATCAATATTTTTCTTTTGCTCATTTCAAAATTTAAATTTGGAACGTAAAGAATCATGCCAGGATGCTTCAAATGACATGCCAATACATTGTCAAATGAATGAAACCTCTTTCTTGTTCTTCTTCATTGAAACAGAGAAAAAAATCTATGGTGCCCGTTTTTTTTTTGCAAAAGAGTTTATTTACTGAAATGCTGCAATGTTTTTACAACGGCAGTAGCCCGTCGAGTAACGCAATGATTTCTTTCCGGTTTGGTTTGTTTAAAAATAAGTGTTTTGCACAGACGTTTCTTTAATTCCTGAAATGCGACGTCGCAGCTCTTAACCTCCCATCAACAGAATTGTCGCTCAGTGAGTTTGTGTAGAGGTTTCGCAATGTCAGCAAAATTCTTTGCGAACCGTCGATAGTAGGAGCAAAAACCCAAAAATACTCTGACCTGTGTCCAGTTTTTCGGAACTTGCCAATTCTTGACGGCGACTATTTTCCGTCTGTCTCTTTCCTGTGATTATTCTTTCAACTCCTCGTATGTGAGGCGCACGGTATTATCCACTGAGCTAGCATTGAACTAATATCGAACCGCTACAAGTAATTTCTCTATCCTGAGCCTAATTCTATATATTTCTTTATATAAATATTTCTTTAAATATATATTTATATATTATACTTATATCTTATATATAAAATTCTCGTGTCACAGTGTTAGTTACCATACTCCTCCGAAACGGCTGAACCGATTTGTATGAAATTGTGTGCATATCGGGTAGGTCTGAGAATCGTCCAAAATCTATTTTATTTATACACATAAAAAAATTCCACGCGAACGAAGTCGCGCGCAGTTAGTTATCTATACTTCTATACTAATATTATAAATGCGAAAGTCACTCTGTTTGTTTGTATGTTTGTTACGTTTTCACGACTAGACGGCTGATCGGATCTTAATGAAATTTGGCAAGAAGATAGATTTCAACCTGAGGAAGGACATTGGCTATACATAATCACGCTACAACCAATAGGAGCGGAGCAGCAATGTAAAATGTTGCGAAAACGGGGAAAACGTGACGCAGACGAAGTTGCGCGGGACAGCTCTTAAAATTTGTTTGTTACCTCTTCACGCCTAAACCAATGAAGTGATCATCCTCAAATTCTGCATGTACGTTGTAAGGTGTACACAAACGGCCATAGGATACCTTTCATTCCGACAAAAAGTACTGATCCGAAGGAAAACAACAATAACTTTCTTATCACAATAGATGGCGCCACGTGCTATCGTCAAATTCTAAATTTAATCGAACAATAAATTTTAAATTTACTTCTTTATAAAAAAATAAAACTGCACGCGTAGCAAGACCACTGTAGAAACGAGTTTTGTCTACGGAATAATCGACATAATGACAGATAGACAATGTCAATGTGGCACTTTGTCGATTTTTCCGTCGACATAGCCCGTTTCTACGGCCGTCATGCTACGCGTGCAGTTCTTGGAGCATAGTCTGTAGTTCCAGGGCTGTGTGGGCAAAAAGGACCATGTCGTCGGCAAGTCGGAGATTCGTCAACCTCTTACTGACGACTTTAATGCCCTTGGTTGTCCATGAGGTTGCTTTGAATTATTTATTATTCGTTTGACAAATCTATTCGATAACCTTTTCTATAAAATAACAATCCAAACAATCCAAAATAACAATCGGTTGATTGTTGTTATAATTTATTAGGAAAAAATAAGAAAACAAAAATATAAACATATTTAAAAAAAAATGCGATATTGAAATGTAGGTACATACATAATATTAAAAAAAGAAGATAAAAAAGAATTGCGTGTATTGAGGTTCGAACCTAGAGATTACCGCGGAAGCAATGTGCGAAGTAGTCTAGCGGCGCGCTGGGCTATTCGTACATACTTTTATATTGAGTTTCGAAATTAAGCTTCTAAACATTTATTGACGTCGCACATCGACGTGATTCAAGCGGGGCACCCCGCAGTAGGCGGGACTAAAGGGACTACTCGACCCCCCTCTTCATCTGCTTCACCCCCTCAAAAGCATGAAAGTTGCCTAGAAGAGCGCCAACACATAATAGTAGCACAGTTGGTAGTAGTTAGTTAGGTAGTTTATCCATATTCATGGCGTTTGCAACAGCGCCGAGGTATCGGAAACTCGATACCAATAATAAACATGGTACCTAAATATCCCGTTACAAGTGTTTTTAACAGTCTTAAAGAACAGACCCACCTTTTTAGATATTCAGTTTTTAAATCTCTATATTCTCACTAGGAATTCTCTCGGTAAAAAGCCTTACCTAATTAAAATAGTAGATTGTTACACGAGGGTAGAAAGGAATCAATTCCCATGCGAGGTAAAAAAACGCCCGAGCGCAGCGAGGGCTGCTATAGTCTGAGTAGGAATTGATGTCTTTCACCCGTGTTAAGCACTCTACTTTTCATTTCGAATTTAAGGAAAGTAAAAAAAAGTAGTGTTTTGTAAATATTTATGATTTTCTTATCTGCTCGCCACTTCATAAAGTCATTCATTGTCTGTATTTAAGTATCTTTCCTTAGACGGCAAATAATTTTCGATAACTGTTTTCACCTCATCTTTAACAAAATCTGGGGTCAACATTTCAGAATCACTTAAACTAATTTTTAATAAGATATTAGAATCCGAGATTTCGATACAGCTTACAGAGTTAGTATCCCACCAAATTATGTAGTCTATTTTAACTATGGAACACACCGCCTCAAAGCCGCGGGCGAACGCACTTAGTTTTTTTTTATTCACACTGGCCGTTTATACACTCACTAGCTGTCCGGCGCAACTTCGTTTGCATCACATTTTCCCCGTTTACGCAACATTTTTAATTTCTGCTCCATTCTTGTTGGTCGTTGCGTGATGATAAATAGCCTATAACCTTCCTCGATAAATGGGCTATCTAACACTGAAAGAATTTTTAAAATCGGACCAGTAGTTGCGGAGCCTATTCAATGCAAACAAACAAACAATCAAATCTTTCCTCTTTATAATATTATTACACTTCTGGACACATCTATTGGCCCACCTTGTATTTTCAGTTTCGTTTGGTCCTAGCTAAAATTTTATATTAGGTCGAGCAAAAAGTTTTTATGCAGTTTTGAACCTGGCACATTCACAATTTCATTCAATAGTCTTTTTTTGAATTTCGAACACAGAATTTAAAGAAACAAAAGACAATTTGGAGCCTGTTTGTTGATATCAAACAATCGAATACTAAGAAAACTTGGTTTTATTGTATAGAACTTTTGTTAGGGTGTGTTAAAGGTTCTATATAATATGAAATGAAATGATCATTTAGTATAACACACTGAGTTTAATGATACGGTTACTATAACTAAACATATGGTTAATAAACAACACTATGACTACATTAATATAAGTTGACGCGAGTGACGCGTGGTTAGCGCGGTTATGACCGGCTGTGTGTGGTAGCGTATTTGAACTGCTTCGAACTCATAGACTGCATCGTCTTAGGTAGTTGAGTTCGCGGGGTGTGTGCATGTGTGGGTTCCATACCACTACATGTCCTCCCCCCTTTGATAAAAACAATTTCATTAAAGGTAAAAAAATAACTATCAAAATAACAATCAGTAAATTGTAAAAATAATTGTATAAACTTAGCAAATCATAAAATCTAAACCATTTTATTATTTGTTAAAGAGTACTTACATATAACTATTAACTATACTAAACTCTTAAATTTATTATACAAAATAAAACACTACGCTAACAAGAGGTATTCAGAATGTATATAAAAACAAAACTACACATATGGACGCTTAAACTTTGCATTTGGTAAAAAAAAATACATTGGTCAATAAGTATACAAAAAGCTTTTAAACACGTGAGTTAACTTAACTTAAACATTTCTATAAGTGGTAACTATAACTTAGGACTAAATACATTAAAATTTGACATAATTAGTGTGAGAACGCCACATGTTTGCTTAGTTTTGTTAATTTATTTTAAAACAACACTACACCGCACTTCACATTTCACATTGATGATTTTATTGCTTTGGGACTGGCCACAAAAAATGTTTTAAATGGCAAATCTTACGGTTTTTTTAACAATTCGACCCGATCTTGTTGTGACAAGTGGCTTTGTTTGGTCGAGTCGGGTCGTTGGGCTGCAACCGGAGTTTTTGCTGTTGTTTCGGGCGTAACGAAATCTGCATGTGGTGACTCAAGTGCAGAGCTAGTAATAAGATGAGCAGGTTTGGGACGATCGAGAGAAATAGTGACTACTCGAGAACCTACTTGAACGACGTAATGCTTATCGCTTCGTTTGACGATTTTAAATGGGCCTTCGTATGGTAGTCTTAATGAACGCTTAACTTTGTTTTGTAATGAAAACATAATCCGACATTTGTTTGATATGTGTGTATTTTCGAGTTGGCTTTTAATTGCACATAATCCAAAATACCATGTTCATAAATCTCTTCTATTCTTGAAAGAGCGTCGGCGGCGTTATTAAGCTTGCCCTTAACGTAATCAATTTAGCAAAACTGAGAAATAAAATCCAATTGACAAAGACGTATTGACGGATCTGGATGCGCGAGAGTGACGGCATCACTTATGTGTTGTTTGCACCGATTAAATGCGTTGATGTCTTCTTCAGTCCAAGCGATTTTTGTTTTGATTTTTTCTTGGCATTTTACGAAGGAGTTGAGTGGGTCGTTGATCCCCTAGCTCGACTTTCGAAAGCCACGCGTGTAATTGCTTGGACTCGGACTCTTCTATGCCACAATTAATCTGCTTTTTGTGCACCGATTATGGCCTCGAATTGGTAGAACCATAGTCGCGAGCGTGCTGTCCAGAAGTCGGCGATGCGGGAGTTGATTGTGATCGCTCCCGACTCTGTCGGCTGGTGGTCTATGGTATAACACAGACCAGCTTGCTGAGGTGCGTAGACGCTTCCAGGTGCGGCGCCAGCCGTGGCGGCCGTTTGCGCAGGATCGATGGTAACGACGGTATAGTCAGCGGCAGCAGCAGTGTTAGGGTTGGACATCTCGAAAATTTGATAATATAGTTCACAGTAACAACACTAAACAAAGTCTAAATCTGTATTTAATGCAATTGCACTTGCGGGTAACAGTGTAATAGAACCGTATTTTTTTCTTCGTCGGGGTCACCAATATAGAACTTTGTCGGGGTCACCAATATAGAACTTTTGTTGGGGTGTGTTATAGGTTCTATATAATATGAAATGAAATGATCATTTATTATAACACTCTGAGTATAATGATGCGGGTACTATAACTAAACACGGTTTATAAACAAGACTATGACTACATTAATATAAGTTGACGCGAGTGACGCGGTTAGCGCGGTTATGACCGGCTGTGTGTGGTAGCGTATTTGAACTGCCTCGAACTCATAGACTGCATCGTCTTAGGTAGTTGAGTTCGCGGGGTGTGTGCATGTGTGGGTTCCATACCACTACAATTGGTTTACTTAGATTTAATTCTTGAAAAAGTGATTGATATCTTTGGTTTTGCAACAAACATTACTTATTCTTAACATTAAGGTGAGGTTCTATCAATAATCTATGGATACTTCACCTGAAGTCGCCGCCCAAGCTGTGGCACTTATTCAGGCCGGACACAGCCAAAGAAACGTGAGTGCTCAACTTAATTTAAGTCGATCTGCGGTCCGAAATGTTTATCGGAGGTACCTAGAGACTGGCGGCTTTGTTCGTCGCCAAGGAAGGCCACGATCTCGGGTCACAACTGAAAGGCAGGATCGATTCATCGTGACGACCAGCTTGAGAAATCGTCACCTTACCTCCATTGAGATACAAAACCAACTTCGCGACTTCCACGGAGTATCTGTGAGCGCTCGAACTGTTCGGAGAAGGTTAAAAGAACGCGATATGGTACCACACAAGCCAGCTAATGGGCCCAAACTAACGCGAGCCCACCGAACAGCGCGCCATCATTTCGCACGCAGTCATTTAAATTGGACACAGCAAGATTGGAGCCGTGTACTCTTTTCTGATGAGTCTAAAATTGTGTTACATGGCAATGATGGAAGGCAGAAGGTCTACCGACGTAAGGGAGAGCGTTTCGCACAATGCTGCTTTGAAGAGAGGTTTGCCTATGGCGGTGGCTCATGGACTGTCTGGGGCGGTATATCCGCGAGTGGCAAAGCTCAACTTGAGGTTGTTACAGGACCACGGCTGCCAACATTAAATGCTGAAAGGTACATTCGTGAGTGCTTAGAACCTCACGTGATACCATACGCGGACTATGTGGGCCCAAATTTCCTTTTTATGCATGATAATGCAAGAGCCCATGCGGCCGGCATCGTCAGGGAATATCTTCGGGATGTGAACATCACAGTTATGGACTGGCCAGCCAGAAGCCCAGACATGAACCCCATTGAACACATGTGGGACGAGCTAAAAAGACGTGTTAGGGCTCGTCAGCCAGTTGCCCAGACGATGCAGGAGTTGAAAACTGCCATAGAAGAGGAATGGGAGATGATCCCTCAAAATTTCATAGAGCGGTTGATAAACTCTATGCCTAATCGTATGAGAGCTGTGGTAGATGCCCATGGAGGCAACACGCGTTATTAAATTAAACCTTTATTTGATAAAACATGTTTTTTATTCAAAAATCAATTGCCTTTAACAAGGCGCATATCCGACTTGTTAGGCGTAGCTCCATTTCGTATGGTATTCTGAATTCAAATTTAAAACAATACGATCGAAAAAGATGGTAAAATGTATCAGGTTTAAAACTGCATCAACAGTTTTTGTTCAATCTAGCAATCATATTTCGGTAGGGGCCATCGAAACCTAAACTCTAAGGTGGGCCAATAGATGTGTCCAGAAGTGTAGTTTAGACAAGACCGCAGCATTTTTTTCTTAATTATGTTAATTTTTTTACAGCCGACTGCCTAACCAAATTTAGTTCTATTTTAAAAAAATATTGCTGCCTTAGGGAGGGAAGCAATTACTATGAGTTTTTCCCGCCCAAAGGTGGGAAGTAGCATCTTCCACCCGCTACTCGGATCAAATAAACACTACTTTCCGAGTATGAGAAATGAAAACGATTTTTTTCCTTCAACACCAACAAATAAACTAGTCTCCATAACTTCACGTATCTTCCAGTATCTAACACACACTCTACTCCAACTTTTTCCCTCTGAAAGGGGCACCCCGAGTGCTGAAAGAGGCAAGGGACCATTAGTGAAGAGCCCCTGACACGACGAAAGGCCTCGAGAACGTAACGGCCTACAAGGGCCTGGGCGAGAAAAACGCGGGTTACAGATCTTTGCGTACCGCGTACTCCGTCAGGCGTTTAGTGGCGTTTTTCTGGTAATCGGTTTTGTGTAATTTTTACTGTTACTTCTTCCTGTTATCCGGAAAAAAGTGTTTGGCGTGAGAGCGGATTTTTTTTGGGTTAGTATATCTCTGTGACGAAAAAGGGGAAGTTATGTTGTTGTAATGTGCGTGACGCAGGTTTTATAATGTAACATAACATCAAACTTGTAATCCCCGGAGGAATAGGCAGAGGTTTACCTAAAAAGTACACCCACATTTCGCCAGTTATGTTTAAGTAATAGGGGGCGAGCCTATTGCCATAAACCGGACATAATTCCAGACTCCGTGGCTGCTACTGAGAAATTCATAACGGGAAAAAATGACAAGACAAAATTTTAGCACCTATGTATCAAAACAGGATCTCGTTTTTCTATCTGTAGTACAAAGCACTGCCTTGTTCCTATTACTTACTGGTTATGTATTTTCTACGCGTTTGAATAAAATGTATTCTGATATTATAAAGCCTAAGAGTTTGTTTGCTTGAACGCGCTAATCTCAGGAACTACTGGTCAATTTCAAAAGAATCTTTCAGTGTTAGATAGCCCATTTATCGAGGAAAGCTATAAGCATCATTACGCTACGACTAATACGAGCGAAACAGAAATGAAAAATGTTGCGAAAATGGGGAAAATGTGACGCAGACGAGTTGCGCGGGACAACTAGTTTACTAATAAATTTTAACCAACACCTTCAATACCTGTTGGTAAGATAATTCTTGGACTAACACAGTCACCTATGTCAGGTTAAACAGCATTCTCAAAAATAAGTGACATATTATAACACATTTAACTTTAAAAATAAAGTGCCTACTCAAAACAATTTCCACTAACTAACTTCACCGACGTTCTGCCAATTTGACGCTTTTGTCATAAGTTATAAGGTTGAAAACTGGTCGACCATTAACTCGGTAGTACCTACTAACAGAATGCCTATAGCACTGAATAAAGTGATAATCGCCTCTTACGGCTAATTAGCACTTCACACCGCGGAAAGCCTACAAATAATGTGTACTGCACTCCCTCCGTTAATGTTTAAATATCTCGTGAATGTTTAAAATTGACGCAGACACCGCAGTGTTGTTATAAGGTGTATTTATTTTATTTTGTAATAAAATGTGTGTGTATTTAAGTAAACACTCTTGCAGGAATAATTCATAGTGGTAAAACTTCAACGCAGTAATTTCTAGTTTGTTCGAAAAATCCAAGAAGACGTCATAATAATATCTTTTGAGATTTTTAAAACAAACTTATAAGAATAAGTATAATAATCCCGCATGACGAGAACCTCGTGAAGGATGAGAAAGAGAAACAAATAAAATACCTCGACTTGGCACACGAGGTTGTCAGCATGTGGAATGTGAACTCGGCTATCATTGTGCCGATTGTCGTTACGGCCAATGGCCTGATGGCTAAAAGCTTCGGCGAACATCTGTCGAAGCTTTCACTTGGCAGTTGGGTCAAGAGCCAGATTCAGAAGGCAGTACTCCTTGATACGGCCCGCATTGTGAGGTCGTTCCTGTCTCTGCAGCCTTAACCACCGGTAGCTTTTACCCTGCTCCCGATACCGGCGGAAACCTGTTTTTATATTTTTAAATGTTTTTTGTTATTTTTTTTTTCTCAAAAAAATGTGTAAAAATATAAAACAAATGAGATGAAAGATAAATAAAGGACATTATAATAAAAGGGATTTCCATATTGAATTCAGTTTTTTTCTGAGCAGGGTATACATTTTTGCATGTAAGTTATGAATGCATGTTAAACACACTGACAATAAAACTAAAATTATTCAATAGATATTATTCTGTAACGTTCACAGTTAAGCAAGGCCTAAGTATAATATCGATGCTTGAAAGGCAATATTTACCAAGCGACATGTCGGCAACTTTACAGTAGAGCATTTTAAAGTTTTTATTTTCGGAAAAAAAATCGTAAAAGATCGCCTATTTGTCATAACTACTTAATTCAAACGAGTTTCGAATGCAGTTTTAAGGTTTAATAAACTGGCATTTAAAGATTATAATTTTTCTGAATGTTTTATGAAATAGTGTCGGTTAGTAATAATTTCATCAAAATCACAAACAGGTAAAAATTACTTACTGACATCAAAATTTGATTATAAAACAAGTAAAATTAACTAAACCCCATTATTTTATTATTGTGTTTGAAGAAAAATGACGCATCCAAGAGTGGGGCATGTTTGACATATTGGTAAAATGATCTAAACAGAAAACCAAAACCCTTTTCTGCCAGCCAATTTAAAACATAGTACATATTAAATAAGATTAGTGTAGGTTTTTTTTGAACAAGTAACATTGCATTTAGGTTTTAATACCACAAAATCAAAAACTTTCAGACAAAGGTTTTCATCATCATCAAGACCCTTGTTCTTTGTGCACTACTATGGGTGAGTATGGGCCTCCATCTGATGAGGGATGAATTATAGTATAATCCACCACGCTGTTCTAGTGCGAGTTGGTAGACCTTATAGGCCAGTGAATGACCTTTTGTA